>CM068375.1:321794627-323190877 GCA_034769895.1 Magicicada septendecula
ATAATACAAGGAAAAATAGTATTAAGGTATCTGAACTCCTATTCTGCGTCAACACTGTTTGGCTTAGTACGCTCCTTCAGCGATATTTTATTTCGGGTATTTCAGCTCAGCGAGTCAAGAAATTACATTTACCAGCGTGTGTGACTTGACCGTGAATCAGAGTAATGAAGTGAAAATATTTTTTGCGTCCACATGGCAAATAGCTGTACTGTAATACACTGAAGCGATACGATCCTGTTCAACACCGATATAATGTAATATTATTTGTCGATAAACTTAACAAACTGAACATAATTGTTACAGTAATTTGAATAGTGGTCATAAGAATAATCGTATATCAACCAGTTGTTATTAGGGAACATATGCGTACAATAATAATGGTATACAGTGAACAACAAAAATGTGAGATGTTTCTCCTATCCAGAAGGGGAACTGGAACTGCGCCCAATTCCTTCGTGGCGCAAAAGGCAACAAGTACTTAAAAATAATTACTGGAGTTCTCAGTTGTTATTGTGTAACCAGATCTCTTACTTTCGTAGGGGTTGAGAAATTTACTCTCTGTGAATGCTCAGTACGTGTTGTTTTCTCTTTAAGACAGAAATACCTAAATTATAAGTACATACATAATAGGAAAACATAAAACATATGTAATATCTAATTGGAAAAATCGAAAGCTTTTTAAGCAGCACACGTTCCTAGCCATAAGCGTTCCATAGATTTATAAGTACATATACGCGTATGTATACGCTTAAAAAGTAAATTTCGACTTTTGATTGTAGGAAATAATTTGAATTATTATTTGTAAAGATGAAATTAATTTAATATTTGTGATTTATTAGTCCTATTTGTGGTACCTAGACAGTTGAAGTTCCAGCTCTACAAGACAATAATTCAAACATTAGTGCTGTTTAACATTATTGGAAACGCCAGAGGCTTTGGATGCACCCAGAGTGGCCATCTTAAGTGGGACCGGTACTAGGTACTACAACACGGTAAAGAGTAACTGAAGATGGCCGCCGTAGATGCGGCCGTACCCTCTAGCGTTTCTACAAACGTCAATAACAGACCACGACCTAATGCCCGCTTAACATGTTTCGTAACCATAACAGATCCGGTCTTCAAAGTTTGCGTTCACTTATTAGACGTACTGGTTTATGTACTGTTTGTATATTTCAATTAAAAACAATTGTGATTTTCAAGTTAGTAGAACAGAGACCGTGATAAAAGTAGAACCAAGACATGGAAGATATCTAATTTAAAGCTTCGTTTTAGAGTATAGCTGTTCTTCTCCTCATTCATCCACTACTACTACTACTACTACTACTACTACTACTACTACTACTACTACTACTACTAATCTTCGTGTTCCTCCTCTTCTTCTTCTTCGTCTTCTTCTTCTTCTTCTCCTACTTCTCTTTTCTTCCTCCTCCTCCTCCTCCTCCTCCGCCTCCTCCTCCTCCTCCTCCTCCTCCTCCTCCTCCTCCTCCTCCTCCTCTTCTTCTTCTTCTTCTTCTTCTTCTTCTTCTTCTTCTTTTTATTCTTCTTTTTTCTTATTTCTTTCTCATATTCTTGGAATCAGGTAATGTTTTAATGGGAACACATGCCTGTTACAGCGTAAATTAAATATGTCATCTAATTTTTGGTAGGTACCCACATTTTTTGTTCATCTATAATTAAATAATGAACAATCTCGATTTTATTAATTACTCTAAAATATGTAAATAATTAACTGTTCAAAACGTTTGTTACAAACTCTACTTTTGTACACGATGTTGACACTGGTAAGATATCAGTGCAATGATGAAGCAGAGTGACGGCTATGGTTTATCTATTTCAGTATGTTTAAAACACATACGTACAACGATAAGTACAAACGGTTCAACATCCCTTATACAAACGAATAGGTAATATGATTTTTTGATTACTTTCTCAGCCATTGAGATTTTCTGCCTCTAGGAAATCAGCGACTGACAGACGAGCAGAAACACATAAAATGTACCTTTTATTCTCCTTAGCCAACAGGTTGTTAGGCTTCTAAGTTTCATAGCAAGTCCTTTTCACCATTATCATCTTCACAACACGGCTAAGTCAAGATGCTGCCTGTTTCGCCTTCATAAATCCTCCAGCCATCTCTTCCCGAGTCTAACCTGTATCCTATAGTTTGGTATTTCCAGACTTTTTGGCCAGTTTGGAATCTGATGTTCTTTCCACGTGTTCTTTTCACCGTTGTTTGTAATTTTTAATTTTTCGCTCAAGTTAAAACATGTAACTCTTATGTTATGGTATCATTTCTTATACGGGCAAATGTAGTACACATTTTAACTCCTATTATGGGTGCTATTTTACTGTGTTGCCTGTATTTTACTGTCTTGCTCTTTGTTTGTTGTCTACTTCCACAGGACAATATAGCGAATTCCATAACTGCGTAAAACTTTAATTTTGTATCTCGACGTACCTTGTTTCTTAACATACGGTTGATTGTCCCACAGATCGTCTGGAAGTTACCTAAATTAACAACAATATAGTAATTTGTATCATAGCCAAAGCAAGTCCTTTTAATTCATTGTATTATCTTCCTTTCTTTATCTCTTCATACACTATCGTCACAGTCATTTCCTGTTACTACAAGGTCTTCTCCTCCATTATTTCGTCAACCTAGGTAGTCAACAAACTCGAACGTCGCAACAAAATACCAAACATTATTTCTCTTTTTCTCATTGTTCTCAACAACGTCCTTCTTTCTTCCACTGTTGTTATTGGGAGTTCACACCTTCGTCATTCAGTGTTTACTGTATTCACGGTATCTGTTTTAATCTTTGGCAGCGTCACTCGTCAAAGGCCTTATATAGCTTACAAAGAAGCAATCATGCTACCCAACACACACTCTCTCTCTCTCTCTCTCTCTCTCTCTCTCTCTCTCTCTCTCCCCCTTTCTCTCTCTCTGTGTTTTTTGATATCTTCCTCCCACATTCACCATCACCTGTTGTCCTGACGATTTGTTTCCACAGGTTTGTACTGCTCATTAGCCACTCTGTTCTGTTTC
The DNA here is from genome assembly GCA_034769895.1 of Magicicada septendecula. NCBI lineage: Eukaryota > Metazoa > Arthropoda > Insecta > Hemiptera > Cicadidae > Magicicada > Magicicada septendecula. The sequence continues at coordinate 321,797,671 of CM068375.1, forward strand.
TTTCCTTCGGAAACGTTATATTGGTTGGTGTGCAGCCAATATATATATTATTTCTAACATGCCGTAAGCAGCATGTTAAATTAGTCAGGAACAATTTTTCGCATATAACATTTCACCAGAATTCTTGTTTGATAACAAATTTAATCTAACGTCAATTTTAACAAATTGTGTTTTCTGCTAATAACTTGTGGTTTGTCATCAAAATGGCCTGTAATTATTTATGTCAATAAAACATTAAAACATATGTACTGTGTATCAAATTGAAACCAGCTCGAGCAAAAACAATCAACACACATACACACACTCAAACCACAAAACATTTGTTATAGAAATAAACATTTTCATATCACTATGACAGTTTGAAACTACAGAACAAATTTCTAAGAATTTTGTGTAATTATTGTTTGTACATTTAATTTCTGAACTAAATTTATATTATACAAGCAAATATTGTAAAGGCAAAATAAATGGCAAACTCTAAATTACAAAAAAAAAACTCTCTAATCATAAAATTTTCTATATTAATATTTAGTTAGCCAAAACTATGACAACATTGACAGCCGCCAAACATACACTTTGTGCCTCATATAGGCAGAGTAATGTAAACAGTGGGAGACGACGAACGTAGGGAGTAATTCAAACAACACGAATACAACTCAAACAATGCCAGCGCTACAGTTGCTCCCAGCAGGGAACAAAATTTTGGTAGACACAAAAAGAAACAAATAAGAAAACATGAGAGAACAACACAAGACGGCAAATACATGGAACGGTTGAAATCCTGCGAAATGATCTAAACTATTGGCGAGCGTGAAATATTTAGGGAAAATTTTCAAACTGCACTGTGGTTTCTGTTAAGACTTAAATTATTAAAGTCGTATGCATTTTACAATGAACCTACGCTTCGTTTAAATACACGACTTGTGTAAACACGATTTCTTTAGATAAACTGTAAATTTTCAACGTCTTCTTCTTCTTCTTCAGGCTGTGGACTTTATGATCCGTTTCGCACTCCTTGGTCCGATGATTTCTTCTTTGGTCTTACAATATTCCGCTGTACTTTCGGATTGTAAAACAAAATTTGTTTTGGTATCTTGTTCTTATGCCTTTAACATGGTCTGGCTAGTTCTGTCTGTATTGCTTTATCCTTTTGTGTAAGATGTATATCCCAGTGATGTTACTTATATCATAATTTCTTCGCCGGTCCCTCCGTGATACTCCTAGTACTGTTCATGAAAATACTCCTGTCTACGGATACATTCACGCCTGTGTGCTGGATACATTCGGGACTATACATAAACTGTTGGGCAGTGTCAGACGACGATTCTCTAGGTCGATGAAAGGGCGGGAAAGAAACCATCCGGCGAACCCGCGGTCGTGCGTTACCATGTTCCTTTGTACCATGTAGGCAACGGTCGCCACGGTCAATTAACGTCGAATCAAAGTGTCGCCGAATCGGAACTATATCAGGAGCTAAATCTACTCCGTTCGCCGGGGAGCCGTTGGTACGGGTAAGGTGGCAGATTTCACACACTTGAAAGGATCGAGTTTGGTAATGTGTTCACTGAGGTGGGTGGTGCGCGTACCTTGTAGGCGGCCTATTTGTGACTGGTATACCGCAGGACTAAATATAGACAGCGGTGCCACTATGTCACCTAGGTGATGATCATCTGAAATGAATACTCAGCACCTTCACATCAACTGGTATCTCTTTAATGGCGTAATATACAGGACACCTGGCAGCAACATTCCTCAACGAGGGACTGAAACGACATTATAAGTGGCTGTATGTGACTGGCGATTTAGATGTGTATGTGACTCTTAAGTAATAAACGTTTTTCTAAGTTTTATTTTTTCCTTTCTTGTCAAACGGACATTAATTTTAGAATACTCTTCATATTAAATATGAAAAGCAAAAGTATTAGTACACAACATGTCTTCAGAAAAAAATGTATAAAAATTAAATTTGTGAACTGACACAAATGGGACAAGTCACGTAAATCACTATTACAAGGAAATAAAACCCCCACAAATAAACCTATAAATCATATAAATGTTAACAGTGCATTCATCGTAACGCTTTGTAAAAAGTTAATAAATACAACTGGGCAAAGTGCAAGAACATATGTTCGTGGTGCCTTACTAAAGCCATTAAGTGACATTGAATCATCGTACAAGGCGGTGTGATAGAGGGGGGGACATCTAATGACAAGTTGGATCCGTTCCAGACGCACTGGAAATAACTCGTTCCCTTCTCGCTACCTGAATAAAACGTCTTTGACAAGACCGGCTGTTGTCACCGTGTTAGGGTTTCAAGCGCGTACCAGTTTTACCCTCAAAAAATGTTGGCGAAATTTTATGCTTATTCATAGCTGATTGTTTATATTATAATTTCAGAAATTCAGTTTACAAATTTTCAATATTTTTGTTATTGTTTGTTTTTTATAGGCTACATTAACCTAATATAAAAAATTAAACATAAGAAAAAACGGGCAAGTAGCGTGTGAAATGAAAAACGATAATAAGGAAACGGCTATAAAGCACAAGCGGCAAGTGCAAGAAAACGTTGCACTCCTTTACGTTTTTATGAAGAAGCCAAAAATAAAACAATAATACAAATAAATGTGATATGTCTAGTTTAAAATGGTAATAGTTTCCATTAATGATTTATTTATTTTATTGATTTACTTAATTATTTATTTATTTTGAGAAGATATTTTTCCTATGTGTCTTTAGAAAATATTTATAACAAAATATTTTGAACCAGCATATATATTTCCAAAAACGTTATGCCATTAAGACTTAGAGAGGAACAATACTAAATAAGACAAGTCAAATATGTGCTTACGCTGACAATGTTGTTGTAACAGCCAAATGAAAACAACGTGTAGTTGAGGTCTATAAGGTGCTGAATAAAAAATCCGCTGGAATGGGACTCTATGTAAATATTATCAAAAGTAAATACATCCTGTTTTCTGCATCTGAAAGGACCAGAAAAATATACAACTTATGCATAGAAGATAATTCACTTGATGCAGTTAATAAGTTCAGATTCCTAGATAACATGATAGACAATGAAGGATTCATATACACGACAGTAAATGACAGGATACAAATAGGAAATATTATGCCAACACCAGACTATTGAGAAGCAAACTCAAATATCGGTATGGAGAACCATACAGGACTTCCATGTTCTAATATTTATATTTAAAATCATATTCGAAATGAAATATTTCCATAGAAACTACTTCTTTCTACTTATTGCTTCAGCCTTAAACCACAGTACTGTGGTCACTAACGTATACCACGTCACGTTTTCGCACTCGATTTTCACTCAGATGGAAGTCGGTGGCACTGCCGAATAGTCTGGTTTTCAGAAAACATTGGACTACGGCTAAACAGCCCGGGAAGGAATTTTAACAAAGAACTACTTCTTTGTTGCCGATAACGTAGTACACATACAAAATTATCCCCTCCCCTTTCAACTATAATTGTCATTTATGGAAAATTACCCCCACCCCGTTCACCTAACCTCTTCATTTATAGATATTTCATCTACGTTTCTACAGTGGATTATTATGAGCTTCTTATCAAGATACTTTATTTATCAAAATTAAGTACTTAACTCTCGTTAAAACATAAAACGTTGCAGGTAAACTACCCGTTTCTCTAAACCGATCTTCACCAAAATCAATAGATCTTCAGTCCTCTACAATGCAGGGATGCATGAAAAAAATATTTGATTCTGTTTCAATTTGCGGCAGTTATCGTTCGTCATGAAAACATTTCTCTTGTTACAACATAACATGTTTCTGGTAAACTACCCCTTCCCCTTTACCGATCTTCACCAAAATCAACAGGGCTTGAGCTCTCTACAATTTAGGAAGGTGTGCAAAATAATATTTGATTTTCTTTGAATTTACGGCAGTTATCGTTCGTCATAGGAAAAATTACCCATGTTAAAACATAAAATGTCGTAGCACAAAAACAAAAATATATAAGGCAGTTACCAAACCGGTTGGTACTTACGGAGGCGAGTTATGGACATTGACAAAAAAACTAATTAACACTAAGAAGGTTTGAAAGAAAGATCGTACGACGTCTTTATGACCCGGTTAAAGATGATAACGAATGGAGAATAAGAAATAACCAGAGGATAGATGAGACATTGAATCATGAGGAGATTGTAAGATTTATAAAGGCCCAACGAATACAACGGCTAGGTCACCTAGAGCGGATGGATGATCAGCGTATGCCAAAGAAAATGTTGAGGGCGCAAGTCTATAAAAGCAGAAAGTGGACCGATCTAGGACAAGATCATTGGATGATGTGCTAGAAGACACCAGAAGAAAGGATATGAGTGGTTACATTGAGATGGCAATGGACAGGGGACTTGGAAGAAGATTGGTGTTGGAAGCCAGGTCTTACGTTGGGCTGAAGTGCTGAATAATAATAATAATAATAATAATAATAATAATAATAATAATAATAATAATAATAAGAAGAAGAAGAAGAAGAAGAAGAAGAAGAAGAAGAAGAAGAAGAAGAAGAAGAAGTGTTAGACATTTTTGTGCAGTGAGTGAGTGAGTGAGTGAGTGAGTGAGTGAGTGAGTGTGTGTGTGTGTGTGTGTGTGTGTGTGTGTGTGTGTGTGTGTGTGTGTGTGTGTGTGTGTCTCAGTGACAGTACGCTGCTCTTTAACTTGAATCTGTGAAGTACTTAGATTACTTATGTACAATTATTACTGCTCCACAAATTGTTTCTCTGGGATCTCAGACAAAATTATCAGCGAATAGAAATATGTTAACTATAACGAAAAAATAATTAATATAATAACCTAAACCGCAGTTTATTCGGCAAACGATTTAACCGACAGAAGTCATGTGGATAAACACAGACGCAAAACATAAAATACTTTCCATCTCTCTTATATAGAATATGAAAAATTTTTCCACGACGATTGAATTTAATTGAAAGTGGTACAATAAGAAGTACTTAAACTCAAGTTATGTGTAGGAATCGGAAATAGACATACCCTTGTCCTTACGAAATAGGCAATTTGGCTGGTTATTTAAGATTAAATAAAAATTTAAATCTGAATAAACCTAGGCATCCAAAAACTGTCGTATTCAACACTACTTCAGAACACCTTTGTCCAATACACAGTTACGCAACAAACAAGAAACGTCACCTAATTACACACCTATAGTAAATAACACACGTCACCGATTGTCAACGTTCTTACACTACAATTGGTAGTACTTACTTCTTTATAATCCGCAAGTTGCATTGACAACAAATCCACCAGCTCATGTTAAATCATAAATCCAAAACTGACTGGGTGGCAGCTTCTGAACTTGTATTTAGTTTCCGCCCGGATTCGAGAGAAATCTACCGCTTTCTGGTTAAGAATATCCCCTACTTTCAGGCGCCTATAAAATACTGGAAACTTCGAAACTACGAGCATAAGGTGAAACGTCCAAGCCTGAATAAAAACACAATAATTTGTTTGATAAATTTAAATTTATTTCTGAACATAATCTCTATTTAGCTCTATACACTGTTCCTAGCGGTCTTTTAAAGCGGTTATACCAGATTGATAAGCCGATTTGACGAGGTACTCAAAGTAGCCGTTTACAGCATCGCCACCATTGATATGTTTACAGCATTGATTGTCGCCAGCAATTTTTTCCAACGAGTATTTTTTTGATTTTAGGAAAGAGGTAAAGATCACTCGGGCTAAGTATGCCGAGTAGGGTGGGTGAGGAATCAATTCAAACTTACAATCTTTGATTTTAGATTTTAGCCATCGGCATCGCAGCAATTGGCGTGTGAGATATTGCATTGTCTTGGTGGAACAGCACTTTCTTTGTCGCGCTATTTGTGGCCGTATTTTCTTGATTTCATCGTTTAAAAGGTGCAGTAAGTCTGGATAGTACTCGCCATTAACTGACTTCTCCTTTTTAAGGTAGTCAATGAAGATTACTCTATGGTCGTCTTAAAAAAACAGTTGCCGTAATCTTACCAGCATAAGGAATTGTTATTTCCTTTTTTGGAATTATTTCGCCTTTCGTGGTCTATTAATTTTTTTGTTACTATTTTATTCTTACCATTAGATTTTACCATTGTGTAATGCACAAACCTTAAGTGTCTAATGAGGTTGTTGCGGGATCCCTTTCTTTGCCATTATTGCCACAGTCTTCTCGTATTCAAATGTCAATTAAATGCCTTTCCCAAGTCGATGAAAGGAATATATAGGAGAAAGTGATACTCTCTATGATTTCTAATGACGATACTAATCGGAAATATTGTAAACTGAAAACAATATTACCACGATTGGCTTACAAAGTTAAGCTAATCCCGCCAATCTTCTATATAATTTTAGGGTACCAATAATAGCCATATTGGCATTATGATTATAAGCACTAAAAATATCTCAACACACGCCTTGTATAACTCACTAACCTTTCACCCTTTCACTGGAATAGTCTTGTATAAAGTTTACTGAACTTTACATCGTATCATAGAAATTGTAAATAGTATTCCGTTGAATTAAATTGAAGTTTGATATAAACAAATTTAGCGGTGTGCCGACCTTTATTTTATGTATATTTTATGAATATTTTATGAATTTTTTGAAAATATTAAACCAAGATCCTTAAATTACCCATTGGGTTGGAAAAGGTTAACGATAAATTCGTATGAACTTAAACAAAAACATTGTAACTATATTTGAAGCGACCACGGAACGCTGATTTAATCGCCTTAGTAAAGGCGATTAGTTAACCATAGGAAATCGCCCTATATTAGAATACAAAATACAATTCACATTCAACATAACTCCGGGTCCGCTCCAAAAGCTGCGGAATGATCCTCTCCTACTTCCAGTCAAATAGTATTAGCTTGCTCGGACATTTTTAATAACACTCTTACGTGTCATTGTGTAACGCACGGTGTAGCGTCCAGTCACATTGCTGATATTTAAGCACATTATCTAACAATACGGCCAAACTGTTATTTTGTAATTCCTTAGTTTTAGGTATTTCGTGTTGTACGGGTGTTTCTGGAAAGAGTGGCTGATCGTCGACCAATTGTTACTACATAACACTTACAGGTAAATCATTTTCATGGTATTTAACGTTTACAAAAGTTTTTAAAAATATATAAACACTTTGCGTTTCAAACACGAAGTTACAAACAGAAATCCCATTCCCAGTAAATTAAGGAAAATTTATATATTCTATGATACATATTTAAAAGTATGTATAATTTTTTTAACATATAATTCATATATATGTATATATTCAAACACTTTCTGTTACAGTTCGTTTCTTGATGTATATAATATATACTTTATAATGACTTTACCTCAAGATGTTTTCTCCCTATTTGGAACATGTTTCGGGAAGCCTTGTGTTCCCATCTTCAGCCTTCCGAATTTTGAGTCTTGTGAGGTATTTATGTGTAGGCTGGGTGTTGATTTGGTTTCCTGTTGGTCTCTGGTGCTTTAAATTGGTATTACTGAGTGTGATAGTGTTGTATATATTAGTATTTTCTGCGTTGAGTGCTTTGAAAATTCTGTCATGTTTTGTATTGATTTGTATTTGTTCAGGTATTAGCTTGTTTTGTGTTTTATGTGTGTATATTTTTAAATTTTACAAAATGTTCATTATGGTCCCTTTGTGTGGTATATGTTTTATTAGTGTCATTTTGTTATGTCTGGGAATTCATGTCCAGTGTTTATTGCATGTGTGGCCAAATTAGATTTATATATTTCCGGTTTTTTGTATCCATTTAGGTGTTCAAAATAACGTTTTTTCAGCTGTTTGTTTCTTTATCCTATTTAACATTTATTGCAATCTTGGCATTCAATTTTGTATATATCATTGGTTGTTGTGTTACCTTTGTTGTGTGGTTTATTTAGTTTTTGTAAATTATTTTTATTAGTTTTGAATACTATGTTGATATCTGTGTTTTTAAATAGTTTTGTTAGTTTTGTCATTTTATTATTTATGTATGTGAATGTGGCCCATTTTGTATTGTTATTATTATTTATGTGTTGTTCATTTTGATTAATTCTTAATTGTTCAGTTTTTATTTTATTTTCTATTTTGTTTACAGTATTTTTATTGTATCCATTTTCATAAGCAATTTGGTGTTATATTTCTTTCTTTGTCTGTTCCTTGTTTGTTTACGGGAATTTTGTACATTCTGTTAAATAGTGAATAGAAATACAAAATGAAATATAAAGAAAACCAACATCTACTAACATCATTATACCCAACCATTCTGACCACCCACCACAACATAAAATACCTGACAAGGATCAAAATTCGGAAGGCTGAAGATGCGAACACAAGGCTTCCCGAAACATATTACAAATAGGGAGAAAACATCTTGAGGTAAAGTCATTATAAAATAAATATACACTATTATAACGATTTCGTTAACGAGCCACACGTTTGGTAGCACAATTTATTTGCAATGATACTTACGTTATAAATTTACAACGGGTTTAATCGTAATAATAATAAATACGTGAATTGTTTAGACTCTTTCAAACATTTATTAATTAAAAATTTAAAAAATACTGCGAATTAAAAACGTCATTAGTATTTCCATGTGTGTATTTGTAGTATACATACTTGTTAATAAAATACAAGTAATATTTTATATTAAGCATAGAAATATAAAATACAAACTTATAACTATAAATAACATTGATTATGACATAATATTCCTCACGACTTGCTCAATTTCTTTAATTCTTATTAAATTCTTTAATTTATCTTTTTAAATTTTTATTGCATATGCATCTCTTATTTATGACAAATTAATTACTTAAAAAAAATCACTATTTACTTTCAAAATTAATTTAAATATCTTCGTTAAATTATTATTTCAAAAATATACTTTCATAAATTCAAATATTACTATAAATTACTATAGGTACTATAAACAGTTATATTTAAAAATTATTAATTTCACTTTTTGAAATTATATTCTCTTTTTGTTTATTTGTTTATTGTCTTTAATTGAGTCTTTTGTTTTTTATGAGTACATGGATTTATTTCATCTTACTCGTGGTGGTAATTCCTCAGCATATCCTATTCTGGTCCTGAGTTCTTGATCCTGGTTAATCCTCCGTAGCCGTGTAGTCCTAGAGTCCGCTCCCCATCCTCCGGATCGTCTCGGTAGTCCGAAGACTCATACCGTACGGCTGGAATCTATACAATGTAGTTGGATGCTCCCTTGTCTCCAGTAATAGCCTCTGGCTGCAGCGGTGATCTCATGAAAGTGATGAATTTGTCGGGCATAGCCTCCGGCTACCGCTTTTGTTGAACGAGAAAGAGAAAAAGGCTGGTGTGTCTCGCATGTTTATACTCTTGGAGGTAAAAATCATGTCTGGACAATTCCCTGCATGAATCAGTCTGTCGTAGCGTCCCTTTATAAACACGATTATTTACACACTTACTTCACTGGTCTTCGCAATATACGAAGTCTTTTGCAAATTACCCGATATTCATCCGGTCGGTGATATTTATATGTACAACTGTGTGTTAACCGATTTTCTCTATCTTAATTATTATAGGTTTTATTTACATTTATTTGCACTGTAGTTACACTTTTTATGGTTTTCGCACAATCTTTTGTATACGCGTACGTCTTTATATACTTCACACTGTGGCGTATTTTGTTTTCTGATATTTTACACACACACTTATCACAATTTAAATAATTTATTTATTGATTAACGTTATTTTAGGGGTGACGTTTTGCAGGAATTAACTGGCCGCACTCACACACGTAAGATACACGTGTACACAGACGCAGCTATGTGTGGTGTGACATTCCTGTTCAAGCAGGCAAATTCGTTGTTCCACTTTACAGCTTCCTATCTGAATTATTATACTACTGACAATACTGATTATTTATTTTAATTTACATAAATTACCTTAACTAATTGTGCAATGCAGAGTACTATAAACATACGTACTGTTACAATATATATATATACACACACATAATACAAACAAGTAAATAATAACTTGAAATAAATACTTTGAAATAGTTTGATAAGCTGAAACAGCTGTCAGAGTTAAATAAAACTGTGAAACGTACCAAATGTTTATATACTTGCAAAATCTTTGTATTAATATGTTAACCAAGTGCCCAAAGTGTCGTCAATTAATATCGTATATAACGTTTATTTTACTGCCCACAAGCGCACGATTATGTGTAAAATCTCTGCTTCCAGAAAGCACAGAGAACAGAGTTCTTACTACCCTAATTAATTACTGTATTTTACGTTGAAGCGGGATCGGTTGTAAACGACGTGCTATGTAAGCACTCACTCATGTGGATACAGCTTATGGTTTGAGTAATCTGAATTTCACTGTTAGTTTCACGTAACCAATACAAAGGTTTTCTATATTATTAAATTGTTTATTACATTGATTTTATTATGAAATATCTTACTGCGGAATATACGAAAACAATTTTAAGTCAGAAAATAAGATCCTAAGTTTACATTAATTTGATTATTAAGAATTGGAATATGAAGGTACAGAAGAAGAAAAAAAAAAGGACGAAGGAGACGATTAAAAGAAGAAGAATGAGAAGAAAAAGATAACAAATAACATAATATTAGGATATAATACTAAATTTAGCATTATAATATCATGTGCCTTTAAAAAAAATTGAATGTCACATACTGTCACCTTCGTTTATTTTGCTTTTATACACACACACAAACAAAAAAGAACACTGAAACTTAACGGAGCGCACCGTATTGATGGTGTTTTCATTGACAAAAGTGGAAAGTGTAAAGTGATGTAGCTGTTGTCGACGAAAACAATTAACTGGAGTAGGAGAGTAAATACAGCACGCGTCGGTAGAGAGCGTTGTAATTCAACCTCACCTATTCTTCTGTTACTTTACAAAAACTCTCACCGCGTATCATACTAAATTTGTAGTCGAAATGAAATCACAATCAATAACTTTGTGTTTAATAAATCAGGAAGAGAAGAAGAAGAAGCTTAACTTAGAATTTTCGTAAATGGAAATAACACATTGTAAAAAACCAATTATTATTTCAACTTTTAATTTTTATTATTTCAACTATTTCGTTATCTAAAGATTAACTGAGTTATTCTCCTACACTCTCTACTCCTTATAACCGGCTCTTGCTTTCCAGAACTCCTGCAGCTTAGTCTAAACTGCAACCAGCGGCTGGTGAAGTAACTGATTACACCACATCAAGGGATCTAAGTACGTCTAGGTCACACTGTATACAAAGCGTTTATCTGCCCCTCCCCTTGCCGCCTTTATATTCAAAAGTGAGTTCGCACTGATTAGGATCGTAAGCCAAGTATCTTGATTCACATCTCGGGCAGCGCCTTGCCAGTCGTCTACATATCCAAGCCAAGCAATAACAAATTTTTCTTAAGTTTTGAAAAACGTACTGGCTTCTGGGGCAGAAAAATAGGTCATCCCTATAAGGCGGTTCTAAAAGTATTTGAAAATTCGAATTATAATAATTTTATTAAATTTTATTCCTTTACACAAAGAAATCGGTTTCCTCAAGTTTACATTTTCTCCTATAAAATTAATTAATTTCAAAACAACAATTTAGAACTTAGTGTACAGTGTTGTAGTCATTATACTTAATCCCTTGTTTGAATATTATTGTTTAATGCTTGGATATATCTATGTTTAAGTGCTCAAAATTTTGATTTACGGTATTCAACTCTGAATACGTGCTACCAAAAGCGATATCAACAATTTTTCAGAAACTAAGTTCAAAATATTGATAACACCAGAAGACTCACCGTGATATGTTAACAAACAAATCATTCGTGAGGACATTAACCCGACTGTTGTTAACGAAATCCACCGTTACGTTACGAATTGGCACATGTAATTTTTCAGGCATGCGAACAAGAGGCGATGCCAGGCCCAGTCGAGACGTGAAGAAGGGATTGCCCGCTGATCTACTATACATCTGTTTAGATAGCTAGAGGAAGGTCAGGAATAGATAGCGTTACCTTACGATGACTTTTCTAGCAGGTTTACGCATTATTCAATAAGATTTGGGCGGCTTTAAATTCTTAATCCCATTGTAAATTGTAACCTTAACAATAACAAAATTTAACTCTTCTTACACATGTCTAACTGATAGAAGTAATTCAGTTTTCTAATTAACCTAATTGGAAAGAATATATACTTAAATATGAAATAAAAAGAGCAAGAATTTAAAGCGTTTTACTGTCTACTAGAAATAAGAACTCATGTATTCCTAAAGTGCAATACCCTGATATTACGCTGTCATAAAATATATGTAATTACATTACACAGCTTTGAAGCTGCACTAAATTTTCTCTAGGACTCAACACTTTGAACAGTAACAGATGCTCCTTGGTTTATATCAAATTACATACGAGTTTGATACACCATTCATCAACGATATAATACAAGATTGTACAAACAGATACCAGGGAAATGTAGAACGTTATATCATTCCACTCGTGTAGTCACCACTGTGATAAGGATATAGTAGAAGACTGAAAAAGAATAAGAAAAACAGTTGATAGATGAGCTACTCTAGCATGAGAACATTGTAAGATTGGTAAGGGCGCAACAGACACAAAGGCTAGGTCACCTAGAGAGGACGGATGACCAGCGTATGTTAAAGGCAGTCATGAGGGCGCATGTCTATAAAAGTATACGAGGGGCCGACATAGGATAAGATGGTTGGATGATGTGCTAGAAGGCCGAAGAAGGATGGATGTGAGAGATGACGCTAAGATGGCAATGGATGGCAAACATTGGAGAAGATTGTTTGTTGGAAACCAGAGCTCATGTTGGGCTGTAGTACTAATAAAGAAGAAGAAGAAGAAGAAGAAGAAGAAGAAGAAGAAGAAGATTGAAGAATCGCCTGCCTGTTGATATCAGATGTAGTGTTGTAAGAACTCTGATCCTGGTCTTTTAAGGACTTACAGTATCTAATTCTGTGTAACAAGATTAGTTTATATAATATACATAATTACAATTGCTCTCACATGTAACTAAAAAAATGTGGGGATGGAAAAGTTTTAAGGGCGCGTCTCTTATATATTTCCAGGAAATTGCTTCAAAACAAAAGTTGTAAACAATACGGCAGTATCTGAGAACTTAGAGCCATCACATGTCTTATTACGGCCATTAGTCGACGACAGAAATCAACACGGTGACAAACGTCCATTCGTTAAATTCCTGGAACACATTTAATAACACTTTGGAACTGTTCCAAAAACGCACTGAATGCCGTCCTCTCTATCCAGGCAGCACACTTTGACATCTTTAATAGCACGTCGCCTACCCCTTTGTGTAATGTCGTTTGTTTGTAATGCGTAAACACTGGTGATCTGATTGAAGGGTTTGTAATACGACAGCACACACATATTACCTTACTGCATTGAGCTGGTGACGTTCCTTTACTGCGTGTCGGGTACCAAATGTGGGTACGTGTCTTTCGGCTTCATCTGAGAGCAAACCCTTCGTTAATGTATCACTCGGAGTCGCAACGCAAACCAATTCAGTTACTTAGATGATGTGAAGTATTTAGTAGCTTATGTTATTTGTACTTTCTTTGTTTTAGATTTATTAGCCATTGGCTAAGTTTTTACTCGTTTATATTTACACGGACGAAGGGAAACAAGGCAGTTGTTTACTGTGGGGGAGGAGAATCATGACGCGGTTCGAAACAAATTAGTGCTACAGATAAGGTCCTGGAACAAGTTTTTTACTTTAGCTTTCTCTGCTGTAATGTCACTTATGAAAGTGATAGGAATCTTGTCAAAGTTAGTAAGTTTGATATCGTATGTGTGGCACTAGCATTTAGAAGTAAAGTTAGATAAGAGACGCAAGTGGCCATATAGAGAGTGGCATTCGGGTAGGTGACTATTTTATGTTAAAGAAGTAAAAAGAGTAGGTACTAAAATTGATTTTCCATCATTACCTTCTACATAGATTACAGTTGCGTCCCCAAGCAGATGGATTAAAGCTGGCCACTCCAGAGTTAAAAAAGAATGTCAGGACTAAGAAAGACTGGTATCTTTAGTTTGTGAGTACAGTCAACTTATGGGAGACAATGCAGACAGAAAATCAGACTGAAGCTTAAAACAGAAGGTTACAGTGGAAACAGAATAACTGATATCAATTGAGTTTCTAATTAAAATCTTTAATTAGAAACAAATAAATAATAAAAATGTTACCTTTATACAATAATTCAAGTGAAATTTGGCCAGCACACAACAATAAATGTCACATTATTACTGTTTCTCACTAATGAACGCAATAATCACTTTCCGCTGAACAGCAACAATTACTTCAATGCGTACTTGTAATATCGGCAGGTGTAACTGAACTCGGCAGTAGTTATAAATTGGCCGCCTTACACTATAGTGACACAGGGGTCCTGGATGCCGGTAGAATAGTCAGGAAATAAGTGGAAGAAACAACTCTAATTATCTACAGCTTTATGTGATTTGACAGGGCAGAATGATCTCCGAACGCCTCTAACTAGTTCTTTCGTTACCCAATTAAATTTTTACAAGGCACTTTTGTTATTTTTTACCTTAACGTAGCAATACGTTAACGTATATGGGATTTAGTGTAGTAACCTTTTCATTCTTCTACTTTTGAAATCGTACCGTCCGAGTGACGTCTACTTTTTGTAATGCATTGATTTAAATGTTCAATGAAGTTGTCCCTCGTGGTTTCTCCACACTTTTTCCTCGTCCCCTGGATTTGTAATATCCTGAGCTTAACCTGTATCACGCTATTCTCTCAGTCAATTAAGAAATGTGTTCCCCCGATAAAGCTACTCCTGTTCCACATAAATGAAATGTTGCCTATAAAAAATACACTTTGTACTTAAAAAAGAAAAACATTATTTTATTTTAAATAATTTTTTACAGACAATTTTTTTAGCCGACAGAAGGCGGCTACTTTATTTCGGAAATTTACGCATTGCTGCGAACATAAAAACAGTCAATTAATGGCGCCACAATCCTTTGACTCTCCCTGTAGTGATATACAGGAGTTAAACTAGGCATTTAGGCTACAAAGCAAGAGAAAAAATAACTCCTAACGCAGGACATGAAATACCACATGAGAGTCGATATATATAACAAAGTGTATACGATAAGAAACGTATTAAAAAAGTTGAGCTGAATGTGGTGCCACTAGAAGAGGAAGCTGTTGGGTATAAAGCGACTTTGCGAGATAACGTGAACAAACTGGCTCTGAATCTCATATCTAAAATGTACGACTTTAATAATGAAATTGGCACATCAGGAAATGAGTAAAATTTAATTATCAAAGACACGAAGATATGGAAATTATGAAGTAGCTATTTTTACTGAAAAAAACAAAACGTAAAATGAATAATTTAGAATTAATTAATAGAAATAATAAAATTTTATCTTCAGTTACACCAGAAATATAAAACTAAAATTAGTTTCCATTTTTAACAATTCCAATTTTTAATTTATCCTATATTTAAATTAATTTCAGGTGTATTTGGCTAATTTTTTGCATCTTATCAGTAAACTGATTTAAAATAAGACCATTATATCAATTCACTGCGCACAATTTCCAGTGCAGTTTACATTTTTATAATTTTTGTAAACATTTACAAAATAAAACAAGATATCTTTATCATCTTCATCAATTACTCTTTCCAGTGAATCATTTTTAAATTTAAAGAATGCTTGATTTTGTACTGACAGTCAATCAATAATTTTTAACGTTGAAGGATTTGCGAGGATTGGTCAGAAGAGTATAACAGACATTTTAAATTATATGTGTCGATGTCTCGTAAATATTTATTATCACCATCTGTGCCTGTTCTGGTGATGTGTGTTCTCTTGTATCCATACACAGGTAATGCTGATGATAATATATTGCAACGTTACAAGTATTTCAGAAATTCACACATATACCATGTACTCAACGCAACTATATAGTGTATTACACCGGCCAAGTCGCAGGATTTTTTATTCTCGTTGCGTCAAGTATATGTAGTTGCACAATAATTAAATAGTGAGAGTGTTGTTGACATGAAATAATTAATTAAACCCGTTTCAAAATAATCATACTAAGATTTATTAATTTTAATTAAAAATATTAAAATATTAAAATTTCAAATCTTTCGTAAATAAAATATTCTTCGTTATAAGTTTACATAAAGTACCATATAACCTTCTCTGCTATTCATGATATATAACAATAAATAACCATATAATCTTACTAGCTTAACAGACATGTTAAACAAATTATCCAAACTTTTTTTATTTCAGTGTCTGACTTTTACTCCAAATTTAAATAATAATAGCAACTCATATACAAACAAAAATAATATTAAACTCAAGAATAAAATTACTTTTTGCTATAAACAACATAAATTAATGACCTTAACTTTCAACCTATAATTTTAATTCTATTGACACACCCAGATTATAACATATGGCAGAAGATTATTATTTTTTAAATTCTCTTATTCAATTAAATTATTTACTTTAACTACTATATAAATTTAAATATTTAAGTCTTTATTGTTCATGTATAATCTTCTTTTTTGAAAGTTCTTGTCACCAACAAAAGATATAATTGTTTATTCATCACCTGTATACATCTTCCGTTACCGTTGCGTGTTTGTATGTGTCCTGAATCCTAAGAATTTGATGATGATGATGATGGTGAGTATGCTGATGCTGTGTTCTCTGTCTCTACGGGTTGTTGTTTGTGATTGTGCAGAGTTCCTCCATACGTCTTGGTGTGTGTGCTAAAGTGTGTGTGTGGTCCTGATTGATCGGCAAACCGGCAGCGTCACGTTGTTTGTAGATTTCTTCAGTCTCTGAATCCGCCCAAAATTTCCAGTGGTATTTATACTGGACGGCGATCTGACAGGTCCAGGACTGTCTTCGACCTGTTAGATATTGTCACTTCGTGCAAAGCGTCCTTTTAATTACAAATCACTTTTTGGTTCATTTTCGCAATTTCGTAAACATACTCGTAGCACGAGCGATATCATTGTTTGCGTAATTTTTTCCCGGTCACTTACATATAACACTATTATTAATTACTATTTAATTACATCAGTAATTAACATTAAATCACTTAGCGTCATTATTATTGCACATTTTGCAATAATTTTTATATCACCATATTCATTAAAACTTCTTTAATGTAATGGTGTCTTTATAATTTGGGCAAGTCTTCGTTCACGGGTTTAAAACGAATTAATTAGTTTATTTTTATCTGGTTAAAACCTGATTATAGCCGTAGCATCACCCCATATTTTCCTGTCGTAGCTTGCGTTACACACACAAACACACAAGCGCTGTATACACGCGGGGACAGGTATACGCTTCTGACAATCCGTAGCCTGCATAATATTGTTAAAAACTGTTCATCATATATTTTCTATGCTAAATATTTACAAACACACCGCCCTGGGCAAATATGAAAATATATGTATTGTTGCAATATATTGTCGAAATATCGACAAAAATAATTTAAAATTTTGTCATACTTTATTGCAACAATTTCATTGACGTCCTTTACTTTGAGTTATGTTCTGATGTCTTCATTCCTTATCTGTCTTACAATGTATAATTTAAAGTACTTCGAAGAAACTACATTTCAGAACTCTTAATCTTGCCGCTTTCCGCTAGGGTCCTACTGACACAGTTTCAGTCGTTACTCCCAGGCTTCTTTGGATACTACAAGTATTTCAAAGTTTTACATGAACAATAAATTGTCATCTGTAAGTTTTGATTTACAGACAACAATGGTGGGATCATCTGGAAACCATGACAGAGGATCGATTGCGGAAAGCGGCACTAAACTATAAAGCCATTGGCAGAAGTGACGTGGGTCGTCCAAGGATGAGATGGGTGCCGGAACAGGTTTATATATTATAACCTAATCCTTAAAAACGAGAAGGAGAAGAAGAAGAAGAAGAAGTTATACTTTTATGACTGATGGTCGCAAACCCTTTTCGTTTAAATCAAATAATTCTTCAGTAATCTTTTCTATAACCACGCGATACTTTAAAATATGATTTATTCTTTAAAATATCATCGAACAGGCAAATGCCTAATCCTTGTTGTGCAGAAAAAGAAGAAGTATTTAAATTATCAAATGACTTATCGGTACTGCACATTTGTTTCCAGTTGCCACTGAGGTACTCCGTAGTGTAAACGTGCGTCGGTGTGTCGGAACAGGAGCTGAACTGAACTAAACAGGCAAAGCGACACGTTTACAGCCCGAACTATTGGGTTCAAAACGGTTACCAATACTTAGTGTAGGCGATACGTAACTTTATAGAACAATTTAAACAACAACTGAACAACTGCTAATAATGAATTACAAAATGTAAACTACAATTTTTTCATTATTGGATAATTTTAAAGCTATAGATATGCATAGTGTCACTGTTCTTTATATGTAGAATATGGCAGAAAAAAGAATAGCCTTAACAAAAATTTCAAATAATTGGTAAGATTAAATTAAAAAAAAAAAGAATTCTGGGAAAATTAACACCTTTGTTTTACTATTTAAACAAACACTTAAAAGTTAATTAAAATATAACCATATAACAAACATATAAATTCGACAAGCCAAATTCGATACACATTGTTATAATTGCAAGTGCATTAATATTTATTTGCAAACAATTTTCCGTGTTAAACACACAGAACAATTTGGCGTGTTAATATTTGTACAACATTAGGCTTATATATATATATATATATATATACATATATATATAACGTGTCCTGTGTCAATATTTGCGAGAACAAAACACGCACTCTATTAAGCGAATTCGTAACGCGTTGATGGAGAGCTCCCAACCCCATTTCATTGTGACGACACGCCTACGGCGCTATTGTGAAGCATTACCCCCTTCTACCTTCACGTTAAATAACCAAAACAGGAGAAGAGAATTCGTGGAAATTTACTGCTACACGGTATTTATGTTTTCAGTTTCATACTGTGTATCCAAAGTAGTGAATATTGTGTTAACGTGGCAGGGCATAGTTGGCCAGTGGGTACAGTGCTTAGCTAGTAACATGGAAGTTGCTAGTTTTATAAACAATAAACAAGTCAACCGGTTCAGTCAATTAAGAATATGGCATGCGTAGAAATGTTCAATTTCACGAACAGACGTACATTAAAATATTAGAGTTTAACGTTTTTTAAATATACAATCAAATTTAATATATAACTACTGATTTCTAAGTACATCTTTCATATATACCAAATACATGTATATATGTCCTCAATGTTTATATAATCCATTTTGCGAATTTTTCTTACAATAACTAGTAAAGTTACAGACTTGAGGTTTGCTTAGCATTATGGAGATATGCTTAACTATCTAAACTAAAAATTACTTTTTGGTAACTTACAGGTTTTAGATTCATGTATTATAAAATAGTATACCCACCTATTGTTCAGTTAAATTCCACCAAGCTATGGGCGATGTAGGATAATAACCTCCACACTGGAGACCACAATTATTCAAAGAAAGCACAGAGAGAAAGCCGAACGGTAATTTTCGGTGCTAACTTGGCAGGGAATAACATGAGACAAGAGGCATGGGCCGACGATCAAGAAGAAGGCTAATTAAAGCAATCCATGTCAGTTGGTCTTCCACTTATTAGGTGCTCAACAAACCTTTTTCTTACACTTTTCCTACGCATACCATATTTTTGGACAAAGCTACCTATCAGTGAGTAGATCTCCTGTACACTCGATGGCCTAGAGATCCGTCCGGTTTTCATGATATTCTTACGACGGTCTACTTGATCGTCGTAGGTACAGTGGAAAACAAAATACAAGACACCAATTAAGTCAGTAATCACCAGCTTTAATTTTCACAGTTAAACAGTTCGTAATTAACAACACTGTCTCTTACAAAAAGTCAAATAAAAATTTTTCACACGCAATAAACAATGTCTACTAATAGAGACTTGCACAATTACAAAACACATAACACAATAATTCTTCACTGTGACAAGCACTCAATCCGCACTAGCGAAAGTCGCTCACGAAACTAAACTGACAACCTGGCAGCTATGGCTTTATATACGCCGCGCTGAGGTACAGTACAGCTTTCCCTCCTTAACTGAACGCCGGTAGCTCAATGCGTACCTCTAAATATTCCTGGAACTCACTAGGACCACCTACGTGAATGACGCAACACAAGCCACACTGGACGTGGGGAGTGGAGAATGTTGTGGATTGTTCGGTATGCTTCTCGTAACACTGTCCCCTCCTTAAGCCTGTTCGTCCCGAACTGCTTAACCGTCTCTGAATTAATACTTGCCCAGGCGATCTAGGTGGACCTCCTTGTGAAAGATAATTCACCTGTCCTTGGAATTCGGTCTCGTGTGATCCGAACATCAAGTTCCCAGGGATAAGAGTCTTCAGTGCAACCGCTAGTTTTGCTGGTATCACCCCCGTTGCGTCATGTATTGATGACCTAAACCACTGGCTGATCCAATTCTGTTTGGTTCTCATCAACAACCTTTTGCGTAACTTTATCTTCAGGAACTTTTCCCCCGGGAGCTTCTATTAACTCACGATCGAACAACGGGTTTTCCTTGACACCCATAGTTATCTTTCCAGTCACTTCTTTTCCCGTTTCACGTACGTGTACTTCCTCTGCTAGTTCTTCTTCCATTTCCACCTGGAATAGGAAAGGTTCCCCTTGAGGAGACCTGTTGACTTCTCCTTCGGCCAATGCCACTTTCTTGGTTGAATTGTTGGCAGACCCTGACATTTTAGCCATGCAAAGCTTTATCTACTCTTGGCCAAACATCAGGACGTTCTCTCTTAACTCCACAACGAATCCGTAGGCATTCATAATGTCCGTTCCAAGAATCACTTCATCGACAATGTCTGCAACGAGCATTCATTCGGGCTAATCCCGATGTGACCCAGGCGTAAACGTACATCTACTCGACCTAATACTTTGTCGAGGCTTCCAGTCACAGTCTGTATTGTACAAGAGCTAAATTGAGACTGGCGGTTGGTGACTAATTCAGGGCGCACAATGGACACTGTTGCGCCCGTGTCAACTGTAAATGCTGCAGGTTTGTCTTTAATGAATCCTTTGACAATCAGGTTAGCCGTGGTTTTATGAAGTGTGGAGACTGTGTGCAGTTCCGTATCTTTACATCTCCAATTCGTGCATTCAACCCCTTCTCTCCGATTTTTCGTCTGCCAACAATCTGCTTGTAGATAGCCACTGTTCCCACAGTTATAACACTTAGGTTTTTGTCTTTATCCTTTTGTTCGAAAGATCGTTGTGGCGCTCTTGACTTCTTAATCTGTTGTTCTTGAATCATCTCTTTATTCCGTCCGTTATGACGATACTGTGATACTGGATCCGTTTGACTACAACGTGATGACATACTCTGATTAATGTAGGTCGCCGACTTGGCAGCTTCAAAACGGAGAGCATGAAGAAGAGCGTCTGAGCTATTCTGATGCCGTGCCATTCTTAACACTTGTTGTAATTTACTGTCTCTGATACCGTCAATAAACACAATGTGAGCAATCCACGTTCGGAAGTCCTCCGATTTTTCGGGATAAGCCAATCTCGTCAGTCGCTCGACATTTGCTTCAAACTCTTGAAGGCTCTCCCCTGAACGCTGTCGCCTCGCTTTAAGTTGAACACGGTACACTTCGCACAAATGCTGGTCACTGTACCGTAATTCCAGAGCTTTTGTTAATTCGGCATAGATGTTCTGGCTGTCAGATGGCACTTTCTTTATTAGCTCTGCGGCAGGTCTTTTAAAGCGAGAATTAATGAAAGCCCTTTCTGTTCTTCCGTCCATTTATTTAAGCGAGCGGGAGCTTCAAATCGCCTAACACAATAATAATACAATGTATAAGTTGCCCAGTGAATGGTTCCATCAAATTTTGGGGCCTTTGCGAACACTGATCGTACTACAGTTTGATTTATCTGATATTTTGAATCTTCATCAGCATTTAGTGATAGTCTTTTTTATCAACTATTTCTTTGACTAAATTTTTGACTTTCTTTTCAATTTGTTTTATTGAGTTTGTAATAGAATCTTCTAAACTTGACATACTTGTTTTTATAGATGACACAGATTTTTCTATTTCAGATATTCTGTCAACTTGTTTGTTTAGCTCACCTCGTGGTAGGACGAATTTTGCAGTGACATCATCTTGTACGAACCCCTTAACGTCGTCTGCTTGACGACTAAATTCTTTTTTTGTTGTTCCTGTCTTTGCTTTAGCATTGTTCGGAATGCTTTTATCATCTGACAGGTATCCATTTTATGTTTATCAACTACCACTAACACCACTCTTCTACGAAGTATCCACTGTCCACTGTAAATCGTTCTATCACACTTCTGACACCACTGTTACGACGGTCTACTTGATCGTCGTAGGTACAGTGGGAAACAAAATACAAGACACCAATTAAGTCACTAATCACTAGCTTTAATTTTCACAGTTAAACAGTTCGTAATTAACAACACTGTCTCTTACAACAAATCAAATAAAAATTGTTCACACTCAATAAACAATGTCTACTAATAGAGTCTTGAACAATTATAAAACACGTAAGACAATAATTCTTCACTGTGACAAGCACTCAATCCGCACTAGCAAAAGTCGCTCACGTAACTAAACTGACAACCCGGCAGCTATGGCTTTATATACGCCGCGCTGAGGCACAGTACAGCTGTCCTTCCTTAACTGAACGCCGGTAGCTCACTGCGTATCTCTAAATGTTCCTGGAACTCGCTAGGACCACCTACGTGAATGACCCAACACAAGCCACACTGGACGTGGGGAGTGGAGAATGTTATGGATTGTCGGTATTCTTCTCGTAACAATATTATTACATCCAAGAAAGGAATTTCAGCATTCACCTTCACTTCCATAATAAATTGAATTGAATTATGTATTGAGTTTAGATGGTGGAAAAAGCCTGTTGTTCTTCGTGACCGTGAGTGGAAGCGAATGCTGAATTTCCTTTCCTGGATGTACTAATATCATGAAAACCGGACGGATCTCTTGGTCATCGAGTGTAAAGGAAATCTACCCACAGTAATAGAACCACCTTCATTCAAATTCACATCATCACCCTGCACAGGAGCAACACACCCGTTGCACAAGCCGTTCTCAACACACTTTTTCATAGAGCTAATAGGGTATTTGATGACGAACATTTCCTCGAGGAGAATAAGCACCTAAAGGACGCTCTTTAAAGAAACGCATATAACAGGGATGCCATACGTAAAGCATTTAAAAAAGCCGTAAAACCTTCAGAAACACACACAGCAGACGGTAATAACCACAGAGCATTCTTACCCTACGCAGATGATACCGCAGACAAAATTAGCATTATGTGGAGGAAATACGGCATTAAAACAATATTTCAACCACATAAGAAGTGGGATAATTTTTAAAAACCAATGAAAGACAGAATCCCGTTCAACACTGAAGGTATCTACAAAATTCCATGAAGTTGCGGAAAGGTTTACATTAGGCAGACGGGCCGCCTGATTTCCAGAAGAGTCCAAGAACATGTCAGACATACGAAGAACTCGGCAGTTAAAAGTTCTGCAATTGGTGAGCATTCAGCCTTAACTAATCACATGGTAAACTTCGAAGACGCATCTGTATAAGGTCATGCAATAGGTATTTAGACAGACTGATCCCAGAAGCAACAGACATTAATAAACCCAAGCATAACATCAACAGAGAGACCGCCACGCTTAGTACGACTTGGTACCCTTTACTTTCCGGTTTGACTGCACGCGGGTTGACTGGCCGCACAAATAATGCACACAGTGTAACGCCTACAGGGCGGGGTTCACTTACCGGACCACACACCGCCACTTTTACACTATATATCTGAGTTCGCTTTCCGTCGTTTTTGCCACTTAGACCTGAGGATATTCATTGTGATATGAGTGAAAAGTTATCATACAAGACATTTTTGACGCGGTCCGTACCAGAAGAAGACTTCAAAAACATAAAGTTAATTTTCGAAATGTCGTGTACATACATAGTCCACGTAACTACACACTATACTATTATTAAAACTTGTTTGGTATTGGAAGATGGACCTGTTGATTAAACAACTGACTGCTACGTGCCTCTTAACCAATTGAAGTACTCAAAACTGTAAACGTTAACCGTAGCAAACGCACACTGTTGCCAAGGTGTCCTACACATGCTGTTATTAAAACCATTAACCGTAGCAAACGCACACTGTTGCCAAGGTGTCCTACACATGCTGTTATTAAAACCAGTGTGGAATGTCGCGCTACGGAGTGAACTGTTAGTGTATGTTCTATGTAATGAAGTCTGGTCGTTAAGAGTTGTGTGTTTTCGGTTACACTTTTTGATTATTCGTGAGAGTATGTCAGTTTAAAACTTAAATAGTTGTGTTGCAGATACAAGTTTATTGGTAACTAATTTCTAATTACCTAACTAATTTCTGACTAATTAACTAAGTGTAGTGAAAGCATGTGAATATATTATTTACTAAATAAGCGTAAGCATGTTTATAGAACATGTTTACCTAAGTATAAATTTACTTTATTTTTTGTCATTTTACGGAACTTTGTGCGTGTGATTTTTATTTTAAAACAATTGGTATAATATATATTCTAAATTTTGAATTCTTTAAAATACGTAACAGATTTAACCTATACGTGTTTACTTTCAAATAGAAGGTATGTCTGGAAGTGAGGAAGCTGGGAAAAAGCGTGGTCGACCGCGAATACACCCGGTAAAAGAGAAAACACGTATTTCCGGTCGCGGAGTACCAATTAGAGGGCAGTCCAAAGAAACCGTTTGTTCTCTACGAGATTGTTTCGAGAAAGAGAAAGAACATGGTGGGCCTCTTATATCAGTTAGTCAAGTTGTCGATAGAACAGCAGGTGCACTCTCTATAACTAAAAATACAGCCCTAACGATAAGTAAGGAGAAGTTTAAACAAAGCGAGGAAGCTGGCCCTTCTAAACTGAAAACACCAGGTGAAAAAAGACGGATAGAAAAACGTCTTACTAATATGGGTGCTATTGCAGAAGATGGAATCCGTCACCACGTATATA
This sequence comes from Magicicada septendecula, assembly GCA_034769895.1. NCBI lineage: Eukaryota > Metazoa > Arthropoda > Insecta > Hemiptera > Cicadidae > Magicicada > Magicicada septendecula. Next base: position 321,822,835 of record CM068375.1, read on the forward strand.
CAGTCGTAAAGAGTATCCTACAATAAGAAGCTACTAGTTACTCTTCATGATGCAGAGCCTTTCGCTGGTAGCCACTCGTCTTTACGGTCCGTAATTAAAAATTTGGGATTTAAATTTACTACCGTTTCTGGTAGAAAAGTATTAATGGAGCAACAACACGTAGTTGCTTATCGCTGTAGATTTCTTAGGCGTGCAATAAATGAACATTTTAATAACATCGTCTGGGTTGACGAAACATGGGTGAACGCAGGACATTCTTTAAAGAATTGTTGGTCAGACGATTCTACGGCGGGAACTATCCCAGTGCGAATTGGAAAAGGTGGAAGACTTATAATTATCTACGATGGGAATTCTCGGGGGTTTATTCCCAATTGCCTCTATGTATATAAATCGAAAAAGACTTCTGACTATCACGAATAAATGAATCACAATAACTTTAAAACATCGTTTGAAGAATTTCTGTTAAAGAATATTCCTTCCAATTCAGTGTTCGTGATGGACAACGCGCCATTAAATTCAGTGATTAAAGACAAGGCTCCAACAATGGCTTCTAAAAAAGAAGGGATGGTTGAATGGTTAAAACGTCGAAACCTTCCATTGACAGAGGATATGAAAAAGGCTGAGTTGATGGAATTGATACTACTTAATAAACCAAAGTTTCCCGTGTATATTGTTGACGAGTTGGCTGAAAGTTACGGTCATAAAGTCATCTGGTTGCCTCTATATCATTATCACTTTAACGCCATAGAACTAATATGCCCAGGGTTAAAAAATTCGTTGCCACAAATAATACAAAATTCACGATGGCTGAAGTTGAAAAATTAACAAATGAAGCCATACAAATGATTACTGGAGAAGATTGGAAGAAGGTAGTCGAACACACCAAGTTAGTTATTGAAGACGCTTGGAAAAATGAAGGTATAGTGGAACAGCTGGTGGAAGATTTGATCATTTCTGTGAATTGTTCGAGTGACAGTGAATCAGTTGAATCTGAAGACAGTGATTTTACATTAAGCAGAGTTCACCCATTATCAACGTAAATTTTTGTTTTGTTTAAAATGTTCGAAGTAATGTTAAATATAAAATTGCAGTATAAAAGTATTTAATTTAATCTTTAACAAACAAAATTTAACAAACGAAGTATTATAGTCCAATATTTCAATTTCTATCAATTATAAATTATTATTTCATTATGTATAGGCAGTTTCATTTATGAAGACTTCGCAAATATTTATGTTTTCTTAATACCAAATTATCTGTATTTATTAAGTTAATGATATAATAATAGAGTAATTATTTATCACGTTTTTCGAGTAAGTTATTATATTATGATATTAAATCCATACCAAAATATTAAGTAACATCTCAAATTACCAAAGTTGGACTTAACTAGAATTTGCGTAACACGATTCATGTCATTTCACAAAAAAAAGTTTTCTACGCGCTTGTCAACAGATTAGTGTGCACTATGATTAAGGTAATGTACATTATAATACGTGTATGTTATTGCAATCATAGATTAAATAATCGTATTCACTACGGTATAAGAAACGCGACTTCACTACAAAAGCATCTCTGGATGTCTTACTGTAATTAAAAGTACATTAAGAGATATCATATCATGTTTTAAAAGTAAACTGTTATATCTTGAAAACCCGTATTAAATGACCTTGAGCGTGAATGTGTTATAAGTTGTTTGTATGTGAATCATTCTTTCGTGTTTATCCACTTGTAGAAGCCCCGTGGTCAGAGTGGGGCAACGTTGTTTACGTTTTATTACAAATGTCAACACCAAATAAGTTATAATAATAGTATAGAAAAATATTTTTTATTTAAAAATTGTTAACTTTGGAATTTACTATTTTGTACATCATTTCTTCGATCAGGACGGAGAACCATTTTGAATGGCGTAGTAAGTGACAAACATTCTTCTTTTTCTTCTTTTCATCTGTCTTTGCTCTTTGCTCCACTGTTTTACTGTTGTTGCTATGTGTGTGTGTGTGTGTGTGAGTGTGTGTGTGTGTTAAATGTTTATTTGAAACCACATTGAAAGGACTCAATTCTGCAGAGCGATTTCAAGGACGGGCCATATCCCCCTCATCTATGATGAGTATACACTGTCTTTTCTATTTGCTCTACTGGTTTCTGTTGTTGCTATGACTGTGTGTGTGTTTATGTATGCGTGTGTACATCTGGCACTATTAATTCTTTAATTTATGATTCACAAATTTTTACTATACGTTTTATCTTTGTTCTTGAGGTAACGTATACTATTATTTTAAACCCACTTTTTAAAACAACTGACTTGACTCCTTTGAAACGCTAATTAGAATATAAATCAACAATTTTCAACTATTTATGTCATAACGTAGCACAACCTCAAACAATAACGACAATAAACAAGAGGAGTCAAAAGACCAATGGCAAAAAAAAACATATATCGATAAGTAGCGATGAAGGAGATGCAAGCTGTTAAAATACAATTACATTCTTTGACAAAGCGATCGATTAGTAACCTAATAGTATACTTCAATAACGATGGACGAAAATGTTGCAAAAATATATTACGACTAACACACACAAGATATGTGTGAGTGCTCGCTCGTATCCGCTTGCCTATGGTAACATATTAATTTTAAATATTTTTTTTTTGAAATGTCATTAAATTTATCCGCACACTACAGGTATACCTTCAAACAACATCGGTATAATTGTCTCATAACTGATAAATCTTTAGGCAACGGTTCATCTTAATTGTGTTCTGTACGACAGCGAGAACTTTGTAAACAATTTGTGGGTCCCGTAGTATGAGGAGACTAGCATCGCACGTCTTAGTAAAGTCATTAGCTAACTGTAAACCACAGTGCGGTGTCAAGTATAATTCCGAGTTTTTTGGGGGGAAACATGTCATAACAAGTTGGAACCGTTCCAAACGCGCTGGAAATAACTTGACGTCGTCTTCTCCCTACCCACACACACAGCAGACGGCTTCGCTTGCTTGGACATCTTTGATAATAGGCTCCATCTATGCCCCCCCACCTCATAGTCTTCTCGCTCTCTCTTCTCCACCATCGCACTCCTCTGTCACTACACAGTGTTCTTAGTTACATAACTATTATCATTATAATTAATTAACATTCTTTACAAAGTTACTCTTATTCTTCTGATAGTTCCTATGCGTTTAGGATGTAGGATATCATACAGGCTATTTTGACTTTCCGTACTGCTGTACGGAATAAGACAGTTGTATTAATGCCAAACCATGTCCTTAAATTTCTCAGCCATGATAGTCTCGGTTGCCCAACTCCTCTCTTTCCAAGTACTTTTCCCTGTAGTATAGACTACAATAAGTAAAATCTCTGTTCATTTCTCATGAGATGTCCAAGATACTGAAGCTTTCTTATCTTCACTGTGTTAATAACTTCCTTTTATTTCTTCATAAGCTGTTCATGAAATGATCAGTACTCTACGGGAAAGCCACATTTCGAAAGATACCAATTACAGAGTTATTAGTTGGAGTAAATTAATAATAAATTTGCTAAACTTGCTGAATCAAACTAAGCATCTAGGTCATACAAAAATTTAATTTCTTATTTTTTAGTGAATTGTAGAGTTAAAAATGTAAGAACAATCACATGCATTATTTATCTTCTTTAAGGAAGGAATAACCTTTTCCAATTTTGTAATTTAAAATATACTATTCTTTAAATTTTTTGGAAAGTGGATGTTTCTGTCTATGTTCCAAACAAGGAATGTTATTAATTTTCTGTTTTAAGTATTGTAAATGAATCGCAAAAAGACAAATTTTTATAGTAACATGGCAAAACGTTTTACATAAATATTTTTACATTTTTATTTAGAAATTATATAAAATTGTTCGAGCTAACAGGGTTATCGTCATCAAACCCTTATCTTACATGTAGAGCATATTGCCTGTGAGATATTGCTGTAGAACTGAATTCCACCTAAAGATTTTGGATTTTTAAAATTAAACGTTCAACTTTCAGCGTACTCTTTAGCATCAAGACAACTTAAAATCATGATATTTACATCCTCGAAAGCTGAAAAGTGACTTTTTTGCATCTCTATGTCAGTGACGAACAGATAGTTTTACTCTTTTTTTTATGTTGTGCCATTCATTAAACCGTTTCCGCGCAGGATTTCTTCAAACTCTTAAATGTGTACTTACTTAGGAATGTGATCGGCTTTATGTCTCGGCCAAGGCTTATACTATAAGCCTTCCTGTTGGCAACAGAATGTCTTTTTGTTTCTGTCTTATCAGAAACTTTGCTACGGTAAATAATGAACTATTTGTTTAAGAGCTCATTTTAAGAGTGAGAGACATACAGATATCACACCTAGGAAAATGCATTGATATAATGCCTTGCCTATAAGTAGTTTACCAACCTGGTGTCTATTACCTGTTGAATCAATTTTCAAGTGACTCATAATGATTTAGAATATTAAAAAAAAAGGCTGCCGGTGTAGCTAGTGGTCCCATTATGTGACTGACATATTCCATAGCTTCTCAGATTAAGAAGCTATAGTCTTTCGGATGTTGGTGATCACTCCAGTAAGTAATCATTTCTCTTAGCGGGTTTTGGCTTCTGCTGCTGGTACAAGTCTACATTCCCTCCATGAAATTGGTTAAGATTGGGTATCAATTTTCTGGCTAAAATATGGAATTTTTCGTCTACAATTCTATGTTCCTCTGGATGCGTGTGACCATCGCTTAAACTAGTACTAACATCTATCATCGCTTAAACATGAACATATAGATAACGTATGGTTAAATAGATCAAGATTAACAGTATAAAGTAAAAGATAAGTAATTACTATTTAAGATTTAATCAGCAATTAGGTTTTCGATCAATATGGCTAATTAGTTTTACATTCATCCGTACGCCATTGCTTAAAAAATTTCTAAAGTACTCAGCTAATAATTTAGTCTGACAATTTTTATTTTAAACAGTTACAATATAAACGTTTTTTATAAATAAACGGCTGTATTTGACAGTATTTCTGAGTATCAGGACATATGGGGGGACGTGTAGGAATTTACCAGAATGCTTGCAAATATAGTGATCGAAATTTTAAAAAATTTTAATTTCTCGATCAAGTGGCACGTTCTCACACTCGAGTTGACGGACACAAGCCCGGGTCGTAAATAATGACGAATTAGGGACACGTCAGACCCGACGCCAGTACGAAGACAAGGAAAAAACGTCTGTGTACACGACACAATGAGAATTTAAGGAACGTCGTTGACAGCTCAAAGTTTGTTACAATTTACAACACCTAGCGAACGAAACAAAGACTCAGTCCAGCTGCCTGGTTACGCAGAAATGAAATGGAACACATGCTGTGGGGGTGAGTTGTAACGAGCACAATATGAAAGGCTACGCCCAGCTACAAAGGGGTACAGAGAAATCTCGACAAACATATAAACAATAGAACGTAAACTTAGTGAATACTGAAAGTACACCCTGCCCAGCATGAAAACAAACCCATGACAGCTAACTAAAATTTACGACTAGAAAGCGTGGGATTCGACTAGGGACGCCTTCAGCGAAGAGTTGATAATCGGCGGAACGAACGAAGAGTAAATTGAACAATTGACCAGGACACTGCAGACTGTTAACAAAAGCTAAGTCAGAGAACCTCGACACGTCGAAACAAAGGTTGACAGACAGGCGAGGGAATTGCTCTAGTTTCTAAGAATCTGTACTACGTTCGTCGATGGAATATTCCGGGGATGTCGGCGACCAACCACCGTTGAGCATCTTCCTAAAGAACTCGTGGTGAGAGTAAGAAGGGTTCGAACGACGAATCGGGAAACCGATGACGAGATCTGCAGAGTAGTAGGAATTTAAATGACCTATCACCAATCCGAAAGGGCGTGGAAATATAGAATTTGGCCTTATGGGTAGTATGTTTGATAAAAACTGTTTGCGAGGACGCGGAGCGGCAGTCAGTCAGTAATAAGTCTGATAGTAAGTCAGTAAGTTAATACGACAGTAAGACAGTTGGTTATAGTTATAGTTGGAGCGGTAATACAGTTAGTAAGTGAAATAGTTTGCGCGACTTACCGAACTTTTAACCCGGTGAACTCGTAACCATGTCGCAGTCATAAGTGAACTTAGACATACAATACGATCTCAATTACACAAAAGTCAGTTCGACAATTGTAGGTGGTCTGATAAACTACAGTGCGTACAAACATAACTATCATTAAATATCAGTGCGTACGTGTCTTAAAACGACGACCGACACGCAACATAATAACACAAGTGATTAACATTCTGAGAGTATAACAGTGGGCGACAATTCAAACACTATTATTACATCATAATGCTTTGCTATGTTGAACATTTGAACTGAAGGAACTATACCGAACACAATTACGCACATAGAATACACTACGTCCAAGATAGATGAAATAGTTAATTATGAACACGCACACAGCAAACTCTAAGGGTAATTCATCTTAATGACGATATTGACATCTTAACATTTGAACTCAAACACTCGACACTAGCGGGGAGTACAGCAACTCAATACACATAACGATAGTGGAAATTAGTGAAGTGAAGTGAAGTGTTCTCCAGTTAATAGTGATTAGGATGTACGACGAGTCCACCAGCGGATGTCATCTTACGCCGATGGAATGTTGGATAAACCCTTTTACAAGATAAGCCTTTATGTTTATTAAATATTAGTAATACATATACTACTGCACTGTCTCATCTTTTCAAAGAGCTACTCCCGAGAGATTTTATAAAGTTATAAATCATAAATCTTATAAAGTAATGTTAAAGTAATTCATCATCTGAGCATAATGAACGCATTTAGCTAGGGATAAAATATATTTGATTATTTATTGTTTGTATATGTATATTATTTGTTGTATTTGAATGTACCGTATGTTTGTGTTTTCAGGAAACAACGAATGAATATTGTTGTATTTTGTTATTATGAGTTTTTTAATTATGTATTTGCAGGACATAGTAACTTACTTAACTAACAATATAATAAATAAGTAATTATTTTATATACTTAAAATCTTGCGTTCATTATTGCAAATTAACCTTGACTATTAATTTATCTCATTCTAAGCATTTCATAAAGAGTCTCAAAGTTATGCTAATTATCAATGGACACAACCAAATCGACCATTGAAATGTCCGATTAACAGGCTCATACAATCATATTGATTTGACAACTGTGTTGAGTCTAATCCGACAAATATAAGTTACTTTCATATATGTATTAACATTAACGTCAATTATAACTCTGTTTGCATACATACCATTAGTACACGAAGTTAATTAGATCCAATTTACCACTTTATAATTGGATAATTCAATAATACTCATAATTAGCATAATTCCACTCAATATAAATGGCACGGCAAACATAATTACCCAATTAATTGCCAATTCCGTTTATATACATTAAACACATCACTCAGTAGCTTTAAAATTCTTCTTCATAAGGAGTGCGTAGTCTTCCAGACGTTGGCGATCACTGCAGTGGTGGTTTCTGTCATTCGAGAAAGCTCTGCCCCGTGCTTGATGCCGGTCTACATCCTTATGCTTCCTAGCCAGGAAAGTTGTTTTATTCGAATATCACGACGACCCTCGAATCTGCATTTCACTATTAACTGTAGAATGCAGTATTTCTCCCCCTCCATACGTAATAAAGAGTAGCATTTATTTGCTTTGAATATCCTCTCTTGGAAAGATTTTAGAGGCGCATACCATGTCGAACCAAGAAATGTGAGCATTCTTCTGACTAACCACATCTCATTGGACTCCAGGCGCTTCATTGTGGTTACCTGGAAGGTCCCTGGCTCCTTTCCATACTGAAGGACTGTCCAACCGTAACATCTGACCATCGTCTGACGTAACTTGATATTAATATTGTCGTCTCAGAAGTAATGCACCATTAATTATATATACCACGCGACGTACCTGCGCTGCATTTCGCCTCGTGGTCAGTGTCTACATCTCCAGTGATTACCTTCCGTGATTATGTTTGAATGAGACGACACTTTAGATATCATGAGTCTCTTGAAAGAAGAACCGTGTCTCGATTTGAATTACTCCTTGTTTACAATTGTTATTCAGGCCTTCTCTCTTATTTCGAAATTAAAACTAGTCGTAAGTTCTTCATGCTTTCAGAAAAGCTAACAGTTATCATGGTCATATAAGATGTTTATCCTACCTTCATTTACATTTTTTCGCAAGGTTTAGGTTACCAGTGACGTCTTTAGTAATATGCTCCTAAAATAAACAGTCAGGTAACATGGTTTGACACATCAAAATCAAGGAGGCTTGAGCTGGTTTTAATTCTGTTCCACCAGAGGACAAGAAATGAGGACTTACGGCAAATCACCTGAAGTGAATCAGTCGTATTAAGGTTTTAAGAATTAGAGAGAAAAGACAACTTGAATACAGCTTAACAAGAAGAGATATGTAATGTGGTTCAATGGAATAAGAAATTATTTTTAAAGAAAAGAGAATAAATGGTAATCTTATAAATAATAGAGGGTAATATTGAAATGAACCCTCCTCATATCCAAGAACCGTTGTGCTCTTAAAGTTAGATTAAGCATGATTATCAATTAATGAGTTTAACTTATTTTGTAATCAGTTATATAACGGTAACTAATGCCATTACAGCAACACGTGTAGCCTATGTGAGGTTTCTTTTAGAGCCAAAACAAAGCGTTTACTGAACTTCCAAATGTTTCACGTTCCACAATTAGTGTAACGAGACGTGGTAAGATCGAGGTAACATTACACACTGCGTGTCTTCTGTATAAAATAGCCTTGCGTATGTAAGTCATAAAGTTGTGAGTTCTGCATATGACAAACCAGTGTTCTACAAGAGTAACGAAAAGAAGTGTAATGGTGAAGTGTAATTTATTAACTGTTAACTTGTGTCGTTACATTATTATTTTTTACGTCTACTAAATAAATTTGTAACAACTACAACAGTTTTTAATAATTAAAACATAAGTTATTTTCGATTTTAATTTTTGATGCTTTTGCGTTTTGGAATTTAGTCCGTGATGACCATTTGAATATTAAAAGATTACTAATAGAATATTCACGCTATTCTTCTAACTGTCGTGCTTATAGAAACGCATTAACGATAAACATAATTTTAGTAAAACTCTTTTGAAAATTGCTGTGTGTATAGGGTAGGAATATTTACCATTATTTTATTTTAAATTCGCCGAGTGCATGAATATCATTTTACTTTAATCCGTATTGTTCAATTCTATTTTTTATTTCAAAAGTTGTACTTACATTGTGAACGGTAATGCCAGTAAAAGTAAAATAATGAACATTACCATACATTTTTCAAGTTTTAAGTAGGAGGTGATTTCTTATTATATATTTTAGTTAAAATGCATACAGTTTATTTTCCAGAAACCGTAACATAAAAATATAATAAGATGTAAATTTTTTTTGTAAAGTACAATGTAATTAAAACAGAGAGACATGGAGGGCCATATCTTACAGCTGAGACAGTTATTTCTTGCAATTTACAAGTGATGAAGATAGCGCGGGAGACCTACATTCTAGCTAGGCGAGACTTGGCAAACTTCAGGGCTTATCTACGACATACAACTTTAATTCTGTTCCATGTTGCAGTTTTCTAAACTGAAAATTAGGCCAGTCAGATAGTTTTGTAGTGCTGTTTGACGCTTTTTATGTGAAGCTCTAAATTACGAGATTAGATTTAATGTGGAGGAACAGATAAAGAATAGTACAGATGCTGTATGTTAATATTGTTTCATAAATTATACAAGATGCTCTCACCAAACTTTGTGTGAATTACTATGCTAAAAATCATGCACAAACAATTAAACATAACAGGAGTACATAGGTAACAAGCATTTGTTATAACATTAGATGTTGTGTTTGAATTATTGCCACCATTCTTAATATTGTCATGACAATCGACCTTTATGAATAACAATGCCGCCTAAAGAAATATAACGTGCGGGAGCGTTGCGTCATCCTGCTGCTCAAACAACGCTTGCAAAGCGTCTTGCAGCCACGCATGTTATCTATATAGGCCAGTCATTTGAGCCCGAAAAAAGTGCGAAGTGGGACAAAACTTGTATCATAAAAATAACCTTGTGGAATAGATTTATGGAGTCATCTATATTAATGTAAAAAAATGTTTACATTCGTAGGTTTCTTGGAATTTTTTTAAATTAACAATAATAAGTCAGATATTTTGGTTTTTTGTTAATAACTTTTAACAGTAAATTTTAGAAGAAAATGTTTCAAATAAAAATTGTATCTTATAAAATTCTCTACATTTTTATTTTTTGTTTTGATACGATGAAAATTGACCAAGTTATGGTATCTCAAATATACTGCAAAATTAATATTTTCTTTTTTGCAACAAATTTGTGAGTGCGTGTTTTAGAATTATCTTGGAAATGAATAGTCTTATAAAAAACATTTTTGAAATAAAAGTTGTTGCTTGTTGAGTCATCTACATTTTCGTTTTATTGATATTGATTCAACAGAAATTAACGAAGTTATGGTTTTTTTAAGATAGTCAAAATAAAAAATTCCCTCTCGTGGCAAGCGTTTTTCGGAAATATCTTGAAAACTACTAACTAAATAAAAAATAAAATTAATGAATGTTGTTGCTTATGAAATTGTCAAGATTTTCGTTTTTTTATTTCATACGATAAAAATTGATCGAGTTATAAGAGTGTTTTTACAGTGCGAAATGAAAAATATTATGTCACGGCAACTTTTAATACGCGTTTTTGTAAAATATCTTGTAAATGAATCATCTAATAAGAAAATACTTTTAATAAAAGATGTAGCTCATGGAATCACCTATATTTTCGTTTTCTTTTAAATTGATTCAATAAATATTGACCAATTCGTGGTATTATTAAGGTAGTATGAAATAAAATAATGTTCTCTCACGTCAAATTTTCATACGGGTTTTTCAAAAATATCTAGGAAATTAATGATTTTAAAACAAATATTTTAGACGTAGCTTGTTTGTACAACTGCTTAAAATAGAAATAAAATACAATACATAAAATACATTGATTTATTCAGTACATAAAATAAATTTATTTATTTCATTTTCATCATCATTTCAGTCGCATGTACTTCGCTAAATACTCTAACTTCATGCTCATCATTATCGTCTGTGTCAAACTCATCTTCAGATTCATCATCTGTCAGTTGTGGGAACTCATAGGAAGTCTTGATACTACACTGCCCGCACACTAAAATATATGAATGGAGCACTACAATACAGCACGAAATGCTCGGTTACTGCTAAAGACTCGATTCCGCGCACCCCTCCCATGACACAGTCCTCCCCACCAGTCAGTCACAGCCGGTCAAGCATGGTGTTACACCTAGCTTTCAAATCCATTGTATGTAAAAGGTATACACCCATGTATAAATGTATTGCTTTCGTCAATAATATAAGTACTTTACTAGTAAATCCAAAATTTCAACTTATAAAACTAATGCATGTAAAAGTTATTAATAAAATATTTAAAAAGGACACTTTTGGTGCGTGCTTGTATAAATAAATAACTGTAATAAAATTGTGATGAACAAATTAAAAATAAATTTTATATCCTTAAAGCTCGTTAAATTAGCTTTAAATCCGTTTTTTTTTTTTATATACTGATATCTTGAAAATTAGCCAAGATACACGCATTTTAAAAAAATGTTAACTATACAAGATAGAAGTTTTTAAAAATTTTATAAGTGCATAAATTTCTGAAAAATTAAAGTAACATTTTTTTTTAATGGTTGCATTGAAAAATTTTTTAAATATAATCTTATACTATATGGTGTTCTTATCAATTATAAAAATATATGAATATTTTATTATGTATTATTGTAAATATTTGCATTTAACTTTTTTGTACAATTTTTAAAATTGTTATAAATGTAAGTATTATTATATTAAAAATAACAAAGTATACGAAAATTAATATACTAAATCAAAAAGTTTAGACTTTGCTCTTTAACTTCAGACTTGTAACATCTAAATATCTGCATTACAACAAAAGTTATTGGAGATTGAATAATTTGTGAGTGACGTGCTTTCACCATTTTAGCGTGGCGACGCGACGCCCCTGCGCGGGCGAAATATTTACCTTACATTTGACGCGATTTTGCAAGGAAACTACTGATCCTACAAACAAAATTTTAAGAACTATTTTTAAGCAGAATTTCCTTCTGCGTAAAATGGTTAATATGATTGTTCCTTATAAATAATTTTTTAACGAGATAATTGCAAAAAACAATATTTTTAAATTGTTTATTAATGTTGTAAAAAACGCAACGAAGAAACATTTGTAAGCATTTCAGAATTATAATATATATTTTATCAGATTTTGGAAAAACCAAGATATTTGCGTGACACAATTTTGTTTTAGTCGATAGCTTAAAGGACTGGCCTATAATTCCTACAACATGTACGTAATAACACACTATTTATACTGTGCAAACTTGATGTTGCCTCCACCACAACCGTACATTGACCCAGATATTTTCTAATTCAAATTGCTGAGAAAATTTAGGTCAGATTCTTCAAGTTGATCTGCATTATATAGTGCCGCTAACATATATATTAACACAAAACCGTCGTACTTTCCGGTTTGTTGTCATTTACGTTTCTGTAGGTTTGCCTTTACGAGTTTGTCAGATCTTACACGAAAGCATTACCAGCTCATTACAAAACCATCAAACTGGAAGTCCAAAGTAGCGGTAAGTGTACTTAGCTTTGGGGGCCCTGGTGGTTTGTGCCGCGCACAGTTTCCAGATGAACACTTTTTTAATGAGTCAAATGACAAGCGATTCCTTAGAAGGTCGAAGAAGTCATTGCTTGAACTTGCTGATAACCTGCTGACAGGAGCAAAAGATAAGTTGAGAATAGTTGCTTTGGATTTCACCACAACCAGTAATAAGGCGTAAGTTCTACTTAACGATGGGGCTGTGCTTCCCTAATCTTTGCAGCAGATTTCGAGAATATTGCATAGTTTTTTATAGTTTTGTTTAATTTTGTAGGTGGTACTGGTTTATAAACTTTTTCTGACGATTCATGCTTGTTAGCAAAGGAACAGTCTTTTGTTTGTAATTAATGTAGGCTATACTAGTTTAATTGAAACGTGAAGATGACCACAGATAATTTAGTAATCAAAATGTTGTGTGATAAATCCCAACGATGGTTATTGTCCGACGTAACCTTTGATATTGTTTACGGACCATAGAAAGTTAGATTTACAGATCAGAAAATTAATAACTCAAAACTTTAAAAGCACTTTCAGTAAGCAAAGGCGCTCGTACAGAAGATGTCTTCAAGTTTACAATTGGCCGATTCACACTCACGTAACAAACAACAAAAAGCTCCTAATTACCAATGTCGCAATTTACAAAATACAATACAAGTAACTAAATTACCAATAAAGGCACACCATAATTCACAATAATTATTTTACTGTGAACTGCTATAAAGCACGAATTAGGTAGTGCTAATTACAATGAAAACATCGTATAGATGAATTATATCTGTATAAAAAAATATAATGAAATCTAGACCACAAGGAAGAAGAGGTAGGTCAAGAAGAAGACGGCAGAAGTGAATACAAAACAGGCTGTAAACGCTTAGTTCTAGAAGTAAAAAAGATAATATTTCTTTAATAGTCAAATATATAACAAAATATTTTAGAAACTTTTACTTGTTCTTTTTCAGCACTACAGCCCAACGTGAGCCCTGGCTTCCAAAATCAATTTTCTCAAAAGTCTCCTGTCCGTTTCCATCTCAGTATAACCTCTCACATAAATTCTCCTGAGATCGTATATCATCCAGCTACGACGACCCACACTATACTAGGTCGGATACCCCTCTCTGCTTTTATAGACTTGCGACCTCAGAATTTTCTTTGGCATACGGTAATCATCCATCTGCTCTAGTTGATCTAAACATTGTATTCGTTAAGCCTTTATGGATCTTAGAATTTCTTCATGAACCAATATCTCAACTATTTCCTAGTCATATCTTATTCTTTATTTTTCATCGTCTTTAAATGAGCCATAAAGTTTTGATAAATGATAAATGAGCCATGAGTCTTGTGATTATTCTTTCAAAGGTATAATCCAGTTATCAAAAAATGGGGACACAATACATTGCTGTATGGCAGCCAATCATAGTTAAAATTAGTTTAAGTCGCAATCATTTACGCTAATTTTACATACAAAACTTTCAACGTAGAAATGAGTGTAATTTATAAAATATTTGAAAAGAAAGCAGTCGCTAAGGTTACACAGTGACAGATAATTTAACTTTGACTGATATTTCTTCATTGATGACTGTATTTTAAACAAAGTTGCAAGTTAAGGTTGTACTTCAACTACATAAAGTTATTCCAATGGCCAATTCCGTTGACATAGATTTAAAAATAAGTATTAGCATGGTATTTCAGGTTCCATTTTAATAAAGGCCGAGTTTCCTAATTAAAGGCCGAGACATTTTAATAAATTCAACATATTGTATTTCAATTGTACAAACCGTAGAAGAAAAATGGTAAGAATTGTATGATATTTCACAAAGTAAAATGTAATTAAACAAAGAGTCATATCTTAAAGCGTAGACGGTTAATTTACGCACTTTACAAGTGGCAAAGATAGTGTGGGAGACCTACATTCTAGCGTGGAGAGTCTTAGGGAACTTAAAAGCTTATCTATGACATCCAACTTTAATAGTGTTCCATGTTGCAGTTACTAAACTGAAAGTTAGGGCAGCGAGATAATGTTGCAGTGCTGATTGACGCTGTTTATGTGATTCTCTGAATTACAAGATTACTGTTAGTGTACTTAAAGTGTACACTTGAAGAATGGTACAAATATTGTATGTTAATATTATTTTCCAGGTTGCGAATAGATATTTTTCACTACATATATTGAAAATTATTAATTACTATCATTTAATTATTTATATAAATCATTATAAATCATTGTTACATATTATAGATTAATAATAATAACTATTAGTATTGTCATTATTATATTAGTAATAATAATAATTATTATTTGTTTATTATTAGAAAGTATTTCTTTATTTTTTTATTTTCCCATAATTTAAAATAAAATCACATAACATAAAATAAAATTAACATTCGAAAGAATATAACTATGGAAATATAATACTTATAATATACATGAACATATTAAAAAATATAACATTTACTTGTAGTAAAAGTCAACTAAAATGATAATTTGTTTTGTAAAAATCGTCAATCAACTGTCTTGTAATGCTGGTAGTAAGTGAGTAGTTCTGAAATATTTAAAACCAGTGGAATAGTTTGGAAAAGCGCTGACACCTATGGCATTTCTTAAAATACCTACATAAAATGTTGTTAATTTAAAGAAATATTTATTCCTTTAAAAATAAGGAATCTGTATTATTTATTATTTATCAAAGCGATACATCAGAACAACAGTATTAAGATAAGTATTAATCCTTTTTAGGGTAAAATCTCTATGAGAAATAACACTGTTGCACACCGGTATAAATAGAAATTCGCGATTAGCGCTTTCAAGCTTCACAGCTCATCATAAGATCTATAATATGAATTTCATAGACATCTATTAATTAATTGTATACGTATGTATTTATATGTATCTATGTAGGCCTATATGTAATATTTCCGATCTGATGAAGAGCTTTGAAGCTTGAAAGTGCTAATCGGGAAATTTTCTATTAATAGCGGTGTGCAACAGTGTTATTTCTCTTTGTCGTTGTAATCACTAACACAGTTTTATTAATTAAAGAAAACAATTTCGTAAACGATTACCCTACAATCTAATATCATTACAATGAAAACGTTACTAAAGATTACTAATGCGTTACCTTGAGTAGGCGCGCCATGTTGTACGGAAGACAGTAGCAAGAAGAACGAAATCAGCAACATATCAGCAATGATGTCAGCAGTGAGTGTGTGTGTGTATATGATATGTCCTTATTGTACTACCATTGTTCTGGCGGCTAACCCCTTCTCACTGGTCTACGTCAATTCCCGTTCAGCCTGCAACACACAAATTCATAATCATTAACATCTTTTACGTAGAAAATACATTGATATAATCTCTTAAATACATTTAAATTCCAGTCATCCTGAGTAGAGGAGAGCACCGGAGGACACACTGTTGGTCATATTCCACGAATGTCTTAGGACTTAACTTTAACAACTATGAAAGGCACAAATTAGTCTGAAAGAAGAACAATAACGTACTTATACTGCAAACGTCTAAATAATAATACGGAATATAAATTTTCTCTAGGTTATGTTATTTACTACAGGAAAACGTTAGCTTTTAATATGAAGCACTTTTGGACACATAGAATATTGCTACGACAATTACGTAACGCTCTCAAAAAGTTGAGAATGATGTTCAACACAATATTCTCGGCTAGCCGAGCAGGTGTAGCGTCTCGTCAAGGCATGATTCCACAAAAACTAGTAGTTGAGCGGGTGATTCGTATTAATGGCAACTTGATGTTAGGATCGCCCGAGACTAAATTCAAAGAACCGCAGAATTATTCTTTCCAAGTTGACCAACTGCCTAGATCACCTATATCGTATGGCTAAGTATTATTTCAGAGACGGTTTTCCAGTTCGGAACGAACAGGCTTAAGGAAGGATCAGTATTACGACAATTAAAACACTAAACTTAAATACACTAAAATAATGAAATAATATACAATTGTTAATCAGTTAAAAAGCTGACAGTCACCAAATTATGTAATATAACTTACTTTACCTTTTGCTTGAAATAAATATACATTTTTTCTCACAAAGCTAATTTATTGGTCCAATGATCAACTTTTTCCTCTTCGGAATATGACCGTCTTCTTCGTTTGTTTCCCTTTCTTTAAAATTATGTCACTAAAATTTCATAAGGGATTATTGATCCCATGAGAATATAAATAAACAGAATCGTTTTTTGTTTTGAGTTTTATTTTTCCCACATCACAAAAAGTAAAAATTTATTAAATTATAGAACATACTTGAATACAGTGTTCTTTGAGAATGGTCAGGTAATCATCCGAAACAATGAATGCAAATTCATTAGATAGATTTTGCAATTACAACAAATTGGTTTAAATGACAACATGGAAAATTATGTACAGAGGAGAAAATCTATGGCTTATATGGGCCACTGTTACTTACAAATGAAGATTGCATTGGATAGTGAAAGTATAGAGCAGATGTTACATTTCTGTTATCGGTATTTGGTTACTCTTATGACGTAGAAGATGATGTTTATCACGAGTTGGCCTTAATCCAGAAAATATATGACACAATTTGTCAAGCGTATCAAGGCCAACAAAGAATAGGTGTCGACTAAAATTGTATAAGGTAATGGTTGTGAGTATTATTGTACGGTTCTAAACTCGGGTGGTTGTGAAGAAAGATATAGCACCACACTGGTATCGGAGATGAGATACTTGCGATCTGTTAAAGGATTGCAATTAGAAAAATAAAGAGAAGTAATTTTTTGTCTTAAGCTCACAGGCCGGTGTCAATATTTCCAAAATCGTTACTAAATACCGGGTTATTAGGCTGTTGCCGGTTGCTATGAATTTTCCACATCTCGTCGGCAACGTTTTGATTCCTCCTCGGGGATCTTCTTCAGTCCGCCAAAAAGCGACAGAGTGTACACAAACAGTAGCGGCAGATCTTTGCCAAGAGATACCCGACATCCGAGTAATGAAGTCGTAATAATAAAGTAGAAGTGGTATTACTTTAGTAATAAAAAGAAATAGAATCTTTCATCTCTCTCAAATTCAGGTTATCTGAATAGAATTCCTGATGGCAGATTGACTAAGGAAGTTTTCAAAGTCAAATATGCTGGACAAAGACGTATAGGTAGAAATAGAAAGGATTGAATAGTTGGATATATTTCCTTTGAGAAAGGAACAAACGTTTCCTCTACTCCCTGATTACAGGAAAAGGAAGACTCTTCCCATAGGCTTTTAATTATTTTCTTGTATTTTATGTATTTATGAGTGCTAACAGTAAACTACTGAAATATATACAATCTGTGTCCACGCACACCAAAGTGTTTTCCAGACACATATACAAGGTAAATTACTCTGCACTATTTCAACCGGTGACTCACTACAGGTACCACAAGAATTCCTCTTTTACTTAAGTAAAAACAACGGGATTCATTACTTACAAAACTTCTACCTAAGATATTGATCGTAATAAATTTGTGTTGGAAGTTAATTCTACAATTGCGGACATTAAAATTTATGTTGTTTTGAGTACCCATTGCATTTGAATTACTTTTTTCTCCCATGTTTGTGTCAAATCTACAGTATTGTGTTAGATTACTCGTTCTTGCTCTACTCCATTCGTCAATTTGGTTCGCATTTGTTCTATTCTAATTCTTGCCTATTCCTGGAGTTACTTTCAATTCTTTTTTAACTCTCACCATTCAAACAAGATCACCACTGTGATCGAGGGATTGTTTGAGGGGCGTTGTTGAAGTGAAATGCCCATACGGGATATATGAGCGAGATAAAAGAAGGAAGAAGGTATGTGGTGATTAAGCAAACGTCTTCGGAAGAGAAGAAATTGAAATTGCAATCCCATCAACCTCTATATTGAGTAAAAGAAGAAAAAGCTCTCTTTCGTACTGGCTATCGCTAACAGTATATAAGAACAGAACTTCAAACACTAAGATACAAATTTGAACTATCTGATGCTTGCTTGTTGTCGTTTTTCAAACCCTTGCCCTAACTCATACATAGGTATGTACGTACGGTTATAGTATTGTTCCTATTTTTTTCTAATTCCAAACACAATTAGCGAATGGGCTTTCTATCCTCAAAAACAATTAACTTTGTGTTTAAATAACAGGACCGGCGCTACAATGACTACCTGTGTAACGTGTGTAAATAACAACAATTAGATGTCGCAGCTAAAGTCGTGTTCGTTTCACAGCCATTATCATCTGTAACCACTGCCTTTCACATTGCTGCTGCAGCGTGTTTCCATGACACATCACGTGTCACGAACGCTTCCCCTCGCATTGGCTGTGTACTGCAGTGTACCGTGGTGTCACAGAACAGGGGATTTGGGAAACAGTTTTGCCAAACGACTGATACGAACTGTACTGTAACGCTGCTTTATTGTTTTTGACAATCGATTACATATGACGTAATATACTGATGATAGTTATTGTCAGTCCCTGAGTCAATACTCACTGCGTCTATTTTGACAATACACGTAGTGTGAATTCTGTTTAAAATTAAATTTAACAAACAATATTTTAACGACGGTCTATTGATCGTTGTATGGTACAGTGGAAAACAAAATACAAGACACTAATTAAGTCACTAATCACCAGCTTTAATTATCATAATTAAACAGTTTGTAATCAACAATATAGTCTCTTACAACAAATCAAACAAAAATTGTTCACACGCAACAAAATGTTAACTAATATAAAACACAATTGTCCCACACGATTATAAAACACATAAAACTTCGCTACAATACATTAAACCGCACTTTGTAAATCGCCACTGAAACGCACTGTGTACTCGCCCTACAAATAACTGAACTGAACGTCGCTGATTACTTGTATTTATACCCCGCTGAGGTTCCAGAATTTTCGCTAGTAGGCGTCTACTAGAAAACACTAAAACGTTATTCACTGCGGCCTTGAAACAGCACGCGGGGATCAGTATGGTCTGGTATAGCCCGATACCTATAGACTATAGTTGACGCGTAATTGCCTGTCCGCAAAGTAGTAGCATTACGTACGCACACACACATTGGAATAATCGAGAAACATGTAGAACGTTCCCTATCACGTAACACTTTTTCCGCATTACGAAACAATATTTTTGCAATTAATTTTACTATATACAATATAATTTTTGTAACTGTAAAATTTGAGAATTGTATAGTTCGTCAACGTTGATATGTAATAAAATTATTATTTAACATATGCATCGAGTCTTGCCAAGAACTTTATGCAATTGGAAAGTCTAGATTAAAATCACACAAATAATTGGCGCAGCTAGAAGTATTGACCTCAGAAAGACACAGGAAAAATAAAAAGTCAGAATTTAAAAAAGTCTTGCAGCATTTATGTAGTCTTACAATTTTAATTAAATAACTAATCTAATAATTAGTACGAACATTTTTAGTCGCTATACGCTAAAGCCGTTTTGCTAGGGGCCTTTGTGGGCCTGCCTTTGCTTGCCTTTGTGCAAACAACTAGAAAGCATCAGACGTTACAAACGTGTATCCCAGTGATTGAGGTTATGTCCTTATATCCTGTTAGCGATAGCGAGTACGAAAGACAGCTTCTTCTTCTATTTCTCAATTCCGAAGTTGATGGTCTTGCAACTTCTATTTCTTTCCTTTCCGAATACAGTTGCTTAATCATCACATAGCTTCTATCTTATTTTGTCTCACTCGTATACTCCCGTCTGAGCATTTCGCTTCAAATACGCCTCTGAAATATTCCCTCTATCAGAGTGGTGATCCAGTTGTAGCTAGGCGTAGTAAATGATCAAGCCTACTGTTTCTCTTTTCTACAATAATTTTTATCAGAATCCTCCTTTCATCCACTTTCTTCCAGAACCTTACTATTAAACAATCTTTATCTACACGGCATTCTTGAGGCCCTCCTACGCCACAACACATCGAACAAGCCTCAAAATAGGTCCTGTCCAATTCCCACACCGTTAGCTTTCTAAGCCATGTGTGCATATGAAACGGTTTATAAATTTCTTCCTGATTTCCAGATTACGTTTCTTGACACCAGGAGAGACTGAAAGAAATATGCTTCTCTTACTTGTGTAGTAGTAGGTTTTACATCACTGTTCCATCTCCCACCTGATGTAAAGAAGCTCCAAAGGTGTTTACGGGTATCAATTTTCAGTAAATTTTTATCGTTCCACAATATCCCAGCTTTCTGTCTTCTATTTCTAGAACATTTTATGACCTTTTTTTAATTTATTATTCTGTTGTACTTATTATTTAGGTGAAGTACGTTCTGCTGTTTTTCCTTGTTGTTGTTTACTAAAAGCGCAAAGACATCTAGATTGTTACTTCATATTGTTACTTAATTGTTACAGGTTTCCATGAACTCTTTCATCGCGTACTCTAAATACAAGTTGAACAGAAGGTAATCCACAACCTTATCTAACACCTTTTGATATTATTTCCTGTGTGTCCATCACAGCTTATGCGCGCTCTCGGATTGCTGTGGAAATTCAGGATCATTCTTACATCTTTATAGTCTACCTTTACATCGCTGAGGGATTAGAACACTATATTCCAGTTGATGTTGCGAACAAAGGCTTGCATGACTTCATTGTAAAACCTCAGAGTTTTCTCGATCGATCTTTATCCGCAGCGAGGACTGTATAACTTTTCGTTTACTCTAAAAACTAAACTGGTCTTCTTGTAAGTTCTCCATAATTCACTTTTCCACTCGATTATAAACAACTCCAGTCGTTTGATGAATGTCACAGGCACATATTCTTCACATTTGTGCAAGTCTTGTGAATGCAGTGATTTTGTGATCGACAGGGAGTACCATAATCATCATAATCATCATCTTACATAAATCAAGTTACAACTAATGCTCACATCACATCACTAGCACCAGAATCATCACAGTCATCTTCAGTATCATCATCTAGGAGCCGCACACATACACTGGTTCGCAGCGGTAATTCAGCAGTATAAGCCGGTGCAATAAACCATGAATAATATTTTATTAAACTATTACTAGCAAAACTTTCTTATTTTCAGTAGTAAAAATAAATAACATTTAAGATATGATTCGCTACTTTTAAAATAATTACTTAAATTCAGTAATTTACTCAGACACCCAAACAATTAAATATTTTAGTAGCTGTTTGTGTGTGTTTATATACTTATACGTATATGTGAGTTTATTGTTGGTGTTTGTATATTTATTTTGCGTGATGTATAAGATGGGTAACATGTTTTGTTTTTGCTACGTAAAAAGGAATTATTCCAAATTTATATTTTTGGCTTTTAATATTTAATTTTTAATTAAATAAGAGCTAATAAATGAATGATTTTTACTTTTTCATATTTAATTGGTTATTTCATGGAATCTAAGTCTCACTCGTCTACATTACGTAAAAAAGTTTATCGTTAGTGCAGCAATTATATTTAGCGCAATAAACACACAAAATTCTACGACACAGCCTGTGATTCAGTAGCGTTCAGTACTGTCACAGAATTATCATTATAATAATTGAAATGTAACAAAATATATATAATTTGGCAGTAGGCTGCAACCCTGAGAAACTCGTTGAACCGTAAGTACTGTTTCTGGGTGTCTACCAAATACACTCTATCAGCATAAAGACTCTTAATGAGAGTCATTAGATGATTTAGGAAATTTGTTTCATTATTATTTTAACAACTTCTTTAATTAGGTTTACCAAACAAACTGAGGTTATTACAAGTTTTAATTGAAAGAAAAAATTAAGTTTTTAAGCCCTGGTGAAGGTAACTTTCGTTTATCTGTCACCTACGACAGAGGATATAAGAGCATGGAGAATGAATTGAAGTTGTAAAGCTCTTATAAATGCCAGGCTCGTTCTTATCCGGTAATAAAAATGGCATGCGACGTGAATAGAAGCGTGCGGTATAAAATGTAAGTAAAATTGTTACAAGTTGTCGGAATCGTAAAAGCCAACGATATCCTAAGGGCACTCCGCCTGTTTAAAAACAAAAAGTAATCTGTGGAGTGTCGATGAAGATTGAACGAAGAGAATAAAATTTTATTAGCTTATTCGCCGTACCCTACGACTTCAGTATTACGGCTAACGCTGAGTAATAGAGTCAAACGTTTCGGAGCACATTGTAATGGCACTGTTTAAAGCAGAATTGAATATTTTAAATGAAAACAGCTATTGAACAAGATTCTCTGTCGACAGAGAAAACTATATTAGGAATCCAACGATGCTATTAAAACAAGAAAATAAATATTATTAGAGCTTCTAATATTATTAGTTTATAACTTAGTTTTTTCTTCCTCGTTGGTCGTCGAACTTTATGATTTTATGAAAGTTCATATCATTTATATTGTGATACGCTTGTCTACGCGCATTTGTCTTCGGCCGTCCTCAGTCATACCGTACAGATGTGACTGTCTCGTATTGACGTTACGCCTATTAGTGTGGCAAACTTTTTTTTCACTAGTTTTTCATTTAAAAGCGACGTTTCGGCTACACAACAAATCGGCAGCCGTCTTCAGGGAAAAACAAAACTAAAACATTACAAATAAAAGGTATATATTACTCTCTCCAACAACCGACGGAGAGTCAAACACACTGAATACAATAATAATATAATATAATATATGGTATATAATTTATACAATATATAGTTATAAAGCCAAAAATAAATAAATAAATATAACTTACCAACTGTGAAATCTATATTACTTCCCACACACATACACTGAATACACAACACAAGAGCCATAATCGCATGCCCCCCACGCCTCAAGGCCAACCACAAACAGCGACAGGCTGTGCTAAGTTATATCCCTTAAGTCTCTTAAGGTTGAATATATAAAATACGAAAACAAAATAAACAGTAGTGTGATTCATACGAAAACTAGTTTTTGAGATTCATAACCGAACGTGACATACTGCCTGAAAATCATAGTCTGTGAGTCGAATACTTTCACTGGCGCGTCGTGCGGCATGCGGAAAGTTGAGCAAATCCTTTTTACATCTAGCAGAGTGTACTTTGTTTCGAATGTAATGTGTATACCCAAACATGTACTGGGAAGGGGGTATATGTTCATTATTAGCTTAGCTTAATTTCTTAAATACTATAAATTGATATGTCCATGATCATTGAATTTTACTCACCAGCAGCAACACAGATTAATAATACCTGCAAAATATTAATATAATCAAGCCATAACAAAATAAGGAGTATCTTATGATAAGCAAAGAAAAGTATCAAGCCAAGAGCAAAGTAGTATCATAAGGTGTAAAACTCATGCTGTATTTCAACAAGTCTCAGTAAAATTTATCACAACGATGCTTTAAAAAATTGAAAGGGTAATTATACAAATTAAAGTTATCAATAATTTTGGAAATATCATCTTAGATGCATTGCCTTTGTTATAGACGATCGGGTAATTTTTGCCCAAGTTATGATAATCTCGACTCCTTTGCTCCTATTCAATATACTTCTTGTGTCTTGAGCGACTTGTTCTTACCGGGGATTACCTAAGTGCCCTCGTGAGGGATTCTAGGCGTCACCGCGTTTCTCAACTACGTTCTACCCCGAGGCCGGTAATATGAAATCCAGTACATATTTATCCAAATGGGGCTGAGTAGACGAATGGGTATGGCACCTAGCTACAACTCCAAAGATGACAGTTTGATTCAAAGGCGCAGCATGAAATCAAATTGCGATTTTCAGCGCCCAGGTTTACTTAGCATGTGGGAATGATAGACGGTTGAATCACAGTGCAGACTACAGCGTTTTTTGTATGACGAATATCTGATGTAAGACAGTAAACCTGCCAAACACTGACTGCTTAGACGGTAAAATAAAGGGGACGTGATGATGACTATGAGCATTAATGAGTACTAATGATGATGACTATGATGATGATGAGTACTACTATTCTTCTTACTTTCTTCGTCATTTTCTTCTTCTTCTTCTTCTTCTTCTTTTTCTTCTTCTTATTTTCTTCCTCTTCCTCCTTTCAAAACATTTATTATGTTGGACATGTTTACATACTTGCTTCGCGACAATTCATCATCATCATCATTATCTACAAGGATTAAACCAAGGTTGGTTTCGGTCTCAAACAGGCAAAGTCTAGAAATGGTCTTTCCAGCGCTTCCTCGGATGTCCCACACCTCTCCGTCTCTTTGGCTTATAGTTTCATAGTTGTTTGGGGATGTGGCAGTCATCCATTTGGCAAAGATGTTCCCACCAATTCGGCCGATACTGGGCAATCCTGTCGAGAATATTCATAATACTGAGTTCCTGCCGTATACCTGTGTTTCTTCTATAATCATAGAGAGTATACCCTGCAACGTGCCTGAGAAATCTTATTTCAGCCGCTTGGATGCGACTGGCCTGGCCTTTCGTTTAAGTCCAATTCTCAGACCCATAAGAAGTGTGGAAAGAGCCATCACCTTGTAGAATTTTACTTACTTACTGAGTTCGCCTGATGGTCCCGCACGTAAGGTTGAACTTATGCAACCTATTGACAAGGTCTTTTCTTGTATCGTAATACACACTGTAACCCAGGTATTCAAAATTGCTGACTTGTTCCAGGGCAGTACCATTTATAACAAATTTTTCCCGTAAGGAGTCAGGTCCACGAAAAGCCATCACCTTGATCTTATGTGTAGTTATTTGTAATTTAGAATCTTTGCAGATTCAATTTATTCCTATCTGCAACCGGTTTTTCACAACAAAGTGTCAATTGCAGAGTGGCCAATCATAAAATGTTCCGGAAGACACATCTGCGAGTTTTTGTGTGCCATCGTCGCTTAATGTCGCCGTTCTGGTGTCGTATTATCACTCAATATCACTGATTCAAAGAGCACTGAGGAAAACACCGAAAGATTGTACTTGCTAAGATTTTCACCCGCTTGATCTATAGTCACAGGAAGAACACCCGTCCACTCCTAAACGCGCTTCGGACAGTTTCTTGCAATTTTCTAAGGAGTCAGTAGGTGCTCAACTGTCGCGCTGTAGCCTTAAAATTTGTCCCCGCACAAGCTACAGCATTTTCACCCCTACTTTGAAAAAGTTCACTTACTTCACAAAAATTTTAATTTAATTGCATTTCCTAAAGCGTTGCTAACAGGAATTTATGTGGCGAACAGCTAAATGTGAGTTGATTTACACACATAAATATCACCGTTATATATTGCTGATAAGCCGTGATAGGTGCCCGTAACAACTAGTTAACGCCACAGCTATAAACATCAGCAGCTACAGCCACACAGATTGCAGTGGTTGTCCTTATCACATGTGAGGCGTCACGGGCACGGTTCGTGCGCTTGTCACTACGATACCGCTTAGTTTATTACCACAGAACAGCGTCAGCTGTTAATGGACATTATAATCGGGCTTTTCTGTCACAAGCAGGTTTCCCAACTGATTCATACACAGCATCGATTGGAATATAAGGCCTTATTTTAGGCACGGAAAGTCGATTACACATGCTGTGATATATTGTCGGCAGTTTGTCAATTGTTGCGTCAGTATTCAATCTCCCTCTTTGATACCGCCCTATACAATTAAAACGTGTCTTTGATTAATTGTTGCACATAAATTTTACATTTTCTATTATAATTTTATACGTACATTCAATCAGTAAATAGGAAATGAAATTTAAATTATTATTAGGAATGCGACTAATGCATATACTGTAATTAATTCTTTAATTACTTATTATTATTTCTATAATTATATTAACATCTAAACTTATTTTCTTGGCACATTTTAAAAACATTTCACTTCAAAGTCGTGGAAGTATATTATACATCAATTACATAACTACTTCCTTATACCACTTACTTAATTTTCAAATGGTTATACCCCCTTCACCAGTGTTGGGTTACTGCTTTCTTGGTCCACTTGGTAATGTGCTGTACTTGCTTCATTGTTGTAGTTGTGTGTGTGTGTGTGTGTGTGCGCGTGTGTGTTACGATTTTAGACTTATTATTAATCTACGGGTGCTCCAAGTACTACGAGGAGCAGATCGGTGTCACATGAAATAAGAAACAAATGGAAAAAGCGATAGCTACAAGAAAATTGTAGGTAATAATTCAACAAGATAACGGAAATTTGTTGGTGCCCCGTTTTCCACCTACGAGTTCTAAGCAAGCATATATACTACATTAGTATCACAGTCTACATAACCGTTTCCACCTACGAGTTCTAAGCAAGCATATATACTACATTAGTATCACAGTCTACATAACCGTTTCCACCTACGAGTTCTAAGCAAGCATATGTACTACATTAGTATCACAGTCTACATAACCGTTTCCACCTACGAGTTCTAAGCAAGCATATAGACTACATTAATATCACAGTCTACATAACCGTTTCCACCTACGAGTTCTAAGCAAGCATATAGACTACATTAATATCACAGTCTACACAACCGTATCGTTATAGCGTAGCTGAAAGCGTTTCGCTTCAAGTTTCTGTTACAGCAGAATTATAATAATATTCATTGACTGCAATGACATTTTAATCCAGTCGTAAACGCCAGGCGATTGATGTGAACACTCTGATAGAACAATATCCCAAGTTTTCCACCTACGAGTCCTAAGCAATCATATAGACTATATTAATAAATATCACAGTCTACACAACCGTATCGTTTTAGCGTAGCTAAAAGCGTTTCGTTCCCAGTTTTTGTTACAGCAGAATTATAATAATATTCATTGACTGAAATGGAATTGGAATGCAGTCGTAAACGCAAGGCGGTGATGTGAGCACTCTGATAGAACAATATCCGAAATTTTCCATATAAACTGTTAATAAAACTGTAAAAAGTTGTAGGCAGTGCACGTGGGATCGTAAACGCCTCTACTGCTTAAGGCGTCTGTTCTTAAAAGCAAAACGTAATCTGCACAGTATCGATGAAGATCGAACGAAGAGAATAAAATTTTATTAGCTAATTCGCTGTACCGTAACGCTTCATTGCTCCTAACTTTTAGCAGTAAACCCAGACTTTACTGAGCACACTGTAATGTCAGACTGAACTCAGAGTTGAATGTTGTATGTTGTAAAATGCAAACAGCTTTTGAACGTGAATTCATAGCCTATAAGATACAACGGAACACAGAGATTATGTAATACTAAAAATG
The DNA here is from genome assembly GCA_034769895.1 of Magicicada septendecula. Classification (NCBI taxonomy): domain Eukaryota; kingdom Metazoa; phylum Arthropoda; class Insecta; order Hemiptera; family Cicadidae; genus Magicicada; species Magicicada septendecula. Next base: position 321,850,795 of record CM068375.1, read on the forward strand.
AAGGAACAAACATTTTAATATCAATGTAAGATTATGTCCTTCTCTTTGCTAGATACTGTCTCTTCCTTTCTTTTTCTCTTTCCCTCTCTCTCTAACTCTCTCATTCTCTCTCTCACTCTCTCCTAGTGTCATCAGTCTCTTGATTGGTTTCACAGGTCTTCCAGATTTTCTCTCCAGATCCAATCACTTCTTCTCTGAATATCTACAGCAATACACATCCTCAAAAATCTACTCAGGGACTTTAATTTCTGGCTTCTCCCGTAATTCTTCTCTTTCACTCCACTCTTCATTAACAAAGTTGTTGATCCCTAATGACTCAACCAGGGGCCAAACAAACTGTTTCCTCTTCTCGTTACACATATCCCCAAAGTTCTCGTTTTTCCCATTGTTTTCAGATCCCCATAATTTGTTACTTTACCAACCATTTTAATTTCAATGTTGTCCTGAAATACCGTATTTTGAGTGCTTTTGTTCGTGCCTTTTTATTTTCCCTATTTTTCTAATTGTCCAGGTTTTGTGTTAGCGTAGTGCGATGCTTCTAACGTAAACATTCAGGATTTCCTTCCTAATTAGACTGTCAGTAATAAAAATTTTCTTCTTAAATTTTGATTTCTTAAAATCAGAAAAGACATGTAGCGTAAGCCTCACTTGGATTTGATGGTAATGACAATGACGATAATACACTGTAATGGAACATTGAAGACTGCTGCGGATATGCGCGTGCTACGGTGACGTCATTTCCGGCAGATATTAATGTGGCAAAGGGCTGTAGGAACAGCGGCAGCCAGTACGTGAGTAGGATGGGAATAGACTGCAATCACAGTGCACCGGCGTCTGTCCGTTTGATTCTAGTCGCATTTTTCATAATAAATCGACTCCGCCCTCTGTCAATTCATCAGACGGGTGATTATCTAACCGCCATATGTTACAGTCGCAGCTCTCTAACGACAATCGATTATCGACCGGTATCAATCACTGCGTAAAACAATTACAAAAACGATAAATCAAAGCCGGTTGAAATCAAAACTGTTTTTACTATCCAGTATAGGGGTGGTAGCGTTGTCTCAGTAAATTACAGACCATTTACGTACAAAATTGACACACACTACGTGCCAGTGATATCAGCTTGAGCACGCAATTCTAAATTCCATATTTAAGCGTTATCAGTAGTGGAAAACTTTTTCTTCTACCATTGACACCTTACGGTGGTGGAACTTTAACCATCTCTTACATAAGTTTCTTCTTGTAGTCATTGACTTCACTTCCATATATTTCTGTAATATTTTCCAGGCATGCTTTACAGCAGATTGTATTCAACTTAGCATGTCTGCCTAACAATTACTGTGATAAACAATTTTTACTTTCATGTTCCATAAGGAAATAGAAGTATGGTAAAGGCGAAAAAAATCGAGTTCAAGATAAGGTATGATTCTGATTGTACTACCCTCAAAACAGGAAGAAAAATTATTTTCGGAAAAAAAAGACCGGGTGTGTGTCTATGTGTCTGTCTGTGTATCTGTGTGTAGAATTTTTTCTATGGCAAATGATAACTTCCGCAAATTCAAACAGAATCACATAATTATTTGCATATGTCCCTGAGTTGTAGAGGAATCAAGGTCTTTTGATTTTGGTGAAGATCGGTTAAGGGGAAGGGGTAGTTTATCTGCAACTTTTTATGTTCTAACAAGAGTAATTTTTTCTATGGCGAACGATATCTGACGCAAATTCAAACAGAATCAAATAATTGTTTGCATATGTGCTTGAATTGTAGAGGACTCAAGGTCTCTTAATTTTGGTGAAGATCGGTTAACGGGAAGGAGTAGTTTACCTGCAACGTTTTATGTTTTGAGAGTAATGTACTTTAATTTAATAAATAAAGTATCCTGTAAAGAAAGTCATAATAATTCACTGTAGAAAAAAGTAGATGAAATATCTATAAATAATTAGGGTAGTTGAATGGGGAGGGGGAATTTTCTATAAATGAAAATGATAGTTGAAGAGGGAGGGGATAATTTTTTATGTGTTGTTAAAATTCCTTAATAGGCTGTTTGGCAGTAGTCCAATGTTTTCTGCAAAACCAGATGTTTTGGCAGTGCCATCGACTGCCATCATCAGTGAAAATTGAGTGCGGTAACGTGAGGTGGTATACGTTAGTGACCACAGTACTGTGGTTAACCCTGAAGAAAGAAGTAGAAAGAAGTAGTTCCTACGGAAATATTGTATTTCTTAAATGATTTTAAATATAAATCTTAAACCATGGAAGTCATGTATGGTTCTCCATACCGATATTTAAATTACTCAGTTAAAAGTTTCAAAGCCAAATATATAGGAACAAATCCAAAGATATAGAAAATTGTCAAATGGAAAATAAACTAATAGTTTATACAAATTTTTATATACGTTTAGTTAATAATCTACAGACATATTCCTTTTAATATTTTTGACCTCTAATAACATATCATTTAGTTTCAAAATAACAATAAAAGAGCAAATATAAATTTTTCTCTTGAATTTTTTAATTTTATTTATAAACATTAAATCGCCCTCCGAAAATGTTCCGGTTAAACCTCTGAAGTGTTGTAACAATTCGTGTAAAATTTACCTGGAGGTAGCAGTAGCAAATGAAACTAACGAAAATGCCTAAAAATTGTGTGTTCAATGACAGACCGTCAGAAAAGATTACCTACTGTATACAATTAAGATAATTGGTGATAACTGATTCTGTAATAATTTATCATCAACAAATATTGAAGCATTTCAGTAAAGGAATGAAATGAAAGACAGGAAGAAATTATATGTAAAACAACTGAAATCTAATCTACGGCTGTTGATCACAAGAGGTGAAACGTAAAGGTTACTTTCCCGTAGACCTCAGTTCTTCACCATACGTAAAACATTTTATTAAATTATTCATAAGCGCAGGTCACGTTCTTATCGATAAAATTGTACAATGTAAACAATTTCTGGAAGTTTGCGCCATAGAAATGTATTCAAATTGTTACGAGTCGTAAGCATTTGTAAAAGCTAAGGTTATCGTAAGACCGCTCCGCCGTTTACAAACAAAAAGTAACGTGTTCGGAGTATCGCTAAAAATCGAACAGAAAGATAAAATTTTATTAGCTAATTCGCCGTACCTTACGGTTGAACAGCAGGGGCAAACATTACTGAGCACATTGAAACGTCAGTGTTATTTAATGGAAACAGCTGCTGAACCTGAATCCGTATGGATAAGGATCACATTTTGTACGACACATTTATACAAGTTTGGTAATTTCACACAATTTTATTGACAAACTCGAACAACTCTTTCAGACTGTTACCTTAAGTATTTATACGATTGAACGACTTAAAACAAAAATGTTGAAGGAAAATACCTTTTCAGATAGTTTTCAGGGGAATGTCAAGCAAGTAAAATAGGCCATCAGTTATAACATAAATATAATTGTTTAGTTAACTATATGGCCGCGTTTACCAAATAACATTATTTTAAGTAATTAAGATAACGAATTAAAGGCAGAATTCCATGTTTTCGCTTCGTCGAAAATGATATTCAATTCTTACGCCTTGAATTTTTCTAGTCAATTGTTTAACATTCTCCTTCCAAACTCTACCGTCGTATCCCTTTACCAACGACACTTCCAACACATGTGCCTTCTATTGTCTAACCGAATATTTGCATAACACTTAGAAACATCTAACAGACTGAAAAGTGATCACTGTTTATCGACAAATATTTGTGTGAAACTACTAATTGGGTTTAAATATCTTATTAAGTTACGACGGTCCAATGACAGTCCAAAGAAATTTTGATCGACACCATGAAAAAAACTGAATTTCTTTTTCATTATTAGACAGATACATCAACACTACAAAGGATCAATAATAACAGTAGCGTCCCACTAAACACAAAAGCCGTGCGGTTTGCTTTACTCCTTTACGGACTGTTGAGCAGAAGGTTTATTTTTTTAATAATAAAAGTAGTTTTTTGTTGTTATTGTTAATAAATACACACACGTGTAAACCAGTGGTTCTCAACATTTTCAAGTCAGGACCCTACTTGAAGAATATTACACTTTATGAAACCCATAAACATAATGATGTAGGGGGGATGTGGACCCAATTCAATTTATAAACATATTTTTGCTAGCATCGAGTACTTTAAGCCCTCTTTCACGCTTAAAATATATATACACACACACAAACACGTACAAACTTTATTCTACTTAATACTAAACGAAAAAGGTTTAAGGGACAGTAAATAAATTTTAGAGGCCGATTTCTCGACTGACCAAACGCCCCCTCGGTACCGAGCAATGGGTCGCGCCCCCTAGATTGCGAAACACTCGATGTAAATGAAGTATACTATTAGGTCATTACAATATAGACAACTTGGGTAGTCTCCTTTGTTTACCTGTAAACAATGGGTGACTTCTTACGGGTAAACCCTGTATTCGGTATGATTCCATTGTGATATTTTTATCGCTTGACAAGTCAATCCCTGGAATCTGGGATTGTGGTCAGAAGCTGAACAACATAAAACATCTTACAAAAAAAGTCATTATAAAAATATTAGCAATATGTATATCAATATGGTTACAAAGCTTCAAATTAACCCAGTAATAACCCAATGCATAAATTACCGCCACTTTCAAGTATAGCTAAGTTATATAGAGAGAAGAGAGGGTAGACGACGCTATAACGTTCACTGTACCACTTCTATATTATTTCCCTCTTTGTCACACAAATGGTTCCGTTGTTGTCGCCAGTCTTGTTGCAGCCGGTGGTCACGCTATGAAATACTTTACAGGACTGTAGTGCGCATGTGCGAAATAAATGAAAACTTTGTTAGCCTCGCAACGAGGTGTTTGTACACTGCGCATCTCTAAGCCACTGTTCAGTGTCTATCGTCCTAGTGCTATAGACCTGACGATAGAAATTTAACACTGAGCTCGATATGAGCAGTAGACAAACACCTCGTTTCGAGGCTAAAAAAAAATTTAAAAATAGGCAGTCATTGAGGACTGCCGACAGAAGTAAAAACTTAAAACTATGAAATAACAGTGGTTTTTTTTTGGATATTCAAATTAATTGTAGTATCAAAAATTAAAATTTTTTGTAAATTAAAATCTTTAACATCAGTCTGGTTTTCACATCTATCGGCACTCCGAGCAACAATTATATACATTTTTATATGGTTTACTTATTAATTACTAATCCGCGCAAAAATACTATCGAACAACTAGAAATTTGTTTTACCACGCTAGTAAGATAATTCCTAAGCCACTATGAAATACTCATTGCATGATGTATGGCAGAGGTCAAATATCAAAAATAAAAAATAAATAATATCAAATTTTTAAACAGAAATATTGATACAAATATTGGAAATATTTGAAAATACATGCTTTGTTTATGTTATTTATTTTTCTATATAAAAATATTAACATATTTAGTACTCACTTTTGTACTGCACAGTGATCCTACATTTGAACATTTAAAATAATGATCAAACTAAAACACAATTTAAACAATGCACAGTATACACACATTAAACTTTCCACGTAGTCAATTTAACTTTACTTATATACATATACACAGCACTAATGTTACAATCTTACAATAATAAAAAAAACTATTAAAAATACATACTTCGACATTAGACATGACGAAAAACCCTTAGTTAACAGCCAGACGGACAAATAACAATTATGTAAATATCATATAATATAGTATAAGTAATTAATAAGAATAAAAATAATGTAAAATAGATCATAAGTATTGCGTTAATTGTTAATACGGAAAGCCAAAATCGCGCTAGGGATCGAACACGCGATAGCAAATTCGGCAGTGTAAGAAACTCCAAAATAAAGTACATAAACGATAAAAGTGTGTTAAATAGTATAAATAATAGTATTACACACAAGTATAAACTATACTTTCACTGCTGGCCACGCGCAACATGTCATACTTATAGCTACAGATATACTGTTAAAATTAGCATGCCGACATTATCATGTTGGCATTAGCATGTCGGTGACGCGAACTCATAAGATTTTACCCATCCAAAAATCGCCCAACGTGCCTATAGAAGTTTTCACTTCAAAAATTTCAGTCATTCCGCATATGCGCACACCAGTCTTGTGCAGTGTTTCATAGCGTGAACATCGGCTGCAACAGAAGATAATTAGTGAGTAAAGTGATACAGGTAACAGTTACCTCCCCTCACTCCTTTCTAGACAACTTAAGTGGGGTAATTCATTCGCTTGGTCTGTGCAGCTCAGCAACCAAGAAAGGCTGTTACATATGTCTAACAATTAATGACACGTGGCAAGCCTTTCTAGTTCTTCCTGAAGTTGTTTCGTCATAATGTCCGTAGTCTTGTCTTATTTGTCATCCCAAGAATGTGTCCCTTTTTTTGCATTGCCTGTTATACCTTGTTCTCTCATTCCTTTTGAGGCCATAGCCTGACGGTCTGCGCTGTGCAACCTAACAGCAACCACTAATAGCTGTTAGTAAGCAACAGTTTCAGCCATCAGAGATGCGAATTTTCTGTAACTGATCCATGCATCAAATCTTTCTTCCTCAAAACCTTTTTTTGAATAAGTCCTAACTTCTGTAACTTTCAAAATTAAGTTACTATCCTTCAGTGAGCCGATATATATATATATATATATATATCCCCTCTCTCTCTAAACACACACACACACACACACACACACACACACACACACACACACACACACACACACACACACACACACACACGCACGCACGCACGCACGCACGCACGCACGCACGCACGCACGCACGCACGCACATTAATTCATTTAGATCCGTGTTATAGTTCATTATATAGCCTACATTTGCTAGTTTCCAATAAACATAAGCAGGAAACAAACAACCTAGATATTGATATTGAACAGTGGATATTAAACGTAGGATATTCAAACCCCTGAACATAATATCACTCTAATGGCTGTTTGTTAGTTTTACACTGATTGTAATTTAGTTTTGTTGTCAATTAAGTTTGTATTATTTATAAATTAACTTTTTCTCTGTCTCGCTTCTATCTCTCTCTGTATGTCTCTGTTTATTTCTCTCTCTCTCTCTCTCTCTCTCTCTCTCTCTCTCTCTCTCTCTCTCTCTCTCTCTCTCTCTCTCTCTCTCTCTCTCTCTCTCTCTCTCTCTCTCTCTCTCTCCTTCATCTCCCCCTAGTCTCTCTCCGTTTACTAACGCACACAGAGAAACGCTTCCGTTTTCCCATTAATGCAATATTACATTTATTTATTGCTTTGCAAATTTGTTCAGGCTTGATATCGGTCACAGTTGAATTACTCTTCAAATTTCAAATAAAAGCTTTTTCAATTATTGTTATTAATTCTACTGTATAACCGAAATTAATTACTCACCCTGGATTACAAGTAATTTTACTGTTTTATATTGCTGTTTTTAAGGAATGTACAGAGTTATTAGCTTCGTTCCAGGTGGACCAGGTAATAGCAGTGGTCAAACTTTTCATAGAATAGAAGAGTCGATGTTACCTGGAAAAGGAGCTCTTAGAATATCTGCTTTCAGGACAATATTGCGTGTTGAAAAAATATGATACGCGAACCTGTTAGCGTACAACAGTACAGATATAGGCCGGAAAGTATATAGGCTGCTGCCTCTATTGTAGGGCAGCAGTGTCCACCAGTACCAAATTAACATGTATAGTGGGAAGTGTATAATTATAGTCAGCATTATAGTCAGCTATACCGCGGATAACTATGGCGTGTCGCAGACGAAATTTGATTTGCTGGCTGTGATAGTAGGGATGAAAGGAAAATGGAAATAAAATTGAGTACGTTGGTACAGAGGTAAAACGAAGATAAGCAGAGAAGAGGTGGTCAAACGGATGGTGGGCAGGCCTTCTTGCCATATGTCTGTGGGGCGTGACGGAACGGATTAGCAAAATAGCGTCAAGACAATTTCACAGGCCGATGGAGAAGCTCCAGCTGTATCTGAGACCGGAGAAATATGCTAGTAATCTTCTGTCTCCTCTTGCGTAGTGTACAAGGTGGAAAAGTATTGAAAAGTCTTCTACGACACCACGAAGCGTAAACGGCATCCTCACCCATCCTTGTGAATAATGGGTGACATAGCCGTTTGGGCAAGCCGGAGAAGTCTGCAGTCGCGGAGCACGCCTACGTGTAAGACCATCCGTCTTGTTCAACAAAGCAGAAGTCATGGTGACGGCTACAAGTTATTGCTCTCGTCTGTTCAGATGATTCTGAAGCCCAGGTACTGGGAACACTGTGCATAGAGGCCGTTTCCGAGAATCATTTGGACTTTTTCAGTATCTGCCGAGTTTGGCTTTGAAGCTCAGTGCCATTGTCATTGCCGCTCGCACGTAAATTTTATGCATGACGCTGTTCGTAAATCATAAAAGGGGACCACTTCTCAACACTTTAGTGTCACTGTAGCACGTAAGGAAAAGCAAGAGAAAAGAAGACTTGAAACGCAAAAAAGTGGTTTTGCAAGAGACTCAGTAAGAGTCGTTGGGTGCATAGTACAAGAGACTACAGAATTCGTGGCAGGTTTAATAAGGACGTTTAGTATGGCATGTAATGTCCACAATGTCTAGACTGACCTGGTCCATCCCATACTTATCTATCCATTCGACATATTGTTCCATATTTACTTCTCAATCGGACATTATCCATTCCGTTGAGATATTCTAGGCAGTTTAGTCAATATTTGATAGTCCTGTTTATAATACTCATAATATGGAATTTCTGTGGTCCTGAAAAGTGTTTATTTCAACATGTCTGGGGAATGACCACGACTGTCTAGGCCTTGGCCAAAATCCAATTTTGAGACTCTTAAAATAGTGTGTGAAGAGTTGCCACCTTTTAGAATATTACAGGTGCTTTTGCTTGCCGAATTCAGAGTTCTCTAGATGACAGCATACATATCGCTGAGCTTAAGTAGATTGTTTAGCCACATCATATTTTTGATTGTAAGACATGTTTTAACTGAGATATTCGAAGTCACTGACTTGTTCCACAATAATGCCACAAGGAACTCTGAATAAAATTGAATACGAATGAGCTTTGCTTAATGCTATACTTATAAGGTACAAACTATTTTGGGCAATTACTGCCATGACAGGTATTTGCAAAATATACCTAATGGCAAAGTAATAGATTAAAGACCGCAAGACTATCCGATTTTTCCTATTTATGGAATGTGATCAGTGAGTGGACCCTTATTTAATGGTGAACAGGCTTGCAGAGGACAGGGAAACGTGTGGCTGCAGGTGATATAAGTAACAGAATACATGGCTACAGGTTAGCCGTTGGGAAAGTGTGAAGACGAGTTGCGGAAACGATTTATACCGGTCACAAACCACTACTTAATCAAAAACTATTTTCAAACAATGCATCATATTGAAGCTGATTCTTCAAAAGTAAATATAATGTAATAAACATGATTCTGGTATTTTCCTTTTTTTATGTTGTTCTTTAAAATTGCGATTTTAATTCGCTTTTGATTTTTGTATTTTCTTCCAGACTTCCTTTTAAGTCAATAAACCAAACCCAAGAACAATGCAAATAATGTAAAACTGAAATTTACAGTTGCATTTTATTTTGTTAGTGGCTCAATTTTTTGAAACGTTACAGCGTTGCGCAGTATTAGGGAAGCGTCTCGTGCAGCTGGCGAAGACGTGTCTACTCGGAGCGCACGTGACGCGAATTCCAAGCAGCACTGCCTTGTTTTCCCCTCACAAGATCTAACAAGAAATTATTATTTCGCCTCCTATGCGTACTAATGTGTGCTAGCTTGCAGGGATGATTTTATGTTTCTTTACGTCGTCTAGCTTTTGCATGCATACAGTCTTACATATTATATATTTTATGATAAGATCATTGATATTAAACATTGTAGTGATTTAAATTTTCGAATAACTTTATAGTATATTTTTCTACTATGAATATACGTTTCCCTCACTTGGGAATGTTTGAGCATTAAGTAGTATGATTGTTATCAGCCTTTTGTCTGGTAAAGTATCTGTGTGCTCATCAAATATTTACTTCTCTTCAAAGTTGGTTTTTTGTTGACGGGTGTTTTCTTGCTGTCATTGTGTTCCATTAGGTGTATATTTCTTTCCTATTTCCATTCTAAAATCTTCCAAAAATTGTGTTTTATTTTGTATGTACTTTTACATGTCTTAGTAGTAGTTTGTATGTGTATTATATATTTCGTATGTGTATCACTATTAGTCGATTTCTGGGAATTCGTATCATATATTTATTTGATGTGTATTGTATTCGTTTTTGTAAATGTTTGCTCTTTGTAATCATTTAAACAGAATTCCTTCCCGGCCTGTTTGACCGTGGTCCATTTTCTTCTACAAAAACAGACGTTTCGGCAGTGCCATCGACTTGATTCATCAGTGAAAATCGAGTTACGCTAAGTCAGGTTCTATACGTTAGTAAAAACAGTACTGTGGTTAAAGCCTCACGTTAGCGTAACTCGATTTTACACAGATGATGGCAGTCGAAGGCACTGCCGAAACGTCTTTCCTCACGTTAGCATAACTCGATCATCGACAGTGGTGATGGTAGTCGATGGAACTGCAGAAACGTCTGTTTTGTAGAAAACAATGGAACACGGACAAACAGCTCGGGAAGGAATTTTAACAACATTGACTCCTGCCATGTAAGCCTACGAAGTATAAGACAACGTATAGTTTCTTTAATTGTCGTTTTTGTGGGCTATAGACCCTCAGTACGTAAATAATCATAAACAAATGCCTTACCAATAAAATAAAGAAACCTCCACCAACAGAAACGAACTAAAAGCCAACAACATTAGCCAACCAAAACACAGATACTGCAACAGACAGAAAGACAGCATAGCTGGTGACGAGTATGCTTTACTTAAAATGTCTCGAGTAAGATAAAAACCTACTTCTATTGTACAATATTCTAGTATAAATGATTTACCCGAGAGAAGAAGAACTGTAACAAAGGTTTTATATATTATAATACAAATACTTTATAATCTAGTTCAGATGGATCCGATACCTTAAGGTCTATTGTTCTCATTTTTCTGTAGTCTATGACTAGTTTGAACGATTGATTCGTTAGATTTCAGTCCCTGTTTCTCATTATTATTTTATCATTATACTTTTTATTATTGCTAGTTACGAAACATGAATAGTGACTGATACAGTGTATCGCAAAGAAAGCCTGATAACTGAGAATTGGAGAGCATCTGCCAAGCAGCTCGCTGGCTGTTGCCTTAAGATAGCTAGAAGAAAAGAGAAAACGGGGAAGAGAGAGAGAGAGAGAGTGAGAGAGAGAGAGAGAGAGAGAGAGAGAGAGAGTCAGACAGACAGACAGAGACAGAGACAGAGAAAGTGATAGTGAAATAGCGCGCGTGCGAGAGAGAGAGAGAGAGAGAGAGACGTTTTATAAATTGTAATTAATAGTGTATTTTTAGTTCCCGAGGGCACATACAGAATTATAGAGTCAAACTTTTGTTTCAGTTCTGCGAAAATTTGTTGCATTTAGTTCATCCATTTTTAGAAGTTTAAGGATACACAAAAGGAAATACGTGCTTCGTAGTTTACGGAATCCGCACGTTAGTGTGAAACATACTTTGTGTGCTTACAAGCTCTATTTTTTTATGTTTGATTTATTAATGTAATTTATTTAATTAAATTCATTGTTAATATGTTTTGCGTTGTGCACTGTTGTGCTCGGTCTCTGCGTTTTTTCATGAATCGCGTTGATTTGCACAATTTGTTCAATTGAAAATTTCTTGCACGCGGTTTCAAAAGCTTTGGAACATTTTTATCGACCAAATATAGACTACGATTTTAATTTCCGCATGTACTTAAATTAAGCCCAGGTCCGTTTAATTACCGAGCCGAGTTCATATCAGTTATATCGACACAGGCCCTTTTCTTGTAGGCAATACAGAAACGTTTGGTATTGTGGTGTTGTTAGACTACGATTTTACCGATGCACTAAATAATCCCGACTAATAGGTAACCGACACCGTTTTGGGACATTGATAACCGTTTTTCTATACCTTGCTTGTATTATCGCTTTTATTGTATGTTAACCAATCTGTAACCGCTTTATTAATTCTTATAAATCTTACTGTACTTTTATACAAAAATATATAAAACGTTTTAATGGCTTCTGTATATACATTAATGTTGTTTCAGCTTATTACTATTATGAGGGCGGTTTATGTAAACAAAGAGGTTTATTTTTTATGAGATTGCAGATTGATACCTTATATTCACTTTCTCTTATGCTTCAAATATTTTTCTTTTATAATAAACTCTTTCAATTTTTTAGTTACATTTTTCGTTCAGTTTATTATATTTCAATTTATTATAACGTTTAAATTTATTTTTATAATTATTTTAATTGGTTAAATAGAAAACACCGTTTGGCTTATTTCCTCTTTGTTCTGTCTAACTTCCGTTACATTGCAGCTTGGTTTTCGCAACGCGCGATGGCTAAAAACGTTTTACATTCAAGTACAAAGTCGTGATACTGTAACGCCTTTTTTGTTCCTGTCTCCTGGTATTGATATTCGGTTTGCATGAGATAGTCTGCATTTAGCGGTTGAAAATCATGAGGAAAAATGTGTGGTACGTCAGGGAGTAGTTATGCGTGCACGTAAAATAGTTGGGAACTATACACTGTGACCCAGTTCCGGGTAACCAGCCAGATGTTAGCGCTTGCTACGTAACTGATCTCACAAACCGTTTGATAAATGTGCTGCTGTCTTACACTGACTGCTATGTCATTTATTCTTTCATAAGTATCTGTTTAGTCTTGTTACCATCTAACCTACTTCTTTCTATTAAAACGGATTTGATCCTTCCACTGAGTGATGACACATTCTCCTTCCGCCAGTCTCCGTTTTGACAGTTTCAATATGTAATCTAGTTTGTGGCAACACGTTTTATTAAAATGACACTTCACTACTAAGATTTTTAGGTGAATCACATTTCATTAAAGTAGAAACTAATCATATTTATATACTATTTTTTCTAGAGATAAGTTCCTACATAAAGTTATTCTTCTTCTGATAGTTCCTATCCGTTTCGGATGTTAGATATCATACAGGCTATTTTAACTTTCTGTACTGCTGTACGGAATAAGTCAGTTGTATTTATGCCAAACCAGGTCCTTAAATTTCTCAGCCATGATATTCTTGGTCGCCAAATTCCTCTAAGTATTTCTCCCTGTAGTATGGACTGCAATAAGTAAAGGCTCTGTTCATTTCTCATGAAATGTCACAGATACTGAAGCTTTCTTTTTAAGAACTTCAACATTAGTTATATGTGCTTTCCACGAAATTCTCAGTATTCTCCGGTACAGCCACATTTCGAAAGATTCCAGTAATTAATTACATAAAAATACAGATGATAATTTATAACAAGCAGTGTATCATCTGTGTCAGGAGTACCAGGGAGGTACGGGATTTCGCTATCGCTTTTCTATATTTCTAAATCTCTAAATCGCTACCTTAAGGTAGATATTAAGACAGTAAGGTAGCCAACCTGCGTAACGTGACTGTAAGATTTGAACACCGTCGGGAAGCTAGTAGACCATCAGCGAATGTCGGGAAAGCTAGGTCATTCTCGTTCACCTTAGTAGCAGACTGAACGTATTATTTACGTACTATTTGAGTCGGGACACTTAAAGATTGTGCATTACATTTTACAAAAAATTATGTGTTTGAATTTAAGCAAAGATTATTCTTAAATTACATATATATTGTGACGATACATATCATCACCATGCATATAAGAACTGTTAAGATAAAGAAACCATAGTTAACTAGTACTAGTGTAAATGATAAATGAAAGGAAACTTACAAATAAGTGTGTATTAAGCAGAGTATTCTGGTTCCATGCTAAAACAAAACAATGGATGAAGAAAAATAAATGTTAAAGAAATGTAATATCGTAAGTATGATTAAAATTAGAAGATGAGAACTTAATAACGTGATAAACCCAATAGATATGGTAAGTGAGAGGTATAAACAAGTCTAACGACGAAAGAACTAATTAAAATAAAGAGATACAATAAGCAACAAAACAGTTAATACCACATTAATTACAAAATAACATAAATGTATAAAGAACTGAAAATAAAAATAACAAAAGAAACTAAACAAAAACATGTTAATAACCAAGTAAAAAATAAATACAAAATACTTCATAAATAAATAATAATAATAATTAAATAGAGAAGATCAGGCAGTAGGTAAAGTTATAGAAAATGCAATGCAATGGTATAAATAAGAGTAAAAAATATGTGCATTAGTCTAAGCAAAAATTGTAAAAACTTATATTATAAGGGAGTGAAGTGATAAGTGTACAAAGAAGGAAATAGTGATGATCAAAGATCATGTTATAAACTAGTGGGGAAGGGAGAAAGTGAAGTAATGCTCTTATGTATAAATTAATACATATTATGAACCAGTAAATAGAAGTAGTATGTGTTTAAAGGGTTTTGTATACCCAGGATTTATTATGTTATAATTAGTTATTTAAAGGGTTTTGTATCCATGGGATGTTATGTTATAATTAGTTGTTAAAAGGGCTCTATATACCCAGGATTTTATTACGTTAGAATTACTTGTTAAAAAATTTGTTAATTTTTCAAGAACAGTAGTTGTAAAAGCTGTTCAGAAATGTCAATATCAGGTACATGGTGAAACATCATATTATGTAAAAAATCATTGTAAAGGAATGGTAAAATGCTAAACCTGTAGGCCAAAAGAGATGAGCCTTAAACAACACTAAAATATCCAGAATAGTCCTAACCAAACCAAATAAAATTAAACAGAAGCCTGACCTTAATGAAACAGGGAAGGTATTGGTAAAATTATACGTCAAAACCCACAATAGCAATAACCAGATGGATCGAGAAAGTATTAGTAGCACATCAGGCAAGCCATTGAGCTGACATGTTGCCAATATTATTGTTATTAAAAGAAACCTATGCATAGGTATTTAAAACTGTAATGTTATATATAATGTAGAAGTATCAGACATTATTGTTAGTAATAAGAACAAACCTATTAGAACATATTAAAGTAGGAAAAACGAACAATAAGAAATGTTAAGAAAAATAGTTCAAAGCCCAAAAAAGTCAAAATTATAAAGGTGATAAAACATTTAATGATGGGCCGAAATGGGCCACATTCGGTATCAAAATACTTCTATTTTCCCAAACAACAACTCGTGTAATCCAAATTTAAATTAATCTAGAAACAAATAGGGAATAATTTGAGTTGACAGAAATAAACTTCATGAATTTCAAATAATTACGGTCACGTAATGGACCAATCAGAGATCACAAAAGCTAGGTCTTCATCGTTACCTAAACGGATTTTTTGAATTACTCTATTGTTAACTAGCGAACAGAATAGGTCAACTGCATATAGCACAGAGTCACATTTTGATAAAAAAGTAAAACTAAAATACCAGGAGACGTAAAAAATGCAATAGGAATCCCAGGAGAACCATTCAGAATAACACTGGAAAACATAATAACAGAAGAAACGAAATTTGAATAAAAAAAAACGATCTATTTAAACTAAAGCTTCCCAAGTTCGACAAACATGACATCGAGGTGGTAAGAATCTTGGTTATTTAATAACGAATCAACCACATCACTACACAACACGATATTAACCAAAACACAGTTAATCCAGACACTTGTGAACCTTAACAAAACCTTATTCAGGGACATTATTGACATTAAATTCTTAAAACAATATTTAATTTGAAGATACTAGGTGAGACATATAGCATAGCCGGCCAGCTGGAGGAAGTCCGCCATCTTGGAGTGAGGGGCCAACCATTTTGTTAAAAGTTAGTCAACCTAAGAATTATAACATTTTAAACAGTATTATTTTATGGCTTGTTATTTATTAAGAGTTGTAATTAACCATATTGTAATGCATTGTATTTTATCCTAAAGCGTTTTACGATCTTTACTAACAGCTAAAAGAATCCATTACCTGATATTAAAAATAATATTGTACTGAATTTTAAACATTGCTTGTTCAAATCGAGTTTAGTGAGCGAGTCGACTCGGACCATAACCGATCGACTCACGAACTGATCAACTGATCTAAGTTTTAAAACAATACCAAATAAATCAATTTGTTAGCAGAACCAGAATTTTGTTTTTGTAGAGTGGATTAAGATTTAATAATTTCAGATAGACGAGGAAGAGTAGAACCACGACGAGAGTGAAGAACTCCAAGAATTTTGGAGACGAAGCCGGCTAACCTAGAAGACCGATTCGAATCAGGAATCGATTATGAAACAACAACACAATCGGATTCACTTTAAAAAGATTAATTAATTTTGGCGACAATTCAAACCATACGGCTACGAACACCACTCTCGTATCAGCGAAGTCGTTGACGACTGGGTATCACCGAGGCATTTTTACTAAATAAAATAAACAAAATAAAGAATTAAATATTTAAATATTAATAATAATAATAATAATAATAATAATAATAAATAATTTTATATTTCCAAAATAACAGGAAGAGAAAACCCATTTCTCGTCTCTTCTCCTTTAAAATATTTTATATGTACTCAAGATAATTTGTGCTTCCCCGGGTGGGAGAGGGAGGGGGTATTTTCTTTACTTTGGTATAAAGCGATATATGAATACAAAAATATATATACTCTCTGCACCGCATTTTTATTCTTCACTTCATAATGCATTACCGTCTAAAAACATATTTGCCAACCTACAAAGCCATGTAATACATCAACATTCAAATATTAGTGTTACTGCTTCAGAAAACATGTAATAACGATACTAAACTCCAAATTGTCGTCGATTACGTTATGTTTTTTTCACCTTCATCTTCATCATCATCATCATCATCATCATTGTCGTCGTCGTCTTTATCACCATCATCACCATAATCATCATAATCGTTATCATCAACACCATTATCGTCATCCTCATTATCATCTTGTTATTTTTGTTCTTCTTCGTCTTTTCCTCCTACTAATCCTCCCATCCTCCTCATTCTTCTTCATTTTTCTAATTTTTCTTCTTCACTACAAGACTAGGTTATGCATACCTGTTCCGGCATCCATCTCACCTTCGGATGGCACACCTGTATTCTACAGAACTTAAAGTTTCAGCTCTGCTTTTGGCAAAAGATCACACCATTTTCTTCGATAAATTTGAAATGATTATATCTATATCTTTACTCCTGTTCCAATGCTTATATCATCATTACCTTATCTAACTTACTATTTATCGTTCAAAGTATTTAGAATAAATCGCAATTCAGTATTCCGTATTCTCCTTTCGTCATAACCTACACCTCACTCGCATATGACAACGTGCGTATTGCAAAAAATATATAATGCCTTGTAACTACATAATTTGTAATAAAATATTTTAATACCGAGTCCGTGTTATCTAGTCACATGACCTCTCTGTTTTGTAAATACAGAACAAACGTGTAACAATGAAAGAGTGTCCTGTTTGCGTATGCAAAACATAATTTGCCTGAGCAGAGCTTCAAACAATTTCACATTCCATCCCAAACTGCATATATTTAATTTTTGCATAATAATGTTCTTTTCTATGTATAGAGAGTTAACATTTTTTACTTTTCTTCTTAAAAATATAAAATGTTTTACTGACAACAAAATTGATTAATCACTAATTAATTAACAAATGTACCTTTTATATATTTATCAATATTAAACTTCAAATACACGGACGGCCGTAAGGACTCTTATACTTGTACTTTTTTACATTTCACAGACTTGTGCTAATTAAGTACATTATTATGTACCTTAGATGATGATAACAAGCAATAGATATTTAAAATCAGTTTTGCAGGATTTTATTTGTGATTGCTTTTTGAATTGTTTTATAATAAATAGGAAATTAACGTAAAAGTTTTGTTTTAGAAGTGAAGTTTAGACTTATATTTTGTGAAATTTTATACTGTAGAAATGAGGATTGAGCTGATGTACAGTACAGTCTCGTTAATCCAGATCCCGTTAATACAGAATTCCATGTATCCAGGCTGGCTTCCAAAAAAAAAAAAAATAACGTGTCTCCCAAAACGGTAAACGTCAATTTTTGATCCATTTTCTGAAAGTGTAATAATGCTGCTAGATAATATTACCTTTAGAGATAGACTAATACTTAGATGGGCTGATTACTTACTTTGGAAAAACAATTATATATTGACCTTCGAACTGATGACTTTGAAGCGTGTGCGTAAAAACATTACACCTTCAAAGAAGGACAAACGCAATGAGGACTATTTCAAAATGATTTCGCCAAAGCAAAATTGTTTAGTGTTAAGAAATTTTACTATCTGAAATTTCTTACTGAGACTTCATAGTAAAAATCAAGTATTTTACATTAAGCAAATATGTTTTACTTCATTTTTCATTCAAACTTTGTTTTTTGAAATATTTTTAAATTTACACTTTAACGTAAATTTCCATTAACAGCGTACGTTAAATGTTTGTTATTACTTCAACTTTCAACATTATTACATACTAGAAAATAACGTAGGCAGATTTTCATACTTTTTCCACTTAATCCGGATTTTAGTTAAACCGGACTCTTTGCGGTAATATTAAGTCCCGTAAATGGGGCCCCACTGTATTACTAGAATACGTTCGAAACATTTTACGTCTGTCTTGTCAAGCACTGAAAACTCTGGACAAAGAAAGTTTTCCGGAATGTAAACTGCATGTTATCGTAATAACTGATTAGATGAGTCACTGATTTATTTATTATCTATAACTCTAAACCAATCAATAGGATATGTCATATCAATCCTTTATATTATTTACAGTCAATACCGTATAATCCACATTCATTCATTGAATACCTCGTGCATAGACATCAACATACATTACACTCCATTTCAAAATATTACAGAACGATACAACTTATACTTATCTCTTGTTAATCTCTTTGTTTCTTTCCCATTCTGTTCTCTTCTTTTCCAAAATTTCACAAAATCCTTGTCTGTCTAAGGATTTTCACTCTGTACTTTGCAAATTTTGTTCTTCCCAAATCTCTTCAAAGATCTTAACACACCCTTAGTTTGTAAGTGGCTTTACGAGCATAATTGTCCTGCCTCTATAAAATTCCCCAGTAGGTTGTATCTCTAATTTTCCTCTTATATCAGTGCCATCGCATTCTGACATTCCCTGTCAGCTCAAGGCTCTTCTAATGTACTTTATCTTTCAGGCAGTACTCTCATTTAGTACGTTTGTCTTACAGCCAAAAGTGACAACAGATCTGTATAATGTAGTCCTAGATACAGTCACTTTAAATTCTTACTTATCTTTCCTAATTAGCGATAACATTACAATTAATAGGTTTTCATCGTTTTCCACGAGCTTCTTAGTATTGATTTTACTTTCATGTCCGTAAAGAAATGGAAGAATGGTGATCGCGAAAAAAATCGTTTTCGAACTAAGTGTTGATTCTGATTGTACTACCCTCAAAACATGAAGGAAAGTCATTTTCGAAAAGTGTCTATGTGTCCGAGTATCCATGTGTAGAATTTGTCTATGGCGAACGATAACTGCCTCAAATTCAAACAAAATCAAACAATATTTTGCATATGTGCACAAGTTGTAAAGGACTCAATGCCTGTTGACTGTTGGTGAATATCGGTTAAGGGAGAGAGGTAGTTTACAGGCACGGTTTACGTTTTAAGAAGAGTAGAGTACTTAATTTTGATAAATAAAGGATCTTGCAAAGAAGGTCATAATATCCACTGTAGTAAGTCAGATGAAATATTTATAAATAAAAAGGGTAGTTGAAGGGTTTGGGGGTAATATTATATATATGAAAATGATAATTGGAGGATTAGGGGGCAAATTGTTATATCTGTACTGCGTTATCGGCAATAATGAAGTAGTTTCTATGGAAACATTTCATTTCAGTTTGTCAAACTTGTCAAATTTTTCAATTCATATTTCAATGATTTTAAATATAAATTTTAGAACATGTAATCATGTACAGTATGGTTCTCCTTACCGATTTCTTATTAATTAAATTATTATACAATAATAGCTTTTTAATATTACTTTTACAATTATGTTATTATTAATTTAATGAGAAATAATATTTAAAAAATTTGTTAATGCAAAATTTTCAAGCGGTTTGTGTTCATTTATTTACGGTGTCCAACTTTTTTAATCTTAAAGCTCAAGGTGTCACACACAGATGCTAAATTTATTTTTCTTCAATTATTCTCGTGTGTGTGTCTGTAGTCTTCATTCTCTTAAAAAATCTGTGTCTCTGTACCTGTGAATAGGGGAAGAGAAGAAGAAAAAGAATAATAGAGAGAGGGAGAGAGAAATTTTATATTAACATGACTGTATTAAATGATGATAGGTGTTGTGAGTCTTGGTCAATAAGTAGACTCAATTTTTAAACTCTTTGCGTCGGTGATATTGTCATCCTCCGGACTATTGTATACATGTTGTTATGTCACAAAACGTAATTATGTATATTTGGTGTCTCAGGTTTTTGTTTGGTAACATAACAACACATTTAGAATTGACCTGACTATAGTAATAAAATTGTATAAACATCGACACTGTGTCTTAGAAACTGTGTCTACTTATTGTCTACTTGACTGATCCTCGCAAAACTTTTCATCAGTTATTGATTCACATTCACTACTAAGTTAAGCATTTATAAAATCTATTCATTGTATTTTTGTGATGATGATGTCTTTGGTAGATTATTTCCGCCTAAGTTTCAGGTGTAAAATGAATTACGCCTTGAATAAAAATTAACAATGAGTCTGTACGTACATCAGTTTTATTCAAAAGTAGGAATCCCAAACTACGATTCGTTCATTCTAATCCTAGGAATGAACTAGGATTCGTTCATTCGTTTTGAACGAATCATGGAGTTCTGATGATAAATCTGTGTATGTTTCAAATTGAGCACATTGTTACATATTTCTGTGCACCAATTGTCTTGTAGTCAAGTGAACTGGCAGAAAAATCGTAATAAGAAAATTTGAATCCAGGAAGAAAAGAATAGGCAATAAACAAGAAGAAAGAGTGTAAACAAATCATTATCCAGAAACAATTATCCAAAATATAAACGCTGAAGCCCAGCAGCTGGACAAAGAAACCATGTTGTAAGCAAACATTGATCAAAAAGAGAAAGTTTCGTACTCAGGCGCTTTACTATGGCTGAAGTAAATGGAAAATCCCAAAATAAATCTTCACTCGTTATATATAAACAGTTACTTGCAACTTATTTAATTGAAATTTATTGTAAAAGTTTTAAAAGAAAAACTAAATTTTTGAAGTTTAGTAATCCTTTTTTTCTTATACTGCATGTCACTAAACACGTCTTTGTTACCAGCTGTCACGAGTGCCGGAAGTTGGTCTTATTAATCTCCTATGCTGTTTCTACAATTAATCTCTTATTTAATCTACAAAGCTAAGTTTCGACTTAACGACTTTAATTCGTGTATAGCGCACCACTCGACAACTCTATAACTAGAAGCACTCTTGTAACACGAGAGACGTTCAATTGTTGGGAATGTAAATTTTTCTGGTATTAGGTAATTTTTTCAGCTTTTGAAAATAACTATCCATGCAACTGCTGTAATAATAGTGAAGAATGTACGGTAGAAAAAAATATAATTATTTAAGTTGAATAAATTATTTTGTAGAACAGTTAAGCCAACACACGCACACACACAGAAGACTACAACATGATATATAGCAATACTAAAACTTTGAGACCCCAGCGGTGACCCAGTTTCATAGCCAGATGTTAGCGCCGTGTATTTCATCCCGCAAACCTTGTCATAATATATCTTTCCTTGTCTCATACTCACCAAGATTTCATTTCATATTTTCCTTTAGAAAGCTTTGTTTACCCTTGTTGTATCTTAAATCACTGAGACTATACGTCTCCGAGAAGCCAAACATAATTCATCCCAGCCATTTCATATTTGCCTTCCATAGTTTTCTTACAACGTTGTCAACGTATAATGTCATTTGCAATAAACAGTTTTTTGTTCAAATCGTATTTAAGGTTTAGCACAACTCTTGCGTAATAATATTTGATATTAACATTTGATTAGTTAATATATTTAGCATATTAACACAATTTAATATAATATATATTAACATATTTGATTCAAGTTAATTTTTAATTACAATAATTATGTTAAATCCAAAACAGCTTCAACTAAAATAGCTTTTATAAAAAACAAAGGATAAAAAACAACTACTGCTAGTAATTTTTTGTCGAGGGAAAGTCACATAAAGTCTTTTGAACGGATGTGGCTCTGTATGGTTCTTAAAAACGGACAACAATGAAAGGGACATGAAAAGAACAGAACACTCTGAGACAATGTAAGGGGAGGATGGAAAGTAAATAAGCATGTATGTAAGGATGTTAGGGGACGATGAATATAAAATAAGCAGTGATGAGGTATTTCAACTGATAAATAAAAGGTGAAGTTTATAGAAAAACATTGTCATTAGGAAGGCCGTTAGTTATGTCTAATTTTCTTTTAAATCTTTCCCACAACAGACGTTTCACAATAGATTTGTTATTCCTAAATGTTTTGAAAGATCTTAACACATCCATAAGTGTTTTCCTAATCCCGTACACATCCGTACTTGTATGATCTTGGACGTAATCGGCACTTTCACTCTGTGTTAAATATAGTGATACAGAGAATTATCTTTTTTAAGCACGAAGTTCATTAATTTAAGTCCTAAACATATTTAAATTATTTATGAATTTCAGGTTAGTTTAAGTAAAATACTTAAATTTAATTTAAGTTGGCTTATGTAAACTACTTAAATTTAATTAGGAACTCTCTTACTACACATGTGTACTTACGCAAATACAAAATGTTAACTTGATAAATCAATTTTGTATGAATTAATTGCTCTAATATGGGTGCAGCTGTTAAAGATGAAAGGCTTTTGTCGTTACATTTTGCTGACTATCAAGCTGTAATGACCAAGGACGTGATTTATAATCGTTATATGTTTAGCCAGCTTGCAGAAAAATGTATAAAGTGGGACCTCCAAGTAAATGTATCCAAAACAGAGTACTTGGTAGAGGAGGTAAATAGTTAGGAATACAAGTTTTAAGAGCTACCAGTAACTTCCAGTACATAGTTAGGAGCGACAATAACATGCATATAGTGGTGATAAGAATCAAAAAATAAAGTCAAGTATAAGGCAATCAAAAACAGCTGCATGACAAAATCCTGTCATAATTTTATAAATTTCGAATCATAATCAAATTAGGTTGTGTAACACTACATACTGGGGGGGGGGGATAGGTTTATATGGAGCAAACTTGTAGGAGAAAATTCAAGTAAATAAATCTGCAACTTCCCAAGCCCAACTAACAGTAGTAAATAGTTGTACATTTTTACAATAATATCATTGCATTTGTACAATACCAATGCCTTTATTTGTTAAATGAGTTTGTTAATTATTTTATAAAATTCAATAAATTAAATACAAAATGTACGAACGAAAAAACTGTGGAACACGATTTAATTTCCAAATAGCGCTGTCGTGCCGTTCACTTGAACCTCAGAACAAAACTCAAAACCCCCTCGCAGTTGGTTACTCGTTATTTTACACGATCTGCGATTACTTAGTTATTGCGCAATTCCAATCTGAGGATGAGCTGAAAGTCTTTAAACAGCTGATTGATATTTGTGTAGACAATAGTGTTCAAGAGTTTCATTTCTGTTTGATAATATTAAATCCAGTAATAAAATTGTATTATTTAAATACAAAATATTAGCTTGACAAAATCAATTTTCCTGTAAATAATTATTAAAGAATAATCAGCAGATACCTTTGTACTTTATTCATTCTTATACGGTTCTGGTTTTGTCTATTATCATTCTTCCTTTCGTCACACCATTTCTTATGATTAGCGTAAGGCTAATTACATGTTACAGTTTTTCCACGCATGTCGTGTAATGCGCTTTCAAAATGTATGACAACGTTTACCAGCAGATTTGATCTCCATCGTAAATCGTGCGTTATCGATGACGTAGAGAACCACCTACTTGGCTTGACCCGGTTTCAGGTATTCAATCAAAACTACGTTATCTAATTGATCGATTGATCAACAAACACAGTGATTGATCAAAGTACTGGTTAGTGTAACGACAACTTATATTGGCATAGTAGAGTAGCGCGGGTTTGATTAATAGATAACGGACAGCCACGGAGCGGCGTTGGAGTAACTGTGAGATATGATTGTTGTTATTGTTGTTTGTTACCCCTGTCACGTGCTCACCGTCGCTGCGCGCTGTCAGGAAATTAATAACTGCTAGCAATACTAACGTGTCACATAAATTGGAACCTGCTACTGTTAGTATGAGGCAAAGTACGATCATAAACTAGATTTGCGTAGGAAACAGGAACAAAACTTAAACAGTTCCTAACCTTACCAACTTAAGTATTTCACAAACATACACAGTGCATTCAAAAAGTCCCGGGACTGATGCTGCTATAGACATACAGATAGAGCTATCTCTGTGTCACAGCTGGAACACTATGTGACAACCTTCACCCACTTGCTGTGACAATTGCATTGTTGAGGACTCATTCATAGTAAACAGCGACACTGTTAAGTTTATCTGGTTTTTCCTTCTTGTCATAATTTTCGAGATGGAGCAAAGAGCTGCAATTAAATTTTGTTTTAAATGTGGAAAAAGTGCGACAGTAACGTTTTCGATGATGGAACTTGCATATGGAAAAGATTTTTTAAGTCGTAGCAAAGTGTTCGAGTGGTATGCACGTTTTAAAAATGGTCGTGAGTCTCTAGAAGATGATCCAAGATATGGGCGCCCCTCCACAAGCGTAACTGACGAGAATGTCAAGCGTGTCTGTGCTGCACTGTCCGTCAACCGTCGGCTGAGCGTCCAGATTTTATCAGAAGAGATCGGCATCAGTGTGGGTAGTATTTACACTATCGTGCGTGACGTACTCGGCAAACGGAAACTGTGTGCCAGGTTCGTTCCACACTCGTTAACAGCAGAGCAAAAAGAACAACGTGTGGAAGCGTCGCGAAGTCTCGTTGAATGGGCCGATGACAACCCGAATTTCTTACAGAACATTATCACAGGCGACGAATCGTGGTGTTTCCAGTATAACCCATCTACCAAACGTCAAACAGCTGAATGGCGCAACCCAGGAGATGGCAGACCCATGAAAGTGAGGGCCACAAAATCAAAAGTGAAAACAATGCTGATCACATTTTTTGATTCAAGGGGACTGATCCACAAAGAATTCTTGCCACCCGGTCAGACTGTAACTGGACCATTTTAAAAAGAGGTACTTGATCGCCTTTTGAAAAGAATTCGCAGGGTTAGGCCAGAAATGTACCGGATCAGGGGAGTGGTTTCTTCTGCATGACAATGCTCCAGTCCACTCATCATTGATTGTCTCACAATTTCTCGCTGGAAAATCAGTCACAGTGATTAACCATCCACCTTACTCACCAGATTTGGCTCCGGCTGAATTCTTTCTGTTCCCTAAACTGAAGGTGGCACTGAAGGGGCAGCGTTTTGATAATGTAGAGACAATTCAGAAGAATGTGACAGCTGTTTTAAACACGATTTCAAAGGAGAACTATGCACATGCCTTTCAACGATTGTATGAGCGATCTAAAATCTGTATAGAGAGGGAAAGGATGTATGTTGAATAATAAATAATAAAACTTCATTTAGCTGAAAAGTTGTGTCCTTAATAGCGTTAGTCCCAGAACTTTTTGAATGCAGTATGTATTGCAACGAAATATAGATTTTTAAAATCGGATTTCTAATTCGCGAGTGACAGCTTATGACATTATTAAATATCGATTATTATTATTATTTTATATTATTATATCTAATTTTTTTAATTAGTTTGTAGTTCAGCTCTAAGAAAGCTGCCGATTATTTTGTTTGGCGGAAACAGCAGTTTACATAAATACTTTCAGTGTTAGGTAGAATCTGTTAATCAAAAATCTAATAAGGGAATGTTGGTGATTCGCTATTGTCTAACAATGATTTGATAACGATGTAGTAATCGAAACGGGTTGCCAAAAAACGAAGAACACACCCGTAAATATTGATACTTTCTCTGTGACATTCCTTTCCTTCGACCTACATCTTTCTTTCTCTATGTGTTGTAGCTCTGCTTAAATTTAGTGATACAGAGAATTATCTTTCTTAAACATGATTTTCATTCATTTCAGTCCTGAACGTATGTAGAATATTTATGAATTTCAAGTTTGTTCAAATAAAGTACTTAAATTTATTTAAGGTAATCAATTGTATTAATTAAAAGTAATTAAATTTTATTTCGTTTTAATAATTATCTTCCTCCACATGTAAATTAGACGTCTAAAACTTATTATTATTATTATTATTATTATTATTATTATTAACTTCGGGTCACAACGTCCTACAACGTTGCCCGATGCCTAACTTCAATTGTTGTCTGTCGTTGCAGTTTTCATCGTTCAGTCCTCTATTGCTCATTGCTCTTCTTATACCCTATGTCCGTGTTTTCTAGAGCCTTCCTTTCTTCCTGTGCTCTCTAGATATTCACCTCATTGTTTTCTTTGGTAGTTGGTCTTGTCCCATTCTTTGTACTTGTCCGTACCAGATTAATTCTTTTTCTTCAATGCAGTCGATGATTGTCTTTTGTACGCCCAGTTATTATTTGATCGTTTCATTTCGTATTAGCTCTAGCCTTAAAATTCTACCAGCTCGTCTTAAAGCATCTATTTCTTTAAATGCGTGGCATACAATGGGTGTGCGTTACGTAGCAAACGGAAGAGGGTGAAAGGCGATACTCCGACTCCTGAAAACCGGAACCGATCGGGTAAGGTAAAAACCCCAACAGAAAATCTGGGTCCTCCTGCATAGGGTTGTAACAATGGGCTTGCTCCTCACTTCACATAAAACTATTTTTAATGCAACGAACCCTAATACTAGCCTCGGACGAAAGGACGGTCTACAAATTACGTTTAGCAAAAACCGTTTGCAAAAAAAGTTCTACATTTAAAGATTTTACGGACGGCGTCAACAGTGTTGGAATTAAACTCCGGGCTATTGGGCCGTAGTCCATTAATCTTATTAATTTCAGACGTTTCGGCCATCTTCAGTGCACAAAATGGTCAACACAACTGACAAGATATTGGTTAACTGACGGAAATATAACTTTAGTGGACCACGGTCCAGCAGCCCAAGGTTAATTCACAACAATATTTGAACAAATGGTTTTTAATTTAAAAATTACATTAAAGTATATTTTATTAAACGTTATAGAGATATCGTACTGAATCTCAATAATGTTTAAAAATGTTATTTTTGACAGCCAAGTACCATGAGGAAATGGAAGTATGGTGATAGCGAGAAAAATCGTGTTCGAAATTAGGGCTGATTCTGATTGTACTATCCTCAAAACATAAAGAAAAGTCATTTTTGGGAAAGTGTCTGTGTGTGCGTGTCTGTGTTTCTGTGTGTGCCTGTGTGTCTGTGTGTAGACTTTTTCCTATGGCGAACGATAACTGCCGCAGATTCAAACAGAATAAAATAATTTTTTGCATACGTGCCTGAATTGTAGAGGACTCAAGGTCTATTGATTTTGGTGAAGATAGGTTAAGGGGAAGGGGTAGTTTACGTGCAGAGTTTTATGTTTTAACAAGAGTAAGTACTTAATTTTGATAAATGAAGTATCCTGAAAAAAGGTCATAATAATCCACTGTAGAAAGGTAGATGAAATATCTATAAATGAAAGGATAGTTGAAGGGGAAAGGGGTAATAATTTTCTATAAATAAAAATTATATTTGAAAGGAAGGGATAATTTTTTATATGTGTACTACGTTATCGGCAACAAAGAAGTAGTTTGTTGTTAAAATTCCTTCCCGGGTTGTTTGGAAGTGGTCTGCAAAACCAGACGTTCACCAGTGCCATCGACTGCCATCATCAGTGAAAATCGAGTGCGCAAACGTGAGGTGGTATACGTTAGTGACCACAGTACTGACGGTTAAGGCTGAAGCAAGAAGTAGAAAGAAGTAGTTCCTACGGAAATATTTCATTTTGAAAATGATTTTAAATATAAATCTTAGAACATGGAAGTCCTGTATGGTTCTCCTTACCGATATTTTAATTAGATGTTAGAAAAGTCGGGTGTTCTAAAGAAAGCAATTTTTAAAATATTATTGACATCTTTTGGCATCCATTTATTTTAAGCAAAAGAAACAATGAGTACACTTACAGTGGGCGTACGACTACAGATCGGCCTAAAATTTGTACATTTTATTTGGAGCTCCGTCACCAACGGGTGGCTTCGCTGAGTCCAAGTCCTGTGGACCTGTCAGTGCCCCACAGCGTTCTATATGGTAAACATTCTTTATTGTCTACAGCCTAAAATCGCAAACGCTACACACAACGCAACATGTTCAGCACATTCCGGTTACGTATCTAAACAAGTGTATAAGTATCTAAACACACTTTGGTTACTCTTGTTCCAAAATAGATAGTACTATTTTTAGCCTCAGTCGTGACTTAAATTTAGCCACAGGGTGGCTGTGATTTGAATGAAGAAATAAAGCTCATTTAAATGGCACTTGGCCAGAATTACTTTCTGGTGTTTTTGTACAATCATAATGAATGGTGTTTTTTGACAACATTCCAGAACTAAGTTTGCGCCCGTGTTGCGGAACATAATTCAAAACTCCATTTTTGCGTATGACTTTAATAACTCATCCTAAGGCTGTGTTTAAGTAATGACCTCTGGAAATTACCTGTTACTATAGAGTAGAACAGGAACTTTTGTAACTTACGATAAAAAACTACTGTAAAATAGATTGTGGATTTATAAATGAGTTAAATTTGCTAGGATTTTTGTGTTCTTCTTTTCCCGCCTTTTCGGCAATATAAAAATATGGATTATTATTTATATTACAATTCAAATATAATTCAACACCCCCGCCACACACACAAGCATACACACGTGATCACAGTAATTTTTATTTCTTTGCCTCTATTTTTGTTTCCGTTTCGTTTTACTTTTATCTTCCTCTTCTTCTTTATCTTTTTCTTTCATCCTTTCTTCTTTCTTTTCCCTCATCAAATATTGAATAACCTATCTCTTTACAAGGCTTAATGGGATAGAAAAATATAATTTATATGTGTAATAATAATCTTTATTTCCTTTGTTTGAAACAAAGTTTTGCTTTATCTAATGTATTTAAATTTACTTAGGAAGTCCCTCTACATTCATCTAAATTGATACAAAAGATATATTTTTTTAAATTGGAACGAAATATTATTTTTTATAAATTATTTTTATCAAAATTGTTATTCCGTAAAATAGTTTGGTAAACGACCTGAAGAGATATATGGAGTCTCAATAACATTTTAAGTGATAGTGTAATAAGTAGGTAAAGAAATGCAGGTGTGAACTCAACAAATAATTACTGCGTTAAATACTGACATCATTTAGAATCAATTTATTGTATTTTAAGGAGAAGAAACGATGTGTTCTGTCACAGTAGGCGTGGTATAGTAATGCTTTTGTTATGATAATACTTCCGTTCTAATTGTAAAGTACAGCTCGGCTTAAAGAGGGCACATTTACATCGGAGCTCTGCCGCCAACGAGTGGCATGTCTGAGTCCACCTCATGTGGAAAGTGTCCCACTTAGTTGTATGCTCGCACGCGCGCGCGCCACACACACACACACACACACACACACACAAACACATATACACACACACATATATATACATTATATTTGTATATATACATATATATTGTAATATAACTGTGAAATTACAAATTATAATTAAATTTATAAAGTGTTGCTTGTATGGTATTCTGCGGTAATCGAGCCCCACAAGTTGGGTTCGCCAAATTTTGTAATATAACTGTGAATGAGTGGGTATAATAAAATAAATAAAAGGTTGATGTATGTAGATTGTGCTCTCCTGTAAGTCCCACTGGTTGTGCTAGCTGATTTTGTAATACAACCCTACTATAATTGTAATTGTATAGTGTTCTGGTATAATATTATCCAGGATAATTTTTATGGTGTGTATGTTCAGTAGTGACGTTCCGCTCTGGGAATCGTCGATTTGGTAAAGTTCCTGGTCTTTGTTATTGGTAATTGGGATGTTATTACCATCAATTAAATAAAGTGTATTTTGCTGTGTAGCAAATTGAAATAAAATATAAATTTAAAATTTATATTTATAAAAAAAAAAATAATTTCGGAACAAATATTTTCGAGGTATTTATGTGCTTAATAATAGGAATAAATTGAGGTTGTGGATCGTAATTATAATTATAATAGTAAGGTGTTTAATTTGGTAATAAATTTCTGTTCGGTAAATTTGTTAAAAAGATAATCCAATTAACTTCAAGTTAGGCGAAAACGGCTCTCTTCTTCTTACTCTTGAAATGTTGTAGTTTCGCATATACTGCCTTTAAAGATTATCTATTTTTCTTGGTTAATTAATGATTATGTCCTTTTATAAGAGAAATCAACTCCAATTTACCAAAAAACAGACAAATACGTTTATTAAATACAATAATAAGGTTGGTCGATTAATTAATCGAAGTTACAAGCCATATCGAGTTCTTGCTCAGGTCGGTCGATATTAGAAGTTTTACAATTGTATTATTTAAACAGGTTCTTTGAACGGTTATTTATATAAAAAGCCAGAGAAGGTCAGGGACATGAAAGTATAACACTTACAATTCAAAAAAAAAAAAAAGGCCTTAAATTTAAACAATATACTGGTAATTATTAATAATAAAAGTTTATATATAATTTTGTTCAAACCAGAAAGAAGCCTAGTCGTCTCTAATTGAGGTGACGGAATGGGATCAGAATGGCCGCCTGACGCATGCGCGTTGAAAGCTTCTAATGTAAACAACGTACTTGTTGAGATAATATGTCCCTTCTTTGGTTAAATGTTCTTCACTACGGTATATGATCTTCTGGGGTATAGTTTATTGTCACTGTTGTTAGATGGAAACGTTCACTTGGTGTAAAAATGTTGTTAAATAAGTATATCAACTGGTGTTTATGTGTCAGTTAACCTCGAATTTTCACTTGGTGTTTGATGCGATTTCAGTGTTATTTCAATGTAATTGGTTATATGTGATTTCGTTTATAGGTGTTATGTAGTTCGTGGGTCAACTTCACCACTTCACTTTCATTAAAATAGTTAAAAATTTAATTTACATAAAATGATTCAGAACTCCGTTGTAGCATAACGTCCATTAAAGGTTGGTTCAAACAAATATTCACGAGAAGTGCTCTCTTCGAGGTATAATAATGAACTGTCTGTATTTTCATCATCTCATGAAAATCTTAGCCTATATAATATAGTTCAGACATTGTTAAAAATTGCCATAACTTCCGACACGTTTTAAAATAGTACACTATGTTCATAAAATAAATTCGTTATTAGTTAACTGTTTGCAATATAAAATACATATTCGTTTTCACTATTCTATTCTACTTATTTTGATAGTAATTAAGTTAGTATTACAAAGTTTTATCTGAAAATTATTTCTTATAATTTTTTGGGAGGTAGGCCTAAAATTATACTTCCCTGTCTTCTATGTAAATAATAGCCATTTTACCTAATATAATTATTATTCTATAAAATCTGAAATTGTTATAATTGTCAATTCTCACTTATTTTATGGCAATTTAGTATACTAATGATGGTTTTTTAATATAATTCAGTTGTATATGATTCCCCTTCTGATAAAGTTAGTGAACCTATTTCAGTTTCAAATGGTATTTCATTAGACAATCAAATAATTTTACTCATATAATGACCATATCTTTAGAAAGCCTTATTTACATAGTATTTAATATGTTGGGTGTATCTTGCCTAAATATTGTCAGTTTGCCTGGTTTATAAGATTAGGTTTATTAATTATTCTGCATTTTAACTTTATTATATTGCCTAGATTTGAATTGTGGCTATTTGCAGAATGTTTTACTAATGTAATTATTTTATTTCCTTCTCTGACTTCTGACTCTGATATATTTGATTAAAAATTAGTTCTCTGATCTGGCATAACAGTAATTATAGATTATACAATTAAAATATAACACCCAGATATATAAAACTGGTGTTCTTAATAACATTGTTTTGGTATATCACCTAATAACATAATAAAAAAGTATTTCTACAACATTGGAATGATATCTAATTTTAGATAATGCATTCCTAAATTAACATGAACAATAAAATAACAATTATAATACTAATATCTCTTATGACTAACCCTTACTTATCTAAATGCTATATTTAATTGGAACCCAACATTTGGATCCATATATAATAATATCCATAGTTGTTAATACCTTCTACAACTTCATCATAAACAGTTAGTTCTGTAATTCCCCATTTTATAAGATTTATGCCCCCTCTTAAAGTATAACCCTGGCTATCTAAGTTATATTCCATTCTATGGAATGTTCATACAGTTTTAGTAGCTTTTTATTAGTAAAATTACTACTTCATTATCAAAGTAGGCACTGTTCACAAAACTTAAAGTTTGTTACTTTGTACTGCTACTCATGCACCTTTCTTAAAGTTTATTAGTTATAATTTGATCACTTACACTTTTCCATGGTGAATTATTACTATATTTACTAGTCTTTTTCTAGCTTTTAATATGAAATATTCAACCATGGGGGAACTGTGAAGATTTGTTTATGCACATTACACAATAACTTTTTGAATGCACTAATATTTACTACAGCTAACACTTTTAGTTTTTTGTCAGTTTTACAGTGATATGGTTTTTTAATGTGTTATACTTTCTTTTTTGGGCATTCATTGATTTTGGGGTTTTTTGGGGGTTCTTTCCCTATGGGGTTTTTGTTTTATATGGGTCGTCTTAATTATTCTTCTTTCTTCTTGAGTTTGGTTATTCTTCCTTCTTCTGTAGTTTTGGATTATCCTTCCTTCTTCCTTCTTCTGTAGTTCTTATTTTTATTATTCTTCTTTCTTCTTTGAGTTTGGTTCTTCTTTATTCTTCCTTCTTCAGTAGTAGTAGTTTTAATTAGTCTTCCTTCTTCTTTCTTCAGTAGATTTAGTTTGTTCTTCTTTCTTCAGTAATAGTAGTTTTAATTAGTCTTCCTTCTTCTTTCTTCAGTAGATTTAGTTTGTTCTTCTTTCTTCAGTAATAGTAGTTTTAATTAGTCTTCCTTCTTCTTTCTTCAGTAGATTTAGTTTGTTCTTCTTTCTTCAGTAATAGTAGTTTTAATTATTCTTCTTTCTTCTGTCTTCTGTATCTTTGATTGTTCTTCTTTCTTCGTTCTTCAGTGATAGTAGTTCTAACTAGTTCTTCTTTCTTCATTAGATTTAGTTTGTTCTTCTTTCTTCAGTAATAGTAGTTTTAATTATTCTTCTTTCTTCTGTCTTCTGTATCTTTAATTGTTCTTCTTTCTTCGTTCTTCAGTGATAGTAGTTCTAACTAGTTCTTCTTTCTTCATTAGATTTAGTTTGTTCTTCTTTCTTCTTTGAGTTTTAATTGTTCTTCCTTCTTCTTTAGCTTTGATTGTTCTTCCTTCTTCATTCTTCAGTAGCTTTGATTGTTCTTCTTTCTTCCTTCTTCAGTAGTAGTAGTTTTAATTAGTCTTCTTTCTTCTGTCTTCTGTAGTAGTAGTTTTAATTAGTCTTCTTTCTTCTGTCTTCTGTATCTTTGATTGTTCTTCTTTCTTTATTCTTCAGTAGTAGTAGTTTTAATTAGTCTTCTTTCTTCTTTAGTTCTAATTATTCTTCTTTCTTCTGTCTTCAGTAGTAGTAGTTTTAATTATTCTTCCTTCTTCTGTCTTCTGTATCTTTGATTGTTCTTCTTTCTTCTTTAGCTTTGATTGTTCTTCTTTCTTCTGTCTTCAGTAGATTTGGTTTTAATTATTCTTCTTTCTTCTGTCTTCAGTAGCTTTGATTATTCTTCTTTCTTCATTCTTCAGTAATAGTAGTTTTAATTATTCTTCTTTCTTCTTTGAGTTCTAATTATTCTTCTTTCTTCTGTCTTCGGTAGTAGTAGTTTTAATTATTCTTCCTTCTTCTGTCTTCTGTATCTTTGATTGTTCTTCTTTCTTCATTCTTCAGTAATAGTAGTTTTAATTATTCTTCTTTCTTCTGTCTTCTGTAGTAGTAGTTTTAATTAGTCTTCTTTCTTCTGTCTTCTGTAGTAGTAGTTTTAATTAGTCTTCTTTCTTCTGTCTTCTGTATCTTTGATTGTTCTTCTTTCTTCATTCTTCAGTAGTAGTAGTTTTGGTTATTCTTCTTTCTTCTGTATCTTTGTTTTTTCTGGTCTGGTTTCTTTGACGGGGTATATTAATTGCCTGCTTCTATCTTACCTGGGTAATTTTGTTATTATTATTTTTAGTCTTCTGGGTTTTTAAATTTGTATTATATTATATTATTTGCAGAAATTTTCTTTATTCAACCTTTCTTGTGAATATATTATTAAACAGTGCATTTTAATTAATTCTCATCTGGATATTCCATAACTTAGAGCTTTATTAATGATCATTGAGTAATGTATTTGTGTGGATTATCTGTCATGCTACAGATTGCTCTCTTCCAGAAGTGATTAGTTCAGATCATACTTAGTTTGTCTGAAATAATTGCTTATGACATTATATTATAAATTATATTTCTTTACTTCCTTCACATTTCTAAAAAATTTTTTCTCCCATATTTTTGAGCTTATCTATATTTCATTATTAACTGGATTCTTACTGATAGTAATAGTCATCTGAGGTTCGTTATTTTTTATTTTTCCATTTTCTTCTTAACTCGTTTCTTTATCCTTGGGATATTTATTCCCTAAAATTCCCTAACACGTTAGCTGGGGCAGTGTCCAGAGGGGCTCTGTAGGCATCTCACTCTGCTGGCCATACTACGTCATTTATTGATTACAGAGGTAAATCATCTCTGACCAATACATAATAATACTGCTGGACTTATCTCAGACAGTCATTAATAAAATTATATAAGAATAGTCCACCTTATGACTATATAAAAAAAAATTAAATATCTTTGGATATTTCACTTCGTATACGAACAGATCTATTTATATATCTATCTTAGTGAATCTCTATCTCAGTTATTTTTCTCAATGGTTAGCTCTGCTGGCATTTTATTTCTCCTTGTGATTGGAAGCTGGTATAATATAATCATCACTTATTATTCAGTGTAAAGTTTTTAATTCTCTGTCATTTTTTGACTGTTATCACAATCTCCTTCTGGTCATTGGTAGCATATATTTTGTATTATATTTTTGTTCCTTTCTTAATTCTTGTGAATCGTTCCACTAGTATTATGTTTTTTCAATTACTCTTTTAATTGTCTTTCTAATAACTGACATTTATTGTATGATCATCTTTTTCATATGGATTTATTTATATATAGTTTTTCCTTTCTTTTTCAAAATTTTATTTTGCTCTTGCTTTTTATCCAAATGCACTCTTTATTATTAATGTCATATGTTTAATATCTCTGTTTATTTGACATAAAATTCTCATTAATTTCACTTCACAATAAGTTTATTCATTTAAATGGTATCAGTGGTTTGTATTGCCATTTCTTTATTCTGGAAAGTTTTTCAGAATTGGTCCCATATATAATTGTTTGTAATGTGTTATCCAAATTCTTTTTCTCCTTGTTCATTTCTAAAAGTTGTTTTTAAAATAAGGTAGTAAATTGTTTTTACTTGGGTTTTTGAATTTTGATGATTTAATTCAAAATTCATTTTCTCTTTGATTCATAAATTGTTTCCTAAATGGTAGGCAGTAAGTAGTCATTACTTCATTTTTGAATTTTGAGATTTAATTCAAAATTCTTTTTCGTTTTGATCATAAATTATTTCCCAAATAATAGGTAGTAAGTAGTCATTACTTCTTTTTTGAATTTTGACTTACTTCTTCTATACCTTCCATTATTCATAATATTTTTTCATGGATGCCTGGTTATATACTCCCTTTATCCGGTCTGAATCGATCTCCTTTATCTCATAGGTATTGTTATTTTTCACATTGGATATTATATATGGTCCTGTGTATAATAGTAATAATTTTTTCGTTATTCCTTCCAGTGTGCTGGGAAGTTCACGATTTCTTAACAAAATTTTTTCTCCCTTCCCATATATTATTACTTTGCCACTGGCCTTTTGATATTTATTCTGCCGTTTTAACTGGTCTTCTGCCACCTTGTTGAAGAATTTAGCTTTATCAAATCTGTACACATGGCTACTGGGGAACTCGAGGATATCTGTGATCTCTCGTGGGGGTGGTTTCTCGTACATAGCAGAATATGGGGTTATCCCTATAGCTGGATGGTAAGCTAAGTTGAGGAATTCCTCCGTGGCTTCTAAATAGTCTTGCCACCTTTTTTGTTGATGGTGACAATAAGTCCTGAGGATCCTCCCCACTTCTCGCAACACCCGCTCTGCCGGATTACTGCTCGGATGGTAGACCGAGGTTTTGTATGTACGAATGCCCATTGACAATAACGTATCCCTCCAAATTACCCCTTTAAACTGAGTTCCATGATCAGTAATGATCGAAGATGGTTTCCCCAGGTGTGGGATATATTGTTCAGTTAGTATCCCCAGAATTTTCCTGGTAGTCGCTCGGCTAGTAGGGTATAGCTTAATGTATTTGGTGAAGTGGTCCATTATGATGGTTAGGTACCGATATCGGTGTCGACCTCCACTACGGGGAAATGGTCCGCAGATATCGAGGAACACCTTCTCCAATTTCGCTTTGGAAGTGATTGGGATCATCACACCTTCCTTCTTCTCATTATTAGTTTTTACCAGCTGGCAGATCTTACAACTCTTTATATACATTCGGACCTTTCTATTGATGTTTTTTATATAGCAGCTCTCCTCCAGAGCTTTTATTACCTTGAGGGCGCCCATATGCCCGTAACGTATATGGTAATTCACTATCAATTCCTTTTCGATCTGTGTCGGGACCACTACCTTCCAGATCTCTTCCTTCAAAGATGTTTTAATGAACAGTATTTGTTTATTCATCTGGTAATATATAGTAACGGTTTCATCTCCATCTTCTAGCCGAAGTCTGAGGTTTCTCAATTTTGGGTCCGCTTGTTGGTGGGTACTCATGTTGGTTAATATTGTTGTTAAATCGGCTCTGGTGCTAAGAAGATGATATATTTTCAGCACGCTTTCTTTCTCCCCTTCGAAAGTTTGTTCCTCCACATTGACCCGGGATAATACGTCCGCTACTATATTTTTCTTACCAGGGATGTACTCCCATTGTAGATGGTATTCTTGAAGGGCAAGTATCCACCTCGTTAGTCTGCCATGGTTCAGTTTGCAGCTTTTTAAGAATGAAATAGATTTATGGTCAGTGCGGACAGTCACAGGGTATCCCAAAATGTAAGTGCGGAACTTACCGCAAGCGAATACCACACTCAGTAATTCTTTTTCCGTTACCGTGTAATTCCTTTCGCAGTGGTTCAAGGATCTGCTTGCGAAGCTAATTACTTGAGGTTGACCCTTCTCGTCCTCCTGATACAGTGTTGTTCCCAGGCTGATGTTGCTGGCATCGCAGTTCATGAAGAACGGTAACTTAAAGTTTGGGTGGCGAAGTATTATCGTATCCAGAAATTTGTCCTTAATTTGTTGGAAAATCCCCTCTTGTTCCTTACACCATACCCATTTGTTTTTAGATGATAATTGAGGTTGGAACCTCGCGGTCAACTCAGAATATTGTTCCTGGAACTTTCTATAATAATTGCAGAGTCCCAGGAATGACTGCAATTGCTTCCTGTTTTTGGGTGCCGGGAATTTCTGGATGGCTTCTACCTTTTCTGCCGACGGTGAGATTCCTTGATCGTTTAAGTTAAATCCGAGGAATTGCACTTCTCGGGCGATAAATTTGGATTTTTCCAACTTCAGTGTGACGTTACTGGCAGATAACTTCTCAAGCACATGCTCCACACGGTAACAGTGTTCCTCCCACGTTTCAGATGTTATAAGGAGGTCGTCAACGTACACTGTTGTAAACTGAAGGGCTTCTTGTCCCAATATCTGGTCCATGCAGGTCACAAAGATGGCAACTGAGTTTACCAATCCGAAGGGCAATCTTTTGAATTGGTAATTGCGCCCTTCGAATATGAAAGCCAGATATTGGCGACTCCGTGGGTGCAACTCTACCTGCCAGTATCCGCACACCGTATCCCAAGTGCTGAAGTATTGGGTACCATGGAAGCGTTTCAAGATCTCCTCAATCTCACCGGGCGAGGTTCTATCGTTAACGATTTTCTTGTTAATTTCCCGTGCATCCAAACAAAGCCGGACTTCGCCGTTTTTCTTGGGAATTGCGACAATAGGGCTGGTGTATGGGGATTGGCTATGTTCTATTATATCATTATTAATCATACGATTGATTTCCGCTCTTACTGCCTCTTTTCGAGAATGTGCAATAGGGTAGGAC
This sequence comes from Magicicada septendecula, assembly GCA_034769895.1. Taxonomy (NCBI): domain Eukaryota; kingdom Metazoa; phylum Arthropoda; class Insecta; order Hemiptera; family Cicadidae; genus Magicicada; species Magicicada septendecula. The sequence goes on from CM068375.1 coordinate 321,889,377, forward strand.
TTCCTATTAAATTCTACTGTATCCCGGAATTGAAGGGTACATTGATAGTTTCTAACCTTGCCTGGCTCATCGGAAAATACTGAGCGGTACTTCTCATAAATTTGTATCAATTGATTCGCTTGAGTATTGGGTAATTTTTCTCTATTAATTCCGCTTCGGAAATCTCTTATCTCCTGTATTTTCTGATACCATAAATCTTCGTCGGTAGTTTCATATACTATATTATTGGAAATAGTGTTAGTATTTGTATGATTTATACTACGTATTTGCTGGTGGATACTGCTGGGAAGTGTTATTTCACTACCGACTAAATCGGCTGTCCAGGTTATATCTCCGGTAAAGAGTGATACCTTCTCCATTCGTAAATCAATAATAGCCGAGTTCCTTCTCAGTACATCACATCCCACTAATATGTTGAAAGGTAATCCTGCTGCAATTAAGAAGACCATGTTCATAGCTATACCCTTACTAACGACATTCAACGATACTTGTTTTCTAATTGTCTTGTTTTGGCGACCAGTGGCACCGATTAATGCAATGTTATTTATAGGTAAGGTTGGCAATAACTTACCACAATTTCCTTGGATTCTCTCCAATTCTGTTGTATTAATTATGGATACATTCGCACCGGTATCAATCATTAGTTGTGCGAATGTTCCTTCAACTTCTGCATTAATGTATATTATTTCATTATTTATTATAGGGAGGCGGGCGTTGTCCTCCTCCAGTAATTCATTTCTAATATTTTTCAAGTAATTACATCGAATGATTGTAATTTTATTGGGATTATTTACTATCGGCAATTCATTTACATACCCAGGCGATAGAAGCAGCAAAAGGTCCTTATTGTTTATTACTGCCTCCTCCCGTTTAAATTCTCCTCATCTTGGTTATTGGAAGGACCAATAGAGGCATCAGTAGGGAAACCTTGAGTTGGTTCCAGCCTTTCCGTTCTCGGTTCGTAGGTTTGTTCTCTATTTGTACGCCGCTCCGGGTCATCCAGGCTAGTACTTCGCCTCGGCAGATTATAACTAGAGTGGTCCCGTTCTCGGCTGCGGTTTAGATCTTCGTACTCGCGTACTCTGCTCCACCGTTGCTGGTTATACCGGCGGTGGTTGTTTCCTTCCGCCCGTATAAAATTTACCCGGGGTCGGGAGAACCTATTGTTGTTGTTATTCTGATTAGGGTAACCCCTATTGTTATTGTCAAATCGCTCGGTGTGATTTGCAGGATTGTTGTTTCTTGGTCTATTCATATAATTATTCGGGTAATAATTACCTCGACTTCCGGAGAGCCCGTTATTATTTCTGTTATTATTTGGGTTTATATTTCCATGGTTATTATTGTTGTTGTTACCATTCGTGGGATGTTGATTATGGTAGTTCGGGTTATATCTATTTCCTTGGTACCCACTGTTGACCGGTTGACTATTATTGTTTGATGACGGATTATTTCGAACTTCCGGCCGCTCGTTCCTTCTTCGGCTCTGCCTGTAGTATTCTTCATTCTCATAGTTCTCCAATAGCTCCGTCATCGCCTGTATGGTCTTTATCTGACTACCTCTTCGAGCTCTTATGACCTCCTCGTCGTAATGATAAGAGAGCTTGTTCACCAGGCATTCCTCTGGTATGGCTGGTTCCAGGTGCTTGGCCAGGCACACCTTCCCAAGAAAGTACGCAGTCATGGTACTGCCAAACTGAGTTCTATATCGGCCATTGCAGATGTTGTCCCTTATTAAATTCTGGGTGGTCTCTGACCAATACTTAGACTTAAACAAACTTTTGAACTGTGGATAATCGGTTATTTCGCTCCTGTTCGCCATCCACCAATTATCTGTCATATCACGGAACGATTCGTCTAATAGTTCACGATTATTGGACCATCGATTACTTTTATGTTTGGCCATATATTCTTCGATACGGGCCAAGAACTCCATTGGCTTCCTTTTATACTGGCGAAAGTTAAGCCATTCTCTGTTCTCGTTTATTGGGATATTAGTAAAGCTGGTTGGTCGGCTCCGAATTGCTTCCATGTCCTCCTGGTTCTGTCTCACTTGACCAGTGATGTTAGTCATTGCTTCCTCCATTCCGTCGCATCTTTCGGTAATTCGAGTTCGTACCTTGCTGAGTTCTTCCTGGCTTTCCCTTCGGTTTTCTTCCGCCTTCTTGCGAGTAGACTCTTCAAGATTTGTGACCTTTGTGTTCACCACTTCCTTGAACTCTTGTACCTCCACTTCCGTCATTCGACATCTTCCATCAACTTCTCTTATCTGTTGATTTATAGTTATGGTTTCGTCTTCCAGCCTTTTGGTCATAGATTTCTTGTTTTCCATGAGTTCCTTGTTCATTTCTTTTCTCAATAGCTCCATTCGTTCGTCTAATTTGTCGAGATTCTCCTGGTTCACTTCCCGTAATTCTTCCCGTAACAGTTGGTTATCTTCTCTTAACTCTTCCCTTAATTGTTGATGATCACTTTCGATTTTCTTATTGGTTTCTTCCATCTTTTCTTCCAAATTCTTCTTATTTTCTTCCATTTTCCTTTCCACCTTTTTACTGGTTTCCTCAATTCTCTTATTGGTCCTTTCGATTTTACGGCCCAATTCTTCTTTTGTTTCTTGGTTGTCCTTCTTCAATTCTTCCCTTAAAGATTGGTTATCATTCTTCAAATCTTCTAATCTTTTATTATTTTCTTCTGTAGTAGTATCCATTTTCTTACTTAATTCTTCCTTGGTAGCTTGGTTGTCCTTCTTCAATTCTTCCTTTAACGATTGGTTATCATTCTTCAACTCTTCTTTTGTTGCTTGGTTGTCCTTCCTTAAGTTTTCTTCCATCTTCTTGCTGTTTTCTTCCATTCTCATGAACATTTCCAATAATTTGTCCATTTTACTTTCTTCTGTAGTCTTAGTTTTATCTATCTCCTGGTCTTGGACATGGACATCCCCTGTTTGAGTGGGTACTTCGGGTTGTTTCTCTGGTGGTGCTGGTTGTTGATGTTCTACCCGTTCAAGTATCTTTTCCACGTCCTCCACTGGGGTCGCCTCCTTATCCTCCATCTCGAGTTCTTTCTCGGCCTCCGCCGCTCTCTTCTTTGATGTGGCACGACGCATTATTTTCCCTGATTCCCTGGCTGGGTAACCGCTGCCAAGCTGAATTAGGAATTGGGTAAGTAATTACCGCCTTTCAACCCCTAATTACAGCCCCACGTTGGGCGCCATTTTGTAATATAACTGTGAAATTACAAATTATAATTAAATTTATAAAGTGTTGCTTGTATGGTATTCTGCGGTAATCGAGCCCCACAAGTTGGGTTCGCCAAATTTTGTAATATAACTGTGAATGAGTGGGTATAATAAAATAAATAAAAGGTTGATGTATGTAGATTGTGCTCTCCTGTAAGTCCCACTGGTTGTGCTAGCTGATTTTGTAATACAACCCTACTATAATTGTAATTGTATAGTGTTCTGGTATAATATTATCCAGGATAATTTTTATGGTGTGTATGTTCAGTAGTGACGTTCCGCTCTGGGAATCGTCGATTTGGTAAAGTTCCTGGTCTTTGTTATTGGTAATTGGGATGTTATTACCATCAATTAAATAAAGTGTATTTTGCTGTGTAGCAAATTGAAATAAAATATAAATTTAAAATTTATATTTATAAAAAAAAAAATAATTTCGGAACAAATATTTTCGAGGTATTTATGTGCTTAATAATAGGAATAAATTGAGGTTGTGGATCGTAATTATAATTATAATAGTAAGGTGTTTAATTTGGTAATAAATTTCTGTTCGGTAAATTTGTTAAAAAGATAATCCAATTAACTTCAAGTTAGGCGAAAACGGCTCTCTTCTTCTTACTCTTGAAATGTTGTAGTTTCGCATATACTGCCTTTAAAGATTATCTATTTTTCTTGGTTAATTAATGATTATGTCCTTTTATAAGAGAAATCAACTCCAATTTACCAAAAAACAGACAAATACGTTTATTAAATACAATAATAAGGTTGGTCGATTAATTAATCGAAGTTACAAGCCATATCGAGTTCTTGCTCAGGTCGGTCGATATTAGAAGTTTTACAATTGTATTATTTAAACAGGTTCTTTGAACGGTTATTTATATAAAAAGCCAGAGAAGGTCAGGGACATGAAAGTATAACACTTACAATTCAAAAAAAAAAAAAAGGTCTTAAATTTAAACAATATACTGGTAATTATTAATAATAAAAGTTTATATATAATTTTGTTCAAACCAGAAAGAAGCCTAGTCGTCTCTAATTGAGGTGACGGAATGGGATCAGAATGGCCGCCTGACGCATGCGCGTTGAAAGCTTCTAATGTAAACAACGTACTTGTTGAGATAATATGTCCCTTCTTTGGTTAAATGTTCTTCACTACGGTATATGATCTTCTGGGGTATAGTTTATTGTCACTGTTGTTAGATGGAAACGTTCACTTGGTGTAAAAATGTTGTTAAATAAGTATATCAACTGGTGTTTATGTGTCAGTTAACCTCGAATTTTCACTTGGTGTTTGATGCGATTTCAGTGTTATTTCAATGTAATTGGTTATATGTGATTTCGTTTATAGGTGTTATGTAGTTCGTGGGTCAACTTCACCACTTCACTTTCATTAAAATAGTTAAAAATTTAATTTACATAAAATGATTCAGAACTCCGTTGTAGCATAACGTCCATTAAAGGTTGGTTCAAACAAATATTCACGAGAAGTGCTCTCTTCGAGGTATAATAATGAACTGTCTGTATTTTCATCATCTCATGAAAATCTTAGCCTATATAATATAGTTCAGACATTGTTAAAAATTGCCATAACTTCCGACACGTTTTAAAATAGTACACTATGTTCATAAAATAAATTCGTTATTAGTTAACTGTTTGCAATATAAAATACATATTCGTTTTCACTATTCTATTCTACTTATTTTGATAGTAATTAAGTTAGTATTACAAAGTTTTATCTGAAAATTATTTCTTATAATTTTTTGGGAGGTAGGCCTAAAATTATACTTCCCTGTCTTCTATGTAAATAATAGCAATTTTACCTAATATAATTATTATTCTATAAAATCTGAAATTGTTATAATTGTCAATTCTCACTTATTTTATGGCAATTTAGTATACTAATGATGGTTTTTTAATATAATTCAGTTGTATATGATTCCCCTTCTGATAAAGTTAGTGAACCTATTTCAGTTTCAAATGGTATTTCATTAGACAATCAAATAATTTTACTCATATAATGACCATATCTTTAGAAAGCCTTATTTACATAGTATTTAATATGTTGGGTGTATCTTGCCTAAATATTGTCAGTTTGCCTGGTTTATAAGATTAGGTTTATTAATTATTCTGCATTTTAACTTTATTATATTGCCTAGATTTGAATTGTGGCTATTTGCAGAATGTTTTACTAATGTAATTATTTTATTTCCTTCTCTGACTTCTGACTCTGATATATTTGATTAAAAATTAGTTCGCTGATCTGGCATAACAGTAATTATAGATTATACAATTAAAATATAACACCCAGATATATAAAACTGGTGTTCTTAATAACATTGTTTTGGTATATCACCTAATAACATAATAAAAAAGTATTTCTACAACATTGGAATGATATCTAATTTTAGATAATGCATTCCTAAATTAACATGAACAATAAAATAACAATTATAATACTAATATCTCTTATGACTAACCCTTACTTATCTAAATGCTATATTTAATTGGAACCCAACATTTGGATCCATATATAATAATATCCATAGTTGTTAATACCTTCTACAACTTCATCATAAACAGTTAGTTCTGTAATTCCCCATTTTATAAGATTTATGCCCCCTCTTAAAGTATAACCCTGGCTATCTAAGTTATATTCCATTCTATGGAATGTTCATACAGTTTTAGTAGCTTTTTATTAGTAAAATTACTACTTCATTATCAAAGTAGGCACTGTTCACAAAACTTAAAGTTTGTTACTTTGTACTGCTACTCATGCACCTTTCTTAAAGTTTATTAGTTATAATTTGATCACTTACACTTTTCCATGGTGAATTATTACTATATTTACTAGTCTTTTTCTAGCTTTTAATATGAAATATTCAACCATGGGGGAACTGTGAAGATTTGTTTATGCACATTACACAATAACTTTTTGAATGCACTAATATTTACTACAGCTAACACTTTTAGTTTTTTGTCAGTTTTACAGTGATATGGTTTTTTAATGTGTTATACTTTCTTTTTTGGGCATTCATTGATTTTGGGGTTTTTTGGGGGTTCTTTCCCTATGGGGTTTTTGTTTTATATGGGTCGTCTTAATTATTCTTCTTTCTTCTTGAGTTTGGTTATTCTTCCTTCTTCTGTAGTTTTGGATTATCCTTCCTTCTTCCTTCTTCTGTAGTTCTTATTTTTATTATTCTTCTTTCTTCTTTGAGTTTGGTTCTTCTTTATTCTTCCTTCTTCAGTAGTAGTAGTTTTAATTAGTCTTCCTTCTTCTTTCTTCAGTAGATTTAGTTTGTTCTTCTTTCTTCAGTAATAGTAGTTTTAATTAGTCTTCCTTCTTCTTTCTTCAGTAGATTTAGTTTGTTCTTCTTTCTTCAGTAATAGTAGTTTTAATTAGTCTTCCTTCTTCTTTCTTCAGTAGATTTAGTTTGTTCTTCTTTCTTCAGTAATAGTAGTTTTAATTATTCTTCTTTCTTCTGTCTTCTGTATCTTTGATTGTTCTTCTTTCTTCGTTCTTCAGTGATAGTAGTTCTAACTAGTTCTTCTTTCTTCATTAGATTTAGTTTGTTCTTCTTTCTTCAGTAATAGTAGTTTTAATTATTCTTCTTTCTTCTGTCTTCTGTATCTTTAATTGTTCTTCTTTCTTCGTTCTTCAGTGATAGTAGTTCTAACTAGTTCTTCTTTCTTCATTAGATTTAGTTTGTTCTTCTTTCTTCTTTGAGTTTTAATTGTTCTTCCTTCTTCTTTAGCTTTGATTGTTCTTCCTTCTTCATTCTTCAGTAGCTTTGATTGTTCTTCTTTCTTCCTTCTTCAGTAGTAGTAGTTTTAATTAGTCTTCTTTCTTCTGTCTTCTGTAGTAGTAGTTTTAATTAGTCTTCTTTCTTCTGTCTTCTGTATCTTTGATTGTTCTTCTTTCTTTATTCTTCAGTAGTAGTAGTTTTAATTAGTCTTCTTTCTTCTTTAGTTCTAATTATTCTTCTTTCTTCTGTCTTCAGTAGTAGTAGTTTTAATTATTCTTCCTTCTTCTGTCTTCTGTATCTTTGATTGTTCTTCTTTCTTCTTTAGCTTTGATTGTTCTTCTTTCTTCTGTCTTCAGTAGATTTGGTTTTAATTATTCTTCTTTCTTCTGTCTTCAGTAGCTTTGATTATTCTTCTTTCTTCATTCTTCAGTAATAGTAGTTTTAATTATTCTTCTTTCTTCTTTGAGTTCTAATTATTCTTCTTTCTTCTGTCTTCGGTAGTAGTAGTTTTAATTATTCTTCCTTCTTCTGTCTTCTGTATCTTTGATTGTTCTTCTTTCTTCATTCTTCAGTAATAGTAGTTTTAATTATTCTTCTTTCTTCTGTCTTCTGTAGTAGTAGTTTTAATTAGTCTTCTTTCTTCTGTCTTCTGTAGTAGTAGTTTTAATTAGTCTTCTTTCTTCTGTCTTCTGTATCTTTGATTGTTCTTCTTTCTTCATTCTTCAGTAGTAGTAGTTTTGGTTATTCTTCTTTCTTCTGTATCTTTGTTTTTTCTGGTCTGGTTTCTTTGACGGGGTATATTAATTGCCTGCTTCTATCTTACCTGGGTAATTTTGTTATTATTATTTTTAGTCTTCTGGGTTTTTAAATTTGTATTATATTATATTATTTGCAGAAATTTTCTTTATTCAACCTTTCTTGTGAATATATTATTAAACAGTGCATTTTAATTAATTCTCATCTGGATATTCCATAACTTAGAGCTTTATTAATGATCATTGAGTAATGTATTTGTGTGGATTATCTGTCATGCTACAATATACATTGCAATGAGACAAACATTCACACTATGTGTGAATGTATGCGGACATGTACAGAATAAGCCTTAGTTTTGTCCTGTGCAAGGAGGTGCGAGTGTTAGGATACGTTAGGATAAGAACTAGGAAGACGCTATTTTTATTAGGATAAGAACTGCATTTTAACTTACTTCAATAAACAATAAAAAACAGTAGTGCAGAGTAATGTAAAAGTGAATAAGTGTTGTGCGCGTAATGAATTTTGTGAAAATAATGAACAGTAAGCTAATAACAGGCACACTATAAGTCATTTATATTAGTGTGCAAATTGGAATAAGTATTAACAGCTAATTATTTTAGTATAAATAAATTTGTATAGAATTTATCCTGATGATAAAGTAATTAGTTATTCATTCACATGCATTTAAAAACACGTCGTTTGGAAAGTCTAGAAACCGGACATTTATCCGTGGCAGACTTTCTAGAACCTTCTAGAATGTACTATCAAGTAAAAATAGTGTCATCTGTGTAGGACTACAAAAACACTGGTTAGTCGTGAGTTAGTAGGTCTCTGAAATTCACTTGGAATTTTGTGGTGGCAAATTCCAGTTCCAGTCAGTCCGGAAGCCGGAGTGCATCGTCGAGAGCGGGTCTGAATTAGTACCACAACTTGAGGCATGACGAGATCGCCGACGATTGACGGGTGTCAGTGGGGACTTAATCAAGAGCAACTAGGAAGGACACAACGCCCACAAGGAAAACCTGATACCAACATTCCACCTTAGGAAGACAACGGCCAGTGTCGAAGCGTAGTAGCAAGGCCGCGGGGTTGTCTGGACGATGGAACTTAACGCAGAAAATTTGAAAAACTGAAATTATAAACTATTTATGAAATAAAAAATAATTACCACTTAGCGCTTATTGGGCTCTATTTGGCAGAGCAGGTTCAAGGTGGTATCGTATACCGGATTGGGTTTAAAGTTTAGCTGGTCATTCATTACGAAACCGCGTCTGTTTATTTTTTGTATGCTGTTTAGATTTCATAAAAGGAAGTAAATTTGTAAATTTCTATGAAAAAGAAGTCACAAGACGGATTGAAAAAGGTTAGTTTATCTTTTAATACATGTGACTCGTATACCGTTGTTAACATGCATGCTAAATTAAATTTAGTTCTATTATTATTACATTATTGTGATAAAAGTAATAATAATTCGGGTAAAAAGCTTATCAGTGGCGTGGCGCGGGTATATAACATAAATATGTTCCCGGTTGCTGTTCGGCCTAAGACGGAGACAAAAAATTAATTATTTGTACTTCATCTTAGAGTAGTACTTGTAGTCTACTTGTACTGTAGCTCGATTCGGCAATCTTCTGTAGAAAGAGATTTATAAAAGACTCATAAAATGCAGGCATATTCTTTAGGTTTTGTAAAAGAGACTTTTAACTTAGATAATGGCTAGTACAGATAGTCTGTTCTGGTAAGTATGTATTCGTCGCAGAGCTAAAAATTACCGTTTTGCAGAAGCACTTGTAACAGGAATTGTAAGTGACAAGGCGCACAGTTTTATAATTTCCTATAATGCTTAAGTAAATCTACTGGCATGTAAGTATAGATTTACATCATATATTGAATTGTCTTTAAATTTTCGGAAACATGTATATACAAAAAATCATTTTTCAAACGGGCCATATTGAAGATTCTACCTTAGTTTCTTTAATAACACTTGGAATGCTTTGTTTTTGTAAATTGTTTTTTAAAAATGCCGTGTTTTTTGCAATCTAGTACTGAAAGAGACTCTAGTTTATCAATGTCTGAAAATTTAACAGTAATTTGGTCTTTTAGAATGTTAATTATTTCTAAGAGAAGCCATCTGGAGGACTTTGTCATCAGCAAAAATACTAATTTCATTTACTCAAGTCCTTTTTGTGTATGATGCTTTGTCCAGTTCATTTAAAGTTTAATTTTGTGCCAAACTTCATAAAAACTATCATGCAAAGATAATGAACAGCTTAAACTTTTACAGGCTTTCCTGTTACAGTAGCCTGCATCTACTATATTTTCGTGTGAAATATCAGACAAAACATCAGACTTCGGAAATACAACAGAAAGCTTTTCAACTAAAAATTTAAAAGCAAATGTCGCACATTTCTGATAATAACCAACTTTACAAGCTAGTGTTTCGGCATTCCACTCTTCACTGTCAACTACGGACACTCCTAAGATTATCTGTGTCACCAACACTATTACTATTTTTCACCCTTTTTTCATGTTGAATACAAAACAAAACAGACGCGTTTCATCATCTTAGTACACCTACATACCCAAAACATTCCGTGCATCATGCAGTCTTAATATTGCCGATCATAACAGCCAGATTATTTTGATTTTAAAGCCTTTATATTTGGAGTAAATCTACAATTATTAATAACATCACAGACATCCATAAACGTACGCAAACTAAAAGAATATTTAGTGTGGTATATTTTCTATCATGCAATTAAATTCACTGGCAGAAGATGGGAATCCTGGTTCAACGAAATCCGGAGACTATTATACTTACACAAAATAAATCAGAATACAAATAATCGAATTACAAATAATAATGTAACACAGATAAACACATAACTAAGCGAACAAAACAGAAATAGGTGCAAGTAGTAAGCGGTACGCGCTGCTAACTGAGCGTTTTGCCGGTTTATACAGAGGCATCACATTGGGCGGACGAACGTGTTTGTTTTACTAGTATATACACTGACAACTACTACAAGGTCAATGTCCACTCGCAGTCGAACGTAGCCGACGTCTGATTCGGCAACACAACTTTATATGACAGTGCAAGAGCCCAGCAGTATGAAAGCAATACTACGCTTTTCTTTACGTTTCCTTACTAATATTGTTTACATTTCTAATTTATCAATAACTAAATTATTTACTCTTTTATATAATTTATTTAATTTTATTTTATTTCAATTTCTGTATTGTTGCCGCCGGCAACATCGGATACATGGACTCGACGCTACTGCTCTTAATAAATTGAAGTAACAAACTTAACAACAACCTATCTGGTCACATGTAGTATGAGACTACGGCCATAATCCATAATATTACACGGGACTTGTTAACGTTTTACTCAAACCAATGAAGAAGGTTATCAATCTCGTTGACACAGCCAAAAAGTCTGTTTTTTTTTTCAGTTTGTCGTTGAGTTTATTAATAGTTTATTCATCGTTATTATTATGACTTCCATCTACAATAATAAAAACTAAAACACTAAGTTTAAATTTAATGCATTAAAAGCACGGTTTAACAAAGGGGACAATTTTAATAATTCTGGGAGTGAAAGCCTAAGTTCTTTATTTGACGCACAGAGTAGAATAACTCAAACGCGGCACGGTGTCGCTCTGTTTATAAGTTATGATATAGTGAAAGCATAAAATTATTAATGTTATAAAAGGGTTACAATAGTTTGAGTTTACATGTAAAAGAAGCAACAATGACTGTTACGCTGCACACAGTTCGTAAATACCGGTACGTATCCAATAGGTGAAGCCGTATTCTCAGTTAAAAACAAACTATTTCAACGTTCATCAAACACACGGCGCGTAAGTTACAATTTTTTTTTTTTTTTTACTTGCAACAGATGTTTGGAAAACTCTGATTAAGTTCTTCAAGACGATTACAGTGCTTTTACTAGCATATGGAAGCAAAGTGGCTGTAACAACGAATGCGACTGACGGCTTATTAAATTACACATTGTTACAACGGTCTCTCTGATCGTCGTATTGTACAGTGGAAAACGAAACTGCAGACACCAATTAATTCACTAATCACCAACTTTAATTTATCACAAATAACACTTTGTAATGAACAAGTTATTCAACAAGATTGAACTCGTACAATAATTCAAGTTAATTTGTCCACAAAAATAATTATGTCAACTAATAGAGCCCTGACATTAATCATTTTTCACTAATACTACATGAGACGCACAGAGTAAATCGCCCGAAATAAAACTGACTTCCAAGCGGCAGGTGTTGGCTATTTATAGTCTGCAGGTTTCCAAAGTATGCGTCCTTAACAAGTTCTCGAAAATTCTAAAGGATACGTCACCGCGGCCTTGGCTAAAGGACACACCGGTTGGGCAAGTCGTGAAGCTTTAGAAACGACACTTTTGACTGTACGAGAATGTTCCCTATTACATAACACTGCCTCAATTGTTGGCGCATGATAAGTGTCACGTAATTGTCTTTCTTCTTAAATTAGCAGTATGTAGGCACACAAATATTACAGCTGGGCTCTGCTGGGATAGCCAAGAAACACGTAGAACGACACACCCTATTGTTTGAGAAGTTTGAGAATGTTCCGTGACGTAACAGTATCTACGAAGCACGAAAGAGTGTAGTCTCAGTAAGTTATAAAAAACGATAAAAGAAAGGAAGACTTCGAAATATTGAGCCTCCTTGAATACATTCAGGGTAATCGGCTGCGATAAAACGGGCTACGAAATAAGTTTATCTGCCAATAAAATAAACGAGTTGCTTATAGAAGGTGCAGAAAATTGCTGTAAGGTTCTAAACTAAATTGTTCAGACGAATTGACAACAAACATTAAGTTAGTTCTAGAAGCGTTGCCTACCGGGTGGCCGTAACAATATGATAATGACGATAGATCCATTAAAATACAATCAGTACATTCGATTAACCTATAAAATCTAATCGTTCTCAGTTATCGCTAGCATCATTGCCTCTGTAATGTAGTTTCACTGTGAACGTTGTAATTGTTTGTTAAGTATTTGCAATCGATTGGACGCTCTCCAGAGTCTCGCAATGTTCTGCTCTATCAGCCGGATATTAAAACAGTATTAATTAAACGTGCTCTGCTCGTTATTACCTATCTCTTTCACATTAAATTATGACGCGCGGCGTCGCGTTGTTTAAGACCTGAAGATGTCAGTAATGACGGAAAGCTTAGTCGAACAATAAAAAATTATAGCAGTTAGCAAATTCATAAAAGAAATAGTAAGGATGGCTGCTAATTTAAACAATACGAAGAATAAATTATGACGGTTTTCATTTCACTAATTACCCGAATTAATAGCAAACAAATTAAAGTTCTACAAAGTTATGGCAGTCACTGTACTGTCCTATGGTTGTGAATTATAGACAAGAACCAGGAAACGAGAGAGCAATATGCAGGCCTGGGAAATGGCGTGCTTACCAGAAGTTAAAAGTTGTCCTAAACGGGACCGCATAAGGAAGGAAGCCATAAGAGAAGATTTAAAAGTTTCTAGCTTGAATGAAAAATTAGGAGATTACAAACAACGGTGGTAAGAGCACTTAGAAAGAGTGTCCGATTCCAGAATGGCTAAAGAAATCTGGTAATACAAACCTATAAGACACAGGTATGTGGGTAGAAGCAGGAAGAGATGGCTGGTGGACTGAGTGTTGATGGCGGAACAGGGAGCACTTTTACTATACAGTCTTGTAAAGATGACGACGGTGATGATCTATCTTTCTTTCCTTTTTGGAATGCGATTATAATTAACAGAAAAGTGTGGATTTCCTGCGTATGTCTTAATTGTAAAGTGTATCAGTTCAAGTGAAATCATCTCACACACATCGCAAGAAACTTGTGTCAAATAATTTTATTCTACTAACATGTTTCTTCATCGCCATTCAAGTTTCAGAACTATTCAACATTACTGGCATGCCCATGAAACTGTATTGTGAAGATGATAATAAGGAATAACAATCAACAAATTGCATATCATATATTGACTGTGTTAACATAAAAGATTATATAATACTGATATCTTTTTATGTTTCGTAACTCATATTGTTTGTTATCAATAAAGTAATGTATAATGTCTCCACATACACGTCGTATGATGTGCATTCGCAACGAATAATGAAGCGTACTGTAGTAAATCGTGCGTCGTCAATGACGTGAAGCACAATCTATATCGCTTGCCCCCGTTTTAGGTTTTCAATCACAACTTCGTTCTCTAATAGATCGATTGATCGAGCAGCACGAGTATCGGTTAATGTAACTATAACATTTGACGTTGTACAAGAGTACGTGCGTCTGATTAATAGATAACGGACAGCTACGGAGGCCACTAACTGTGAGATATGGTTGTATGTTTCTCTTGTCACGTGTTGACCGTCTCTTCGCTCGCGCTGTCAGGAAATTAATAACTGCTGGCAATACAAATGCGGCACACAAATCAGAGTCTGATACTGATGCGCTATGCGGCAAGTTGTCTGGAATCATAAAGGTAAATTGAAAGACATAGTATCGTGCATCTGGAGACATGTATAATCAGATGCGTAACAGCATAATAGAAATATGACCATTCCTGATACAGTACAAGGGATTGGAAGAAATAAGTTAAATTAATAGAACAAAATCTTTGGCCAGAACACTTCCATTAGTTGGAAAAGTATTTAATCTGCCTCCAAAGGCGCAATAACTGTTATAATATTCCAAATTCCATTATTAATCTGTTCTTGCAACCGAGCTTACATAATCTCTATGAGTGTTTCTACCGGTGTAGGTGTAACAATAGGATGGTAGCGCAGGAGTGTTGTTAAAATACACTCAGTCCATTCGGTTAACTTATAGGGTAAAGTACCCATATTTCGGATACCTTAAGGATTCTTATTATTTAAAACTCAAAAAATTAGTAAAATGACATATAATTGTACCGAAATATAGTTTGCCATGTATACTAAACAACCCTTTGTGTACTTGTGTACAAAGTAGTAAATTCTTATGCATGAAAATAAATAACGAAAGTATTAATGCACTAGTTAAGGGTTTCCCAATTTCGGATAGCGTGGTTCCTAATTTCGGATAGGGTATTTTAGTACTCTAAAAACCAAACTTTTTATGTGATAATTAATCTTTATTTAGCTGTACATGTTTTTATAAGTTTCACATTATTAAAAATTAATTAGTAGCCTACATTGTAAATTGTAAGTCATAAAACAAACACTCCAATTATTTCACACTTAATCCGCACTTTTTAAAACCATTGGTAGGAGTGATTGTCTCACCACAAACCGATAGCTTGAGAGTAGTATTTTTCGTATATAGATGAAGACAGTCTTCTGTCGACGTTACCACTGTTTACATAATCTAACAAAGTAGATTTGGGAACATTAAACGTTTTTGATGCCTTAAAATATCCCATTCTTTGGCTTTTAATTACTTCTACAGGGAATAACTGGCCTCTTCTGACCAGGGTTTTCTTTTTTCCTCGCTCATCCGGAATAAAGTATAAAATAATATTAAAGCTCTGTAAAGGTTCCTAATTTCGGACGGTCGGAAATAGGAACCCCATTAGTATCCGAAATTGGGCAACCTGACTCTTTCAGTAAAGATGGCGATAATAAAAGAAAACTACGCTTTTCAAATAACCAAAACCTACACCGAAATGTAGGCTACACTGTTAACATTATATTGAGTAAGTGAGAAGAATTTAGAATATCACCTTTACGCTCCAGAGCTTACGTTCTGCACACCAAATATTACACAGTTGACGACTGAACACAAAAACAATTCCTAGAACTCAACTATTAATCCGACGCTGACGAACTACACAACACAGCGCTAGTTAGGCAGGAATGTCAGTTGCGCATAATCTCCGCCAGTGTGCACTGATAAATTTGTCAGTTATCACCATTTCCAAAATTAGGAAACCATCCGAAAATAAGGAACCTTACCCTACAATGTAATCGTTCTTAGTTATCGTTAGTGTCATTGACTCGGTAAGGTAGTTCCACTGTGATGTACACTGTTACAACGGTCTAGTGATCGTCGTATGGTACAGTAGAAAACAAAATAAAAAACATTAATTAAGTCACTAATCACCAGCGTTATTTATCACAATTAAACAGTTTGTAATCAACAAGATCGTTTTTTATAACAAATCAAATGAAAACTGTTCACACGCAATAATAATGTCAAAGAGTCTCGCATAATTATAAAACACATAACACTTCGCCACAATACTTTGAACCGCATTGGAATAGATCGCCAATATATCTGAACTAAGCGCCGCTGAATGCCTATATTTATATCACGCTAAGATTCCAGAATTATCCATATTACAGCGTAATTGCTTGCGGCCTTGACACAGTGCGCGTGGCCTGCAAACCTGGAACAGTCCCATGTTGAGATTACGTATGCACACAACATTACAGCAGGATTCCACTGGAATGGCCGAGAAACACGTAGAACGTTCTGTAATTGTGCTCATACCTGTGGGATAAACCTGTGGCAACTAAGCTAGAGTCGGTTCGATTGCCGAACGCAAAATAAAAATAAATGGGTGTTTATTACCCTCCAAGTAGGCTCGATCTGTGGAAATAACATCCTTGGGGTATGAAGCGTAGTGTTAACCAAAGCACATTTTGATCTACTCCAAACGGTTACCATAAGGCAGGCTACGCTGTTATACCTAAATGAAATTAACTCCGTGGTACAAAAGAGTATGTCGGATAAAATTTACTTAAATATTTGTCTTTCCAGTCTTAAATATGGAATACGTAAAGAGAGCCGGTTTATCCTTCAAAGGTTTCTAAAGGAATTAGAGATGTTTCGAAGACACGAAAGCGATTGTAGGGGTTAACGAGTTCTGAACAGCGAAACCGAGTATATCCGTGTTTCTGAGGCAAATAATGAATTATATCAAGTATTAATGTTCGGAATTGGACACCCGCGTAACACAATAGATAAACATAAAGCAGAACATTACATTATATAAAACGTAATAATATATGAAAAAGTGACAGCTTTGGAGGGATCTTGAACACAAAACTAACAGTATACTTAATGTTGACAATGAAGAAGAACAACAAGAACATGAACAAAAAGAATAAGAAGACTACGACGAAGACTATTAGAAATACAAAATATGTGGTATTCACAAAGTCCTCACGTTTGAAGTGAAACACGTTTTCTTTGCTACGACAATGACAGATAAAATATGAAGTTTATTTTTCTCATAATTAAATAGCGCAATAAGAAAACTTGACTTAAGTCCTTAAATTCCTATGTGGAACATAGGGCCTCGATGAAATGTCTCCAGCTTGTTCTGTCCATTGCCAGGGCCCTCACCTTCCTCCATGTCTTGACACCAGCCAGCTCCCTTTCCATTGTCCTCTTCCAGGTGTTCTTCGGTCTTCCACGTCTGCGGCTACATTGCGGATTCCAATTGAGTGCCTGTCTAGCAATACTTTCCGGTGGTCTTCTCAGGGTGTGACCGATCCACCTCCATTTTGTTCTCTTTATCTGTAGTTGGATGGGACTCTGAATTGTAGCCTCCCATGCAATAAGAAAAGCATCCGTATTAAATATAATTTATTTGAATAGAAATTTGTTTTTAATTTAAAGAAGCATTGTTATATTATCAAATTATATTTTATATATTCCGTTTAACTTATTTTGATATTATTACTTTCTACGCACTTCTCATTTCTTTTATTGTAACTAGAAGTGTCTGCACAAAGAAAGGTTAAAAAATAAATTAACAACTTTAAGCTAGCTGTTTCGTGTTGCAGTAATAAAAATCAACAATTTTTCGTATACACTGTGTAATTCCAATATACCACACGAAACAATTTCGTCCTCCAATTCTATTTTTACAAATACCGTTTCCAGTTTATACTGGTGAAAGTAACTGACCGATTTTGATATCCAGCAGTTTTACATTCTTCTAGTCAAATTTACACAAGAAATTCTAATTCACATTGGTTTACGTATGTTGTTGCTGCAGAGTAATATTTTCTTTGGGTTTACATTAAACAATATACCTCAACCGTCCGTAAAGGACCAAGGAATACACGCGGCTTTTGTGTTTAGTGTGATGTTGCATGGCTTGTACAAGGCGTCGCCAGACGCAGCCACTTCCGAGGTTTGATCAAAAAGTTCTTGCAAGTTTGGAATTTCCACTGCTGTAAGTGTCCTATTAATAAACTGTTTTTATGTGAAATTGTTACATGTGTTAATGACAATCTTATAAAATTTAAGTCTTATTTGATGCATAGTTCAGATTTCACTGCTAATTGAGTAAGTCGACCTTATTTGTACTGTATTAGGCAATTTTCTGACATTCTGCAGTGCATGAGTAAAGAATATGGATTAAAGTTTTTTGAAAACTGCAAGATAACTGCTGTGTCTTGATTAACGTATTCAGAAGGCTTTACGCGAGACTGCTGTGCTTGAGCAAGCGGCTTACAAGTTTTAAAGACTGCCGTAGATGAGTTGAAGATCGTGGTTGTCAGATGAAGATTATGTTTTAGTGTTCCACGAAATTTCATCGCTAGTCGCAGTGATAAGTAGTGTGTACTATTCGGAAATTTTACGCCATTTGTATGAAGCTATTCGTAGAAAACGGCTAGATTTACGGAAGAATAATTTATGAAAATTGCAGCCTGAAATGAGCCTGGACGCATGTCATTGCTTGTTAAGAATTTTGCTAAGCTAGACAAAAGAAAACGTAATAATGTTGACACGGGACCTGATATATTTACCAAATGTGTCCTAGCGCAATCTTTCCTTGTCCCAATAGTAATAATTTTTTTTCAGGAAAGGACAACGTTTCACGACCGTTGAAAACGTAAAACGAAAATCTCTAAGCGTGCTCAAGGCTGTACCAAAAGATGTATGCTTAAAATATTTAAAAGAATGCAAAACGTCTAGCTTAATCACGTTACATTCGACTGAGAATACTTTGAATGAAGCATCGTAAGTGTCGATGAATAACGCCATAATTTTTAAGTTAAACAAGAACTGCATGAATTTTTTGATCTAACCTCGTAAAAGAGTTACAATTTAAAACTACATATCAACGCATAGTTCTATAAATTGTGTTGTTTCTCAGAAAGTTGTAAATATGAAAAGAGAAAAAGAGGGAGAGTAATTGTAAACATTTGCATCATAATTTTAACCAAATTTTTAGGCAAAATTTTATAAAAAGTTCTTTCAACAGTCTGGCAATAACACACTAGATAAACAAAATCTCAAACCTGGAGTTCTTTGTCTAAAACGGAATAATATGTATAAAAAGATTTACTGCGTATAAATTTCTGCTGACGCACCAGGTAGTCCTTAATTAACTTACAGAAAGCAAACACACGTGTGTAGTTAGCATATCACAGCATATCCAGCCTGCAGTTCATCCCAGCTTTCTCATGTACTGTTTCATGGATGCTGACCTTTTTGAGGTGAATATATATATATATATATCTACACCAGATAAAACAAGCATACCTAAAAGTTAATTAACGACGTATATTTGTATGTCTGAAGGCTAGCTGTATGAGTTATGTAAGCGTGTACGTATTTACATACGCCAGATCTACAACTCAGCCCGTGTAATACGAGTTGTCACATCGTACACTAATGTTTACACTACGTATAAACCGTTAATGATTTACACGCATTATACATGTTATGAGCAGTCAGGAGCAACCTTCAAACAAGAGCATAACTAAACTTTTGGCGTAAATAAGCGAGTAGAAACGCCAAAAATTTTCATTAAAAAATTAATGATCTGCACTGTCCAATGAATCGCCTTCTTCTTCTTCTTCTTCTTCTTCTTCTTCTTCTTCTTCTTCTTCTTCTTCTTCTTCTTCTTCTTCTTCTTCTTCTTCTTCTTCTTCTTCTTCTTCTTCTTCTTCTTCTTCTTCTTCTTCTTCTTCCTTTTCATTCTCTTCCTGCTTTATTTTCATCTTCTTCTTCTTCCACCCTGGAATATACTTAAATACTTCTTCCGGTTTCAAATGCCTTATATGCATGGTGAACGGTTTTTATTTACAAATATTTGAGTTGATTAAAAGCAATCACACGATCGTTTCATGGGTCTTCATAAATTACGACTACCCTGTCCAGCATAAAAATATGCAGTCTTTAATATAGAGACATCCTTTTCCATGCGAAGAACCTGTTCCGTGCGTGTATTCTTATATATTCGTAAAAATTTTCAAACAATGGGGAAATCTTAATGCTTAGTTCGTGTGTCTGTATGGCATAGCATGTTGAATCGTGGGTGTCCTGTGACCGTTCTTAAACACATCATTTCTACCGCGGTGATTTCATTAACGTTCACCTTTCGCAGAGTCTCACCATAATAGCAGAGTAGGTACCGCGATAACGTTATACAATTTTATTTTTGTCCCTTGGCAAGTCTTTTTTTAATGTTGTCTTAATCGTTCCACAGTTGGACTTCAATTTAATCAACTTACTCTTCATATCTGTGTTCAACGATTAACACCCAGGTCTTTTAATATTCCTATGGGGTAGATGTTTAGCTTTTCAGTTTTATTCTTTAACGTCAAAAGTTTACGGTTAAGAAACAAGATCGCTACAATTGATTTTACTGAATTTTGAATGTATCAAAAGCTGTATAAAGAATCGTAAATGAAGAGAGTATTGAATACTGACGATTTACGGATACTTGACAAAGTCATCAAATCGTCATTATGGTGGCAAGGAGTCCAATAGTCGGGAGACGATTTCCAGATGACCAAGGAAATGAAAGTAATAGTAAATGTTAGTTTATTTACGTTTTAAAAACAAAATCTACTTGAAAATGTTTGTTAATTTTGTGAAATAAGGCAAACAGAAACACTAGGCAGTACAAAGAAACACTAAAGCGAGTCGCTAAATTAGCACGACCATCCAACTGCAGATCACTTCTCCCCGTGCCTGGACTAGTCACACACTCGCGTGCACAAACAAAACGACAAAGCATATGTAGTATACGAGTGCAGTCATCGTTTGGATTTGGCAAGTCTCGTGGAAGTTGGGTCACGTTCTTTTGCTTTCACAACGCGTGCATCTTGCTAGTCGACCTCTACCATTCGATTTTCAGATTTTGCAAGATTTTTGTTACTTTTAGAAAAGAATTTATATTGGTTTCAGGTTTTCATTATTAAGTACTAATTTTTACACGGTTTTTAATTAAAGTAAATCGAATCAAATTTAATGAAATATTAGACATTAAGATATAAATACTAATGTATTCAGCGATAAAATTGTAAAGTAACATTAGAGATATTAAAACTATTAAACCATGCGCTGGAGACATTACAAAGTTGTTGTCTGCTGATGAAGGTCTGCATTTTGAGCACTTACGGTGAGACAATGGCTGAGTACACAAAAACATAATACTTCACTACTGCCTCGTTACCATTCCGATAAGAAAGTGTGAGTGTTTTTGGAAGACCTAAATATGAAGATCTACAACTCTCATATCACTGTAATATTAAAGGCAAAATGTTAGGGCGAAGAAGAATTTAGTGGATGAGAAACGTCAGTAAATGGTTCCATTGCACGCCAAGAGACTTGTTCAGGGTTGGATGGGCAACATCCTTTGGCACCGTAAGATAGTATGCTTGTTGCAATATTTCTTGTTTAGATCCTTGTATTTAAAAGTGTAGTCTAATTTAATTATTTTTTTACGGTAACTTTGATTAACTTATTGACTTTTAAACCATTTTTGTTCCTATTTTATAAACGTTTTACATATTTTAATTTAATTTCTAACGATAAATGAGTTCTGTACGTGATTATATATTTTAATTAAGCTTATTTACCTAATTAATTACGGTACTTGAATTGTTTAAATATAACAGACGTACTCGGTTTGCCAGTGAGCACGCCGTAAAGAGTTGGACAAAACATCGACTGTACCTTCCAAATTACGCGCGTAGTTGCAATAAGCTAATACTAAATTTTTGTAACAAAAATAATAATTTACTCATTATAATTAAAAGCGTACTATGCATGAGATATTACCAAACGGTTTAACTTTATGCAAGGGGATTAAGGTTATAAGTGTTTATACTAACGGACACTAAACTGGAAGAAACGCGTGGAATGCCTTCTTCTTAACCGCAGTTCTGCCTGCTTCGTAATTTGCAATGTCAGAGAAGTTGTTGAAATAAAATGCTTGTTATTATCCGGTACAAGGATTAAACCAAAAATGGTTTGTTCCGATCCCAATCAGATATTACACTAGAGCTGATAACTCCATCGCTTCTTCGGAAGTCCCACACATCTCCGTTCTATAGGCTTATAATTTAATATTTGTTTTTGAATACGCGACAGTCGTCCGTTAGGCTAAGACGTTCACACCGTTTTAGCCAGTATTTAGTAATCCTATCGAGTATACCTATAATGGTCAGTTCATACCGTATACTTGAATATATTTTACTATTGGGGGGGGGGTATACCCAGACATGTGCCCGAGAAATCTCATTTTAGCAGCTTGACTACGTTGGACTGTTATTCCGTTAAATTAAAATTCCCAGATCCTTGAAAATATGGAAATTGTTACTTTGAAGAGCTTCAGCCGTCTTTCAACTAATAAAATGTAAAATGACTTTATTACTTTATTTTGGTTATTTTTCAGCTAATTTTAAATTTTAAACTTTAGCATTCAATTAGGGCATTTATAATCCAAAAGCCTTCATAATTTGTAAATTTGTTCCTACCTTTACTGCTCACATATGAAATAAAATCTGTAAAACGTATTTAGCATTTATACAGTAGGAAATAAATAATTTACACAATACCTACAACAATAGAGATAGACATCTTTAATTTTCCAATCATTATAATTCAGCGTGATTCCGAAGTCTTTCACAACTCTAGCAAACAATGCTGTCTACTATAACCATCGAGCTTGACGGCGGTGATCGACTGTTGAAAATAGTCACTTTGCTGCGTACTAACATTTTAACGGCTCAAGCGTTCGTCATAATCAAGTAGATGTCATTAATACCATCCTTCCATTTTCCCCCTATTCTGAGCACATTCCATCGGCTCTATTCTGTCTGTCCCTATTCTATCGGCCCACTAGGTAGAATGTTGAAAAAGAGGATGGTAAAGTATTTTGTTTGGAGTGTATACGGGGCAGAAACTTGGTAATTGAGGAGAGAAAAGCAAATGAGACTACAGATCTTCGAGATGTGGACGTGGTGAAGGATAAAAAGAATTTTCTGTAAAGACATATTGACTAATGATGAGGTACTTAAACGAGTAGAAGAGAAAATGGTACTATCATGAGAGGCAGGTACAGAAATTGGTCGGGACACTGTATGCGGCTAACGCGAGGTAAGGTGGTGGTAGAAACACTGGAGAGGTCAGATCTACGGGTACTATATCAAGGAATTAAACTATTATCGCAGGAACGGACCAGAGGCGTATCTAAAATTTGGCCTGCGGGGGCTCCGGGGTCGGGTTGACTTTACACAAAAGAAATAACAAGTTAAGGTTAATCAACATTACCGTCTCCAAAGTGGATGAAATCAGTCCCATTAAAGTAAACGGTATTAATAAAATAAAAATAATCATTATTAAAACATTCCTTACAAGAAAGTATCTTGTAACTGACTTGTAGTGACTGAATTGATTATCGTGTATTTCATATTTCAAACCTGTACGCTAATGCTGGGTAATAAACCTTTTGTATGGCTACAGGATAAAAAACACAACTGCTGCTATATTAGCGTATACACGTGAAAAAATTATAAAGCAGCCTAAAAATTAAGTTCGTCAAATTAGTCGACCCTCTGGGAGAGATGCGGTCCCGTTCGTCCCTCCCGTAAATACGCCTATGGAGCAAAGACACTTCTTTTTATTACAGACCACGACCAATAACAACTTAGTAAATAACACTATATCTTACTGTCTGAAAAATATAAATATATCGAGTGGCACAATGTACAAAGTGTTACCGGTCGAGCTGCGGGCTGCGAAGAGGTATAAATTATTTTATAAAAGCATTACGTTCTTTTGGAAAGTATTGTTTTTATTCAGCAAAAGGCTTTCTTAATTGTTTTCAGTTAAATAATTTCAGCATAAAGAGTAAGCTTGACGAACCCGATTACTATGAAACAAAGAGATGAAAGTCAATAAAATAATTCTGATTCTAACATTTCTCCTTCTTCATATTCTTCAGGTCTTTGATCTCACAGCCCGTTGCGCACTCATTGATCTGAGCAGATTTTTTATTGTCTTCCAATCTTCCAATCTTTCTTAATTGTTTTCAGTTAAATAATTTCAGCATAAAGAGTAAGCTTGACGAACCCGATTACTATGAAAAAAGAGCTGTAAGTTAATAAAATAATTCTGATTCTAACATTTCTCCTTCTTCATATTCTTCAGGTGTTTGATCTCACAGCCCGTTGCGAACTCATTGATCTGAGCAGATTTTTTTCTGTCTTCCAATCTTCCAATGCTGCAGCTTCTCTGGGATGGCAAAATATCAGTTGCTTAGGTAGTCTGACCTAATTCTAATTATAACGCGAAGTTTATATAAAACATTTCTTTTGAGACTATGTAGTCTAAGTTATTATTCAGAAAATTGATTGTATTTTTTAGTTGCTTGTTGGATTATACGACAAGAACTGACGCTAATCAATCAACGATTGATTAAGGTCTGCGTTAACATTCATTACTTGCCGTGTAGGCCTACATGGAATGCGTGAATGGAACTGACGTGCTTAGGGTGGCAGTGATTTGCAATACAATGGTCATCAGCAAATGGATCGCTAACTATTGGAGTTGACAGGACGCATTGTCTACTGAGTGCGGTGAAGGGATCCCGCAATGTCTTAGTGGAAAGCGTTTAATTTGACAAGGCTGCCCTATACAGCTCTCACTAGTATAGGGTTAGTATACAGCTCAGTGTAGTAAATAGGTCAACACTGATAACAATGACGGCTTCAAACAATACAACAACTTATCCAATAATCAATGTAATTATTAATCGATAATGATTACAACCAGTAACTTTATACCTTTTGAATAATATATACAAATCTACGACTGGTAATTCTGTTTGGTGGACTCTGAGTGTGAGTAGGAATTTTCTTCTGTTTTTAAAGTTTTTAATTTTTTCCCTTCTTTTTCGATAGATTATACGTATTTGCGAATTTAACCACATTTTTCAGAGCCTAGCTTTCATAAGTTTTCGATCTCCTTCTCTGAGGTTCGTTATTTTATGACAAATGACGTGCCATATTTCAAAAATTGTTAGTCTCCTTTTTCGATTTAAAGGGTGCCAAATTTAACATTTTTTAACCATCTTTCCTCCTTCCACCTTTTCACATGAAAGTACGATTGTAGACTTTTGGTTCTATTACATTAATCACTAATGTAACTACAACCGTCCGCTCTGTAATTGTTTCAGCGTAAGTGCACAACAGCCACTATAGAATACCATTTCCATAGCTTTAATCCACCGTTCTGCTAGTTTTATAGTTTGTCTGATTTCCTTTAACACGTTATTCTATTTTGTACTTGTAATTCCTTATTATAGTATTTTTCTTGCCTCCTTCGTTTCAAAGCACAGAGTGTAATTACCGAGTTGTCTGGTTTCCTTGCACTATTCTCTTTCCAATCTTTGCATCACTTGTTCCTTTCTTAACAAAAATCACACCCATGTAGGGTGACACCCTTTAGTCGTTTTCCTTGTTTGAGAAGCAAATATGTCGCGTATCGTGTACAGTCAGATATCCAGTTTTTCTCTGTGTACAGGAAAGCTTCGTACAGCGCTCAGAACAGACATCCAACAACAATCTTGTTCGTAGAGGCAATGTTCTGTAGAAACGTCTTCTTCTTCGTCTTCTTCATTCCAGGATTAGGTATGTCTTCTTCCTCATTCGACATCATCTGTTCCAGTCTCTACTTTCAAGTCATCTTGTGCGTGGTCTTCCTACAACTCTTTTCCCTTTAGGCGCATATTGTAAAACTTGTTGTGGTAGCCTTTCAGCTTCCATTCATCCTATACGTTTAATCCAACTCAGCTTCACATCCCTAGATTCTTGCACTTACTAAATTCATGTGTTATTACATCGTTTCTAATTCTATTGTTTCGTGTACATCCCTTTACGTATCTTATAAAATTCACTTCTACAGCTTGTATATGACTTCTGTCTTTTTTAGGTAATACCCATGTTTCCAAACCGTCTGAAAGAGAGGGGACAGCTATAAACTTATAAAAAGTCATTTCAATTTCCTTTCTTGTTTTCCTTCTTAAAGTTCTATTAATAGTGCCAAAAATCGTCTGAAATCTGTTTACGTTCATCCCAATGTCCTCGTCAACTTGATACGTAGCTAATATCAGATCCTAGGTATTGAAAATTGAATGTTTGCTCCAGTGCTTTAACATTAATCGTAATTTTTGATGTCTACAATGGGCTGGTAACCTGTTCACGTTAAACATTCCCTACTTAGAAGTCTCTGTAAAAACTTTTGATGGTTAACTACAATTTCTGATCTCTTCTTCTAGTTTCCTCAGTGTGTAATTTGTATCATCGTTGGCAAAGTGCAATGTGAACAGTAGACTACGTCTATTCCGAATACCACATTTTAGAACTCACACCTAGGTGTCGTTATTGCGGATGTAATGATTAAAGTTTTGAATTCATTAAAGTTTTGATTTGATTAAAGTTCGTGCAATCACTCCATACCCACGTAAGCTTTGGATATTAGTAAGTCGGTAGAAAAATGTAACCTTACCTGTATGCGTTTCGCCAAGTTGTAATGCAGGGCTAACTGGGTATTGGGTACACGCCACAATCTATTTTCTGCCACTTCTGCCGTCGCTTTTTTGCAATATATAGTTTCCGACAATTAGCACTCGATGCTGCGAATATCTCATTCACCTAGCTATTAATTGTTACATCAAATTGTTTTTTGTTTATAACAGAAGGTGACAGCTTACCGGTAGTCGAAACGTGGGTATTTAGACTTTAAACGTAGGTAATGATCTGTGAGAACACTTCAGACCACATATAATTTATGAGTATATATATTTCCAGACTGTACTCTCTTATCTTGGGCCATAACAGTAAATGTTTCGTAACAAAAGACATTAAAATTATTTATTATTATCGTTGTCGTGTACATTAAATATTTAGTAAAATATTGAAATAATGCACTTCCTGCTGAGGAAAAGGTAGAGTTCTATATGGAACAATGTTACAAAATATAAAAATGTATACTACATTATATTTTTGTGCGCATTTTACCGCGTAATGTAACCTACAATATGACAGTTCTGTGTTGTTACAATATGGTACGGTAATATTTTACTATTACTGTTTGCCGAAGTAATATTACTATCGCAATTAACGCTGCCGCAACTATTGTGTGTAGTGGTGCATTGTTGTGCTAACAATGAAACAGCAAACAAAGCGCATTACATAATTTTATTATATTGTTACGCAATGCGGAAAAATGTTACGTAATACGGAATGTTCTACAAGTTTCTCGAATATTCCAGGTGTAATGTGTGTGTGCGTACATAATAGCCTACTGCTACTTTGCGGTGAAAGGCAATTACGCGTCAACTATCGGGTCTATACCAGACCATACCGGTCGGCGTAGTGTGTTCAAGAACACTGTTCCTAGTGGATTCTCGAGAGCGCTTATTTATTTAACAAGTCATACAAAATGACAGATTATTCTGGAAATCAGAGGGGTATAAATACGCCATTCAGCGACGGTCAAGTTAGTTAGTTATTGTCGGGCGATTACACAGTGCGTTTAAGTGGCGATTTACACAGTGCGGTTCAAAATATTTTGGCGAAGTATTATGTGTTTCATTTTTGTGCGGTACTCCATTAGTGGACATTTTTGTTGCGTGTGAATAATTTTTATTTGATTTGTTGTAAGAGACTATCTTGTTAATTACAAACTGTTTAATTGTGATAATTATAGCTGGTAAATAGTGACTTAATTGGTGTCTTGTATTTTATTTCCCACTGTATCATACGACGATCAGTTAGACCGTCATAACAATATTTTAGCGAGTAAAAATTACTCCGGATTAGTTAACCATTTCTTTTAAAAGCGTTCCCATTTTTGTGGTTCTGTATTTCCAAGAATACAAGAAATAACAAGTAATGAAACATTATCAGACAAAAGGCTAACAGCAGTTAAATACGAACGTAGGTCTTCAGTGAAAATAACGCTTAATTCTACATGTAATATTAGTCATAGTAAATGTAGAAATTTTACTGTGTTCTGTACTACACACAATGTTCTATTACTATTACTGTTACTTTTACTGTTTGTAATGTTTATGTCTCTATATTTCTCTAACATATGATATCATGTTTCACTATTCTATATCATAAACGTCTGTCCTGGCGCTGTTACAGATTTTGCCCAATGATAAAACTGCTTCATCACATTGGCTTCGGAACCGTAATATACTAAGTGTCAAAGTGGATCCAAACCAATTAATATTATTGTGGCTTTCTATGCAATCTGACAAAGTAACACGGGGCTGTCAACAGTTAGTGTGTCTCTTCAAACATAACACGGCTTTCGCGTACCAAAACCTGTTTCGTTACTCCAAATTCTCCGGCTGGGCCAGACGGCAGTGTCGACTGTATTTACCAAATATTCGAACGGTACACTTTGTAGTACCTACAAGAACGTGGCACCTGTAAGTTTCGGAATAAAATTTTCAGACTGACAACAGCTTATAAATCCTGAACGTTTTAAATCTCGTTACTCTGCGTCACTTTCTCATCTTGACTTGCCTTAATAATCAGCCATTAATGAAGTGTTTTTGAGTATCCAAAGATTAAAGAATTTTTAAATGTTATATAAGTTTGATACTGTACTGCATTACGCTGTCTGTAGGTGCATTACGCTGTAGTCTTGAAGTGCGTAATTCTTCTTCGTGCAATTGCCCGACGACTTATGCTCAGCAGACAATTGTCCCCGGTCAATCCACTAAGGTAGATATCCGTAGAACTTTTGGAGCCGATCAGAGAGATTATTGCCGTTCCATGATGTGAAAAGGAGGAGAATAAGAAGAAGACAAAACTATCGTATACACACGTTTACAACAAACTAAGGAATACAGAAGTCAATGTATTTCAAAGCCAAAATTAAGTACACAACAAAATCAGTGCATTGTGCGGCAGTAAATTAACGCAGCCGCAACTATTGTGTGTAGTGGTGCATTGTTGTGCTAACAATGAGACAGAAAACAAAGTGTCTTACGTAATTTTACTATATATTAGCGAGGAAAAATTACTGCAGAATAGTTAAAATTTTCTCTTGAAAGCGATCCCATTTTTGTGGTTTTGTATTTTTAAGAATACAAGAAATAACAAGTAAATAAACATTATCAGACAAAATGTTGACAGCATTCAATTTCAATTCACGAAACCTCTGAAGATACAGAATAATTTCTGTGGAACGTGCGTCAGGTGTAGATAAACATATATGCAGTTGTATTTATTTGAAGATATTACGTCTATTACTAATTACACCTAAAAAAAATTCTGTATCTTTAGGTCGTCCTCAGTGGTCCAATCACTACCAGGTAATCGGTATCATAAGACTACATTGAAGAAAGAGCATTCGTTAATCCTGATAGCTTGTTCAGTAATTTTCTGAAATTATACTATCACTGGATTATTGTACATAAAAAATGTGATTTCTAAGGCCTCTATTACACCTCACAACTGATTGCAAGTATAAGTGAAAGCAGTTTCAGGCTAGTAAAAACGTCTGTTGCACAGTAAATGTATTATCAGTGTGTACTTGTCAGTGATGAATTAATTCAGTTATTTCAGTAACCAGTACTTCAGTTAATAGTGAGGTATTACAGTAATTGTAATCGAGTTATGCATATCTGCTTCTATTCGCCTCGTGAATTAATAAAATGGGAAAAATGTAACGAAAATTGTAAGATGATCCCATGTTATTTATAAGAACAGATTACTAACTATACTATAATATATTATTTGGAAAGCTTTGTGTGGACGGAAACAGGTCTTTTATTTACATCCGCATGTCCAAACCTTCTTTTGATGTACTCTTCAGTTACATTAAACAAGTCTTAACCACCATAGACTCTAAATTATAAAAAATTCTGTCTTTGTCTCCTCTCAAAAGAGTTTATTAATAGTGTTGCCAAACCATCTTCCTTTGTATTTTTGCCATTTCTTATACTTCTTTCTCTATAATGACAAACACAAAAACGCACAAGCGACCAACACAAGCACGCGATCTTTAAAATACATAGTCGACTTTAGTTGTTGAGAGACGTCTCCTGAAACGTACACAGTATGTGCGCAGTCGAGTTGCATGCAATTGGTTGCATAGTGTGTACGTATACAACGTTGAAAACGACATGCGCAAAACTGACATTTTTGACACACTTGGGGCATTTGTAGGAGAAGTCACGTGACGCACGGCAACTGTGCGTAAGGGATCATTCACCCGCCGAACACCGTATGTGAACTATCCAGCGCGCCGTTGATTAGGAATGGAATTGGGTGAGGAAGGAGCCTTTACGTCTCCACTCTGTGCGTACTGAGATCGGTAATGTTCTTTTTTTTGGACATAATAGGCTATAATAGGCTCCGTTTGGAGTATTGCCCCTAATCGAGTGCGTAAACTAATAGTTGCGCAAAAAGTTGAATGTCTTACAATCGACTGCAGGCCGTGCAACCGATGGAGTCAGTGTAATAGACCTAATTTAAACAAATGACTCTTAATTTTTTCTGCAATTAGTAGCCTAGTGTAATAGAGGCCTAAGGGCAACCTTTGTTTTCACCTCCATGCGTACTTTCAAATATATTTCCTCCAGCCACTTTAAAGTTTGTGTCTTTATACCAGCTTTGTCTTACCCTTATAAAATGGTACGCAAAAGCTATGTTTTCTTATAATTACCGCAAATTTTGGCTATTTGAAAATTAAAGGTTCACCAGTTTCCATAAAAATTATGTTGGTTCAAGGGTTACACTCCCCTATGTTTACTATGACTTGTTTAAACGGACACAAAATTTCTTGTTGAAGAAAGTCTTAGCATGTAGCACGTTGCATTGTGGTAGCGGGGCGTCTTTGCATTCGGTGCATTATTGTAGCATCTGGGTCGAGCCGAAAGGCTGCCTGTTGATACACGTAGTGCTGGTTTAATAAACAGGTACCTAAAACTGGAACGGACAACCGCCAACCAGTTAACTGAGAAAGCGGGAGAGAAAGA
Organism: Magicicada septendecula; assembly: GCA_034769895.1. NCBI lineage: Eukaryota > Metazoa > Arthropoda > Insecta > Hemiptera > Cicadidae > Magicicada > Magicicada septendecula. Next base: position 321,920,404 of record CM068375.1, read on the forward strand.
TTTCTTTATTTATTTTTTAATTTAACTGATCGTTGGGCACTGCCGCTTGAACGGATTCAGGTGACAGATCTCACCCTTCCCTAGTCTAGCGTGCAGACGCCATGAGGCGTCGGTCGCTCTCCGCGAGGCAGAGAGCCTCCGTGCCAGTGATTGTGCGTAGCAGCGACAAACAGGGCGGTCGGGGTACAAGGATGGGAGGATATCCTTCCTTAGCTTAGTAGCTGAAGAAAGTCTTAGGCGAAGCCTTCTCTTTTCTCCAGTATTTAGATTGTTGAATTTTTGTTGGCTCTGTCTATTGCCCATGACATATGTTAGTTACACATACATTTACGTGACTAAATTCATGAAGATAAAAACATGGAAAGTATAAGGTAACATAATCCAGCAACATGCGTAACATTACTACAAGGCAAAGGGCCAACGTTTCACTGTGTCACAATGGATACACAGCGCCCTGTGTTACTTAAAAGCTTTGTTACTGCGGTTGCAATTGTAGAGGCGGTGCATTACTGTTGTGTGTATGCACAAAGTTTTTGTAGCGAACGGCTTTCGAGACAAAGAGAGAGAGAGAGAGAGAGAGAGAGAGAGAGAGAGAGAGAGAGAGAGAGAGAGTGAGAGAGTTCACAACCTACTGAGAAGTGTAGTGTCGACGTGTTGGACACAAAAGCTTTCACGTAATATTACATTTTTATGCTGCAAAATGCCAGGAGAAACATATTACCATAATGTTTTATGTTTCATGCTGTACTACTGAAATACGGTTTTTCAGTACGTCAAACGTAACATTTTCTTACACGTTATTAATTATGCCTTTGAAAGCTTTTTCTAAAATTTCTCTCTCTTTTATAAACAGAATTCTACGAGATAAATTTTTACTTATTAAAATAAAATGTACATTTGAATATTATCAGAAATACTTAATCATAATTTAATATCTTTAAAATAAAAATGTACAGTGTCTGGCTAAAATATTGGAATAAAAAACGTTGCATGTCAATTATTATAATTTCTTAAAAAATTAGGTCAATTTAAGTTTTAATAAATTTTTAGATTTGAGCTCTAACTCTCTCTTGACTTCTTTGGACTTTACATTTATCATAGGAAACATAATTTATATGCCTACTTATGTTAATTCTACCTTGTATGTTGGCAATGCTGTAAAATTTTACAGCCTAAATAATTATTTCGTAACAATAAAATGCGTAATGAGACCTTGGATAGCAGGTTATATTTGGGATAACTGGAGAATACATTGAAGCTTTACTTGAAACGACACATAAGTTACAGCGTTATTTAAAAGAAAGCAACGCTTATAAGTTATAACACATTGCAAAATTACTTGCACTAGAATCACAGAGTTTTGTTAAAAGAAATCTCATTAAATATATGCTAAGATAAATTGAAAATGGTACAAATTTAAAGTAGTTAAAACAAAGAGTTAAATACAGAAATTAAAGTTTTATCAATTTCAAGTAATTATTTTACATAAATACTATTTTCTTTAATGGTTTTATTATTTGTGTCTATTATTAAAACATGAAAAAAATTTTGATAATTTGCAATATGAAGTCGTAATTTGCAATTTTTGTTTTGGTCACCTAATAATTTGTCCAAGGAATCAACTTACTAAAACTATTTTTAAAAAAGTCTTTTGTCCACCAATGAACGATTCAGTGTCAACGAATTTAAAACTCTTCGAACTGTTGGGCCGCGTTCGTCTTTCAGCCAAATCAATCTGCCAAATGTTTCGTCCGCGCCTGCAGGCATCATTTCGTAAGACGAAGCAAACGTTGTCTCAGTGTCCTTAAGGCAGAAGTAGACGACACGAGTCGTGTATTCGGGAACGAGTCTCTTTTCGCGATGTAGTATTGCTTTCTGATAGGTCCGCTGCCAAGTCGAGACAGTGATAATCGCGGCATGAAGAGTTACATTGCCGAGCCACTGACAATTAGAACCGGATGAAGAGACTATGGCCATACCATCCATGTACGTTTGTCAGCTTTTACAGCTATTACGATATATACCATCGTACAGTAAAAAATATAAATTTTTCAAAACCAATTTCTTAAAAATAAAAAGATAAAAGGATTGTGATATTCCTTTTCTACTCTCCGTTAGATGCTCCTACTTTCTGCTAAACAATTTTTCATTTGTAATCCTAATTATTGCTTACTAAAAACGCAAAGCTACATATATGTTTCAGATTCGTATATACAACGTATAAGAAAACGTATGCAAATCTGATACTCAACGTATAAGGAAGCGTTTCGTCATATAGACGTGCAACACAATCTGTATGGGTTGACCCGGTTTCAGATATTCAATCACAAGTACGTCCTCTAATTGATCGTTTGATCGATGAGCACAAGTATACGTTACTGTAACGGTAACCTACGATGCTGTGCTAGAGTAGCGCGTGTTTGAATAATAGATAACGGACAGATATGGTGGTGGATTAGCTGTGAGTGTTGTTTGTTACGCGTATCACGTGTTGAACGTCGCTGCACGTTGTCAGAAAATTAACTGCTCGTAACTCTGATGTTGTAACACAAGTCAGAGTCTTTTGCGAATGTTTGGAATTGTATGGAAAAAAGGAGAACACTTAAACCCATCGGAGTAGCAGCATATATTAATGAAGACTACGAGAATATTTATTCTGTTGTTAAGTTTTAAGTACCCTGTAACAGATATGTCAAATATAACATATCCTCGCTTTAAGTAGTCTGATTGTAATCTTTTGATAAAACGACATGGTTCGATAAGTACCAGAGTCCGTTGTAATTTTGTTGTATGCTCCTAGACAAGGAAATTATCAGTATAACAAATCAGTACCGAATTGTCTGTAAGGAGACACAGGACGAAAGCAGTAGTAGTTTTAGTCAGCTAACTACAAACAGTAATGGACGGTGGTCCCAAGCAGTAGGCAACTCTATGCATTTACAATTGTTCTCTTCCTCACAAAAAATTAAAAATTTCCGTCACCTATGTAGATAAATTAAGTTATTTATAGTTAGATTTTTCGAGAAGTAGCTAAATATAAACAAGACCGATCTTATAAATTATTTTTGAAAACTTATAAATTATTTATTTTGTTTTTCAATATACTCTCCACCTCTATTTTCATAGTGCTCCATTTTCCGTTGTTAGAAAAGAATTTCGTATCACTTGACGTCATACCTATCACTACTTCTGACTCTTTTTGTTGACTTTATCTGCTGACACAACAGAGGTTTTTAATACACTTTTCACTTTTTGGAATAGGCATAAATCAGCCGGAGTCGAGTCTTGTAAATGAGGATGCGTGCTAGAGAACAGGGATTTGCCTAACAGCTAAATACTGATTTATGGAAAGGGCATTGTGCTCTAGTAAGTTGTTCTGATGCACACTCCATATGTTGTTCTCCTCTAAATGTGGTCACTTTTTTCTTACTTGCGCCAGAAGCTTGGTTAGCACATACATGTAATAATGCTGATTGATCGAATTCTCAGAATTTATGATAATACCTTTGGTTACAAAACATTAACATTGCATGATATTAATTGATGACTCGTTTAGCATTTGGTGAAACATATTAATACAAAGGTTTTTTAACAAATATATATATACACTTGTTAGGTTTCACAGTTTTTTTTTATTTAACTCTGACAGCTGTTTCGAATTCTTAAACCTTTTTACTCCACAACATACAAAAAGGTAAAAAAATGGGTTTGTTAGAAATTGTAGAAATTAAAAAATATCAGTATGGAGAACCACACATGACTTCCATGTTCTACGATTTATATTTAAAATCATTTTCGAAATGAAATATTTCCATAGAAACTACTTCTTTCTACTTACTGCTTCAGCCTTAACCACAGTACTGGTATACAGAACGTATACCACCTCACGTTAGCGCATTCGATTTTCACTGATGATGGCAGGCGATGGCACTGTCAAAACGTCTGGTTCTGCAGAAAACATTGGACCATGGCCAAACAACCCAGGAAGGAATTTTAACAACAATCTACTTCTTTGTTGCCGATAAGGTAGTACACATCTAAAATCGGTATGGAGAACCATACACGACTTCCATGTTGTACGATTTATGTTTAAAATAATTTACTTGAATTTGGTTCGGTAATTTCTAAAAAAATATCGTCCACCCTCAAACTAATTTCACTATTTATAGATATTTTTGTAATTATGGGGTAGTCGTTTAATATAATGTTATTTTCAGTCACTTTATCCATAAAAATTAGGTAGGCTTACTTTATTCCTATAAAGAAACCGAACTACGCATATAAGCATCCCTCCTCCGAAGCCCTCCGAAGTCACTCATGGACCCTGTGCATCTTGCAGAGGGTTCATTCCCTAAAGACGAAAAGTCTGTCTATGAACCCTTCTTCTGTAAACACGTCCAGTTACACTGCTCAGCGATCCACAGGAAGCAAATCGATAACAAAAGCGTGCAAATGTAAGAAAATAAACATGAGTGAGGAGAGAAATAACGCGAATTGTGTGTGTCTTCCCTGCCTTTTTATTGCGGTAATCATAATAATAAAATGGAAACGTAAACACTAGATAATTGAGATATGCTTGCCTGCCACGAACGATATATTTTCTCTCGTAATGATTTAAATTAAAATGAAGAAATATAAAATTTTTTTAAAGTGAAATGAAATGTTTTCATAGAAACTACTTCTTTGTTGTCAATAACGTATTACACATATAAAACTTATAAAATTTACTTTCTCCATCATCAACTACCTTTTAATTTATAGAAAATTACCCCCTTCCCTTTCAACTACCCTTTTCATTTATAGATATTTCATCTACCTTTCTACAGTGGCTTATTATGACCTTCTTTTAAGGATAATTTATTTATCAAAATTAAGCACTTTACTCTTGTTAAAACGTAAAACGTTGCCGGTAAACTACCCCTTTCCCTTAACCGATCTTCACCAAAATCAACAGGCCTCGATTCCTCTACAAATGAGAACTGTATGCAAAACATTAATTGATTCTGTGTGAATTTGCGGCATTTATCGTTTGACATAAAAAAATTCTACACACAGACACACACAGACACTTTCCGAAAAATGACTTTTTTCATGTTTTGAGGGTAGTACAAACAGAACCTGCCATTATCTCGAACACGATTTTTTTCGCCATGACCATACTTCCATTTCCTTACGGAACATGGAAGTAAAAGCAATAAAAAGTAACAAAAATTTAACAAATGAACAAACTGAATTCTGTGGATCCTCTTTATTAAAAGCTGTTATTTAGTTTAGTTAATTCTGTATTTTGCATTCAGATTATATTTAGTTTTTACAGATCTAAAACTTAGTTATTAGTTGGAAATTTAGTTATTTCCATCTTTTCACCTCGCATAGGTTCCGGTACACGCCCTAAACATATGTCAACCACCCTTACATCCTCTATTCAGTGTTCACTCAGCTCATTGACAATAGCTTAAGAAGTCGAAACAGCTGTCAGAGTTAAAGAAAAAAACTGTGAAACGTACCAAGTGCTTATATATTTTTTAAAAACCTTTGCATTGACATTTCCTTTATTTACGATTTATTCTTTTGTTCCTTTTTCATTCTTAGCAAAGTGAGGGTTTTCAAGTGCGTGGAATGTCTTTCCGGCTCACGACCATATTGAAAAACGTAAATTTCATCACAGGTTATCACACTTTTTATTTTCACAAATTCAGTTGAATTTTTATTTAATACAAAATATCAGTGAAAATCTTTGCTCTCTTGTATTTTTTTTTCGTGCGCGAGATTCTTATGTACAATTTTTCATAACATTTTTGTGTGCTTAACTGATCTCAAAAATTTGTCTGACTGTTTCCTTGTGAATACTAAGTATGTCTGTTATTAATAGAATATTGAGATGACGATCGTTTAAATTAAACTGAATCCTCTATTAACGCCAATTTTTTCAACATTATCACCTATTTTCGATGTCCACGACCGATCTGGCATTGTCGCTTCTTTTATACTGCTTTAAAAGACCTGCCATTAAAAGTCTTTTGAAAAACTAACTATGCCCTTATAAAAAGATAATACTTTGTTATTACAATATTGTAAAAAATAATCTAATACATTTTTGTTCATTCGTCATCTTTGTTATCAATAACTATAATTTTGGCCCATATACATAAGGTTCCTTTTTACTGCACATTTAATGGAATGTTCGTAGTAGTCTCAATTCTACAAGTTATTGGCTATTTGGGGAATGTCTGTATGTCATAATTTTGACAGGTAATTTTTATTTAGACTCGTCATTTTTTTGCTTGACCTATATCTCTTTCTTTATTTTGGTCCATAGTTTGTAATGTTCTGTACAGAAAACCAGTTGACAATAGACTTCATACATATTAGTTCTAAACAAAACTTAAGTTATGTAAAATAGATACATTTATTTACAAACTCCGTCCCTTTTCATCTAAGTTACAACATAAGGCATTTTTGAAAAATATGAATAACATAATATTTTTGTAAACAAACCTTAAGTTACAACTGACCGCCACTCAATTAATTTCTAACGATGGAAATTTTAACGAGGATCAGTAAATAAATATAATAAAACTTTTACATAATTCATGTCAAAATTTCCACAATATTATTGTCATCTTCATGGAATATGTACCGGACAATAGAGAAAAATCAAGTGCATAACCAGAACAATTAATCGAGTGTATATTTTTGCATGCATGTGTGTGGAGAGGGGTAACACAATTTATTTTAAATGAACACATCAACACAAATGATGTAAAATTTGCTTTATACTTATATTAATTAAAGTAAAACAGTCGTAAATCAAATAGTACCGCCTATACAGACAAACACGTTTACTTTATTAATTGATCTGGTTGTGTTTGTTTTCCCTATTGTCGGTACACATGTCCTGAAAATGATAATTAATATTGTCAAATGTCGACACAGATAATGTAAAATTTGTGCCGTACGTCTATTTTTAGACAATTCTCGCTAAATCTTCCAGCGTTAAAAATTGTAAACAATAAGTATAATTGCCAATTATAATGGAACATAATTAGAGACCGAAGACTAGTGAAGCGCGCTGTAGACTACTGAAGACTTGTGGGTATGCCCTGGAAGACGGAACAGGTTATAAGCCTACACCGTGAAGTGACAACGGCGATGACGATATAATTAGATAAATCACATTGAATCTCGACAATTTCCTGACACATTACTTGATAGAAAATGACTAAACTCACACGGGTGTGATAAAAGTAAATTTCTAATTGCTAAAATATTAACACCTTTTATCTTTTTAAAGCAGATAGCAGCCTAAATACGGTACATCTGGGAGTTCGGTCATTAACGGGTGGCACCGCTGCGTCAACCACGTGCTCCGAAAGACAGTGTCTCACTGCGTTTTGGTCACTGTAGACAGCCTGCAATAGCGTACAGGCTACACAGCACAACCAGTTCAGCGCGCTTTATTAAAACAACTATCTAAAGACAGTGGTTACTCTTGTTCCGAAATAGGTAGGGCTGTTTTTCTCCCCGCTCGTGATTTAAATTTAGCCACGGTGGCTATGATTTTATTAAGAAAAAAAAACTCATTTATAGTCGCAGTCTGCCAGCATCACTTCCAAATCTCCTACGGCTTATTTGAACAAACATAATGACTTTTGTTTGGAAAACATTCCAAACAAAACTTACTTGGTTCATGTAATGACCTCTCTGGATTACCTGTCGCTGTTGAATGGCAGAGAAACGTGTGTAATGTACGATAAAACACTACTCTCGGTTAGTTTGTGGACGCACGTGTGCATACAAATTTTACGTAACATTTGTGTTCTATATCTTTTCGCCAAAGTTTATATCACGTTTCTTTTGCAAATATACAAATTTTATGTACAAGCGAAATTTTATGTCTTTACTATTCCAATACGAAAAGCTACACACAAGCGCACGCGCACGGTAACGTTCTTTTTGGTTTTTTCTTCTTTCTTTCGTTTTAAATTTCTTTGACGTTATCTTCTTCTCCTTCTTCTTCTTGTTTTTCTTCTTTTTCTTCTTATCTTCTTTTCCCTTTTATTTGCTGCATTGTTCTTAAAGTCCAAATTCGCCTCTACTTCTGGCCATTTTTAATTTACTAAAATTACCGTGTTCAAATCGGGAAACTTAATGCAAACCACACCAGTGTTATTTCTGAAGTTGATGCTTATGTACAATCCTGTATCGTCGGTTTTAACGGATTATTTAAAGAATTAATAGAAGTGATTGCAAAAAAAATAGTCTGCTGATGACCAGTTGTATTAAAGCGTGAAGTAATTGTACACTATTTAAAATTCAGAAGTGTTTTTAAAAAAAATTATTTGAGACACAACATATAAAATTGTTGAGATACGTAGGAAATGGCGGAAGAAAGTGCGAATGAATTACAATAGGAATAGGTAAATAGGGATGGGAAAGTAAGTAAAACCATATGTAACCAACGTGGGAAACTATAAGTAACAGTGTGCTGATAAATCTTTTCCGTGCTCTAACCATACCTTCACTTGCAAAAATTGGTATGTTTTTCAGTTTAACTAAACTCTAAAATATTTTACAAAACACCGAATATTTAAAAGTGTTATCAATTTTAACGGAAAACATATTAGATTTTTCAGGTAAAGTTAACAAACAATTCAATTATTCGGTGCAGGCTGGTGGTTGCACCTTCAAGAGTAATTGGAAGAGCTTACTACACAAACATATGGGAGAACCTCCGTAACTGTTTATTAGGCTCCAGTGTTTCATATGTGAGCTCGTTGGATGCAAAAATTAGTTGTGTCTTGAATCAGTTGTGTTCGGTCTAGTGTTTACGTTAATTAAACATAAACGTTACCCGTTGGTCGAGGGTATAAAATAGGAACAATTTTGAATAATTTTAATTGTGATAGGTTAGTTTCAATCAACTGTGTATTATATAATGTGTTTTAAGTATTATTGTAATTACTTTTATCTTTGTTTAGAAAAGAATACTTTTCTAAGACAACTACTATCGAGCTGTCTGCTTTTTGGAATTAGTGATTCTGTATGCTTTAAAACGACGTGTAGTTTTTAAAATAAAAATACTGTTTAACTTTCCCCTTTCGCTGCATATTTGCCAATTGATTACTGCAATGTTGGTTAGTGGTACTTTTAGCAACCGTTAACCATTGATGAGTACGTGGAAACATGGAATCTGGCATAAGTAGACATGCCTGGAGAAGTGAGGTCCTGGAGAATGTTATATTTTTCCCATTTGACAGAACTAAATATGGTGCGGATATGTGGATCTGCCTACTGTTTAAATGTGTTGTTTGACCCCCCCCCCCCACAAAACCATCTTACCAACCACTGCAACTAGCAAAATTTAGAACCACCAGCCGCCACTGTGTTTCACACGAGACGATTGCGAACCTGTACAACAGTCAACAGTTAATATACATAGTTTTATGGATGTCAATTAAAATGTTTATTATTACAAATATCTAGAATTACCTTCTAAACAATGACTTGCATTTTCTATCTGTCACAAGCGTCTGGGTACTTGGATAGCAATCTCTATACGCAATGTGTTTCTTAAGTGCCGACTCTCGACAGCAACAAGCGTTGTCTGCTTTGTCAAGCGTAATTCTTTGCGTGTGTGTTACGATTAGGCAAAAAAAAAGTAGTAATGTACAATCGTGAATACAGATTTGCACACATCCACGTTCGCTTCGGCTGTATAAAAACGTTTATATGTGATTACATGTTTATCAGAAATCATGAGTACTTTGTTTTTGTGTTATGCTTATTAGTTTTGAGTTTTTCAGCTTTTGGTAACGACTCGTGTGATATAAGTTTAAAGTCCGTCTTATCTGATGTTTTCAGTATACCTGCCAATTAAACCCCCACCTTCAATTGCAATCGATGGAAAGACACACACAGACTCCATTTTTAACAAATCTTTGTTATGGAGCATTGTTTGTCATACTAAATATGTTAGAGTGAAAGACAGTTGCCTGGAAACGGTTGTGCTTTGCGCGAGTTTATTCGTCACCACTGAATTATGCCGGAATGAACACCGCAATTCCGCTTACCAAAAACGCTAAACAATGAAGGAGGACACAAGTGCATACAATGAATGAGTTAAACGAGAGATTTCCATTGTGGGGAGAACCAAATTTAGGTGGTTCCGAGATATACAAAAATAAATGTTATGTTCCATATTATTTTTTAAAAAAGAGAAAGAAATTTTGTGGGGCAAAAAAGTGTCTAACTAGAGGAAAAGGCAGCTAACCGTTTTGTATAAAATGTTTAATTTACGACTAAGAAACAAAGTCATTAAGAAAATTGAAAGGGTTAGGATTGTGGACCTGCAGACATGTGTAAATGGCACAATATTAATGTGGTCATTGTCGGTAGAGTACAAGCAATTGGAAGAAATATGGTGGATCAATAAAGATTATAATTTTGGCTAGAGCGGTACCCGCTGAAAATAGAGACGTCTAATGGCATGCGTAGAACAATAAGAAAACAGTGAATGGAAAAGTAAGAAGAGATACTCTTATGCGGCCTTTATGGCAGTCAGACTTGGACACTGAACGCAAAGACCCAATGCTGGATACATGCTAGTGAAATGAGACTTTTAGGACCACTACTAGGAGTATCATGGAGGGACCGGTTAACGAATGATGATATAAGGAACATCCTTGGGATATAGGCCTACAGCCTAAACGAAACGATAAAGCAATACAGATAGGATTGGACAGACCATGTTGAAAGGATTCATAAGAGCAAGATACCGAAACAAATTTTGGTTTATAATCCGAAAGAACGGCGAAATATTGGAAGACCAAAGAAAAGATGGTCGGACCATGAAGTGCGCAACTGATCGTAAGGTCCACAGTCTTAAGAAGAGAAAAACGGTTTTCGCTGCAAAAAAAAATATTTGAGATACCTCCCCAAAGTGCAAAAACTGTTGTAATTTTCCAAACGACATTATTCAACTGACCTCACAACCAAGGTTACATAATTCCCACTAATGTTGCCTGTCGTATGTGCGTGATAATGTGATAATGATGACAGGGTTGTTAAAATACATTTAGTCCATTAAGTTAACTTATCCAATAGCATCTTTCTCTGTTATAGCTAGCGTCATTGACTCGATAATGTAGTTTCACTGCGAAGTTTGTAATTGCTCGCTAAGTGTTTGCAATCGATTTGGCGCTGAAGTACCTACAGACTCTCGTAATGTATTGTAGCATGAGGCGGATTTAAAACAGTATTACTTCTATGCGCTCGACAATCAATATCTGCTCGATATTACGTTATAAACGTGTTCACTTACCTAATTATCTGTCTTTATAACAAACAGCAATCTACATAGTATACCAGCTGAGATAACATCCGACTTTACACACTACACGCTCAGCTCAAATCAACTTATAAAATTGTTAGTAACGCGTTTTAAATCTGTGCGTATGTCGCCCGATAAATCTTTAAGACGTTTTCTAGTTCTGTTGCCGGAAGCACCATGAAAATGAATGGGAGTTTATTAGCCTCCAAGTAGACTCTGCCTGTGCAAATGACACCCTGGGATAATAAAAGACACTTAGTCACTACTATAAAAGCAGAACCACTTAGTCTAGTTAATTTAAGTATCACTTCAGTGGAACAAAAATGCCCCTCACGTAAACTTACACTCAAACATTTGTTGTCCAGCCCCGAAATCGGGATTCTTAAGAAGAGGCAATATTATCCAACTCATAGTTACTACAACTGCATTACTAAAATTATTATATTCCAGGTTGTTGGTTTGTGGTAACTTGAAATATGTGAGGATGTGTGTGTGCGTGTGTGCTTTTGTATGAAAGAGAGAGAGAGAGATTTCTCAGTATTAAAAGTGGTTGACTAACGTATATCTTGTCAGTTTTAAAGACCTTTTTGACCTCCAGAAGTAAGGCCGAAACAACTGATCAGGCAAATAACATAAATCAGTATGTAGATTGTAAAATACCACAGTCTTATAGCATGGATAATAGTTTTAATAATTTTAAATTCGTGTAAACTTAATTACAGAATACTTTATACCTCTGCAACGTCCACAGCTCGATCAGTAATGTGTTCTTCTCACAATCCTACGCCGTTTAGCCATTGGTAATGTATAATGCTTGGAAACGTTTATACCTTTGTGCCCAGTGTAGCCCATATTAAAATTATTGAATTCGTGTAAATGAAAAACACGTTTTATTAATTGTATTAATTGATAATACGAAGTAACCCTACCGATTCCGAGTTCTTTACACAAAGTCCAATTCAATACATTTTTAATAAACTTTTAACCTTACTTTTAACATTATAAAATCTTCTACTAAGTATTTGCAGTTTTTTCAGAATACAATTTAAGAATCAACAATGACTAAGAGTGATAAAAGTAAACTAATATAACCGTTTTCGTATATATACAATATCTCATTTTTCTTAGTACGCAACAGGCAAAACTGACTTTATAAGGAAGATATTCTACTCGTTTCTCCCAGTAGAATACCCGGTCAACATCTGCAAACTTCATGCTACTACACGAACTTAAACCGATTGACAGTATTATCATCCTGCAGTAATTTACGGCGTTCACATCGTAAAATGTGATGTCGAAATGTATCGTCGAGATGAAAGCGGATGGATTAGTACCACGAATTCAGACACGACGTTCGAGATCTTCAACGACCGTCGGCCGTCTACGAGGACTGAATCAGAAGCAACTTGGAAGGACTCAACGCTAACGAGGAAACTCTGAGATCGACACTCCAACTTATAAGGACAACGGCCGGGGTAAAGGTGTAGAAGGCCCATGAAGTCATCCGGACTGATCCAAATTAACCCAACAAATCCAGGAAAGTGAAATTACCGAAAAAAAAATTAATAAAGTATAAACAAGTAAAAAGACTCACTTTTTTGATATAGGCTATCAAAATTTATATATTTTAAATGCATTTTCATAATTTTCATGTATGAATTGCATATGTGTTATATAAACAAAATAATAACCAGTAAATACATGTATTAATTTACCCAAACAAAATTTATTTCTGCAAGTGCAGTCAGCTTCAAACAAGTTACCTTGCACGCACACGCGCGAGCGCGCGCACACACACACATGCCATCATCTCCACTTCACGTACTAGGGTGCATTCCTTGTTCCGGAAACCATCTCGTCCTCGGACGCCCCACACTACGATACCCTATCGGTTTATATTTCAAGGTAAGTTTAGGAAGGCGATCATGTTGCATTCTTCACAATTGCTTAAACCAGTTGGGCTTTTATTCCGTAATTATATCCTGTAATTTAAAAATTTGTAATTAAGCATTAAATTACATTCTGCGTTACTTGTCCTGTCTCGTAGCGTGCACCCTTTGACCAACCTGAGGAAGATGACGTTCATCGGTGAGGCCGAAACGTCTGATCACGCGAATAACATCAATCAGCTTCCAGATGTTGGAAGACCACGCCTTTACAACCCGGATAATAATTTGAATAATTATAACGCCGACCATGAAAGCCGAAGGAATTTGAGACTTCTTTGAAGTAGTTGAAGTTATTTAAGAAAAATATTCATATTTTGTAAATGACTTCTACCTATTTTCTAAATGTCAAGTAATTTATTCATATAACAACTTTACAAAACCGATTACTCTATAGCCTACATGACTAAACGTTATTAACATAATTCTAATTGTAACTATCTATTGTAAATCTGGAGCTAATATTACAAAAACACGTATTTTGACGCTGCTGAATAAATTATTAACCAACAAAATTCAGCCTATTATGGCGGCCGATTTGCCTTCCGCAAAAACTACATGTAATCAATCAAGGCTTTCTTGACCTTTGAGTTAATATACACTTGTTGCTACCAAGTCTATGTACAGATGCCATGAGGCGAGAGGAAGTGTCATGTTTACGGTGTCAGTGATTTCCAGTACAATGGTCATCAGTAAATGGATCGCTAACCATTGGCGTTGACAGGGCGCATTGTTTACTGAGGGCGATGAACGCACTACGCAGTACATTAGACAAAAGCGTCTAATTTGATAAGGCTACCGTATACTCCTCCTTTAGTAAATCGGTAAGTACTGCTAACAATGCACATTCAGACAAACAACAACTCCTGTAGTATCCAATGAAATGGGTAATACCTGCAATCATTACCCTTAAAACCATATTAATAATATGCAGGCCTATATTCCGTTTTGAACTGTGTATAACAATTCAGCTCAGTGGAACTTCTAGGGTGAGTACCGTTTTTGTTTCTAGTTTGGTGTTTCTTTCTTTGATAGTAGGCTGTCGCTTTTCGCAATATTCGATTGCCAGCGATTTGCGATGTAGTTCCATCTATAGACGACCACAGTGTATAAGTGATCGAAACGTTATTTATTTAAATTGTTGACAAACTTAATAATGCATGGAAACACTTTAGGTAACAAGTATTTTTGCGTATTACGATCTCTACATTGAATTAAGATATATTGGGTCATAACAATAAGATATTGTTAACAAAACTTTTCTTAAACATCTATTGTTACTTGGTAACCTACATTATCCAAACCTAAAAACACGGTACATTATCGTACTGGCTAGTGTTATAAAGCAAAGACTCTTTTGCTACAATATATTTCCATTTACACTTTTCATAGTAGTGTAAAGCTTACTGTGAATACTTTTCTCTTATTGAGAAGTTATACTCGGCACAGTCTCTCTCTCTCTCTCTCTCTCTCTCTCTCTCTCTCTCTCTCTCTTCCTTTTTCCTCTGTCTCTCCTTAACGCTACTTTTATGAACAAACAAAATTAATATAATAGACAAATGAGCTTGTTTCAGGAAAAAACAGGAGTGTTTTTCATTATTTCTTTGATTACATTGTAGCTAAAATAGAATATGTATAAAACGCGAAATAAGCTCCTTAGGGCTAGAGCTTAAGTCGCTTCATAGAAATACATTCTAGTGATGAAATATTTTGTTACTGGCTACAGACTATTTTATTTATGCTGCTTATAGAGGGTAACTCTTCAGGTATGCTGTTCAATCCATTCGAATCGTGTGTTCTTCACAATTTGCCGTATACCTCTTCTAGTGATACGAGATTCAAATCATTCTGTATAGTTGCGTTTCTAATATAATTATCTTTCTTCTGCCCCTTAATTCTTGCAAGCAATTTTATCTCCAACTTTTGAACTATTTTTACTTCCATATTCCTTAAGGAATGGAAGTATGGTGATGGCAAAAAAAATCGTGTTCGAGATTATTGCAGATTCTGATTCTACTACACTCAAAACATGAAAAAAAGTCGTTTTCCGAAAAGTGTCTGTGTGTGTGTCTGTCTGTCTGTCTGTCTGTGTGTCTGTCTATGTGTCTGTCTGTGTCTGTAGATTTTTTTTCTATGGCAAACGATAACTGCCGCAAATTCAAACAGAATCAAATAATTTTTTGCATGCAGCCCTGATTTGCAGAGTACTCGCGACGTATTGTTTTTGGTGAAGATCGGTTGAGGGGAAGGGGTAGTTTACCTGCAACGGTTTTTTTTTTAGCAAGGGTAATTTTGTTTATTTGGCAAACGATAACAGCCGCAAATTCAAACAGAATCAAATAATGTTTCGCATACAGCCCTGAATTGTAGAGTTCTCAAGATCTGTTGATTTTGGTGAAGATCGGTTAAGGGAAAGGGGTAGTTTACCTGTAACGTTTTATGTTTTAACAAGGGTATTTCCTATGGCAAACGATAATAGCCGCAAATTCAAACAGAATCAAAAGATTATTTGCATACAGCCCTAAATTGTAGAGTTCTCAAGACCTATTGTTTTTGGTGAAGTTCGGTTGAGGGAAAGGGGTAGTTTACCTGCAACGTTTTTTTAACAAGGGTATTTTCTATGGCAAACGATAACAGCCGCAAATTCAAACAGAATCAAATAATGTTTTGCATACAGCCCTGATTTGTAGAGTACTCAAGACCTATTGTTTTTGGTGAAGATCGGTTAAGGGAAAGGGGTAGTTTACCTGCAACGGTTTTTTTTTTAGCAAGGGTAATTTTGTTTGTTTGGCAAACGATAACAGCCGCAAATTCAAACAGAATCAAATAATGTTTCGCATACGGCCCTGAATTGTAGAGTTCTCAAGATCTGTTGATTTTGGTGAAGATCGGTTAAGGGAAAGGGGTAGTTTACCTGTAACGTTTTATGTTTTAACAAGGGTATTTCCTATGGCAAACGATAACAGCCGCAAATTCAAACAGAATCAAAAGATTATTTGCATACAGCCCTAAATTGTAGAGTTCTCAAGGCCTATTGTTTTTGGTGAAGATCGGCTGAGGGAAAGGGGTAGTTTACCTGCAACGTTTTTTTAACAAGGGTATTTTCTATGGCAAACGATAACAGCCGCAAATTCAAACAGAATCAAATAATGTTTTGTATACGTCTCTGAATTATAGAGGTCTCAATGACTTTCGATTTTGGTGAAGATCGGTTAAGGGGAAGGGGTAGTTTACCTGCAACCTTTTACGTTTTAACAAGAGTAAAGTACTTGAAAATTTATTTAAACTTTTTGAAACAATGGTAATTGTTAAAAATAAAATAATTTTGTTGCCAGGCAATAAAATTAGAATTTTTTCATTTTAATGTAATATAATATTTTTCATTTAATACAGCAATAAAAAGGCAGGTAAGACACAGCCTGGCTGTTTGGCTGAAAATGATTTTAAATATAAATCTTAGAATATGGAAGTCATGTATGGTTCTCCATACCGATATTTTCCTTCGTACATGTATACTTTGAGAACTGCGATTAACTCAAATTATTGAACAAGGGAACTAGCTTCTCTAATATGGCTATATATCTAGATGCCTTTGCTAGTACGTCACATACTGCCTAACACTCGTTACTTCTTATGACGAAGTACCTATCTAATTCACATGCGGTATCTTAACCGACATATTGCAAGTGAGGGAATTGACAAGTGAGACTTAACTATTAGAACTACAAATTTATCAAACTGACTCTTTCCCGCGGTAAACCATTGTAGTGCTTTCTCTTGTCAACTTATATCCTTTTACCTTGAA
Organism: Magicicada septendecula; assembly: GCA_034769895.1. Classification (NCBI taxonomy): domain Eukaryota; kingdom Metazoa; phylum Arthropoda; class Insecta; order Hemiptera; family Cicadidae; genus Magicicada; species Magicicada septendecula. Next base: position 321,937,487 of record CM068375.1, read on the forward strand.
CTGTTTCCGATTTATCCGAGTGGGATACGTGTTCCTTTATGTCGTCTCTATTTGGTGCAATCAGTACCAGACTATCCGCAAAGAACACTATACTCAGAAAGTAGAATTCATTTATCTTAATTCCTTGTGGCTCCACTCACATCACTTGAATAACATACATATTAAAAATTGCTTTTGATAAACGACACTTGTTCTTTAAACTTTTATGTATACTTTCAAACTATGGTCCTTAACCACCTTAAAGTTTCAATCTAATAGCAGCTAAATTTTGGTTTCTAATACTTGTCATAAGTTTTGCTTAATTGTTAAATTAGTGGTTCTATAAAATTGACTGGATGGTTCGAAGAGTGAGGATAACCATTCTTTGCCTGCGACAGAGGGGAGCTATGTAGAAGATCGTTGGAAAATGATATTGGGCACGAGATCGCTCCGTAGTTGAACCGATGCTCCAAGGGGAGGACACCTGAAACTGTATGGCACGTTTCGCATAAAAAATGTTTTGGGCGAATGAGATAGATTTCAACAGTACAATATAAGATAATAACAAGTCATATAGGTGTGAAGAACAATAGCCCCGAAGTAGTGTGTGGAACTGATCCAGGTTAGTGTCTTAGAAGAGGAAGGAGGAAAGGAAGGTAGTTTATTAGTGAGTCGGGAATAATACCAAATTCACAGACCGCAAAAGTGTGCACCCTTCCGAACATTTTTTTAGAAAATTTCCCAGCTGCCTTCGTAAAAATAAGTCTATAAAAGTCAAATGGTTTCGAAGGTTACACTTTTTTTTTTTTACTGTGTAAGTTGCTGAAGCGACAAATTTCTAATGTGGACCGTTTAATGCGGAATCCACTCCATTACTTCAATCATTATATTCCCAAACATTTTTGGATCAGTACAAGTCTTATATTTTCTGTAGGTTTTAAATTCTGCATTGGAAAACCCTCTGCCTAAACAGCTATTTCTACAGTTTTTAAGATATTTCCTTGTATATCTAAGTAAGTAAATTTAAAAATACAGTATATAACGAACTGATGGTGGCTTTGAGGTCTCCGTTTTATTGAAAGTCCGCTTTAGCTGTACATACCAAATAGGCCTATGAATCATTTAAATTATGTGGACAACTATAAACTATTTATTTTATTGTATTTATATAAAATAGATAACAGTACACAAGTACAGCAATAAAAAACAGTTATATCTTATACAAAATACTGTACATATAATTGTAATAGAAACTTAGTCTCTTGTAAAGAACTGCTTATATTTTACATAAGTACACATAATTTTTGAAAGGTTTGTCTAGTGCCTATTTTTTCAAGAGAAAAGGAGATGGCTATGTGTCAGCCAGAATCCCTTTCCATTGATACTGACTCAAAATTTACTAATTTTTGTTTCAGACTGATTACAGTTAATTCCTTTAATCAATAGCCTTCGAACATATTGTAAGTCATCATATTAGGGTGATATGTTTTCATATTTTGATTGCGGAACATACTCAGTGACAACGTTCAAATGGGTTTTTACTTCGCTCACTTTATCCAGCGTTGATAAGCGACATTTTGAAGGCTAATTTTCTTCAGTTTTTCAACACTCCGTGTTTCTTAAGCCTATTCGTTATAAGCGGGGTCCGTTATAACGGGGGATTACTATATAAAACGCCTGAAAAATGGGGCAAATTAATCAAAAAGAACATGCTGAACATTACAAGGTAAACGAACGATGTTTTGTTACGGTATAATGGATACATTAGGTTTGTGTTATGTTAAGTAAAGGCTTTGCTGCTGCTATTTCTATTACATAGCCGTTGCATTACTGTCGTATGTATATACATGGTTTTGTGGCTGACGGCAGTGAAGAGCGAGAGAGAGCTCACAACCAACTGAGAGGAGTGGGGTGTCGACGTGTTAACAACACAAAAGCTTCCCCGTAATGGTTCATTCCTATGCGAGTGAATGTAAGTAAAACATATTACGGTATAATGTTTTATGTTTCACATGTACTACTCGAAATAGAGCCGTTCAGTACGTAAAAAGTAGTATTACTTTTACGTACTACAAATTGTTCCTTTCAAAGCTTTTACTAAAGGTTTTCTCTTTACCATAACGATAGTTCCAAAGGAATACATTTTTACTCACTAAAATATAATGTGCAATTGTAAAATTTCAAAAATCGTTTAACAAAGGCTTTCATAAATCTGTGTGCAGTATCAGGCCAGCATAAACAAGTTACTGACCAATTAAATGCATTAAATATTAGACAATTTACTGACCAATTAGTGTTTATTATTAGCGATGTTTGGATACTTCTAATGAGACTGGAATAGGCTACTAGCCTAAGCTGTAACTGATGACGACGACAAAGATAACTATTAATTAAAGATACACAAAGTTTTTTAATAACTTGAATTTAAACAAAACATTTTTTTTAATTTTTGTTAATATTTTTGTATAATATTAAAGAATATTTAAGGAATGCAGTATAACGAATTGATAATAAGCAGTTTTTTGCGGTGGGCTAATTATTTATCTAGGGACTGTAGTAAAAATGTGTTATCGTCATCGTCCTCCTAATAACTCATTCCAGATTCAATAGAATTCATCCAACTTTTGCGGTTACGGGGTCTCTCCACACTTATCTTCCTCCTTGGACATTAAGTAAGAGCTCTTCTTAGAAATCTTGTTAACTCCGTTGTCTCCACGGATAACCGCCAATCACTTTTGCACAAGGAGATTTAATCATTCAACCTTTCTGCTATGCCTAGTTCCATTCTAACATGGCCATTTCTGATAAGGTCCCTCCTAGTACAACCTTTAGAGTCCTCAAAAACCTCATTTTTCTCCTCTCATCCTACACACACACACACACACACGCGCGCACACACACACACACACACACACACACACACACACACACACATGTTTCGCCTTTCTAACCCAAGTCTCACTATCATATGACAATTCAGGTTTGGCCAGTACATTACAATATATCAATTGCAAAATTTTTCTTGTTTTCTTCTTTTATTATAAAATGATACGTCTACGAAGCGACTGGAATCAACTAATTTTGCTTTCAACCTCTTTACCATCTTGGTATGAAACGCTTCACTCTAGGTACACGAAATCTGACACTTGTTCTTTTTGTGAGTCATGTACGACAATTTTTCTAACATAGTTTTTTACCAAAAAAAAAAACATAACTTTTGTTTCATGTATGGAAGTGGTTTGGTTACAGTATGTTAGATTACTGTTAAAATTAAACAACGGCCTAATAAAATTCTTTTTTATAAATACGTAGAAATTAAAAAAGAAAAATACATAGTTTTAAAATTCTTATGATTTCCAATAAACAGAGGCTCTGACGTTCGGAGCAAGTCAATTACTAGTAAATGTCCTGAAGGTTTTATTGAAAGGAGGTTTTACATTTTCAAAGTCGATTGTCTCTTCTGATTGTAAGATCCCCATTTGTATGAAACTTTAAATGTATAAAAAGAACTGAAGATACGGTTTATTTCCAAGGCAACAGTAAAGTGCACATTGCAATCAGCACGGCGCGACAATGCGTTCCGTGGCACTTCAGTAAATTACAATAGCCCGACTATTGTGTACAGTGGTCCATTGTTGTGCTGCGTAACATTGGAACACGAATACGGCTACACAATATTGCTTACATAATTTACCTCTATTTTAGTAAATACAAATTACTAATGCACGGTTAATCTTTAAAAGCATTCCATTCCGTGCTTGTACAGTATGTCTCGTTGAAGCAAAACTAATGGTAAAAGGTTGCAAAAGGAGTAATTTAAAAAATCTGGTCGTAATATCCACGGATTTACTTTCTGACAAGACACTTACCGTTTTCCAAATCTATCTTTGGATTATCTTTTTTCGTCATTTCTCTCCTTTATTTTGAAAACATGTATACCATGGATGTTAAGCTGTTGTAGTGTCCAATAATAGGCCCGGACTCACTCAAAATTTGTATAGTTATTTGTCTTTCTTAATATGTAAATAACTGTGACCGACATGCCTACTCGTTATTATACTTCTAATAAATCTCGTTCACTTTCTTTTCCCCTATTCTAATCTGAGAGTACGCAGGATGAATGTATACATACTGTCTTTGTAATTTGAATGTATCATATTTCTTTTCTGACAAAAATCAGAATTTTACCGAATCTGATATAAGAGGGCTATTCAGAAAGTAAGTTCTAAAGGTTTTAAAGGAAACTAAGAATATATTTATAAAACATTGATATTGTTCTTTGAAGTACACAACTTAGTTTTCGTTATTTTTGAAACACTTTCATAGCGAGGCACCACGCGATGTGTACCTTCGATGTAGAAATTCCCCGTCTGTGATTTGAACCATGTATTAACAGCTTGTTTAACATCGTTAGTCACTAAGGAAGAAGTCGTTTAAATGTCTTTCCCATTCACGAACCGAATCACATACCCACTTTCACACGCGGCGGGTGTCTCGAATTTCTTCGACATTATAAACACGCCCAAAAAAGCTTAATCAGTGCACAGTTGTTTACAAATAGTGTTGTTGGATTCACAGCGAATCAGCAAATTGGCCGAGCATGCGCAACAGCATGACGGCATCGATACCACGGCAATATTTAAAAACGGAACTTACTTTCTGAATAACTCTCGTATCCGCCGACGTTTTATTATTATTTCTTTCTCCAAGCGTTAAAGCTATTATCTAGGCGTTCACCATAGGTAGTTCCTTCGTAATAATTACATTGATACCAGAAATGTATACGTAAACAATCCCATGGATCTGAAATGTTTAGCGTATTTGAAATAACGGCTCAAACATTTCCGACCAAAGCATCATTCGGTACAGTCCTGTCAATGGGGTCAGACAGATATCCTCAGTTATTACTTTCGTAATCTTCTTAACTACATCTGTCACAGACTATACCCGCACATGGTGAGTGACTTGTAGTTATTGTACTGTATTTCCCATACTTAACTTTGAAACCCTTAAGTTTTTAAATATCATCACCTAGGTTTGTTTTAAAACATTAGACGTAAAGATTCAGTAAATTTATGAATTCAATAAATCATCTAAGTCATTACTTAGTTACTTTAAAAGTCAGCAACACTGAAATTTATTAGAAATGACACAGAATGTTTGAAAAAGTTGTAGCTAAAATAGTTGCTTTATAAATAGTACCATACTCAACAACCCGAGGGTGTCATTGTTGAAAAATGTTGTTGCCTTAATTCCCTTATTTACCTTTCTAAAAAACTTACTTCGGGTCCTGGATGGTGGTATACGATTCAAATGTATAAAAGTATACATAAAGTATTTAATTATTTGCATTGTAGTTTTTTAGATACTAGCCCGCGCTTTAACGACTTCTTGGATCTGCTGAGGGCTCAGTTGCTCCGATTCGGCGTGATACTTGAAATGCTGAATTTAGCTTGGTGCTGTCCGATCGTCTGAAGTCAAATATTTTCGTGACACTTGAAACTGAAAAAAGACGAATTTTGGGTGTTCTAGGAGTTAAGCGCCCTTCAGCCAGTGGGTATTGTCTGAATACGGATGGACAAAAATTAGATAAAGGCACACAGGGCACAAAGAAGCACACGTCTCTTCTTTTGTTATAAACGATTATGTGTCGGCAAATGGAAACACAAAAAAGCACCCACAGAGGTGCAGCTGTCTGTAGGTGTTTCAAAAACAACAGGTATAAGATTCTCTGCTTTACCTGTTTATTCACGTTAAACTACTAAACATTTATTTCAATCAGTTTCTATATTAATTACATAGGAAACTTTTACCCTGGGTGAATATGTGAATACATATGTGAGTGTGTGTGTCTGTGTGTGTGTACAAAAAATAATTATGCTAAACTTGTGTTACTACCACTAATACTCACTTACACTTCCATGAGCGCTTTCAAGCCTCTCGGCTCATCTTCAAACGGAACCACCTTCTTCAGATGGTTGTTTCCATCTGAAGGTGAGCCGAGAGGCTTGAAAGCGCTCGTGGAAGTGTAAGTGAGTATTAGCGGTAGCAACACAAGTTTAGCATAAGTTGTTTACCCGCTAAATTGTATTTATCGTTCAGAAAATAATTAATCAAAATTTTTCTTGTTTTCTAATTATTATTAATTAATAATAATTTTTTAAGAACTGTCTTCAATGTACACAAGCCATTATGCTTATTGTATACGTTGTGTAATTGGTGTTCACAATTATCCGACTTCATTATATACGAAACAAGTGTCGGGTATCGTTCGGCCAAAGATCTCTTGTTTCTGTAACACTCTGTCGCTTTTGCGGACTGAACAAGATCCCCGAGGGTGTGATACGAAACGTTGCCGACTATGTCGAGAATTTACAACAACCGACCACGGCCTAACAGCCCCGTACTTATAATTTTGAGATTATTGACACCGACCGTGTAAGCTTACGAGAAAAGTTAAAGACATTACTATGTAGACTGTCAAATAGTCCTTGTAACAAACGCCGTTAATTAGTGTTAGTTTCATTGATTTTTATCTTACATTCCAGTCTGATATATTCGATATATCGTTCGCATAATCGCAACGCAATGTAAAGTTGTTATATTTCTGTATTCAGCTACACAGGTTAGTGTTGCATAGTGTCAGTAGTCTTATCCTCTAAAGCATTGGACTAGTGTACATAGTTTCCCGTGACCTCACGTACCCTGTTAAAGTAAAATGTTTGTAAACCATTTACTGATGACCATTGTTCTAGCAATCGATATCACAATAGGGACGAACGTTCCACTTGTAGTCAAGTAACGTCTACACTGTAAGTAACGACAGTGTAAAACGTAAGCTACAATAAACCAAATTAAACGAATTGTAAAATTTAATAATCTAAATCTAATTGATATGTTATATAATATTCTAATGCCCTTTAGATATGTAACTCGTTTCACTGTGCGTTATTCTGTCTGACAGGTGTGTAAAAGTTTGGCTTCCAGTAACTAGGCAATTATTTTTGACGCATTAACCAGGAAGCGGTAGATTCGTCTTTAACCTCGCTAAAGTTTATAGCGAGTTCTTGTTATTGTTAGTTGTTTGTTTAGTTTAAAGTGATTATTGTGTATTACGCAGTTCGACACTGTTAATTAAACAAACATTCATTGTTTGTTACATTTCCGTGTTGTGGGTATTTTATAGCTTGAATAATTGTTGTATATGATTACCTTTATGTACTTTTACCGAATTAAACATGTAATTAGCGATTTCATCTGGTGCCAATTGTTTTGTTTCCAGCGTTTAAGAAGATTGTGCGACCTTCGTAACAATATGTGAACTTGTATGTAATAGTATTAGAAGTATTCTACTGTATATCGTAGGGTTGCACGGCCGGTCTCAACATTATTAGGTTGATGTATAAAACAGGGTTGTGACGCCGTGGTCGGTTGCCGACAAATTGCGACACAGTCGGGCGGCTTACGTTTCTATCCCAACCACCGGGAATCTTCTTCAGAGCCCAAAACCTACAGAGAACAAGTACGGCAGATGTTAACCGGACAATACCCGAGTCTATCCGGGGTATAACGAACAAGGCGGTTTAGAATCGGGTATTGTCCGGCTAACATCTGTCACCCGAATTTTCTGTAGCTTTACGGCTCTGAAGAAGATTCCCGGTGGCTGGGATCGAAACATAAGCCGACTATGTCGCAATTTACCAGCAACCGACCACGGCCTAACAAATCGATTTTATATCAAATTAATAATTTTATATGTACTTGGACAAATTGAAATAATGTTTAGTGTATATACAAATAAGGTTTTACATTGTCCCTCAATTTTACACGTTGTCTACAGGTATTAAAACTTCAAAGGCTGGAGCCTGTGTGTCCATTAACATTCTGCTCTGGGCTAGTAGTCTGGGGGACTCTGTTTTTGCTGCTGCCATCGCGCTAATCGGCGAGGCTAACCCGAGATATGGTAAAGATATACTGCCGATGATAAATTATAGTCCGGCGAGGACACAAGCTAGCCTCAGGAATGATCAGGCTAGTGTCTAATCAGAGAGACAACCTACCACGAACATTAATATAAATGAAACGGTTGGATTGTCAATACGTCACTCGTAACGAGAGAAAGGTTTAGAAGAATTAAACATTGTACATGGATACCGCGGATGTACCCATAAACAGTTCGTGTTTGCGGAGACAGTGAAGTACGAAGACTACGAAATACAATATCAGTAAAATTATGACAAGGTTTAAAGGTTATGATTGAAGACAATATTTAATAAACATCACTTCGTAAATTTTCTTAACTACGCTTGAGGAAATTATGAAGTCAGTTACATGCGTTACATTAAAAGAAAGTACATTAACTTGAAAAGAGTCGGCGTTCTTAAGACTAACGAGGAAATCGTCAAAACCATATGTACGAGATAACATATTAGACGTTAAACTAAGATGATACGGTTCCATCTAAAATATATTGACAGGCAATATGTAAACGTTAACCAAAAGTTTATATTAAATTTTGTGTCCTGAATAAAAAAGAACTGGGAGGTTTAGAGTTTCGAGATTATACAAATTGAAAAGCCTGAAAATTGACTGGAGTCAGAAACTGAAGTAATATCAGCGTCATGTAGAGACTGCTGATTGAGTGTGGTGAGATGTATGTTTGTACATGAAGCACGTTATTCAACTTCGTCACGAGAGTGTGATGCTGGTTTACTCGGGGCACGCTCATATCAAAACAAAATTGTGTGTGTGACCTGGTGCGCGCGAAAGAGACAGTGAGAGCGAGAGAGAGGGCAGGCGTGCGCATTTCAAGCACACTTGTTTCTGTGAGGAAAGCTTGAGGGGAATAAATTGAAGAATCATTTTGCTGAATTCAACATTTTTACACTGAATTGACAAACTGAAGGAGAAAAGAAGAAAATCAAGAGAAAAACTGTAACAGTCCTGTAGATTCCAATATCCATGTCAGATTGAATAGAAACACGTATTCGGGCGAGTGCTGTGCAGGAATGATGGTAATCAAAGGACAATGAGATACGTCGGGATGTATAGCATCGATAACAAACGTCTGTCGCCTGCTACGGTGTCCAACACGTTCTTAAAGAACGAATTCTTAGTGTCCATTAGTTAGGCGTAAAAGTAGTACATGGATTATAAAAATCATAGGCGTTAGCTAAGATTTTCTATGAAAAACTCCACAAATTTCAAGCCAGGTGCGGCACAATAGTGAGAAATTTAAGGTAGAAAGTCTTATAGAAAGCACAACTTATATTTTGGAAAGTCTCGATTGTCTTAGTATTAATATGTGGTAACGACTACTGAGAATTGACTTAGAAAGATGTAAGTCACATACAAGCCATGGAGAAAATATTTTAGGTGTGTAAAATTGTGTACTTCAGTGGTTATTATGATGAGTGAACTATCATAAATTATATATAAATTTCTTCAGCTGAAGAAAAAAACTACCAGTACAAAACGACAACCTGCCGGTAGTTCTAGGAAGCACTACTTTCGGATATTAGAAAAGCAGAAAAAGGCTGTTAGGTTGGAAGCTTATATACTTTGAAAACAAGGGAAAAATTAAGAAAAAAAAAACATAATTAGATGAAAAAAAAGGAGAATAAAAGAAAAGAAGAAGGAGAAGGAGAGAGAGGAGTAGGAGAAGAAGAAGAGCAGGAGGAGGAGAAGAAAATCGTTAAAATAAATTAAGTTTATAAAATGTGTTTAAATAATAACTTTAAAATATAAACTATTTTAGACATTTTAAAAATAAATATCTAATTTCTAATCTATAACAGCCGTTTGTTGACAAGTTAGTCTGTTCCAAACTGCATTATAGATCTTGCGGCAACAATAGTGAAACTGTTGTATTACTATGCTTCGAAGAGACCGTAGTGCGCCAACAATGAAAGCTAAGAATAAAGCAGTACCAACAAAACAGCCTACATAATTAATTAAATTTTACATAAAAAATATCTTATAAAGTACGGTATACGCATCTACTTGTCTTGAAACCAATTGAAATTTCTTTTAATTCCACATAGGAATAACTTGTATATAAAGCAGGCGAAATTTAAGGCTTAAAGTTAGTCGGAGCTGTTCGTGTAGATATACGTTTTTGTATTAATATATATTTGTAGGTGTATGTGTGTGTGTGTTGCGTGTTGGAGTTCGTGTGAAAACATAACATTATATTGACCGTTATTGAAAATTTATTGGCAATTTCAAAAAGCTAATAAATATTTTGTATCGGTTTACTGTGAACTAAAATTTATTTCAGGTAATTATCTTTTAAATTTATTTTAATAGTAGGATGAAGATAGTCGAAAACGCCGACGAATTACTTTCTTTTGTGACAACAAATTGCTTGTTTTGTAATATACTGAAGTATATAATAATTTGATTGTGGGTAGCAGCGACTTATTAGAAAGAATCAAGACGGTTGATGTAATAAATGTCTCACAAACCGATTGTCAGTCACAATGTAACATTATCTGTGTGGTGTGCACCCGTTATAATGAATGCCGGTTCGCGGTGTGGCTCACGCTGCCGGGACACTGGTTAACTGTCATACAAAGGCGACCAATAACTGCAAAACGGCTAATACTTAGCCTACTAAATTGAAAACCAAGGTCGACCGCAATCTACGCGTTTCTCCGTTGCTGAATGTGACAGCGTTTACTTACAACATGCCCACTAAATCTTAACCGATCAGAATCAAATGCTAGTAACGCTGAAAAAGCTCAAAATTATGAACTGCCCTTCAACATTATTCCCATGAATTCTTTATCGTCTCAAATTTATGAAACATTGGAATGAGAAATAGCTTTAGCCACAGCCCACTGAGATGGCCCTAATGACGAAAAACACAAACAGCCCTCGTTCACTACGGGGTGCAAAAGAATTTAATTGGTTCTAACAAGAATACCCCGTATCGGCTGACACGCTAAATTGTGCGTGACATTCTCACGACAGTGCTTAACATTCTATCAGGTCCAAATTCTAATAACGTCATTTTCGATGGTCACATACATTGTGACCACTTCATCCCTGCAAGTGTTCAATTACACATGATGTTGTACATCCATGCTATTTTATTTTTATTATCCGAGACATAATATTTATATATAGGCCCTACTTAAATTACTATTATATATAAATATATATACTGCAACAAAACACAGGATGATGATCTAGAATAAGAATATCAGAGCATGGATGACGAACATTGGCATGTTTTAAATTGATTTATGCAATTTTTGTCAATTAGATACAAGTTTTCTATTTAGTGATGGATAAGGACTTGTGATATACCAAATTCTTTGTAAATGTTTGGTCTATAATGTCATGTACTTTGTTTGTGAATATGTGCGCGCGTTCGCGTGTGGTGAACTTTCGTGTTATATCTTCCGCGTTTGTTATCAGATCGACATGAGACTTAGACAGTGAATTATTTATGAAAATAGCTACATTCTCTATATACTCTGTTGTTTTCAGCTATTGTTTAAATGTGGTTTTTAGTAATTGGAAACTCAACTTTTCACTTTTATCTATTGAAGAGTAATAAATATTTTAGATACAATCTGAGCAGGGACTCGCAGATTTATACAATGATTCGCCTGCAACGCGTCTATCTTTTGTCCAATCTACCACGTAGACAGTTGATTGACCAATCAGAAGCCCCTAATTTCAGTCAGATCCGTCGGTTGTCAGTTGTACATCGAGGCAGTTCATCGGAAGCCGTTGTCTAGTGAACGTGTGTTCTTCGTTTTTCTTGTTCTAACTTGTTTAATCTAGAGTAACTCTAAGTTTTGGGACTCTTTTCGAGTTTGTGATTAGAACCAAGCGAGTAAACTATCAGTTTTAAAATATTCATGTGCTATTATGTGTTAGTGGAAGATTTTCCACTTAGGAAAATTTATCTACCGTGATAAATCCTTATTAACGTGGAACACTTCAATATTAGCCGGAAGGTGTAAGTGATATACACCGCTTTTAAAGAATATCATTCATTATCACCCTGAGTAACAATAGTTAATAATAACCAATTGCGAGCGAGTAAACAATCGATTCGGAAAGAGACAAATTCGTGTGTAAAATCTGCATCAGTGTTATCAGCTGTTCGGCGAACCCCAGCGCAGAGAGGGAGAGTGAGAGAGGAGAGCGGCGATCATTGCAGAGAGGAGCGTAACAGCGGCGGAGCGAGTGACGTCACGCCGACTGTAAAGGAATTCTACGTTTCAAGTAAAACCTACCAAAATCTGAAATATACAAAATCTTTGATAAAAAATAAAATGTTATACATAACATTTTGTTTAATTTAAATGTATCATATAAACAATTAGATTCGTGTGTTATAAACAAATAATTTTTCTACACCTCCAATATAGTCTTGTACATAATTTCAACACACATAATTATCCTATGTGAAAATATTCATTTGTATCGTCGTGTTGTAACGCCCGGGGCTGGGGCCTCACAAAGTGAAAGCACCAGTCGTGCGGACAGGATAGCTGTGGGAATGGCTTGTTATTAAATAAGGCATTTACTTAGATTAATAATATTTCTTTAATTCATTAGAGTAACTACGTTCGTTATCAAGTTTTATCTTGATGAACAAATGACAATAATGACAATACAAATGAACAAAACAACAATAATTGAAGTGATATACTCTCGTTACAATAATTCTATTGAGTGTTTTCATCAAGACATAACATTATATATAAAAAAAAACATTTTTTATATACTGACTATTCTTTACTAAAACATTATAAAAGCTTTACTAACTATATTTCTGAATTTGGTACTTTACCACTTTAAATTAGGCATAAATGATTAAGATGTCATTTATACACATTCCTTAACAAATTTAGAACACTACTGAGCACTTCTGAGTATAAATAATTCATTATCCAAAATCGATTAATGCTTTAAGCTTTTAAGTTAAAAAAAAAACAAAGTTTTAATTACGCTTTTGATGTGGCTCCATCGTAGACAGAAAATGCACATCTAGGATGTACGGACGCCAAAAAGTGAACAAGTGAAAAAAGAGAGTGTCTACTTCACAGTGCTCTCGTCAGTTTTATACCCTGCGTGACGCAAAAAGTCTCTATGAGTTAACACCCAAAATTCAGCCAATCAGAACTGGATTCTGCGCGTGTCTCGAAACTTATCAGGTCACACGAAAGGACAATTTGACATTGATTTTTGTGAACCAAAGCGGAATTCGTTCGAGAACACTGACGAGTAAACAATTCTTAGCTTCCCTGGTTGATAACTCGCTACACGTGCCACGATAAAAAATGGTCAGCACACATCCTCACAATCGCTCAGTTTGTTCCTTAAAATAATTCTTAAGATAAAATAACATAATACATTGAGTAGTTTAAGTATGAGTAGAATCCTCATTTACAATTATATATAAAATCATAACGTGGAATGTGCTGGGCACAACAGTCGCAACACACACACACACACACACACACACACACACACACACACACACACACACACACACACACACACACACACACACACACACACACACACACACACACACACACACACACACACACACACACAGTCACTTTCTGCTACAGTGACTAGTTAAGTATATATATATATATATATATATTGCAGCGTGACAGATAAATGCATAATAATGAATGGCATTTGATCATTAGAAAAAATAAAATTATAACATTTAAATCAGAAGAAAGCATTACATTTAATATAAAGAATTAATTCATAGCAACTGTGCAAAGCAATCATTATTATTTAAAAAAAAATATAAGTTCAAATAAAATAAGTTACTAGTGATGAGTCATCCAAAACCAGTCTAATAACCCAAGGTTTTTAAAATATAACCCAGGAAGGTAAGGAGGATATAAAGAAACAATAATGTATGACTAAACCCACAACGAGGATATATAAATGGAAAAGAAACCCTGAATAAGGCTAGATCCACCAATAAAGGTGATGTATTTCTACAATTCCGAAGAAGATGAAGAAATCCCAAGAAACCGGAAGAAGATGAAGAAATCCCAAGAAACCCGATGGCATCAAGAAGAAGATGGTGAAGATACCAGTCCTAGAAGACAGAAGAAAAGAAGACACCTTTGAAGAAAGAAGAAGAAGGCAGCATCCTGAGGAAGATGTTATGCTCTTATAAAAGACACCCATATCCCCATATCCCAAAATAAATATTTTACTATTGTAAAATACAAATAAAAGTATAACGAAATAGTCTTGGACAGTAACAACATGTACATAAAATTAAGAGAGAAAAGTGTGTAGAGTAAGAGTTGCCAGTGAACCAAGATGAAACAATAATATAGTACCTAAGGAACAAATCTCCATTGTAACACACTAACCAATTTATTGATGTTAATAAGACTACACAACCATGTAGAAATAATAAAATAAAAGTGTAAAGTGAACCAGTGCTAGTTTTGGGTATTATAAAAAATAAACCTTATGTTTCATTCTTGGCAATCACAAACACTGAATACAATGAAACATGCAACTTTCAGTGACTTAAAATGTGTACCATGTGAATATGTTACAGTTAATAATAACAAGATATAAATCTGTTTGAAGTGACATTTGGTTTTATAGAATGAATAACAACAGATTTAATATTATACGGTGGCAGGGTACAATTACCCAATACAATGTTTAAAGGACAGTTTAAAAAACTGCATAATCCCACTTAGTATAATAGTTAGCAAATAAGAATATAGATATAAGGTTTTGTAAATATAGGATAAGGATTTTAAAAATGTATAGGATATAAGGACATTTATTTAAATTTGCAACAACTAACATCACACCTGTAAATATATTTATTACTTGTATTAATAGTAATAAGTAATTAAGATGTTAGTTGGTAAAAAACCTTTTTTGTGAATAATATTTTTATCTTAGTAATAAGTATTGATTGTAAAAAATGTCTGAATGTTGAAGACAACCATCTTTGATAATATTTCTTATTTGTTTAACTGTTAATTGTATTGAAACCAATACTAATTATTGTTGTGCTATTTGAAAAAATGTTTAGTTTATAATACCATATTTAAAAGTCAGAGAGGGTATAACACAGTATTTATTGTTTGTGTAAACATTTTGTAAGAAAAAACTTGTTAAAAAATCTAGGCAAAAGAATGAAAACCAAACTTCATCAAAACAGAGAAATTACTCATTTAAATGCAATTAAACAAAAGGGATTTAGATAAAATAAACCTGAGATGAAGCCATATAATTACACATACCACTTAGAAAGATTTTATAAAATTATATTCAGAATTATAAATAAAAATGAAAATGACAAAACTCAGAAATTTCGAGAGGGGAGTCCTATATTCCAAAATAATATTTTAAAATTAACCAATTCAAATAATTACAAGAAAATAAGGGAATATAAACCTTTTAATACAATATGAGATTATTAATAATAAATATAACTGAAAAAATGGCTGAATTTGCATAATGACAGGAAGTTAATTTTGTAAATTTACTAAACACAAAATGAAAGTAAAATTACTAATTTTAGACAAAAAAACACAATAAAACGGCATTATTCAATATTAAAATACGCCGAATGAACTGAAGGATTAATTTAAATTACATCTAGCAAATAAAATTGATTAATAACCAAAGTTTAGGCAGTTATATAATGTATTTGAAAATATGCACAGGATGAAAATTATATTTGAACAATGTAAAGAATAATATTGTATAGGCTAAGATTTTAGTCGAAACTGAAGGAAATAGGGAGTTGATTATTGGTATTTGTACGGTGAACTTGACGAGCGGGATATAACAAAATTAACCTAACTAATCGTACGGTAATGGCGAGTCAGTGAACGACACGTTTTTGTAAAATCGCGAGTGGCGAGTAAAACAATTTTGGAACGTCAACATAGTGACAGAAACAATTATTAAAGACGAAATAACACTGAACAGCACCTAACTACACCGAATAACACTATTAAACACAAGAAAACAGTATACAACATAACCGTTAATTAGTGCCGAATGACAGAAAAGTGAACTAACTTATACATACACAGATATACTAAATACAACACAGAAACTTCACTCAAGACACTACACAACATCAGAAGGAAGATTTGCGGACACCTGGACGTGAATACTACAAGAAAATATCTTATTTGGAACGTCGCATTTCCGAAGGACATTTTTACCAACTTGACGGCAGCCATTTGCAATTGTCGTGAGCAACGCCTCCTCGTTTCCGTCAACTGTATGGTGACAACAAATTATTTTATTTCAATTTATTTTCAATGTATGTACCTAGTATTAGTAATTACTGTTTGTAACGTTATACTTTTTTAATATTGGCCCGATTTCTCTGACTTTAACCATAACTAGCTGTTTAAAGAACCCTATTGAATTTTATATATCAAACCTTGTAACTGTTCGATACCCTGAGAGTCGATTTTATAATCGAAAAGAGTCCATTATTCAATTATTTAATAAAACATTTATAATTTTCACTTCAAAATAGTTCTTTCTTTCATTATTATAACAAATTACAATTAATATAATTTTAAGAATAATCTACCAGAATTTTACCACATACAAAGGAAGATAACCTCCAGAACGAAAAAGTAAACAAATATCGATTGTCCTGGAGACAATCTTACGAGTGGTTGTAGTTTATTGGAAAATACAAGAACATCAATAAAATTTCATATGAAAGTGATACACGTTTTAAAACTTCACAAAACACCATTAATTAATTGATTTTAATTAATTAATTGATAAAAAGCAAATTTTTTTTTAATTATATTTTTTTTTAAGCACAATTTTTTTTTTTTAACATTTGGTGATACTACACATATATATATCTTCAACAGCTTAACACTATTTGACAGGTTTTGCTACATTTGGGACTCGATCAACTGGGAAACTAAAGGAAGTATTTCAGACCAGGAAGACTCGAGAGCCACACCAATTATTAAACACCATTATCATCTGAAAGTTATTGAGTTTATTTACAATATATATTAAAAAGTTAAATACTTGTGAAGCTCCCAACTCCATGTGAGCCATTTATTTTGCACATTACTTACGCTATAAAATTATGGCAGGTGTAAAAGTAAGAATAATAACAACAACGTAATATGATTTACAATCATTTAAAAATTTATTAATCAAAAATTTTCTATTTTGATGCGATTTAAAAATATCATTATTATTCGCATGTGTGTAGCCGTAGCACACGTTTAGTTATTAACATATAAGTAATAATCTCGTATTACACATAGACATAATATACACTCTTATAGTACCCTAAACATTTGTAATTACAGTATATAACATTGCTCTTGACTTGCTCATTACTGTGATAATTATATTATCTAATATCTTTTTAATAATATAATTACTTTTAATGAAGAAAGTTGTGTTAATGGTTAAAATCACAAGCAGAATTATCACTGTTGCACACCACTATATAAAAATTATTTCGATGAGCTGTGAAGCTTGAAAGCCCTAATCGGAATAATTTTTATATAGTGGTGCGCAACAGTGATAATTCTGCTTCTAATTTCTTTTGATTATACTGCATATGCATTGCTTTGTTTTCTATTACAAATTTACTATTAATTTTTATATTAATTTAAATATCATTGAATAAATCATTTATTCAAAATTATAGTTTGATACTTTTAAACATTACTCTAACTACTATAAAAATAAATATTTATATTTCCAAAAATTATTAATTTATCTTTGAATTAGATTGTCTTTCTTTTTACGTAATTATATTGTCTTTACGTGAGTCTTTGTTTTACAAATACATGGTTTTGTTCACTTTATTGGTCTTGGTAATTTTCTCAGCGTATCCTCTTCGGTCCTAGGTTCTCGAGCCTGGATGCTCCTCTGTAGTCGTGTAGTCCTGGAGTCCTTGATCCTCGTCCTTCAGATCATCTCCCCCTTCCGTTGCCTCGTCCCGTACGCTGGAATTTATTTCATGTACTTGGCTGCTCCCTCGTATCCCGTCATGGCCTCAGGTTTCGGGTGCTCTCACGAAAGTGATGAGTAGTCGTAAAGAACCTCCGGCTGCCACGGTAGTTGATCGAGAAATAGTTGTTATCGTGGGGCAGAGCCTCCGGCTCCCACGGTAGTTGTACGACAAAAGAGAATTAAGTTAGCGTGTCTCAAGTATTTATACCCTAGGGCGCAAAAATTATGTTTCAACAATAATCTGCAGGTCTGAATCAGTCGTTGCTGTCCCTTTTTAAACACGATTATTATCGCACTTATTTCGCTTGTTTTTGCCATATTAAAGTATACATACTTTAATTATAAAATCCCGTCATTATATATAACATAAACTTTACAAATGCATTCATTTAATTTCAATATACCTTTTACTTACAGTAGACACACTGTATGGCAGTTTTAATTATAATAGGTATGAAACTAGTAAATTGAAGGTTATAGGCCTAATCCTATCAACCTATCAAGGTAAAGAAGCTTTGCTTGGAATGTGCAGATTCTGTCCCCAGTTCATACGTGTGTAGTTGGAACTACTATAAATTTATCCCTTTCAGTACGAGTGTAATAATAAACTCACTCGTATGGTGTCAATATAGCATTACACAATCCGTTCTGTTCGCGCCGAGCAATTACAGTCGACACCAAGTAGCCAATTAGTAGTGTTGCAATTGTAGGAATTAAACAATCTGCATTGGCGCCAAGTGTACATTGAGCAGATGATTAGCGTCTTCATACATTAACCAGCCTAAACAACGTATAGTCTTTCAGACTATATGCTTTGGTGATACCATCACAGTAAATTATTTTAAATAAAGCGTTTATTTTAAATCTTAGTAAGCGTTTTGTACTGTTCCAAGAAACGGAATTAAAGCGAGATCATTTTAAGCCCCGTCATTGTTAGTACAGAATCTTCGCAGTTTTAATCACGCTCCTATTCACAATCACAGTTTAATTCGCAAAGTCACGCACCGGTCTGTAAAAACATTTATATATTTGCCATTGTTTTAATTCTAATATAAATAATTTTATATTTAAATAGTGTTTTAAAGAAAGTCCAATGTGTTGAAATAATTTTCTTACTGACTGTTTCTGCAAATAGCGATTGACGCTGGGGAATTGGAGAGGGCCAATAACGACATTGATTGAGGATCACCGCTAGATTCACTATCACCTATAGTAGATTACGGCATCGCTTACGATAAACGTAAACTTGCTCGAGTGAACAGAATATGCCAAGCTTCTCCAGAAACAACATAACTCTTCAGTTTACCTCAGTTAGTGCGTCCTTTAACAGTTCGGAGACTGTTACTTTTCGTTTCTTCCTTGTGTCCCCCGCCCTACCATGACACCTCACTGTCTCCTCCCTCCAGCTTTGGCGACCTATGTTACTCGTCCCTGTCTTGGCTACCCTCATGTTTAAACTTCATAGCACTTCCAGCAGTCACACACTGCTGGGTTTGGTTACACACTACATCTACACAAATTCACACACATGCATTGTTCTACGTCCAGTGTGCCTCCTCCATCTTCTTCGCTTCCGGCCTGCACTGGCTTGAGTCTCCTCACATCCTTCAGCTGAAGAGGGATCGCTCCAGATCAGCCTTATTCTTGTCCTTCAGAACAACTCAAACAGCACGAAAAAACTCTTCGTTTCTGTTGATTGAATATCGGTGTCATCACTCAGTTTAATCGCCCATGTCTCACGCTTATAAAAGAACTCTGGTCTTTTCATAATCTCATACAATTTCAGATACGCCTTCTCCTTTCTACAATGTCTGCCTAGTGTTCTGCTTATCTTGTCACAGATTGTAGACAACATAGCTCTCGCGTTACTAATATCCCTATGAAACTCATGTAATGTTAGTATTTGACCTAATTTGCTTGCCCCACAAATATTCAACCAAAGCGTTAAATGTATAAGGTATCCGTCACTCACTGTCATTGGATATTGTGTGGTAACGTAATGTGAATATGGACTGAAAAAATGCCTTCATCTTACTAAAAATCTGTGCAATCTGATTGGTACACGGAGCCATTGTCGAGACGGTACCGCACGTTATTACATCAAAACTTTCCGACCCTCAACCATTTGGGTGAGACAGTATTAATTTTATCACAAACATTACTTATTAAAAAAGAGACAGGTGATTTATTTTGTACTTTTCAGTCAGGTAAATTAGTTGTAAGGTCATTCTGGTATATATGTAATGTTGTAAGGTTATGTATATATTATTCGAGTCAGTAGATAATGTTCCACATATAAATGCACGTTGAGCGTGTGTAAAATGATTGCTTATGATTTTTACAAGCTACTGATTCAAATGGAAGTGTAAAGTGTGACATGATCTAAGTGGTTTGATCTCATTTTGAACAGACTCCACAACTTACCACGAATCATGTAACACAGAACTTACAAGTTCTTCGGTATTAGTTTTAAGGTGGGTGACATTATGATCGCTGTACCAACCAATTTTTCTTTAACTTGTTGTCTTACTTTATACAGTAATACTGTTTATCGCGTTTTTATGAGAAAGGTGTAACAAGGGTATTATGAAACGCAATTTCTCCACGACTTCATTGTTACACAGTGTTACAATGAAGTAACAGTTGCCTGGCATTAAATAGGATATGGCATTGAGTACTAAACGAACATACTGGGACGCGACGAGTTGGAGACCCTGTCATTGGCTGACACCTGGTGGCCGAGGTTATATAGGTAACCTTGTTACCGGCCGCCTGTTGCTCTTACCTCAAAAACGTTGTCGGGTATCGTTTGTCCAAGATCCCCCGTAACTCTTTTACAACACTCTGTCGCTTTTTGCATCCTAAAGATTATCCTCAAAGGTGAGATTCGTAACGTTGCCGACGATGTCGATGTTACATAGGAACCGACCACGGCTTAAGAGCCCTGTTTTTAATAATGTTGATAATATTGACAACAGCCGTGTGAGTTTAAGGCAAATGTTGTAGGTACGTAGCACACATTTAAGTTTAAATTATTATAATCTCAATTTTAGACTATTTCTACACTTTCTGTTCGCGGTTGATCAGGTTGTAATTATATTGAGCGAACAGTACTGCAATTACATGATTCGGAAACTCCGTAAAAACTACAAATGTTGGCGCGTTGACACAAATTTTGACAAAAAAGAACCAACGGTTATTGGGAGTGAAAGAATCGATGTGGCAGTAGATTGGAAAATTACAAAGAGTAGTACTGGTTTATGAAACCTTGAGGTGATATTAACAAAACTTAGCATAAATTATGAAAATATCAGCGGCAGAATAAAATAGAAGGAAAACTTTAAATGCAAATTAATTGTATCCTTATGCATGAGAATAAAACAAATCCCTCCCCAGAAAAAAAAGAAATAATCATCTATTCCCTTGAAACAGGTAAGATAAATCAAAGGAAACTTCTGAATAATCCAAGGAGCAGAGATGGATTTCTGGAGAATATCATCCTGAGTCTACCCACACGGTGTTTTTTCCAACGTTGTTTGTAATCTTTTAATTGTTCGTTTAAATTAATGTAATAATGTAAAGCTAAGCAAGATATACAACATATTTGAACGATTCGTGAAGTCAATTATTAGATTAACAATTTTAGTTTAAATATTCAGGAATTAACCACGTGGTACGGTCACACAGAACGAAAGACTGATGATCGATGGCCCACAATGTTGTTAAACTGTGTTCCAGATAGATAGAAGAAAAGTCTTAAACCAAAGAGACGTAGACGGGGGACACGCAAGATGAGATAGAGAAAAGAAGATGCAATAAAAAGGAGGCTAGACAACTAGACAACAGAAGCAATTGACGTGGAGGATGCGAGAGTTGGGAGTAGCTATACAGGTAGTAGCACGTAGATGGATGGAGTTCAGTAATTCATCTAGTAATGAATTATTAGATCAAAAGCGTTACTCGTTTGTCACGTAGCATAGTATAGCATAGCATAGTAATGCATGTAGCATTTCTGTTTAAAAATTTATTATCGCGTTTGTCAGCGTGATTGGATTACCACGACATAATATGTGAGCACCGGGTGAAGGAGTTGCAAATGCCTCTCACACTCTCTGACCGGACTTGAATAACTGCCGGATGCAACAGGATAACTGTGGCACAAAGACGAACAGACAAAACTTAAGTCGACAGCTGGCGAGGCTCCGTGCCAATTATTTCACTGCCGGTCGAGCACAATAGTTATGGCAATTGAATAATAACACCAAACCACACTTGACGTTGTGACTTTAGTTGACTCATATGTTGCATTAACGTATTAAAGTAAATATATCACAGGAAAAGAGAAGCATAACCCAACGTCTGTAACGTACGGTATGGAAATAAAGAGATTTACGGAGGTTGTTTGAAAACCGACTGTCGTTCAAATCCGACACCACAATAGTAAGCAAATATTGTGAGGAACTTTTGTTTTAACCCTCAAACGCATAACAAATTTTTATTGTTTGAAATTCGTTATTCTTGTTTGTATTGCCTGCGTAGATAAAAGGAAAAATGTAAAAACAAACGAAAAACATTTTTGGACAAATTTTTAAAATAAAAAGAAACCGCTTCAAATCGACAACATACAGTAATAGTAAATAGTTGGTATGAGGAACTTATGATTTAACCATTCAATGCATGACAAGGTTTAATTTTTATAAATTTGTTATTCTTATTTTATTACTTGTGTAGGTAATAGGTAAAATGCTAAAAAAAATCATTGACATTTTTAAACAAGTTTTTTAATAAAAAACTCATTGTATACCACCATGCATACAATGTGCTTACTCAAACTACACTCTGTATTCGTGCTACAGTAATATATAAGTTCATACCTCAATTCATAAGTTCGTATCTGTGATTTTTTCTATCAAGTTCATACCAACTGATAGACATAATAATTTTTATTTCGAAGGGTACTATACTAACTATAAGCAAACTGAACTCAAAAAGAAGAAAAACTCCGCTTGGTTAGGTTAGGTTAGCTATCAGCTGACTAAATACTAAGCAGTGATTAAACACCTACCGTCTATCGAAAAATAATTGTATTACACAGTTCACAGTATGTAAACAAACACTTATATTATTTTTTTGCGTTTATTTATGCAATCTGCTAATACATAACAATAAGTGTAATTTTTTACAGAATACATGGCATGAGAGGGACTAGTCCATTGAGTAGTTCTCTATATGAGTATATAAAAGTAACAGATTATGTATAAGATATTTATAGTTTTAGAGTCTAGGTAAATCCAGAGGAAATGTTAACTTTAGACGTCTTGTCTGTAGGCTGTTGTTTAGTAGATTTATGGCTAAAGGATTCCTGCGCTCTTCAAGCCGTTTCACATATCTTTTGCTAAACATCGCAATGGTTTCACTGACTGAGGGCAGGTCTAGGTCTCTACAGATGTCTTTGTTGCTAATGAACCACGGTGCGTTTGTTATGGCACGCAACACCTTGGTCTGAAACCTTTCCATTATGGCGATATTGGATTTAGATGCAGTTCCTGAAAGATGTAAGCCGTATATCCACACAGGCTTGAAGACAGTGTTGTACACCAACAGCTTCTTTCGCATTGACAGTAATGATTTTCTGCCCAAGCGCCAATAATGCTTGCAAAACTTGTTGTCCAGTTGTTTTCTCTTCATCCAAATGTGGCTGCGGCAAGTCATTGTTTTGTCTAACTGAATGCTCAAGTATTTAAGAAAGTCAGCTACCTGGATAGACTTGTTATTTAATTTCACAATTAATGTTGTCCCGTGGCATTTTGTAAAGGTGATGTGTGCAGATTTCGTTTCATTTAATTTTATTCTCAACTTCTTTGCCCATTTTTTAATAGCATGTAGCGAATTCTGTAGTAAATTTGTTGCTTCCATTGGACTTTTGTTTACAGCAAGGATTGCCGTATTATCAGCGAACGTAGCAGTAATCACATCATTGCCAGTTGGCAGATATGATGTATAGATTAGAGACAGAATGGGACCTAAAACACTTCCCTGGAAAACTCCTGCTCGTATTAGAAACAAACTGGTAGTTACATTTCTGTGACTTACTCAAAAGTAAATATATTCGTCTTTCTTCTAAATACGAATTTAATATGGTAAACATGGATTCAGACAAGTTTTTTTTTGAGTTAATAGAGTAATCCTTGATGCCCAACTTTATCGAATGTTTGGCTGACATCAGGGAACACCGATGATCAATAGCTTTTTTCTTAAATGTTTTCATTATTGAGTCTACTATTCGATGTACTTGTTCAATCGTAGAATGCTGTCTACGAAACCCAAACTGATGATCAAGTATAAGAACCTACATTGTGCTGTAAATGTAGCTGCTTCAGTTACTCATCCCAGTTAATGTCAGATTTTTTGAGTAGCCAAATGGCAACACCGTGAATTTAAGATTTAAATGTAATATATTTCACTGCTGTTATTATTACATGAGACGGTTTGCAGTAACTCTGCAAGGTTCACGGTTCTCTGTAAGCCGTGTGCTCATCAATTTTTAACCTTCAAAGTGACTTCACTTATGGTTTTGGGGAGGCTGTCATTTCTGAGAAGATAACCTACTCACGTATCTTGTCTTCCTGTAACGTTTTCCACAGGCACGGTTATGGAACTTCCTCGTTTGTCACTTTATCCGCGCCCAGAGAATCTTCAGCATTTACCGAAAAACGCCAAAACTCAAACGACACTACTGCTTTTTGAGATCCCCAAGCGACCACGAGTCACTGACATTTTGACTAATGTGTTGCAACACATTCTACACTAAGGTTTTCACTGTGTGTTTCCTATGGTGCATTTGAATGTTGTTGGAGATGAAGAGATTCTGCTTCTTGTTAAAGTCTGGTGTGTTGTCCTGATGGATGCTGCTAATTGTTTCGGCCTTGTGTTATTGCTAACTTTCTATAAAGTGTTACTTTGCTACCAAGACAGGCTAAGGATTTCGCACTTCTAGGGTAGAGTCCATCTCTAAACGGATGTTATATGTTGTTTAATACTCTCTCCCAACAAAGCCATATCGTTAGCATGTCAATCTGCTGTCCTCGCAAACTTACGCCTCTAAAGTTTCATTCTCATCTTTATCGCCAGGCTTTTCTTAAAAAACAGTAAAAGGAATATTAAATCAGAACAAATTGACATTATAGCGATAATTTGTGGAGTTTGATGGACGGAAATAATTGTCGATGGGAAGCCTCAGTAGATTGCGGGGAGGAATAAAGAGTAGATCTATGGACGGCGATTTTGAAGTTCCTTAGGCGGGGGGGGGGATAAATTAGGTGAAACAATGAAGCAATCTATATAATAAATCTCTAGTGGGGTCTACGTTTGTCCGCGGTAATCTCAGAATCTACTGAACCGATTTCAATGAAACGTTGCACGCTGATAACAGGTACCCAACGGAAGGTTTTCCATTTTATTTGATAACGAATGGTTAAAAAGAACCGAAGTTATTGAAAAAAACTCATTTTTTTGAACCCGCGGCTTCGATCGCGAATAACGATAGGTTAAAAAGAACCGAAGTTATTGCAAAAAAACTCATTTTTTTTAAACCCGCAACATCGATCGCGAATATTTGTATATGACTGTTGTGGTAACTGTCGAGTTGGTAAATTGCTAATGGTACATCTATATTAATAATATTTTTATATTTTAAGTTATGAATATCCAAAAAGTGCGAAGCAATAGATACATCATTCATGTTTCCTCGATACGTAAAATCAAAATTTGATAATTTAGTAGATATTTACAAACATGCAGTAATACAATTAGGTGAAATGTTTATTCGTATAGAATAATACAAATAGTATATACATAAGTATATTGATATTAGTTAGTCCATTTGAATATTTACCTTTTTGTAGAGATATGGAATTCTTATCAGCATATGGAATTCGTATAAACAATACAATAATTCATTGTTTGATTATATTGTAACATTGATTATATAGTACACGTTGATTCTGACAACCATACTCTTCGACATTTGAATATTCAGTAGGCCTATGTGCAGTAGGAGTAATTAATTGTCGAGAGTTATACTACACATACTTCATCGAGAATTATGCGATCAGCGTCAGTGATGTAGTATCAGTGCCTTTTTTCGTTAATTTTACGTCATCGGTAAGTAATATGAGCAATATGTATTGTATTGTATAAATTATTAACTGCCCCCTAGAGATTTATTAGTATAGATCAAATAAATACATTTCCCTTTTTTTAGCTTTGCAATGCCAAAAAGACGATCCTGTTTAGGAAGATCTACTGCTGCTGCGGAAAGAAAGAGGCGTCTTAGAGCATCTGAAAATGACGTCGAAGGAGTCGAAATGCAATCAGCTCCTGGAAACTCTTCAGAAAGATCTGGATTAGAAGAAGTCTCACGTGTTGAAAGTCCTACGATTCGTGAAAATTGATTACCGGCACAAAGACGCAGGCAAGCGACTCTCAGATCACGAGGTCTTACTTTACGATGGAATGCAAAATTAAATAGTGGTTTCAATTATAATCCAGTTATTAACTACGCGAATTAAACAGATATCGGGTTACCGAGTATAGTTTGCCCTCATTGCAAAGCTTTAAAGTGGAATAATGAATCACATGGATTATGTTGCTCTGCAGGGAAAATGCGATTAGATCTCATACTTCCTCCTCCAGAACAGTTAAAATCATTATTAAATATAGAACATCTTTTATCGAAAACATTTTTGAATGCATTAAGATCGTACAATTCAGCTTTTCAATTGACATCATTGCGAGCCAATGAAATAGTCGAAGGGAGCTTCATGCCTACTTTCAAAATTCAAGGGCAAGTATATCACCTCATGGGATCATTACTCCCCACACAAAACGAAGTACCAAAATTTCTACAGGTGTATTTCATAGCTGATTACTTACACCAATCTGAAACAAGAATGGATCATATTCGCAAATTGGATAAGCCATTAGTAACAGAACTTCAAAATTTACTTCACGCAATCAACGCATATGTTAGTGAACTGAAAAGTGCGTTTGAATTTGTAATATCTGCGAATAATAATCAGTACAATATTGTGATTCATGCTGATCGAACAGAAAATAATGAAGAGCACAGAGGTCGCTACAATGCACCGACAACTAATGAGGTTGCAGTAGTTTTAGTTAACCAGGAATGCGATAAACTCGATATAAAAATTATTATATTATATTATAATATTATAATCAGTGCGAGGGATCATATGCTACATCGAATTGCAGAAACACATCGAGCTTATGATGTTTTACAGTACCCTTTAATATTTTGCAGAGGAGAAGATGGTTATCATTTTACATTAAAATTAGTCGATCCTCAGACTGTGTTACAAACTACTAACTCGACAGTTACCACAACAATCATATACAAATATATTCGCGTGCGAAGCCGCGGGTACCTGCTAGTCTAAAATAAAACGCAACTAATTAAAATATTGAGGAAAACGCAAAATTATTCAAGGCGTAGATGAAGCGACCAGTTTTAACATACGGTTTTACGGTCTCACGGGTTGTAGTATTATACAGTGGAAACAAAATACAGACTCCAACGAAATCACTAATGACCACATTTATTGAGTCACAAATAACACTCTCACATCAACAAGATACTCTCGTACAGTAATTCAAGTAAATTCCGCAGTTCCGCACTAACTATAACACAATAATCAAAATGACGTGTTCGCAACAATAACTAGATCCGCACTAATAGCCCACTGTAACTGACTGATTGTGCCCGGCGCTGTTGCATGTATATAACCCACAGAAGTTCCAGAATAATTTTCCATTCTCCTAGCCGCGTACAAGTATAATTTGTGAAGTTACAAGTGCTCTCGAACAGTTGACAGGGTCCTTACTGCGCAGCCTTGACACAGGCTAGCCGAGAAACGTGTAGGACTGTCGCGTAAGTGCATCCGCCGATTTTTCAAGAGCGTTACGTTATTTAGTAGCAACACAATACTGTAACAAGTCAAATTAAATATTTATACCAGGCAAAGGTCTATAAAATTGTAAAGGAATAGAAATATAAGTTAAGTACTTTATGTTGGTAATTCCTCATCGTCTATACCTGCCGACCGAGGTGGTCTTTGGTCTGCAGTGGTATCTGAAGCCACTGTTTCGTATCTTGAACAGATAGGATAACCAGGCTTGTACCTTATATTTCAAGAGCATTCCTCCATGTCGTTCTGGAGCAAAAATTCTTTCCCCTGCCAAACAACGTCGGTGAAACCGTTTCGTTATCGGTCATACATCAGATGTGCGCCGTACAGGTCGTATACTCTGCGCCGCCATACCATTACGGCTTCTAAAATGTTAGGCGTGCAGACAATGACATTATTGTGTATAACTCCCACACTTTCCCGTATTTCTGGTCTGTAGTTTCCATTAGTAGGCCGACCGCTATTCTTCACTGACACAGTGCCGTATGTAGCTAGTAATCTCACCGAGCTGCACAACTCGTTCACTGTTTGGGACGAGATGCATCTATTATTAAACAAACCTCAAGAACAGACAATTTTCCAATTATCAGAAAAATTACTATAACCTGATAATCTGTTTCTTTTTTTTTCTAAATTACAATTGTAAAGAAGAAGATCATAAAATAAACACTAATATTTGTAACTATCAAGTTTATGTATTGTTACGACAATTACATAAAGCTCTTAAAAATTCCAGAGCGTCACTCAACACATTTCTCTACTAGGCCGGCTTGCGGGGTCTGTGTTAAGGCCGTCCACATACGTAGCTCTCTAGACTAGACTGTTCCAGAAATTAAAACTTGCTGTATGTTTGTTGGCAAGCATAATTCTTAATATATTATACTGATGAAAGGATTACAGTGTTTGGCCAACCCTACACAATATTTTGAACATTTCAATTAAAACAATTACACTTTTTCTAAATCTTTTCATTTTATCGTCGCCATTAGGACCTGTACACTATAAGCAGATTACAATTAGCAAGCGATATAACAAATGTAAAACATAGCATATAATAATAATTCTTAATATCAATATGAGCTTATTAAAATTAATATATGTGCAATAGTTTTTGGTATCATTTAGACATTTACTTTTCTTGTGTGTGTGTGTGTGTGTGTGTGTGTGTGTGTGTGTGTGTGTGTGTGTGTGTGTGTGTGTGTGTGTGTGTGTGTGTGTGTGTGTGTGTGTGTGTGTGTGTGTGTGTGTGTGTGTGAGAAAATGCATACATATGCAAAATGTGTGTATTTGCATATTACAAATATATTTATTATTTGCCAACAATGGTGATACACATAAAATATTTGTTACAATATATATACAATATATACATATATGACCGCGTGCGCAGGCTTACACGAGACATAAATGAAGCATTAATTTTTTTTAGATTATTCAATATAAGAGTGTATTTATACAGAATATCACGACCATATATTATGGTATCATTGTTCCTTCGACTAGGTCTATGCCATATATGATTTAATTCTTTTGAGAAAGTAAGTTTTCGGAAAAACTAAGCACAACCAGAACTAGCAGTACTAGTAAAACTTGCAACTTACGTAAATACATTTTATCACTGGAATAAAAACTGAGAGAGCATGGCGTCATTCCATAGATATCAGTTTCCCCTAGGTGCTTATTTCTATGTGCTTTTAGTAACTATAGACCAAACACATATCTCACTCTACTTCTCTCTTTTTACTCACGTTAGAATATACAACGATAATTTTACTCTGTACAGCACATATTTAATTTATTATTAATTTAAATAATAAAATAATTAATTCACATACTGTATTAATAACAATATATAAATAATGTGTATATTAATAACAATAAATAATAAAAATAATTTAATACACATATTTAAATAATTTTAATAATTATGTATAGACGATGATCTTTAGGATAAAGTATAATCGGCACCAGAGAAAATGAAATAATTAAAAACGTTATTTGACACATAATGATATGATACAATTAACTCCATGTGAATTGCTCCTTATTTTGTATGAAGATATACATGATTTCGCACAGTTGAAAAACGTTTTCTTAACGCACAACATAAACGTATTTCTTGTGTATTCTGTGACTGTTGAGATATAAATTTTATCACTTTTTTATTAAATAAAATTACTTTGCATCAAGCAGAGAATTACCAACGTATTTAGCACAATATAAGTTGCATGTCGCGTTAACTGTAACTTTTTCGGAGAGCAGACACGAGTAGCATAATGTAATCGCACAAAACAGGTATCAGATTAATGTCTATATTAAAAATCCACAGTCAACTTCTTTTTCTCGATGAGCAGATTGATAGACAATAATTTTCGTGTTTTTTAATAAAGTGCGGAAGTCTTTAGTAGTAAAGACTTTTTTTCAAAACTTCCAGTTTACTTAATTCTGACAATATTGATTCGCATAAGAATAAGGGAATCACATCATACGTGGAAAGAATCATGAGGAACACAAAATTGTTCTTGCTTTCGTCAGGTACTGGGGCTATGGAATACCAGCCAATCATCGTGGACGGATAGATGCAAAAGAACGGTGAGTATTGTCGTTTTGCGGTCTCGTAGGCGTCACAAACGCAATGACAAACACTGGTAACGACTTTATAGTGTGCGTGTGTCGAGACGTTTCCAATTCTCAGTTGCGCGACAGTTTGGTTGCTACTCCAAGCGAAACGTCTGCTACCGCCATTAATGAATCTCTCAACCACATTACGTGCAAGTAGTACCCGTTGTTGTATTATGTACAAAGTAAAGTAACAGTGAATTGCCAATACAGCACAACATGCGGCAACAAACGTTGACTTTATAACGGTAATCAGATTAGTAAAGTCGATCTCAACGTAGTCGTATGTTCCGTGAAAACAAATTACACCTATTGCAAGACTTACGATAGCAAACGTAATGCTCTGTAATGTATTCCTTGTGACCGGCACCTTAACGCCTAACGATTACAGCAGTTTTACTTGATGGACAATATTACTGTAGATGTTGCAGTTCAACTCTTGACATCTGTAGATCCTAAACTGCCAGTATTCCATAAGAAGCCATTCGAAAATGGCTAAAATGTAATCCATAATGTTAATGTAACGATACACCATTGAATTAAGTTTCAATAACAGATAAACCAACCCGACTGTAAAGAATAATACAGCGATTATAAAGCAATAAATATTTAATATAGTTTGAAGTTTTGCTTGCCGCGAAATCCGAAACGGAAGTCGACAGACGATGGCCAATATTGTCACCGGTTCGAACGGCGTATACACAGTTGCTTCCATTCTGTGAACGACTGATTTAAATTTGCCACACTTAGAGACACAATCAAATAATCTAAAACTAATGCGATCACACTATCCGACCGTTCGATGCACAACACACTACCCGACCGTTTTATGCACAACACTATCCAACAGTTTTATGGACAACACACTATCCGACCGTTTTATGCACAACACACTATCCGACCGTTTTATGCACAACACACTATCCGACCGTTTTATGCACAACACACTATCTGACCGTTTTATGCACAAGACCCTATCCGACCGTTTTATGAACAAGACACTATCCGACCGTTTTATGCACAACACACTCCGACCGTTTGATGCACAACACACTATCCGACCGTTTTATGCACAACATACTTTTTTGTAACGTTGACTAAATATATGATTTTAGTCATAGTTTTGGCTCTGCCTTAGGCTTTTGTGTATTCTGTGAGAAAATTAAATTTGCTTACAGGAATACTCACAGATTCCATTATTGTGAAGAAAGAAGATCCACGTAAAATATTGTCTAATTCTAAGGTCAGTATATGTTATAAACGTTTTAAAAAATATGTAAACACTTGGTACGTTTCATAGTTTTTATTTTAACTCTGACAGCTGTTTCTACTTCTTAAGCCATTGTCAAAGAAATGAGTGAAGACTAAACAGAATATATAAGGGTGGTGGTAGACATCTGTATCGGAACATGTATATGAGGTGTGAAGATGGAGAGAGGGTTGGAAAAGCTAAGGGAAGGTCAAGTGTCTGTTAAAACAAGATATAATATGTTTATACGCCTAAACAGATGTCCAACACCACCCTTACATCCTCTGTTTATTCGTCACTAATCTCTTTGACAATGGCTTAAGAACTCGAAACAGTTTTCAGAGTTACAATAAAATCTGTGAAACGTACCAAGTGTATATATACTTTCAAAAACTTTGTATTAATGTGTTTCACCAAGTGTCCAACAAGTCATCAATTAATCTAGTAAATTTTATGTCGAAAATAAAACAAAAGCGCTTGCAAACCTTAGAAAAAAGCTCTGTGTCTAATGGCAATGCTATTTCTTATAAGCGTTGTT
Source organism: Magicicada septendecula (assembly GCA_034769895.1). NCBI lineage: Eukaryota > Metazoa > Arthropoda > Insecta > Hemiptera > Cicadidae > Magicicada > Magicicada septendecula. The sequence continues at coordinate 321,969,852 of CM068375.1, forward strand.
GCCGCGACCTACTTTACTCCAACTCCACTTGTTTATTCATAATATCAATGAATGAATAATATCAATTCAGCGTAATACACGACCATGAGCGTGCGGTATGTTGTCAGTGTATTATTCAGTAACTGCAACTTATCACCTTCAATAAAGCCATCCTGCGTCCTGCCGTCGTCATTTTACTATTAATGTATTCCTTTGATTAAGATATACAAGAATGTATCAATATCACAGCTACATATATGGAGATAAAAGAATCATTAAAGTTGCTTTGATAGCTGACCTTTCAGCTGCTTGAAAAAAAATTCGATTTTTTTCACTGTTAAATGATCACACACACAGGCGTGCGTTCAACGTCCTGGCAAGTTACCGCTATATTGTATATTGAAATACAAAAACGTATAGAAACAACAACCTAAAAGAAGAGACAATTTAAATCACACATACTAATTGAAAATATTACACAACAGACACAAACAACAACAATCTTTTGATCGACGCGCCGTCATCAAAAGCAGGACGGACAGCGCTCTTAGCGGCAGCCTCTGACAAAGCTCATAACGGGCGAAATATAGTTAAGGCAGTAAAGTAAAAGCTTAATAATTTTTATCAGAAATAATTGTGTCCCGTGTCAGAAATATTTTATACAGTTAGTAGTAGAAAAGTCTACAAAAAGCCACAAAATGAATATTTGAGAAAATCCCAGTATGGACAAACAAAATTAAAAATTGTAAAAGTGTTTATCATCATCATCATCTTCAAGGGTTAAATCAAGAATTATTTGTTTCGTTCTCAAACTGTCAAAGATTAGAGCTGGTCACTCCAGGGCTTCCTTGGACGTCCCACACATCTCCGTCCCCTCGACTTACAGTTCAATAGTCGTTTGAGGATGCGGCAGAGATCCACATGGGAAAGATGTTCCCACCAATTCAGCCGATAGTGGGCAATCCTGTTAAGTATACTCATAATCCTTACTTGAGACAAATTAGTACTGAATATGTCCCCTGGACATGTTACTAGCATATCGCAGGGTTAAGACGTATGGTGGGGCTGCCACCTTCAGGCTTAACGTCCATCCCGTTTTTCCGTCTTGGTGTTCTACCATAAACTGGCTGTCTTACCAGACTAAAGAGTCCAGTTTTTCTTCTTGAGTTATCCGTACGATTTTTAGCGTGGTGGTTTCTCCTTGCCTCCCACATCCTACGTCGTTGACCTATGAAAGGCCTTTAGAAGAAATTTCCTACCCCAAGGGCAAGAACGTGCCCTAATCTCTACTTAAAAGTGACAAGTAGAGGGGGGGACACCTTATACCGGCTGTCAGTTGGCCTCCAGAGCCGCGTTAGCCACCTGTAGGTGTTGCCCAGCTACCACCACTTGGAGGTGTGGCTGGATATTTCTCTTCATTAAGGAATGAAACTATAAGGCATTATTTATCCTCTCCAGTATTTTGGGGGAGAAAAGTATTAAATAGAGTACAAATTCAAATAACAACGAAAAAGATTATTTATTTAAAATACTAAATTTATTAAAATAGAAAGTGCAATCAGTAAATATTGTCAATATAAACGTCTGAACAGCTATTTAGGTAACAAATATTGCAACTAACTACAAATTTTTAGGCAAAATATAAATCTATTATTTCTTGGTATGTATTCAAACCTCTGCAGATGCATAATGTATTTGTGAAACTTAGGTTTCTTTCTATAAAGTTGCACAAACACACTTGCAAAATGAATTATTATTTCGTAACATAACATAATATAATTATGTTTATTACAAGGGTACTGAGCTCATGTACACTGAAGAACGAAAGTATTAAGTAAGTTTCTATAAAATGATGAATTCTATTAAAATCGGATTTTATAATTCTCTTTGAAAACTTTTGCAAAATTTTAAAATTTTACTTAAAAACTTTGAGAAATCAGTTTAAACATTTTATAATATTATGTGGAACACCAACTTTCTCCTATTATTGCCAGTACTGTACGATGCTCGTGAAAGAGGTTCAATAACGCTAACAACCAAGTTCTCTCCAGCCTCCCACAATGTTTGCATTATGTAAGAGTGCGTTGACGAGTAACACCCACACTTTTATACTTCAATAAAAAACTTTGCACTTCGCCCGTCGGCTTTATTAATTTATTAAATTTAACATTATGTTATGTTGCCATTAAAGTTTGTGAGTCGTAAAAGGCTTTATTATCGTATTTACGTTATTGATCACTTATTAGTCTGCCAGACGTTATGAACTTATGATTGATAGATGCTTTGTTGAGTAATTACTCCTGTTTCGGAGTAGAGGTTTATTGGGTATGGGGACGCAAAGCTATATAGTTATGCAACTCAAATGACGCCGGTCAAAAGGTTAACGGTTGTCTCCTTACATTAACAATTATAGTGATTCTAACTATATGATACGTTTTCTTTTCAGGTATTATATTGTGAGCATTGGTTTGGGCAATAGCAACGTCAGGATAAACTCCAACGTTAACAAACCATACTACTACTACTACTACTACTACTACTACTACTACTACTACTACTACTACTACTACTACTACTACTACTACTACTACTACTAATACTACTATTACTACAACAACAACTACAACAACAACTACTACTACTACTACTATATTTTGATTAAAGTACAAATTCAAATGAAAACCAAACAAGATGATTTTTTTAAAAAAACATTCTGTTACGTGATGCAGAGAAAGTGATACGCCATTACGTAACGTTCTCGTACATTGGAGAAAGTTGCTCTACTCTATTCCCGCAGCTGTAGTGCGTACGTGACGCTTAACACGCGAGGCAGTGTTACGTAATACGGAACAATCTCGTACATTCGATACCGTTGTTCGAGAAGTTTCTCAAGTAGCCCAACGGTGCGTGTTTCTGCCAAGGTGGCGCTGAAGTGTCTTCTGGAATTTTCGATGGCTTGTTAAGGACGCATATTATGGAACCCTGCAAAGTATAAATAGCACATACCTGCTGCTTAGTTTTCAGTTATTGTCGGGCGATTACTCTGTGCGTTCAAGTGGTTATTAGTAAAAAGTAATTATTGTGGCGAAGTTTTATGTGTTTTATATTCGTGCGGTACAATTGTAATACAATTGTGTCTTATATTAGTTGACATTTTATTGCGTGTGAACAATTTTTATTTGACTTGTTGTAAAAGAATATCTTGTTGATTACAAACTGTTCAATTGTGATAATTAAAGCTGGTGATTAGTGACTTAATTGGTGCCTTGAATTTTGCTTTCCACTGTACGATCAGTTAGACCGTCGTAACAGTATTAGATTTACATTAGATTAGAACAATAATAATTTATTAAAAAAATAAAATGCAAACAAAACTTTTGTCAACATAAACGTCAAAACAGCAGGTTATTAACAAGTATTATTATCTACTACTTACAAATGTATGCTGCAGTCGCAATTTTTTCACGACAGTGACACGACGTGTGTTACATAAGAAAAGACAATCCGAGAAGGAACTGAACACACTTTTATTAAACCAAACACATGTAGGACTAAATAGAAATAACATTTAAGTAGAAAATACTATTACGACATTACAGAACATTCTACTTGTTTCTCGGCTCTTCCAGCTGTAATGTGTGTGCGCGAACGTATTGTTGCTACTGAGATGAAGAACAATTACGTGACACTTGTCACGCATCCGAGACTGATCCAGATTTCACCAGTCGGCGTGCGCTGTGTGCAAGGCAGCAAAGAATTACGTTCTGCTGTTTTCTAGTAGCGTTCTTCACGCGTAGTATAGAATATTTTGATATCTAAGCGGGGTATAAATAGAAGAATTTAGCGACGCTTACTCAGTTTGGTTGCGATTTGTTTCAGTGCGGTTCGAAGTATTGTGGGGGACAATTGTAATACAATTGTGTTTTATATTAGTTGACATTTTATTGCGTGTGAACAATTGTCATTTGATTTGTTGTTAGAGACTATCTTGTTGATTACAAACAGTTTAATTTTGTTAATTAAAGCTGGCGATTTGTGCTTAATTGGTGTCTTGTATTTTGTTTTCCAGTGTACCATACGACGATCAGTGAGACACTCGTAACAGAGTTTTATACTTCACCTTCTAAATCTTTGAAAGTTCCTCCCCTTATCTTTGAAGTATTTATTCTTAGACCTGAATGAATACTTTGTCCAGCAATATTGTTAGCTGCCACACCAGCAGGAGCCATTAAAACAGTTTCATCGCAGCTAAAGGGTCAAGGAACTAACAATTTCCGTTACATTTTGACCAATATTTATAATATTTCCCTTATAAGCACGTAGACCGGGAAAGGCTCTCGATTTTACACTATACACACGCATCACTGGTTGTACTCTTGCTACCAAGAGTTGTTCTACATAAGTGAGATCCATCGGTTCTATAAGTACATCTTTAGGATCCATACGATTAACTGCAGTAATCTAATTTGGGTTTCGCTTACACTGCGGACACATATCAAAAAACGTTTGTTGCATCAACACTCAAGAACAATTTACACATTCATAGAATTCTAGAGATTATAAATTATCTTCAAATTCATTCTGAAGATTTATATATCCTGTGTTGTTTTGATAATATAACACATGATTCATGGTATGTTCTGCAGGGCCTTCAACAGTTGCTGCAGCAACATTTTGTCGCTGTCTCATCCGTCTTTGATTTGTAGTTAAACGACCAATATTTCGACCTCTTATTCGTCAAAACATACTATAAATAATACGTATATATAAATTGACGAATAAGATGTATAGAATATGTGTATAACTAAAACAAAGTACATAAATAAAAAGTACAAAATTGAATAAGAAGTATAAGAATAATAATTTTAATAGAATTTAGAAAATTGAATAAAGAATTATAACAACAATAATTTAAATAGAATTTGGATTAAAATTTTCCTGATCTGTTGTAGTATGCAATGGAAAGTTGCAGTTGCATCAACGACTACATATATTCTCGTCTAAAAATTGACACTTGTTCAACACTCAAGTCCAATCCGTACATCTGGCTACACCATAGAACAATGCTCTACTACTGTTTGAATTAAACACGTGTGAGACACGAATACAAAGTCCCAGCAAAATATAGAACAAAATCTTATCTTATCGAGCGAGAGCCAGGGCGGGCGGCGGAACCCGCACACGCACACGCTCCGGCATTTGTGATACAGCAAAATCTTATCTTACCGGGCGACAGCCAGCTGGGCCACGATATCTCTATCTCTCTTCCTCTCACACGTTTAAGCTCAGATTTTAAAAAATCGTAATATCTTTTGAATCAAATAATTTAGAGAAATAAAAATTATATGTGTGCACTTTTCAATACAATCCGGATATGTATGCAAAATGTTATAACATTCGGTTGAGTAATTTCGGAGGAGTTGGGGGTCTAAGTTGTGCATCGATTTTGCTACGCTCATCAGGCTCCGCCCAATTATGATAGTGATGATGATATTATGTTTAAGAAAATAGGCAGAAATTTCGCATATACAATTTTAGACTGGTCGCTGAATCATACGCGACTAATTTTTGAAGAAGATTGGTGACACATTGAACGGTAAACTACGTAACTTGGCTGTGGCGTTTTGCAGAGTAGTTTTGACCAAAACGTGAATAATATATTGCGTCGCAATGATGAACATACTATATGTGGGAGTTTAGTAATTCCTGAGCCATTCATACAATTCAGAATGAATGGCGAGGAGACTGGAGTAACTACATGATGAATACTTGTTTCTCACGAACTTTACAGAGAACAGCAGAGAGTAAATAGGGATGACGTTTATTATTGCTTATGAAATGTGTCGACAGCAGCCGACAGAGAGCGCACGTTTGTTAACAAAGATCAGGACACTGTAACGGTATTCCATTTCCTGCTTGCTCTAGAGTCACTGGATTCACAGCTCTGTGTTAGCAAAGGATCCATATTACACTAGTGTGATTTAAATTGGACGACGTTACTGTCATGTATTTGGACACACAAATAACTGGCTGCATAACAAGTACGATAGTGGTTGCTGTCATGCGACTTGGAATCGATTTCCGACTCGCGGAAAGTATAAGCTTTCGGACGGAACTCCTCTCCTCACGAGACATCCCTGCTTAGTAATACCTCATCCTACAGACTTCCTTCCATCGATCCAGCCATGTTTAGTTACATAGACTTTTATTTCTTTTGTCCTATTTGTCAGAGGTTCCTGTATTTCCACTGTGAACTATTTTTTACATTCAAAGTCTCTTAAAAGTTTTTAAAAATACTCAAAGACTTGGTAAATCTTACAGTATATTCTCAACCTCTGGCAAATGTTTCAACCTATTAACCTATTCTTATATAGATGGTAAGAACAAAGAATTTGTAGGGTGATGAACAGGTGTAAAGGTGTGTATATGAACACGGGTGTGAGTGTCTATGTTGGAGGGAGCGGAGGAGCAGATCACAGGGAAGATCAAGTGAATGTAAAAATTAAGTATAGTAAGAAAGCAAAATCTAAATATAACTAAACTAAATAATAGCTTTAAACGAAGGAGATACAAAGAATTTAGTCGTTTGTTAAATATTTTGATACTTCTTATTGTTTCCTAATTTTTAAAATTTCTAATAAATCCATTTGTGTTACGTTCTTGTATGTTGTGCAGTAGTATTACATTTTGTTGTATCTTAGAAGTGGTTGTGTTTTAAGCAATGATTTTCTCTATTATTTAAAATCGTTTACTCAAGTTGAGAAATGCGATGATTTAGGTTACTGCCACATTGTTCCATATACATAGCATCGAATTCTGCACACTTTATTTGAAAAATTAAATGTATCTACTATGTTCGATTATTCTTTATTGTTTACCAGTAATGAGAAAAGATTACGTTTATTTACTAATACCATGTTCAAACCTAATCCAGCTTTGTTATGGGCTTTGTTAACCTATTAGACTGGTAAACAAAAATTTTGTTCCAGAGCAAATAAAAACGTTTATAATATGTATTTACTTTCCTGAATAAAAAATGTTAACAGAATGTTTCTATCACATTTAGTTATTAAGTTACTCCTCTTAAGTGTTACATATGTTATGAAAATTATGAAAATATGCAATTATGTTATGGTATTATTTATAATACGTAAATGAATAAACAATTTGTATTGATTAAGCATTAAAGAATGACCAGTTTGACGTGAAAGAAAGTCTGAAATGGCATAGAACAATAAACAATATTAGTCAAAACTGCTGGATGATGCAATTACATAATAATTTATTAGAAGACTGCTGTCTTGAGAAACTTACGAGAAAGCACTTACCTGAAAGAATTTTATTTTAAAGAAATTTACAAGAACATAAACGTTCTGCTGTTTGATATAAAATATTGAAGTGGTATATTTGTGGTGACTTTAAAGTAATTGCTCTCTTGCAAGATTTGTAACTTGACTGTAGTTTTCTTTGCGAGTGGGATAGCAGAGACCAAAAAAATCATTACGTACCGAAAGAGTGGCCAAGTCGAACATCATTAACTTAAGCAAAGAAGAATGTTATTATTGCACTACTTATTGATTCAAAAAAGTTTATTTACTTTCACTACATATAAGGCTAGGAGTTATGAAAAATTTTGTTAAAATATGGATCAAAATGGGTTGGATTTGCGTACTTAAAAATGAAGTTTCCAAAAACCAATTACGCTAAAATCAAAGAAGAAATCTTTGTAGACCTTAAATAAGAGACTTAATTAAAGATGAAACTTCGATAGTACGTTAAACTAGATGCAGAGGGTCACATGGAAGTCTTTTCTGGCATTTGACAGAACTTCTTAGGAAACCATAAATCCAAAACTTAAAAAGAAGTAGGGGATGATCTTTTAAAACCTTATAAAACCATGGGATGCAACATGTCACTAAACATTCACTTCTTGTACTCACACTTACATTTGTCCCATCAAATCTAGAAGCAGTCAACGACGAAAATGGTGAACGGTTCTATCAAGATACTTCAGACGAAGAAAAGCGGCGGCAAGTGGAGTCCGAGCAAGCCAGGTGACTATTGCTGGACCTAGAGAGAGATGCTCATGAGGCAAAATATTGTAGAAAATCCAACACTATACTGTTTAGATAAGATAATATTGTATTGAGTATGTATTTTGAATACGTAATGTTAAACAATTAAAATAGGCGTCTCTAAAAATCATTACGAGATTGGAAAATTTTGAAACCACATCTAAATTCAGCGCGAAAAATACTATTAAATACACCCAATTTCACATTTTGGAGAAAACAAATTATATTTTGTATCACAGTGTTATTAATTATATATTATATAAACAGAATGCAATTATTCATCTTGTTTTTCCAATTATTAGTCTCTGAAATTTAAACTTTCTTATGCTTACTTGCTAAAAGGATACCTTTTATGCTCCGGACGAAGCCTTTCAGTGTCTCCACTTTTATCACATCCTTAACCACTAATACAAATAGCTCACTGGAACCCGAATATATACCGTGAATTCGCCTTCACAGCTGGTGAATTAGTGAACAACCTACTTGTCACTATCCTACTGACCCAGCTCCGTTCAGTAAAGCTCTTTTCTGCCTTCCTATTGGTTACCTCTACGGAGCTTCGTCCCTGTATTTCAATTTTTTTAAATCACTTCAATTTTATTTTCCCTACTGTTTCGTGTTTATTTTATTCTGTCAACCACTTCAATTTCATTTTCCCTACTTTTCCATGTTTATTTTATAAAATTTGTTAAATAAAGACTTTTGTTATTCTGATCTGGCTCTATTGAATAAAATTCTTTTAAAATACTTTTCCTCTGTTTTCTTCTAGTTTATACATTTGTTTAGAAAATTTTTTTAAATCTATTTTTTAAGACTTTTTCCATTCGCGTAAGCATACATCCATCTATCCATAAGCGAGGGCTTGTTCAGTCACTGCTGTTTCTTCCATTCTGTTAGCCAGAGGTTTCTGTAGTTCCGTTCACCTTTCTGTAAGCCTCCTTCCTCCAGCTTGTCATAGATACGCTATGTTCACCATCTCTTGTGTCTAACTTATTTTGATATTCTGTTTGAAAGTCAGTCTGACAACGTTTCGGGTCAACAAGCATCAGACGTCTGTCCTCATAGTAGTAGTCCCTCGTATGTTTGCATACTAAAGTCTTCATTTCTAACGTATTCAAACCTGGATACCTGTTGCCGAGTCTGCGACAGTTTTTTTCTTATTTGGCTTCAAATTTTACAGCTGCAGATAACTATGTCGTTTTAGAAGCAGAAAAAATTAACTTTTCTGAGTTGGGTTAACTTCAATTCCCAAAAAACATTTAGAAAATTTATTTGTAAAGACCAGCATACCCGCTTCTCTGACAGCCGTCCAGTGATTCTTTTAGTAGCGGTAATAATTATATATTTTTGGGAAAATGTCCATTCCTTGTACGTGGATTCTGCATTTATTTGAACGTTACTAATTGCGTGTATATTCAATTGTTTCTTGACATCGTTGTTCTTTACAATTTGCCTTGCTCATTTCTTTATTTCCTTAACTCACTTTAATTTTAGCCATCTAAACCTTGCTTCAATAATTGTTTAGCAGAGGAGTTATGTTCACATAATGAAACTAAACTTCTTCTATTCAGCGAAGTATAAAAGTTTACACTTAATCCTTATTGGGGGATTCTTTTACAGATTTTGTTTGAAGGTATTTACTGAATTTATTGCTGTAGTCTTTATTTTGTAATTTTCACAATTTAATATAACAAGTGGAATGTTTTGATGCTGGAGTAGGCACAAGCCGGATCTACTGTAGTATCAGCACGGGTGGAGGTTGTGCAAAAATAAGAGCGTGTGCATCTGGAGTCGTTTATTGTTAAGATCCAAGAATGGTACACCTTATCAACGAACCCTCACGCGACTCACGAATGCACGGAAAGCCACAAAGGGCTACTTCCATCTTGATACGAATCATCAACCTCCATGAAACAATTCTAAATACGCCACTGCTAGGGACAGGGCTATGACTCCATCCGTGCTGTTCACAATCATAGTGTACCAGTGCAAGGTATTTCGGTTGAGCACGTTATGACCAGCGATGCTCTGAACGGTCGTCGGACCGACATCCGTAAACAAACCCATTTATACACAGGATCTGTAGCTTTTCCTTCAGGTTCTGTTGAAGCCAGTTTAACGCTACCATGCACAAGCTAGGCAAAACTCAAACAACTATTTGGTTTTACCTCTGCTTCCAGCAGACTAGAGTGAGAGCACATACTTCTCAGGAAACCTTCAGCCCTGCCTCGCTTTTGCATCCCACTGCCAGGATTCCGGACTATACGCAGTCATATTTGCCCAGTGTCACGCACTTGTTCATGTCATAAACGTCAAAGTGGCTAAAGGAAGGTTTACCCCATACGTTTGAGAACAGTAATATAATATAAATTAATTAAATACGGTCATTATTATATTTAGGATAAACTTATAGTGTCAACAGACTTGCTGTATTGTCATCCCATTCAATTTCAATAAAGTAAGATTAAATAATAGGCAACGTTATTACATGCGGATAAAATAAAGTTTTGTTGTAACCGAATTATGTAAATTAATTACTTGCTTACGTCGTTTATCAATTAAAAAAATTAATTGTTTAATGAACTAATGAGATTAATGTCGGCTGCATTATCTACAGCAAGCAGCAAGAGTCAACAAAACCACCCTCCGTATTGTTATAATTAATTTGATGTCGTTGCTGGAAATATTCGAATTGTTTCCACTAAATACGACAGGTAATTATTTCGGCCGTAATTACAACATACGTATTGATAATGCCGTACAACCACCTGCATGACGTCCCGTATCAATTCGCTGGGTACGAATGTCGCAACCATCTGCATAATGGTCTCACCGATCGTCCTATGGTACAGTGGAAAACAAAATACAGCTATCAATGAAGTCACTAACCACTAGCTTTAATTGATGACAAACAACAGCTTTAATTAAATGATTATCAGCTTGTACAATAATCCAAGATAAATTTGTCCACACGCAATGATAATGTTAAATAGTAGAGTTCAACATTAATTATAACATAATAACGTTTCGCTACAATACTTCAACCGGCTCTCAAACCGCACTATGGAAAACGATCTGATCTGAGAAAGCCAGCCTCTGTCCCTTACGTACGTAGCGCACGTGTTTTACAATGAACGTTCCATTCTTAATGCGGTGTCCCAGTTAATACGTATTACAAGTGTTTTTCAGAGTAGTCTGGAACATACTTTAATGCGGCCTTGACTGAGGCTACACCTGCTTGACTGTTGGGGGGACGGGTGGAAGGACGCCCTCGGTTGTTCGAGAAGATTCTCGTTACAATATAAACTGTACCTCAGTTCAGACTTTCGAGCTAGCAATGTATCTATGCGCGTGGGTTTTACACAGTCCAGGATTTAATTAATAAAGTTGTGTTAGTGGTTATAATCACAAATAGAAATTACTCTGTTGCACACCACTAACAGGTTGTAACATCTGGAAGTAATCTGTTTCGTAGGCTTCCACGGTCGGCGTCATAGTTATTCAAAACATTTTCTAGGCTGCAAGGCCGTGGTGTGCAAACATTCTTCTGCTGATCAATGTTGATGTTATAATCAGACGTTTCAGCCCCACCTCCGGAAGCCATCTTTAGTGAAAGTTTTTCAAAACAACTGACAAGATGTGCATCAGTAAACCACAGTACTGCGGCAAAAGCCTTTCTTGGCAGTTGTTTTAAAAACTTTTCCTGAAGATGGCCTCCAGAGGTGAGGCCGTGACGTTTCATTATAAGAAACAATGATCAGCATAAGGATTTTAGCAGACCACGGCCTTGTAGCCCGTATAATCATTTGAGTAATTACATTAGGAATCCAGACAGTTGCTATGGTATGGTCACGTAATGAGGATGGAGGAGAAGCGATAGTCAAAGGAAACATTAACTTACACATCACAAAACAGGAGAAGAAAAGGAAGACTGACAACACAATGGAGAACAGGAATTAGGAAAAGCATGAGAGATCCAGCTATTAATGATGATATCTGGAAGCATAAGGAGAAATCGCGATCGAAATGGGGGATGCGGCATAGACTGTAGGACAACCGCTAATAAAAAAAAAATACATCGAGTAGTTTTCATACAGTGGTGTGGAACAGCGTAAATACGGGTTTTGTCTTATCTTAGCTTGCATTATATTTCTTAATTCCATTATTCATGTTGCTAAAAGTGTTAAATACTTTAAGGTGCACTTGGGCAGAACACGGGGGTGGAATAAACACACAACTTCCAAGAAGACTAAACTTAAATCCAAGACCTGAAATATTTACTGGCTGATACATTGAAAATCGCGTTTAAGTATCACCATCAGTTTTATTATTTTATTTATTAATTTATTAGCAATTAGAAAATACATTCTGTAAGCTAATCTGTTGATTAGTGTATATAAGAAATGTACATCTATATAACGTGAAGACGTGTTTCTTCCAGCGATTCACCTCGTGATCCTTAAAGGTCGGATGGCCAAAGCCTTCTCAATCTTCTGTCCACTGCAGGCTCTAGAAGTGGTATGGTCAGCGGGTTACAATGGTCGGAGAGTCTTGCATGATGTCTAGTGCAATGTTCATGAATGACTTACGAATATGGAAGTCTGTGTGCAAAGCGTGGTTAGAGACCTTAGGGCATTTGTGATAGCTCGTATTAGTTTTTGATTGGCATCGCTGTATAATTTTAATGTTAGATTCGGTAGCGCAGTCTCATAACTCGATTCAGTAAGTCCATAAGGGTTGAATACCCAAAGCAATTTTTTAAACTGCTATGGCCTTATGACATTCAATTTTGGGGTACTGCTAATACGAGCAACATAGAGATTCTATAGCGCTTTCAGTCCTAAACTCTGAGATCGATAGTCGACTCTCCATGTTTGTTTCCAACAACTCTATACAACTCCCTTTTCTGTAGTTAGCAATCCACAGGTTGATTTGTAGCAGGTCTCCACACCGATTTTCTCTGTGCTTTCCGTTTCATCTACTCATAAAAACTACAGCTTACATCACCAATAATCTGTTTTGTATATTTGAGTCTCGGTATTCCTCTTTCTTTTTTCCCTTCAATATAACTCTTCCCTATTGTAGTTTTTATCAAATTCCCTTAATGCATAGTATGGCTAATAAGTGCAACTCTTTGAATCATAATATTTTGCCAAAAATGACTTCTCAATACCTCCATGTAATTCTAGTACACCAAGACATTAAATTTCCTACTTTAAAAGAAGAAATTGTGCGCCTTAGCAGGAACAGCATAAACCAGAATATTATCTTAACCCTCTAGCTATTTGTTTGTTTAATAACAGTGAAGACATTGTAGACAGAAACGATATAACTTGTTAGATCTTTCCTACAGGTTCAGTGAAGAAAGGTTCAGTTAACTGTATGCATTATCTGTACTGTATTCTCTGTATCGTTTGTGTTCATATCAATATTTACTCTTATTGTTAACTGACATTTCTGCCCTAGAGGCTCAGTATTTAGTGTTTATGTTAACGTAAGTTCTCAGTTTATGCCACCAGCAAGTGGTAGTGTCAATGTGTTTAGATGTTCTGACATTTAGACTATTATGGTTTTAAAAGCACACGAACACTTGATGGTTTCACAAATCATTCTTAACCTCTGACAATTGTTTTAGCGGATTAGGATATTCTGAAAGAGCTGCTAAGAACAACTGAATTCAGACTATTACTTAAAGAATTTGTGTATGCGTGTACACTGTGGACAATAATAAAAAGAGCTGTCAGAGAACAACCCTTCGAATCGTGTATGTTAATATAACTCATTTTGTTTACTGTTAGTGTGACAAAGAGATTACAAATTTGCAATAAATGAAAATCAAAAAAATTTCTTCTTCTTCTATATTACGATTCACTCCTGTCTCAGCCACGACATCATTCTGTTTGTAGTCATCCGTTGTATTTCTTTCTTATCTTCATAGTGTCCGACATTCAGGCCCATTTGTCAGTGGGCGTTCATCGCATCATTGTGTCCATTCTATAACATCTCTTGGTTTCATTCAACGGTAATATGACGTCAGTGTCGAGACCTCCTTGTGAAATGATCTAACTTTGTCTGAACTTGTTATTTCATAACTCGTCGCCAGTAATTCGTTTCCGTTGTCCAAGGCTTTCTTACGGTTTTTCTCACGCACACACACGGTTTCCTGGCTATCATTTCCTACACATCTGCACCTGTGTTTAAAGAGCAATCAACTCAACTTCGCATTTGTACAAATTCCTATCTTGCTTAGATGTTCCGTAATGTTCCTGTTACAAATTAAGTGTAGATTTCCTATCGCCGCCTAGATTTTAACAATCGTTTGTTTTTTGTTTTCTTTAGATTTTCTCCTTATGTAGACATGAGATTACAAAGCTACGTGTACCTTTAGCACTTCCAGGCGTAACTACTGCACCATCTTCCCATTTTAGTTAGGTCTTCACCTGTACCGCTAACAACAAAAGAATTTTCTTTTATTAAATTTGATGTTATTGCCTTACCTCTGATGTTACGCATGCAATTGGCAAAGCAGAAAAAGAATCGTCTTCTTTGTCTTTTGTAAAAATCAACTCGATCTTCACGTGAATGAAGATAGTAAAGATTACAATTTTCATTATTAACGCCTACACTGGCAAGAGTTCTCTTCTACACTCCGGGCACTTTCTTAAATTAAAGCTTTAAAATAATTAAACTAACCTGCAACTTGTCTATGGTGTCTCGGATTCTTCTTAAGAACAAACGTTTTAGAGTATTATGTACTAGCTTTATGTTCAGGATTAACGAATTAATAGGTAAAAGGTTAATGGGGAAAGCAGCGATTTCTCGAGTTTACTTTCAATAAGCTAATACAATTACGTAAACAAGTCAACAGTTACATATTATTCCATAATGGTAAACACCTACTACACACGGGCCATGGATAATCCGCTTAAATTTATGTAACACCGTGGAGGCTTTAGGTGTCGATATTGACAGCCGCTGAACTGGAAAGCACTTGTTCTTCAAAACCTTAGTTTGATCTGTTTCAAAAACCTGAACCTTAAAAACGATGTAGATATAAAAACGCATCCGTTAATGTTCTTTGGTTACTCTGTCAGTCACTGATAATTGTTCACATTTTTTACTTATAAACTCAAAGTACACAGGTTAATATAACTTTAGTAATAGACTGGTTCAAAGTTATATAAAATTGTAAACAGGCGGGAAAATGAAGATGTTTCTCCTAGACGGATATTTCCCTTACTCGGAATTTTCCTCCCACATACAATGTATGTATTCAAATTAATAAAATATGCAAAACACAATTAAAGCTTTACAAAGTTATGCTATTCACTGTACTGTTCTGTAGATGTGAGCTATGGATAAGAAACAAAACAAGAAAAAAGATTGTAAAATACAGACTTTAAATATGGCGTTCTTACGAAGAGTTAAAAGGTGTTCTAAACTTGACCGTATAAGGAAGGAGGCCATAAGAAAGGAATTTAACGTTTCTAACATAAATGAAAAATTAAAAGATTACGCGTACAAACAACGATGGCGAGAAAGAACACTTAGAAATAATGTCAGACACCAGACTGGCCAAACAAGTCTGGAAGTACTGTGCCGCGGTTTTGATGACCCGGCGTTTGTATAAATAAAAAAAAAAACATTCGTTATTGAGCAGTAAGTACTTAGGTCAGCTGCGAAA
Organism: Magicicada septendecula; assembly: GCA_034769895.1. Classification (NCBI taxonomy): domain Eukaryota; kingdom Metazoa; phylum Arthropoda; class Insecta; order Hemiptera; family Cicadidae; genus Magicicada; species Magicicada septendecula. The sequence goes on from CM068375.1 coordinate 321,985,590, forward strand.
AGGGTTCCGCGGTGCAGAGCGGTTATCGTTTTGCTCTCTGCTTGGTGGCGCCGCCTGTTGAGGGAACCCGTGATTAGCTTGGCCTGTCCGACACGGCTGGCAGGCTGTCAGTTCGCCGCCCGCTACGTAACGTAACGTAAGCAGTCTATCTCCTTCCTACTCGGTAGAGCGTTTTATTGTGGGTTTGTGAGTTTTTATTTCTACTCCTTATGGCCAAGTAAGCCGCATTAAGACCTACTGGTAAGTACCTTCAATATATATTAATAATTTGGTGGCGAAAGTTTTTAAATTGAAACTATTTTTAAGCTAGATGCAGATAGATTGCCTATGAATGCACGTGGCGTTTGACCAGATAGGTATTGCTTATTGTGAAATATATAATTAATTTTTAACTTAATACCGCCTATTAATTGTATTTAGTAACTAATTCTTCAGTATTGAAAATAGATATAAGAAAATTATGTAATTTTCTGAAACAGGGGACTTTGTTGAACACTCTATGAAAGCACGTGGCGAATGACCGGAAGTGTACCCATTTTTAAGTAATTTATTCATTTGTACAACTCTAAGACCGCCTATAGGTAGTACTTAGTAATTACCAATTGTCCATAGCTAATGGGCGTTATAGGGAATTATGTAATTGCGAGATTTTGGGTGATTGAATGTGATAGAACGTGGCGAATGATCTTGTTGCCTATTGGGATATGTTAAAGCCGGACATGCTTGTGAGTGTGCCTCATAATTGAACCAGGTCATGAGTGAGTTATAATAATAATTTTCAGATTAAAATATAAGTGGGGAATGTGTCTCCTAAATTTTGATGAGTTGTATTAAATTGGTCAGGCGAGTCTAGGTCTGGTGTTTGTCATACACGCCTTATATGTGACAAGTGTGTACAAGCTTTTGTGGTCAGTACAATAATCTTGACTAATCTCTAGGGTTTCCGTCGTAGTCGAAGATGTGACCAACGCATGATGTACAGACATCTTCATCATGCCCTGAACCTCTGAAACTTAGTTCTACCGCAGCGGAGGGAGACGTCACTGCAAGCTACAACCATGTGACCGCCTGGATCAAATGAGGTGACAATTACACTTTTTCTTTATTTCAAACCTGGCCTGCAGGAAACACTATGTGACGTGGATATAACATACGGTTAGATTAACTTTATACCGGGACACCGTTTAGTCGCGGGTATGTGTCGGCGGGACAGTTTCAATATAAAATAAATAATAATACAGTTCATACAAGTAAAATTGTAAACCGGCCCGCGGGAGGGTTCCAGCGTGCTTTCATTTTATGCTGTATAATGGGTGCAAAAGTTGTGGCAGAGACAGTCTTTTCAATTAAGTATTGGGCGTTGTTTCATGAGGTGCCGAACCGGCTGGTTGGGTTTCATTTTCGTACTTAATCTTTTTTTTTGCATACAAGGGTTGGGGTTTTTTTTATTCTGTTTCAGGGTTTGTGACTTTTATAAATTTCACAAATCAAGTGGTAGGCACCTGTTGGTGCCGTCTCATGCAGGTTTCCGACAGGTCATCCTGTGTCAAGTCAAGCATGTTTTGGTACACTCCTGCGGCCGGGTCAATTCAGCATATCTTTAATTTATATATATATATATATATATATATATAGTAACCAAACCTCGTTACAAATAAAAACTGTGTTATTTAATTTTTTAGAAAAATTAAATATTTTGTTTTGAAATTTTTAAAAAAATTTTGTTTTATGTTTTAGTGTTTAATAATTAAGTAAATAATTCTTGTAAGGGTGTAGTGTTGAAATTTTATTTTTCTGTGGTTTAATTTTGTCAATAATCTTGTTTGTGGTTAACTGTAATTAAATTCAGAGTTAATAGGATTGTCTCAATTCACTAATCGATTCGAGATTTCTTTTTTATTCTCATAGGATTACTTCCAATTGAGTAATGGCCGCTTTTCTTTGAACCCTGTTGTTAACTACACTGTGTTTATTAAATTTATAAAATAAATTTTAAATCAAAGCTTTGAATTCAATATTTTATTGACAATTGTTAAATGGATCGATTTAAAATCGATTATCACATATGTTGCTCGACTCTTTCACAGGGCGATCGATTGTTAATACAGGTTATTGAATATAAATATTTTCTTAGGTTCTTTTAACGGTTATAATTAATAGTCAGCGAAGGGGCAAGGCTAGAAAGTATAACATTCACAATCAAACAATTTAATAATTAATAAATACAAAATTATTTGATAATATATATAATGTTTATTAATTGAAACGTCTATACCAATGACGAGCGATGAATTCTAATAGTAGAGTTCGCTTTGCATGATGGGAGCCAACATGGCCGTCTTCCGTGCTGCTGGAGTTAATGTGGCTTCGATCAGACGCAATTTCTTTCAATAAAAGATGCCTCGTTCACGCTCCTCGTCTCTGCCGTATGGGGAATTCCTTCTCGTGTTATGAGAGTTGTCCTGGTTAAGTATTCAGTGTTCACTTCGATTAAATGTTTCGGATTATGTGTGTTCACTTCTGTCAATGTGTGTGTCGAAAATGGTAAAGTTCGTTTGGTTATGAATAATTCTTGTTTTATAGTTTTATTGGGTTATATCACTTGTATTCAGTTCAGTATTAATTGATTTCAATGTTTGTAGTTGTTGTGTTCACTGAATTTAGGTTTAAAGTAAATTTTTCCGTAACTCTCGATTTTTATACTGTAAGCTAGGCTCTACTGTTATACGCCATTAACGTTCTGATATATGTTTTATTAGCAAGAGCTTCATCAACCGTACTCGACGAATGTTAATTAAGAACTGTTTTACTTCCTTCGCCTTCTGAAATATCTTGCCAAGTTAATATTAGAAAAGTATTGTTTCAATGTTTAATCGTTTCCGATACATGTAAAAAAGGTACATTATACTCAGAATATATTTTGGTTATTAATTAACTTCATGAAATAGTAAATATATAATCGGTTTCTTTAATTCCTTCTGCTTAATGTGATACCCATTAATCTAATCTTACAAAGTTTTTATTTAAAATTGCCATATTTCTTTCATTTTGGAAAAGTAGGCTCAACTTTTTGTTTCCTGTTCTCCTCCAAATATTAGCCATTTTAATATGTTATAATTAGGACTATATTAAATTTCAGATTTACCTAAAGGTTTATCTTTCCTTAATTTCTTGCAATTTTATCAATTGATTATCCTTTTAAATATAATTCATGAATTTATGACTCGCCCCTCTGAAATTTTTAAGTTAATACATTTACAAAATTTTCAATAATTTTATATATCCTTTTATATTATCCTATTAAAGTCTAGTTTTAGTCATAGTATTTGGTGACTGATTCACCTTATATAAATTCCATCTGTTTACTTGGTTTATTTAACTTAATTAATCAATTATCATTTTGTTGGAATTTCCTATTTGGCCTAGATTTTCTGGTTTTACATATAATGTTTTTGCATAATACTGTTTCTATACCCCTTCTGACTTTCTTATTTTAATACAACATTGTTTAAAATCTCCTTAATTAACAAATAAAACATGTAGTATTGTATTCCTACTCATAATCTAAACAATATTTAAAATTAATAATATCGTCTTCAAAGTCAGACATTTTGGTTTTTTAACTACTATTAATAACATATTATAAACATTTTAAAAAGAGTATGGTATCCATACCTAGACATTTTAGTCTGGATTACCACTGTTAAACATATTAAACATTTTAATAAACATAATAAAATCTTATTCTATCCACCATTGAATTATGGAGTTCATGGGCTTAAATACATACATAACAAGCCATTTATTTTTATTTATTTCTTAAACTTATGGTTGCAGTCTTATCTGTTTCTATTTTGGGTATTACATTTTTATCCCCTGTCGCTTTATTTAATCACCACCTGCTTAGAAACATTAGTAATGTTTTCATAATAATATTTTTTAAACTCTTATTCCTGTATAATAGAAAACATTAAAGTTGTTTTATGGTATACATATACTTAGTTGAAGTATTAGTTACACTTCTACTTGAAGTTTATTTAATATATTGAAATAACTTGCACTGGTTCACTTATATTTTGGGTCTTATTTCTCCTTGAGTTTTACAATGTTTCAAGACCAAAATCTTAGTTATAAGGGATTATGAAGGTTTGTTTATTTCATTACACAGTAACTTTAGTGGGTGCACTTCTACTGACAACACTAAACACTTTGTTTATAACTATTTTACATTTAATATCAGGTTTTGGGGTGTTATACTTTCTTTGTGACATTGATTCTTTTTTGGGGTTGGTTATATTCTTTTCAATAGGTTTCCCTTTGGTACATCTTGTAGTCCTTCCATCCTTACAATTTGGCTTCTTGGAAATTCTTTCTTCTTGGTTTCTTCAAGGTCATATTATGTTATCATGTTCGATGGTTTGTTCGGTGTATCTTCCTTACCTACTCCCATCCTACCTGCGTATTATTCTTATTTTATTTTAGTTTTTTAGGGTTTATATATCTTTATACAATTTTGTTGCATTTTGGTTCTTTATTATTATTTTTTCCATTCATGGTGGTATTTTATTTTGATATCTATATGTTCCCATTTGAATTTTCCTTTATATTTATTGTAGTTGGTTTTTCATGATGATCATATCTGAATTTTTATTTAGTGGATTATATGTCATGCTACTATATATATATATATATATATATATATAGGTCGATAAAATTAAAATTTTACCTTTTTAATAAAATTGTACAGGCGGTACTTAAATTTCAATTTATGGTTGCGCATTTTGCTGTTATGTTCAAATAGAATTCTTTTAAAATGTATATCTTAATAAAATTGAAGCTCCTACTTTTATGAAACTTACACAGGCTGTTCACTGGTACTTGTATTTTATAACTTGTATTTTCTGGCCATTATGTGTCAAGCCTGACTTGCTCAGATTTATCAATTGTCCAATTTTGTAAAATTTATGCAAGCTGTATGTAGCCTTAATTTGCAATTATGTTTCCTTTTATTACGGTCAAGTCATTATAATTAAACCTTTTAAGTATTATCAACTCTTATGGTCAACCTTTTAATGATCTATACTTTATAGAAATCAAGAAGTTTTACATTTTGCAGAAATAGACAAATGGTACTAATACTTTAACTTGTAATTATAATTTGCTATTATGGGCCATTCGAATTGCCTTTCAAATTTATGAATTATATTTGAAATTAATACAGAATTGTTACAGTTTGTTCATTATGTTGGTGATATTTTGAGTAAGCTATATGCTGGCTGTAGACATTATAAAAATTATAATGGGTTTTCTTAATAGATGATATCAGTTCTCAATTAATAAGTACTAGCGGGTTACAGGCATTGGATGTTCCTATATAGGCTATGGGGCGATAACAAAAAATATAGTATACAGGCGGGCCGCTGGGCTTTTGTGGGTATGATGTGTTAGTGAATTATAAATATGATCTTGTTAAATTATATGTGATTTTATGTGCTGTTATATGTTATGGGGATGAGTAAGATATATATATATATATATATATAATTTTTTGTAATGTCGAAATTTTCTACATTTGGGATACCGAAAGGGATTTGTTGAATTATTATGATTAATTTAAACTGAAGTTCATATATATATATATATATATATATCTTTATGTTCAATTATGTGTTCTCTATGTCAAGCGTTATAAAAAGGGGATTTAAGCAATTTATATAATTATTGAAATTTTGATGTTATGTGATCTTTTACTATACGTATATATGCAGAATGATTTCAGGAAGAATAAAAAATTGTTATTGTTGGTTAACAGAGTGTTTTAATTGCAAGTCACGTCTCACTGGACCCAGCGCATTTTATGCTTCTTCTAGACCTTCCGCCTAGTTCTACATATCTGGTAGACTCTCCTTAAAAAAAAAAAAAAATCTATAAAAACTATATAAAAATAAGGAGGGGTTACAGTGCAAACCTATAGGACACAGGTGTGAGGGTAGAGGCAAGAAGAGATGGCTGGAGGATCTTTGAAGGCGGAACAGGCAGAACCTTGCCTTTGTCGGTTGTGGAGATGATGGTCAAACAATTTATACGTACGAATTAAACGATTCAAGTAACATATACAACGCTAGAGAAGAAGATACTTGAAGCCTTTCTAAGCAGTGTTCATTAACATTTGAAAAACCCACTAAATAGACGAATGCAAAGCGTTGCCGGCCTACCTGAAGGCGATACATTTTTCGTAGTAAGACTATGTTACACTGACAGGAGGAATATTTTTATTCTCTAAACGAGTTTCGTAAGTATTATTTTCGAATTAAGTGTCTATCACACGCTAATATGTAAACATGATGAACATTTTTTTTTTAATAGTTGTAAATATTCTGAGTGCAATTGTGATGTACGGATGGCTTGCCAATAAAATACAGAACACCTTTGAATGACTGACTCCTAGTAGTCTTGTGTGTACAAACTAAAAATTGTAAAATTATTTTTTTAATTCTGTTAAAATAAGATTATAAGTTGGATTACATACAAGAAATGAGCCTATACTAAAGTTAATTTAAAAACTTTACAGAAAAATCAATTCAAAAAATATTATATAATATTATGTGAGACGGCAATTTTCTCCTGTTATTGCTAGTACAGTACGATGCTCGTGGAAGAGGTTCAATAACGCTAACAGCCAAGTTCTCTCCAGCCTCCCATTGTTTGCATTATGTAAGAGTGCGTTGTCGAGTAACACCCACACCATTATATATCTACAGAAAACTTTGCACTATGCCCGTCAGCTTATTAATTTTATGTTACATTATGTTATATCGCCATTAAGGTTTCTGAGTCGTAAAGTTGTTATTGTTGCATTTACATTATTGATCACGTTTTATTAAGCGTTATAAAGTTTTGATTGATAATGTGCTTTGTTGAGTAATCACTCCTGTTTTGGAGAAGAGATATATTGTTCACGGGGAACACAAGTTATAGTTGTGTACCCCACACGGTAAAATAAGCGTGTTTACTAATCTACAAGTCGTGGGTTTGATTCAAGGTAAAATCTGGGTTTCGGTTTCTAAGGTCGATTGAGGTTATAAACATGGGTATCTGGAAAACATACTGCACTAATGTTGAGCGCATGCACTGTAGTACTGGCCACACAAACTGTCTTGTAGGCGAACGGCTGGATCTTTTGAAGCAACCAAACCTGCCTGACTCATAAAATGATCAGGCGGTAAAAGATAGAGCCACGGTCATTATAAAATACTAAATGTCAATACCATAATTATATACATCGTATATCTTTTAACAAACACAATAATTATTGTCAAATGTTACATTTTATGTTCATGTATGACGGTATTATATTGAATTTTTTGTAACCAGTTGTAGTAGTAGGACATCAGTTTGAACTTTAAGCCTTATCATGTTAAACTTTTAAGTGAGAGAAAACAGTTCTATTCCGCTTCCAAACAGTTCTATTCCAAATATAAGCATATCACTACCGACTCGGTACACAATGTTTTTATTGGTAAAAATGTAAACGTTTTACCTTACAGCCTGAACCAGTTTTCTCTTCTTATAAGCTTCGTCAGGGGCTGCCACTGGGAGCGCTGTCCGTCTTGTTCTTGGCGACGGCCCCGTCTTTTGTATAATAATAAGCGGAGACTGGTTCAGGCTATAAGGTAAAACTTTTACATTTTTACCAATAAAAACTTTGTGTTCCGAGTCGGTAGTGATATATTCAGTTAATCAATGTACACGTCATGGACAACAAAATCCAAGAATTCTATGCCAATTCCCAACAGTTCTACTAAGATTGTTCGTTACAAGAATGTCAACTCCACTGAGAATAATGCCCACTGTCCTAAGCATTATATCAAATTAAGACAAACTTATTCCATGTCCCCATTGTCATGGAAAATCACTATAATTAACGATAGTGATTTTTGGAAGCTATACACATTTTAATATTTCCTTATAAAATAAAGCTGCTTTATATACACAACAGGTATTTACTGCATGGATGTGTGTATGTGATGAATGAGTCACGGTATGTAGGATCAAATTTAAAGGGAGATTCTATGCCCTACATTGCCAAGGTCAGATTGCAGATGTTTGTGTCTCATTATATTGAATTTTTCCAAAGATATATGCTTGAAATTGTTGCTGGTTTTTAGTTGTAATTGAGTTTACTGATATAGAATTTCAGCACTTATATATAATTTCTTTTCTATAAAAAAATGTTCAATCAAAATTCTGATAATAATGTTTTAACAAAATGGAAAATAATTAAGCATTTTTAATCATTTTAGATCCATAAAATTATTTAATTATCTGTTACAATTTTATGACTGTATTATTAATGATTTTATACAATTTATTTGAATTATTGTATAAGAGTGTTTTCCTTGATTTCTAATTGTTTTATGGGAATAATTAAATTCTGTATTTAATGATACTTCATCTGGTGTCGGTTATTCTGTTTGCTTTTTCTATGTGAGCTTTTTCTGTGAAGTGATAACTATGAATTATTGTACAAGAGTGCTTTTCGTTATTTGTAATTGTTATCTGTGAATTATTAAAACTTGTAATTAGTGATTCCATCTGGTGGCAGTTACTCTATTTTCACTTTACAACACGACGATCTATTATGACCACCAACTTTAGGAGGCTAATTGTCTTCCTTAAATAAAGTGTTAGTTTTAATCGCTCTCCAGGTTTTGTTGTAACTAACTACCGCAAAATAATTTTTTTCATTTTACGTTGCTTCTAATGATTTGTATTCTTTTGACGATAATTAAATTGATTTTTCTACGTTTTCTAATAGAGACTATTTTACATTATTATTATTATTATTATTATTGTTATTATTGCAATTTGCCCGTGTGATAGTCAACCTGCGTGACGTGACCGTCATTCGGTCTGAGGCGGTGCGAGGTGCACAAGTTTGGCAAACGCGGAGTATAGCGTCTTACAGTTTTTCTATGTCCCATTTAACCACACGATTATTCTGTGTAGAAAATACACAGTTGTTTTGCTCCAATTCGTATTTACACATTTATATGTGTAAATACGAATGTATGTAATAATGTGAATACAAACATGTATTTACACACTAATATTGACTGTCTGTCTAACTAATTGTTTATGTAACTAGCAGTTTCCTAGGAAACGCGGTGTTGTGAACAAATGTGGTATTGCTTTTGTGAATTTCTTCCAACGGACAGAAAGTGTTTAACTTTTAGTTTATGATTGAGCTGTCGGTTCAGTCGTTTTACTTCAAATCACGCTCATCATGAAAGCCAATTTCTCTGCAACCATTTTGCCTATGTCGTTTCTGTGCGTTGCGTTTGGTTTCTTTTTTGCGGATTGGAAACAAACACTGGTTAGGAAGATTGTGACAGTTTACTGCAGCCTATTAACCGTATGTTTGTTTACAAGCGGATCTGTTCTGTCGCTGCGGCACATTCGTTATATGGAGTACAGTTTTACCAGTGTTACACAATGGCTTTTGCAAGTCGTACTGACCAGTACGTTCACGTACTACCGTGTGAAGTATATACTGGAAGAGAAGGTGATAGGTGACATTCTCAGTAGCGTCCGTTGCGTTGACAAGTATCTTCGACACATGGGCGTCAACGTGCCACACAAGTGGAACTGCGCGTTTTGTGCAATCTACACGGCTGCACTGGGCGTGACAGCCATAATCTGGAGTTGGTTTACCTTCAAAGCGCTACATTTGCCAGACGACACTGTAATGTCTACATACATGAACGCGTTTCTCGTTATAGAACTTTTTATCCCGCTTGCATTTTCCGCTCAGCTTATGTTCATTCTCTTCATTATAAATCAAAGAATTGGGTTTGTCCGCTACGCAGCTGACATCAAGTATGATAATTTCAGTAAAAGAAGGGTTGCATGGCGCTGTAATGCAACTGGCTCGCTCTGGAACGTTTCAATGAGACCGGCAATATCAGATAATGAACAGCATTACATTACGGATATAAAAAAAATTTACAATTGTGTTTATCTTGCATTTCAAAGAGTAAAATATTTTTATGCGCAATTTCTCTGTTTACATTTTATAATCTGCGTTTTTATGCTTTCCATAAGCTTAAAGGTTTTGTTTAATGACTTCAGATTGTTTCACTTCAAGGCATATGTTATGATTAATGTTATACAGAACATATCAACCGTGTTTTTGTGCGGTAACATAAGAGGTAAGTTCAATTACATTACAGTAGTAATAGCAAAATTTCACTGCTCACATCGTATAAAAATTTCGTACGCCTTGAAAACAAGTGTAAAATATTGGTTATATCAAGCGGCTCACCAAGAAGCAAAATTCGATTGTGGCTTTTTTGAAATAAATTCAGAGGTTTTGTTAATGTTGCTTGATATGGTGGCATTGTTTATGTTAACCATGTTTTCGTAATGTGCACAAACTGATTTGGCAGTTAGCAAGTAGATGGTATATGAGCTTAAAATTTTTCAATACAATATGTGATAATCATGTAAAAATAGCACTTGCTCTGGTTATTTGTTTTCTTTATATTTCTATGGCATATAATTAAAAAATTAGTTTAATCCTAATACTTGAATACGTTTATTTCTTCAACCGTCATTTAATAGATAGTTTTAAATTGTTATTTTAACTTTGAAATGATATTCTTTTAAGTACACGTGATTATAGTAAAACATATTCAAGGAAATACTTGTAAACTAATTAGGCATTATTTTTCATCTTATCTGGTGTTACAGCCATTGGTGGGCTTTAGCCTCCTCAACAATACTCCTCTATGGTTCCCAGTTCTCCGTCCTTCTTATCCTACCTCTGACTTCCATACTAGCAAGATCTTCTTTTACGCCATCGAACAATATCCTCCTTGGTCTGCCTCTACGTCTAGGAGTGTTCCCTTCAGCATTCGTTTAGTCATTCTTTCCTCAGACATTCATTTTCCATATGTCCCATCCAACGCAACTTCTTTGATTTGTTGAATTTCGCTATGCGTTTTTCATTTATGAGAGCCTGTAGTTCATTGTCAGTGCGTATTCTCTAATTTACTTTTTTGCTTACTGGGCCATAAATTTTACGCAATATTTTGCGCTCAATTGATTTTTAAGCAGTTTTGTCAATCTCTGTCAAAGTCCACACCTCAGATCCATATGTATCAACTGATACCACAAGAGAATATGATACATTAAGTTTTATACCTCTTGTAACAAGATTGTTTTTAAAGGCGTCAATATTTTTGAAAAGTAGACACTATTTCTTGCTTGCATCGTTTGCTTTATACTCATCCAAATTATATTATCATGTGATAACAAGGGACCTACATAACTGAAACATAACACTCCGTTGAAACACTTCCCACTCACATTAAAATTTCTATAAGCCCTTCTGGCCTCTGAGTCCAACATTACCATGTATTGTATCTTGTTTTCATTTACCAAATTTCCATTGCTTCTGCTTCCATTAATGCATGTATGCTTTTTGAGGTTATCAACGTTTCTTGCTGCTATTGTAATGCCATCTATATTAATTGGCAATGCAATGCAACGTAATAATTAGCCATTATTTATTTATATTGTAAATAGTCTACTTTTAGGGAAATTGACTTAATAATTCACGATGTTGATTGATTTCTCGTTGGGCACATGGTGAAACATATTAATACAAAGGTAAGTGTTTGGTGAAGCACTTGGTAAGTTTCACAGTTCATTATTTACCTCTGACAGTTGTTTCAGGTTATTAATCTATTTTCAAAGAGATCAAGGAACAGCTAAACAATAAATGTGAGGGTAGTTACATGTGTTTAGGGTATGTATCCGGACATGTGTATGGGATGTGTATGATGGAGGGGGTGGAAACAAGTAAGGGAAGGTCAAGATATCACATAGTAATCGGATGGCAAAATATAAAATTTAACTAAACTAAATAACAACTTTTAATAAAGGGGATACACAGAATACGGTTTATTCGTTTGTTATTTTAACAAAGAGAAGCAATAAACAAAAAAATAAAATAAATAAAAAACGAATAATCTATATACATTTTATATTGTAATAACCAAACTTTTGTACGAGAATATCCTTTTTATTATTTTGTAAATAGCCTTCAACTATCATCATCAGATATACAAATTAGTAATTAAAAAACTTAAATCAATTGTTCAAAACAGCTGCTTTATATGTACACTAAATTTAATGTTTTATATGTGTAGGCCTATATAAAATATGTTATATAATTAATTGTAAAATATAATATAAATAATCATTATTTTATTAAATTAAAAATTTTGAAAATATTATCATTTCTCGTATTAATCTGAATTTGTTCTGGTATTAAATTATTACTTTCTTTATGTTTCAATATTTTTGAATTTTTCCATGAGGTCGTCTTTGGACCTCCCTAAATACGTTTCAATAAAGTAATGTTATTTAAATTTTGAACTGTGTGTTTGTTTTTTATTGAGTGTATAGCTAATTTTGATTTGTATTATGTGGTTTTCAAGTATGAATTACGGTGTTGTAAGCTTTCTATTAAACGTTTTCCTAGTTTGGCCTACTTCAAATTTGTTACAGTCAGGGCATTTAATTTTATATACTCTATTTAAATTATGAATTAATTTGTGTGCTGTAGGTTTGATTCAGTTAAAATCTGTTATTATTACTGTTATAGGTAATTTTTATATTTTGATTTATAATTAATTTTGTAATTTTATGATGAATAGTGCATGTGTTTGTAAAATTAAGGTATTTAATATTTTGATATTTCTGTGTATTATTACTGGAAAAATTATTTAACATTTTTTGATTAATTTTGTTTATTATGTTACCAATAATTTTGGGGTCATACCCATTTTTATAGCAATATCATACACAGATTTTTTTTGTATACCAAATTTATTTAAAGGAATATTATTCATTCAATATATCACAGAATTAAATTGATGGTGGATGAATTGAGGTGGATGAATTGTACTTTTGTAATTGTTAATGAAGTTTGAGTTGGTTTTCTGAATATATTGTAATCAAATTTATTTTGGTTACTGATAATAGTAATAATAAAAAAATTAATTTATTAACAGTTTCATGTTCTATAGTATATTTAATATTTTTATAAACTTTATTACTAAAATTTGAAAATTTTATTAATGTTATTACCATTGTTTTGTAATAATTACCAGTCATATCTGTAATAATGACCCAGAGGGTCTAAATTTTTTTATAATATTATGTATTTTTGCTTCTAAATGTTGTAAATTCTTTGTATTCGTTTTTATTTTCTATTATGTATATTTCTGTTGTTTTTTATATAAGTATGTAATGTAGTGTATTCTAAAGTTGTGAGCTAATTACCTTGTAAGGTTATTAATAAATTACATTTATATGTATTCAGTTTCTTCTTGTATGTACATTTTTATATTATAATAACAAACCTTTATGTATAAAAATAACTGTTTTATTATTTTGTTTTAATATTATTAATGTTTTATATAATACAATGTTTTAATAGTATTCGAATATCATCGTCAGATATACAAAGTAAGTTAATTGTAACTACGGCATATAGATAGCAATAATATTAGTTCAAACGCATCTAATGCATGCCCGACGTGGAGATGGTTTTTGTGGCGTTATCTGTATCTTGTAATTACGCCTGTACTAATTACCTGTCACATTTAGGGGAATTAATACGATTATTTACGAACAACAGTACCTAATTAATGATAACTACAACACGTTACAGGGAGGTTTTGTTGACTGTGTCTGCTCTTTATAGATAGTATTGGGGGGACATTATACGCTTTAGTTAATAAAACAGTTAATTAAGTTTAATTGATAAACGACGTCAGCTTCCCTTTTATTTACTTAACTCCTGTAATAACATAAATCCGTAGATAAAACCACAGTATGTAACGTTCCTTTGTTAGGATTTAACCATAAAGAATGTTACTTAAAATATTTCATTGAAAGATTAAAATAATACATTGAAAAATTACTACAACAATGGATGACAACTTTAAAATTGTATTTAACTAACCTTAATCAAAGGACTATGCAACGAAGCATATCTTTGCTGTTGACCAAGTACTCATCTTCAAATATCAGAGTAAGCTCGAAACATCTATAATGGGTGAAATACTGTAGCCAAAATGTCCAATTTGAAAAAGTCTGCTCATAAAAGTAATGTTATGTCATTACACGGAAAGGGCAATAGCAGGTCTAAAATTGTAATCGATTATAATAGTATCCAGCAAGTTGAGAAATTTAAGTACTTAGAGTGCAGTATGTCGCATTCACTAAATCATAATCAAATACGGTAGAGCATCGATTATCCGAACATCCATTAACCGAAATATCTACTATCCGAACTCAATAAAATGTACAATATTATGTACTCTAATGTATTGGAAACGAATCTTAGCCGACTTTAGTCTTTAGCAACGAGAAAACAGGGTATCGGTATGAAGTAGACAATGATAGAACAATCCTTCAAAAAGTGCAAATTCATGGTACTGTATGTTTTGCTTTGTTTTTTAATTTATAATTAATTTTATAGGAGGGTGTTTGTCATTAAACTCTAATTTTTTTTAAACTAACTTTAGGTTTTTATTAATTGGACTCAATGAAGTTATTAAGTTTTAATTCAATGAATTTTAACCTTAGTAACATATTACAGTACAGTATACAGGTTGCTGTAATTATATAACAGTATGTTAGAAATATTTTTGTAATAAAAACCTTTGCTTTTGTAAAGAGAAATAATGTTTTCAATTTACGATCTATTATCCGAAATATCGATTATCCTAACGCACCCTCGTCCCGAGAGGTTCGGATAATCGATGCTGTACTGTTCAGAAAATGAAGAGGTTAAACTATGTAGGCCTAATTGCCACAATTAGTAGAGATTTACTCTGTAACGTTAGAATGGAAACTACATTACGGTTTTGTACTGTGATATCTTTTCCGCAATTGAAACATGGGTAGTGAACAAATGCGACATATCAGGACTGCAAGCGAATGAAAGGAAATTTAAGACTCGTAACCGGATAAACGAGTTTGGATATGAAAAGAATGCTGAGTCAAGAACTACGAATATTTGATTTGAACACAGTCGTGGAGAACAGAAATGAGTGTATGTCCACGTGCAGAGGATGGGACCGTCAAAAGTTTGATACATTTTTAGACGCTATCGACCACTGGGGAAGACAAGTGTCAGTCGTCCAGGTAAACGACCAGAGGACCAACTGAAGCATAAATGCAGGTACTACATTCAGAAATGGCTCAAGCGTAAACGAAGAAGAAGAAGAAGAAGGAGAAGAAGAAGAAGAAGAAGAAGAAGAAGAAGAAGAAGAAGAAGAAGAAGAAGAAGAAGAAGAAGAAGAAGAAGAAGAAGAAGAAGAAGAAGAAGAAAATAACCATTTGTCAAGGACCAGCAGCATCCTTTGTTTGGTTTTTCTTTCCTTTCGGTGAACAACCTACAAACAAGGTAAGAGCTAGTCTCAGCTTTCTTCTTCTTCTTCTCTTCCTCTTTATTTTCATCCTTTCTCTTCGGTACACAATAAATTATATTTTGTGTAGTTAATAATTTAGGCAGTGAACTCCAAAGTGGCTCTTCCTGGTAAGTTTTTCTTTTAGTTACTCGACCGTTCAATATAAATTAAATTTCTACTCGCTCATAAGTTGATAAATTCTTGGACTTGACTATTCACTGCGAGTTCTACCCTCAAATCTTTACTTTACGTTCCGTCTCCTCCTTCTATCCCTACAATCGTAGAAAAGAGACTCATCTCTGCTGCCTATATTTATTTATAACCCGCTGATGGGATAACGTATGTTTCACTTCCTTATAAGCCTGCAGGTACGTACAGGATTTATATGGTGCTTTTCTGATTGTACCACATATTTTGTTCAATTTCTGAAATGCCATTTTAAATTACATTTTCCAACGTAAATACGCCGCAACTCACTTTGTTGTACCACATATTTTCTTAAACTTCTCTAATGGTATTTGATCTACTTTTTAAAACGAACCCCACACCGCAGTCCAAAAATTTAAACTCAATTTTTTATGGGTTGATGTTGTTGCCCAACTCTTTCTTAAATTTCAGAGCGCTTGGTCCACAAAATCTGCCAGTCACTGTTTGAGTAAACGAAATATTTTAAATTTATATTCTCTTATAAGTCTTTTCAAAGCATATAGCCTATAGTTCTTCAAGGGCCAACATTTCGAACACACTGACATAGTGTTGTCAAGTTTACTCGTAGCATATTTCTTTTTAAGGCTATTTCGATAATTGGTAAACGCAAGCACGTATTTTTATTTCCATTAATCGTAAATTCTTATTCTGTACTCTTAAAGATTTTTCACCAATTTTTATATTTATATTAAAGTTAAACAATTTTTTTTCAGTAATTTTAAAAGTAAAAGAATTTTTGACGTTTCTTGTATACGTATACTATAGAATAGTTTGCATTAGCGGGTGTTGTATGGACCCCGCTAATCATAGTTTAGCGTCTCGTATAAACTCTCAATAATACAAATATGAATGTATGACGGGGAACGTAGAATTAATGCTAATGTTTGCTTGAAGAGCTTTTACCCGTGTTCTGTTAAACTACCCTCTTACCAAAGTAACTATTACCAGATCACTAACAGTAACATTAAGAAGATTCTATCGACACTGCTCTTTAAGTTTGTTCAGTATCATTAAAACTATGATCCAATGATTGTTCATAAAATATTCAAAGGTATTCATAGCTTTCTTATGGAAGCTCTAATCACCTTTATTTTGAACGTTCCTCCGTTGAAAATATTCAATACCGCTAACAGCAAAGTTTCAACCCGCCGACCGAGTCTCTTGATCTGTTTTATTAGGAAAGTGTAAGTACAATCTCTTATGCATTCTTGTGATTCAGACTTAGACTTTTGTTCTGAAACTTTGCCAACTTTGAGAGTTCTTTATCACTTCCCACACACCTGGCTTCATAATACTCTTCCGTTTGCAGTTAATAATTACTTATTTAATTTAAAACTTTGAAGATCTTATTATAAACTGCTTGTCCTAAAAAAGTGAAGAAATATTAGAAAGCTTTCTATTCACATTATTGAGTCTACAAAATTACAAATTTACAAAAATTGCAAATAATTTAACATTTCATTGAATTTATTTGTTGTTACAGTGTAAACAGGATAACTAATAAAAATAATAATGAATGAGAAACAATGACGAAGGAAATAATCTACTGATTACTATGTGTGTATATTTTATAATTCAAACATTAGTAAAAACAAGAAATAGTTCTTTATAAAATAAATTTATATAATAAAAACACATTTAAAGTTTTTAATCTTTGTAATGAACAAGAAAAAGTGTGTTATTACCAGTAAATCCTCATATTTCCATACAATGACATAAGACATAACCGGCAGAACTTGTATGGGAAAAGCAAAGGCGCATTATTTGGGACAACAAAAGACGTGTGACACTGAATTGAAGCGATTGATCACTGGCTTAAGGATATGTAATAATTTGAAAAAATAATAATTGTATTCCTCAGTTAATGTTGAACTCCATGGAATGCTGACACCACACTGCTAGCCGATGTATAATCGACTATCCAGTGTGTTTACTGTTGTCGTTCATTACCGTTTGGCCTTACAGAGTTGAACGCCTTAGTAAAGTAATAACTAGACGTGTGACGCTGCGTAAACGATGTGTTTACGGAGAATTGATTTCTTACCTGCAAATCGTAGCGCTGACAAGACCGCCATACTACTACAGGTCAAACTCGACGCGTTTGTGTACCTGACTGAGAATTAGAAATTTGACGTCAACGTGAACGTGGGATCCGCGATGCTACGCTCTAGAAGCCGTAATGAACAAGGTTGACTGTGTTTTGGCAGAACCTACATCCACGCTCTTCTGAAGTCAAGTACCTCGGTTTCCACCTTGATCTTCGTCCCATGTGGCGTACCCATGGCTAAACATTTATTAAGTGAGCGTCGGCTTATCACTGGGCGTGTTATTTCCGATACTTTCTTAAAAGATTATAACCTGTAAGCTGAGTAAGCTGATCCTAAAGACATATTTGCTTTCGGCAACCATCTACGTTGCTTAGGTCTGGGAATACCCTGTTTTTATTTATACAAAGGAGACGCTAACCTAGCTCAGCAATTGGCCAAAGTCCCAGGTCGGTTTCCTGCTTGTTTCTTAAAAATCGGATAGAGTATGTGATCCTTAGAAACTTTCACGTAAATTTTGCGAACAGCAAATACCAGAAAATCCCCCTCGTAGCCTGTCTTGGCAGACAACTTACACATTTAGGTGATTCTTGGAAACGGCCTCTGCACATACTATACTAACGTAAGCTAGGCGCTAGTACAAAGAGCCGTTTTAACGGCCGCTAAAGAGCGAACATCCGTTCTGGACTTGAAATTGCAGCAGACGCTCCTGAACGATACTCGGTACTCGGCAACCCTGTGGATCGTGTGCTCAACACAACGGACTCTCTACACTACTAATCGACCAGTCACCTGTGTGTTCACATTGCTATCGCTCGTCGCGACAGTTGCGCGGAAAAAATTGTCCAAAGGTTGGTGACAATACTGATGCATGTTCACGCGACTAAGTACACTTCACTTTACAGTTTAGATTAATATTTCTAAATTGAAGCTTTGTTTTATTTTCTTATGTGTTTTGGGCGACGGCAGGTAAGGCCAACTACGTCTACCAGGAACGTTGCGCGACGGGAAGTTTTCTTCTCCCCTACATTTGAGCAGACTCTACGAATTTAGAAACTCGTACCTATTAAGACGCAAAACAACATTTTAAAAGCCTATACAGTAATCTTGCTTCTTTCAGAATGTATAGAGTTATGTCTATCGCTAACTGTTCGTTTCCGAGATTTTCTTTCAGGTTACCTACTACTCTGTGTCTCTGCCTCAGTTGTGCAATACCACTACAGTCTTCGATGATGTGTTTCACTGTTAAGTGCTCCGCCACAAGTGAAGACGGATCGTTCTTGTCCCTGTATGACGTACGAAGACGTCAAGTTCGTGTGCCCAATGCGCAGTCTCGTGATGCATACACGCCACGACGACTGCAATCACCTGCTAATTGCCATTTGCGTACGCTCTGCTTCACGGCAGAAAGTTTGCTCTGCAGCGTCTTCTACGTCTGCTACCACACATTAGTAATTGTGTGGTGCTTGTGGCAGCTAGTTTTGCGTCATCAGATCTTAGGGCAATCGCATCGACTCGTGGGCTGCCCGCAGCATTTCTCGCTGCAGCGTCCGATTCTTCGTTACCTTCAATATCTAAATGATCCGTCCACCAAACAAATGAACAAAAGTAAAATATCAACCAAGGCCTTCTAAGCCATGTCGTAGTGCCATTATCTACTGTAATAATGGATTGACTATGGTTGGATTGTACAAGGGACTTAAAAACTCAATGAATTCGTACAGATAACAACTTTGTTTTCTCGCACATCCCGTTTGACAAGCTGTGTCACATATCTCTGTCTACGGGACAGTGAATTTACTTTTTTATTATAGTCTGAAATTTTGTTTGTATTAAGTAAGTAGTTGTTGGCTTGAAGACAGCTGCAAATATTTAATAGACGACACCTTGCAGTATTATCTGTTCACAATGATGCAAAATGTCTATTGTTTACTACTTATTATACTCGTACAAGGACAGTTGAACCAGCTGCGCGATTACAGTTTGGCCGCTTAGAGAGGTATCAACTATTTCCTTCCACATAAGTTGTTACATCGACCTCTTTCTGAACATTGTGATAAACAGTTAACCGTAATAAGTTGAGAATTTTTTTGATAATTGCTTTTACCTTTAATTAAGTCATAATGACTACCAAACACAAAGACATACAATAAATTAAAATCAATAAAATAAAATACTTTTTCAAATTGCACAAGTGAAGCGTAAGTCTATAACAATTTTAATACTGGAAATTGTATTTACTTATAATGTCTACTTATGCAAGACGTAAACTTGAATAATTCAATAGAATCAAAATGATGAATTTTGCGATCCTACAAAAATTATAATGAGAGACATTTCCCCCATCCAAACAAGTGACAGCCGTCTTCAGGCTAACTGTCAAGTAATATACGATGAAAATAATGATGCGACGGTCTCATGGAACGTCGGTCCCACTGATCGTCGTATGGTACAGTGGAAACAAAACACAGATTCCGATGAAGTAACTAATTACCAGCGTTAATTAGTCACAAATAACAATGTGAAAAAACAAGGTACTCTCGTAAAATCATAGAAGATAAATTTGTTCACACGCAATAATAATGTCAACTATTAATATTTCCGCACTAATAATGTGCGGTAATTGCTTTACGTGCGGTAAAATGTATGGTAATCACTTTCCGCAACCACTTGAACCGCACTCTACGATAGCGCCAGGCGTACAAAGCTTCTAAGCTGGCCGCTATTGCTTATATAGGGTCCTGAAGAAGTTCAAGAATAATATTCCACTCTTCTGGTGGTGTGCCGGCATAATATTCGTAGTTACAGTAAGAGTTCTCTCGAGCAGTCTGGAAGCTACTTTCGTGCACGGCATTGAGTGGCTACAGAGACAACTGCTAGGCTACCCGAGAAACGTGTATAACTATTACGTAAATGCACCTGCCGAATTTTCGAGGCCGTTACGTAATTGTTGTAGAAATAAGTAATAAAAAATTTTTTCCAACTAATAAACGGTCACGAAAATTAAAAAAAATATTAAACGGCCACATAATACATGATATAAATACTAAATAATACAAATACGTAGATACCGGGGAGAACACAATACACAAAATAAACACAAGACACAATGGACACGATCACTTGCATACTAACACGGACAACAAAACACTGCAACTTTGTATGTTGCGTTGTGTGTTTTATGCTAGTAGGTATTCATTTGTTCTACTTAGTCTATTATGATACACTGTGAACATTTGTTAAGTTTTTACTATAAATATAAATAAAGGAGTAAATAAAGCATAATACAAAAAAGTATAATTTAGTACTTATATTCAGAATTTTAGTTTATAGTCAGCTTTAATATGTCGGCCGATTGTTTGTTAGACGAAACGTCGCTACTTATAACTTTCCTGTGATCGGAAATGTCTTGAATTTAGATTATAATGTCTGTAATCTATTACATCCATCTTTCAGAAAGTTAAATAACTCATGTGATTTCTACAAGAGTGTGTAACGTGATGATGCTGATGCTTATGATGATGATGATGATGATGATGATGATGATGATGATGACGACGACGAAGACTATGATGATGAAAAAAAGAATAATGAGGAGGAGGAGGAGAAGGTGTTGAACAGGCGGTTGAAGGGTTAAAAAGGGTAGAGAAAATGAAGGAAGAAGACGAGAATAATAAGAATAGTCCGTGTATACTTCTTCGTAGCCCACGTGCGTTTCGGGTTCTTTCACAAGACGCCCTTACTCCTTCCTGTACACTGCTGTTCGTCTCAACCCACGGACACCAAGACCTTTTGAGGTCCACCTCAAGATTGTCCAGCCAGCCATAATTTCTAAATCTTCCTTTAGGCGCCCTTCCACCTGGTCTGCCCTGGAATATTCTTTCAGCCCTTTTTTCTTCTGTCCAGGCTTCTTTCAGGTGGATTGCTGACTTTATTCTTGCTACCGTACTAACAAGAATAATAGCGAGGTAAAACATTAGGAAAAGTCACCGTACTATGAGCAGGACAAGTATCGTAGCCTTTAGGTCGTGAATCACTTAAAATAGCACAGAACAACTGAAGCAAAACATTAAGTAGCATTGTTACGGTCTTAAGATTGAAGTTAAACATTTTGTTCTAAAACTTACTCTGCCAACAACTCATTGTTTGGTCCCGAGTTCTTCTATAACTGCACCTCACTCAACAGTCTCTAATAATTATTCGTTTCAATACTTACGTTTATATAGAGCATTGAACCTTCCTGTATTATGCAAAGAACGCTGTACCACGTGCGATTAATCTTCAGAATATTCTATTCCTCACTCTCTGCCTGATATTATTTACGTACCTGAAAGTGAGCAAAGAACAACAATGTAAGTGGAAAATATTTTTTTTTAATAAATAATGAATTAAGCTACTTATCTGTCATTAGGTGCAAATTCATTATCTGCGCTTTGCATTTAATTTCTCACTTATTTTTGTTTCTTTACTTCTGTCGCAAATATATGTGTGTGTGTAAAATAAAGGACAGAATTAGTAATACCGTAAACATATTGTTACGACGGTCCCACTGATCGTCGTATGGTACAGTGGAAACAAACTACACACACCAATGATGTCGATAATTACCAGCTTTAGTTGGCCACAAATAAAAATGTAAAATCAGCAAGATACTCTCGTACAATAAATTAAGTTAAATATGTTCACATGCAATAGCAATGGTAACTATTAAGACTTCCGCAATAATTATAACACAGTAATCACTTTCCACAATCACTTCATTGGTACTGAATGAATCGCCTACTGTAACTAATTCCTAAGCCTCAGAGGTTCCAGAATAATTTACCATTCTTTTGGCAGCGTGCCCGCATAATTTGCATAGTTAGAAGTATTCTCGAACATTCTGGAAATTACTTTATTACGGCCTTGAGTGAAACGCTGCAGCTGCTAGGCTAGACGGGAAACGCGTGGAAGGACGCTGTCGAATCTTCAAGAGCGTTCCATAATTGTCGTGGCGATATTAAATTAATGATTTAAATTAACCTAATACAAGACTAAAATAGTAATAATAATAATAATAATAATAATAATAATGCCCTACTTTAAAATATTAAATTAAGTTTGGGTTTCTCTAGTGGAGTGTAGATATAGCCTATTTTTAATAATTATTGGACTAAGTAGCGACTACGGCCTAGAGTGCCAAAATTGCCTGTAGGTACAGTTATCTTTGCGTAACTTCCATAACAAGAAAGTATGAAGGTTATTTTCATATATGCTTTCGTTAACCGCAGTACTCTCAGAAAACGTAACTCCACCCTCCAACCAACGAAGATAAAAACGATTGTCTGTATTAGCCTTGCGCACATACTTGGTTCACTTTTGTCAACGTTGTGATTAATATCATTAAGTTCTAGTTTGGGTAGTAAATTTATTCCCCGTTATAAGGTCTGAGGTGTTCCTGGGTCTCCCACACACCTGTGTCCTACAGGTTTGGCCAGTCTTGAATCTGACATTATTTCTAAATGCACTTTTTACAATTTTTTTTAATCTTTCAATTTTTCATTTAAGGTAAAAACTTGTAACTCTTCTCTGTTGGCATCATTCTTTACACGGTCAAGTTTAGAACACCTTTAACGCCTCTTAAGAACGGTATGTGCAAGGCCTGTATTTTACTGTCTTGTTTCTCAGTTGTTATCCATAATTGACACCCACTGGGCAGTACAGGGATTTCCATAACTTAATAGAACTTTAATTTTATGTCTTAACATAGCTTGTTTCTAAAAATACTGTTGATTGTGCCACAGATCGTCTGGAACATACCTAACTTAATATCAGTATCTGTATTTATGTAAAATAGATAAAAGTACAGCAGTGCAATCTTATAAAACGGTTGTATCTTATACAAAACAGTGTACAGATAATTGTACTAAATTTAAACCCGTTACGTTCTACAGCACACATTCATTTGGAGTAAAAACTATGTCCAAGGGATCAGTAGAGACGAAAGAAGACATCACCGTACGTACCAACTGACATTGATACAAATCTGGGTAGGAACAGTATTATGACCGGGAGTCAATTCCTAGAATAATGAACGCTGCGTAGACTATTTAATAGTAGCGCGCGGGAGACGAGACCGTTGATGAATGGAATACGTCACACGGCTCACCGGCACTAGACACCTGCTTACATTGTCCAGCGTCGCTAAGCGTCATTTACGACCCTGATTGTTTTTGATTTTTGAACACTCCATGTTCCTTAGGAAACTCTCTTTGCTTTCGTTATAAGCGGGGCTCGTTATAATGGGGGATAAATGTACAGTGATCTGTCGTTTGGGTATACCACTGTTGCATTGCATTGCATTATGGATGCGGGGTGTCTTTGCACCCGTGGCTTATTTGCAGCATCTGGAACGTGTCCAATGGCTGCCAGAAGTGAACTTAGTATTGGTACAATATCGACTGGTTACCTAAAACTGGAAAAGGAAACCGCCAACCAGTTAACTGTGAAGGCGGGGGAGTATAACTTTATATGTTTGGTGCACTGCCGCTGGTACCGATTCGAGCAACAGATTTTCCCCGTTTCAAGTCCAGTCAGCAGACGCCCTGAGGACGTCGGTCGCTCCCCGCGAGGCGGAGAGCATCCGTGCCAATGCCAAAATGGCTAATTAAAAGAGAAGCAGATTCGTCCCATTACAATTACTATAATAAACGAAGTATTACTTTTTCTCGATTACGCAGAAGAAGGTGCTATATTTCAATGTATACTAACTTTCATTAAAATATTTACTTTAGAAATGTGCCCTGAAGAAGAGGAATGAACATGGAACAGAAGACAAAATGAAGTAGGCAATATTTATGGTTCGTTTAAAGTTTTAATTGATGATTTGTTCTTAATTTTTGAAAAAAGATATAGATCTTTACAATAGTAGAAGGTTACTTTCTGAAGTGTCTTACACCTTTTTGTAATTTAAAGGGTGCAATTTTCATCTCTGAAGGGGATGGTCATTTGCCATGTTACTTGACATTAACGGATATTTAGTGCCTGTGTCAGTATTGAGAATTACAATAATGAGCTATAAAAATTAGGTTTAATATGATATCAAAAGATAAATCTAATTAACGTATAAACTATCCATTTTCCTTACACAGGAACTCTAGGTAAACGCTTGTTACTTTTGGTGGGCCAAATCGGGTCGGACTAAAATAGTTTAGGCTAGGACTATATATGATTTTCTGAACACCGTTGAAAGAGGCCAGCTTATTTAGTCAACAGCGGCCGTAACGACTGTAAACATTTTTGGAGTGCGTTCAAAACTTCATTCATTATTCTGCCGGACGGTTAAATTACCGCAAAAAGATTTCGGCGCCGTGCCAGTCCGCAAATTAGCCCGCGTTTCATTCAGTGCGTTAAAACGTTGTATTAAATTTAAACTCAATTATCCGCGTACAAGTGGTGTAGCGTACTGCCAGTGGGTTACGCTAAACTCGTTTTATTCAATGAAGAATATGACAAAACATTTGTTATGTATAACAAAAATAGATTTTGTTAAACGTCCAGAATTTACTACTGTGTGTTACATAATAGAGCCACTGGTATTTAGGAAATTTCTGGGTTTTAGAATTTGGTCTTTTGTGTCTAGAATTTAGTGGTCACTATATATGTGATTTCTCTGCAAAATAATACCTTCAGTAGTCAACTTAGGCCATCATTCATGTTTTATAAAACTGTAGAATTATTTTATTATTATCCCATGCTAAGAGCAAATCTCCATTCGTTTTATATCAAATTACAAACTCTTTCAAGTACAAATTTTCTATCCAATTACATTACAAATAATGTTTAAGTATGATTTTAATAACCAATTTATATAAAAGTTATAATAGTAAAAATCTACCTTTACCGCAAAAAAATCATTTTTATGCAAAATGAATTTTTATACTATCATTTAAACAACATTTTCTCCTGTAGGAAACAGTCAAACTTCAGTTAATTTCCTTAGTCTCTGAATATATAACAAACTCTTTTTAAAAATTATACAAATGTTTGATTTTTAAATCGATTTTTTATTTCAACCAGGAATGTTGTGTGCTGTAGTGTGAAAAAAAGTTTTAGCGTTGGCAGTGTTGTTTTTTGGTAATATTTTACTGTCACTTCTTTGTCCACAGCAGCTGCAAAATTTATGGAGTTTTATGTTTGCTGCGTGTACTACAGACAGCAGTTAATGTCGCGGACACAGAAACATCGCAGTTTCAATTAACGTGTTCGACAATATGTAGGCATAACAAATTTTTTTAAACTCTTGTTTTTATATATGTTTTTACATAATATTAATAGTTTTACAAAGCTATTTGTTTACCAAGTACGATGTATTTTTCTAAACATATTTCAAATTTCGCATGATTAGGCTACCTTTAGTGACTAACATTGTACTCACTTTTTATAACATACTTTTTCAACTACGTTTTTTATGTGAAAGCAAATGAACTATTATATTACCTAGATATACGAAATTTTTATACCGACATACGCATTTTGTAAACTACTATTTCTTGAAGAACAAAGTCAAATATAAATAATTTATTAAAGATAACTACATTTTTCTATTTTTGTATTTAACAAACCATTTTTGTGAGGGGTAATTCTCACAAACAAAAATAAAAATTGTATCATGAAAATTATTGTTTTATATCAACATATATTGGATTTAGATAATTTATTGTATACGTACTGAAAGAAAGTTTTTCTAAAATCTGTTTAAGTAGTTTTGCAAATAGGTTAAGAGTTAATTTAAAATAATAAGCGAAATATTGTACTGCTAGAGTCAACAGGTGCAAAATATTTTGGGATTGGTCGATTTCAACTTCTCCGCCGAATTTCTAACCTGTGTACATCACATCATACACAGCACCATATAGAAAATAAATTGCCAGAAGCTTTGAAATCTATTTAGGCTTTACTATGCGTCTATGCTGCTGAAAATGGTTACTAAAGGGACGTTTCAAAGTCCGGCAGACGGTTTGTAAACGATCCGACCTCGGCTTGTAAGCTCGGAAAGCATAAGGCCAACCGGTACTAGTTTAGAAAGCAGAATTTTTATAATGTCAAATCGAGGCCAAACATTTTTGGTATGGCTGCTCTATTTAGGCTCGCACGTACAGAAATTCATAAAAAAGCGGTTTTCGTAAATTTGATAGCTGTTGGGGACCAAGTGGTAACAAGGAACTATTTAAATATGAGAGCAATTACGAAATTAAACTTCGGATAGCTGACATACACAAGCCAGTTTCTAAGGCAACATAGCCAAGCGAAGTAGCAATCAATATGCTTTTGCACTGTCACACGTAAATTTGCGGCTCAAGTTTATTTACTTCTGTTCCAGTAGCTCCCGAATAAACATCAAGTCTGACATTGCCTCTCCCATCAGATAGAAGATACGGTTTGGTATTGTTGAGACCTTATATATGTTCTGCTGTATACGTTTGCGACTGTCACCTGAATGGTTGGATTGAGTCGGACGATGAGGCTCTCGGTTAATGGAATGACACAGTGAAACCTGCCGTTGGTGGTAGCTGTGCGAGATTGTATCGTGAACGGACCGATGAGGATAGCGTTCGTCCCATCCAACTACTTACTTGGTAAAGGATAGATCAAAATGTAGTACAAAATCCCGGATTACAATACGACTTTATAACTCCGCGTACACACTAAGCGAACGAAGGTGAACTTAGTAGAATTTATTAGAACAGAATTCGTTCGGTCAGTGTGTACGTAGCAACTAACCCCTTCGTTCGCATTCGTTCGGCTACGTCAAGGTTCGCTGGGTAGATGGAAAAACACCGAACGGAAACGAACTGAAGCATATGGCTTCGTTCTCCGTAAATGTAGACGGCACAACAAACACCGAATTCTTTCGTTGGCTTACTCGCTTTTAGAAAGCCGCCCTCTTCGCTATAGACGGCCCTCAGTGTTGAGTAGAGCAGATTGTGTGTACTAGAAATGCACTCACTTGGGGGAAGTTTACAACTAGAACTCCGCCGCTACGAGTAGCTTACGGTGAATCGTGTTGCCAAAATGAAGGTCTGGGTCTAACAAGTGCATTATGTGGGTAGTAGTTACGTGAAAAAGTAGTCAAAATGTGGTTCTACATTTGTATAATATTGCTACGACAATTACATAAAGTCGGTAGGTGCAGCAGAGTAACGTTTACGTTCTACACGCTTCTCGGCTAGTCGAGCAGGTGCGATGTCTCTGTCGAGGCCGTGCACTCGAGTAGATTCGAGCGCTCTTATCAACGCAAATTATGTTAGCATGCCTCCAGCGTTATTGGTAATTATTGTGGAAAATCTGCGGAATCTGTTTAACCAGTAGGCGCCTGGCTATGTTGATGAGTACGGATTAAGTGATGGTTGCGAATTAGTGGAACGTGATTATTGTGTTATAATTATTTTGGAACTCTATTATTTGACATTATTACTATGTGTGGACAAATTTTACTTGAATTATTGTATAAGAGTATTTTGTTGATTTCTACACTAATTAAAGTTGGTTGTTAGCGTCTTAATTGGTGTCTGCATTTGTTTTCTCTGTACCAAACGACGAACCGTGAGACCGTTGTAAAAATATAAAAATATTATTATCTCCTATGTTTTACCCAATTGGAAGTTAATTTTAGAAAAATATTCTATTTTTAAATATCTCTAGTGATAGCGCAATACTATCAGGAAATTTTCCGTGTAACATACAGTGAAATTTTCTACTCGTTCCAGTTCTGCAAATGTCTAAACTGGATTATAAAAATCGATTTAGACATTATTAGAGGAGTCGTGTTATTTTGTTTCCTCTAATAATACTATGTGTCGCGACAATTTATTGGCACTTAGTAAACTGCAATATATCAGACAGTTAAAGCGGTCCAGATGCAGTGTCATTCATTATACCTGGCAGTCAATACAAACAATGAACGGCCTGAGGTCTGTGCACAACGTCAATTCAGACGTCAGTATATCTGAATCGTAGTAATTCAGTTGGCTTTGATGCAGCATCTAATTTCCAATATACGAGACAAATCAATGGAGCGCTCACAATTAATGCGGCAGTAATATCGTCACTCAAGCGTGAATGCGTCGCGTCCGACCAGCTGTATAACTGTGGTTGTGGATTATTGATAGACCGTCCCCTCTTGAACGACTGTTGAAAACAATGTATATCGAATTTACTACTGTTGAAGATATTTATTCACGTTTCATTGCAATAACATTTCTATTTCAATAAACGTTAAAAATTGTTACGACGATCGCTTGGATTAAAATTTACAATCCTTCAACACACAGTACTGTAACAAAGAATCAAATATCGTACAACAATTGATATAATAAAAGTCACCTAATATTTTAAGTTACCAAATGGAAATTTTTCACAGAAAATGAAAATGACGACAAAAAACAGGACGGAAAGAAGATGGAAAATAGTGAAAATAGATGAAAGAGTATTGAAGAGACATAGTATATATGCGCTTAGTTTATCTAAATCTAAATATCTAATATCTAAGAGTATTTCATCGTCATCATCATCAACTTTAAGGTTTAAACCAAGAATGCTTTGTTCCGGTCTCAAATAGGCAAATACAGGGTGAGTCAGAGTTACCTGATGGTTTTTGAAATTATAGTACACAGTGAAATTTTAAGATGTAGCAACTTTTTTTATTTCAAAATATACACAATGAATAGCAGTTTACATCTCATATGTTACTTTTTACAGAAATTAATCATTTGTGAAAGATAATGTCCTTTAAGTGCTGGCCCTCTTTTTTGGCACACTCGTCGACCCTCTGCGCGAAGTTTGTCATCACTCTTTCCACCATGTTACGGGGTATAGCACGAATATCTCGTTCAATGGCATTCTTTAATTCAACAACAGTACGTGGCTTATTGATGTACACTTTGTTTTTGAGATAGCCCCACAAGAAAAAGTCACATGGACTAAGATCAGGAGAGCGTGGCGGCCAGTCAACATCTCCTCTGTGGGATATCACTTTCCCTGGAAACAACCTCCTTACTTCGGCCATACACACATTCGAAGTGTTAGCTGTCGCTCCGTCTTGTTGAAACCACACATTTCGACGATTTATGCGACGGCGACGTAGTTCCGGGCGGAGAAATTCTCGCAACATGGTCAAATAATGCTCAGAGTTCACGGTGACGGGTCTCCCATTTTCTTCGAAAAAATAAGGCCCTATGACACCAAATTTCCCCAATCCAGCCCACACTGTAACTCTATCACAATGCAATGGGCGCTGGTGCAGTTGTTGAGGGTTATTTGGGGACCAATAACGACAGTTTTGTTTATTAACACTGCCGTTTAGGTGAAAATAAGTCTCATCTGACGTTAAAATCACAATCCCGGGTTCTTCTTCCAACATCTCTCTCATTATGTCAGCAAAACGTCTCCTCACAAAATCTTGAGGCTTCAACTCCTGGACAATCGCAATTTTGTAGGGATGAAAGTTTAGATTGTGTAAAATGGGTCGGACGGAAGAATTTGATAACCCAAGAGACTGAGTGTGTCGTCTTGCAGATCGGCTGGGGCTCTGTTGAATTGCATGATGCATAACTTCAACGTTTTCAGGTGACGTGGCCGTCTTCGCACTGCCTCCAGCTTTTTTTTCAATGCAGAACCGGTCTCACAAAGGTTCTGAACCCATAGCAGAATGGTATTGCGGGTTGGAATTGCACCATTGCGTGGAATGTTGAATTGGAGTCGGAACTTCCTCTGAGTGGTGGTCACATATTCTGCATTTTTAGAGAACGTGTCTACGACGAACGCACGGTGTTGCGCGGTCCACCTCGCCATTGTAACTAAACTGCTGCTCTAGGGGGAAACTGTGAGACCAACCGCGCCCCACTACTACGAGTACAGCCTCGCTACTACTCGAGCCAAAAATGTCAGGTAACGTTGACTCATCCTGTATTACAGCTGGTCACTCCAGCGCTTCCCCGGACGTCCCACACCTCTCCTTCCCCTCGGCTTATAGTTCCGTAGTTGTTTGGGGATGCGGCAGTCATCCATTCGGCAAAGATATTCCCATCAATTCAGTCGATACTGGGCGATCCTCTCGATATACTCGTAATATTCAGTTCCTGCCGTATATCTGTGTTTCTTCTATGATCATGGAGAGTATACCCTGCCACGTGCCTGAGAAATCTCATTTCAGCCGCTTGGATGCGACTGGCCTGGACTTTCGTTAAAGTCCAATTCTCAGACCTATACAGAAGTGTAGGAGGAGCCATCACCTTGTAGAAATTTAGGCGTGTTTCTTTACTTGCTGACTTAAGGGTTTGCCTGATGTTCCCGCACATAAGGTTGAACTTATGCAACTTATGCACCACGTCGTTGCTTGCATTATAAGACACACTGTAGCGCAGGTATTAAAAACTGCTAACTTTTTCCAGTACAGTACCATCTATAACAATTTTTGGCGGTGCGGTATCAGTTCCACAAAAAGCAATCTAAAAGTATGTATCACAATAATCTAACAATTTGTTCTATAAGAAGGCCTACATCAGTGCGTCTACAATCTCATGACTTTCCGAGTAGCAGAAGCAAATTTTCTCAAATCCCTGCAGTCGTAACGGATATGCAGTTTGTTTTATGTATACTGAAGTTTTAAAGTGATAATTAGTAACAGCGGTTAGAAGACTGTTATGAAAGAAGGTGTAAAGGAGAAAGTTAAAGAACACGCAAAGTTGGCATGTTTCCAAAACAAAAGTTTGTCTCAATGTATACGGCAATTTCACTTACACACTTTCTTAATAAAACAGATAAAGAAACTTGGTTGGTGGGTTGAAACTTTGCTATTAGCGGTATTGAATATTTGCGGAGAAGAGAAGTTCGAAACAAAAATGTTTACAACATTCAGAGAAAGGAAAGCACTTTCTATATGAAAATTTTATCAACTAAAATTATTGAACAGTATTCCTAATGCTGTTGAACAAAATTACAAGCCACTAACACTTAAAATCTCCTTGGCGTTGCAATAGTCTCTAGTTATTTTATTCAAAGCGTATTTAACCGAAAGTTGGTAAAAGCTTTGCAATAAGTCGTTAACGTATTTCACATTATCGCATGATCATTATTAACAGATCTATTGTGATTATAATTCAAACTATACTGTTAGTCGATTACGTACACATGTATAAGTGCAATATGTATTCTATGTACTGAATGTTTGAACAGCAGTCTACCAAAACATACAGTCACGGAGCTGTGTTGTACATATTACTGTAAAAGTGGGAATCTGTAAAAGGTAAATCATAATATTTATTGGTATACGCTAAGATTTACCGGTTTATTATGGTAAATGTCCGAAGATCCTTTAAATATATTTGCATTTCGGACTTTTACCAACAGTTAGTGGTAAATGTAGTGAAGGTAGGTAACTTAATACTTTAATGATCAAGAATAACAAGTTCCCAAAAATATAAAACTTAATAGGCGTATAAATTAAAACAATTCAGATAACTGTTGTAGCAAAAGTGTATGAACGTATGATGAGATTAACAAAATGTGTATCATACTAGAAATACTAGAAATTAAATTGTTTGCAATATGTTTTAATATTATCTATTTTTACTTATTTAAAAATATATCTAACACACTACACAAAAATAATGAAAACAATTAAGTATATCTATACGATAAAACAAGTGAAACTTCATTAATATTTAGATTAAAATTGAAGCAATATAAGAATATATTTATTAAAAAATTATTTTGTTTGTAAATTTATTTTATTTATTTATTTTTTTTTTGAAGATGTTTGCTTTTGCGTCTATTGTAGGACTATGGAACACGTAAAAAGAAAAACACAGACTATCCAAATTGCATGTGTTTCAGCGAGGAGGTAGTGAGAGGAAGCTGTTATAGTCTTTTATTGTCACCATAATTTGTAGCACTACTTACACCTCCTGTTCGCATTTCTATTTACAAATTGTGATTTAATAATATACAGTATTTCCTTCTTTTTATTCTATCAGTGTGTATGCGTGTCACCTGTTGCCGTCCGTAAAGAGTATTTCCTTTTCACCAACACTTCGTAGGTCCTCCTGCACTTCTTTGTCCATTACGCTACTATTGCCAAACTTCCTTAGGCAACCTACCGTCGGGCATCCTATTCAGACGTCCAATCCATCTCTTCTCGTTTTCTGCAATACAATCTTTAATATTAAAAATGTTCAATTATTTGCGTATGTCTTCACTATAGAGTCTGTCTCTTCATCTGCAGCCTTTAACGGATCGCAGCCTTTAAGTCATCTCCAATGCGTGCAATCTACTCAGATATTTCTTCATAGTAACCTAAGTGTCAAATCCAGAGAACACTACTTTTAAAATTATTAAATATCGGGGTGTTAGGCCGTGGTCGGTTGCTGTAAGTTCTCAACATCGTCGGTAATGTTTTTTATCCTACCGTCGGAGATCATCATGAGGCCGCAAAAAGTAACAGCGTCTTACGACAGATAATTACAGCAGATCTTATACCGAACGCACAAAACCAACAGTACACGACACTTTTTTGGAGGTTGTTTTTACTTGAAAACAGTGTCGGCTATCGTTCGGCTTAAGATCTGCCGTACCTGTTTTCGTAACACTCTGTAGCATTTTGAGGCCTGAAGAAGGTCCCCGAGGGTAGGATAAGAAACTTTACCGGCGATGTCGAGAATTCACAGCAAATGGCAACAGCTTAACTTCCCGGTATTTAACAATTTTGAGAATACTTACAAAGGCTGTGTAAGCTTAAGACAAAAAAAAAATGCAACGATAGTCGACTCGCTATCCTTGTTCATCTCGATAAAGCTTGATAAATTATGTCATATATTTACTGAAATGTAGCCAACGTATGATCAGAATCATATTCCAACTAATAAATGATGTTCCGACCGTAGTTACAATTGTCAAAATCTAATCATCATTAAACATTTCGTAGCCTACATCAGTTAAGTTTATTTTCCACCAAATGTTTGATGTCGTCTTCATGAAAAGTGTTGATCATACTTGCTTGTTAATGAACAAATAGACATGAAAATAAAACTTGAGTGGGTAACGAATTACAGATGGAGATGATGTGGACGACGAATTAATGATGTTCTACTGTATTTGTGAAAATAGAAACAACCGGCTTACACTTAATCGTAATTTCTGCTCCCATTTGGCAGCACCGTATTCCACCGTCAGTTTAATATTCCACATAATCGTGCTGTTCCCAGTTGCACAGCACTAGAAATACGATCAAATTGTAAATAAACAATTTCCAAGCTACTGCTTCTGCAACAAAAAGGAAACCATAGTGCACACCGTGAGAAACCATCCAAACATTGAAAGAGACAGGCAGGCGATGTGAAGGAGCCCTCAACGCTCAGCAAGAAAACAAGCAGACCACGTAGCAGTGTACTACGAATTCTACAAAAAGATTTGAACTTTCCTCCGTATAAACGTTTAGTAGTGCAAGAGTTACATAACCATGACAAAGCAAATCAGGCGGTATAGTGTGAAAATTTTCTGAACTTGTTAACTAGTGAAGTGGTCCTGCTATTGGGCAACAAAGCACATTTTCATTTATCAGGCACAGTGAACAAACAAAATTTCTTATTGTTTCGATACAAATCCTCAGCAGCTACATAGGCCTATGCGTCCTCTTCACAGTCCACATGGAACTGTCTGCTGTGCTGAACCAAATTTTTGGGACCATACCCTTAATTTCTTTGAAGAGGTAAGGTCACTTCTGCTCGTTACACAGTAATGTTACATGAATTACTTGCTTCTGGACTGCGTCGTCACTTAAACGCTGTGAGACTCCAGTAGAATGGATGAACAACCCACACTACCAGCGCATCCATGGCGGTAGTGCGAGTGATGTTTCCAGACCACGTAATTTCCAGAGGAGGTGATGTTCCATGGTCGGCACGATCTCCAGATCTGTCAATTTTGACTAATTTCTCTAAGAATACTTCAAGCATAGAGTGTTTCTTAACATACCTAACAACGTTAAAAACTCTGGGCTTCCATACAGAAAGAAATCACTGGCATTCCAAAGACAATGATGTAAGCAACGATGCGAAATATACGGGACATACTACAGCAGTGCATACAGAATGCTAGAGGACATTTGGGAGAAGTCTTATTTCAAAAATCAACTAACACCTGTAAATAAAATCAAAATTTTTGTAATTACATAATAAAATAAAAGTAAATAAATAATATTTTATATTACTTATTTCATTTTTAAAATCGTCAGTTTCCCGTGGACTACGCTGTATAACTCGTCTCGAAACTACGAAGGTAAGAGAGGAGGAGGAACCTAAATAAAATGTATGACTGTTTTATATAGCAGGGTTCGCAAAATTTCAGAAGGGTTTTGCCGAATTAATATACAGTATCATTCAGCATGCTCAACAGATGGTTTATTGAAACACATCTTCCAGTATCTCCTCACTAACTACAGAAAGAAGTTAAGGTAAGATTTGAATACCTAATAACTATCCAAATTAGATTTGAATTAATAACATTGGCATATCTTGTACGTTACTTAATTTGTAATATCTAACTTGAGTAAATAAAAACGTTATGCTAAACGTCAACGTTTCATTTTATAATGAATTTTAAACGAATTTTACAACGTTTCCTACCTAATGTATGGTAGGATTAGAAATATTAAACATTCATCTGAAATTTTTCTCTTTTTAAAAATTAACGGTTGATATTATTAATCTTACTGAACTTTTGCTTCAAAGGCATCCTTGCTCTTGCTACCCCCTTATTAAATATTCATTGTCATACGTATATTAGGCTAGTTTCAATTTAATACAACCTTGTGAATGGACTATTACAGATTTGCTGTATACCGTAGACATTAAAAGTTACATCGACTGTTCCGAGACTGTCAAGTTCATAGCTCTCTAAAATTCATATTCTCTTTTGGTTCACGTTTTTTTTTTCTTGTTCTTTAGACCTCGGAGAATACAGTTTATTGCGCGCTTATTGATTTGATCACCTTCCCTCTGTCTTTCAATGTTGCGGTTCCCCCGGGGTAGATAAATTTTCAATTGCTCGATAGTCTATTCCCATGCTGCATTCTTTGCACATGGTCTGTTCAACTCTGTCTCCACTACTTGATCCGGTCATTCAAATTGTAAATTTCCACAGCGTTTTTTATGTCATAGTTTCTTTCCCAGTCTATCCAAAATACTCCAAGTACAGATCATAAGAGTTTCATCTCACTGGCCTGTATTCGGATGCGAATATAGTGTCCTTGCGTGGCACTCCAAACACTTTATAAAACTTCAACAAGGTGTTTCGTCTGACCTTCGCCTTTAATGTTCTTCTGATAGTTTCACATACGTGGTTAAACTTTTTTGTATTTTTTATAGACTTCTACACCTCCCACGTCAAACAGGTAACATCCAAGAAACCTAAATTCGTGAATGAACTCAGTAATCATTGACATCCAGCTTACATCCGACATCGAAAAGCCTTGGATATGCACGGCTTGCCTGGGTAAACTGTCAGGGGGTCCTTCGGTCTAAATGACGCAACCATTTTATGTAACATTGTTTTTGTTTTACTTACTGAAGAAATAGTTAATTTTTAGGCTTTGTAGCTTTTACGTATTCAATGTTCTCCTGTTCATCTCTTCACAGGACGCAGAAACCTATCCTGGGAATAGTGAATCGTCCTCAGATCTCTTTGAGTCATTACCCAAGTGTCGAGCCTATACAATATAGAAGGGACTGCCATGACTCTGTAGAACTTTGGTTGTGTCCCGATTTTCTACCTACAGACCTTCTTTTTGCAAGACAATTTGAATTAAGTTTGGCAAGTTTGACGGCAGTGTGACTACTGGTGCTGTAGGTGAGTTTGTTTGAATACTTGTTCACTTGTTAAACCATTTATTATTAAGTTTAATCTGCCAAGATTACTGCCTTTCGTATATAAATTTACAGTTTTTAAATCTTTCCACGTGCTACACTAGACACCAGCGTGCTATCGCAAGTCGCCGATCCTGATATAAGTTACTCAGTGAGTCCCCGGGTTGATGTCTGGAAAATATGTATAACGTTTGTGTGTTTGACTGGTTTCTAATTATACGACACATTTAATGAAGCATTATTGGTTTCATTAGCGTCACTACTGTATACCCGTGGATTGGCAATAAAAGTTGTAATTACAAAGTATTACCAGGCACGGCAAATGTTTAATTAGTTCAAAACCATAGGTCACAGGTATTAATTCGTTATAAAGGGAAACCTTTGTAATTAGTGTGTAAAGTTTTAGTGTTTTATTGTTAAAAAATTAATATTTCAATTTATTGCTTCCTGAAGCTGTGTGCGTTTACAATTTTACACTGTCATGATTATATATAAAAATAAGGTCAAACAAGTATACTCATTTGTCAAACAAGTAACGTGTGGTTTTATTTAAACTTTACAAATTATTTTTTTTCTAAACTGTTATGTACTAATTCAGTGGTGGTTAAAATTTTGAGCCGTGGAGCACTTTTGTGACTGAAAGTTTAGGTGTGACAAATAATTGTGCTCACTAAAGTGACGGTTCCTCCTTTATTTTTCGTATGAAGTATTGGCGTATATGACAATATTAATGTGTATTGAGGCTTTACTAATACGATGTCACAGTGAGAAATTCTCCCTTTTACGTTTTGCAATGGTTTTGCTTGTTACATTTTTTAATATGTTTTACAAAACACGACGATATACTAGTATTGTGTTAGGAGCAAGCCATGTACTCACAGCGTTTTTTTTCAGGTTGAAGTTTAGTAGACCTTTAGATATAAAATATAATATAAGTTAAATAGTACAAAAATATTTCATGTTTGGTTACATTAATTAAAATACGTTAAAAATAAAAATAGACATATACGTGCCTCGGTATACTATTACATAATTTAAGGAAAAGCTCTTTTATCACAGCAAACTTTACCGAGGATTATTACAAAAATGTGTGGTTCCGTTCCCGACAAGATAGAGACTACAGTTGGTCACTCCAATGATTCTTCGGACGCCCCAAAACTCTCCATTTGGCTTAAATGTAGAAATTTGTAAACAAAAACCATTGCAGTTTCGATTCAATGAAAATACTTTCTGTTACATTAATTTATAAATAGCTATGAGATTATGTTAAGTAAAAACAGAGTTAGCTTAATCTTTGATGAACTGTTTTTTATGGTATACTTTTAATCTGTTTTTTTAAGTTTCTCCAAGATTTTACTGATTTGTAAACTAACGAATAAGGAAAAATTTGTCAAGTGTAATTTCGTTAGATTAAAACAAAATATTTTTTTTATGTTTATTTACAATTAGAAATGTTTATTTTTAAACATATTGCAAATTTTAATAACTGCCGCAATACTAAAATATTTAGATTTTATAAAATTAGAGTTAGGGACTATTGTGATTTTGTAAAATTAATAATAGTAACAGTAGCATCCTATTTAAAGTGTTATTTTTTTGTACTGCATTCTTTTATTCCTTACAGGCCTACTTCTACAATTGAGTATAAATCAAGGTTTCAAAACTTACTTACATTAAAAATTTCAGAACAAGAGAAATGGCTCAAGTAAAATAAAGTGTCTGACAGTTGTTTTGCTACGTTTCCACAATTTCTTTACTAATTTAAAGTTAATTCTTAAGTTAATTCTTTAAGTTAATTCTTAACAATTTCTTTACGTAACGTAATAATCTGTAAAATGTCAAAATAGTTAATTTACTACTTTCATTATTTCACATTTATTTAATTTCTGTTCTTTTCTTTTTCTCGTCAACCTAGAGGTTTGTGGGCTTGCGACTTCTTCCCTTCCGGGAAGAATACCATAAACTAATATTACATAATAATTATTAAAAAACAAGTACATAATAAATAAACGAACTACATAAAATATTTTCAACTTTGTCATCACTGGACATTACGAGTCACAGTACCAATTTTTCTAGCATGTAGATAAAGATCGTATTTATTAAGTGCGCTGTTATTTGGCAGGTA
Organism: Magicicada septendecula; assembly: GCA_034769895.1. Lineage (NCBI taxonomy): Eukaryota > Metazoa > Arthropoda > Insecta > Hemiptera > Cicadidae > Magicicada > Magicicada septendecula. The sequence goes on from CM068375.1 coordinate 322,024,360, forward strand.
TGGTAGAATCAATGACACCATGCGCTCCTGTCTTGCGTTCTATGATTCACATTTCTATATTCCCTTTCTGTTATCCTTCATATGCCCTATTCCTTCTTCTGTCTGTACTAAATTAAATATTAGTTATCGTATTAGTAATCGTATCGTATTAGTGTATTTTTCATTAGTAATCGTTGTCAGAAACAATTGGTTCTCTCATCTTACGGCCAACATTACGTCTCCCCTACACCATAATTTCAAGACATTCCAAACACTTATTGCCCTTTTTTTAATGACCGTGATTCCGAATCTTATAAGACTGTACTCGACAAATACGCTCTAAAACAGTGGTTGCCAAACTTTTAAGTCCGCAGACCCTCCAAATTTAAAAATTTTAAGGACTCCGTCTGAGTTATGAAACAAAACAAATAGTAAATATTAAACAAACTCTTATATTTTAATTAAAATGTATTCAAATCAAAATTCTTTAACTTTCAAAATTATAATACTAATTATATCAAACGTAGTTTAATGTGAACAGTGAAACGGCTTTTGAACAATTAGCTCTGCAATATTTGGTTTAATGTCTGACAATTTTAATATTAAGTTACTCGATATCAAAATTATTTCTTAACTGTGCCAACCTCGTCTCTGTCTTTCCAGCCTGACGTGTCAAAATCCAGCTACTTAGACGTAAAACCACCTACACGGAAAAACCTTATGGTTAGATACAGTGCTTCTACGCGAGATACAGTGCTTATACGAGGAGTAAAACTGCACTATCAGTTCTGTGTTGATGCCGCGCTCCAGTCAGTTCGGCTGACAAACAGATCTGCTACACGACATGATTTAAAGACATTATTAAAGGCATTAGTTTGAGATTATTTTCACAATTACAATTACTTTGAACCAAAAAAAAAAAAAAAAAAAAAATACTGGGATCTTCTACTAATTGTTTTGAGATTCTAAAATTTAGATTTTAGACTATAATAACTCGGTGAAAATTACAGTGAATTTTATTTGTTTTTAAGTGTCCGCGGACCTCAGTTTGGGACCACTGCTCTAAAATATCTTCCTTAAACTAAGTTGAATCGATCGTTTTGGTTAACAATAGCTTTTTAAATTTGTTGAAGTTTCCTATTAGAGTGTTGTTTGTCATTCCTTCTGTGCGTCTTCTATTACAACTCACATGAGAACACAGAGGAAAAATAGAGTTTACGTGCGCCCGTGCATGAGCGATAACATAATATGCATGTTATTTATGCGATATTTGTTTTCCCACTGTTTTACAATTTACTTACACGTACCCTTTTTATACTATACATTATTTATTTTATTACTCTCGCACAATTTATTATTCATAATGAATTGTCAATAAATTAATTAATTGCATACAAAAAAATGTATGCACAAATTCTAGATAGTTGGTTATTAACATTTTTTGTAGTAAATATTGTCTAATTACGGAAAAAGCGTCACAAAAACATGCAATCAATAAATAATTTATTTTCATATGTTTTATTGCCAATGTATTTGTATTTAGACGATAAAATACAAATTTAAAATATAATTGATTGTTAAAATGAATTTCGTCACGATGTAGTAAATAATTTCTGTAGGCGAGCACTATGCAAACCAGAGAAGAATAATCATATACTATTTTGAAAAGTGTGAATTTATATTGAATTTTTATTCTTAGTGTTTGAGTTATAATTTCATTTCTAAATGGGCTATTTCCATTGCGTAAACGTTTGTGGGGTTTATGATTCAGAAAAGTTTAAAAGTAAACAGAAATTTGGTTTTGATGTATGTATTTTTGTGTTTTTAAAAATTTTGATTTTTTATTTCGTTAGTATTTTTACAATATTTATTTTCATCCATTTGAGCGTTGCGTTAAAAATATCATATGTAGTAAGTTTTAAAGTACGTTAAAAACGATTATAGTTTTTAGTGGTCGAAACAGTGTGTATGTAGGATTTTAGTAATGGTAACAGTCCTTTGAAACCCTTTGAATAATGAAAATGTATATTCCTAATTATGTCGTATTCAAGCTGATTTAGATTGTTGTACAAGTGTCCTTATACGGTTCAACACTTTCTAATAATTACAGCAATTTGCTTTAGATTATTATTATTCCATTTATTTTATTCTGTTTCTGTTTCTTCTTTTCTCCTCCTCCTCCTTCTGTTTCTTGTTCTTTTTTATTAGTTAAAACTTAGGTATAAAAGTCTATTTCTTGTTCACAAATTGTATTTTATATTTCCTGAATTTGAAACGGTTTCGGAGTTACGAATGAGGGTGCTACATCAAAAAATGATAATCATATTGAGCAAACTGGGTATCAATAGTGGTATCAATAAAACAGGGTTGTCAAACGGTGAAATATTTTTATTAAATATTCCGACCACCACGTAATGAAAAGCATTGCAACCTTACGCGTGTCTACGTCGTTTTTTATTTTCTTATCATATTTTAAGACTATTTCCTACCATTCGTATTACGGTTGTCACCGTAACATATTCCGACCAACGATGTGCAGTCTGTAGTGCACCTTTTAGCTGATTGAATATTTTAATTATCCCGCTTTGCAGGAACCGAGTTCTCACTGCAAAATATCACAACTGGAACAGACACTGTTATGTATAATTTGTATCTCTGATTTATTCCCTGCCGTGCTCGTTATAGTTATCCTATGCATTTTAGTGTATGAAAATTTGTTTTTATAAAATGTCCTTTGAGAAAAATAACATGTAAACGTAATTAGCAAACGTTAAGCAAAAACTGCCTTTGACAAGAGTCAACAATTGTTATATCGGGTGTTTGGTTTCTTCTACTAACACAACCACCATTATCATTATCATCATCATCTTCATCATCATCATCATCATCATCATCATCATCATCATCATCATCATCTTCTTCTACTTCTTCTTCTTCTTCTTCTTCTTCTTCTTCTTCTTCTTCTTCTTTTTCGTTTTCTTGAATCCTAGAATTAGGTGTTAGCTGACTTCTTCAAGAACTTATCTCTTACTTTGTCTACCTACATATCTCATTCCAGTGAGCTCATTTTTCAGTAAGGTTGGTGTTGGTAGCATATTATTTCGTTTGAGGTACAATTCCTTGCTACAATTCCCGCTCATTTCTGCTAATGTTCTCCTGTAAATATCTTATTTTAAATTCTTTTCTGTTTTCTTCGTTTATTTTTTAATCTATAGGGGAATACTTTTGGCTATTTCTTAAAGTTTTTTTGCAGCACCTTGAATTGTCCTTTTTTTATTTAATCCCGAGTCCATGTTTCATTTGTTTACAGAAATGTGGAAGTAGCTACGGTTTTTGAACACAACATAGGTGTCTTCATTGTTTTTTTATTTGAGGGCCAGTAACCAGTTTTAGTGGCTTCATTGTGTTAATAATTTAAATGTGCATGTATAATATTTGGGTAAATATATTGTTGGTTATTTCGATTTAATTTTTTATAATCATATTTCCTTATTTACTTGTTTCGTGTATACTTATCTGCTTTTTACCGTGTTTGAATATTGAGTTGTTTGCTTAACAAACAAATAGGGTGTGTGTCAGCAAATGTTTACAGGAAATTCTGTTTGCGTAATTTAACATTATTAAATTCCCACAAGCAATTATAGTAACTTAATATAAAATTTTAACCAAGCTAAAACTGCTTTCAACAAACAGGAAAACCTCTTCGCTTCAAACTCTATCAGCGTAAAAATGAGGAAAAATCTAGTAAAGACATACGTGTGAAATGTTGTCCTATACGGGAGTGAATCTTGGACAACTGAAGAAAGTGACAAGAAAAGACTCCAAGCATTTGAGACGTTGTGCTATAGAAGAATATTCAAGATAAGCTGGAGGGAGAAGATAAGGAATTAGGAAAACTTTAGAAGAGCTCAGGAGGAGGAGAGCTTTCTACGAAATTTAAAAGACAGAAGAGCTAAATTTATAGGGCATCTACTACGACCCAATGGGTTGGTTAAGAGAATAATGGAAAGAACAATTGAAGGGGAAGATCACAGAGGACGACCCCGTTTAGACTACATGAAACAGCTTATGGTCGATATAAACTGCACATCATATTGTGAATTGAAAAAAAGCAGACAAGCGTGAAGAATGGCGAGCTGCTGCCAACCAGCCTATGGGCTGCTAACCAAGAAGATAGAAAGGGAGAGAATATAAAATTAAACCAAACCTAATAAAAATACGGAAATCTGAAAACTATTCAACCCATTGTTGAAATTAAAATAGTTAAGAAATTGTGGCTTATATTTTGGTAAAATATATTGCTTAGCGACGATGATTTAAAGACTCCCATGAACATGAATATTTGTAGAAGACAAAGAGTTTTGAATTTTTTAATAAAAGTAGAGTTCGCAGTAATTGGAATCGGCTATTAAAGGCAAAACATGTTGTTATGAAAGGGATGAGACTTGATTAAGTACGATCTTTCTATGCTATGGGAACATGGTTGTGTAGAATACAATCTTAAGCAAACGATTGTATGTCACAACAAAGCTTAGTTCAGTTTGTTTTGTTACGTTATTTTTGTGTGTACTGAGGTTGTTACCAAACGTGGGTCTGTTACAAGTATTATATTTATTTACTTTGCCAACCATGAGTTTTGCTTACTTTAAACAATAAACTAAAAATTCGAACATTCTTACCTAACCTCAAGCGTTAACATGGTTTGTGTTAAATTCAGCGATAAAATCATTTACAACTGGTACACTTCTTATTTTTCGCTCTGCGGTGTATCAATATTTTCGAGTATTCAAAACATCAAAAGCTTAGTTCAGGTACCATTATGGGTAGAATACAAAGAATCAGAAATACATATGAGAAATGTATATTTTTTTAATATATGTAGGAAAGCCTAATGCAACTTTAAGTTGAAAGTGTTGCACACCGTTTATACCCGGTGGTATGGTCGTGTTATTAAAGCGTCGTGGGTTCACTAGCAAAGTCAAGCGTTACATATATGAATACAGAAACGTGAACACAGCGGTACGAATGCTGGTGACCTCTACACTCAAAAAGCTAGACAAGGGAAGAATATTACTTATAGGGTATATCATTTCCTAAGTCAAGATTGACATATTAAAACGGGTTCCTAAAATATGAGAATTGAGCGTAGACTCAATTTAATAGACTCGTATTTAATACCTAAATTGACTTGGTTAGTAATTAACGAAATTTGCACGCATCTTAAGAACGATTCATAGATACCTACCTGCAAAAATAAAACACAGAAGAATACCCGAATCAAATTTTACAAAACTGTGGCTGTCCCCCCACATTCCTGTATGCTAGTGAGACATGGATTCTTGTTAAAAGAGGCGTTCAGAGGATTCAAGCAGCTGAAATGAAATTTTTAAGAGGGACGCAAGGGTGTTTTCTCTTGGATCGAAAAAGGCATGAGGACTGTAGAGGCAAATTAAACATTGTATCGTTGCACCAGTAGACTGAAGACCACAGAAGGAAATGGTGTAAACACTTGAGCCGCTGGCCTTGGGTTATCACCCTACTGGGAAGAGAGATGTCGGCAGACCGAGGAGGAGATAGGTTCTGGAACAGATCTAGGGCCTAATTCATGGAGTGATGATGACATCATAATGATAACATCTAATTAATTAATTGGTCTGTAACAATAAGAGTCTAACGTTTTTAACTATACAAACACTTATACATTTACCTATGTTTATGACGTCAAACTGTATGTGAATAAATAAACGTTGAGATTTTTATTGCAGCTTGAATTTGTAAAAGTGGAAAGGGTAAAAGAAGAATAATACGAACATAAAAGTGTGGGTAACACTTGTACAAACGTCTCTTTCGCGTGGTAAAGGTGGGGAGTGTGGAAGGACGGGCAATTAAGTTCCGCCAGCAGCGTACAACCGGAGTGGGGAAACGCAAAAGTGATTCTTCTCATGAAGAGTGCTCTCTCTGCAGCGACTTTAATCCTATAATGTCATACATTAACCCTCTTTTAAGTACTTTAGGTGTGCTTTCTTACAGTTGCTACATTTTTATTTCTATAAAATTGTTCTTCCCAAAACTTCACAAACCGAAAAACGATTTATCCTAAACAGGAAAAGAAGATTGTTTTGTATTAACAGTTGATGTCATACATCATATACAGATATGTTTTACAGTAACAAACTATTTCTAGTACATAATTATTGTTATGTACCTTACAATCTTACATTAGGAATAATTCTAATCGAGGATTACAGAAGACCTTCATCCTTTATTATCGCCTCACTAGAATCCAATTATAATTCACTTAACATTCTACACAAATATAGTATCTTCTTATAAATATTTATCTAATTTATCTTGCCTGTCATTCCCCTTAATTTAAACAACCTACAACTATATTCAACCCAATAAAGCAAAGAATGGTTTGTCTCAACTTTCTTGTCTAAGTTATATATTTCAATAGTACTCAAGACAAACAACTTAAAAAAACTTGATTATTTTATGTCGCTTTACACACTGCGAGTTTTCACTTCATTGCTGCGAAATAAATCCAAGTGTTTTTGTCTTTCTTTATGATTCTCCCTCGTCGTTGTTACGTTGTTATTTCATCATCATCATCTTTAGGCTATCCCACCACCACCACCACGTGCCATCTGAACATTTTATTCTGGTGTGATAAATATATATTTCTATTAATATGATTGCCATAATATGATATAAAATATGAGTGTAAATAGTTTCGTAGGTTTTGCATCGTATGTATTTCATGGTATCATTTTTGGGTACGTCGATGACAAAAATGACGACTTCCTCAAGCCCTGAATAGGCTAGGGCCCGACTTCCGGTTTCGATGCATTGTATCTCCCTCGGAGTTCTCCGCCTTTTCCTCCAACTTCGATCGGCCCCCTATCCGCTCCCTCCACCTTAGGACTCCGCCCACTCCACGGACATCAATCTTCTTTATAGGAGAAAACAAGCGGACGACCCCGAAGGTAGGGTTCAACTGTGTACTTAATGGACATCACGGACTGGCGTGAGAGTTCCGACACAGCTATTAGCCATGGAGCCCACACACTGGCTAGAGTTCATAAGGCGCCACGATGCTTTTCCTAAGGCGAATGCTCCATATCCCATGCGAGCTAGCGATATGGACATTTTCCAACCGTCAGTGCAGATGCCACCGAAGGCAGAGTTACCCCTACGCTCGAAAGGAATGCATATCAGGATGGGATCTTGAACCGACGGGAAGCCACCCGCAATCGGCGGCGATAACCCCGGGGCCCCTTTGAGGTCAATCGCAGGGATCGCTACTAAGTCGCGCGAGCCTTTCCGCACACCTTTCACGGATGCATGTCTTGGGTTCACCCTCCAGATATCAAAAAACGGATCGCTTTACTTGCTAGGAAAGAGAGCCCTAGTTCACAGAACACGTGGCGTTACTCGGGATTTACCGCACCTTGTGCAGCTACTTGTCCAGGGACGTCGGAAACCATGGCTCTGTTTCCCGCCTGCTACTGCCACTGCATCTCGTACACTACTTACCAGGGACAGAGCAGCCCTGGATCCCGCTGGCGATGCACACACGTGTGGGCTGTCATGCACCAGCTCCATTCCAGCCGAAGGGTCGGTTTCACTCCCGCGCCATGCTCAGGTAGTGTGTGCTGGGCAGAGACGGCGATAGGAGGAACCCACTGGGTAAGGCGGTATAGGCTTCTAACCTCACGCCACTGGGGAGAAAGCGATAGGACCTGTCCACGGGGAGGCACACCTTAGACAGGGTGCTGTACTGCTCCTTCAGTAAACAGTCGTGATTGTATTCACTAGACCTTCAGCCATATCAACAGAAGATTACTAACTAACGCCACACAAAGCGAGCCTAACGCTGACGAACCCCTTTAATAATTGCCGTAATTAAAGTTGTCGATAAACCTAATGATTACATCAAATATTATTGTTCGAAGGCTTTCACGGCCGGTGTCACCTGAATTTAAACTATCTGCCGGCTGTTTGGCCGTGGTCTAAGGTTTTCATTAAAACCAAACGTTTCAGCACCATCACTGCCATCATCACTGGATGTATCGAGTCATAACTAACGTGGGGTGTCGTAAGTTAGGACCATGGTACTGTTCTTAATGACAGTTTGGTTTTAATGAAAACCTTAGACCACGGTCAAACAGCCCAGCAGATAGTTTAAATTCAAACATCAAATAATTAGACATTCTTCTAATTGGTTATCTTACGTTGTTTCTTAGCATAGTGTACATTAATCCATTTTAGTGGGAAACTTTTGTGCTACGAATATATACCTTTTTTCAACAAATTTAATTAACACAGTATCAGCGTCTTTTCTCTGGTGTAAAAAAATTGATACTAATGTTGTAGGCACCACTGTTGTAATAATTAAACTAACACAAATGTAAAAAGTTTGAACATTCGAAGTAAATTTAAATGATTCATTTCTTAGTTGAAAATACTAAAATTTCTGAAAAGAAGATTAAAGTCGGCACCACGTAATCAGCGTATTCATTACTCTAACGTTAGTTATCCAAGACTAGTCATAAATATTCAAAAAATACCTGAACAAAACAAAAAGCTTCAGACGTCCCAGATTGTCGTCGTAAGACAAAGGAATCTACAAAGGAATTGTATCGTGACAGACTATTCAACAATTAACAATTGTTAGGGTAGCCAGTGTTCCTCATGTGACATCAAAGATACGGCTGCCTGCAAAGTGTTTTGTTTTCTCTGTATCATGTGAATAAATAATTTGGATTTAAACGTGTTATAGATGCGAAGTTGAAATAAAAGTCGCCATTTACAAAGCTTACAATTGAGGGTATGTTAGAAAATGGTGATGGGTTTTGCAAGTTTAATACTTTTATTACTTAACAATGTTGTAGCTTTTATGCATCTGATAGATAATATATGTTGAGCATACGTTGAGCTTGTCATGTAGTTGTATAATTGGCGAGTTGTAGTAGGTTGCATGATTAACGTTAAATGTTGCCCAACGTCTTCGTAAATTGTATGCATTAGCAGTGAACGGCCTTGACTACGTGTGTGAAAGACATCACTGAAAAAGCCGCAGTGAGTTGTGTTCTGTGATTATTAGTTTAGTTACAAATTCGCTCAATGTTCCATCGGTTAGACTCCTTCTATTCAGTACCTGCAAACTGGGTGTTTGTTCATTGCCCAGAGAATTGTTTGGAGAAACGACAAGAATTAAATTGTTTAATTATTTTACAAAAGAGTAATTACTTTACGATAAGAGAATTTATATCAGGGCTCTTTGGCCGTGGTTGATTGCTTTGTTCAGTCATTTTCTAAACGTGTCGGCCACTAACGGAAGAGCTTCTTCAGTAGAAGTAAGAAGAAGGCCTTTTTCATTGACTCTGGTCGTGATAGCCGACGTTATGAACTTAATAATTACTTAAATTGATTATTTTTACTATGCAAAATTTGGTATCAATGCTGAGTACTGAATAATTTAAAAAATAGAAGAATTGTAAAAAGAGGTAGTTTGTATTTTGAGCATTGCGTTAGTAATTATGAATTAATATTAGAGTTTTACCTTTTGACTATCTAGCAGACATAGAGAACTCTGCAATGTATTTAAAATGCTATAAGTGCAATGCAAATGTCTCTTTTTTTCTGAAAATATGGTGCATAAAAGACACCGCTCTATTATTTTGTCCAGTGTTTAAATTACCAAGCAGACTGAGTCATGTCCTTGATACCACGACTGCAACACAGCCGTTGCGATTATGAGTCGTCAATATTACACTGTTCCCGGGTCGTGCTTTAAAATGACAAAATATAATACAGTATCTTGTTGAATAAATAAATAATCTACTTATAAATAACCTGAGAAATAATTCAGGGTAATATTTAACTTTCTTCAGTTATAACGTTATCGATTTAACGAACATCAGGAATCATCTAGATTACCAGACACAAAGAGGTGGGAACACATGGAAATAGCGAGATTAACAAGACATGTTAGAGAAAATCACAAAATGTATACATCGACAACGTATTGGCGTGGAAGTACCTAGTTTACAGGCTCACGCGACAAACACATTATGATACATTGACGCAAAGCATGGCGCTTATGTTGGCTGTACACATTTACCGTAATTAACAGACATTCGTACATTTCTATTTTCGTCAGGCAATGTCGGAGCTAATATAGTATCAGTGTATAAAAGAGTTGTAGTAAATGCAGATTTTGTAGAAGAAATGCTTTTATCATCACCACAGATCATTATAAAATATCGGGAATTCAATAACCAACGGCACGGCGATTTTATGGATATTGGAGTAGCATTGAATTGAGTTGACACCAAAGTATATGTGCGGCAAGTGTTCAAAGAATAAATATATCATAAATAATCCAAAATAATTGGTATGGATATAACCTACGCTTTTTAATATTCATATAAGTGAGAAAAGTCAAATAAGTAATGAAGTTTGGTTTTGGAACACATATAATAACAGGTGACGTAGCAGTAAGAACAAAAGTAATATTTAACCATAATATAATGATAAACTGTGCCCTTTTAAGTATTTAGTAACCCGTGTCGGCTATGAAAAGAATTGCGATATAGACTATATGTTTATTGAGGCCCTGACTATCCGTGGGGCAATCGATCGTATTTTAGAAATGACGTAAGTCGAAAGACAAGACCCTAAAACTTAATGCAGATTTTACAGTCTCCTGTGGTAGTGAATTGCGAATGACAACGAACAATCAAGTAAATTAAATACGAGACTAGAAAATTTAGGCTTCTTAAGAAGAGATGAAAAATATGCTAAACTAGAGGACATAAAGTGTCAAAGCATAAAAGTGAAGAATTGCATGTTTTTTTTAGAATACTAGGAAGATTGTTTACATGGGAAGGCGGATTTAAGGATAACAAAACTAAAATAAATGAGTAAACCTATAAGACGTAAATCTGAGAACATCCAGGCAAACAGGCAGCATATCCCATGAAAAGGAAATGTTGGAGGAAGAAGAGCAAGAGAAAGTGAAGAAGAAGGAAAAACTGAAGAAGAAGAAGGGCCTTACAACGTACTAACATTTTACATTCAACATTAAAGTTCCTTTCAGCAGTTGACAAATCATATTACCTTAATAAATATTTCATAGTTTGATAAAAATTTTGTCTGTGAAACTACAAAATGTTTAATCTTTTATCAGACTAACGCTTTACATAGAAAGCGATCGATTCATGCACAACTTTTATATGTGACAACGATTTAAATATGCACGCAACCCTGTTCTGTATAAACATGACTTCGTTATAAATATAATGTATCATAATACTATAATATAATGTATTATATATATCCGTGTATATAATACATAATTAATATATGGAAACAAGGTATTATTTTATGATTAAATATCTGCTGAAATTGTTAGAACATTTTAAATAATTGGGTGATTGCCGAGTTCTGAAAAACCATGTAATTTTAAGCCGAAAGGATGGAGAGATATGGGGCGTCGGGAAAAGGTTGGTGTGAGCCCCCATTGGGATCTGCTTGGGACCGGAACAATCCATTTTTATTTAATCCTTGCTGAGAATGACGACGATGTATCATAAATTTTATTTCTTTAGGATGAAATGTGTTACATTCGATATTATATGTAATAATATGGTTTCCAACAGCACCATCACCAACTAGATGCACGTCAATTTCGTTCATTGTTCATCCGTTCAGGCGACGATAAGAAGAAAGAGAGATAATCCAAGATAAGGAAACTGTCAAGATTCCATAAAACATACGCACATAAGCAGTGCACTTTATTTGGTAATGTCTGGAATGTAATATTAGCAGGAAAATGTAATAACTTACCATGAATATTTTATTAGCGGTAGTAGGCAGACAAAATTTCATGAAGTCAAAAATATGTCAGCATCATTTAATTTACGCGGGTGGAGGACCCAAAAACCCTGTCATATCCATATCTTGCTTTGATCATAACCAATTACGACTAAAAAACAAATACGAGGAAAACGCAAAAATGATGTAAATGATTTATTTAAGTAAGGGCTACAGAAGAAGTGAGAAAAATTTATGAGGAGAAATCAACGCTGAAGGAAAAATGAGTAGCGTGTTGAGTTCATAGCGCCGAGGCGACGGACAAAAATATAATGCAAGAAGGCTCTTTCAACTATATAAAAGTTAAAAGTACACTAACTTTCCTGCAGAATTATAATTTAATAGAAATTAAAATTAAAAAATTATGTTATAAAAAACTAGCTAATTTTTTGTTATGGGATTGTACTATAAATTTCAGAATTTTGCATATTTCATAATTAGTTTCCTCTTTACTGTAGATATTTTTTTACAGTGCAAAAGAATTTTACATTAAAAATTTAGTGAAATGTAGATCAACTTAATAATAATAAAATCAATTCTTTAAATGCCAAGCGATGATATTTTTGAAAACCTCAATGATTTTAAAAACTCTACAAACTCCCCCTCTTGCTCTTCTTTTTCCAGTGTTTAAATTTAGACCGTTATCAGTAATCGATTTGTGTTTACAAATAATCAATTTCTTTACATCTTTTTGTAAACTTCAAAAATGTTTTCTAAATTTTCAGGTTCTTTTAAGCACTTCTTTAGCAATTATTATGTCTTGCCCTTAGTTAATTGTAGCCGCTTTCAAATTATCAACCGCTTCAGTTCTGTTTGTATCCGTATTCTTCTTCGGCCATAGGTTTAACCCGAACAGGAGACAGTCCATATAAATAATGAAAGGATTAGTAAAATTTGATACACAGTATATCATTACATACTTTTGTCGACGCTTTGAAAAAACCTTCATGATAATTGTTAGACGACTGGTTATGGCATGTACACACATTGGTGAGTTTTGTATGTACGAACTTAAGTGAGCAGCAAAACCTTATCGCTTATTACGAGAAGGATGTTTTATCAATACAGTCTGACTAGGTAATTTCACTCGCCTTGTCCATTTTCTGTCGCTAGACAATGACGGGTGTAATAAGATTCCACAATTATATTTTTGTTTGATGATGATGATTATTATTATTATTAGAAGAACGCCAAAGTAGAAGAAGTGCAAGCTTACAGGGAGGCCATGGCTCACACTATGACACACTAGCAGGAAAGATGGACCAATGACAGGAATGGAAGGTAGACCGCTAGGCTCTCAAAAAAGTTAGCTGAGTGGACTGATCCCAAAAATAGAGACATTAGTTAATTTAATAGCGCAATTTCAAACTGGTCACGGTCCGTTTCGGACTTTCCTATATAGCATGAGAAAATAGACAGACCAGACTGCGTTTTGTGTAACTTCCTGTTTAGACAATGTGCACCATACTTTTCTTACCTGTGGCAGATGAAAAGAGGAGAGGCAAACCCTGGAAAACGTAGTGGAACGGACTTCGCCCGAAAATATCACCGAATTAATGCTGCAGAGCAAACACCACTCTGATCAGGTAGCAGCCTACATCGAGAAGGTACTAAGACAAAAGAAGAAAGCAGAAAATGATCTAGGGCACGGACAGAATACTAGAAAACGTGGACTCGCTAAAGGTCTAAAACAGATGAACGTCTACAGGAAGGACAAGTGGCACCACCGTGAAGTAGTCCGAGGTGGATTTATGTCATGGACAAAAGGGTTTGTGATTTTGGCGGGTGCGAGCCCCACACGCCGTAGGAATGCGGATCTTCCTGCGGCAAGCATTAGTATTTCACAGACTCCCTCGTAAAAAAAAAAAGTATTATCATTATAGACTGTCGAATGTTAGTACGTATACTGTACAATCTGTCAAATGTCTGTACTTGTATTACTCGTACAAACTGTCTATTGTATTAACATGGAGAATGTTATGGAGAAGTATATGAAGGCAACACTTTTGTTGACGTATACTTCTTGTACCGCGGCTGGTCGTTTTCTTTTTACGCAAATTTATATGATATTCGAACGTTTCATTTTGCACTCCAAATAGGCCAGAGTTGGCGGCCGTAAAATAAGTATACATATTTCATGATTTGTAGAACGCGCCATGCAGGAATATCTGGTACAAATGAGTGTGTTTTACGTCTGTTTTTTTTGGTATGCGAGAGAGAGAAATATTGTGTGCTTCTTTCCGCTGTGTTCACCACTAGCTATTCAAATTTATGTGCAGCATTTCCAAACGTATTGTTCTCAGGACTATAAGATTGTGCGTACATTTGTCGTGAGAAGAGAAACAATATATTTTCTTAACCCGACGTGACTTTTGTAATCCAGTATTCTTTTAACGGAGGCTTTGTGTAATAACATGAATATCGCTACGACGAGAATTTTGCTTTTACAATGGGTAATTGGATACATATGTATGCATTTACGCCTAGTGTATATTGGAGTTGATGCGCATCTTCATTTTCCAGTTCGGCAACAGAAAGTGAAAATTTATCAATATGCAATAGCTCCGTTACTCCTAATAACTAGAGAGACACCGGCTTGCCGAAGTCAGTCCAAAACTTCGAATCCAAGCGATAAGAACTGTTATTAGTGGCCTGAATTTGGAATTTAATGTGGGTTATTCGACAACTTCGTGTTGAGTAAATTGCCAATTATGAATTATCGCGTGTAACGTCTCTGATTGGCAACATATATTCACTATTGCAACAGTATAAGGTTTGTTAGAAAATCGTACATTTGAAGAATTAATGTATACGAGTGTTTTTGGTTATTGAAACTGACAATAAAATTGTAAGTAACAAACCCTCTGGTGATAAATTTTTTAATTTTTCCGTTAAAAACTATACCTGTGCGATAGGCGTACAATACTGTTACGACTATTTCACGGATCGTCGTATTGTGTAGTGGAAACAAACACAGATACTTATAAAGTCAATAACTACCAGCATTAATTAGTTACAATTAACAATTTGAAATCAACAAGGTTCTTTCATAAAAATTTTAAGTAAACTTTGTCTACATACAATAATAATAATGTCAACTAATAAAGAGTTTCGCACTAATTATAACACAAAATCGCTTTCCACTAAGCCGCAACAATCATTTGAGCCGCAATTTACAATATCGCCATGTGTAACTGACTAACTAAGCCGGCCGTAGACGCTTATATATGTCTCGCTGATGTTTCAGAATAATTTTCCATACTCCTTACTGCGTGCTAACATAATTTACGGAGTTACAAGTCCTCAAACAGTATGAAAGCTACTTGAATACACGGTCTTGGCCGAGACACTGTAACTGTTCGGCTAGCTAAAAAACGGATACAATTACACTCTTGTCTTTTGAGATCGTTACATACGCGTAATTGTGGTAGCAACAAATTTTACCTTGTAACACTTGTAATAGAGCTTAATTTAATTTGATTTTCTGCATTATATGTTTGTTTATGAATGAAAAAATGTAATGTAGTATTACAACAGAAGTAGTGTACAAGCTGTCGAATGTTTGTACGTATAGTATACACACTGGCAAACGTATGTACATGCAGTGTACAAAGTGTCGAATGTCTGTACGTGCAGTGTACAAACTGTCGAAAGCCTGTACGTGTAGTGTGCAAACTGTCGATTGTATGTACGTGTAGTGTGCAAACTGTCGAATGTATGTACTTACAGTGCACAGTCAACGTCTGTATGTGTAGTATACAAACTGTTGAATGTTTTTTCGTGTAGTATAAAAACTAAAATATGGTGATAATGACGATAATTATCATCGTCTTCGTCGGTGTCGTCGTCGTAGTCGTTGTCTTTGTTATTATAATTAATAATATTATAATCATTATTAAAGATGGCCATTTGCATGTATTATATAAGTACAGCATATTAAAAATACAGCACCAACCCCTATTTCTCGTGGACAACTTAGGAGCCTACACACAGGTTAACTGTGCATAAACATGGTGCAAACGCTAGTGGGGAGATTGAGAGAGCTCTGGGTGTGAATTGTAGAATGAATATATTATACGACGGTGTACGGAACTCAGAGTTTGTTCTGGAGATTTCGTGGTAAATACACTTTGATACGTCCTAAAGCCTCTCGCCTACGTTTGCATATTGCTGCCTTGCGTTTGCAAATTCCACACATATAGAGACGCGCGCGCGCCCGCAGTATATTATGGGTCTCTTGTTTGCTTTTTGCATCCTCATAACAGACTATTTTGCAGTAATATATCGATTTAATGTGAAAAATATACAAACGTTCTTATGAGAAATATCTACACGCCCAAAAGCGACCCTGAAGCCGGACAAGGTGTATCAACCCACATAGTCAAAGATCCCGAATCAGACATCGTCTGAATGATCTGCAGTCATTAAAGGGAAAGTAAACCTATATTATATATGCACAGTAAAAAAAATATTTAAAAGTAAGACTCTATTACATCAGTAAGGACTTCATAATAAATAAGACGAAAACATCTTATATATATATTAATTTATTTTACTGTCTAGGAAAAAAAAGTTGTGTTACAAGGGTCAATAGAGACCGATTAGTTATTATTTTATGAACTGGTATATTATAAAGGTATATATATATATATATATTATATATGTGTGTGTGTGTGTGTGTGTGTGTGTGTGTGTTTTCATTATACTATATATACACATTAGACAATTAGATAAATGTTGTTGTGTCTAACGATACCTTTTGTTGTGTATATATTCCTTATAACAACAGTATTGGTTGTGTGAGTTCAGTGACACTAAAGAACAACGACTAAGTGGCTGGTTATAATATGCGTTCAGGACCTGGTGAGGTAAAGAAAAAGTTGTTTATAGAAATATATATTAAAGAATTTCGTTACTTCAAATTGATACAATTTATATAGTTTTTTTTAATAACTGGTGGTCAAAATTATTTATAAACGTAGATATTATTCGTCGAGCAATCTGGGGGGTATATTTCTATAAGCTGTCGACCAATGAGAAACCAACATACGGATTGTGCCCAAAGGTCCAGACACCTAGTTTTATTATCGTAGACTGTCCTACTGGGCTCCTAATTAGAAGAATAATTTACCAGAATCTGTTATATAAGTATTAAGGTTTATATACAGAGACCGTTATAATCAAAATTTGTTGATAAAATGTATGCACGGAAAGACTCGAAACAGCCGTAAATCAGTAAACAGTATTGTTTGAGCCATGATAAAAAAAACATTTTTGTCAGAATAAAACGTAAGAATTAGGTGTATACGATTCAATAACTTGATTTAGTAAGGGAAATATTATGACATAAATTTCTTGAAAATAAGGAATAAAGCCTGGATACTTTGTGGCTGCTTCGTTGAAAACACTAAAAAGTAAAATATTTAGACAAAATGTAAAATCTATTTTGTCTTTTGAAAGAAAAACCTGAAAAGAAAAAATACGTCTTAAAAAGAAACTTGAAGACAAGTTTAAGAAAAATTCGTATTATGAAACTGGTTTGTATTGAGATAAGTGTAACCAAAATAGTTGACTTTAGTTTTTTGTTGTTTTTAAAAAATTGAACCTTTGTCACAAAAGGAATATTTTGTCAAAAACGGTTCATGTTGTTGAGCTAAAATTTTCATGGAAGTTGTATCTAATGTTACTTCTAGTAGCTGCGGTAGGAGTTTGACAAACTTGTAATATTTCTGAGTTGTTGTGAGTAAAGCAAAAAACTTTAGAAGTGCTCCAACACTAATCACATGTTTTTGTTTAATCTTAAATGCAATAAAAATCTAAAACCGTAGAAATTTACTTATTAGCCAAATATGCCACTGCTAAAAATTAGAAAACTGCATGTTAAACAGAAATTGAGAAAATATTACTTATAGTAACTAGAAGCAGTGTAAGGGATTCCAGGTCACCCAAAAGAAACTGTTGAAACCTGTTTCACATGTATACAATATCAATAGTCGACTCGTTGTGGTAACTGATTTCAACAGTTCCGTTGCCGTAGATTTGTTCCACCGCGCCTAGTCGTTTTTTTTAACGCAAATTTTCAGGATATTTGAACATTTTATTTTGCACTACAAATAGGCTACAGTAGATAGCTTGTCGTAAAATAAGTATACATATTTCATGATTTTCAGAACGTGCACTAGCGCGATTCAGGAATAGAACAGGTACAAATGAACGTGCACGACAGATAAATATTGTGTGATTCTTTCTGCTGTATTGACCACTAATAATGGAAATTTATGTTAACCATTTCCAAACGTACTGTTTTCAAAGCTATAACATTGTGTGTACATTTTCGTGAAGAAGTGAGCAAATATATTTCATTAACCAGGAGCGACTTTTGTAATCCAGTACTGTTTTCACAGAGACTTTTGCAAAAATCATGAATATGCTACGCTGAGAATTTTGTGATTACTATGTGTAACTGGATACATATATCAGAATACGCGGAGGGTGTGGAGCATTCTCGCAAATATTGGAGCTGACGTGCATCTTCATTTTCTTCATTTTCATCTTCATTTTCATTTTCATTTCTTAATTTTTTCCATGTTATGCTACATCAAACTATAAACCTCTCGGTAGGCAATTGCTCCGTTACTACGTATAATAACTAGGAAAACAACGACTTGCCGCATTCTGTCCAACGCTTCGATTCGAAGCGATAAGAACTGTTATTAGAGGTCTGAATTTGGAGCTTGGTGTGGGTTATCCGACAATTCCGTTTTGAGTAAATTGTAAATTATGAATTATCGCGTTTGACGTCCCTAATGGGCAACATACAGTCATTATTACAAGAGTATTAAAGTACGTTAATAATTGTACACTTGAAGAACTGATGAATTCGAGTGTTTTTTATCATTTAAACTGATAGCAAAATTGTGAGTAACGAACTGTTTGTTGTTCATATTTTTATTTTTAGAGTTAAAAATGACACCTATGCGATAAACGTACAATATATTTTACATTTAGTAAAATTTGATTAAATTTAATTTGCTGTATTATGTTATTGTATATTAATGAATAAATGTAATTTAGTGTCGAAAGAGAAATAACGAACACATTGTCGAATGTCTTTTAGTGTAGTGTACAATCTTTAAACTGCGTCTAAAGTATAACATTTACACTTATACGTCTCTTCGTTTCTTGAAAGAAAAAGATTAATTTTCTCTGACTGTAGAAAAGTTTTCAATCTTATTATCACACAAATTATTAAACGGTTTACAAAAAATATCAAAATATGAAATATGTTTTCTAGGTTTTCTCTTTTACAGCTCGCTATTTTCAAGCTCTGGCTAAGATTATATTTTGTACACTACATTTTGTACTTCTTATAAGTCTATAACAACAACTTACATTTAGGTAAGTTTTTCTAGTGATATTCTTATATTTGTCATTACTTTTGTCTTGTCTTGCAAACGAAATTACACCAATGAGAGTAGTATAGGCGGCAAATTTCTTATGGCACGTTGAACTAACTGTGTCAGAACGCTGAAGAACGAATTTGAGGAGAACACGAACATAGGTAATATTGTATAAGACAATTATCAAAGCTGGCTGTTGTGTAAGTACCATAATCTAACGATTGCAAAGAAACAACAAAGATTAGTTTAGACAAGAGCTAAACCATTTTATACGGAAAGTTGTACTCTGCCGAGCAATTAGACCGTGGTCGCAGACGTTTCGGCCCCACCGTTGGAGGCCATCTTTAGCGTTACACGATTGAAATTTGAACTAGCACCAGTTCCCACAGTACTGTACTAAAGATTCAGTACAATCGGGCATTGACCACAAGTGCAAATGAGTAATGTTTGTCATATTGTAAGGTAAGACGGCGTCAGGATAAGGTGAGTCCAATTCGTTGATACAAACTTGATAACTGCGACCGCGATCACCTGTCATTTGCTCTTTCTGCAGAAAGTTTTGTGTGACGTAAATTCCACACCCACTGTCATGCACTAAGAATTGTGATTCTGGCAGCTATTTTTGGGTATTCTCAGTCTGAGCTCAGTTGAGCGATAAAACTTGTTGCTTCTACAACTGACTGCAGCTTGCCTCGCTGCAGCGTCAACTTCTTCATTACTTTCAACACCTACATAACCTGGACACCAAACAGAAGTGAAAGATGAACCAAGGCTTTTAACGATATGCATAGTAATATTATCTGTTGCAATAATTGTGATCGGTTCGATTAAAGTAGTCAGAAACTCAGAAAATCCGTATAGATAACAAATGATCTCTTACCTAAAGCTTGATAAACCGCATACAGTTTGGCAGTGTATACATCTGCGGCCCTTGGCAGTCTCAACGATAACGAACGCACTAATTGCTTACCGTCTACGAGCCATCAGTGAATAGCTTCAGAATTATTCTTAAAAATGATTTTCATTTCAATTGGGTTGCAAACTGCTACACACTGAAGAAGATCATAAGTTCAATTTCTTGCTTCTACTGGTAACATCCAGCCGGAAGTTTGCCGGTATCCATCCAGAGAGGCACCTCGAATGGAAACTGCGCTGGACCATCGTCGGTAAGTGTTTTTTTTTTGTTACAATAAAAATAAAATGATAATAATAATTATTACTGTATTAATAAAATTTATAATTTGTAATATTCCTATTATTATTATTTATTACCACACATTCTATGTCTGCGACAGATGGGAGCAACATAGAAGATCGTAGAAACATGATATTACGCAGGAGACCTCTCCGGATATCATCGTTGAAGCGATGATTCAAAGTAAGCATACCTAGAACTGTGTTGCGCTCTACGCAGGAGAGATTATTCGGACGAATAAGACAGATTTGGACACTACAATGTAGAAGAATAACAAGTCCGATGTGAGCTCTAGGGCTGAAAAACGATAGGCCTATCCTGAAATAGTGCGTCAAACAGTTGTAGGTCAATGTCCTAGAAGAGGAAAGAGTGGTGGTTTTTTAGTGGGTATTGTATAATACCCAATCCCACAAATCCTGGAAATGCGCTGACCAGAAAAAAAGCAAAATTTTCCTACTGCCCTCGTAAAACTAATATTAAACCTATTAATTTAGCTTTATAGCATAATATGCTATAACATCCATGATACATAAATGAGCAATACAATTTGCCTAATTTTATGCTAGCTAAGTACAATTGAAGAAACGATAAAACCTAACAACTTGTTAAAACACTGAAGAAACAATTAAAAAATAATGTTTCTAATTAATTTTATTTACTTATGCTGTTAAATAATACAGTATCTTGAAGCAGGCACAGCAAAAACCTGGAAAGAAAAGCCACTTCGTCGGTTACTTCTTAGTACAAAACAGCGTAGGTGAGAAATTTGCTCTCCCCGTTTGTTCGTGAATCGTGCCAAATACACTTTCCCTACATTATAAAACTTCATTTCGCATGCACAAGGCTACAAATCTTTTATCGGTTTTGGCCCTGTAAGAAAACCTCAATATAAAAACACATTTTTCATGTTTCCCTTGGCGAGGATAAAGTATTTCTTGTCGGTAGGTGAGAGCGCGCTAAGCTGTGGGGAAGCAGCTGAGTTTAGCTTCCTACAGCTGCCGTCAGCTTCTTTATTTACTTTCATAATTTATATCCAACACCACAACTTTGGACCAAGTCCTCTTCCGAGTGAAAGTGATTTGTTGCGAATTTCTCTTATCCGACTTCCGCCTTTTGTAATTATACCTAATTTTACAATATAGTTTAAACTGTAACTGATGTCAGTGTAACATATACTTTATTCGTAAACTTACCACTTTATTAAGAAAATTATTATGAACGAGCTGTAGGCCTCTGTGGAATGAACACTTTATAGAGCAGAGTAGTAGGCCATCGAGTGAGAAATGGTAAATTTTCTAGATAGTTTTGAAAAGTGGACATGAAAGAGAATCCAGAAATTGTGGTGGACAGATAGAGAGAAAACTGAGATAGTGGTGTAAATAACGGTTGAAAAGAGAAAATTATTAAATTGTGTCAAGATAATGGAAGCAAACCCTTATGACATTAATAGGGAAATGAATTATGTCTTTGTTAGGACTGTTCTTTAGAAGAGGTGAAAGTTTAAACTCGGAAATATTACCGTCTTTAATTATATACAAAGAATAAAATAATTAGATTTTCAGTGATTTTATTTTACTTTGAGCAAAAGTTGGACTTTTTCATACCGAAAACCAACATTTATTTGAACAAACATGGTTTCCCAACCCGAATAAATAAAAGCCGTAGCTGAGGCCTTTCAGTAAATTACAACAAGCTATTTTCATCTATTCCTACAACATATTGTCCATACTTTAAAACTACATATACGAATTTACATGTTATTGTAGGTTTTTATACTAGGTCTATTTAATGTAGTGCACATTTTTATGTATTCTCACAGGATAGTTTCTCTGAAAATGTCAGAACATAATACTAAAAACACATGTTCTTTACATAAAATACTACAATGGTTTTAGATAGAACACTATATGTAACAACGAAATATATTTCCATAGATTTATTAAAAAAGGAATAGTGGTAGGTTTGTTAAAAGGATTTGTTAAATTTTGAATACCTGTTCTTACATACGTACTAGCCTCTGAACATACCTGACATTACTCTACGATGACCAGGTCATCAGCATCCAACATAGTAACTAAATATAGGTTTGCGTCAACCCCTGTTGGGTAAGATTAATTCCCGGTTACTAAACCGACTGCATCTCCTACATTTTGTCTCAAGTTTTCTCAACTGCACTTGGCTGATAAAATCCTTTTGCACAACATTAGAACGCCCACTACTTGGTAAAATGTTGTGCACTTTGCGTCGTTCTAATAGTTTAATCAAAAACCAGCAATTTGCATATTCCGTAAGGTATGTATCTGATCTGACATTGTTCAAAGCACATAGCATTCAGTACATATGTGAAATAATTCACTTCGAAAATAAACAACACTTTCTCTCGGTGTCATATCATCCAAACCACTACGGCTGTTCCTATAATGAAGTATCCAAAACAGATCTGAGAACTTGATAATAGAAAACCCGACCTTGATATGAGTTGTATTCGTCGGTAATTACCCAATGAAACGTAGCGGTACCATTGAGTGTTTTTTCCAAGTGGTTTAAGATAACATCATAATGGACCCATGTAAACTCTTGTAACATCATACTGCACAGGATCATCGAGTAAGTATAATTATAAAATTGTTCATAAATAAATGAAACAGAATTTAAAATAGTTTACGTGTGTGTGCTTTGCATTTGTTTTAAAGATTTTTAGGGTGATATTTTACTTTTCAGTACTATTTTTGAAATTTGTCTAAAATTTTTATTTCTGTATCCAGATTTAATTAAGTTCCAGATTTTAATTCTTTATCATTCTGTACACTTTACCTTCACATTATAACTGGTTAAACGGAGAAGGACTACTTACAGCTCCGTTAGGAGAGGAAGAAATTATGAGGATGAGGAATATCTGTGACATGAACGCTATACTTACGTATAATTAATTAAATCCAGATATATTAGAGCAAATGAAGAGAGAAGTCGAAACAGGCAGCCAAAGAAATTCCTGGGGTTTGATTAAAAAGTTCGCGCAATTTTTGTTTATTAAAAAAATTAAACATTGCTTTATCTACATTTACAATGCACCCTTCAATGTAGCATCAAAAGGTTCTAACACGACTTTTTTCAGTCTTAAAAAACAGTTGTCGAATGCACTTATTTTTGTGTAGCCTTCTTCTCTCCTATCAAATATTTTACACCTTCAGCAGTCGCGAAACGTTGTCATTTCGCGAAACCATGTTGGTTTTCATTATTCGGAAGAAGAAAGATCGTGTTGGGTCTAGTACAGCGGATGCGGCGTCAGTAGAATGTTTTGTTTGCATAACGTTCTTGAAGAACCAATGAGTGGTACATTATCGGCGTGCAGTTTCCGTAAACTCGCCTTCCATTTCCCCGTTTCCTACGAATAATTTCACACACCTGTGACGCAAAATGCTAAAATGCCAGAATGTTTTTTATTTATCGTTGCACCTAACGATAAAAAATAATGTAAAACAAAACTACACTCTTCATATGATTATCATGATCTTCAGTTTGTTCACGACAATCTTTGAAGATTTGAACTGCTTGCTCATGCATACCAGGCTTGCCAGAAGCCTTCTGCAGAACTTTGTCCACAGCATAACAGTTTATCTAATTCTTTACACAAAACTTACTCCATATTTTTTAAACTTGCATTTCAGAATGTCAAAAAAGTCGCCAAATACTCCAAAATATAACTTCCTGAATTAATTGTCATATCTAAACTATTCGTCCAACAGCGTAAAAATTTTAGATGATTGTGACTAAGATGTGTACAAGCGTCACATAAAAGCAATTTTTAATTGGACATTTGTAGCGCGAGAAATAAGAAAAATTGCACGAAGTTTCTGATCAAACTTTGTACGGTAAAGTGTGAGGGAGTGAGGCGGGTACGAGACTGAGAAGTCGACAGCTGTAAAGGTAGTAGTATATATTAGAAGGATGGGAATCAGTAATCTGGGGGCGCCTGGTAAAAATAATATATGAATGGAGCCGACCAGTAGAAGTATCGAAGATCCCTACAGGGTTGTAACGCTTTTGAATAGGTTTGACAACAGTCTGCATCAAGTGGAAAATTTTCGGTATGAATGTTGTAGTAAACGGTTAATAAAATTGCTTTAAATTTTTAATACTCACAAATTAATTAAACATAGTTTGTAATGTATTTATTTGTAATTAATAATTTAAATTACGGAGGGAACTCGCCTTTAGCCGACTCTGATTATTCCGTCTTGATACGAATTCAATAAAGATACGTTTCATTTTACTACTTTATCCAACTTTATACTATTAAATGAAATTTATTGTCTGGATCTCTTACTGAGCACTATACCGTGCTACAATGTTCTTAGTTCATAAATCTTTGTTAAAGGAAAGGTTATTATGTTAACGTCAGCGGCGGGGTTTCATCTGTGCGCACTACAGGATTTTCCGCTTTCATACTGTGCTACTTCTTATACTATTCCTTATTATTTTATATAATCCAGCTCTTCGTATTTATTATTACAGTAATATATTATTACATGGACGTACTGTACTATTAATTACGTTGTCAATGGAATATTCTACAACAATAGATTTTATTACTTCTCACCGATAATTGTCACAACATTCCGATTTCTGTTTTAATATTCTGTTTTATATTTGAAACCCGGGTAAATGACAGCACAGCGTTTTGCTGACCTATAAAATGGAGACAATTTCATTATATTACTTTACATACTTTAAAAATTAATAGTGTCTTAACTTTAATAAATTAATACCTTCGAATATCACAATATATTTAAATTTTTCGTATATGCTATAAAGAAAATTGGTATATACTTGTGATAAAAGATTCATTTATTTTTACCAGAGATATTCTAAAATCATGATTTTTTAAATTTTGACAAATCTTGAAAACTATTATTACTGATTAACAAGAAACGTAATGTGCTGTTTATAAGGAATTTAATAGTTGCTTGTATTTCTGGCAAAAGATATTTGAAACAAGTTCGACCATCTCAAACATTATTCCTGTTTTCCCCCTTAATCGACTCAGGTTTTTTAAAATTTTTCGATTGTTTAGAAGTTATTTTGACATGAGCTAATCAAAATTTTAAAGTATTTCCAGTGTCTGATAATAAAATTTTTAAATAAACCTAATTTTTAAATTTTTAAAAGTTTGCATATTTTTGACGCCTCTGCCATCGTGTGGTGGTCGTACATTATTGCCAGTAATTGTCAGTCTGTTTGGAGTCCTCCCTTTTCCAACTATGCCTACCTCTGCTTACAAAATCATCAAGCTGTGATGATCATTATCAGTGAGTGTAAAGCTTAAAAAATTATTATTATTATTATTATTATTATTATGGGCGGATTATTATAATTATGTGGTGGGCGGGCCGGCACAGTGGCAGCGTCTCTGACTCAGAATCAGAGCGTTGCTGTGCTGCCGATGTGGTGAGATCGAGTCAAGGTCACGGCTCGATTTGCTCGTCTACCCGCACGTACGCGGACAAATAATACGTACGTCTTCTCTGGCACACCCGGGCCAGATAAGTAACAAGGGCACACAATATACTACACACATAAACAACACTCTTCCCCCCCCCCCCACCGCACGGCTTGCCACCGGACGTGGGTTAAAGGTTGGCTAATATCTCTCTGGCTGGGGTGGGGCGTGAGTTCTATCACGACCGGAGGGCGCAAAAGGTCTATGACCTAATGCCTGAAAGTGAAGATAATGATTATTATTATTGTTGTTGTTGTTGTTATTACTTCATACGCAACATGCACATATGCATTTATTTTAATAATTTATATATAACTTTCTGATGACTCTAAAAACATGTTACAGTAACTATAGGGAGCTCCAAAATAAGACGGTATTTATTCCATATTTTCCTTTAAATATTTATGGTATTTCACTTTAGATAAATTTAGTTAGTTTTTATATTTTATATTTTGGGCTATTATATATAAATTATTTTTGACAAAGTATTGAGTAGGATCAAGTTTTATATTATAAATTTATAATTTTTCAAGGATATTTTCAAAATATTTAAATATATTTTTAGTATTTAAAAATTTTACATAATTGGGATAATGCTTTTATGTTGTTACGACGGTCTACTTAATCGTCGTAGGTACAGTGGAAGACAAAATACAAGACACCAATTAAGTCACTAATCACCAGCTTTAATTTCACAGTTAAACAGTTCGTAATTAACAACAGAGTTTCTTACAACAAATCAAATAAAAATTGTTCACACGCAATAAAATGTCAGCTAACATAAAACACAATTGTATTACAATTATACCGTCCGATTATAAAACACAACACTTCACTAATAACCACTTGAACGCACAGAGTAATATCGCCCGATAATAACTCGAACCGCACTGTAATATATAGCGATATAATTTAAACTGAACGTCGTTGAGTACTGGTATATATACCCCCCCCCCAGATTACTAGATTATTCCATACTAGATTATTCCAAACTGCGCATTAACAAGAAAGGAAAACATTAGATCGTAATTCATTGCGGCCTTGACACATTTCGCGCGGCATCTGCCACAGTGTAGCTAATGCGTCGAGAATCACGTGCGCCACACGCATTATATTCCGGATCCCTCTTGAACATTCGATAAACACGTAGATTATTCTGTGATGTCGTAACAATATTATCACTACTGATATCCGCCTTTTCAAATTTAAACTTCTCCACATTCAGTTTTTCTGGTTCAGTCTTTTGCCCTACTGTGTCTCACTATCTGTTTCTTTCGTAAAATTAATTTTAAATTTACTTTTCTTAGCGAGTTATTGCATTAATCTTAGTTAATAAGTGAACACATGAGTTACCATATCAAAGGTCTAGTTTGTTCGTTGCTTCTTTGCTAAACAAAATTGCCTGTTAAGGTTACTGCTACACGATCGGAATAAAACCTGTTCTCTAAGTGATCTGCTTAGTATTGATTCTGTGACGTTACGTACTTTGATGACTTGGTCCACTGTAAAACTGTTGACAGCACAGCATCCTGCTTTGTTCTCTTATGTATCAGAGAGAGTGAGACAAGTTATTGCATTAATCATGGCTAATAAATTTAGATATGAGTCAGAGCTTGTTAATAGTCAAATTTTATTGTTGTTGGTCGCTTTATTGCCAAAAATGTTTATTACAGTAACTTGATTCTTGATGTTCTTCATTATTTTAAGGCTGCAGAAGACGTTAAACGTGGACAAGCAAACCTTACTTTACAAAACGAATCAGTTTCCATTGGAGGAGAACTCGGTCAGTTGTTGCGTTGTTGGTTAGACATTCTAGAATACATAAAAAACATTGGATCTGACGGTCACTGCAGTCTAAATTAAAAAAAGAAGCGGGGATCTGACGGCGGCTGTAGGAAGCTAAACTCAGCTGCTCCCCCACAGCTTAGCGCGCTCTCACCTACCGGCAAGAAATACTTTATCTTCGCCAAGGGAAACATGAAAAATGTGTTTTTATATTGAGATTTTCTTACAGGGCCAAAATCGATAAAAGATTTGTAGTTTTGTGCATGGAAAATGAAGTTTTCCTACGTAGAGAAAGTGTTTTGGCTCGATTCACCAAACGTGGATAGCTGCTAACCCTTTCTTAACAAGTTACGGTAAAAGCCACTTTTCTTCTCCATCTCACTGGGTTGCTTTCGGTAAACCGTGTATCACTTATCACACACAAGTAAAGAAAATATGTAAAACGTTTACTGTAAATGGTTTTGAAAAATATTAATATATTTAGAGCTTTACATGTCCTTTATTCTGCAGTGTTCTCACTAAATTGGACGCACTCTTGTTCCCATTATTTTGACGGATATTGTGTTACCGTATGACCTATTACAAGTTATAAATTTTACTAATAATAAACGCTGTTTTGTACCGTGGGAATTATTTTAGGTAGACAGAGAAAGGTGGCTGTCACCACATGTGAAAGGCCATATTTACTTTGTATTATCTTTTCATTGTTAAAAAAGATGTTATGAGTCAAGATAAGATAGTAAAACACAGTACGCAACCAGTAGAGCGAATTAAGTCCCACGTATTGATAACACTGATGAACAAGCGAGTCTCGACAAGGTAAACTGTTCTCATACAACTGCACAACAGATTCCGTTCTATAATACGAGAACACGAGGCTATATAACTACTATGAATAAACATGACAGCGAAGTGCTGTAAATGCGAGTGAGATTAAGACGACTCTGGGTGTAAATTCTGTAATATATACGACACGCCGCTGTACGGGCGTCAGGGTTGTTCAGCGGATCACGCGGTAAACACACTTTGATATGTCCTAAGCCTGCTGCTTACGTTTGTGGGGTTCTGTCTTGCTTTTGCACGCGCCCGCTCACACACACACACACACACACACAGATTAGTGAGGATTGCTATTGCTGCTATATACTATAGCCTAGCACATACACGTCTGTATAATAAACGGCAACCCTGTTTGTAACGTTGCGCTTTAGAAAGCAATCAGCTGGAGATTAGTAATTTGATAACAAAAAACGGAGAAACATCATAGTAATAAAGGATAGTAGCGTATAGAGTTAAGGAATATTCACTAAAAACGTAAAAACGTTTGAATGTTTGATGTATAAACATCAACATTTCACCAGACAGTACAATAAAGACTCGAACAGAATAAGTAGGGAACAGAAGGCTAGTAGAGGACATGCAAATAATGGAGGTAAAAAGAACATCTTAACCCACCTTGTTGCTATTACCCGAAAGACGTTTTCGGGTATAGTTTCACCAAGATCTGCCGTAACTGTTTCACAACACTGTCGCTTTTTGCGGCCTGAAGATCGCCGAGGGTGGGATACGAAACGTTGCCGACAATGTCTCTGTTATATAGCAACCGAGCACGGCCTAACAGCCCGCTCTTTAATCATTTTGATATTATTGATACCGGCCGTGTGGAGTTACGAGAAATCTCTATCAGAAAAATTTGTAAGTCTAGCGGAAACGGTATTTAACCACGGACAACTTAGCCGTGTAGCCTATTTAGCCGATATAATCACTATATAGTGATTTTAAAGTCAGTTATATATATATAGTCAGTTGAATATAGTCAGTTTTATTCACCGTATTTGCATGTGCCTTTATTGTATTTTTATGTCGAAGGCTTGTAATAAACTTTTACAAAAAAAATATAATTTATTTTCGTACAAGTTCTACATTGAATAACGTGAGGCAGCAAGGATTTCTTGTGTAAACAGAAATTTTATCTCTAAAGGCAATCCCAAATATTTGGTAGAATTGAGAACATTCTGCGTTTTTAGCTGCAATTAAGCGACTTACCCAGGTGTAGACTTTAGTTAGATTTGATCTAATCACACTAAAAGGTAAACAAAAGGACGAAAGAAATTGAAATAAGTCTAGGCATTACGGAAAGTTGCAAAATGCGAGTCAACTGAATGAATAGCAAACAACTAAAACGTAATGAAGTGCAATTGTTGAGGCGTTATCAAAGTTTTATACAATCAGAGCCTAATTTAAACACAACAGCGTCCGTACTATATTGTAACGCCGTTTGGCTACAGCCTTGTTTTATATTATTTTTTAATATGTTCTATCTTTTCCGAACCAAGTATAGATTATTAACTTTCTCTGCAGACAGCTATATTGAAAAACCAGTCACTACAAAGTCAACACATATTTTGGTATCGCATCAAATTCTGGTGTGGTACATCGTCAATGGTGATATTCGATTGAAACGGAAGATACCCAGTGAAGCAAGCATTTTAAGA
This sequence comes from Magicicada septendecula, assembly GCA_034769895.1. Lineage (NCBI taxonomy): Eukaryota > Metazoa > Arthropoda > Insecta > Hemiptera > Cicadidae > Magicicada > Magicicada septendecula. The sequence goes on from CM068375.1 coordinate 322,054,594, forward strand.
TTTCTCATCTACAACGCGTCGGTGTTACTCCCCTTTACAAACTACATTTAGCTAAGATGAATAAAGCTTACATCCGCTTCACCGAGGGAACCGTATAGAGTGTGTATGTGTTTTATTTTATTTCATTAACAAAGTTTGTGAATCTTTAAATTTAAGAAACTACATATAGCTTAACCTTACGATTACAAAGAAAACACGTGTATGGAGACAGCATCGAGTTGCTGAAAGACTTAACTAAATTATTGTTTGTTATCAGTATTTTAATTACATTATAAACACTATAGAAAACAAGCAACGGTTAACAGAAACAAAAAACCCGAGTCGTGTCTCAGATTTCGTGGTAAATAAGAGTTTGCTGACTACACAGAAACTGTGTCACAACAATTAACATTCAAGTTTAAAGTCCCTCTGCGCTTATCTGGTGACGTCAACCGTTGGTTTGTAAAGTGCCTTCTCTCTTGTTTCTTCAAACAAATAGGCTACAAACAAGTAATTTTACTCTTTCCTGTCTTACAAAAATAAGCTTTAATCCTTTAAGCCAATTGTATAATCAAATCTTGCATATTTTTTATCTCCGCAGTTTCAGCTATCTAAAACCCAACAATGTGAATAAGGTAAATACAATTTTCTTTCCTAACCTTATAAGTTATAAGTATACCACACGTGTGGTACTTGAGTCAATTAGGGCCGTCCCACATTAAAGCCTATTGCTTATTTGTCAAAAACCCGCATAGTTGTTTAGAAACAGTTCAGTGTTTCAATAGGCTAATTACATATCCTACTGTGGTAATATTAAAAACGTTAGTACGTCTTCTTATCTGTAGTCGTGCTACTGAGCACTAGTAACGTGTACATTGTCACGTCGCAATCTAGTCCATCCTATTTATTATTATTATTATTCCGGCTGCACACTTTTTACACATTCTCCGGAACCAAACATTTACAAAGTTTATTGAATTCTCATCTTCTACTGCTGATTGTCCATCCAAAGACCTCCTTCAAATTCTCGTTCCCTCAGTATAGTCTGAATTTCTTCTATCCATGTGATAGGTGGTCTTCCTCTTTTTCTTTTTTCTCGCAGGGTCCATTCCACAACTCTCCTTGGCAATCTTTCCTGTGTCATTCTTTTCGGGAGTCCATGCAATTGTAATTTTTTTGATTGGATAAAATCAACAATTGAACATTTTAAATTAATTTTGCCCCTAACAACTTCATTTATAATTTTCTCACGCGTGGATACTCTTGCCGAACGTCTTCAAAATCCATCTCTGCTGTCATTAATTGCGTTCTTGTGTATTGATTGGTAGTGTAAACTTTTGAGCCGTGAGTCATGGTACTTTTAACAATGGTTTCAAATATTTTAGTTTTAGTTTCTGCCATAATTTTCTCATCCCACAGAATTTCATTTATGGTAGGTATAGCCATTTATCCAAAATTAATTCTGGATTGTATTTTTTGCCTTGCTTCTCACAGGCCGTAATTTTTACCCATAAATACCCTTGTATTTCTCTGTATATGAAATCTTCCATACGTCTTCCTTCAATATCAAGTCTTGCTGATTCTCACCTATTCCCATGTGTATTCCCAGTATTATTCATATTTACCTTTAGTCCTGATAGTCATATTTCTGATATTCCTGTATCAATTTTCATAGTATGTACACTATGCCTTCAAAATTTTGTGCCAAAAGGAATTGGTCATCACCAAACTGTAATTAATAAACTGTATCACCATCAAGTGGAATTCCAATTTTCCTGGACATATTTTTCCTAGTCTCTATTGCTCTCTCCGAATAAATTTTGAGATGCGTGGGTGATAGCAACACCCCTGGCGTAAATCTTTGTTCACTTGACACCCTAGTGACAAATTCTTTCCTATTTGTATTCTCAATATTGAATTATTATAAAACTTTTCTATAGTTTTTATAATAATGAGGTTGATACTAGTTGATATTAAAAGCTGTCCACAGATTCAGTTTAGAAGCAGTTTAGATTGTCTAACGGTACATTGTCGTGGGCTTCTTGAATGTCAATAAAAACTAAATGAAGAGGAATTGTTCAAACTGTTTTTTTTCAATCATTTCCAGTAAGGAGAAAATATGGTCTATAGTTGATCTACCGACTATGAAGCCTACTTGTTCCTTAGTCTCCATTTCCTTATATTCAGCTTCTAAAACGTGTTTAAATACTCATCTATCAAGCTTACTTATTGTACTAGTAACTGTTATGATTCCATAATTTTTGCAATTATCTATGCTTCCCTTCTTGTGTATTGTACAAATATATCCCATTTTCCAATCTGATGGTACCTCTTCTCCATTCAGACATTTTTCGAAACAAATTTTTTTAACAATCATATAATTTATTTGTATAATTTTAAATAACTCTGCGAGGGCATTTCTAATTCCAGCTGGTCTTCCACTCTTTAGATATTTTACAGCTTCTTTTACAGTATTTATCCAAGCGAACATAATCATCTGATATTTATACTAAATTGTCTTCATTGTCTTCAAAATATTCTTCTCTATTTTCTACCAATAGCAGTTTTAAATAATGATCCCAAGACTGCAGTGAGATATATCTAAATCCCTGAATTTCCCTGAAGCTTCTTCTTAAATTGTTTAACATTTTCCAGGATTCTGTATTTCTTTCTTCTACAATGAACTTTTCTACCTTTTGGCATAATTGTTCACAAATTTAATTTTTGCTTCTGTCACTTTCTTCGTAACTATTGCCTACCGTCTCCTAAGTTAAATTTTGGCTTGAATATCTTTAGTATTCAACCATTTGATGTATGCACCTTTCTCCTTTGTACATCCTTTTCTATATCGTCATTCAAATAATAAAATAATTTTTTCTATAACATTTACGTTTATTCACCTGCCTCATATACCTTGTTCAAAAGATATTGGAATTGAATTTCTTTACTATTTAAAACATGTTCAGTCTGTTTCTCATTCAGTCTCTTTTTCTGTAAATATATGGTCCTTTTATTTTCCAAACTTTTAAGATTATACTTCAGAATAATTATTTTAATTTGGAGGATATTCCTAACATTGTTTTTTACTCTAGTATCTGTTGCTCTACAAGAAAATAAAATTTTTGAGTTCACCAGAAAATGATCACTAAGCGTTACTCCTCTGTATGATCTGACATCTTGTGCTCATAATTTTGTTTGCTACCGAACTATTATGTAGTCTATAATTCACTTCAGTGTATGTGACTTGGTGCCATGTATATTTGTGTATTTCCTAATGTTGATAAAAGCCATTTAAAATTCTTAATGAGTGTTGTTTACAAATGTCAACCAATCTGTTTCAATTGTCATTTATAACATCTTTACCAAAAGGTCCTATGATTTGTCTGTTCATTTGTTTTCCAGTTCTACCATTAAAATCAACAGCTATGATAACGTCTCTTGTGTTTTCACTTTCCTCTATTATATCAGTTGGTTTCCTGTGTGATATATAGTTTAATCACTTACTGTGATCACTTAGTTTAATGTGTGATAGTTCACTTAGTTCACTTAGCATACAAAAGACATCTTTAGTATGCAATATTTTATCTCCACTAATTTCATATGATCTTCACTCATGCACTTGCTATTCGTAATAGTACATTTTTCTTCGTACTAGTTTGTTAGGCGAGGAAACTAGCAAAAAATATGGGAGCCCGCGTGTGAATTATTTATTATTTTTTTAATTGTCAATTTGCAATTTATAATCTAAATTTGTTATAGATTATTAAGTAAAACAGATGAACGACTTAGGTTTGTAAGGGAAATATCCACAGATCTTTTACCTTATAGAAGATGGTTTTTAAGTATCCACCAAGTCTTGAAGCCAAATTCTGCGGAGTCTTCTCATGTCTAGACCGTTGTGTAGCTGACCTATAAACTCATTTTTGTCTTTTACTACTTGACGGCTGTATTTTGTTGAAATACTCTGATCTTGTCTTTTATGTGATCAATTTTCGGGTCAGCGTAAATTATTTAATTGCTCTCCTACCACGGGGCCATCTGCTACAACTTGCAGCAGATTTGACTGAAATATTTGGATGATTTTTAATCGTGCGGATTTAGTGCATCACCAATGCTGGAGTACATTGCGCTATATAAATTGGAGCATAGTTTTGTAAAGTAGCAGTTTGTTATTTATTGACAGCTCTGACTTTTGCCCAAAAAACCAGAGCATCTGCTTGAACTTGATATCTAATTCCTTCCGTTTGATTTGAATATGCTTCTGCCAGGGCCAGGCCCGGATTTCCCACTAGGCATACTAGCCACGTGCCCAGGGGCGGCAGGCTCAGGGGGCGGCACGAGGTGAAACATTATTTGTTAAAATTTCATGTTTTCGGTTTTTTAATTACAGTATTTGTATAGGGCACTTCCATTATAGCCAAATTGAAGAAAATGGTTTTGAAATAACCTTTAATTATATAATTGAATAACACGGTAGTGACACTAGGCCTATCAATCAATAGCGGTGGTCGGAGTGGAGAACGGCTGTATTATACAGGTCTGGACGTCTGGAAAAAATGTACACGTAAATAAATATTAATAAAAGTTAAAAAATGTGGTCTTTTTCACAATTCCATCGAATTTCCCTTTTAGATTTAAGATCAAATGAGATATTTGCAATAGAGATAGTTGAAATGACTGTTTTCAGCAACTTTTTTTCAGCAGTTAAGGAGAATTGAATATATAGAAGTCACTCTATGGGGGAGGCGCTAAAAATAGGGCCTAGGGGCGGCAGGACACCTAAATCCGGGCCTGGCCAGGACGTGTGTATTAGTACGAGTTTATTATGCTAGTCTAGTAAATTAGCAAAGGAAGCGTGTAAATTTGTGTACCATAGAAATATTTTCTTTTTTCAAACCGTTTACATATTTTAATATTTTTGATTGGTTTGATAATGACAAATTGAAATTACAGTACGCGCACTTCGTTCTGTTTTGAACTAGCAACGGTTCTGTTCCAGGCCAACGCGAATCAAAACATTGCGTATACTGTATTGTTTGACCGTAAGGTAAGGTAACTTAATGAAGTAAAAATATATTTGGGATACGTGAAGAACATTTGTACAAAAAAAATGTCACTTGAAATACTATGACGCTAAGGGTAGATATTTAGGATACCTAATTGATAATAAATACCTGTTGATAATATAATAGAATGTCATATTATTTCACGAGGAGACAAGGAGTAGGAGGCATGGAATTTCGTGGATAATATACAATGTGGCGAGTCTGGTTAAAAAGGAAAGGCTCAATTTTAAAACAAATATGAACAACGACTATGAAAGTGCCTAACACATGCTTTACAAAACGTTATTGTTTTTGTTACTACAGATAAAACAAAGGTTATGATCACAAATCGAAAGAAAAACAAGAAAACTGAACAGTTTAAAATCGAATCACTAAACCTGGAAATAGTTAATCAGTTTAAATATCTGAAATGTTGGATGGCAGAATACAATGAAGAAATAAATGAAATAAGGGTACAGGCCGCAAATAAAGCATATCCTTCGCTGACATCTTTATTCAAAACAAGGAATATCCACCATCAGTCTAAGTCCATTATATAAAGTTATGATTAGACCGGTAATAACATATGAAAGGAAGATTTGGACTCTGAACAAACAAGCCGCTAACACAGTCAATAATTTGGAAAGGAAATTTTGAGGAGAATATATGGATCACTCCATGTCAGGGGGATTATGGATAATGCGTCACAATGAGGAACTATACAAGCTGTATAAAGACAATTATCTGGCCACCACCATCCGACTGCATAGATTGCAATGGGCAAGACATATCATTAGGATGGAAGCCAACCGAATACCTAGGAAGGTACTGTTTATTCAAATGTTGGGTACAAGGCCTGTCGGAAGACCCAAAACACGCTGGATTGACGCAGTGGCGAGCGATGCTGATAATTTACTTAAAATAAAACGATGGATATCGATCGGCAAGGACAGGGAGAAATGGAGGCGGATGATTATGGAGGCTAAGGTTCGACTTCGAACTGTAATGCCATAGAAGAAGGAGATCTTTTTAGTTAATTTTGTTTTGACAGTCTATTGAAGGTTGATCAAGCAAATCTTATTATGTTAAAGAACCTCTGTTAGAAAGTCAAAAATTTAGGAGATATAGTCGTTTGTCTGAGGGATTTTAATCGTCCTCTTATATGTTGTCATCCAGCAAAATGTATTCTGTTACTGAATTCAAGGAATCAAAGACTACAAAAAAAAATATACAAACACCAAAAAAATTTCCTCTCCGGGCGAATACACTTTACTTAACTTTCCAAAATGCTTGTATTAATTTAAAAAAATCGCGCCAAGGACGCAAATAAAACAAGTTATAAGCAAACAGTTAAATATTACGATTAAGTGTAATAATTTCCGATAGTTCGGTTCTTTTGTGTTTTGTTGCTACAACATCTGTGCCGTTTTGACGTTCTGCCAAATGGCTCTCATTGACCTGGTTTCACAAAGTTTGTCCAATGCTATCACTTCAGAATCGACTAAGTTCTATAACAACTCTACAATGTCAAACTAATCAGTAATTCTAACAGAACCGATAATTTGTTTACTACTATTCCTGCTTTTTCTCAATAAGAATCACATCACAGTACTCACTTGGTTTATTTGTTTTCTTTAATTTTGAATGTACTTATCAATTCTACACGTTGTTGCAATTTATTTTTCTGTTTAATAAATACTTTAAATGATAAAAATAACTGTTTTTTATCAACTTTTTGGTGATATCTAAAAAGAGAAAGTAATCCTTAAATCTTTTCAAAACTTGCTTCAGAGTGCACTTCAAAAATTCTCCATTCCTCTTAATTATTATTCATTTCATACGTAAGACACCTGGTAAAATCCAATTCGTGTTTCTTGCTTTCCAATATAGTAAACAACGAGTCTTACTATTGGTACTGATATTGTTCAGTAAACTCTATTTGTCCAAGTCCTCCCAGTCGATAACTGAACTTGCGCCCCCTCACAAGACACTTATCAACCATTGCAAAACTTTAAGAACATTGTAGGTTTTTTATTAAAAAATATGTTGTTTCGAATAATAAAGACTTCTGCAAATATAGCTTATTATATTAGGTGAAATATACCTTATTATATTAGGTAATATAGCTTATTATGTAGCTTATAATTGTGGTCTTATTATGAGCGCGGAGAGAAAGATGATGAAAAGGTGTAAAATATTTACATAGCACCGTATGTGTGCGGGGGAGGGGGCCAGCAACACAATATTCAAACACAGCGGTATATACAATTCTTCCCAACATACGAATAGCGTTTTGATATTTGAATGCAATAGTATTGTGGTTTATCTGTTCGAACGCGCCTTGCTGTTTCCTTTCATGCAAATTCTCACGACATCTGTACAGTTTGTTTTATAGTGGAAACATTCTTCAGTAGAAGGATGTAAAACAAGAATTTATATTTCTTAGTTTACGCTGTGCGTTCACCAGGCAGGAATCTCCGGTACAAATGAACGGTTTTACGTCGGTTAGTTTAGTTTGCGAAGAGAGAAATATTTTGTCCTTCCTTCCAAAATATTTCGTAAATTCCCATTATATTCCAAAATAAAATTATTCAAATTTATTTCTAGCATTTTGAAAAGTATAGTTCTCTGTCTCACTATATTTTGTCTATAATTTCGTATAAAAAATTATACAATTATCTCTTTAAGATTAAAGTTATTTTTGCTCTTAATTCTACCGAATGCTGTTAGAATATAATATTAGTATTAGTATTATTATTAGTATTAACATTATTGCCTGGCTGCGGATACCGCAACTAGCGGCTGACGATGCATTGTACTTTCCATGGAACCGTCACACTAAAATACAAAAACCGCGCGGTGTGCCTTGGTCCTTAACGAACTGTTGAGCAGAGGCTTAATATTTGTTGCTATTATTGATATTACTTACACAATTAACAAATGCCAAGTTGTTACAAGTACAGTGGCTGCAGACATGTTCTAAAATTACAATCACGTTGGTGACACAAGAATGTTTGTATAACATTCAGGCTCTGAAGGTAGTTCTAAAAGTGAGTGAAATCCTGATGTCATCAGGTGAACCCTGACTACTCTAAGTGACTTATGTGACTGAAGCAGATATATCTGGGCTTTAGAAGGTGTACAAGATACCACTGCTTATGACTTTGGCTAGAAAGATTGGAAAATTTAAAATCAAAACTCTGACCGTAGACGCATTATGGTGGGTGTGACTGATAGTTAATTATCTAGAGGTCCGGATTCGATACCCGAGGGTAGGATAAAAAATATGGATTTATTGTGCCTTATAATATTATGACTGTGTTAAATATATTTTTGTTTTCATTGACCTAATTTTTATGCAATAATGCATTAGGAGAATTTATCTAACTTCCATTTTAATGTTTAACACTGTTCATATGATTTCCATTTAATAGTCCAGTTAACTAACGTCCTATTAATTATTCTACATTTTTAAAGAGTACAAAGGGGCAAAAACAAATTCACTTGGCATCTGGAAGAACTTTGTTGTCTTAATAATTTTTCAATATTTATTACAGTTTTTAACGGACAAAGGTAAATAAATATTAGACCTTAACGTGTAGAAATGTATATCGGATGCCATCTTGGAATACAGATATGTGTGTCTGAACCTTACTGGTGGTTACAGTAACTTACACATATGCCAAGTGACTCTCACAAGACAACATATAGTACCTAATTCATAGAATGCTTAGACGGTGAAAAAGGAGCCAATATTGTTATTATTAACCTTAACCGGAAAACTATTAATATTATAGTCAAATATTTATTTAAATATTATTTATTTTAATTATATGAATTATATTGTTTTGTTATATTACATTGTATTGTTATTTTACGTTTTGGATAGGATGTGAATATTATTTGTACCGGTACTTAAAAAATTTTCAAACGGTGCAAAACAGTATTAAACATCTCGCTTAAATTCTTTCTACTTCCAGTAAAGTTTTTATGTATATTTTATATCGTTTAGCGCACAGTTTATCAGAATCAAACGTAATTGAATGGTGGGAATAAATGCGGTTTCAAAGCTTACTTGTTAAGATGTGGCGTCGGTGTGAAATTGCTTTCCCAGTTTGACGAAACGTGCCAAACACACTTTTCCTACATAAGAAAACTTCACATCACATGTACAAGGCCACACAGCGGTACCGGCTTTTGCTCTGTAAGGTAACCTCAACATTTATAGGTGCAACATTTATTTATAGGCAACCACAAGATTATTGGGTCCCGATAGGCACAACGCACTAAGCTTCAGCTGGCGCGGCGTCAGCTCCCAAACTCTTCGTTTACTTTTATAATTTACATCCAATGTATCAGCTACGGGTCAAGTTCTGCTCTCCGTGAGTATGATTTGTTTCATAATCCAAACTTTCCTGACACGTATTTTTCACATTTTTCTAAATAATAATTTAAAATATTGTTATTTTGAGCGAATATAATATTACGTAATAAATATTATTTATGTTTAAATATTCTTAAAATAACAGGATAACTGAATATTGTCCTTTTGTTAAACTACACTCGTTCTTTGAATAGTATTATGACTTTAACTTAATCTTATTTTTATGCATTCATGCGTTACGAAAATTTATCTACGTTTCTTTGCATCGTGTAACCATGTTTATAATAAACGGTCCCCATACTATAATTTAATTAACTAAAGTTATATAAATTAATGTATGTTATATTTACATTTTAAAATAGTACATAGTTTCGGAAACAAATTCGCTTAGCGTTTTGAAAGATTTTCTTTTTATAAATTATTTTGTGAAGTCTACTACACCTTTTAAAGATTCATTGAATAATCCTCCATAATAGGAGCGCGGGCAATGCGTAATTCTGTAGCTCACACAGCAAGTGTAATGCGTTACGTAACCGCACAAGTTATCTATGTAATCAGGTTAGTACTATACAGAATTCTGTTGTATCTGAAAGTGTGTACACATAATATTGAAACATGTATAGAACACAGGCACATATAGCGTACACAGATGTCGACAGTAATTAATGTTTATGTAATATACACATGTTGCTCAAGTTTTCTTTAATATATATTTTGGATAAGTTGATTCGTGAGTGGAACTGTAGTGTCAGTTCTCAGGCTATGATCAATGAAGTATACAGAGATCATCGTCTACAGAGGAACAGAGAAGCTGTGTTTGTTGTATAATTTACTGATTGCAAGAGGTCAATGGCCAGACAAAGGTCATGACATTTAAGGGGAAGAATTGCATCATACGTAAAATTGTGATGAATAATAAGTTTCTTAACAGGTCTTAGACTTTCAATTGCTACAGTATGATGTTATTTATAAGAGGAATCACAACGTGAGGGATAAAATTATTAGATTTCAAGCTATCATGGAGACATTTACAGACAAAGCGAGTTGCTCTATTTTTCTACGACAAATAAGTATATCAAATATTCAGATAAAATTTTGGTTTGTGTAGAATGCGTATTTAAGGAATGGCAACATTTCGTCATCATCATCATTATCATCACAACACAGCAGAGGCAAGGTGCTACCTGTTCCGCTTCCAAAGATCCTCCATCCACCTCTTTCTCGGTCTACCCACACCTGTGACCTATAGGTTTGTATTTCCAGACTTGTTTGGACAGGCTGGAATCTGACATTCTTTGTACTTTTAAAATTATTACTGTTGCACACCACTATAGAATAATTATAGTGTGCTAAAAAAAACTATAGTGGTGTGCAACAGTAATAATTCTCATTGTGATTATAACCACTAACACAACTTTCTTCATTAAAATTCTTTGTACTTTTGACCGTTGTTTGCAATCTTTTAATTTTTCATTCAGGTTAAAAACTAGTAACTCTTTTCTTATTTGCTCACTCTTTATAATTTCAAGCTTAGGAGACGTTCTAGATCTTCTTAAGAATGTCATTTCCAAGGCCTGTAATTTACTGACATGTTTGTTGGTTGTTGTCCATACTTCACACCTGTAGGACAGTACAGTGACCGCCATAACTTTGTAAAACTTAAATTTTGTGTCTCGACGTACCTTGTTTCTAAACATACGGTTGATTGTCCCACAGATCGTCTGGAACTTACCTAAATTAACATTAATACCTTAAGTCCTACCATAGCCAATGTCGATTCCCAAGTAATTAAAATAGCTCACCACTTCGATTACTAATCACTATTGCTGTATTTATTGGCTCCTTACCTTAAAATGCTATTAACTTTGTTATTATAGGAGACATTTTATTGCATGTTGTATTGTTTGGACAACAGTTCTTTCACTTAACAAGACATAACGAGAACGTGACGTCAGCATTTTGTGAACATTTTTAAGGACCTTAAACATTGATAATGTTATTAAACATTGTATTAAACTGTAGACATGATTGCAGAAAACGGGTTCCTTAATGATGGCCGTGATGACATTAGCGAATTGGAATCAACACAAACTACATCATCTCGTCGTATATACACAAAAATCTTCATTTTCATACGGTCCTACAGTCCGAGATCGGACTTTGTCTTTCTCTGCTCACTCTGTCAGTATCAAAGGACTTTCATCGTATCGTATCTCACTTCCAGCATCTAGCTCGTATTTGCTGCGACAATATCCTCACAACGTCTTTCGTTTGCCTTCAGGGTTTTTATGAGAGCTGTTTCCGGTATTCACTCGTTATTCATTCTCAGAATATTACCAACTCCCTGCAGTCTCCTCAGTTTTATATTGGCTTATTGAAATGATAATAAACGTCATGTTTATCTAGTGTCTTCCACACACCATTTCTAAATATGGCGCATGATTCACCTAATCGGTACATAAGAAATATGCTCAGGCATTTCAGGACTCTCTGGCTACCATCCACAAAGTTAGTCGTAAAACATTTGCTGTAACACGATTGAAATGAAAGCGCTGTTTTGAGCAAGGCGGAAGGAGAGAGTTTTACATCCAATATTGACAGAAAAAAGAAAGAGGGGAAAGGGTCTGGACCTTTGTGACTCGACATTTAATTGTTCTCTTTGTTACTGCCAGCTTCGTCTGTAAACATTAAACTGTTCATTAAGGCTGCAATCCGTGACTTCTGGCTTTATTAAACACAGCTACTGCTGAGAGCAGGTTGTAAATCTTGCTTGGTAAGCTCAGTTGTAAAGGTTTGGAGCTTTTATTAATAAGAACATGGTCTTATTAGGAGCTTATTGACTTCTTAGCTTAGAAATGGCAAACGTTTTACCAGTTTTACTATCAAACACTAACAGAGAGTCAAGTGAGGTGGTGAGTCTATTTCACCATAACATAATTTACATGAGAGCGCAACGAGATGCAATAAAAGTTATGTAGCGTTGTTATATACATTTATTTTAGTATTGCTTCGTTGACTGAGTAAAGCGAATTCTCAGATTCAACTCAATTGCTTGGCATATGCCTGCCATAAATCTGTCTGCTTAATAGTTTCACGATAACTTTTGAATTCATCAATCGAAGTTCGTACAGTTTAGCATTAAGGTTTACGTTTCACTCCCCTCTATTGTTGTTGAAATTGGTTTCACCATAAAGGCGGGAGGTGGCAAGTAGATGGATAAAACGTTTTACAACATTACAAAACTGTTGTAATTTAATTGATTTAATTGATATTCTACACAGTATATCAATTTAAAAGGGTTTTAACCTAAATCTGAATGGAATGTAGCTCTCAGTTTTCGAAATTTTCAAAGGTTCAAACACCAAGGATAAAGGAAATTTAACTATAATTTAAAATTTAATGTCAATATGGCATCAGAATAAACGTAAATTTAATCCAATGTAAAAATATATTGTTTGCCCTAAAATGTTTTAATCTTTCGGCGTACCACGGACTTTAAATGAATTTTTAGATTTGGAATGTACGAATGTCTGTTTGGGATACCAAATATGGAGAATTTAATTTGAAACAAGAATTAAATAACTTTAATAATTCGATAAAATTTATATCTCTCAAAACCGTATCCCAAATGTTGCCCACTTCCAAAGTTTCTAGTTTATATTTTGTCTCATTGTTACATATTCTTATTCAATTTTTATAAATCGTGTCTGTTAGTAAAACAATGCAATAATAAAAATGTCTACCTTTTTTTATTGATTTTGTGTTGTACTGATTTGTACTCTAAAGTTAAGAGAAGACAAGATAAAATACAAGAAACAACGTATGACTGTCTTCTCGTGATGGGTAACGCCAACAATCATAAATATGAATATTTTATTTACACTTGAAAATAATTAAAAGTAATATAATGAATGTTTTTTTTTAAGGTAGCGAGCAAGTTTTTCAAAGGTCATGTAGCTCTCTAATTTAAATAAAATCCTGTATTTGGATAATGGTGCCTCTACAATTGGGGCAATCGGGACCACCACACCTGCTTCTTCTTTTCTTTTTATATAAACAAATAAACAACTAAAAAATAAATAAATTAAAGCCAAAAAGCAAAGGAAATCATTATTATATAATAAAAAAATGTGTAAAAATATTTTTGTATAGTTAAGTAATATTTTTCATTCTAATTATTTAATAATTACGTTGTAATATTTAATTGTACATTTTTTATTTAAAAGTGTAATACAACTTTTAAAATAATTTAAAACAACAAATTTCTACCAAACGCTAAATGAATTTCTTTCTGGATTTTTTGGTCTTTAAAACTAAAAATCAAATGTATAATAATATTAATAGACAGTTAGACATTTGGATTATTAAATTGAGATCATATAGACATGGTTAGAGGGTTAGAAAAAATTAATCCAGATTCTACTAAAAAAGAAAATTTATTTTATGTCGTAATAATATTTGAGGCAATAATAGTATAGTTAAACAAAATAACATTGTTTAGTTATCGTATTAATAAAAAAACATTTTAAATGTTTCCTACGTATCAAGTATGATGTACTAATCGGTCAAAATAAAGATATTTTGAGTTATTGTTTAGCAAAATCTAAAAACAAATGTAAAGATAGCTTGGGTTATGAACAAATCATCCTCATCTGGAGGAGAACACGGCCCGTGGATACGATGCTGGAAGTAGTAGTACAAAAGTAGCATACAAGAAGAGGTTGACAGCTGAGGCCAGGTGACGCTTAGACTCTTACGATAGGTACTATAAATGCTATTTATATTAAGGTTTTCTTACAGACCAAACGCCGGTAGCGGTATTAGCCTTATGCATGTGAAGTAAAGTTTTTTTTATGTAGGAAAATTGTTTTTGGCACAATTCGCCAATCGGGGAAGAAATTTCACGGCGACGCCACTTCTTAACGAGGACTCCACGAAGCCACATTTATTCCCACCATTCAATTAGATTTATTTCTGAGAAAAAATGTACTTTATGGCAGCCAAATTAAAGGAACATAATTGGAAAATATTTGAAAAATTTAAACTAATTGTTGAATACTCTTTGTTACAGTCTTAAAATGTCTAAATTACAAGTAATGTAAAAGCGTAAAATAAGAATACAACATAATATGACACAGTACAATATAAGTCATATAATTAAAATAAATTTTTGACTGTAATATTAAAACTTTCAGGCTTATAGTTAATAATAATATAAACATTGGCTCCTTTTTACAGCCTAAGCAGTCTATGAAATAGGTACTGTAAGCTAGCTTGTGTGAGAAACTTGGGATATTTGAAAGACAGTGTGACCACCATTATGGTACAAGCCATCACCGTTACTGCAGTAAAAGATGTTATCCCAGATACATTACTACACGCTGAGTCGTCCCGGGGGCTGAAAAATACACCATAATTTTGTGGTGTGACCGGGCATACTTGAACTTTATCAATTGATCGCCGTACCCACCTACCATCATTAATCATCTAATGTCTGAGTTTTAATTTCAAAGTTTCCAGCAATACTACTAATAATAATAATAAATAGTAATAAATTCTAACAGCGTTACGTAGAATTTACTACAAAAACTTTAACCTTAGTACTAAAGAGTTTATTATGTAATTTTTGATAAGAAATTGTAGACAAAATATAGTGACACTGAGAACAATACTTTCCAAAATGCTATACACAAATCAGAATAACTACGGAATACTTCGGAAGGAAGAACACAATGTTTCTCTCTTCGCGAAATAAACAAAGAGACGGAAAACCTTTCATTTCTACCAGAGATTCCTGCCCGGCGCACACACAACGTAATCCATGAAATATGAATTCTTTTTTTACAGCCTTCTATTGAAGAATATTTCTACTATAAAACAAACTGTACAGATGTCGTGGGAATTTGCATGAAAGGAAACAGCGAGTCGCCTTCGAACAAATAACCACAATATTATTGCCTAGAAATATGTAAACTCCACGCGCCTGCAAATATATGTAAACAATGTCTTTGAATATTGTACGGTTCGCGCGCGCACACATACACAACACACACTCACTCTCACACATGCACACGCGCGCGTGCACTCGCCTTAATAAACATAACCAACTTCAACTCTCCCCGAAATAACCTAAGTAACCGGAGGAGGTAGAGGCAGAAACAAGTGCTATTGGCAGAGTGTGCAATTTTTTTATTTAAAAAACGAAGCGTTAGATCTACTACTCATTAAAAATAATCAAAAACGACGAGAATCCAGAATTTTTACATATATTTTTATATAACAATCAACTAGTAATAAAAACACGGTAGTTGTTTTCTTCTCTTTTGTTTTGTTAGGTATTACTTAAATTATGTTCCGTAGACCTGATTTTTTTTAGGCAGAAATAACACTGTTGCATACCAGTACAGCAAAAAACGCATTAGTATTTCAAGTTTCACAGCTCTCGCCAGATCGGAAATAGGTAATATAATACCATAATATTACTTATCTGATGATGAGCTGTGCTGTGCCTCATCAGCTTCTGATGATGAAGCTTGAAAGTGCTAATGGGAAATTTTTTCTATAGTGGTATGGAACAGCGTTATTTCTGTTTGAGATTATAACCATTAATACAACTTTATGAATTAAATGTTCTGTTTCTCTTTTTTCAGTTTGAGTTTTATTTTGTATATAAACGAGTTACACAAGGTCAAACGCCTTACAATATTTGCTTACATTTGTCACCACGTTTTGTTTACAATTTAAACTATTCAAATCTATATAGAATATAAATTCACAATAGTAGGTTTAGGCAAACACATTATAACGTAACACAAAACAAATTATACAGAAGACAACAGAAAACGTAAGCATATATGCCTCTATCAGAGATTGCCTGCAGCTATGAGCTACATACATCCAACACAGATAAGTAACACAATATGCCTAAGAAAATTACGGACTCGGTGTGTGAAACTAAATGGACAAGTCTTCCATACGATGGTCACTACTATGTAAACAGTTTACGCTGTTATTTTTCCCACTCATCACAAAACCGTCTAAATTACCATCATGAAGCTTGCCTATATGTAGACCCTCGTACGTGGAGTCCAAGTGATCGACTACCAGTTATTCCCATTCATATTACTTGATTTCGCTTTAATTTTGTCAAAGTATTACTGGCAACTGCTTTACAAAGTTAGTGAGATGGGTACAAAGTTTTGGTTTCCCTCGTCATTCCGACACTGCAATTACTGTAGATTTTTTGTGTTACACAGATGGTATAATCTGACGGACTGTAGAATTTAGTTATCACTTAGCTTGTTTACTTTCAGCATCTTAGCTTTTGATCTGAAGGCAGCTGACTCTTAATCTTAAGGTCAACTTTAAAAGATGTCAGATATCTTTGCGAGAATATGAAAGCATGGCACCTGATGCTACGTAAAAAAGTACGTTTACAAATACTGTTGCTGAACTACTTCTATACCTGTAAACTACTCATTGCTGGGACAATATTAAAGAAAATAAATTCCCCAAAAAAACAGATGTAATCAGTTTTAGATAACCCCTGAAATATATGTATCTTGTGTATTAGACGTACGAAATTTTAAGTTTCAGCAAAGTCTTCCCAAAATTGGATTATCCAATCATATAATGTACACATCACTTTAAAAATGACCAAAATCATTTCAACATTCGTATCTATACCTTTGAATGACCTCAATAAATTAAGCTATTTGTCAACAAAACATTTAAACAAAACCATCATACATACTGTAGAGAGAAAAGTAAAATGAGAAGTGGCCCAGACTCAAAACACAAGACCATTTGCCAGCAGATCATCCAAATCAGCCAACTATTGTATCAGTACAGAGATGCCGCGTAACGTATCTGTATGTTCTTTAAATTCCGCAATCTTCCATACGTGCTTTGTGTGGGGCCGCAGATTTAGTTATGTACTGGCAACACTTCAGTGCAGTATACTAAACAATATTAGCACCAATACTAAAGCTCTTATATTACTATACTGAGAAACAAAAACACGAATTGCATTGCACCTGGTGTCTTGAGTATTAAATGAATAATAACTTAGTGAAAAGGAGAATTTTCTAAAAGTTGGCACTTTAAAGTGAATTTTGGAAACTTTTTATGACCACTTTCTCCTTTCCGATATCTCCACCGAATTCCATAAAACGCAGCTATTTTTTAATCTTTAAAATATTTACTAATGGGAGGAATAAATAGTAAAATAATACAGTAAAGAGTTACATTCAAAACTGAAGAAAACAAATGAACCAAGTGAGTATTTTTTACGCCTTTTAATGAGAAAAAGCAAAAACAGTAATATACATTATCAATTTGGAAAACGAATTAATGATGGCATGATATTGTAGATCTGTGTTAGAAGTTAGTCGATTCTGAAGTTATAGCGTTGGACGAATTTTCTTTTTAAAAACAGGTCATATGAGAGTCATTTGGCAGAACGTCAGAACAGCACAGATGTTGTCGGAGCAACAAAGCACAAGGAAACTGAACTATAAGAAGTTTTCGTAGTCTTGTATGATATTTAATCGATTGCCTATAGCTTGTTATATTTAGGTTTATGGAATGGATTTCATTTAATTAATAGTCACGACGCGCGTCCGGAATGTGAAGTACATTGAAATCGGCCGGTGAGGGAAATTGGGTTTTGACCACTTTTATTCTTAGTCCGTGTTCCTCATATTTAGTAAAAGAATATTATTTAGGTGGACGACTATTACAAATCCTCAGATAGACGGCTATATAAGTTGAATTTTTGTCTTTTTGTAGTTTAGAGGTTCTTTCATATAAGTTTTGCTTAATCTTATTAAATGCATATTTAAAAGACTAGCAAAGTAAAATTGTTCTAAAAGAATCCTGCTGTAAAGCAAAGCATATGTGAGGTACTTTCATAGTGGTCGTTACTGTATTTTGTTCTAAGTTTAATTTTTCGCGCCTTGATGAGACACTCCACATTGCGTGTTATCCATGAACTTCCAATCCTTCTACTCCATCTCGTCTTCTCGTTAAATAATATGACACTGAAATTATATTATAAACAGGTATTTACTATTAGTAAAATTCTAAATTTTACGTTATAGTATTTCAAGTCTATTGTTTTGTTGTACAAATATTCTTTAGTTCCCAATGAACAGATTCGACGAACCGTATCCCACGAAACGATGAAACCCTCTCGAACAGACGAGAGCGTTCTCCACCCGTCTCTACGCTAGTCGAACAAGTGTAGCCTTAGTCAGGGCCCCACAAAAGTACGCTCCAGAACGTTCGGGAGAGCCCCTGAAATACAAATTACGCTGACACCGCAGTAAGGATAAGAAACACTTGTACGACCTAAAAAAAACCCCACAGCATCTGGTTTTGTCATCAGTTACGTTGAGCGATTTTTCTCAGTGTGGATTAAGTGGTGGTTGAAGTATTGTGGCAAAGTGTTATTGTGTGGAACTCTGTTATTTGACATTATTATTGCATGTGGACAAACGTAACTTGGATTATTGCACCAGTTGATTACGAATTGTTATTTGTGAATAATTAAAGCTGGAAATTAGTGATTGCTGGTAATTAGTGATTTCGTTGGTGTTTGTAATTTGTTACCGCTGTACCCTACGACGATTAGTGAGACTGTCCCAAAAATATTTTCACTTCATTAAGTTGTGTTGCTTTACGGTCATTCAAGACAATGAACGCAATTTTTTTGTAATCCATTAGCCTAAAATGGACACGGTAAAATGTTGCTGAAGTAGAGACACAAAATAAAAATTGTCAACGCACAAAGAAAATAACATAATTAAAAATGAAATTGGAAAAGTAGGACAAATAAAATATTTACGTTTGTCACATTTATCACACACTACCATAATCAATATTATTATTTGAGTATTATAACTCATATTATCGTCAGCATATGTTATCCAGGCATCTGCGGAAGGTCAAAAGCGTCTCATCTCTCTATGGGTATATTTTCTCTCACCTCTCTCAGCTTTCATATTTTTATACAGAACCTCAAATTGTTATCCAAGGGCTTCCAGCTGCTCTTCGCACTCTTTTTCTCTTCTTTCCTCTTCAAAACCCTTTGTCAGATCAAACCGGAATAACTTACGGGTGCTGTAATTTAGATTTCTCAAAACCAAATCAATCAGAAATATATAAATATGTAAACGGTTTACGAAATAAGAAAATGTGGATTTAAAAGGCGCGTACACACTTAAACACATAAGTACACACACACACACTTTTGCTAATTTACTCGCATAATGAATTTGTATTAATACACACGTTCGCTTGCTTATTTTTTGCTAGTATCCGTGACTAATAAACTAATTCAGAAAGCTTTGCTTGTTACAGACAACAACATGTACATTTCGACGTGACAATGGACAAGTTACTAGTGCTCACTAACACGAATACAGATAAGAAAACGTATTAAGCTTTTTAAATTTACAACAGAAATTTATTGTCTTACATGTACACTCCACTGTTTGCAGAAAATTAACCAGATTTTTTACAAATAAGCACTAGGCTTTACTTGGAGCATGGACGTATTTGGCGCAAGTACCAGAGCAAATATTTTGAAACATCTAAGGGTAAAAAAATTAATTTATAGTTATCTTATATCGCATTGTAATGTTTTAAACAGCTGAAACTGACGGAGACAAAAATATGGCAAATTAGATTATAAAATTATCTTAAAGCATTAAAGCTTATTTTTTTCAAGACAAAAGGGAGTAAAATTACTGTATTGTAATCTACTTGTTTGAAGAAACCAGAGACAAGTCTCCTTACAAACCAACGGTTGACGTCACCAGATAAGCACAGAGTGTTAAACTTGAATGTTTAATGGTGACGTTAAAGTCACCAGAGTTAAACTTGAATGATAATTATTGACACACTTTCTTTGTAGTTAAGAAAGTTTTTTTAAGACGGCAATCTGAAACACAAGTCGTTTTTTGCTTCTGCTAAGCGCTCGTTGGTTTTTATATCGTTTATAATTTAATTCGAATACATAATAGAAACAATAATATAGTAAACTGTTTGTTAAAAATGGTTGCGATATTTTCTCTATACAGGTGCTTGCGCTTACCTTTGAAACTAAATGATTAAGCCCTGTGTAATTGCTTAAATTATACTGATGCATATACTCCAATATTCTAATTATAAGTTTTAAATAAAATGAAATACATGAAACACTGGGCAAATATTTTATGCGATTCCTAGGTGAAGTAGGAGTAAGTTTCATTGTGTTCAACAAAGAGTGGTTTGTAAAATAAAATAATAGTGATGTATTGTGGCTTTTTAGTAGATTAAAAACGTTTTGAAAAATGATAGGTTTAAGTATAGCCGATTCAGACTTGTATAACTTTAATAAAATTAAAATGGTGCTAAGGATACTTAGCCGCGCGTGTAGTGCGCTTATGCAAAGTTACGTAATTATTTTACGGGATATTCCTAAAAAACACTTTAATTTAAAATGACTATCAAAATATGGGAAATTTGAAATGGGACTTATATCTGAATACTTGTAATAGAAAAATCTACCAAATGACAATTTGTGTTTTAAAAGTCAGTAACTGGGTGTATGCGTTGCTTAAGTAAAATGTTTTGAAGCCCATAAAATCGGTCGTAAATAATTTCAGTTTTTTAACATAAAGGGTCCTGCACGATACGATCTTGTACAGAAACATTTATTATCTCTAAGAAAATTATGAGGTGGGGTTACCAAAGAACCAATCATATTAGAAGAAAGTCAATCAATGAAAATAACTTGAAACAGCTTTGGAATCGATAAGGTATAAACGACGCCCTGGTATTAGAGGTTTGGTCTGCCGATTGCGACAAACGCAAATTAGAAAATGTTGTTGAGTTACTACGAGAAGTATTATAATTATGCTAATCCGTGAAAGTATAAGATTTACCGATTATGGTATATAGACAATTGAAGCTGACTGGAGGTGTAAGTATAACACATCAAAAGCAGTAACAGTAAAGCAGTAGTTCGCGGTAGTAGTATATGTAACCATGCCCGTAAAAAATATCTAAACCACCGAAAGCGACTCTAAAGCCAGACAAAAGAAATCGACCTACGCGCTGTTTCAAAAAGGAAAAAACCGTCGCGTGAAGCATCTGCAGTCGATATTAAAAGGAAATGAACTTATATTATTTATTCACAATTATACAGTAATTATTTAGTAGAAAGGCTTTCATCAATAATAACTTTATATTAGCGTAAATAAGAAAAAAACTTTTTAAATATTTATTTATTTAATTGTAGACAAATTAAATTTTAGTTTGTGTTACAAAAGTTAACAGAGACAGATTCTTTTTTTCTATAAACTGTATTTAAAGCTTAGTAGATTGTAAAAAATAATAACATCATTACAAATCCAATTCTTGTCAATAATTTATATCTAGACTACTTATTCTATGCGCTACCTATACATTGCAATGGTATACTGCAATGATACAAACATTCACGCTATGTGTGAATAAATCGAAACATATTTACACTAAGCCTTAGTTAGTATCCTGTGCAACGAGGTGTGAATGTTATCACACAATATTGTTGTTGTTATAAGTACTGCATGTGAACGTAGTTTAAGAAGACAATAAACAATAAAAACCAGCTGTGCAGAGTAGTGTAAACGTGAATAAATATTGTGCGTGTAACGAACTGTGTGGCCGGGACACTGCATCTGCTCGGCTACCGGAGAAACGAGTACAACGTTTACGCAACTGCATCTGCCGATTTTAGAGAGTGTTACGTAATTGCCGTAGCAGTAATCGAGCGGATTAGGCTCAGGTTATAGTCAAAGTCAAAGAAACCGAAGAAAAAGGGAAAACGAAGAAGAAAAAGAACAAGAAACAGAAGAAGGCGAAGGACAAGGAGGAGGAAAAATAGGAGGAGGAAAATATAAAATAGAAGAGACGAAGTATATAAATTGAAAGAAGAAGAAGAAGAAACAAAAGATAGGAAGAAAGAAAGCTCAAATGTGAGAGGAAGGATAAGAAGAAGAACAAGGAAAAGAAGAATTGTATAATATTAAATGTCCAAGAATATTGTAAAGCAACTATTTGCATTCACAGTTACAAGTGTCACGTTACACATCACACGTCACCTGAAAACCTCACTCAACAGCATTATTATACGAAATATTTTTAAATGAATGTTACACAGTGAATGTTAAAAGCTAGTAAAGAAAAGAGCGAGAATAATAACAGGGCGTGTAAGCGGCAACTCCAGGCAACAGTACTCCGCTCAAAAGAAACTACCGACGGTAAAAAATTACTTTTCTTTTAAGCAAGATTTATGCGTGACGTATATTGGAGAACTGTGCACATCCAGAAAATAAATTTCCTTGAGACGTTTCAAATTATTTGAAATAATAACATAAACTGCTGGTTTGCCAGAAAAATAGCCTTGTCTATTTTTAGTCATAAATGTCGAACAAAACCTTTCTCAGTCAAGATGATCGAATGGCGTTATCAATTTGCATACCAGATATCGCGTGTGCCGTTAAATTCAGATAGAATAATAAATTTAAATGTTTTTAAGCAATTGCATTTTGACGTTAATAACTTCGAAGGAGTTATAATCTGAAGATGGAACTTTTACGGGTAAATCCTCTATCCGGAGTGGTTTTAGAAACTGTTTTAGAAATGGAGACATATGAGTGGAGACTGCAAATTCTGTAGTTTGCGTGTTGAAAGACGAATAATCTAATTATGAAACTTCTTGCACTTCTACAATACGTTCTACAGTTAACTGTAGGTCAAAGGTAATTTTCCTGAGCAGACGATCCTTTAAAAGACACAAAATATATTAGGAATTAAAACTGGTTTATACTTGAAAAAATCAAATAAGCAACTTTGTATGTAACCAGGAATTTTTCTAAAAATTATTCACTTTCTAATATTTCTTCCCTCCCCATTTTTATCAGGTTCACTTTCTTTTCATTAACTGAATAAAAACTAAATCAATTCTGTTACGGTTATTTACCATCATATCCATTCTCACGACTTAAGAGTTTTGGGATTCACGCCGTAGTTTAATGCTGTCGATTGGAACAGACCATTTAACGGGCCGACCATTTAACTTTCTTCCGTGTAACGATTCAGAAGATAACTGGCACGATTTTCACTAGTTTCCACATCACTGTGTCAAGGAACTGTGGAAACACGTGAACACCGTGACAGTTACTTTTCGAACTGTTACACTGAAGATGACCTTCTATGGTGGGGCCGAAACGTCTGTCTCAATTGACACCATTACACCACGGATCAGTAGTAGTCCGGTAATGAATGATTTGACGCCGGCCGTGAGGGCCTTAGGCATTAGTCAGTAAGTAATGTAAGTAATGTGATTCCACTCATGTCACTTTAAGTTTCCGTTAAAGAATTTGCCCGCATTAGCAGTAAGGGATGTAAAATATTTAATGTAAAAAATGAAGTTGGCGACTGACAGCAACTACAGAAAAAGTAACCCCCCCCCCACAAATAAAAGCTTAGCGCCCTCTCACTTTCTGAGAGAGACACAGTCTTCCTCCATATTACAAATGTATGATAATATCTATGTTACCGTATTGTCTTATATATGTCTAATCTGATGTATCCCTACTATAAAAGCAACCAGTAAAACTGTCATTGCAAAAGATTGGCAACTGCCTTCTAGCTGATATAATACGGAGTGTATACGTTAAATAGCTCATTAGATGAAGACTATTACTTAAAATCTTAAGAATGAAATACATAATTGAATATTATATGAACATGGAATTTGTAAATTATCTAAACATAACTTACATAAGACTCTTATAGAAGACTGCAGAAGTCGTAAAAGGGAAAAGTCAGTGAAGCTCCAGTTACGAAACAAATAAATTATAGTTGGAGAACTTGGCCAGTTGTTACGGCTTTGCATATAAATTACAAAAGAAAATAAAGAAGTTTGGGATCTGGCGGCAGCTGCAGGAAGGTAAGCACATCTACTTATGGTACTTTTACCTAACAACAAGAAATACTGTTTCCACTCATTACACAATGAACATGATAAATATGTACTTGTATTGAGCTTTTCTTACGGCCAAAACGGACTAAAGGTTTGTAGTCTTTTGTACACTAAATTAAGTTTTCTTTTGTATGGAAAGTGTTAAAAAATGGGGAGCAATTCTTTAAAATCGCCTCCGCCACCATTATAAAAATAACTTAGCAACTAAATGATGAATCCGCTTTCACTTATAAATGCCACAAATTTTTACATTGAAAACTGTGTACTCTTCGCTTCCAGAATAACATAAAATAAATGGGAATTGCTATCTTTTTATACTGTTTTCCGACTTTAAGATCTCTATAGGCTTTAACTCGTCCTATGTTTTGCAAAGTTTGAGTAAATTATGATATATTATTGTTCGCTTAGACTATTATTTAGATCAATAATATAAATAGATCATTAACAATATCAATATTAATAATAAATAATGACAAATTCGTATTATTACTATTGAAGTGGCGTAGAAAAGGTAGGTTAAGCAGTATATATAAGCTGAACGGCAAACTGTGTGGCCAGTAGTACCGTTCAACTTCCTATTATAACCCCAGGACGTTACCCTAGATCTTCACTTTCATACTATAGGATGACCTGGTGGCTAGGAAAACCACTTTGATTTTACTGTGCGCGCAGGACCCATTTTCTATTGTATATAGTTATTAATTAAGAGGATAATTCATTTGATGGACTTAATAAGTTCAGACACCTTGGTAACATGATAGATAAAAAAGGGTCCATAAACACGAAAAGATATGTCAGGATATAAATAGCAAATAGGCCATATTATGACAACAGCAGATTATTGAGAATAAACTGACATTACTCCTAGCACAGAAATAAAAATATATGACACCGTTTGTTGCTTATGGAGGCGAAACATGGACATTGACAAATAAAGAAGAAGAATCCCTATGAAGGTTTGAAAGGAATATAGTAAAACATGTTTATGGCCCGGTTAATGATTATGAATGAATAGTAAGAAATAATAAGGAGATATATGAGCTATTGATGGATGATGACCCTGTAGGATTCATGAAAGCTCAACGAATACAAAGGCTAAGTCACCTGTAGCGGTTATAGATCAGCGTATGCCAAAGAAAATCCTGAGGGCGCAAGTCTATAAAAGCAGAAAGAGGAGCCTACCTAGGATAAGTGGTTGGATGATATACTAGTAGATCTCAGAAGAATGGATGTCAAGGGTTACATTGAGATGGTAACTTTTAGGAGACATTAGATATTTATGATTGGTGTTGGAAGCCAGGGCTCACGTTGGGGTGTAGTGCTGAACAAGAAATATTAGTTAACAAAATATGAATTATTGTTAATTGTACATTAATTACCGGTAATATGAGCATTACTGCGTAAATAAGTGTCTCTTATAAATCATTATGTTTTATTGATTCTCCATTGTATGGATTTCAGTGGGTAGTAATAACATATCTTCATCTTCGTCGTGACATGTCTCACAATAAGGCGTGCCTCAAGCTTCTATATAAGGGCACTAAGCGTTATATTAGCACTGTTTTATTTAACTTTATGGCTATGCCGGCGGATCTAGTGTAGTTACTTGATGAGCCTTTCTTGACGAAGACGTCTCAGTTGAAGAACAACACAAGATGTGTCACAACGTTACTTGAAATAACACCAATATCCGTCTGTTACATGCTTCCTGTCTGTTGAGTTTAATAAGTAAAACAAACTTATTTAGATTGTAGAATGAATCAATTAAACGAGAGGTGAATACTGTACATAACAAAAAACGGCCGACATTAAAACAATATGTGCAAAGTCATTCTGTTTTTTTCTTTGACGATAGAAAGCTAAAGGCTCTGTTGCCCTGAAACCAGAGCTCTTCAGGTTAAGTGCGGTAACACAAAAAGAAGAATCCTGGCTATTCAAGTTGTAATTTTACGACTGTGCTAGCATTCCGTCCGTGTAAAGTAATCGCGATTATAGGCTTTGCGAGTAGCTTCGGAATGGATGTTGTACCAGAGGGGTACATGACGGATAGTTTTAAAATGTTGTTGCGAAAAATACTTAAGGTATTATAGTTGATAGAGTAGAATATTAAGGAAAGTTAAAGACATCAGGAGGAAAAGAATACTGTTGAAAGTATAATCAAAAAAAGCATTTTGTTAGGGATGTGCATTGCTCTTTGTATTGCACAGTTTCGTAAAAACTGTTTGCACCTCAGGATCATAGTGAAAAAGGGAAAAGAGAGAGATGATGAAAAAAAGATTGGAACAGTTGACTACATTAGAAATGGTAGGAGCTGTTGGCAGGTGAAGAGAGATGAAGGAAATCGAGAAAAGTAAAGAGCATCATGGTGAAACACTTGTAGACAATTTACTAAAGGAAAATGTATGGCGGAAGTATCTACCTGAGAAAAAAGACTCATTGAAAACAAAAGATAAATTTAATATTAATCATAATTGTGTATTCGTATAAACTGCTAAGATTACATTATGCAATACGTTTCTCGTGACTAAGTTAAATATACCGAATAATTGTATTGAATTTGCTGAAGTAGTAGGAGGAAAAGTAAGACAATTTTATCCTCGCTAAATGAAATATAAGAAATGTATACATATATTGAAGCTTTCTAATACGCCCTAATCTGATGAAAGATGTGCAGCGCTGTGCAGGTGAAATAAAGTGTTTTATTTTGTATAGAAAGTGTCTTTTGGAACAATTTACCAAACGAGAAAGAGCTTATTCTCATCATCACATAGCATCTAATACTCGTGAAAAGTTTTGCTACTCACCTTACTGTGGAGGTTTTCAACATATTGTTACGAGAAGCGTACTGAACAATCCAGTACATTCTCCACTCCTCCCGTCAAGTGTGGCTTTTGTTGCGCCATTCACGTAGCTGGTTCTAGTGAGTTCCGGTAACACTTGAGATAAGCATTAATCCGCTGGCGTGCAGTAAGGAGGCAAAGCTGTACCTCTCCGGGGCCTATATAAAGCCATAGCAGGCGGATTGTCAGTTTAGTTACGTGAGCGATTTTTGCTAGTGCGGATTGAGTGTGTCGAAGTGAAGTAGTATTGTGTTAATAATTGTGTGACATTAATAGACATTGTTATTGCGTGTTGACAAATCTAACTGGAAATATTGTACGAGTTAATTACGAACTGTTTAACTGTGAAAATTAAAGCTGGTGATTAGTGATTTAATTAGTGTAATTTAATTTGTTTTCCACTGTACCTACGACGAACAGGTAGACCGTCGTAACAATATTTTATCATCTCACGCAATCAGCTTTGACTTATGGAACTCTTTACTTTACTCTCTGGAAGCCTTCGACTGTCACTGCCAAAAAATTCGATCGTTTCCGACTCAGTCCGTTAATATTTTGTGCTATTATACTGAAGAGTCTTGTCGCATGCGTTTTAAGACTCCACTTTTGACTCGTCTGCTACACGTGTGATGATTGGTCAGATTAGTATAATTTGTATATTCTTGTAGTTCTGTAGGCTTTCAGGGACACAGTCATGAGTGCTATCAGTCAAAAATTTTCTCGATTGTCTGCTGTGTTCATTTGTTAAATCAAATCTTCTTGATATTTCCGGACAGTTGCATCTATTGACAACTTTATACTAGAGAAAAATAACTTTGATTACATACGTATGTTAACATATGTTAAATATATATACTTTATACAAGTCACTGTGTCTCTCTATCTTTCATTTTTCCTGCTATGAAGATAACGACCGTTCGATACGTCTAAACTTCTGGCAGTAACAAAGATTTATTTTCAGTAACAACCGACAAGGCCAAAAACTTTAGCTATATCATGTACATTATTACTTTTGCATCTGCACTTAATTAATTGCTTCTTTAAACGGATTCACTCACATATTTCACAGTTCTAATGGTTTTCACAATACGCCGAGCACATCTTCTTTAAATTATTAAAGTTAGTAATTTCTCAACAAGTGATTATATTTAGACAGGTACAAATAATATTGTTTTTGACTGATGACTTTTACTATTTGAAGGTCCGAGAGACGTACAAAAGACATTCCTTTTAATGGATACAACAACGTTAAAATGTGTTACGGTCATGTAACTGCATTTTGGAGGTAAGGAGCGAAGTGTTTTATTATTACCATAATCGGATATATATATATATATATATATATATATATATATATATATAGCCCATATACAGCGGAATAGTTTTAATTTACATAACCTACAAGACCAGAAGAACAACTTTAATTTAAAATTATATTAAGGGATCAGGGAACGGATACCCTTATCTAACCGCTCTTAAATCAGCGACTTTTGTGTACCTTTCTCTCAGGTTCAATAAAAGGTAAAATAATGGAATTCAGCCTAATATATAGTCATGCCTAGTACCTACTTAACAAAGTAAGTTCTGACAGTGTTGTTTGATTGATAGGCCTAATAAAAAGATTGTTTTGTAAGTGTATTTAATTTTTACCGTGTTTATTATAAAAAAATTTTTAAAATTTTTATCCATTCACCAGTAAATATACAAACTCTCATGCTAATAGTTAAAATGTTTAGGTAACATATACATTTCAGAGTCTTAAATTTTGTAGATCTTGAGAAAAAGGAACATAAATTTAAAAAAATAACAAACTAAGATGAAAGTTGAGTCTATCCTTCCAGAGCTTTGAATCAGTCAAGTTCACTACCCTTACGGGGAGGTGAGAATATTCAGTGTGTTTGTATTCCTAACCTTTTACTTTGGCCTTTCTAAACTTACACCAGCTTTTCTAATATGCATATGAACTAGATTATGTTATGCACATGAAATTGCTTTCTGTTTAGACTGAAGACTGGCATCTTTCAATATTACTTTTTAGGACTCTTACCGTAATAAAATAACTGTGTGTTATGTACTAAATTCAACAGCAAAGAACAGAAACCAATTTTTGGACAAAAAATATTTTACATAATACCCTGTTACTTGCTTCCGGACAACCTTTACATCTGAAATTGGAGGAAAATTTATTTACTTAAACTATTATTGTATAATTTTTTGTTACTCATTATAACAAGATTAAGAATGTAGATGTTGATACGTAATACAATAATTTTTCGAAAACATACAATGCTTGGATTAAAAGCTGTTGACAATGAAACACGGAAATTATGCGGGGCTAGGCTTATGAAACAAATCACATCTACTTACAGGAGAACTCGGCATAGTCGCCGCGTGGGATATACATTATAGAAGTAAATAAAGAAGTTGTGAGCTGACGGCAGCTACAGCTTAGAGCGCTCTCACCTACCGACAAAAATGTGTTATTCTGGCCACGGGGAAAATGAAAAATGAGTATTTATATTAAAGTTTCCTTACAGAGCCAAAACCGATAAACGATTTGCAGCCTTGTGCATACAAAATGAAGTTTTCTTTTATGGAGAAACTGTTTTGGCACCAGTTACAGCACGGGGAGTAATTCCTCAAAACCATCTCCACGACGGTCGTCTCAGGAAAAGACAGAAATATGTTTTCTTCCGATGTAATGTATTATTTTCTGCAGAAGAAAAAATAAAATAGGCCTTGTGAATTATATTACAATTCTGCAAATCACCTGTTTAATTTAAAATATTACTTATAAAAACTAGTCTCAGATTATGAAATTATGCAAACAAAATTGAGCTTCTCTGGTTCTTACAATACTTAATGCAGTAGCTCTGTCTGATTATCAATTCATCAAAGAAAAATCGTTGTATAGGAAATTATATATACTCGTACCGATTCCAATAAACCTACAATTCCGAAGTTCTACTCAGTGTTAACATCATCGATCACGCGTGCTTTGCAACAAACACACAACAATTTATTGTTTTAAACAATTGGCAAAAAGCACAATAATGAACTGTATTGTTAACGGGAGCACAACACAGAACGTTGGTCGGTGTATTGTAATAAACAAACAGGAAACGGAAGTACATCGCTGTTATGTTGCTCTCTTCCGACATGTATATCGTTTTGTGTTTTATGTGACGCTATGTAAATACAGTGACATCGTTTGTTGATATTGATTCATGTAATCACTTTTCTCTAATGTAGATTGTTTTCCATAATGGAAATATTTTACGTCACACAATGTAGTTTATTAAACATATCACGTTGATTTAACACAGCCTATACATTAACAATTTGCTAATATAAGAGATTCTATACACGCGGCGAAATGATACTAGAGTATACCATACCGGTTCCAACTGCAAGTACAATGTACCGTACCACCTCTGATAAAGTGCAAAGCTATCCTATCTAGATCGTTGTATGCATACATATAAGTGTTTGTCAGTACCCTGTCGAATATATTGTTTTGACGTTCCAGGAATTTAACAGGTAAGACAGATTTCTGATAGGCTACCATAAACTTGTAGCCATACAAAGTATCGGATTAGACTGCATGTTCTTTGTATTCATATTTTACTTGCTTAAATAGTCTCCATTGTTCTTTGCTCATTTCCTTCAATTTCCTTTCTTGCAATTAATTTAATGATATCTTAACTATCGCATACTACTGACATTAAGTAATCTACTTTTTTAGCTACATTTACCGTCCACATCTTTACTGTAGTCATTTGCATACAATAGGTATTGTCAACCGTGCAGCTACGTTCTTCGAGCAATTTCTATACATTTTAATTTTACGTGTTAATCATCGCCCCTCTTTACTTGAATCCTTCTCTACAATTTAAAACCTCCTTAAATTTATATTTTCTTATCTTTAATGTATGTTTTATTGTTTGTTCTTTTGTGTGTTAACACTAATTGTCTCTTTATTAATCCTGTTAAGCTAAGACTAAGAGTATCGCCAAGCTGACGTGGCAGAACCTGCATCTTGTGTACTCGTTTGAGAAACTATGTACATTTTCTATTCTATATAATATTTTAGTTGAGGGAAACATTTGAGAGAAGCAAACTTCAGTCTCCCTTTAAACTTGTACGTTTTGTGACCTTGTAAGAAGCAATGTCCTTTAATGTGTAGATAAGCCTAACAACTATTACAGATGAACAAGTAACAATTAGTAAAGAAAAGACCGAAAGAGGCAAAAAAAAAAACATTTGTACTGACGGACGACATATAACATAATGTACGTATTTCCAGCTCACAGAATAGACAGCTTGTAAAAACTACAATATGCAAACTATAGCCTACATTAAAAATGAAATACAGTAAAGCTCCGATTATCCGCGGAATTGGGTGGCAAGGGCACAGCGGATAGTGAAAATCGCGGATAACCCGAAAAAGACTAAAAATGAGGTGTAAACACGAAAAAAAATATTTCAGCGTAAAAACTATGATTTATTGTACAAAAAACATAATATGTAAAACTTTTAAAATATGTACAGTGCAGCAGAAACCTTTGCTCTACGTCTAAATCACTAAAATAAACAATAGTAAACAAAAACAATACTGTACTGTTAACAAAAAGTGTTCAGTTACGCCTTTTTAAAAAAATCAGACACTCGTTTTTGCTTCTTGCTTTGGAAACACCTTTTCTTTATTCTAGATTGTACTTTCCTTCACATGAGTTTTTCTGCCAGATGTGCGTCGTCGTCTTGTTCCTCTAAATATTGAAGCAATCCGTCTACGTGCTTCAAAGCATTTTCGTGTGTCATCCGCGCAGGCGCCTCGTCTTCTTCACTTTCACTTTGTTCTTCTTCGTTCTCGTTCACTCCCATTGCTTTGTTCGTTATCTCTACCTCAGTCAGTCGTTCAAACCCCGACTCAGTTGCGTCGCATTCAAGCCACTCTTCTATGTTCTCTTCGTCGACATTCTCACCTCCCGGAACGGATGTCACTGCGTCAACAAGTGTAGCGGTCGGCATGACTTCATTCTCTTCTTCACAAATGTTTTGGTTGACATTTGTTTCGATACTCGAAAAGAGTTTTCTCCATGATTTAACAAGGGTTGAGGGTTTGATGTAATCCCATGCAGACGCAATATCGTAAATGCTATCCAAAATTGTATATTTCTTCCAAAATTCTTTGAGATCGCAGCCTTCTTCGATTTTTGACAGTAACAACTTTGTTCTGTATGTTCTCTTCATCGTTGCAATGACTCCCTGGTCCATAGGTTGTATCAGCGCAGTAATATTTGGGGGCAAAAACTTTGCGAAGGTTTGCCCGTCAGAAGATTTAAGCACACATGTAGCTGGGTGTGAAGGCGCGTTGTCAATTAACAAAACAGCCTTCTTTGGCAAATTTTTTGAGTCAAGATGTTTACGTACTTGAGGCACAAAAATGTTTTCAAACCATTCTTGAAAAATCTGCTGGTTCGTCCAACCTTTTTTTTGGTTGAAATAATCAACTGGTAAATTTTCTGCTCTTGTCCCCTTAAAAGACCTCGGTTTCTTAGATTTACCGATTACAAGAAGCCTAAGTTTGTGACTACCCGCAGCGTTGCTGCATGGCAAGATTGTAATTTTTTTCTTGCTACTTTTGTGACCTGCCGCTTGATGTTCACTTTCAAATACTAAAGTACGAGTGGGAAGACACTTCCAAAAAGCCCTGATTCATCAGCGTTATAAATTTGTTCATATGACAGATCTTCAGACAACGCAAACTCTTCAAACAGAATGATCACTGTTGCACACCACTATATAAAAATTATCCCGATTAGCCCTTTCAAGCTTCACAGCTTATCGTCAGATCGGAATAGACGATCTGACGTCTATTCCGATCTGACGATGAGCTGTGAAGCTTGAAAGCGCTAATCGGGATAATTTTTATATAGTGGTGTGCAACAGTGATCATTCTGCTTGTGATTTCAACCACTAACACAAATTTCTTCATTAAACTCTTCAAAGTCACGTTGAAAATCATCAGCTGCTTGTTGATCACCACTCAGCTTCTCTCCGTGTAGACCAATCTCTCTAATTCCATGACGTTTCTTAAAACGATGTAACCAACCGGACGACGCATCAAAATTTCCTTCCATTTCCTTCCAGGCCTAGCAAATCAAAAAAGATTTTTGCTTTAGCTGCAATGGTAGGACCAGACACTGGGGTGCCCTCACTTCGCACCTGAGCTAACCATTCCGCTAATGCCGAGTCAAGTTCATTATAGGTGGATTTCTTCATTGTTTTTCGTTTTTTCATCCCAGAAGCACTGTCCGACACTGATGCAAAGGCTAACAGTTTGTCTTTTTGCTTTAAAACGTCTCGCACTGTTGTTTCCCTGATCCCATAATTCAAACACATCTGCTTCCTTGAAGCGCCATTTTCTATTTTAGAAATCATTTCAATTTTTTGTGCAATCGTTAACAAAACCTTCTTTCGTTTTTCAGGGACACAGGTGTGTGTGTGTGTGTGTGTGTGTGTGTGTGTGTGTGTGTGTGACCCAGGAAGAGATGGCTAGAGGATCTGTTAAGGTGGAACAGGCTGCACCCTGCCTATACCGTGCTGTAAAGATTATGATGATGATGGTACACAAAATCCGAGAAGACAACGTTCTTAGATTCTGAGGTTGATATTTATCTCTTTGATTGTGAAATAATATAGCTTATTTACCGGATTTCCTTTACACAACCGTCTTGCTCAGTTCCCATTTCGAAACCAATTAAATAGAAAATATGTAATAAGATATTCACATATTGAAGCAGTAATACAATAATACAGTTACTATAGAATATTTTGCATATGTCAGGGTTGACAATAATTGCTGGACACAGCATGACTTTTCTACTTTCTTGTTGAACTCAGTTATCTCTAGGATAGAGTCGCTTTCGACCATATTTTTGCTATCACTGAACCTTTAAAATATTCAGTTTTATGTATTTACTACTAAAAAATTAGCAAATAAATGTTACTTGGTACACAACAAACTTTCCGTTAGTCATGTAATAAGTAGACATTCTGAAGGAAGAAATGATCCTACGTAGATATGTTTCCCCAATCACACTAAATTTAAGTTCCCTGTAATATTACAACTTTGTTCTGCGCGTCTTCAAATTTCCAAGTGTCTCTTTATTTTACTGCCGTCATCACCCCAATATGGTTAAATTCGTTGACCATTTTCATTTATTCTTAAGGTTTATTTAAAATTACAAAGCCCCCATCTGCATGTTCTATCGATTACTCTCTGTTGACAGCATTGATTTTTATTCAATTTTGTTTATAAACATTGCAGAGTCTCTGAAGTATACATTCAAGATCAAAAGTACTAAAATTGTATTTCTTACTTTAGAAAGTTTAAAATTAAATGCTAATGTTGAGAATAATACGATATAAAATGCTACACATACAGTAAATTTGAATAGCTGGTAGTGAATATAGCAGAAGGCAGAACACATCTCTCTCTGTCTCTCTCTCTGTCTCTCTCTCTCTCTCTCTCTCTCTCTCTCTCTCTCTCTCTCTCTCTCTCTCTCTCTCTCTCTCTCTCTCTCTCTCTCTCTCTCTCTCTCTCTCTCTCTCTCTCTCTCTCTCTCTCAGCAAACCTAACGAAAAGACGTAAAATATGTTCATTTCTATAAAAGATTCCTGCCTGTTTCGAACATTTCGTAAATCATGAAATATGTATTCTTATTTTATGGCTGTCTAGAGGTCAGAATATTTCCACAACAAAATAAAAGTGTACAAATGTCGTGAGTGTTTGCACAGAAGAAGAATACTTTGGAAGACGCGTTGGAACAAATGATGCCCAACAACACTGTTACCTTCAAATATCAAATCGTTTCCCACTCTATAGACAAGGAAAGCTATACACCGCCGTATTTTTATATTGTAAAGCTGATATGGTACACTTCATGCCTTCTTTAGACATATGGACCAGACAAAACTGCCAAGAAGCAAATCAGATTTTAAGAATGATCTAACTGAGTAAAACGGGAAAAAGAATATAAATATTTGTAAATTTTAATCGTAAATTTGTAATGTCGTAAGACGGGCGATAGAAAATATTAACTGGGGAAGACGATAACAAGTGAAGAAATGTTAAGAAGACTAAATGACACTCGGAAAAATCATTAAAAATCATTTGCGACAATTAAAAGGATGGAATTAGATCCATCGGTCACAGCTTGAGAAATTAATTGTTAACATAAATTCATAATAGACGGAAAGAGAGGAAATGCAGGTGAAGATGATGATTAGATGCTGACAGACTATATGATGGAGCAAGACTCAGCCTAGGAAAAGGCATCGTAAAAGTAACAGTTCAGTTTGAGACAGGATCGCCACTGACAACAATTATTATATCCGTGTCACTATAGACAATAGTATTGACTAGTGTCAAGTGACTCCATAGAAGATTACATTACCTATAAAAGACGAAAACTGTATGTCTTAAGAGGGATAAATTTGCAAATGTATTGTCTTGTTTGCCGGTTCAGAAAGGACATCAGAAAAACAAACTTGATTCATGGATGATCGCTTTTATTTACGGAGACAAATAATTGTATTACAAAAAATTTGGTACAGAAAAATTTACTACAAATTATTATATTCAAAGAGTTCCGTCCACAATAAATATTAAAGTTACAATTTTCCAAATCTCACAACAACCAAAAAAATAATGAAAAAGTTACCAATCAAAAATAGTCGCATACGATAAGAAACAGCACCATTTTATGCTAAACTGCTGTCAATTAACTAAATCACAATTATTAGGAGCCACGTCTTATCGCATCAATTCTCAATCCGCATAACATGCTTCCAAAATACCGAAATTTATGTTATTTTCAGTGGAGTAGAAACATTTGCGATTGTACTATACATATTACCAGAATAGTCGGCCAGCTTCTGAAAGGAGGAGACATCTCTAGATTCTTCAGAATTACGAAATTGCGTGAGTAACCGATCTTGCTCAACTTTTGCATTCCACGAGCATAAGAATACGTTTGTGGACGCATATGAATTCAAATAAACTGGTTCTGGAAACAATGAGGGAAAGGAGTACTTTGTGCAACATTATTACGAGAAGGCGAAACAGATTATTAAACTACTGGTTCAGGGACTCAGGAGTAATGACTTTGAAGTTGAAAGTGACAGCGAAGAGGAAGCACTTCACGGTCGTAGGCAGAGATTTGTATATTTGAGTACCATTGATGGGTTCTTCATATTATTGTCAAGGTGTTAATTATTGATGACCGATCTTGTTATCAGACAGCAAAAATTAAAATTCCTTTATTGCCAGCCAGGACCACTGACTGACGAGGATGAAGGAGCGGGAGGACCATGAAATGCAATGAAAGCCAGGTGCACGTGGCTTCGGATGCACATTGTGCAACTTGCTATAGCACACTGCAAAATGTACGATCTCAAAAGGTAAAACGAAGTGTATCTCTATGGCTTAGAAGGTAGAAGACCCTAGAGGAATAAACTCCGAAGATTCCAAGGCGCGAGTGTTTCCGTATAACTTTGCTTACCAGTGAATGTCTTCTTCCATGTTATGTTTGACGGTTCTTTTACTACTCGAGGCCTTACCAACTTGATTTTCCTTTCGATGGACCTGTCTGTATCCCCAAAACCCAATTGCACACAATACCGTAATAGTAAAACAGAAAATAATCTGGAGCTAGATCTATTTCTTCGTAGGGCAAATGATTCTCGAGCCTGTCACTATCGTGTACTGATTAGTCGGGAGATACATTGTTTCCCCTCCTAACAAAATTCAAACACTAATTGTTGTTATTATTATTATTATTATTATTTACGTTATTATGATTGACAAATATTAAAAATATGTAAACAAAAGAAAAGTATTTTGATTATAATTTTTATTGTGCTTAATAAGTAATGCATTACCCATTACCCAACTGTGCGATTCGATTATTGGGTTTATTGAAACGTTGCGTACTTCAATAATGTTCGTAGTGACTACTTAAAGTAATTCCAATAAAAATTTTATTTGTTGAAACAATGTTTTTCAACGTCACTATATTAGCTAATACTACGGTCTACTTAAAAAAACTTGGTTTTATATCTAACAAAATACAGTTAAAATACAGAAACGCAAAGTTTTTATAAAGTCTGCTAATGTGTTATTTAATTGGTCTGCGGCCAAGAATGTATCAATTTCTGTAAACAAAACCGCCTAAGACGAAGGGAGCAGAAGAAAGAAAGAAAAAAACGTTTTGTTCGATCCGGCCATTGAAAGGAGAGGGCTGGTTGAGAAATTGCTTCCCCTGTTTCAGTAAATTGTGCCAAAAACACTTTGGCTGTAAAAACTTCATTTACATGCGTAAGGCAACAAATATTTTATCGGTTTCGGTTTCGGTTTCAAGAGAGAAAATTTCTTGCTAAGTATACACGGATCCCGTTTTACCCGCATACATCGTGGGTCTTAAAGTGTCCTTAGCGAGAGAAACCATATTTCATCTCTAAGCTGAGAAATAACAGTTCCCAGCCCAGCTTAGCTGACGGTATTAGCGGGAAATGTATTCTTGTAACGAACGGGAAAAAACCTAGATGCATTACGATACACATTCAATATTAAAAACCTGATACCGAATTAACTTAGTTCAATACTGGAATTGAAATAAATATCCGAGCTTAAACCAACCTATTTTATTTTAAAACAAGTTATAACAACAAAATAAAGACTTTGATCAGACAAACGACTGTGCTATTTCAAGCAGAAATAACACTGTAGCAAATCACTATCAAAATTTTTTCGATTATCGCTTTCGAGATTCACAGTTTATCGTCAGATTAGAAATATTTATCTGATGATGAGCTGCAAACACTTAAAGAAGAAAGCAAGAAAAGAGACGCAATTGAAATATTATATTATCATGGCCATACCTCAACTATTGTATGGTAGTGAGACTTGGATTATAGAGGCCAAAGATATATCTAGAATACAAAGAGCAGAAATGAGATTCTTAAGGGCTGTAAATGGTTGTCCCAGGAGAGATCTGATATGAAATGTTTTCATCTTATAAAATCTATTTTTAGACCTTTTTATACTCAACTGTCGTTAGCAAAACAGGAAATCCTGTTACATTTATTACTTTAAAGTATTAGCTATTGTTTTAGACATGCTTCAGCATAAACATACCAGATAAATACAGAAATGTATAAATTCTTTCAGGAAATTCTTGAATGTCGCTAGACAGGATAAATTCTTTAAAAAAAGTTTCAATTAGTCTGATATACCTTTCATAAATATGTGTCTGACCACGAGTCAGGACAAATCCAGTAATATCTTTCTAATGATACGTACTTTTATGTTAGTGCCTTTGCAAATATTTTTAAACCTTAACTACAGAAATGTTTCTTCAAACCGCAAACATTTTTCTGCCTACTTTTCTGTGTATAAGTTAAAAAATTTGAAGGGACGCGAGTTCTAACTTCATTTGTATCTTCTATGCACTGCCGAATTGTACATTAATTGCAGCATTCTCCCAAGACGTAGCGAAGCGAAACATCTTCTTCTTCTTCTTCTTCTTCTTCTTCTTCTTCTTCTTCTTCTTCTTCTTCTTCTTCTATACAGGGTTTAGACAATGTGCCTGTACCGACTTAATATTATCAGATCCATGTTTTTCTTGTTCTTCCGATATCCATTCTTCGAGAAATCTTGTACTTGTTTACAATTGCTTGTATCCTTTCTTCATCCATGCGACTGTCTCCATTTTTCCCTGTAGGCTCATTCTTCAATTTTCTCATTTAGGTTATTTGTATTTCATCCTTCCCATATATATTCATTTCTTATACCATTCCTCCTTGTGCATCATTCAACCCTTCTTAAAAATCTCAACTTTGCTGATTGTATGTTGCTTTTATCTCCTTGTTTTGTAATCAAGGATTCACTGCCGTATAATAGGACTGAAACAGCCATTGTTTTGTAGAATTTAATTTTGTGTCCTGTTTAGTTTTTTTTTCAGTGTTCTATTTATAGTTTTACATATGTGTTGAAATCTATTGACTTTAACTTGTATATTTTTGTCAACGTCAAAACATTTATCACAATCTAAATAGTTAAAATTTGAGGTATGTTCCGATACTTTATACTCAATAGTAATCTTTGAGTGTACTGGAAATTTTCCGTAGCGAGCCATAACTTTAGTTTTGTTGGTAGATATCTTATATGTAGTGTGTACAAAGCGTTGTACGTCTGTTTCATTATTTTGTATACCACCTGCACACAGCAAAACATTTAAGTAGTACGTAGTGAAACATTTCACAGTTAATGAACGGCTGAATAAGTCTTTACCCACAGCAGTTTACTAATTAGCAATCCTATAGCAACAAAAGAAAGCCCCTTTCATGTTACTCTCATCACAGTACGAAATGTCTAACATTAACGGGCAGCCAAAGGTGCCCACACATCCGTACGTTTAAAACCTAGTTATACGCACCGACATCAACCTCTAATTTCCTTACATTTCCCTCCTGTAGAAAAGGACATTTCCACAATGTGGGTTACATGACTTTTCGACCACTCGGTACAATAAAATCCGTGCGCGCACGCGCTCGTGTGAGTATAAAACTGGCATGTAACAATATTGACAGGAAGGGTTAACTGTAAACATTGATAAACGGTGCGACAAATTGAAACGCACAGGTGTAAGGGGTGAGAATCTAAGGGTGTTTGGGCATGTTTACAACAGACGTGAACAAGGGCCGGCCGTTGACCGGCAGCCGTGTTTACTGTAGCGTTCGACTCAAGGCACTGGTCCTCGTTACGGGGAACAACTTAAACATCCCGTGTACACTGTATAAATAAGGCTTAGTTTGGTAAACACTTGTGTTTTCTTGAATCTGCTGATTATGACATAATCCTTATACAGGAATCCTTCTTCCTTGAACAGGGAGAAGATAACGATAAAAACAGATTTATACAAAATATTTTACAAATAAAAGTTAAATATTACAGATTTTACAAATATTTAAGTTAAACATAAAGGTTAACATTATTTCATGATTTATTACGAAAACTCATTTGTTTTAGCGCAAAGTATTGTTTCCAGAAAGCTTGTGTATTAAAAATATGGCAAGTTTCAACTCCACACCAAGTATAATAACCCTAAAATAGTAAACAGACGTAGAAATAGTGACACTTTTATAAAAAACGCAACTAATATTTTAGACTCTGTACAGCACATGAAGTTTGAAAAGAACTAGTGTTTCAGACTAAGGTTAAAAAACTATTAAGAAGATCAGCTTCTAGTAATGTAGAATGCACTGTAATGTACAGTTATTAAACATCGAGGCTAACATATAACACCTTAACAGAGTGTGATATAAGTATGTAACAATAGATACTCAAGAACAATTTTTGTAATATTTTGAGAAAATCAAATTCCAAACAATAACTTTTTTACCGCAGAAAAAGCTTTCATACAGATAATTTACTAAATGAGTCCTACATTTAGTAGTGATCGTGAGTTAAAACGTGACGAAAAGCTATGCGAATTTTGTTTGGTTAATGAGTAGACTGAATTTTCAAACTAACTGTGATGACTTTTCAGCAGTTTTTAGTACCATCATGATTTCCTGTGTAGCGGAATACAGACAAAATGGAACATTTCAACGGAGCATTTTATTTAATGAATGTGTTTGTGTTTGTGTTTGTCTTACATCAAGAACAATCCATCATGTATCATCCATTGATAGTACACATATGTTATATTTTTGTAAATACATTTTCTGAAGCTCACGAGATAGCTACCCTGTGTGACGTGTGTGTGTGTGTGTGTGTGTTGTGTGTTTTATTTGCTTTGTGGGGTGTGCACAAGGTCGGTTTCTAGTAATTACGCAATTGTTCACGACGCGTGTCCCAGGAAGACTAGATTCTTCTCGAACATTGTCAAAGTGTGTTTGTGTGTGTGTGTGTGTTATATTTAATATTTATAATATTAAATTTATAAATAATACTAATATAATATATACAACAATAAACAGACTGTAACAGTGTTTGATTTTATTTATATATATATATATATAAGCGGCCAGCACCTGTCGAGTTCACTTTTTACTTGTGATATTAACTTTCTTATCATATTTTTGTCACTGTGACTTAGTGTTATGCGGAAAAATGATTATTGTTAAGCACTTAGCGCGGCTTTACTGATAAGTTGACATACATTGTTTTTAGCCAATATTTAGTTTAAAGAATTGTTGCATGTGAGTGCCTTTATTTCGAAATTTAAACAAAGTTGTAATTAGCTGTTTTATATGGTGTCGAATATTCTATTTCCAATGTTTAGTACGACTTTCTGTGCGACCGTCGTAACAGTATAATATTCTAATAGGTTTTTAATATACACATTTGACAGAACGTATTATAAATTAAAACATTCCTTCTTGTTTTGTCATAACTATGTAGCCTAACTAAAATTGTAATTTAATGTGTATGTGAAGTAATACGGTGAGAAATGGGTGTCTAAATTAGTATGTTATGTTATGAATACCGATAGTAGACGGTAGACGGCCGCACGGATCGTCGTATTGTGCAGTGGACACCAAATACTGACACCAATGAAGTCACTGATTACCGGTTTAATTAGTCACAAATAAAATTTGAAATAAAGAAGGTCTTCTCGTACAGTAATTAAAGTTAAATTGGTCCAAACGCAATAATAATTGTTAACTTTTAGAGTTCCGCAGTCATTATAACAGAATAACCACTTTCCAACAATCAGCAACAATCACTTTAACAATCACAACTCTACAAGAGGGTTGCCGTACAGATCCTGCCCGCGGCAACGCGGCTGATGCTGCCTGCAGGTTTTAAATAGATCGTCAAAATACTTCAAATATTATAACATTTTACTAAATAACTAAACAAGAAATATGTATAAAATCAAAGTACAGAACTAATTTGTCAGACGAACACTTGAAATCGATTCTAGTGATAATAGCGAAAGTTGACCCTAAAAGGGCAGACCATTATACGTCAGAAGCAGCTCCACACTTCCCATACGTACATAAGAAAACCAAAAAATAATACATAAGAAATATATTTGGATGTTACTTTTTCATTAATTTTATTTGCATTATTTTGAATAAATGAATTTCTTTTCTTTGGAAAAGTCTGCTTAATTTATATTTAAATACCTATTTTCTTAAATTTGATTATTTCGTAAACTAAAAAAATAAGTTTACAATATATATGTAGGCCTATATGTGTGTATGTATATTTCTAACGTATTTTACAAAATAATAAAAATAATTTAAATATTAAAAATTGTGTTTTCTGAAAAATTCTTGTTTTCGTGTTTTTTACTGTAGGTATTTAATAAATAATTTTTGTATTTGTATTATGTAAAAATTTTAATTCTTTTATGGTTGTTTCTGTTGTTGTATCACTTTTTGGGATAACTCCTACGTTAATATAGTTATCTCCAGCACTAGTCGACAGACAGTTCTTCTTCTTCCTTTAGGATTCTCCTTATTTCTGGATAATTACCGCCTTTCGGATAGTCCGTGATCTTGAATTACCTTATTTTTAATTGTATTTATTAAATTAATAAATAAATTTCAACCAATTTGCAGAATTATATGATTAATTAACAATTATCTGAAAGATCGATGGTTAATCTATTATTAACAACAGTATCTACTCGTCTCTCAGGGCCGATCGATAAGTTTTTACAGGTATATTGTATATTAATTATATGGTTCTTCTAACGGTTGTTTTATAAATAGCCAGAGAAGGGTAGGGCCATGAAAGTATAACACTTACAGTTAAAAGTCTTAAAATTAAAAATTACAAGGTTATTAAATAATATTGAATGTTTATATATTATAAAATTCGAACCAGTGATGACTCGATGTTAATTTGGTCAAACTCGCATAGGATGCTGGGAAGACAAAGATGGCCGCCTGCCGACTGCGTAGGTTAACCGTAGTTGCCTCGACGAATATTTCTTGCAATAAATAATGCCTTTTCACCGATTCCTCGTCTCCGCAATTGTGGATATTCGTTCTGGTGTTAATTGAGTGTTCCTGGTTCAGTGTTTCTTAGCTCACTTTGTTTAAATGTGTGTGATAATGTCTGATTTCACTTTGGTTAAACAGGTCGTAACTAACAATTTTCGTTTCGTCAGTAATAATTATTGGTGATGGTGTTAATTTAATAATTTAGTCATATATTGTTCCGTTTTACTGTAGTTTAATAGTGCTATGGATTGTGTTCACTGATTCTAAGGTTTAAAGTCAAAAATTTAAAAAGTTACAAATTTTCACTGAATACTAGGTTTATTTCCCGCACGCCATTTCTGCTTCTTATATAGGTTAATAGGAGCAAAACCTCGTTCAAGTGTTCTCTACCACGTATAATAATTAACTGTTCCCATTTCCTTCGTCTTCTGAAATTCTTAGCCAATTTAATATGCATAATACATTGTTTCATTTATCCTTGGCTTCCGCTACATCTTTAAAAAGTACATTATATCACTGAATATATTTTCGCTATTATTTAATTTTATGAAATACTAAATACATAATCGGTTCCTTTAATTCATTTTGCTTAATTTGATATCAAATAATGTAGTTTTACAAAGTTGTTTATTAAAATTGCTATATTTCTTTCATTTTGGAAAAGTAGGCTTAAATTTTTATTTCCTGTTCTCCTCCAAATATTAGCCATTTTATCTGTTATAATTAGGATTATACTGAATCTCATATTGATATAATTGTTTATCTTTCTTTAATTTCTTTCAATTTTATCCATTGATTATTGTTTTAAATATACTTCATTAATCTATGACTCCCCCTCTGAAATTTTAGTTAATACATTTGCATTTTTATTCATAATTTTACCTATCTTCTGACAATATCTTTTTAAAGTATAATTTACAATATATTACTAGG
The DNA here is from genome assembly GCA_034769895.1 of Magicicada septendecula. NCBI lineage: Eukaryota > Metazoa > Arthropoda > Insecta > Hemiptera > Cicadidae > Magicicada > Magicicada septendecula. The sequence continues at coordinate 322,098,820 of CM068375.1, forward strand.
TGATGGGTTTATCTTGCATAAATTTCATCAGTTTGGTTGGTTTATTGGACTGGATTTATCAATTGTAATGTAGTTTAGATTTACCCTTTGGCCTATTTTTTTTTTCTGATGTTACATACAAAGTTTTTAATAATACAGTTTGTTTATACCCTTTTCGGACCTTCTATTCTAATATAATATTCATTAATAATTCCTTCTTTTACTACAATAACATTTAGTACTGACATTGAACAATTAATACATAACAATTATTTGACATTAAAAGTGGTATTTAAATTCATACCTTTTAGTACTGATTCTTTATAGTAACTCATAAAAACATTTTATCATATAAGAATGGTATCCATATTCAGACATTGCATTCCTGATTCAAACTATTAACATAATAACTTTTTATAATTATAAGAACTACTCTCTATTTCCAAACTTTAGGCATAGAGTTTATTTATTGTAATAGGAACCTAACATTTCTGTTCCTTTATTTTTAAAACTTACTTAAAATTATTTGGGTACAGTCTTATCTGTTTTTCTTTAATTTTAGGGATGTATCCCTTGTCACTTTATGGATTAACTCCCAGGTCACTATTTATCATATTCACTTCATTGAATGTTATTACATAAATAGTGGCACTTTATTAGAAATATTAGTCCTTGCTTTTTCACCATACTATTTTATTAAATAGCACTCATGAGCTTAAATTAAAACTGTTAAAGTTATTTAAAGGTACAGTATTTAATGTACTTTCTCAAAGTTTATTTATTACAATATAATAACTTGCACTTGTCCCCTGTTATTTCTTGATACTATCATTAGTCAGTTTTATAGTTTGATTATCAAGTTGTTTAATCATGGGGGAACTGTTGATATTTGTCTTTATTAATTATACAATAACTTTCTTGGGTGCATTTTTACTTAGCACTTTAAACACTTTTGTTTTCATTTATTTTACATGAGTTTCTGTTTTTTTGGGGTGTTATACTTTCAATAGTGACATTTAATTTCTTTTGGGGTTTTTGTTTTTCTCCCTACTGGGTTTCCTTAGGGTATTGGGCGTATTCTTCTCCCTCTACTATCTGGTATCTTCAAACTTGTCCCTGTTCATTAGGTATGTTGGTTTGTTCTGGATATCTTCCTTCTTCATTCTTGGTTTCTTCAGTACCATTTCTTTATTATTATTTTTATTTATTCTGGGTATCTTCCTTACCTACTCCTATCCTACCTGGGTGTTATTCTTATTTTATTTTAGTTTTTTGGGGTTTTATTTTGTTTTACTGTATTTTTGTTGCATAGTTCTTTCTTTATATTTACTTTTTCAAGTTATGGTGGTATTTTAATTTGATATTTATTTGGTTCTAATTTGGATTTTTCTTGATATTCCATGTAATTGATTTTTACTTATGATCATATGATAAACTTTATTAAGTGGATTATCTGTCATGCTACAATATATATATATATATAAATGTGTGTGTGTGTCTGTGTGTGTGCTGTTGTTGTTGTTGTTGGCCCGCGTGATTTCCAATATTTTTCAATTCAGCCCTCAAATGAAAACGTTTGGAGACCCTTGCTCTAAAACATCGCCAAGTGTAACTAATTGAGTAACCCGGCCGCTATTGCCTCTATAGATCTCGCAGACGTTGCAGAACAATTTTCCATTCTTATGGCGACGTGCGTAGTTAAGAGTGCTCCAACAGGCTCGAAAGTACTTGAGTGCACAGCTTTGACAGAGAAACGTGTAGAACGTGTACGTAACTGCACCTCCCGACTTTTCGAGAATATCTTTGTTTCATAAAAAGAGTTTATTTTTCTTTCGAGTTGTTTATAGTGATTATATCTAAGTTAATGTGTATCCAAGATATCTAGATAGTGAGACTTTAATGATGGCGCACGGAAGTTGGAGACATGGAGGGAAAGCAGATGTAACTGTTAAATTTGTTCTTACAGAATTATGGTTGTTTAGCACAACATTTTCTTGTATTTCTACTGGATAACACACACTTACGTATTCTGAATAAAATTCAATTTAGTAAGAGTATTCAATTTAAAATTGTTTTCTACCTATATCTTTGATTTCCCTATTTTAAAACAATGACGTTTACATTTTAATTTAATTATACATTTCAGTCAATATTTAATTAAGGTTATATCGCAACAATCTGTATGAAAAATGATGATGATGACTTTTAAGTTTTTAGTTTTAATAGTGTATTACCTAAAGACCGCTTTATTTAATCCCTACTTCAAAACCGTATAATTTTCTGCCAGGGTATTGACAATAACCAACGTAACGCTGCTGCAACAGATGTTATATATATGGGAATTGTAAGTACTTCGAATCATTTTTCAATCAGACAAAGAATAATATTCATTTTAAAATCAATCTTCTCTCTTCGTTTTAAATCGATAGACAGCACGTCATGAATTTCGTCGCAGCGTCGATTCCATACAACACGACTCACGCGAGGGTAGAATGAATTTTCCTCTCAGTACACATTCAATTTAAATTACATTCTATTCCACTAGCGTCTAAGTTGTGTTTTATCCTTCAGTTGTACTGCTACACGTAAACACTTTACTAGTTAGTACTGAGTGGCAGTTTTGCCAACATATTGTTTCCCAGCATTAAAATTTACGTGAAACAGTGTTACACACAATACGAATACCACTCGCATAAAATAGAATGCGGATTTCATTTGGTCCGATATACATTATTTACAGTGTTAACATAAGTAGTTTGACAATTGAAAAATTTCCCTCTTCTTCAAACTTTAATTAACTCTTATCCAATCGTAGGTCGTATCCTTCGTGGTTCTCAAGCGATATATTTTCATTACTCTACAGTGTCTCCCGTTCAGATGCAATCAAATTCATACTCTTTTAACGTGTATGTCTATGCCTAAAACCAATGCATAAGTTAATTAAAAATCCAATTTTGAAATTGAAAACGCAGCTTTTTGTTGAATTAGCTAAAAGTGTGTAAAAATTGTAATAATGCTTTTCTATTTGATTTAGCTTACTATAACATCTAATTATTATATCTTATAATTATTATTACAATGATTATTATTAGTAATAATTAAGAACTCAATCAAAACTTGTGTAAATTGTAAAAGTTTCATAGAAGTTTCATTAATAACTTAAGAAATATTTGCAACTCAATTAGAAAAACCTTTTTTACAGGAAAACAAAATAAATTAACATCGTGTTCATTTACAGTAGGAAAATTAATATTCCCAATTTAAATCGCCATTCCCTGATCAAACTAATATCTTCGTTTTATTTTCTTCTTCTTCTTAGTTTTTCTTTCCTAATCCTTATATTTATGTTGGGAAATTTTAGTAACGTCTTCGTCAACGAGTGCAAACTTTACGACCTACTGATCAAGAAACATGAAACCGATTACGCTGTTCTGTCTTATTGACTCGCTTACTTTTGCAAGGTTTTAACACTTTTTTCACGCATTTGAATTTTAATGTAATAACATCTGCTACAATAATATTTTGTGTACTCTGCTACGAAATAGGCAGTTTACAGTTTTCGGAAGGCATGCATAATTATACTAGTTTTTGATTTATTGTTGTTTTGTGTTCTTTAATAAATGAAGTTCATAAAATATGTTACTACAAATTGTGTCTCGGAGTATTGAGCAGACTAATGTTATTGAAAAATAGTGAATATAACGTCCGTTATCTAAGGCTTTGGAGCCAATTATATATATATATATATATCTTGAGATCCATAAGCACGGCGTCTTGAGTATAAATAGATTCAAGGAGACTTTGACACTTCATAAGTTTATGGTTGCCGGTGGTTAAACATGAACTATTTCGGTGCAGTCTGATGTGACCGAGTCGCATAATTCATAGTGGACGTCACGATAATACTGAAACAGTTGTAAGAAGTTTTAAATATAAATGCCTCTGATTGCTGGACTGATCTAAACCTAACTACACGTAACCTTTCACGGCCGGTGATCACATTATCACAATTTTCCGGGCTCTTAGCCCCTGGTCGGGATTGTCTATGTTTATTTTGAGACGTTTCGTCCGTACCGATGACGGAAATCTTAAGTGTATACTTTAAATTATTATTCATAATAATAAATCTTTTTTACAAGAATATATTTATTATTTTGAAAATACTATAACGTTTTAATAGTATTTAACTATCATCATATTTCATTATTGTAAAAATAATAAAATAATGTCTTGTAAAAATAAGTATTAATTATTTATATTTATAATTCTATTTATATTGTAACGACGGTTTACTTATCGTCGTATGGTACAGTTGAAAACAAATTACAAGACACCAATCAAGTCACTAATCACCACCAGCTTTAATTATCACAAGTAAACAGTTTGTAATCAACAAGATAGTCTCTTACAACATATCAAATAAAAATTGTTTACACTCAATAATAATGTCAACCAATATAAAACACAATTCTATTACAATTCTCCCGCACAATTATGAAACACATAAGACTTCGCCACAATACTTCAAACCGCATTGTGTAAATCACCCGACAATAACTGAATCAAGCGCGGCTACTGCCTATATTATTTATAAGCCGCTGAAATACCAAAATATTTTATACTACGCGTCAAGAACGTTACTAGAAAACACCAGAACGTAATGGATTGCGGCCTTGCACACAGCGCGCGCGGACTGGTGAAATCTGGATCAGTCTCTGACGCGTGACAAGTGTCACATAATTGTCCTTCATCTCAGTAGCAGCAATCAGATTACACATTACATTACTGGAAGAGCCGAGAAACGCGTAGAATGTTGTGTAATGGTGTAACATTTTTTCCGCATTACGTAACAATATTTATATTTTTAATTCTATTTATATTTCTACAAGAAGTGTATAGATATAAATGCCTCAGCGCGACAGAACAGTCTTTGTTTGAATACGTTCGCGGGTGTTGTGATCTGTGTTCCCGCACCACTGAAGATATCCGTTATCTGTACAGAAGGAACGTCTGACAATAATCATAGACAATCGAGACCACAACCTAACAGCCCGCAAAATTCTGATAGTCTTCTAAACGTAGTTTCACGGGGGCGTTTCAGCAGCTTTGTACCCACAGCATTGATGACGGTCGCCGTGAGAACTGCCGAAACGTCTGTTAATTACCGTTTTTGATAGTATGGAACCCAACCTAACCGCCCGACAATGATTTTAATAATATTAATCCGGGCATGAGAGCTTACTTTCTTCTACTGAGCTGTTGTTTAGTATAACAGTGTGTGGTGTAGATCTTTACGATAATAAGGTCTTCAGTGTGAAATGACAGCTACGTTTTTACCAAGCTATTTTCCACACTATGGACCAGAATTGCCCGACAGCTTACTGACATATGCCCGTACTGTCCATACTGCTTTTCTCTTATTCTCCACATCGTCATTACTTTACTAGTTAGATAATCGACAATTCTGCAGTAAAACGGGTCAGCTAATCCTCTCTTTTACTGGTAGTTGCTTTTCAGGTACCAGTTTCCTCTCCTCTTTGCTGCGTTCGCAATCACCGTTACATTTATTACACCCACTTTTAAAGATTTCAAATACATTCAAACCGTCAAAACTATAACGTTAATATAGTTGAGTATCAACATTTTAAACTTTACTATTCGCTGTGTTCGATGTACTGCAGCACAAAATATAACAAATTAAATTATAAACTTAATGGAACTTAAAATAAAATACACACTAATTGTTCTGCGCCACTGACACAAAAAGTACAAGTAATTTATAAAATATAAATCGTAAATGCAAAGTCATATCACAAATTTGTCAGAACATAAAGTAAAACAATATTTCCAATACAGCTAAGAAATATTTTATAAATTTTTACTTCATTCTCCCTTACATCGATTTTTTTTTTTTACAATATGTGAAAATAGTAACATGTATTTACGGCCCATTAATTATTTGTAAGTGTTCCTGTTGTTTTTTTCGTACTTGAAGTCTTTCTGAGAGCGCGTATTCGTATAAAGAAAATTAGAAATCGTCTTTCTGCTGTCACAAAAGTAGTAGGCTGGTTGGAGAAAGACAGCAATGTAAATTTTGATGATTTTTTTTAACGCAGAAGACACAGTATTACAGAATTTAAAGGCTTTTAACAATTTTCTATGAAACTCAGTCCCACATTTGTACATTTCTCATTTTTATATTTTTTATGTAAGAAGTATAAAAAGAAAAATATACCGCAGTTGTAGTAAGACTGCTTAAGCAGAGAAAATCTTAATATTTCTACAAACGATATCTTCATAAAGAGAAATAACGGTGTGGTACTCTACAGATAAGCCAGATAGCGGGCATGAGTTTTGATATTTTGAGTTTTGCAAAGAGAACTGCGCTGCATTATAACGTTAACCCTGCGTATATTAAGCTCCACACCACCGCCACTTACTTCAGGTGTGCTCTTCAAAGCACACTTCATTTAGGATTCTATAGAATTTCCTTACGAAACTTCCTTACATGAACAGGAATTTGTATCCGTTTGCGAACACCTAATCGTTAAGAGCAAGTGTATTTTTGTATACAGCAAGCCAGCATGGAAATAAATTTATGTGGTTCAAATAAATCTAAACACTATTTTACTAAACACTACGTTATTTCGCACATAACGAACGTAACAAGTTCTCCTAATACCTCATACGGTATCTTCTTCTGATAGTTCCTATCCGTTTCGGATGTTGGATATTATACAAGCTCTTTTAACTTTCTGCACTGCTGTATGGAATAAGTCAGTTGTATTCATGCCAAACCAGGTGCTTACATTTTTCATCCATAATATTCTCGGTCGCCCAACTCATCCCTTTCCAAGTACTTTTCCCTGTAGTGTGGACTGCAGTAAGTAAAATCTCTGTTCATTTCTCATGAGATGTCCCAGATACTGAAGCTTTCTTATCTTCACTGTGTTAATAACTTCCCTATCGTTCTTCATCTTTCTAAAAACTTTAACATTAGTTATATGTGCTGTTAATGAAATGCTTAGTATTCTAAGGTAGAGCCAAAATGTTTTAGTTGTGGCTTCAGTCAAATTCCAAGATTCTACACCGTAGAAGAAGACCGATAATACGTAGCAGCATAGAAGTCGCATCTTTGTCATACGGTATAAGACACAATAAATTCGGGCATATGGGCTAACTTAAATTAAGGGGCTCCCCTATACTGAAAATGGCAAATAATTTTATTTTGTAAATTTTAATTTATTCAGATATTTTAATTATTTATTGTTGCACTAAATAAAGGGTAAAATTTTGTAACTGGGAAAAAATTATTTTAGTATGAAAAATTGAATTTTTTAACTTTTCTTAGCAACGTTTTTGGAATATTTTTCAAATTGATATTCCAGAAAAACTAGAAGTCCTACGTCCTTCTGAAAGGTGTCATTTTGAAGGGGATAAAATTATTTAAATCGACACATATTTTTATTAGGATGTAATTAAAAACAATTTTTTTGTGAGGAAAATAGTAAAAATATATTTTTTTTTAATTTTTACATTTAAAAATAAACATTTATTATGAAGGAAATATACGCCCAAATTAAATTACGTGCTTGTTTAGGTAATTATATTCAAAAGACTTGTGTAAAATTTCAGAGCAGTAAGTAAGATAGTTTTAAGATATATTAAAAAGTATGTATAAAAACATGAAAAATTGAATTTGCGGAAAACGCGTAAAATAAAAGAATATTCCTTTCTGTTGGAAAATTAAATATTTATGGAGCACAAAGGCTTTATATGATTTTTTATTACTTTACGGGTATTAAAATAATAAATTATAATACAATAGACAATAAAATATTTTATTTTAGATTTTTAATAATTTATAGAAACATATCAATATTCTTATCGATCATGTCTCTGTAGTCCACATTTCACTTTTTACATTGTCACTAAAATTCACCTGGTCCATATGTTAGCCCTATATTTCCAATCTTCTTTCTTCCTCTTTTAACATAGCATACTTATTTTTTCTTCTGTATTCATTGTACTTACTCGCTTTCCTTTTTTCGGCGATTTTGAGTCTTTTCTTGTCAATTTTTCTTGCTACTTCAACAGTGAACTTACCAGGACTAATGTCAGTAATAGTTTTCAGCTTGCCTGTGCTGTACTCACAAATTGCCATACCAACAGCTATTTTTAGTGTATTTTTAGAAAGGAAGATCGTTTTGCTGCATTTTGAACAAATAACTTGGGTGTAAGGCCTCATTTGCATTTTGAGTCTTGTCATCAATGGATCTTTCCAATAAAGAGTCTGATGCTAATCTCTGGTACAATGGCATAATTTTAGGGATAAACGTTTCTAAAATAGGTGTTTTTATGATTTTACTATGTTTGTTGAGGACTTATTTTTTCGCAATTGCACGCTTGTAAAAACACCAACACGTGTCACCTGCGGGACATTTGAAATGGATTGGTTTTTCATCTGCGGAGAAACAGTGGTAAAGAGTTGCATGAATAGCGGTTTCCATTTTTCCAACACTACCTAAATTATTCTGCACAGCTTTTCGATTTGTCAATTTGTCTATAGCACTATTTTTTTAGGCTTCCCTGGGCTCTTCCGCCAAGTGGTGGTTTTTTTTTTACCTCGGATATCTATTACAACTTTCCGCAAACCTGTCTCCAACCTTTGGCTACATAGTTCACACATTAAATTTTTTCAATTTCCTTTCCAGGGTATATTTGCATTGTAGTGAAGTGTGCACGAGTCTTTGCATCACCATTAGACACCATAGATGTATACTAAAACCAAAATTTGCAGACCTTTTCCAAATTTTTTCAGCAGCCACCATCTCCGTAGCTGGTGATGATCCTTCATAAGTGCATTGACATTTAGGCTTATGGTTTGTATACCACTCATCAAATTCTTTCGATTTACCTCCAAGTAAAAACTTATCATTTCACAAGTTCTGCAAAATTTTGACAAAATATGGAAATCATTTACCAGGCCAGTAGTTATTTCAATGCAACATCCTATACCGTATTTTGAAGTAAACCCCCTTTTTTGCCACGTACCATCATAAGTAACAGCTATTTCAATGGGCTTGGAGGGTTGAATATCATCTATTTCAGAATAACATTTTCGCACTTCACAACGCGCTTCTTCGAGGCAAGTGTTGACTTTGATTGCATTACATTTACTTATTTCATTTTTATGAAAATTTTAGGCTGAATTTGTCATGACGTTCATATGTAGACTCATGCTGAATAATTCAAGCCCTCTGTGGCCTCTGCCCAGAGTGAAAAACGCCTGCACAACCCTGCGGTTTATATCAAAAGGAGGCCTAATTGATGTCTTTTTCAAGAGCGTCGCGATGAGTTGAAGTTGAATGTTTCCCCACACAAAGTACATTTTATGTCTATAATGGTAGCATACCCTTTGACAGTAATCTGTTTCACAGAAAATGATTTTTCCAAACACTCACTACAAGGGAACTGGCACAGAAACGAGGTTAGAATGTCAATGTCTACAAAGGCATAAGTTGGGGCTTTGTCATCTGGAATAATATTTGGTTTATAACTACTATACAAGGCAAATCCAGTAGGACTTTGGTTTTTCTCAACAGGGGCATCCTGCATGTCTACATCATTATTATCTACCTCATTGTCTACTGATACCTCAGTACTATCAATAACTTTATTAGGTAACATAATCTCACTTGTCCAACGTTGATCAGATTCACTTGCCATATATTTCCATCTCTTCAAGATCAATTGTTGATTTCTTTTACTATTGTTCAGTAAACTATTCTTCTTACTTCCCATATTTATTATTAGAAAATAATAACAATTCAAACCCAGAAATTTCCAAATTACATCCACAAAGCTCAACACAGCAGGAAACAAAACATTGCAAGTTATCAACAATACGTCAATCAGCTGTTTTACAAGTCTGATTTTTCTCTGTACATAAAATAGCTGACATTTTATACTTGCAACATTTATTTCCAAATTAGTACTAATATAATATAATAAATATATATATATATATATATATATATATATATATATATATATTCAATCACTTTCTGCTACAGTCCTTTTCTTGATTATATAATGTATTTAATATTTATAAATAAATTTACCTCAAGATAAAACTTTTTTTCTTATTAGGAACATGTTTCGAGAGGTCCCGTGCTCTCATCTTCAGCCTTCGCGATCTTGCGTCTGGTGAAGTACTTGTGTGTTGGCTGGATGCTATTAAGGTTGTTTGTTGGTCTCTGGTATTTTAAAGTTGTATTATTGTGTGTGATTGTGGTATATGTATTTGTATTTTGTGTATTTTCGATGTTGAGTGCTTTGAATATTGTGTCATGTTTTGTATTGATTTGTATTTGTTCAGGTATTAGTTTGTTTTGTGTTTTATGTTTGTATATTTGTAAATTTTCCCAAATGTTCATTATGGTGCCTTTGTGTGGTATATGTTTTATTAGTGTCATATTGGTTATGTCTGGGAATTCATGTCCTGTGTTTATTGCATGTGTGGCTAAATTGGATTTATATATTTTTGGTTTTTTGTATGTGTTTAGGTGTTCAAAATAACGTTTTTCAGCTGTTTTTTTTTGTTTGTCGTATGTAACATTTATTGCAATCTTGGCATTCAATTTTGTATATACCGTTAGTTGTTGTATTATCTTTGTTATGTGAGCTATTTAGTGTTTGTAAATTATTTTTATTAGTTTTGTATGCAATTTTTATATCTGTGTTTTTAAATAGATTTGTTAGTTTTGTCATTTTAATATTTATGTATGTGAATGTGGTCCATTTTTGTTGTTGTTATTATTTATATTTTGTTCATTTTGATTAATTCTTAATTGTTCAGTTTTTATTTTATATTTGATTTTATAAACAATATTTTTATTGCATCCATTGTAGTGGGAGGTCAGAAGGGTTAGGTATAATGATGTTAGTAGAAGTTGGTTTTCTATATATTCCATATTGTATGTGGTTGTTGTATCACATACAATACCCATATTAATCCTGAGATTAAGAAAATATAAAATATAAATTAATAATAAACTATACGAGTGAAATTTATAATGAGTGTGAGTGAACAATTTATGAAGAAACTAAAATTAATGTTAGTAGTCAAACACAACAACGAGACTCATTGAAATATCGCCGCTGGAGCCGCCTGTGTAGAAGAGAACGAAGAGGACGCCAGGAAGGAGTGACGCTGTAGAAGAGGACGACGAGACGAAGAGGACGCCAGGAAGGAGTGACGCTGTAGAAGAGGACGACGAGACGAAGAGGACGCCAGGAAGGAGTGACGCTGTAAAAGAGGACGACCAGACGAAGAGGACGCCAGGACGAAGAGGACACCAGGAAATATTGACGCTGAAGAAGAGGACGCCAGGACGGGAGTGACGAGAGGAGAGGAGTACGTTGCAGCAAACAAGTAAAATCGATTTACCTTATCGAACAATACAAACAAATATTTCTATTATCAATACATGACAATTTAAAATAGAGTATACATTTTTAAAAACAATATTTATGTGTATAATAAATAATTTTTCATCTCCTCCATAATAGATTTGTTTGTGATTTTACACACTCACTATATACTTATTAGAATAATAAAATCTAATGATCTGTTGCATAAGGATATTTGGCGCTGGCCAACGTTGGGCTCGATTTTTGCATTAGTTTTAAAAAATAAATATTTATTTGAGTGTGTAGAGACTAAATTCATTGAAATATTTATATACGCTGTTCTGTGTTATTAGGGAGTGTTGAGAAAAGTGGAACCTTATCAGATAGTGGAACAATATTAGTAATTATCTATATGGAGATTGCATTATTATTTGTATGTGTGTTAGATTAAGCTGATTTACATTTGATTGAGATACTGGACGATAATAATAAATATTAATAATAGTGGGATTAAGATAAATAAACGAATTATAATATTTTTAAATTTATAAAAATAAATAATCAATTTGGCCGAATCACTATAATTACAAAATACATTGGCGGCATTATTGGCAAATATGCAGAAGATGTCCGAAGAAAATAAATCTAATCTGCAGAAAATATCGGAAAAAATTAAATCTAGTAAAAACGAAGCAGCAAAAAAAAATAATTCGCTTCACGATGAGAATAAAAGAATCTATACAGCCGTTCATGACCAGGCTAAACAAAATAAACAACTTTTAGAGTCAACCGAAAAACGTATAGCTGATAAATTAGAATTAATTCGTAGTAGTAGTGAGACTGCCATAGAAAGGAATAAATCTCACAGCAGGAAATGTGAAGCCAAAATTTTTGAAATAGAGGAAAGTGTGGTTCAACATACTATTAATTTGGAGCATACACACAATAATATAGATCAAAGACAGTGGAATGTAAACATATAGAAACCAGCTGGTAATCGCATAGATAAAATAGCAGGTAACGGTGGAGGGCTCGATAAGGAGATAACAGCTGATCAACGAAAACAATTAAATAATATTTTAAATCAATATGAAAAGAGAAATAGGGAAAACCTTATCACAGTGTTGGTCTATCCAGATTGGTATGATCAACGGGTGGAGTATTTATAAACAATAAATGTTATTTGCTGTACCGTGTCTGTAAGATGCAGATCCATTCTGGTAATGTTTTATCAGTCAGTAATGAAATTTATTAACACTTGGGAAGTCCATACAGTTGTAAAAATGAATATTTAAATTAGGGGTATTTGACGAATACTTGGGTAAACAAAGTGGTTTTGTTCCTGAAGCTGGTGCAATTGAGGAAAAGCACACAGGTAAGGTTAATTCTGACAGAAGATCAGAACTGTCTGAGTGTTTTCAACAACATATGAAACGTAATGCAGGTGTTATTTATACAGTCGGAGATTCACTGTACTGCACTGTGTGTTCGTCTTTTATGAATGTGTATGCAGACTAATCCGACACATTAAAAAATTTTAAATTGCACTTAGAAACTGATCACCGTGAAAACTTGATGAAAATAATGTTTGAGATGATACCAGAGAAATTTCAATCAAACAATGAGTACATATTTTACAAAGGAGATTATATTATGTGTAGACTGGGTAAAACAACTGGAATTACATATAAACCTTTAAAAATTAAATCAAAGCAATGTATCGGCAATTACCGAAACAAATGCAAGCGAAGAGCAATCAAAAAACGAGAAAGGTTGCGCGGCATGAGCCTGTGCGATAAATTAAAAATTAAAATAAGGATAATACAAATAATTAAACTAGAATGCCAGGATATATGTGGAATGACTGGTCGGAAATTGTATAAAATTATGGGTAAAGTAAGAATAATTGTAATCATGTTGGAAAATGTATGAATGGACTGTAGATATAGCCGAATGACGTCAGACATGGACAATATGGACATCCTTATCAGTGTTTAGGAATGTTTGGTGTAATCCAGCCATGTGCGGTTGTTTGTTTACAATTAGTGCTGTCAAAGTGACAGTTGGGGAAATGTTGTTTGATAGAAGCTATTCAGTTATTTTGACTTTTGAACTAATTATATATTATTTGGATGATTATGATTATTGGGAGGAAGTTATGTCAATTTAGGTTTGGAAGAAAAAAAAATTTGTATTCCATATAAAAAATTTTGTTTACACGTGGTGGGGTTAATCCTGCAACAGAACACAGGATGATAAGCTTTGGTGATTTTGTATCAGAGCACATGGATGACGAGCATTTCTTGTTTAAATTTGTTTTATGTAATATTATTTCCATGTTCCTTATTGAAATGGAAGCATGTTGATGGCAAAAAAAAATCGTGTTCGAGATTATTGCAGATTCTGATTGTACTACACTCAAAACATGAAAAAAGACATTTTTCGAAAAGTGTCTGTGTGTCTATCTGTGTGTGTGTCTGTGTGTCTATAGATTTTATTATGGCAAACGATAACAGCCACAAATCCAAACAGAATCAAATAATTTTTTGCATACAGCCCTGATTTGTAGTGTTCTCCAGACCTATAGTTTTTGGTGAAGACCGGTTAAGGGAAAGGGGTAGTTTACCGGCAACGTTTTATGTTTTAAATATGGCAAACGTTAACAGCCGCAAATTCAAACATAATCAAATAATTTTTTGCATGCAACTCTGAATTGTAGAGTTCTCAAGACCTTTTGTTTTTGGTGAAGATCTGTTAAGGGGAAGGGATAGTTTACCGGCAACGGTTTTTTATCAAGGGTAATTTTTCCTGTGGCAAACGATAGCCGCAAATTCAAACAGAATCAAATAATGTTCTGGATACAGCCCTGAATTGTAAAGTTGTCAAGACCTGTTGCTTTTGGTGAAGATCGGTTAAGGGAAAGGGGTAGTTTACGAGCAACATTTTATGATTTAACAAGGGTAATTTTTTCTATGACAAACGATAACTGCCGAAAATTCAAACAGAATCAACTACGTTTTTGCATACCTTCTTGAATTATACAGAACTCAAGGGTTGTTGATTTTGTTGAAGATCGATTAAGGGAAAGGGGTAGTTTACTAGCAACGTTTTATGTTTTAACAAGGGTAATTTTTTTTTTGACGAAAGATAACTGCCGTAAATTCAAAGAGACTCAAATAATGTTTTGCATACTGCTCTGCATTGTAGAGATCTCAAGACCTGTCGTTTTTGGTGAAGATCGGTTTGGGGGAAAGGGGTAGTTTACCAGCAACGTTTTATGTTTCAACAAGGGTATTTTCTATGGCAAACGATAAGAGCCGCAAATTCAAACAGAATCAAAAAATTTTTTGCATACAGCCCTGAATTGTAGACTACTCAAGACCTGTTGTGTTTGGTGAAGTTCGGTTAAGGGAAACGGATAGTTTACCAGCAACGTTTTTTTTATCAAGTGTAATTTTCTTCTATGGCAAACGATAAGAGCGGCAAATTCAAAGAGAATCAAATAATGTTTTGCATACAGCCCTGAATTGTAGAGTTCTCAAGACCTTTTGGTGTTGGTGAAGATCGGTTAAGGGAAAGGGGTAGTTTACCTGCAACATTTTATGTTTTAACAAGGGTAATTTTTTTTATGACGAACGATAACTGCCGTAAATTCAAACAGAATCAACTACTTTTTTGCATACCTTTTTGAATTATAGAAAACTCAAGAGGTCTGTTGATTTTGTTGAAGATCGGTTAAGGGAAAGGGGTAGTTTACCGGCCACTGTTCATGTTTTAAGAACAGTAATTGTTTCTATGACGAAAGATAACTGCCGCACATTCAAACAGAATCAATTATTTTTTGGATGCATCCCTGCATTGTAGAGGACTGAAGGTCTATTGATTTTTGTGATGATCGGTTAAGAGAAAGGGGTAGTTTACCTGCAACATTTTTTGTTTTAACAAGAATAAAGTACTTAATTTTGATAAACAAAGTATCCTGATAAGAAGCTCGTAATAATCCACTGTAGAAACGTAGATGAATTATCTATAAATGAAGAGGCTATTTGAATGGGTTGGGGGTAATTTTCTATTAATGAAAATTATAGTTAAAGAGGAAGGGGGGAATTTTTTATGTGTACTACGTTATAGGCAACAAAGAAGTAGTTTTTTGTTAAAATTCCTTCCCGGGCTGTTTAGCCGTAATCCAATGTTTTCTGCAAAACCAGACGTTTCGGCAATGCCATTGACTGCCATCATCAGTGAAAATCGAGTGCAAAAACGTGAGGTAGTATACGTTAGTGACCACAGTACTGTGGTTAAGGTTGAAGCAATAGAAAGAAGTAGTTTCTATGGAAATATTTCATTTCGAATATGATTTTAAATATAAATCTTAGAACATGGAAGTCATGTATGGATCTCCATACCGATAATTTTGTCTTTTAGTCGTAAGTTTTGTATTTGTGGATAAGCATGTAGGGTATACCAAACTCTTCATAAAAAGGTGTTCTATATTGTCATGTATTTTTTGAGTGAATTTGTGCGTGTGTGCGGGTGTGATAATTTGTGATCGCTATAGCTTCAGTGGTAGTTAACCGATTTACGTGAAACTTTGACAAGGAATTATTTAGGTAAATAGCTTCAATGTGTGTATACTCTGAGGTTCATAACTATTTTAGAAATATGGTTTTCTAAGTAAAGAAAAACTCAATTGTAACTCTTATCAATGATAGGGTAATAAAATTCGTAGATAATTTCCATGCAGGACTTTGCTAAATTATACAAAGTTTTTCATAAAATTTGTATATCTGTTTGTTCCATCAATCATTTGACTTGGGCTTAGCCTATCAGAATACACTAAATTCAGTGAGATTCATACGTTGTATAGTCAGGATGGACACTGTCTGTCTGTAGAATTTGCAAGGGGAAATTGTGCCCGGTGAAGAGAGTTGTTCTCTTACGAACGTCGAAATATCACATATAAAGTAAACTGTGGTAATTCTTAACGAAGTTTCGCGTTATGAACCGGGTGGGTAGAATATTTAGATAAAATTTAAAATATAATACAGTGCTGTTTCGTGTAAGTTAAGGTATCCGCTTAGGGAATTTAAAGACACTTCAAGATATCGTGGAATGTGTACATTAAACGCACCGCATTAATTAATACCCGTATTAATCCTGAGATTAAGAAAATATAAAATATATATTAATAATAAACTGTACGAGTGAAATTTACAATCAGTGTGAGTGAACAATTTACGAAGAAACTAATTAATGTTAGCAGTCAAACATAACAACGAGACTCATTGAAATATCGCCGCTGGAGCCGCCTGTGTAGAAGAGAACGAAGAGGACGCCAGGAAGAACTGACGCTGTAAAAGAGGACGACGAGACGAAGAGGACGCCAGGACGAAAAAGACACCTGGAATGAGTGACGCTGAAGAGAGGATGCCAGGATGGGAGCGACGAGAGAAGAGGAGGACGTTGCAGCAAACAAGTAAAACCGATTTATATTATAGAACAATACAAACAATTATTTCTATTATCAATATATGACAATTTAAAATACAGTATACATTTTTTTAAACAATATTTATGTGTATAATAAATAATTTTTCATCTCCTCCATAATAGACTTGTTTGTGATTTTACACACTCACTATATCCTTATTAGAAAAATAAAATTTGATCTGTTGCAATATTGCAATATGAAACAGTACAAGTGTTTCATATACTGCAACGGTACAGCCATATGCTGTATTGAGCATTGATTTAAATAAATCTAAAATTTGTTTAATTAATATAAGCTAGGGGTAAATGGACAGGTCTGGGATTGTAAAAATGTTTCATTGTTATACTAGGGGAGAAATCAACCTGTTTCAACAGGCAAGGAACACCTGTTCGATTGTATGTGTGTTACTCGTGTATCTTGTGTGTGTTAGTGATGCATGTACACACAGGAATCTCAGCTACCCTCCCCAAGTAATTACTAAAATAATTATTTTAATTCACTGTGTGAAAACTAATTAGTGTATAAACAAACAAAAGGCACCAAAGTGTGTGTAAATTTTATAGTTTTCCACAGTATGAAAATGACGTTAATAGGACACACTACGCGAAGACAGTGCGAAATAAATGTGCCAAAAATACGAAAATTACCCTAAGACGCTCAAATTAATACAGTGAGTGCTTAATCAAATTAGCTATGATTTGTGCTATCTCGATTCCGTACAGAACATTGCCATATATAGTACCGGGACCGTTTAAGTCAGCAGAGTATCTACGGAAGAGCTACACGAGCGACGCGGTATGCTGGACTCTGGGAGATGTTTTTAGACGCCTAACAGACAACTGAGATCCACCTTGCAGCAGATAATTCTCTGAGATGGGCCACACACTGCTGGAGAACGACGCTGGACTCTGGACATATCCAGGACCACGCCAAGCCCGGAGTAACGGAAACCCAACTCTGGACAATGCTGGACCCCGTCAATAAGTCGTAAGGTCATCAAAACTTGAGGTGACATGCATAATGCATTTATAAATGATTTTTTAAAGAGCTCATAAAGACTATATAAAAAGACAATAAACTAAAAAAAAAGTTTATCATTAGAAATAATATATTAGAATTTTAGATAAATGTTTTAGTCGTAAAAATGAGCGATCGCATATAAAGAAATATAGAAAAAAAAGAGTTTAAATTAGAGATAGTATATTTTTATTTATCAAAGTAAATAATTGAAATGATTTGATATTTGCATTTTGTAGAAGAAAATAATTTAAATGTTGAATTTTAAACAAATGCTAGTCTAAGAGTAATGAATAAATTTTAAATTTATTTTTGTTGAAACATTGGTATAGACTGAGCAAGCTGAGGTCAGATCTGAATTAAAAGAATTCAATTAAAATTATATTTAAATTTTATTTTGTTTTAGTAAATCAAATAGAATAAATATCTAGATTAAGATTATTAACATGTCTAGATGTAAGAGTGTTTTAAATGTGTGTAACACCGTATAGTTTAAGAGATAAACACTTAATAATGAGTGATATCTTGATCAAAGATTATTAACAATGTTCTATTATTTATAATGTTTGATAAAACAATAAATATGAATTTTTAACTACTCATAAATTTACTACTCTTATTATAATTACACCTGGTATTGTTAAAATTACTTACAACCTGCATATATTATTTGTGTTGTTATATAATTTTGTCGCCCGTTAACTTGGGCTTGACACGCTTACATTAAATAATATGTATCGTTGTATAGAATTGGCGCTCCAAGATCGTGGTGCTCCACAAATTAAATTATATTAAATAATTGTATTTGTACCGTTGTAGAATTGTCGTCACAATTGTGGGGCTACACAATTTAAAATACATTTAAATTTGTTCAAAAATTATGTCATATGTACTGTTGTAATATATATATATATATTGTAATTATCCGGCGATTGGATCTAGTTTATGTGTTTCAAAATATTTATTAATATTGAGTTTTAGCGAACGTTATTAATGGTTCGTTCAGTGTTATAAAAGCGTCTAGTAGCCTGTGTGCCTTACCTGTCCCTTCTCACTCTTTTGTACTTCCCGATAGGCGCCAAATTTTTTTGCGAGAAAACAATTAAAAGTTTTTACCAGGATGGTTTTACAGTGTATTAGTGTAAATTCAAATAGTTCGCCGACTGGCATGAACTCGAATCTCGTTTGAGTGGGGGAAACGTGTTACCAACTTGAAATAATATTGGTTAGGTTGACTCACTGCTATTAAACAAAACATACATAATATTTTTCTATAAATAATTACTGGACAGTTGTTAATGGTACACACTTTTTTATTAGGCTCAGAACTGTTAATTCTTGTTAACGCTTGTACAAAAATAGTAATCAATATACTAATTTTAGCCTCGGCAATAAATAGTTGTTCACTCAGCGGATGGCTGGGTTGGCAATACAATGTTTCAATTCGCCACAAGACAGCGATGATTATTATTTACAAAATAAATTTGCCAAATAGAGTCCTTTTAAGTACGACAAAGAAGTTTTTAAAACAAGATAACAAATTAAAATATATCACTTAATGTTCGTGAGCATTACAATCAAACAAGGTTCACTTTAAATTCAATGCTGTGGTGTTAAAGTGTGTGACAGTGTCGTTGGTGTAATACATAGGTTATCATCAGTTATTTAGTGTATACAAATTATGTTTGTTCATCAATCTTTGAAAATTAATATCTTCAGTAACAGTGAGAGTTCACAGTTTAGTTATAAATTTTGAAAGAGAATTTGTTTTAAGAGTTCAATGAATTCAGCAATACTTATCGTCAGTAGATAGGAAGTATATTGTCAATGGTTAACGTAGGTTAGTTCGTCGATGTCTATTCTTCTTTCTTCAGTCTTGGGCTTCAGGTACGTCCAGTGTCTTCTTCTGGTTAATTTCCTTATTTCCACTGCATCTGGATTAATTTGAACTGGTCCTTGGTCTGGTTGATTGTAGCATCCTCTCATCAGTTGGTCTGGTCCTTTTCTTCGTAAAATTATGGGCACTTTTTATGTTTTATGATAAAATTTTGGGCCCTTCACGGCGTGGTGTCTCTTCAGTTAAGCGTCACTACTGATTCTAACGTTCCTAACTGAAAATAGTCAATATTCTGCTGTTGTCATGGTAACTCAATATTTCTGATTGGTTAAAACTGGCTTAAGACCATTGTTAGGAGATTTGAATTTTTTTTAAAATGGTTACAGATCTTCTGAATGCAATTAATCTTCAGTATTCCCTCTTAAGTATTAAATATCATTACCACTGTTCGTATTTTGGTTCAAGGATTAATTTGACATCCAATACTATTGTGTTTACTTAGGTATTAATATTTTGACAGTTATGTTGATTTTGTTTAATTACACTGTTTTCTTAATTTACATGATTACTTTAATATTTCCTTCTTAACATGATTGTCTAATCGTCTTTCATTGTTTATGTGCCTTAGTTTTGCTAATGTTGTTGTTTAATTATCAAAATTGAAGTTTTTTGTAGTTTTACAGTTAGGCATTTGCCTGCGCCTAAACAGCAATTGGCTATTTTATTAAATTACAGAGATTATATTTTATTTTCCCCTTGTATGGGATCTGATTGGTTAATACATGATTTTATTAATTTGTTCTAGGGTTTTATGCCTGTTCTTGTAATTATAACTGATTTTACTGGTTTCATATACTGGCTGGTCTATTGTCATAACTGCCTTTTAGTATCATTGTATTTGTCTGTATTTATTTTGCTTTTTGTTTACTGCTTTGTTCGTTTTTAATTATTATTTCTTATTATTTATTACTTAACATATAACATTGAATCTTATGGTCTAACAATTCGCACAGACATAATTCTATTCATTAAAACATAATTATTTACTTTTCATTACCCACAATGTTCATTTTCATCATGTACTCATACTCTTTGGTGAGTAACAATTATTACACAGTATAAACAACAAACATATAAACATTAATTAAATATTTTGACTATAATGATAAATCCTTATTACTAATCCTATATGACATTGGGTCGTTAATATCACACTCTAAAAACAATTAACTATATTCTTTATTAAAATCTTTTAATTATTATTTTATTATCAATTGTCTTTCCATTATCATTTTGGGTTAATAATATTTAGTTTATACCTCTGTATATTAGAAATTCTCTATGCTGTGTATCAACATACTAATAGTCCATTTTTCTTAAACTCATGGGTAATAATATCAATTGTCACTTAGAATATTAATTGTTCAACATTTAAAATATGATATGTAGTTACTACTACATATAACTTAATTCTACTACACTTTAGTTTATTTTGTTACATACTGGTATTCACTTATAATTGCTTTTAATCGCCACAGTCCTTCCTGTGTTTAGCAATTATTACCTCTCACTCACTTTTTATGCACTTATAAACTTTTTTCACTGACTTATCAGTGTTTATCACTATTAAGGGGGTTATATTTACTTTGGGGTATTTTAATGCTAACACCTTGCACTCTATATGGTTTAACTGTTACTGGTGGGTATTGCTCACTAAAATTCTCTTTCTCATTTGATTTTAAAATTGTTCATTATCATTTTACCTCACTATCTCTCACTCTATTAAGTTTGATTATACAATTAATAATTTTGTGTCGTGCTAGTTTGATTTGTCATAGTTATCTCTACTTATTTGGGTTAGTGTACCCTTATACAATTTAAGTCATTAACATTTAACACTTCTATTTATAGATTGTTTGTCTGTGTTTACAATCAACATTATTATATACAATTACCATTGATTGGTCCTTCTTATTTGGTCTATCACTGGTGTTGTGCACTTTCACTGTCTTTACTTTATTTTGTTATATTTTATATATCCCTTCCTTGGTGTTGGGGCTGGTTCTATCTTCTCACTTCCATGCTAATTATTTATACCTCCTTAGGTTAGTGTGGTGACTAGTTCTAATTATTCACTTACAAATGTCATAATTTATATTATATGCTTGGTTTTTGGGGCTGGTACTACTCTCTCACTTACCATCTATTGGGCTATTGTGGTTAAATCGCTATGTATTATCGTTTTTCAACGTTTCGTTTCGTTGCTTGTTACTTTTTTATTATTAGAGGTTACTTTCATGATTACCTCGATATGTTTGATCGTTTTATTATTTTGAATCACCCATTCTTCAATCTCCGACTCATCCCTTTTTATTATAGTGTTAATTATTTAAATAATTTATTTTGTCATGTTTCTTCATTATTGTTAGTTGAAGATATGTACCATTACAGTATATATATATATATATATATATATATATGTAAAATTATATTATGCAGTATAAATAATAGTGTTATGTTATATTGTAATACCTAAATGAAACGTAAGTCGCTTAGGTGCTAGGTTTTCCCAAACAATTTGTTTTTGCCTACAAAATTTTTCGAAAAATATATTTTAGTGTGTTTATTTATATAAAGATCTAACCACAATACAAAAGAATATTTTGCATTTCTTAATCAATTTTTGGCCATTTTCAGTAGGGACTCCCTTAAGATTATGTGTCATGCCCTGAAACATGAGAGTCGCATATTATGATTTCGAAATGTCAACAAATTAAATGTGCTATGGAGGGTAGTGCTCTTTAGTAAGTTTGTCATTTTTTGTGCTTCTAGGCATTGAAAGGCTAGACAGATTTTAACGAGTCAGTTGTCAGATGATTCTTTTCCTACCCGTCAGTGTAAAGTGATAAAGTATTTTCGAAGGACAATCTTGCACTACACTGTGGAAAAAATTCACGGTTAGCGCTTTCAAGATTTACAGCTCACCATCAGATCGAAAATAATTTCCGATCTTATGATGAGTTGTGAAGGTTGAAAGCGCTAAACGGGAATTTTTCACTAGTTGCGTGCAACACTGTAATTTCTGTTTGTAATCATAAACACTAACACAACTTAATTAATTAAAGCTTTTGAAATGGTTTTACTTCGTTGTGCATAAGAAATAATGACAATAATTTTTAGCGGAGATACTTATTTCGATTTCAAAAATTTCTAAAACTACTGAATTAATTTTAACGAAACACTTAACAATTTGGTATTTGTATTTTCAAAATTGTACATTATGCATAATATTGTTATTAATTTTAAGTAACCATTTTAATTTTACATAAATGTATTTTTTATATAATTAGTTTCATACTATTTCAGCAATATTTTTGACTGTCATTTGATCAGACGACTGTTAAAAAGTCTTGCGGAAAGTGTAAAAAAAATCTTATAAAAAAAATTTATAGTTGTGGAAAAATGATTTATTATTAATTGCTGTGAAAGAATAGAAATCGTAACTTTTTATGAATATAATCATTTTGTTGCAACAGCTGCACGGTCTGTAATGTTAAAATAGTAAATATAAAATAACTGAATACCAGAGAAATCACCAGTTGCGACTTTCGTAAACGTTGGAAAAAATAAAACAATAATAAACGTGGTTCTGCAACAATTATTCAACGTCCGTTAGCTCAACACACGATAGAGTAACAGGATACTAAAACCAATTTTGGTGTATAATTTAATCTGCGGCGAAATTTTGGCAGACCAAAGAAAACATGATGGGTCCAAGGAGTGCGCAACGGATTGTAAGATACACAGCATAAAGAAGAAGAAGAAGAAGAAGAAGAAGAAGAAGAAGAAGAAGAAGAAGAAGAAGAAGAAGAAGAAGAAGAAGAAGAAGAAATTTAGTATGTGCGGTTTACTTGTTGATTGAATTGGTAGTGGTAATGCAACGTATAATATGGAACAAATCAACAAGGAATACAAACTTTCGTTTAGTTAACCGAACAACTGACGCCGCAGCTAACAATGCGTTGAACAGAACACTTTGTTTTTATTGTTCAATACATAAATGTGTTTAAGTGAATCGAGATTATTTTATTACCAAGTTGTGTTTTTAGGCGAACTCACGAATAACTGTATGGAAAGAAATCATAATAAAAAACCCACGAGAGCGGAGGATTTGGTTAGTAGGAATTGTAATTTATTTATAACAATATGTCGTAAATTACTTTCGGAGCATAGCGTATAACGTGCCTATACCAAATCCATTATCTGAAAGTCAATATTCAATACAATGTTACGTTCACTACATTATCGAGCATCGAGTTTCTCACAACGTGCTACACATTTCCCTTGCGGCTTAACACAACGACGACTCATAAACTCGGAGATGATGTGTAATATTACGACAAACCAGTGTTATCATCCCGCTCGTCGGAATACCGTGCGTGGAATTTTAGGGGAGTCAAATGGTGTCTAAATATTGTTTGACGACTTAATATATGTAACAGACGCATAAATACTGATAATACAAACTTTTTCATGAAATATTTATTTAGTTCATAAGCCGTAAGGTAAACAGAAATATTTTGTAAACAGTAATGTAACTGTAAGGAAAATGTAACATTATACATAAATTGAAAATCCATTATATCATTATGTCTTGTTTATTTAAAAATTAATTATTTGCACGTTGAATGGAAAAAAATATGGATACTCAGTCAGTCAGACAGGCGCGCACACACGCACACGCACACGCATACGTGTTAAATATTTTTTAAGATATGATATGTTTTTAAAACAATTTATTTATTTGAAAACGTTGTATAGAAAAAATATTGGATGTTGATGAACGATTAAACTAAATATAATATTAACACTTACTGCTATAATTATACACTTATTAAATAAAAAAATAATATTGCAAAAAAAATTTTTTTTAATTAACAAAATAGCACCAAAACTTCAGAAGTTTGGAAATTAAGAAGTAATGATGAAATATATCAGAGTATAGAAAATATAACAGAAACATTGAGGAAAAGAAGACTATTATTTTTTAGACATTTATATAGAATGTACGACAAGTTAAAAAAGCAGGTCTTCAGATACCTGTGGGGGAAGAAGTCAACCTCAAGTTGGATTCAGAAGGATTTAGAAGAATACTAAACACGCAGTAGAGGCAATTTAAAGAGAAGTTTTTCGGGCAAAAGTGTTAAAAATGGAAGGAGTCCAGGGTAGGAGAGAGAAAAACGCAGGTTCAAAGTGCACTGGAGACAGGAAGAAGAGACACAGTGAAAATGTGAAAGAATATTGGAAAAAGAAAAGAACAAAGAATAAAGAATTGAAATTGGCATGTGGTTCTTAGACGGCCGA
Organism: Magicicada septendecula; assembly: GCA_034769895.1. Lineage (NCBI taxonomy): Eukaryota > Metazoa > Arthropoda > Insecta > Hemiptera > Cicadidae > Magicicada > Magicicada septendecula. The sequence continues at coordinate 322,123,923 of CM068375.1, forward strand.
TTAAAAAAAAAATAATAACATCCATCCACGCACACACATTTTATTTGTGCGTGTGTGTCTGTGTGTGGGGAAGAGAGAAAGAGTGTGTGAGTGCGCGTGCGCGTGCGCGTGCGCGTTCACGAAGGTGTACCCAGTTAACAATAAGAAACAAACTTAATATTTATATTTAAGGGTGTATTCAGTTTAATTTATAAAATTTTTATTAGAAAAATGTGCTTTTTAATGACAGAAATATGGGCAAATGCTGTTTGTAAGATTCTGTTTGTTCAGCAATTCTACAAAGCAATTTCCGTTTCAAACAATACTACAAAGTCGTCCTACAATCGATTACTAGGATGCATCTGTGACGTTATTGGGTTTTGTCAGTAACGTAAGTATGACAACGTATTTTTTCGCACTCAAAGAGCACTAGTGATTTTAAAGCAATCTTCAGTGCTTACTTAAATCGATAGACAGTGTGACAGAAATTCCGTCGCAGCATCAATTCCCTACATAGTGTTGAAGGAATGTTCTTCAATATTACAGTTAGTGTAAATTCAATCCTGTTAAAGTGTACGTTATGGACTGTCATATTGCTGTATTTATAGAAGTAAACACTTCACTGCTTACTATTTTGTAACAGTCTTCGTACACGTAGGTAAGTAATGGAAGTCTGATTAAATACAATTTATATATCTGTGCACATATAGCACAATCACACAACGTATGACTGACCCTATTCAAAATTTAGAAAGCATACATCAATTGGCTATAAGGATGCAGTCAACAAAAATAAAACACTACACGGCGACAATAGTTTACATTGACACTGTAAATATTTCAACCTATTTTCTCTCCGAAAATCCGTAATACTTATTTTAAAAGGAATGTTTTTAGTCTGTAATCGATAGTTACGGCGACAGAAATTCCGTCGCAGAGTCGATTCCAAACGTAGGGTCAAAAGAATAGTCTCTTCTCCCGTCGGTACGTATTTAATTCAGCCTTGTTACTGTCTACTTTTCAGACTGTCTGTTGTTGTTGTACTAGACGTAAACACTTCACCAGTTACTGCTGAGTCACAGTCTTAGCAAACATATTGATTTTTATCTACTAAATTAAACTAAAGACTTATTCAACACAATACGAAGGTTAGTCGTACATTTAGTACAGATATACTTCAAGTTTTTTGTAATGGCTCCATATTTAATTCGTTTTTAGCCAAATAATATATACACAAAATACATAATCCTTTACGGTTTGGACTAATAGCCTATGCCTTTCTCATTGGAATTTATCCAACCATCATTTACGCGGACTTCCCACGTTTTCTTCCTATTGAACGATAGTCGCCCTTGTACAAGGTCTTGAAGAAACTTAACTTATTTCTGTCACTTGTATCTAGATACAATTTTAGCTAAATATAATTAAACAACTTTTGTGTTCCGAGTCGGTAGTGATTTAATTATATTTAGTTAATTAATGGACACGTCATGGAACGAAATCCAAGAACAACTTTAGATTTTTTAATCCAAGTTTCACTACCATATTGTAATTGAAGTGTGGCCAGTACACTATAATATTTCAATCGCGTCTTCTTTCATAGTTTCTCTTGTAGTTAATGATACATCTACAAAGCTACTGGAACTCACAAATTTTACTTTCAAGCGTTTATCGTCTTGATATGCAATGCTGCATCGTAGATACTTGAAATCTGGCGCCTGTTCTATCAGCGTCCTGTATGATAGTTTCTCTTTTAAATAGGTAATCTAACATGATTTGTCCATGGAAAGGTTAAATTTTTGTTTTAGATAAAGACACAGATTAATTGTAATCAGTTAAAATATTGTTAAAATAAAGCAACATTTCAAAATTCATACTTTTCCATAATAACTAACTAGGGAGAAAAAATGTGTAAGATTTTAGAATACGCAGAATAGAGAATAGGCCACACTGTCGATCATACTACAGATAATTATTAGCCCGTCATTTGCCTTATGATTATGAAAAATACGTTATTTAGCGAACTGACAATGAATATACTTTAACTGGAATGACTTAACTCAAAAATCGTAATTTACTTTTTCGTGTCCGGTGAAATTTACAAGTCCGGGCCCCAAAACGGGCGGTGTTAATGGATAGATTACTTACATAATGTATCCGGTAGAGAATAGACTTTAAAGACGTTGTCAAGGATACACCCGTTTGAAAAAATTTGGCTCCGACAAAAACTTAGTTGCCCCCACTTAGAAAACATAAACGAACTAACATAGCCAATTATCTAAAACTATTAATATTGTTTTAATAGATGGATACCTCTTACATACTTAAAACTGCGAATCATAACACAACTAAGTGGCGTAATAAAACAATCGTTCAATGTTTATAAAAGTGATTTAAACATTACTTAAACAATCGTTCAATGTTTTCAAATGTAGGAACAATTGTTGGAATAATTTAATTTCATTATTAGTACATAAATTTCATTATTTAACACAGTGGCAAAATGTTGGAATCCTTAAAATACGGTTTACTATAAGGCTTAGAAAAAGCTGTTCAATAATGAAATACTGTATGCAAACAGAAAATATGATAATAATAATAATAATAATAATAATAATGCTCAAAAAAAGATAAAAATTAAAAATTCTACAAAGAATATTGACAAAAAAGAGGAAACGACGCTGTAAAACGTAACAGATAAACCAGAGGGCGTACTCAAGTAGCAAAGTGGTAAGTGTGTTTCCCCTCATGAAGGGAACTGCGCTGCATTATGAAGTTAACCCTGCAAAGCCGTATATTAGGCTCCACCCCACCACCAACTTGAGGCGTGCTCTTCAAAACACGCTTCATTTATGTTTCTATAGAATTTCCCTCCCACGCCGTGAACAGGTTTCCGTTCCGTCTCTTACCTGAACAGAGCTGTGTATCCGTTTGCAGATATATCATGTAACCTTTAGAAAGGTGTATTTATTCTGTTACGTAAGCCAAGGGCTACAGCATCACTTAGTTGAAGAAAATGTAAAATACCTTGTTTTTCAATTCCACTGAGCTTGTGCAGTTTCATTTAATACTACAGTATATAATCTACAGAATGGAAACTATAGATAGTGCCAATAAGATTAAACTGATTATCGGAAGTAAAAGTATTGAGGAATAAATATCATGTGTAATTTTTTGCGGACTTGAAACTGAACAAGTAAAACAACTGGTTCCCTATACAATACAAATCAATACATGAAACACAAATTCTATACAGAACGTTCCCCAAAAGTGGTGTCAAAAGAGAGGAAATTTTTCTATTATAATCATGAAAAAAATGTTCAATAAACATATGCAGTTCAGTTTATAGTGCAGAAAATATAAAGCATATAATAATAATTAGGCTAGACGTTTGTTAGCAACAACCAATTAAAATTTATAAAAGACTTTTCAATTTGTTTTGTAGTTACGGAAAATAATGTACTTACCGTGTATGCCAAATTGTAACTCCAAACATAATTCCGTTGAACAATATTTAGTTTTAATTTTTTAGAAAATACATCTATATGGGAAAATCCATACTTGTGCATATATTTAATCGACGTTTTTCTTGAGCTTAATGGTTAGAATCATTTCCTAAAATTTAACACATTCGTTTAGAAATATTCTTTATAACACAAGTCAAATAATATCAGTAAACCGGCTTCTCGAAGGAAAACATCCGCTTACAAGTAATCTTTCGGGATCAGAATCTGGAAAGGTTTTAGCAAAAGTTGTTGCTTTTATTACTTTGCTGCGGTGAAATGTGGAACTTTATGAATACAAAGTTTATTTTATGGCGTCTTATTGGGAAATTTTTCTTAAAAAAGATTATTGTCTCAATAAAATGAAGTCTCTAAGCAATTGGACCCGTTTCCTGAAATATGGATCTTGAAAATAATCTGCCTGGTCTATGAACATAATTCGTCAATCATCTCCGAGTCGACTAGAACAATGAGCTTTTGAAGAGGCGAGAAAATTGGTTTGTTCGCGAATATCTGTTTGAAAGCTGGCGTTTATGATTAACGTGAAAAATGCCTTAGATTTTTAAAGAATGTGTTACGGAAAAATCAACGGACTGAAAAATCTTAGGTGTCTAGAAGAGACAATACTTCTCAATAGTCGAAAAAAGAAACAAATAAGATGACCACACAAAATGAAATTACCGTTTAAATTCTACTAGTGTTCTTACAACAAAAAATCAACCTTGATAAAAGCAGTAACATATATAGAAATTTAAGAGATATAGTAAAAATGAATTTTGGAAAGGTAGAATTGTAAACAAAGACTATTTTGGGGATAGAATAAAACATTTATGACTTTCAAAGAAAGAAAATTTTAACTCAATCCAAAAGTAGACTATATAGATAGAAGAGACGAAAAATATCACAATGAAATGATAAAGAAATAATTAAACAACACAAAAGCGAGAAAAGCGAGATCACAAAATGTTATTTTTTGAGGTTCTGCCTTTGCCTGCGGTTTCAGACATTACCCAGAGTCTATCAGAATCCAGAAGCATCGTTTGTGTTACACTTTGGTAACCCTCAACAGGATCACTGCTTACGGCGCGGGAGTGGGCCCGACAAATATGTTATGCTCTGGTGAGAACACAGTATTTTGGGGGGTATTTCGCGTTATTGTAGTAATAGGTTATGGACGAAAACTTCAACGGTGGTGAAGGCGGAAATGAGGATCTTTAAAACGATACGACGTATGCGGCGAATGTGGTGTCCCTAACTTCCTGTAATAGAAGGAGGCCCATGTCCACGATAACAAATGGAAAAATGTAACAGTCAGAGATGATCAGATGCAGCAACTCCTCATGTGGGATAATACCCATGATGGTTAGATTTAAGTCACAAGATAGCAGACCTATCACGTCACCCTCTGCAAAGTGCTGGTGATTCTTACAGCTTAATATTTACTCAAATTCTTCACAGTCTACGGTTGGATAAATTTAAGGTACAACGACTCAAAAATGATAAGGATAAAAGATTATTAGTTGCGACGTAGAATTTTAAAAGACTTGCGGGATTAGGAAAATTGCTTGAGGAAAGACAAATACACGTGACCATAATAATCGAAAGTAAGGAAAACTTAAGGGATAATCAAAGGAGAAACTTTAACTTCTACGCTGTATTGTCGATTTTAAGGAAGCGTTTGATTGAGTAAACATGAATTAATTATATTCTATTATAGAGCGTTGTGGCTACCCAAAGCATTTGACAAATGAGGTAAAAATGTATATTTTAACTCTAAAATCATATTAAATACAGGAATGAGAAAGACTTCAGACATTTCAGTAATTAAAGGGGTAAGTAAATAATTAATGTAATATTTTTAATTTCTATTTCATTTTTTAATATCTATATTGGAAACACCGACCAAGCACAGAGGTAAGAATTTAGCTCTGGCGTTAAACTTAATCATAAAATTAGTTTGGATATTTTGTTATAGGCCTACGCTTTAAGATACTATAAGACGCATTTGTAATACAACAAACGGAGGATAAGTTTCCGTATTAATCATATCGTTTAAATCATATTACATACTTACGATTTAAAAATATTCAAGGAGAAAACAAAGACTTAGGGAAGTTTCAGTCTGATCAGGAATTGTTCTTAAGGGAAATGTTCTAAAACACGTTTCCGAGTTTACTTGTTAAGGTTGTGTTATCAGTATTGAAAATGAAACATTACAAGATGTCATTATAAAAATACCGATGTCTCAGGTGATGTGTAGCATCATACATAGAACACTAAAGAATTAAGCAAGGTAACAAACAAATATTTAAGTTTTGAAAGCGATGGCAGCGCCTGTTTTAACGTATGACAGTGAATCGTAGATTGGATTCCAACAAGGCAGATTGTAAATGAAATTGAAAGTTCCAATGTGAATTTTCTGAGAAGAACAAAGTGTTGTAAAAGACGAGGTTGCTTGTGTAATGAGGACATTAGGAGTGAGCTGCAGGTATTATCCATAAACGATACAATTCAGAATTATAGTCTTGCATGGAGGATAGAGGGTTACAAAAAGTACCCTGTTAGGTACCTTTTAAAGCAAGGTATTTAGTTAGACCAAGAGTAAGATGGCAAGATGTACTGTGAAATGGAACACACAAATGTGCGTACTCCGTGAAGTGAAGAAGAAGAAAAATGCAAAGGGTAAGGGGAAGGGAGTGGCGAAGGGTAAGGGGAAAAAAGAGAAGAAGAAGAAGTTATTTTATTGTTGCATAATTGTTGTTACTTGCATTTGAAAAATTCTTGAAATACAAGCATCAATAATAAAATTTTTGCTTCTTAGTAAAATTAGCGTCAGTTCTTTACTGAGACATTGCGGACTTACTGTCAACGTTATGATAGCCATCCACCTTCAAAAGTTATTTTGGCAATAATTAAATTAATTTATGTAAAATTATGAAGTACATACATTAGTTAGTATACATTTTTCGAGTTTGAGGCTGAACAAGCTGTAAATGAGAGAACATTTTTTTCTCGTTTGGTCATAAAATTTTGCCTCTGTGAAGTATTTGGTGGGGGGGAGCTAAGAAGAGCACAAAAGAAAGTCTGAAGGGACATAAGTAGGGTTAATACGACATTCAAGCATTAATTTCGTTATGCAGGAGAGGACTCTTTCTGAAAAGAAACACTTTAAACATCCCACAGTTTGGTAATTATGTTGTACGCTGCCGGCGTATCTAAGAGTGTAATTACACTTCATTCCCCCTACGCTGTTCACAAGTCTTCTCTGTGTGGTTACGTTCATGTTGTACTCTGTGCCTTCTTTAACAAGTTTTTCTATATGCTTTCAAAACGTTGCTGTATTCAACAATTAAAGCACCTTGTACTAGTAGAAAAAATGTAAATGTCATCTTACACACATACACAGGGAAGGAGAGAGAGAGAGAGAGAGAGAGAGAGAGAGAGAGAGAGAGAGAGAGAGAGAGAGAGAGAGAGAGAGAGAGAGAGAGAGAGAGAGAGAGAGAGAGAGAGAGAGAGAAAGAGAGAGAGAGAGAGAGAGAGAGAGAGAGAGAGAGAGAGAGATAGAGAGAGATTAATTCGGTACAAAGAAAATTCTGCAAAGAGACAGAAGCGAGGAGAGATTTAATATATAATTAGTAAAATAGTTTTACCTTTTTTAATGTATGTTTTAAGAGATTTAATGTATGTTTTGAGAAGCAGATTCCATGAGCATGGCAGGAAAGATCCAAACTAAAGAATGAGGACCAAATATTAGACCAAATGAATTAGAGTATAATATAGTATTAGAAAAAATCAAAATTTTAAGTAGTTGGTTTACATTATCACTCCGAATATAAGTGAGAATGCAACGATTGATGGAAGGGGGTGAAAGATGGAGGATGGAGGAAGGAGAGAGAGAGAGAGAGAGAGAGAGAGAGAGAGAGAGAGAGAGAGAGAGAGAGAGAGAGAGAGAGAGAGAGAGAGAGTAATTCGATACAAAGAAAATTCTGCAAAGAGACAGAAGCGAGGAGAGATTTAATATATAATTAGTAAAATAGTTTTACTTTTTTTAATGTATGTTTTAAGAGATTTAATGTATGCTTTGAGAAGCAGATTCCATGAGCATGGCAGAAAAGATCCAAACTAAAGAATGAGGACGAAATATTAGACCAAATGAATTAGAGTATAATATAGTATTAGAAAACAATCAAAATTTTAAGTAGTTGGTTTACATTATCACTCCGAATATCAGTGAGAATGCAACGATTGATGGAAGGGGGTGAAAGATGGAGGCGGAATTTAGACCATTTCAGAATACTGACCAATCCCAATCACTATTCTACCAATTCAAAATCAGACACTATATTATAGTAGTCAAACTAGAATACTTGTATGCGGTAGAAACAGTAGGTAGTAAACGACTCTTGGAAATAGTAAAGAAATATCTTGGTGGAATTAAGAGATATCTTAAGAAAAATCTTTGTGGTCTCGAACAATATCAGCAAGTGAGTCTACTTAGACCACACAAGTGCTTGAATGGAAATTTCAGAAATTCTCAACAATATTAAAGATAAAACGATTGGTTTTTATAGGAACCATACACGATAGAAAATATGATCCTCACCTTTCTGGAAAATAAAAATTCAGAAACACTACGGCTGAAAGACGCCCATCATCTAGCAAAATGTGGGGAGCTAGGTACAAAAATTTGGATAAAACAGAAGAGTATTAGAAAGGAAATTTCTGTGGCCTGTCCAAAGAGAAACCAAAAAAGTGTTTTATCGAATAAGAACATGTAAAAATAAACCAGAGAACTAAGGAACAACAACAAAAAGAATACTGCTGAAAGTGAAGGAAGTTGTTTCATAGTTGCTCATAGATGTCTGTAACGAAAAAGAAATTTCTTAAATGAATAAGGAAAATATTAATGTCAAAATGTCTTGCTGAATTTCCTTTACAATTTTAACATTATTACATACTATGTATCTAATTTTATTTTTAAAATCATTATCATCTTCACAACAAGGCATAGTCAAGGTACTGCCGGTTTCCCCTTCAAAGATCCTCCAGCTATCTCTTCCTCGGTCTACCTCCACCCCCGAGTCCTATAGGTTCGTATTTGCAAACTTGTTTAGCCAGTCTGGAATCTAGCATTCTTTCTGAGTGTTCTTTCTACCGTTGTTTGTAATTTTTCAATTTCTCATTCAAATTAAAAACTATTCTCTTATAGCATCATTTCTTATACGGTCAAGTTTACAACGCCCTTTAACTTCTCTTAAGAATTCCATTTCCGCAGCTTGAATTGTACTGTCTAGTTTTCTGGTTGTCGTCCAAATTTGTCAATCATAGAACAGTACAGAGACTGTCATAACTTTGTAAAACGTTAATTTTGTATTTCCACATAACTTACCATGTTTCTACAAATACAGTTAATTTTCCCACAGATCGTCTGAAACTTACCTAACTTAACATCAATATCATAATTTCTATAGTAGAAAATTTAATTTCCAGATAACTAAAGTGGCTCACCTGTTATAGAATTCAATCATTAATTATTATTTTTGTTCTTTGTGCTCTTTACCTCAAAATGTTATTACCTTTGTTTTTATATTGGAGATTTTCATAACGTGTTGTTTAAAAATCTGACGAAGCCTAAAAGCAGATTTTTGCAAACATGCTCTGTATTTTTAAATGCAAGAAATGTTGAAGTCGTCAGCAAACAACAGCACATTCTAATATCTGTCTTGCGATAACTTAATACAAGGGTTCACTAGATGTTTCCATTTCCTTACCAGATCGTCAATTTGAATGTCTTCATCCCCTATTCACTATATTTTCATTATACTTTTATACAGTTTATGAAGTATTAGACGTTTTTAAGAATATAGATCCAAAGCAAATAAATGTTAACAGTTTTAATCAAATTTATCTCTAAATGTAAGTCCAATTCTTTATCAGCCAATTCTGAACATTGTGTTTTCTTGAAGTTTAGTTTCTACTCTCTAGTATTTACGGCCATCGCTGAGATTCCGAACAACGCAACTAATGTAATGATAATCTTCTTCTCTAAGTTTGAAATTTATTTACGTAGTTGAATAAACTAATTTACACAGGTATGGTCAGTGATTTGATACAACGGAACGTAATTTAAAATAAAAACAATAGATCGTAATTATAGATGAAAAAATGTCTCTTAACCTAGTTCTTACTACTATACGATGATATGTTAGGCTGGAACTTTCAGAAACTTTTCACCATCCTACACCCTTATAAATAAAGAGTATTAGTGAAAAGTTACAAAATGTAACAGTCCTTTAATTGAGAAAAATTTTCAATACTTGCTGGGAATGGTATTCTAGCATACTATATCATGTGTTAGTAGCGACCGTATACATTGATAATCCAGTAGGGCCCAGTAGGGTTTAATATTGTTGCTCTGCGTTTAAGGCATTATAGAGTATTGCTACACAGTTCCCTTGAGGGTTGACACAACGAGAACTCTAAATCGGCGGATAGAGCTCTAATATTCCTGCAAGGTCTCGTTGAACTGCAGGCACTCCACAAATACGTGTACAGGTATAGTTCGTGAATACGCGTCGACAGCGAAGAGCTGTGTGTGCATTTGTTATACACCCCCCGCACAGCAGAAAACAAACACAAAGATATTGCCAGTTCTCTTTCCCACAAAGAGATAAGAATATTTCACAATTACATTCAGTTGAAGATGTAAAAATTTTGTGTTATTCTACGCGGAAAATGACTTCGATGTATAATGAATAATTGATAATGATGAATAGTTGCAAACTTGGTTAACTAAAATAAACTTTTTGAAGATCAAAAATTATAACGTCGAAGAATATAATATTCACATCAATATCTTATCAGAGAAATTAAAATAGACTGTTTTACAGAAACATTTTTTCTTATCTCTCATCTATTTAATGGAAAAAGCTAAAGTAAACTGAGAACTTGTGTGTTTTAATAACACACCTCGAACAAGCAGAGTACGGAATAAAGGTGTAAGATAACATATGGGAGTGGACGATTCTCTAAAGTTTGTTTAGTATTCAAGGGAAAATTTTGGTACACTTTGGTCACGTCCCAAAAAAGCGTGTATATCGTAGCACCCCGCCAGATGTGGAAACTTCAATGTCAAGTAGAGAGTAATCCGGTTCAAAGTATAAAAGGTACACGTATACGTTGGAGTAATACCATACATTGCTATAAACAATTAAGATGCAAATAAGGCTGAACGGATAATTAAATGTGACGAGGGCATAATAGTGTTTATATACACTAATTATTTTTACATTAATATTAAAATCACAGTAATCATATTTACAATGAGCTTAAACAGAATCATACCACACCTCGTATTATTTCTAGTAAACACACGCACACGCACACACACACACACACACACAAATAGCAAAAAGTATGTAACAAATAATTATTTTTAATGAAACAAAATTATTTATACAATATTTAATTGAAAAGTAGAACGTAATATGAGCTGTATTAATTCTAAATTTATCAAATATATAAATAAAAGTATTATTGTTTTAATTAAGTTGATTGTGTAATCATAAAAACTTGTTTGGTGCTGCCCTCTGGTGGCAAAGTTACCGCTAATACAACGTGATACAGAATGATGAAAGAAGTCACCTTAATGATGCGCTCTGGTGGTGGCACTGAAGGAAGTAAACTCCAGAAGTGTTGTTGTCAGATATGATCAAAATTCAAAGAGATTAATGAAAGCATAAAGTTATGTTTAATTTTAAAATTGTACTTCCAACAGTACTTAAATATTTATAATATGCACACATTACTTAAAATATTATGCTTTGCTTAAAGGACGCATAGTAGTAGATGTTTTGGTAGCTACGTGGGGAAAAGAATTTTGATTGATATGACAACGTTGCTTTTTCGTTTCAGGTACTTCGTGACTCGTTGAATTTTTACTGTTTACTGCCCTGGGAGCGCACGGTGTACAGGAGTGATCTGGGCACTATATTGCCGTATATGAAGGTTTCACTTTGAAATTGGAATCAGAACATTATCACAAGATCATTATGCATTAGGTTTCTGCTAACCGTCGGAAACGTGGAAGACTAAAAATACTTAACAGGAAGACATAACAAATGCAATGATCCCCCTTCATCTCACTTTTATTTCGTCATTATTTTACTCTTCAATTTCACCATACGCTACAACGTTGTTTTGCCTGTCTTGACCAATTCTTTTGTGCAATAAATTTTCCCTAACTAACCAATTCTTCAAGCCTGATTAAACTTTATTAGTATGTCGATACTGCTTTCTTTACATTATCTGTCTCGCAGTAACTTTGCCTCTTCCAGTTTTCTTATTTGCATGCCACACACATCTTTCGTTATATTTTCGTCCACAATACCTCTTTGTTGTGTTATTCAGACACAGACCTTGCACAGAAGGTTTAATCACAGATTCTAACATTGATTACATATTGGTATCTTAGGCGTAAATGGCCGGAATAAACTCTGCTGAAATTTGATTGCCAACTCTCCGGGTCGTGATTCACTATTAGGCCTACCTCATAAAAAAGGCGTTTCGGCCCCACCGTTAGAGGCCATCTTTAATATAACAAGATGGTTTTTTTACATTTGTGTTACTGTGGTGTTATTTTGTATAGGTGTGGTTTATAGGTTTGATTTTTCAGTGTTTCCAATGGTTAGTGTTCAAAACTAGTGTTTAACCTTTGCCACAGTACTGTGGTTAAATGATGAAGAACGTACCAGTTACTCGAGTCGTTACACCGACGATGTCCTCCAAAGGTAAAAACGAAATGTTTGTTTTATGCGGCAGTAATAGAGAAACGTTTGTTTTATGCGGCCTAATATAGCCCGCATAAATATTAAACGAATTTCAACAAATTGATTATATATTGTTACGACTGTCTACTGATCGTCGTATGGTACAGTGGAAAACAAAATACAAGACACCAATTACGTCACTAATATAACTAGACGAATAGCCCCGCGATGGAGCGCCACTCTATAACTAGACGAACTAAGGTGTGTTTGTTCAAGTATAATAAACCACACGTTGTTGACGTCACTCTATAACTAGACGAGTATACGTGTTGGTTCTTCAATTGTGTAGGTTTAGAATTATTATTATTTACGATTTAATTTATAATTTACGTTGTTTCAAAACAGGTTTAAAAGCTGAAAAATGCTTAAGTTCTCTTTTCGAAGCACTGGTTAGTTCAGATATTAATTACCACCTACTTACCGATGTCAATCGTCTAATGTAGATCTGTGTATTCTCCTTCTGTAATATATATTGAAAACAACAAAACACAATTCATATAACATTCACCACTTGTTTGTATGTTGATATTATGTAAATAAAGTCAATCTGTAAATAACATTGTTTTGAAATTATTCAAAATCTTGGCCGCTTATTTGCCTTACTGCCAATCTGTAAAATAAATGCTCTGTTGTGTTGTTAGTATAGTCTACCTTGAAATGACGGACTGACTCGATTATATGTTGAATGGTAATTTATTAACAACAATTAAAATTCAATTTAAACCCTTCACAAAAGTTTTTTAAAACAACAAAAACAATTCAATATCTTTATAGAGATCCTTGAAACTCAGGGCTGGTAACACTGATTTTTATGTTGTATTTCTCTTACCTGATTTGGTAAGGTTCTTATTGATAATTAATAAAATCGTGAATTCTTTTAGTATACAAGATACTTACTACAAAAAAATGCTTAAATACGATAATAACGTATTGTGGAGAGTGGTTCTATTTTACATAAATAGAAAAAGGTTAATTATAATTTTAAACTATCGTACTAGACACGCTTGCAGGTTATGGTTTAACGTGTGCAATACGATTATTATTTTTGTATATCCGAATAAAATTCCGTTAATGGTTATAGAAATTAAAATATAATGATTAATTTATAATTTCAGTGCAATTAAGAATAGTTAGGCTTTCTTGAATTGAAAGCATGGCACTGTATCACTTGTGTACCTTTCAACAACAGGTAGGTTAGAATGAAAATTTTTCTAAGTTAATTGATAAAAATATCCGAATTGAATTCATAAAATCTTATTGTTATACATAGTATTCGCTAATGACACATTTATTAATCATTAACTTTATTGACAGTTCTCAAATATTATTAATAATCGAAATGTCTTTCTTTATCGTTAAAGCCAAATCAGCATCTATGTCCAAGTACATTTGTGTTAATCAAATAGTATTTTTTCATTTCGATTCTTCTCTAAATTAATAATATTTTATTTAAAAAAATATTATTGAGAACTTTCGTTCAATAATGCGTTAATTCATAATGATTAGTTAGGTTAGTCACATATGAACGCACTTGACTAACGTAGTATCAATACACAAATTATTATTTAATAATCGTTTAAATACATTTAATTATTGTTAATTCTATATACTCCCTTATTATCACTCTTCATTGCTGATATTATACACTAGCAATGGTATATTACATTATGTCTCGCAGCACTGTTTACACTTCACACGTTTGGAGGTTATTATCACAAATATGTTAGGTTAGTTATTTGTTTACTAATGGGGGAACGCGCACATTTTGTAAAAATACTTTCATCGGAGAGTCGTTCTGTCGGCGTTGATGATCAGTTTGGTAGTGAAGCTACGGTCAGCTCCTTCGCCTGGCGTCTGCTTGGAATCAGCGACTCTTATTGGCTGAAAGTCGATTAATCTCGTACCCATATGCCACAAGAAATTAATAATTTTTATTTATCAGCGTCTGTTTTTGGGATCAAGAGTATAAAAGTGACGCCATCAATTCTTTTCTAATTGATTGCATAATTATGATTGCTCATAACTTTCTTAATGCACCTCCGATTCGAAAAATAATGGTATCATGTTATTTCGGCTACTTTGCTCTTTATTTTGAGTCCACACAAGCACTATTTCCGTTCATGATTAAACTATTTACATCTTCGTTGATGCACTTTTAGTGTTTCTTATTTAAACATAAGTTTTGTCACTTTTATAGTATCACATGATACATATATCACTTACTGATTTATGTTTCAAGTCATTTTTCTTATCAATTATTTCTTAAATGCTAAATATTTACAAAATTCAGTAATACACTTTTGAGGCGAGTAGGCCTTAAATTTCCATGAATTATGTTATTATTTACCATATATATTTCACTCTCGCACAATTCTATTGTGTTTAGTTTATACCTTAAACGATTCTACACCTTTTGGTGCAGTTTTGTAATTACTAACATATCTTAGTTTATTTACAATAAATGGTTTCATCACACCATGTCAGGTGTCCTGTCATTCTGACACTCTTATTTTACAAATAGTTTTGTATTATGGATGTACTTTCTTCCATTAATTGGTATTTAAAGTTCGTTTACATCTTATTTTGGGTATTTAGTATTACCTGCTGGGCTAATTACTCACAAGTTTCTGTTGGACTGTTGCTTTCATCTAGTTTCATCTGACATGTACTACTGTTTTTCATTATTATTACATAAATTTATGCATTTACTGTTTGTTAAGTGTTCTCAAAGAGGTATTGAGTATCCTTGAAACTACTGTTATACTATATTCCTCCTTCTGATTAGTTTTGATTGAGTTTTTTATGTAATTCTGTCAGTCACTCTGTAGTTTGGTATTTGGCTGTTATTTGCTTATATAGAATTTAAAGTATATTGTTGTGTTTCTTAGTTCATATTGGGTTTATTCTACACATTATTTATTCTAGTTTGGTTGTTGCATTATGTGAATACTTTTATCAGTGTTTTCCTAATTGTTAATTATGATTCTTTGTTGCAAATTCTGCTCAGTTGCGGTTATGTGTATATCACTGTGACAACAATGCCTATAAGTATTTGTTTGGTTTCTTGTGTATTTTCTTACATATTTATCATGATTGGTATTACTATTATCTAGTACAATAGTTTTCTGTATTTTACCTCTATTACTGATTATTTGTTTGCATAGTATTATCTAATTCTTATTGGTTATTTATATAATATATATATGTATATATATATATATATATATATATATATATATTGGATGGTTACATTTGGTTTGGTTGACTGTGTTTAACCTAATACATGTTGTCTTATTTCTGATATCCTAACAAATTACATTCTGTTGATTTTACTTTCCACTCTCCTGATATCTAAATGTGTGTTTTGCAATGATTTTATATTTAGAGTCAGTCATGGTAGTTACAGGTAATCAGTTCCATTTACTTTCATATTTGGGCAATTATTTCTGCACTTAACTTCAGTTCACTTGTTGTCTTTATTATATTTTATTATATTATACTTTTTACTCATAAATAATACACATACTGTCTGTGTTGGTTTATTCGAGATTATTGTATAAAATTGTTGTCACTTAATATTTCCACTTTCTGTAAATACTACACTATCATTGTTTGTGTTTGATTATTTCAGATCGTTGGGTAATGATATTGTTACTTGTAGGCTTACACTTTCTATAAATCATATACTATCATTGTTTGTGTTGGTACATTTTAGCTCGTTGTACAGTAATATTATTTAATTCACTGTAAGTAGCACACTTTTATTGTCTGTGGTTGCTTATCAAATTATTATATTGTCAAGAGTTTTGCTCTTGGTCACTTGGAGTTTCCTCTCAGGTTCTTCCTGCTTGTGGTATTATTCCTCACTTATTGGGTAACTCTTCACACGGGTAATATTTTCTTCTTATTTGTTGGATATTTTCCTCACTTATTAGATACTTTCCCTCACTCATTGGATCTATTGGGTCCTGGTTGCTAACGTGTTTACTTGGTTTCACTTTTCCTTCTGTTATAATATTGATGATTTATTTAATCACAACTCCTTCCCTTCTCGGGTGCTTAGTTTCCTTAACATTATTTATTCATGGATATACAGGTTCGACTTTGACATTTTAGTGTTGTCTTTCATCTTGTTAGTGTGTTTGGCCATATTAGCTTAGATATGTTTATGGTAGATCTTCATTTGGGTATTTTTTATTATATTTATATAACGGTATTTTTTGATGCGTTACACTAATCACCAGCTTTAACTATCATAATTAAACTGTTTATAATCAACAAAATAGTCTCTTACAACAAATCAAATAAACATTGTTCACATGCAATATAAATTTCTACTAATATAAACACAATTGTATTTCAATTGTCCCGCTCATTTATAAAACATATAAAATTCGGCACAATACTACTAACCGTACTCCAATTAATCGGAACTCAAACTCACTGTGTAATCGCCCCACAATAACTGAAATAAGCGGCGCTGAAGCCTTGTATTTATACTCCGCTCAGACAGAAGAACATTCCACATACTACGCATCAGCACTACACTAGGACGTAATTAATTGCGGCATTGACACAGTGCGCGCGGTTGCGACGTCTAGAAAGGTCTCACGTACGCACACAACATTACATCCGGATCCCTCTGGAACATTCGAGAAACACGTAGATTGTTCTGTAGTATCGTAACAATATGTTCGTAGTTCTTTACTGCATCTGGACAGAATGGAGTATGGACGACTACCCTAAGGTTGATTTTGATACCCTTACCCTTTGGTACAAGAAATGTAGAAAGACTTAGAGTGAAATGTAAAGATACTCTGTGAAGATGGAACAGGCAAATTGTATATTTCGTGAGGTGCAGAAGAAGAAGAATGTCCGTAGTGTGGTAGACACTAAAGTATTCGCTGTGACATGCGTGTATCTAAGATAAAGTACAACATAGCAGCGTACACTCAGAGATATGGTGATAAGAAGACGAGGGTATGGCTGTTCTAATTATTTGGAATCGACTATAGTTACGCTGTAGAACAGTCTTCTGGTCCATACATTACCACGGGTCTGACAAGAGTTACAAAAGTTTCTAATTACACAACAGAAGTGTAGGTAACTATGATTTCTAAGCCTCTGAACAAATTATAGAGTGGCACAGCGTATGACTTACAGTGTTTCTCACTTTGAGGTCATATACTAATTGACTACTAGGATGCAATCAGTAAACAATTAAACGGTACACAACGACAAGAGTTTTATGTTGGCACTGTAAATATAGAAATGTATTGTCTGTCACAGAGTCAGTAATATTAAATTAATAAATGTAATATTCTGTGTTTGTAATCGATAGATAAGGCGACAGAAATTCTGTCGCAGAGTCGACTGAAACGTAGGCTGAATTGAATGTTCTTATCCTATTGATTTAAAGTACATTCTTATTATTGTCTACGTTGCAGACTGTCTTGTGGTTGTACTGATAATGTAAAGAGTTCGGTAGTTACTACACACAGGCTTGCCACCACATTGCTTATTAACAGTAAATTTATCTTAAGTTTAATGTATAACAATACGAATGTTAGTCACATATAATCTAATACAGCCATTACATACTCTAACCTTTATGATATTAAAATTGTGAGCCTAATAATATAAAGCAAGCTGTAAATATTTGCTTAATTTTTAAAAAAGTGGGAAATAATATACACTATTGCCTTAGTTATACAAAAAATAGTATAAATTGTTAGCAAATAAAAGAGAGAGTTAAAAGTTTTATATGACTTTATATAACTATTTAAAATAAAATATTATATCCAATTGTACATAACTGTTTTATTGATTGAAATTATCTTACTTACGAAATGTAAATACGAGTTTATTAACGTTACATTTAAAACTGGAACAACAACCATTTACATTGTTTTAGAAACCGAAAAATATTACATAATCAAAACAATTAAATGCCTCAGTTTTTTGTCTTTAATAAATTAAATCATGACACAAAAAATTGATTTATAAAAATACAATCAGATAAATTTTGAAAATTATTTTTCATTAAGATAAAGTGAACTATGTCCGAAATTAAAAAAGTATCATAAACTAGTATAATTATAAATTACTTAAGAATAAAACTTTAGTTGCTCAAAAATACTATTATAATTACTTTAAAGCTTAGCAAATATAATTAATCTGATACGTAGGAAAAGGAAACCTACCAAGGAGTTTTAAAAAACAGAGGAAAATAAAAAATTTCACAAAACACATTTCTGAAAGTGGGAAATGGCACTGCGGTATTCAGCAGATAAGCCAGAGAGCGTACAACAAAGGTAGCAAAGAGGTAATCCTGTTTTCTCTTATGAAGAGGACTGCGCTGCATTACGACTTTAACCCTACAATGTCGTATATTAACCCCACCCCACCACGTACTTGAGATGTGCTCTTTAAAGCACCCTTCACTTGTGAGTCTTTGAATTTCTAAACTTCCTTAACTAAAATGGAAATCTGTATCAGTTTGTAAACGCAGTAAGTCATTAAGTACGAGTGTGTCTCTCGTATTATAATATATACTAAGACGATAACAACATCACATGTTTAAAGAAGGTCTTTTCATTTGAAATTTCAAAGTCCATGTGAAGTTATTATTCCTACAGTACACAAACTAAAGAATGGAAATCGTAAACAAATGTGTGGAAGATTAAAGTAATAATTGTAGGTAAAGATTTTGAGGTAAACATCCATCATTATCATCATCATCATCATCGTCGTCGTCGTCATCATTATTTAATGGATAGGATTCCTCCCGTTCAGGCTTCATAAATTCCGCCAACTTGTGACCGGCCTGCCTACAGATCTTCTTCCAATCAGCTTGTACTCATAAGCCATCTTCGCAAATCGAGTATTGTACACTTTTCTAGATGCTGTCTCCAGCACTTTCTATAATTCCAAATAAGTTCATTTAGGGAAAATACATCAGTTTCTCTTATAAACTACTCTTTTCTAATATGATCCAGTCGCGTATATCCCTTGACCGATCTCAAATAGTTCATTTCTGCAGCCTGTAATTGGCACCAGTCCTTCTTCCTTAAAAAAATGTACCAAATTTAAAAGTATATTCACAAGATTGTATAAGTGAGTCATGTTGGCTACTTGTGCAGTGTAAACCAATGTGTGATAAAGAAAATATATCACACATAAAACAAAGTACTACTAAAGAAGCTGCTTGGAAAAAGGAATCTGTTTACTAGTTGTTATGTAGAATTATAAGTTATGTTAGTAATATTTAACATCTTTTAGTAATATTTTTAATAATAAAGTTGATATACTATATTTTCATTTTTTTTAACATCACTAATAACAGATTAGGCACGTAGTGAAGAAGATATATAAAACTAGATCTGAGGCAAAGGAGAACACTCGCGCCTAGCTGTACGTTTTATTATCTAGAATACAGAAGTAGTAAAAATTTGGGCGGGGGGGTGAGCAGCAGGGGACAACACTGCCACTCTATCGGCGAGTTCAACAACTACTTCAGCAGTGAGATATTTTGTAAACTTATCCTATAGGCCCTATCTTATTTTCGGTTTATTTAGCGGTGTTCCTGTGAGTGTCCTCTCGTGTTTATTAACAATTGAAGTATATGATTAGGATATTTTATTTAATCGTAAAAGATTGAGGAACAGTATTCTCAATTATCTTGGGAAATTTTTGAGCCCCAGCGTCTAAACACTTACCAAAACACTTCATCCATAACAGCAATTCAAAATAATTGTTACAAAACGAAATTATTGAGCAATCGATTCTGCTGTTGACGGAAAACTTAAGTGAACTATAAAAACAATGATAAATAACCAAAGTGTTTATTAAAACTACTCTCGTTTTTTTATTCGTTTTCTTGCATTAGTTAACGTGACTTTATTTGTAGTAATTTTTTGTTAATGTGCAAATCATTGCATTACTGTTATTTGGCATCCAGAATAGATTTTCAATAATTGTGAGTAGTGAAGAAAACAATTTAATTTTAATAAATCAAATATAAATGTTATAAACTGGAATTAAGATTATGTATTGTACACACTGTTAGCATTTCTGTCATCACCACCGAAAGAAATATTGCTTATTTAAAATTGTCATTTGTATTTGATTCGGATAATACTAACCGCGAATGTGTTTATGTCCGAATGTGTTTAAGCAATTGTATGTAGTTAGGTTGATGCAAGTGTAACAAACATGTAAATGTCCTCTGTGATTAATGATAAAGGTTGTGTTTATGTTTTTTTTTATATTATTACATCAGTTTCAAAATAATAGTTGCCTTCCTAATGATTAAACTACACCATTTTTATGCATACATTTTGCTTATAATTATTTATATAATTATAGTCTCATTACCATGACGTAAAATATTATTGATACAGTACATCAAGACATCTGTGTCAGCAGATACAATGGCGGTGTTGCCCCCCCACCCTTGTATTACTTCCACATTCTGCATAGGAAAACGTCCAGGTAGACGCTGGTAAGGAGAACAGCTATAAAGAGATGACATCCTGTTTTTTGGACCAGAAAATTTTCAAGACAGTAGAAAGACTAATACGAGCATATTAGAACTAATAATATTTTATGGATCAGACGTTGAAAGTACAGTAAATCTAAAAGAAACATGTTCAGATAAGAGCTGTTGAAATCGAATACTTGAGGAAAAGTTATAATGTAACAAAATAAAATACGATTCGCAACGTTGAAATAAAAAAAAAACGAGCTGGAGTAGATACCACAGACTTCAATGGGATAAAGCAATTGTTATATCTCCTAAATAGGATGTCCAAAAAAGGAAGGTAAAGAAAATTTTAAACTGTGGACGCACAACAAGATGAAAAATCAATAGACCTGAACTATTATGGAGTAATGGTATAGAAACTGCTATGAACAGCAGAGCCCTCCAAATCACAGGTTGCTGGAATGCGGTAAATTTTTAAAGTTGTAAAATAAGACGCAGATATATTTAAAATTGTTTTAATCCTGTTGAGAAAAGTTTTTGTATAATCAGACTGAATTATAAAAACTGAAGCTCGTAAGTTAACAGTCCTGAACGCTGTATCAACAGGAAACAACGAGAAGAGTACATAGTAAAAGGGTGAAGACATAATGGAAAGAAAAAAAGACGAGTACACCATAAAAAAAAGTATTTTACAAGACTCCTTGTTCGCGGAAATTTATCAAAACTTTTCCCTGCAATTAGATAATATTCAATATTTAGACGCTCCTCTAAACCAGGATTAATGGGAAGTTTAGGATTAGTTAATATTATCCAATGTATCTTCAATTTATATGTTATGTGTTACGGATAGTGACAATTGACATCAGATTTTATTGGATTGGTTTATCTGCTATTACGTGGCTTCTGTAATTCAGAAATCCTTATCGTTTAGTCAGTAATGGATTCCTGTATTTGCGCAGAAACGACTGATATTTTTAGTGGTTGTATAGAGGTTTGTATTTGTGAAATTATTGTTAGTTACAGGGTACAATTGTTTAAATTCAACCAAGAATTTGTAAACCTTTTAATCATTGGTAAGGTCTGTACTGTTAAATCGTCGTTAATATTAAGATTGGTATCTATAGAAACATATTTGTTTTAGTGAATACTAAAATAATTTAATAGTAATTATGGTACAGGTGAAACCATAGTACATATTTCTCATGCTCGAGGCTGTAGGACACGCGTATGAGTGGAATATTTTGTATGTAGACTACTTTTATGTTAAAAGTTCTTGTGGATTTTTTGTGGAGGAAGCCAAAAGCAGCACGTCTAAAGTACATTACTAGGGATGAGGGTATTACGACATTAAGGGATTAAAGTCGTTATGCAGGAGATGAGACTTTATGAGAAGAAACACTTTTAAATCTCCCTCAGTTGGTACTTATGTTGTACGCTGCTGGCGTATCTAACAGGGTTATTACACACCGTTCCCCTTACACCATCCATAAGGCCTCTCTCCATGTTCACTCTCGTTTTATTGTTCTTCCTCTTACAATTTGTCTGAAATTTTGATGCATTAAAGGATTCATGATCTACAGCGTACAACTAGAAACATGCTAAACATATAAAATAATTCTACAATACACAAAATATAATACAATTTTGAAGAAAATATTTATGTTAAAATATATTTCAAACCTATCTTTATATTTTCCATCTATCCATTCGTCCATTTTCAAGAGGTTATAAAACTGCTACCGTCCCGCGTATGCTGCTTCCCAGAGGCTTATGTTTTTCCAGTCATTACTTACCAAACATACTTTCTCTATTACATGTTATGTGTCCACCTTTCACAATATTTTCGGCCTACTCTAATTTCGTTTAAATTTGAACCCGGTTTAAGAACTTTTTAAGCCTACTATTATCATGCATCCATTACAGATAGGCCAGACAAAGCTCCTTGTATTTGTAGTGTCTAAAATTGTTTTGTCAACACAAATTTGCTGCCTTAATTTTTCATTTCTTACGCCACACAACAGAAACACAACACAACATTTTCTTCACCCTGCGGGCATATTTTTTATTTATTTTCCAGATTTCCGGCTTACAAGTGATGTGCTTTCTAAGTTGCAAAGCAAATCATATTTTTGGCGTTGTGTTTCATTTTCTGACACCAAGAAACAGATTATAACTACTTTACCTCCTCATTTTTCCTGTTTTATTTGAAGCCAATATTTTCACAATTATCTACGTGTTCTTAAAATAATCCTAAAATAAGTAAAAAGGACTATTTTTAAATAATACGGGAATCTCCTCTCATATTGGTTTTTTACATCAATGAACCAGCTGTTCGGTTCTTTATGTTGAACATAACATATGCCTATATAACATATGAACATATGTCTACAGGTAGTATTGTTACGACGGTCTCACTGATTCTAGTATTGTACTGTATAAACATAATAGAAACACCGATGAAGTCACTAACAACCAGCTTTAATTACTCAAAATAACAATTTCTATTGAAAAAATTCCTCTTATACAATAATTCAAGTTAAATTTGACCACACACAATAATAATATAAACTATTAAATTTCCGCACTCTTCTAACAAAATAATCACTTTCAGCAATAAACACTTGATCCACAGTAATTAATCGCTATCTGTAACTAACTTCTAAGACGGCCGCTGTTGCAGAAATTCCAGAATAACGTTTCATCCGTTTGGCGTAGTTACAAGTGCTCTTGAACAGTCTCAAAGAATCTTTAGTGCGGCCTTGACCGACAAGCTACACCAAATCGGCTAGCAGAGAAATGGATGGAATGACACCCTCAACTCTTCGAGAGTATTCCGTAATAGTCGTAGCAGTACTCTGCATGGAGTTTACACATTATGTAGGTAATTGGAATTGTTTTTCTAATATTTACAGAACCCAGTAAACATAGTTGTCAATTGTTGGCATCCTTAGTTGACGAGAGAACGTTTTGGACCTTGTTGCTACTTTAATAAAACTATTGAATTTTGTAGGTTCTATGCGAAAATTTTGCCTTAAATATTTTGTTACTGTTTACTGACACACCTTATTTGCAACCTTAGCAACACTCACACCCTATCAGGAATGTTACGTACTACTATAATTCTTTGTAATTTTGACATACGTAATTTTATTTTATGTGAACTTTTAGTAAAAATTTTCTATCAAAAGTGCAAGTTGGTTCTAAGTTTGTTTTAATTTAAATCATTTATTTAACTGAACTATAGGTAAACCTCTTCCACATGTACTCTGTCCCACGTTATTTTTTTCGTGTTAATACCGCCTACCAAATAACACCCCCATCCCCATCGCCGTCTTTCCTATACCTGCTCTAATCACCATCCCCCTGACTCCTCATTCTTTCTGTTGCCTGTCTTATTCACAAATCCTTAACCAAGAGTAGTCTTATCATCTGATATTTCAGGGTTTTTGTTTTCTTTTTCTCTCAAGTAGCAGCCTGTACAACTACACTTAAGTATTGCTACACGATTCTATATCAGATACTCTTTATATCAGTTTTGATCTGACTCAATTCTCTCTTGTCAGTCAAGGAACAAATTTGTGTGTTATCCCATGTCCTTCCTTGTCGAAATGTATGTACTTTATAGAAAGACTGGAAGAACTGGTTTATCAAACATTTCGGTGTTTATCTACGTTGACAGGTTGCTTACGGCAATCTCCGTTTTCTACATCCAGTGGCACAGCTTTTCTATCTTGTGTATCCCAACTGGTTTTCTCATTATTGCCTCATCTGAAACTTGTGTCTGTTTTGTGAAATTCCACACAACTTCATTTCGTCTACCGTATTGTCCTTAACAATCCTTCTGCCACTGACAATATTTCTGGATGTTTTGAAAATTTACTCTTCTTTCTAAGGTGTCCATAGCGGAGATCTCTAATTTTTGCCTGTGTTTCTTACTAAATTTCCAGACGACAGCCGATAAAATGGCGTGCTCTCTGCGATCGTTGAGTAGATTCTCCTTTCCATACTGTCTTGTTTTCTTTTCCCTGCACAATGCACTATACTGTAGTTGTACTTCTCTTCTACTTTTATTTAATCTGCTAACTACATTTTCCCTAATTTGGAATTTTCTTAAGTGTAGATCCAATGTTCTTAAGTCATATACATTGGCCGGCAACATTATTGTTAAAATTAAATTCCGGACTATTGGGCTGGTGTCTACTGTAGTTATAAATCTGAAAGATGTTGTTCTCATATGTTTCGGCCTTACCTCTGGGGGCCACCTTCAGTGAAACACGGTTTTTAATACAACTGTAATATTGTAACATCTTTTAGTAATATTTTTAATAACATAGATGATATACTATATTTTCATTTTTTTTAACATCCCTAATAACAGATTAGGCACGTAGTGAGGAAGATATATAAAACTAGATCTGAGACAAAGGAGAACACTCGCGCCTAGCTATACGTTTTCTTATCCAGAATGCACAAGTAGTAAAAATTTGGCGGGGGGGGGGTGAGCAGCAGGGGACAACACTGCCGCTCTATCGGCGAGTTCAACAACTACGTCAGCAGTGAGATATTTTGTAAACTTATCCTATAGGCCGTATCTTATTTTCGGTTTGTTTAGCGGTGTTCCTGTGAGTGTCCTCTCGTGTTTATTAACAATTGAAGTATATGATTATGATATTTTATTTAATCGTAAAAGATTGAGTAACAGCATTCTCAATTATCTTGGGAATTTTGTGAGCCCCAGCATCTAAACACTTACCAAAACACTTCATCCATAACAGCAATCAAAAATAATTGTTACAAAACGAAATTATTGAGCAATCGATTCTGTTGTTGACGGAAAACTTAAGTGAACTATAAAAACAATGATAAATAACAAAAATGTTTATTAAAACTTCTCTCAAGTGTAACAAACATGTAAATGTCCTCTGTGATTAATCAAAAATTTGTGTTTATGTTTCTTTTTATATTATTACATCAGTTTCAAAATAATAGTTGCCTTCCTAATGATTGAACTTCACCATATTTTTAGCTTTTAAATCACACATCACCAATCAGATTTCTATGAGTTTTCAGTTACATGATACGTTTATTGACACATACGATTTATAAGGCTGTGGTTTCAGTGTATACACAGACAGTGGTATGGTGTGCTTTATTCATTACTTTGAAGTCATACAACAATTGATAACTTCCATAAACTCAATAAATGTCACAGCGTAGATTGCGACAGTTGTTAGATGTTGAAATTGTAAATATCTCAACCCATTTTCCGTTAGATATACAGTAATGCTTATTTTAAAAGCAATCTTCTGTGCACATTTAAAATCGACAGATAGTGCGACAGAAATCCAGTTGCAGCGTCGATTCCATATAATACGACACGTGCGAGTGTGTATTGAATGTTTCTCTCCTCTCGCTAGGCATTTAATTTAAATTCCATCTTATTAGCATCTACGTTGCAAACTGTGTATTGTTATAGTGCCAGACGTAAATACACTAGTTACTGCCGAGTAACAGTCTTGCCAACATAATGGTTCTAAGAATTAA
Source organism: Magicicada septendecula (assembly GCA_034769895.1). Classification (NCBI taxonomy): domain Eukaryota; kingdom Metazoa; phylum Arthropoda; class Insecta; order Hemiptera; family Cicadidae; genus Magicicada; species Magicicada septendecula. The sequence continues at coordinate 322,150,262 of CM068375.1, forward strand.
ATGTACCTAAGGTAGTGATTTCTATAAGACAACTGGTATTTTCAGAATATATAATATTGCTGTTCCTTTTACTGTTGGTATTATTAAATTTTTGTATTTGCATTTTGTAATAAAATTCTAATGTCACATACATAAAAATAACGTAAATATTCTTGAATTATCAGTGATTAACCATGTGTGAATTAATGAGGTTTTACTTGTAACATTTAATTAATAAAGTCGTGTTCATGGTAATAATAAAAATACAGAAATAACATTGTTGAACGCAGTGGCGTAGTTAGGCTTTTTGTCGCCCGGGGCAAAGAGATCGTCGGCCGCCTCGCCTTCACAATTAAAAGCAGACAAAAGAGCTCAAATGAAGGCCCATCCAGTGAACAAAGTACTTAATAAATACAATTGTGTAGATTTTGTATGAAAGCACATAGGCTACAGCAAACGTTGTAAGAACATTTGTTAAGTCAAAATTAAGAAATTACATATTATAATATTACCGGTAGTTAGTTTGTATACATTTATTAGTAACAAATGTAGACTATTAAAAGAAGAAAAATAAAAAAATTGTTACATAAAAAGGTTGTAATAAACATGCAAATTCCTTGTAGGCCTAAAGCGCATCGTCAAAACAACATCCTAAAGCAACATAAAGTTAAAAAAAAACTGCTCTAAAAATAATAATGACTTAATAATAACTTACCATTAGAGGTTAATGGTAGTCTACCGTCTTCTATTAATAAACAGTTCATATTTGTTTTTAATATTTAATAAATATTTAAAACGAGACATTTTAAAATGTAACTTTCTTGGTCTTAATTGCTGCAAAGTCGGTTGTTAAATCACTCTAATCTAAAGACAAAGCAATGTCGTTTTGAATTGAAAGTATCCCTATATTTGATACCCTGTCTTGAGATATTGGTGATCGTAAATAAGATTTAATCAATGTAAGTTTACTAAACGATCTTTCACAAGAAGCCACAGACACTGGTAAAGGAAGAAATTTTTTAAAGCCGTTGCTAGTGTTTTGTAGGGTTCTAAGCCTATTGAAGGAATGTCTTGTAGCAAGCGCTGAGGTGCAAAGTCCATTTGTTCTCCGTCAAAGTTTTTACTCTTTTTAATAAAACTATGACGTCGTTTAAGTCACTGAACAATTCTACATTATTTGGGTCATTGTGGATATTTACTTGATTTTTCATTGCGTATTGTAGAATTATAACCTGTACAGCTTTCACTGCAGCCACCTCTGGCAAACACTTTACACTGATTTGCGGTCTAGTGTTAGCTCAACTAAAGTCTAATCTTCCACTACACTGGCAAGCTTCAGCCAGACGTGTTTTATTTATTCTTTTCGGTTATTTGTAGCAATTGTAGTTAGTTTAGTGTTCATTGCGCTTCCAGTCTCTTAGTTAATTACATTTTACTTGTCTTACAAACGCCGCTTTGCTGGTTGGTAACAGATTATTCCCGTGTTATCCTCCAGTTTTCATTGCTATTACCTTATTAACTGCATTATCGTATCAAGTTTTGCTTTAATGTATTATGCTTTTTGTGACAATCGACCAACCTCTCTTCCTTCATTCTTTTGTTTCGCCAATCTACGAGGGAAGAGTGAAAAGTTCCGGGCCTAACAAAGAGATAGCGCCACTACTGCTCATTATTCCGACAGTGTTGTGTGATTTTATCCTTCTTAAGCTCAAACTCGATGATTTCAAGTCAATGAGTTGTTTATTATATCACGAAAAAGAAACCAACTCTAAATTAGGAAAAAACAATTCCTTCTGCTGGTAAGGTTATGGCGACCGTTTTGGGGGACAACGGTGAATTGATCTTTAATGGTTACCTTAAAAAGGTAAAATGTAATGACGTGTACTTTCCAAACTTACTGCACCTTGTAAACGACAAAATGAAGAAACTTCGGCCACATTTAGCGAAAAAGAAAGTGCTGTTTCATCAATACAATGCGAAAACTCACGCGTCAATTATTGCGATGGGTAAAATCGCGTTATTGTTTTATCGTCCACGGTACTCGCCCTAGTTAGCCCCCAGTGACTTCTGTCTCTTTCCTAGCCTCAAAAAATGGCTTGCTAGAAAAAGATTAACTGACAACAGTGAAGTCATCATTGCTGCAAATGGCTACTTTGAGTACCTGGACAAATTGCTTTCTTGGTGTATCATAACTGCTTTAGAACATAGTTGGATAAAGAATATAGACGTTCTTCTTCTTCAGCGGCGCGACAACCCATTACTGAGTCAAGGCCTTCTTTAGCAGTCACCGCCAGTTGTTCCGGTCAAGTGCATCTGCTCTCCAGGTCCGGGCCCCAAGGATATGACGCGCATCATAGTTCACACCGTCTTCCCATCGTAGTTTGGGTCTATCAACTCTCCTGGTGCTATAGGTCTGTTCTGTGAGTGCATTTCTGGGTATTTCATTCTCCTCAATTCTGATCACGTGTCCAGCCTACCTGAGTCTACCAAGTTTTATAATTTTTACAATATCTAGTTCATTCAGAAGAGAGTTCAGTTCTTGGTTGGTATTTTTCCTCCACTCACCTCCCACGCATATTGGACCAAAAATACTGTGGAGGATTTTGCGTTCATGAACCAGCAGGCTTGACTAAGTCTTTATAGAAATGGTCCAGGTCTCAGAACCATAGGTGAAAACTGGGAGGAGCAGTGTTTTATACAGAAGCAGCTTGATGCTCCTGGCAATTGTTATACTCTGAATCAGGGGTCTGAGACCAATGATGCACCTATTAGCTGAGGTGATTCTTTGCTTTATTTCATCTGTTGCTTCCCCATTGGAGTTAATCTGGCGTCCTAAATGAACAAAGTTACTGACTTTTTAAAAGGAATAGATGCCCATTTGAACGCTCTTTCCTTCTCTAGCTTCCTGTACTGTACCACCCTCGCAGTTTAGAGCTAGAACAGATATGTGTAAATTCACTAATACTAAGCTCTCGACTCTGCTTGATGGCGACTCTTAAAATTATCTCAGGGTATCCAAGAAATGATTATTAACTCAATTAAATTGAATGACTGCTAAATTTAATTAACATCTTCATTAACATCACAAGTTGCACACAATCTTAATGATTAACAATTATTGAAATTATACTTCTCATCAATTATCATTGAAAGTAGGTTCATAGACCAATTCAATTGCCAATAGTAATAGAGTTACAAAAGATTACATGAATTAATATGAGTTTAATGTTTAATTCGGTTTACTTGTTGGTTGAATTTCTTTCCGTTTGTGAATCCTTCCGTCGGAGTCTGCGATCTTGGAGATTGCGTTGTCGGCGATTCGGCTGATCCTGTTGTTGACACCCGATGACACTAACACTTGATTACTTCGGTTTCACTTTAACTACCACTGTTCACACCTACTCACTGATTCAGCATGTAACTAGTGTATACTACTAATTAATTTTGACACCTTAGTAACTGTGTTATTAAACTGAGTGCTCGCAATATCAATAATTCATCCCGAATACACTCCCACGTTCCGTAACTTCTAAATGCATGTGTTCGATTATCGATACTATAAAGTTCGGTAATTATCACCAAGTTATTATTATATTTATTCTAACAAAACTTTGATCTGATATACTTCGTTCACTGTAATACTAGGTTAATGTTATTAAAACGCACAACACGAACACTGTACTTATTAATTATCGCAAGTTTTAGTTATGAAATCGCAATGCGCGATAACGAGTCTGATAGTTGTAGTGTTCGCCGTAGACTGCTGACAATTTTCCGAACTACGTTTTTTATACTCCATCAAACGTTACCCATACTCAATATTTACAAATCGCTTTCCCATTGGTTTCAAGTACCGCGATATTTGATTTCCTACAACCCAACTAGCTAAATTCACCCGCTTAAAAGGGACGCTTTCTCCCATTCGTCAAAAAACAGCGCGTAGCGAACTTACACCGCGAAAGTGAAATGACGCTACATCGAGTTCTTTCTCTCTTCCCTCTCTTTCTAAATTCTAACGGTACAGTATTGTCTGAGCACTCAATTTTCCCTCAATTTCACTTAACTTTATGGCTTTTTTTAATACAATACATTTTATGATTTTACACCCTGTACGTGACTTGGTGTATAGCTTTCGCACCGCCAGACTGGCGCCTCGCCAAGGGTGTGTGTGCTTTGAAAAACACCGCTAGGCAGGTTTCTAACCGTACATCAACTCACATTACTTGCATTTCTTATCCTAATAAACATTTATTAATCATGATTCTATATAAAACCAGCGTAAAATTGGGCAGCATTCACTTTTTGCGTTATAACTGTGACCATGTATTTTGACTTGCTTTCGTTTATTATGTGACCCAGCCTCCTTGCGGGAACTTCAAGAGCTAGAAAGGCTTCAGTGACTGCTCGAAGGGACCTCCCGATTATATCTAGGCCATAGGCATATCCTAGGACTTGCACCAACCTGTTGAATAGAATGCCAGAGGAATCTATTCCAGCACCTCTCATAGCTTTTTCTAATTTAAGAATGAAGAGGAGGCAACTAGATATTACGATAAGAAATAAATATCCAAAAAAGTATCGTTTTCTTATTCAGGCTTGGAAATTTTCACTCTACCCTTGTATAGGCTGCGATTACAAACTTCTGCCACTCTCTACAGACATTTTCCCCTTTACTAGCATTCCTTCATTTTCTGGCTTGGTGTTGCTTGTATTTCTATGTTAACACCTTCTTGGTTGTATTTCAATTTCCCTTAGATAGGTTCTTTAAATCCACAAATCGTTTTTATGTCTTTCTGTGTCACTTGTGTACACAAATCTACATGTGTCTTTCTGTTCTCCTGGCAGTTGAAGATCCGGTCTGATACATTTCTGATTCCATTTCTCAAAGGTGGCCACAGTAAGTTAGTTGTGTTTCCTCTATCATGTTCAAGATATTCTTAGTCGTTTCATATATGTCTTCATTTGGTCTCAAAGAAAATGCATGCAAATTCATTTTACGACACGTTCTAGAGGCCAAAATACTACTTGAAACATTTCCTTTCTTGGTTGTGTACTATTTACTATTCATACACAGAAAATATATCAAAATCTATGAAACCTATCCTAAAATTGTCCTGAGCTACACTGTTGTAACGTATTAAAATTTTTCTCTAAAAGACATTCACATTGTTAAGAGATATTTTAAAATTATATGAACGCACAATTGGCCCCAGCAATGTACAGATCGTTATAGAGTATCCTCACATTCTGAAAGTATTAGGCTTATCTGACTATCAACAAAGTATTTATTCACTTCTGTACAGAATGTAAAATTATTTCCTTATCGACCTCAGTCTTCCATTACCTGACCGTATCGTCAAAATCTGCATTAAACTACGTAGGCAATATTGTTACTGTTGCCATAACCCTCTGTTAGTTTTGGTTCGTTTCCTCTTCTTCCAGAAGTTACTATGATAGCCGCGTGGTCGCATTCGTTTATAATGACTGTAATTAAACATATGGAATTCTTATTTTTTGTAAAATTAACGTAACATACTTCTATTAACACAATCGAGTATCCTTTTTTTGTAATAGATAACGGCAAGATGCCCTTCCGAATTATATTCTATTTGGTTCGTGGTTGGATACCTTATTGCATTCACATTACCACTTTCAAAAGATGATATCGTAATTGACGTATTTTGTAATTAAAATTGTACATGTTGGCAAAGAGATAAACAAAAATTCTGTTTTGTTCATTCTTCTAAAGTTCTAAGGAAGAGCCTTTCAAATAAATTTAATTGTAGCATGGTTTGAAGAACACATTTTTAGTACATAAGTGGGGTAGAAGGGGTAATGTACGACATTGAAGGGTTGTGCAGAATAGTACCGTCTCGTGGCGGCGTAATTGCCAATGCCCCCCTCCCCCGCCAAATACTCGGTGCAAAAGTCGTTTGTGGTGGAAACTCTTTCTCTCTGTTTACTCACGTAATATTCTTTTTCCCTCGTTTTATGTTTTTAAAACATACATAAAACATACTCATGCTTAATCACATACGAATAAATGTAATATTTTGAAGACGTTTCTCCACTTCTGTCTGCTCAAAATAATTATAATAATAAAAACTGTAATAAACACACACACACACACACACACACACACACACACACACACACACACACACACACACACACAAAGACATACACACAAAACGTAAACATTTTGTATCTCGACGTACCATGTTTCTAAAAATACGGTTGAATGTTTTTTATGCTCAATTATAAAAATAAGGAACAGTATTATCACTGTTGGACACAACTACAGAAAAATTATTCCGATTAGCGCTTTCAAGCTTCTCAGCTCATCGTCAGATCGGAACCACGGGTTGTTGTTATTTCGGATCTGACGATGAGCTGAGAAGCTTGAAAGATCTAATCGGAATAATTTTTTTATAGTGGTGTGCAACAGTAATAATTCTGTTTGTGATTATAACCACTAACACATCTTTCTTAATTAAACTTCTAATAAAAATAACGGCAAAAAATAAATTATATATGAATATAGTATGATAATTTATTTTAATTATGTTCCAACTATTACAATAAATTATGTCGTCATTGTGTGTTAAGTTAAAGAGTAATTTGTACAGTTTTATTTATAATTTATTTTTATGTATTTAAAATTAAATTATCCAATGGCTTGTTTTTTGCCTCTTGTACTCACGTAAGCTCACTCAATTTCGCATCGCTCATTTGAATTAGTACACTTTCTAGCTGGATGTCATTCATGAGTTCAGCAAATGAATGTGGTTGACAAAGCTTTATTTTCGGAACAGTTCCGAGGGAACTGATATCACGAACCGCAATATCGCGCTGGCCGAGGGATGTCATCAAGTGACATGTGAAATCAGACGACCAAGGAAGAATTCTCTCAGAACATTCATACATTATCTTGCGGTATTGGCGGTGTTGCCGGCTTGTTGGAAACAATTTTCCTAAACTCCAATGCTGTTACGTTTTGCCACACCATTGTCGTGTGTCGATTACTAGAAGTTACTGCTACTTATCGATTGTTTTTTTAAAGAAAATATTGGCCTACGATTCCTAATTTTAAAAAAACATGCCGACAATGAAGTGGTAGTTGGTAAAATTCAGGCGTGCTTCCATACGATCTATTATATACACACATATTTATATGTAAAAATTTCCTTAATCATTAAAAAAAAGTAATGATAAAAAATAACGCTTTGCGGGAGGTCCAATCGATCACACTTAACCACTGAACTAATATTATTCTATACGCGTGGTATTTTAAAACCCGTTTGCAATGTTCTTCTTACACTCTGATCTAAAATGTATGCTTTGGTGAAGAAAAACATGGAGACCGTGTTAGGGCTAATCTGACAGATGCGGTGTTTATGGGCACCCTCACGCTACGTTTCGTCAAGTTAATTTCCTTTTTGGAAGCAAAATCAGTGTTTCTAAAATTATTAACGTACAAAATATTGTATTTCTAGTAGGCTGATCTGGGTTTCGATTTAAATTAAAATATTTAGAAACTAGATGCTGTGGACTGTGTAGCGTGCCACCGGACTATGATTTTCAAAGTAACTTCAATTACAAAAGCACAATAATCGCCACGCGATATGGCGGGAAATATAGTAGTTTCAATAACAGTACTACGCATCAATACTGCCACCTAGTTTCTAACAGTAGTACCAACATTATAACTTCTACAGAATCATCAAGTTGATTGCCAGAGAGTTTCTGTTTTCTTTGCAAAACATCCGACTACGATGTTTTACGGCTTATTTACTCGCAATTTTAAGACCCCAGTGACCACATCACAGATCTGCATTCTTCGGCAATATTATGTCTTCCAACATCATGACGTACCATTTCATACCAGCTGTTTTTCTTTAACATCAGTCATCCACTACCCTCTCTTGTCTTATATCATTTCGTTACCTCTTCTAGATAATCCTCAAGATTTTTTTCCATACGAATAATGTCTACTTGTATAATTTCAACTTCATTATATTACTTTCTGCAATTCACCATGCCTCTATTCAGTAGATGACACTACTTTTAATAACATATTTACGGATATTAATCTTCTCGTTTTTTGAATAACCTAGCTTTGAAGAATTCTAATAAAATAACACATTCTCTTCCTAGTTTTAATTTATTTGCCTTCTAATGTTTCGTATTCGTCTCGAAGATACCACAAATAATTACTCAAGAAATTAAATCCAGATGTATAAATGTATCTTAAATAGTCTCTTACAGAACAGAAACAATGTATTTCACCAAGACGGAGTAGACATGTTAAAATATTCAGATTTTCTGTCATTCCGATTAAAACACAATTAATGTAGATTCCTTAAAATTTTATAATTTATATACCTTTATAGAAAACTGTTAATTTTTAAAATTCTTCAGTGTCTGCAGAAGTTACAAACACTTTACAAAAATCTGCATTTAACTTGAAGCTCATTATATTTTCTTATTCCAGCCGTTTTGATTGTAACGGGAAATAATCATACAAACAAAATATCATACTTTATTTTTCAGTTACTCAGATAAAACTGTTAATGCAGGCCTATTTATAGGTTTTACTTTTTTAAACTAAATCGGAAATTTTATTTTTTATCTTCTAAATAATTCAGAGCGTTGAAAATTTTTCATTTCTTTAAGACATATTATTGTCGGCTTAGCTAATTGGAATACGCCAGATACATTACAGTTTTCTGACAGAACGTGTTGTCAAAAAGGACGTAAACTTCCTCGTCCGTTTAAAAAAAGTGTGGGAAGAAAATTCTGTAGATACATAAATGAATCGTGAATCGTGTTTTGAAGAGCACACCTCAAGTACGTGGTAGACGTAAAACTTAATACACCGCCTTTGACGCTTTAAGTCGTAATGCAGAGCAGTTCTCTTCGTAAGGGGAAACACGCTTACCTCTTTGCTATTTGCGTTCCACGCCCTCTGGCAAATAGTTCTGAGTATCTCAGCATTATTTTTCCCAAATGGCAATGTCGGTTGTGTGTTTTTATATATTTTTGTTTTCTTATAATGCCCTTGTATTTTATTTTTTGCTTATATACTGTAATATAGAACAATAAATATAAATAAACTTTGAAAACGCTGGTGTGTTTCTATTTTTCATAATTTGTTTAAATGTGTATTTATTATTTAACGTGTTACTTTACAGTTTCTTATTTACTCTACTTTTTATGAAAATACAGGGAACCACATATTTGTGTTTAAATAGTTTTATTAAAGTTAATATATGATAAATTATTTTGTCTAAATCATATTACCAAAAAACATTAATTGGCAATGGCAATTGTTAAGGGAATGGAAACACTATTGAAAAATAATGAAAACATTTATTACTAAACAGCACGAATAAGTTCATTTTACCATAAAAATTATAAGATAATAAGATATACTTAATGTTTAAATACATCAACACTGTATTATGAAGATTGACTGAGACTCAACAAAAAAAAGGAATTTCTTGTATAATAAAACACTCACATACTAAAAACATTAATTTTATTCAGTTCATTAGCAAAGCGATAAAATATAAGGTAATGTAATCTGGAAGAACATAAACACGGCACAACGCTTAATTAAATTAAAGTGTACTGTCATAAAGTTAATAACTAGAAAATCAACATTTTTATCTTTTACTTTTAACCATAAATTTGAAGATATCAGATCGTTAAAACCTGGTTTCTCTAGACAACTCAAGTGTTCAATGTGGCCCTCGTTCATTTATTCAAAAATTCCACCCACCTTCATTACGATTGTATGGAGCATTCCATAGACTTCCATTCAGTTGCATATACTAGTAAAGTTAAAAGGAAAGGAAATGGGTAATGCATATGATGTGTTTTATCACTTCCCGTAAAATGTTGTTTAGGCCTATCTCACGATCTATCTACCATTTGTTTTTCTTTAAAAATGTTTTGAATTAAATAAAAAAGTACCAATAATTTAATTGACAATATTTCTAAAAGGAAAGTATGTAAAGTAATTGAAAGTTTAGTAGGCCTAATAATTTATCATTAGAGATTCGGAAAAAAAGTAACTCAGTTTCTTTTAATTTTTAAGACGCAGAAAAGTACGTGATTATTCTAAGAAAAATCAGGTAATATATTTTACTAAGAAACAAATTTAATGTTGCAGTTACTTCTTATCCAAATTCCATGAAGAACTTTTTGAAAGATTGATAGTGAAAGGAGTAATGTTTTATGAGATATAAACATGTTTTTATGTGTACAAATTATTATAAATTTAGAATTGAATATTTAAATCTCCAGCCATTTTAAATATTTCTAAGACAACATTTTGTGTTGTTTTATTTTTAAAAGAACTGTCACATTACTAAGTATACAGAATTTTAACTCTGTATTGCATACCATTAAGGAACTCGTTAATTTTTCTTTTAACAATGCGTACAGTTAAGGAAACAGGAAACAAAGTATTTGTTAGCTTATGTTTATTGGATATTTTTCCTTCCGATTAATGAATCATTTAGTTATGTTTAGCACCTAATATTATTTTATTAAAATACATTTTCAACGGTCCAAAAATGAGCTTATGAGAAAATTGGAAATATTAAAACATACAGTAAATAATAAACTAAAACTCTAAAAAAAACTATTTAATACCAAAAACGATAGTATTTTCAAATTTACTAATTAATAAAATAAGAAGTATTTTGTAGACCTATTATATTTCTTAATTTCTTTATATAGCATATTTTATACTCGTATAAAAGCATTCATTAAATTTAGTCTAAGTATGAAACAGCTGTTAATAATAATTAATTTAAAAAATTGTATAAATTCTTATGGAATACTCATAGAACAAGAAAGCACGATACTGATCTGACTATCAGATCTTCAACGCAATTACAAGACTTTAAATTTTTTGTAATATTTCTGTAAACAGCTATCTCATGTACACGGAATTCTGCATTGTCCAAGATAGAGCAGATTATCTCGTTTTTATACAAAAATTAATCCGTGTTATTCAGTAATAAAAAATATTATAAACAATCATTGTAGGGTAGAAGAAAAGTCGATAAGACACAGGTAACTCAATTAGCTCTAACACAACTTGCCTCCAAGACGCTTAACAACATCATCACGTAGCCCTATATGTGTGTGTTCGTGTGTATTAAACTTATTTCACTTGTTGATAGGAAACTCGTGCAATTTTTGAATTTCCCGCGCTAGAAATTTTCACATGTTGTTGTTATGTGTCTTACTGACGTTTTAGCCCTACGGAATCCACATTTTAGATTTGACAGTTAATTGAGTCAGTTGCGTTTTGGAGCAATAGATTTATAGACTTTGCTTTAACACACACACACACACACACACACACAATAGTAAGCAGACACCACATATATAAGCAAAAAGATATGGAGGGAGATTGGGTGAGAGAGAAAGAGGAAGAGAGATAGAGATACTTAGTTGCGTTTACGCTTGCATTCAGCGGGTACATATAGAACGTTATACATATTGATTGCTATATAATGGCCATCCGGTTTATGACCTTGTAAATGATATTTAAGGATACTATAGTCGACTATAAATGTCATTACACCAGGCCATAGAATAATCCGGCCTACGTCTCTTTGTTAAAGTCAGTGACCCCCCCCTTTCAACATCGAGTCAATGAGTTCGATAATAAAACGCGTGCAACCTTCGCGGCTACATCGATTAGAGTATGCTGTATATTTTTTTGCATTTAATTGACAATGGTTGATTTTTTTTCTTGTTTTAACGGATTGAAAGTCTACTGTTTTCTTTAAATGTAGAATAGCTTTAGCAAATTTGTCCTTCGTAAGGAAGAACTTGCTAACTTGTAGGAACATTCTCATAAAATTTCTTCTACGCGCCTGTATATGTCTATGGATAAAGACAGAGCATCAAATAAAATATTTCGACACGGTACTAAAGCTGGATCCCACAATACAAAGGAGGACTCGAGTAAAGAATCATGACTAATATGTGACAAAGTTGTGGAAAGCATCATTAGGAGGAACCGCCGATAAATGGGAGGACTTGACTAAGCACAGTGCCTATGCGACTGTGATGATAGATAAAAATATTAAGGAAAGACTTGCTAGGAAAACTAAGCCAAATATATCTGTATCCAGTGTCTGTAGAGGTAGGGTTTAAAGGAATAGGTGTCTGTAGAATATGTGTCAAAGGAAGGAATGAAAATAAAATCAACCGGTAAATCTGGTAACTGAAATAAAAGCCCAACCAATTTTTGAAGAAAAAGTACTGAGTAATTGAAGTCATTAAGATTAATAATTAATTTTTATTTATTTATTTTTAAAAACTATTAAAAACATGTAATCACCACCAGTAAGTATTAAAGTTTAGAAGTAAACAATCTTCTTATTTGTTAAAGGAACTAAAAAAATTATGCATTTAATGACTTGCTTACTCACGATAGTTTAGTACTCACCAATAATGCTGGAACGTACCTAGCTTTATTGTGTACTTTGAAACGTTCAACTAACTTTTTTATCGTTTTCTTGTTACGTCCGTGAAAAATGTTTAACAATTTCACACAACTTTCATATTACATTAGTAAAACTTTCATTGTCATTATACGGGCTAAGTGTGTGTTATTTATTGATAATTTAATGCTGTAAAAATTTTTTAATTTAATAAGATTAATTTAAATATCTGTTAATAAGATTCAAGACGACACTACAAATTGCATTTCATAAATGCTTAGAAGACTAATAACTTGTTTGGATTAAGCATGTAAGATATTATATATAAATTACTTTGAAGGAGAAACATAACATTAATTATTAAAAACACACAAATGAACTGCTTTAATGCTGCAAAGTAGTTAATATACTAGTCAAATTGAAAACTCAGGAAATGTGCAATGAATCTGATATGTTTCATCACTTCCCGGAAAATGCTGTTTAAACTAATCTAATGATCTGTATACCATTTGTTTTTCTTTAAAAGTGTTTTGTATTAAAACTCATATTATTTGCTGATGTTAATATAAACAATTTTTGTCAACTACATCTAAATATTTTGAGGCGCTGAAATGTTTAGTGTATAGACTTATTTGTAGTTTAGATTTTTTTAGGTCACTTGGTAACTCAAGATTTGTAAAACATACGTTTTACGTGCGCATCAAATGTAAAAAGAACCCAATTATGTTTTGGTGTCTGATTTATGTTAATACATACAATGGGTAGTGTTTGCGATACAAACCTTTTAACGCGTATTGTACAATGTTTTGTAAGTAAGCACATATATCTACATCAACACTTGAGAGGTAAACAGTGTGTGACTTGGATTTTTAGAAAATTAAGATATTGGCATATTATAAGTTTTTACTCCGTACATTTTTATGAAGTAAATGATGGTATCTACATAATACCAAAAAGATGGTATTTTCATACGGTACAGTAGTACAGTATGAAAAAAGCAAATCCATTTTGTAAATTGTAAAAGTAGCAAGTGCCAGAAATAATTGAAAAAAAAAACAAAAAATTTCTTCACACAATTGGCAAGCAATATAATAAACATAAATGCTAATCACAATAAAGTATATGAGTTTGCAATACCATAATAAAACGAATACATTAATATTGTAATTACCTTTACTTTCCGTTTACTCTGAGTTAGTTGAAGTGGAGTTACGATCACTTACCTCTGAGGTGCCGATATAGTTTTAAGGAATATAATTTATTGGCTTACATTGCGGGAACGAAAATATGTTACAGTGAAATTTTCAGTAACATTACAAGTACCAAGAGCTTCTAAAAATAAATTCAATTTCGTGTCTAAATAATTCGTAATCTTGATTGTGGAATCTTTTCCTTCTCAAAAAAATAATTTATGCATATATATGAATGGAACGAACTACGCGTAAATGAATGAACAAACTGTAACTTATTTACTTTACATAGATTTAAACTCATGTTAACTAACAACAAGAAAAAATCGGCATATGTACAAGTGCATAAAATGTAATGCCTAGCATGTACATTGGGTTCAAACTTCATGTACACATTAGATGTTTATAAAATGTTTGTAAATAACATGTATAACAATTCTGAGACACTGTTGTGACAACTCAAGTATTCAGCATCACCTTCGTATCAGCCATTCCGAATCGAATTATGTTCCTATGTTCAACTTCCGTAGTGACCCGCTGTACTGCATCATTAACGTACAGTGTAAAACGTTTAACACGAAAACGGTTAACAAAAATTCTCGGTTAACACAAAATATGGCTCAGGTCCAGTTGTTGCTTTTATTTTACAATTGCAGTTTGAAAGATTAACAAGAAAGTTTTGCCTATAAAATATCGATTAGTAGGAAAATTGTATTTATCTCAATTTTATTGTTGGCTTTCAATAGTTCTATAATAAATAAATGCATACATGCAAGCAACAAAACAGTGCAAGTTGAAAACTGTAATAGTGATGAGGGTGCCGACGAACTTGACACGGTAAATGACTGAAAATACGAGTTCCTACCGCTACCCATACGCTTTCGTTGCTGAACCATGTTTGTCAATATGTAAAAACCAACTTCGAGAGTAAAATGTTTTACCGCATTGAAATTAGAACAAATTGTTGAAGATCAAGTAGTGCTGAATTGTGTGCAAAAGAAAATAACGGACTATTTTGAAAATAATTGAACATTGCACTGCAGGAACTTTGAAAGACATAGGCCTACTACATTACTGAGCTAAAAACCCTTAATCGTAAGACTAAGTGAAAAACAGTTACAGTGCGTGTGTACAAAATTTTAAGAAAATTAACCGGTTTTCCCAAGAAACAAACCAGAAATTTTTCACGAGGGGAAAGAAAACGTATATATGTAAGTACCGTTGGAATATTCTTTAATGCTTTATTTTATTACACAGTATAGTAAGTAGTGTCTTGTATTTGTTCATTTATCTAGTGTTATTTTCTTTTTTATCAGTTTAACACAAAATTTTGTTAACAAAAAAAGAACAGGCGGTCTTCGTCATTTCGCGTTAAACATTTTCACTGTAATTGTAATCTGCTTCTTTAAACAAAGAAAACCAAAATGAACTATTTGATCAAATCTTGTATATACTCGTATGTCATCGCTGGATACGGAAGTCGCTTACACGACATGTTAAGACCAGTGTGCGCTGTATGTGGGGGTCAGGTAGTAGCTACTGCTGACACAGCCTCCCTGGGGACGCTACGCCACGCCATGCCTCGTCATGGTTACACTGACAAGTAGGACGCAATCTACTACCCCTCACCTGTCACACGATCACGGCAACCCTTGCGGTAATCACTTATAGTGTGTTAGCAGCAATCAGCGACCGGTGTAAACATAATAACACGTAGAAGTAAACCGAACGAAGGAAAAGGCAACGCAGGCTAAGAAAAATGTGAAACACGGATGTGTAGTGAAATATAGAAGACACACATAACGGATGTGATAAGAATGATATTCTGAACAAGGTTTTGTCATCTAATAAACGAAAACAAAATTCTATTAAAAAATTCTATTAAACGATTTTTAGTGGTCCGGTTGACAGTATTATAATATGTGTAACATAAATCAATATAAATTATTCAGTTAAAAATTTCGGTTAAACTAGTATGCTCACTGAACTGCAGAACTAGCTCATTATTTTGAACGTCGTATATTTATCATTACATAAATTTCAATATCAGATTATTTTTCAATTATAAGAAAACTACGAAAATGCTGATTACTCTGCTATTTCTTTAGTAATTGAACAAGTTTATTGCAATATAGAATATAAATATAATACAATATAAATTAGAAATGAAAATTAGAAAAATTGGGCTACTTAGTTCTAGATATACTGATTGTCTGTTCGATTTTTATAGTCTCATAAAAATTATTTATCTCTTTTTTTGGCTCCTAGGGTTCTAAAATTTTAAGTTTCTATAGCTTGACACTACATTCCGATGTAAGTTAAAATTCTTTTTAATATGATACTACCCATAACTTTCTGCGATTTTATCAAAGTATTTACCCTTTTTAGACTCTGACGTCTATATAAATTTTTAATTAAAAAATAACTACTAAATTATAATTGTAGTTGTAATTTCCATTAATTTTGTAGCAACATGAAGTTTTACGATTTTTTAAAATGTTGATCCTTTCACGTTTTTACCTGCCTCAACCCTATTATTAAGGAGAACAAACTGTAAAAAGCGTCTTATTGCGTACAATAACTTAAACAGATAGCCAGACTGACCGACAAATGCCAAACAGTCGAGTTAAAAATAAGAACTCCTTTAAAAAATATTACTTGGAATCGCAATTATAGATGTACCATGTGTGTGTGTGTGTGTGTGTGTGTGTGTGTGTGTGTGTGTGCCAGCGCGCAAGCATATTGAAAGTTAAATGGTTTGAAGCTGACTGCACTTGTAGAAATCAATTGTGACTGGGTGAGTTAAAACATTTATTGGTTATTTCTTTTCTTAATATAAAACATACACAGTTATATCTGAAAATTATAAGTTTAAGAATATATGAATTTTGAAATATTTGACAGTTAGTCAATTAAGGATAGTCTTCAACTTTTTTATATATTGATCAAGAGTTTTATAATTTTACTCTCCTGGATTTTCTGGGTTAAGTTGGTACAGTCCTTACGATCTCACGGGCTTGCACCTACGCTCTCATACAGTTCGATCTCCTCGTAAGGTACAATGTTGATCTCAGGATTTCCTCGTGGGCGTTTTGTTGGTCCAAGTTGTTGCTGACAGTCATCGGTCGTAGAAGATCTCGAACGCTGTGCCTGACTTCGTGGAATTAAATATGGCCACTTCCTCGACAATACACTCCGACTTCCCAAAGACTATGAAAGACTGCCTTATTAGAGACTGAAAAGACCGTCTTACTCATGGCTTACCCGTGCTTTTTATAATTCGTTTTAGATTGTTCGCAAAAATCGATCACGTGTTGATGGACATGAACTTCCGGTTTCTAGACTCTTACAAACCGCATGTCTTCAATTGGACGTGCTTGCATAGTTATTTACTTTGTCAGCTGAATGAATGCCATTAAAATGATATATAATATTGAAATATTTAGTTATAAAAGGTATTCTTTTTTACACTAATATATATGACTTAAAGTGTGTTTGTTAATTGTCTTATTGTTAATTATCTTTACACCCTTCGTTACGCGCACAACGCTAATTCACTTTTTTTACTAAAAATAAAGTTTTATCATATTCGCATCCCTTTTGCGCAGGCCACCAACTAAGGCTTATTGTAAATACGTCCCCATATGTCACACATGGTGTGAATGTTTGCCTCATTGGAATATATATTGCCTTGTCTTACCCTGAAATATTCCAGTGAGATATTCAGGGGCATATTAGTTATTGAACTTGTAACGTACTGCCGCGTTACAAATCCAGGGAACCCATCTTAACTGACCTCTGCCAATTACATGGGCTGCCTACGTTGTAACGAACTGTATTAAAATCAAATTAATTGAACAAATTACTCACTATCAGTGTAAGGAAACAAGGGAAGGTATTTTACTGATTTATGCACTCATTTTCATGTGTAACAAGACGACTTCTCTTTATTTAACAACAGTTACTGACAGATCCCATGACATCATTATTTAAACTAAAATATTTAAATGCCTTTCATACAACTTTGGGATCAAATAGACTATATATTCTGATACTTCGGATCCGAGTTTACTTTCTGTATATTTCTAGTAAAGACTTCTAATTATTTTCAGTTCATTTTAGAAGCTTGCAAGACTTCTTTAACCATTGGAAGAATGGTACTATTACTTGGAACGATAATAAGTTACATTAACATTTAAAGCGTTACAACGTATGATAACTGAATTTTTACAGTAAACTCTTAGATTTTCTCATTATAATGTTTACATAAAATTAATCGTCTTTGAAAGGTCTCTTTTAGAAGTGAGTAGTGTAACAAATATGATTAACTCTCGATAGCCAAGCTATCGAGTCACCTTTACAATTGAACGTAGAAACCTCGTCCTGGGGCGTCCGTCTTGGGAATCCTTGTAGTCGGCGTCATCATCTGGGTCGTGTCTTCGGCAAGAATAGGTCGGATGTTCACAGAGGAGATTGAAGCTTTCTTGGTGTAAGTATATGTAGATTCTCGGATGTCCTAAGCAGCGTCTTATGCATGGTATACGTGTCTTTATGAAGTTCCTGCAGATCACATCTTCAGGAGTGATGTTGTAAATGGAGTTACCTCTTGAAGGGAGTCGTCATCTTGCTTACCACTAGTTCTGTTTTCGTGTTACATTTTATATCTTCTTGTTACCACATATTTATGTTATTGGTACATAACACACGCTTCCCACTTTTAGCAGTGGTAGTTAATATACTACATTTAAATAAAACAAACCAATTAAAAACATTTTGGTAGAGCATTCGCTCGTACGTCTGTACTGTGTGAAGGCAACATAGCGAGAGACTTTCTGCTCGCTTCAACTGGTACTTAACAAAGGAGAGGGGCAACTACTCCGCGACAATATAGTCCCTATTTTTATTTAAGTTAACATTCTTATTACCAAAAGCTATACCTTAATTATACATATATATTTTAAGTGAGTTATTTTAACTACTATTTGTGTCTTCAGATTTCTAATTATAAACATTATGAT
Organism: Magicicada septendecula; assembly: GCA_034769895.1. Taxonomy (NCBI): domain Eukaryota; kingdom Metazoa; phylum Arthropoda; class Insecta; order Hemiptera; family Cicadidae; genus Magicicada; species Magicicada septendecula. The sequence goes on from CM068375.1 coordinate 322,168,922, forward strand.
TTTTATATCTTCCTAAATTACAGAACTCGGTAAACACGTTGAGTCCGGAATTAACAGGTCACCGCATGATGACAAGCAAAGGGTTAATTATGATAATAATAACTTTTTTACAATTCGCCCTTTTTATTAGTGTTTCTTTGGATATCTTAAGTACTTCACATTCTCATACTGAGTAAATACAGGGGTTTTAGGTATTATAGTGAGATTTAAAATTACTTAATCGCTCACAAACTTAATTTTTGTATTTTTACGATTACAGTTAGAATTTAAATCGTCACATACTCCACCGCTTAAATTTCACGTTACGGTTTTTTTTTTTTTTTTTAAACGCACAACTGGGGACTAGGAGTATGAATGGTGTCAGAGTGTGTAATTTCTTTCACATAGTTATTGGTTAGAGTTATATCTCTTGCTTCTTCTCCATAACACAATATACTTTCATACTTTCTTATTAACTACTTTTTTTTTCATACTATTCACACTTAATATTTACAAAATAAAACACAAAACTCTTTCTTATCTCTATCACTTAAATCTACTACCGGTTTTTTCTTTTTGGTTGTCTTACTCTTTCTCTGTAGAGTAATTTTCTAAATCTTTGCTATTTAGAATTCAGTCTAATTTTCATCTAGTACTAGCTTTCATCTAGTAAATGAGTAGATAACTCATCTAGTTAATGAGTACTTATTAACGTATTCTTCGCAGAACTGGATCTCAGGTTGATCAGGCCTCATTTCCAAACTCTACGTTTAACATTTTCCACGGTTTCAGAAGTATAATATACTTCACTACCTAGTATTCCCTTTTCTATTTTGGGTTATACTATTCCGTCTCTTCTTCTTATACAATTTTAGCTGCGAAATATGCGTTCTCCGCACATATTTTCGAGTCGCAGGTTCGTACAGGGCTACTGTAACTGGAGTTAGGTACTTCTGGATTTGGTAAGGGCCACAACATCGGTATGATAGTTTAGAGGTGGTCTTATCAATTGCACTACTAGTGGGGTGAGTCTTATACATTACTAAGTCACCTACTTGGTACCTAATTGAATTGTTATGAATACCTTTCTCGTGGTATTTTCTGGATTTCTCTAAGTTTGCTCTTAAATTAGAGCGGGCTTTATTCCATATTGCTTTATCTGTTTATCCGTTATTTGCGGAGGTAGCAGGTCGGGTATATTCCATCTTGTGGACAAAGGGTGGTTTGGTCGGTATTTGTACAGTAACTCAAACGGGGTCGACTTGTGACCTTCGTGATAAGCTGAATTAAAAACGTATTGAATCCAGGATAGGTTTTGGTCCCACGACGTATGATCGTTCGCATGATAGGCGATTAACGCAGATTTGAGGTTTCGTAGATACCTTTCAGCAATATTGCCTTGCGGTCGATACTCCGTAGTGATTATATGGTCTATTCCTAACTTGAAACACATATTCCTAAATTCTTTCGCTTTAAACTGTGGTCCATTATCTGATACTATACGTACAGGTGTACCGTAGTCTTTAAATAATCTTTCCTGTAATATTTTTACAGTCGTCGACGCTAATGCTCGTCGCATGGGATACATCCAAACAAATTTGGTGAAAGAATCTACACAGATGAGTAACATTGTATTACCTGATTTGGATCGTGGATATGGACCTGAAAAGTCTAGATAAAGTTTAGAAAAAGGGGTCTTAGGGATTTCTGAAATCAGTTGGCTTACTTGATTATTTCTGGCTGGTTTACTGAGGGCACATAATGTACATTTCTTTACGAAACTGGCTATTTCGCTGTTCATATTTTTCCAATGATGTTCCCTTCGAACACGATGTATTGTCTTATTGATTCCCATATGGGCTCCTATCGTAGATGAATGGAAGTATTCCATCAGCATGGGCTTAATTACATCAGGGGCTATTATTCTTAGTTCTTTTCCGCTTCTTATCTTGTGACATAGAACATTTTTACTCAATACGTATTTCTCGGATTTAATACCTTGCGTAAGTTGTTCTATAATAGGCTTCAGTAAGGGGTCTTGTTGTTGATACAGAGCAATGTTTGTAAAGGCAAGGGGGAACTCAGTAATTACGGCGTTAGTAAGTGCTATTTCCGGATTCTCCTTGCTTTCCGGAGTTTTAGTGGGCGACTGGAACATACGGGACAGGGTATCAGCGACTACGTTTTGGGTACCTTTCATATGCTGTACTCTGAATTTGTAGCAGTTTAACTTCAATATCCATCTTCCAATACGTCCTAACTGTTTAGGGTGATTCAGTAACCAAGATAACGCTTGATTGTCAGTTCCCAAAAGGAATTCTTTATGTTCTAGGAAGGGTTTAAACTCCTCGAATGCAAAAACAATTGCTAAACATTGCAATTCATATGCGGAATACTTTCTTTCTTGGTCGCTCAGTGTTCGCGATGCATAACTAATAGGTAGTCTACAGTTTTCTATCTCTTGATATATCACTGCACCTAACGCTACACTGGAACTGTCGGTCTGCACTACGAAAGGTTTCGTGAAAACCGCTAGTTGCAAAACTGGGGGAGATATAATACTTTCTTTAAGTTGCTCAAACGCGTTTTGATGTAGTGAGCTCCATTCAAACTTCGTTCCCTTCTTTCGTAAGGAATTTAGGGGTGCTGCTATTTCGGCAAGATGGGGAATATATTTGTGGAAATAATTTACCATTCCCAAAAATCGGGCTATACCTTTTGCATCTCGTGGGGGTGAAAATTCTCTAATAGCGCGGGTTCGTTCGGGGTCAATGCTTACCTTTCCATCGCTTTCACGATGTGACCTAAGAATGAAAACTGTGGCACGGCAAAACTTACCTTCTTTGGGTTAACAGTCAATCCTGCTCTTAGTAACCGAGATAACACTTCGCGTAGGTGTTTAAGATGTAGTTCCATAGATTCGCTGTATATAACGATGTCGTCCAAATAGTGATACACATATTTAAATTTAATATCGTGAAATATCCTTTCTAATAGTCTACTACATACGGAACTTCCTTGAGATATTCCAAAGGGTACTCTAGTAAATTGGTACAAGTTAAAAGGAACTGCAAACGCGGTTAGACGTTTTGATTCTTCAGAAAGGGGTATTTGGTGAAAAGCTTGATTCAGATCCATAACCGTAAAGACCATAGCTTTAGTGAAGTAATGGAAAGCACTATGGATGTCTGGAAGAGGGATAGATTCAAATTCTATTCTTTTGTTTAATTGCCTGTAGTCTACAACTAGTCTGTGTTTATCGTGACCTTTTGGTACTAAAAAGGAGGGTGAAGAATATGGGGACGTAGAGGGTTCAATGACTCCTTGCTCCAACAACTTGTTGATATGGTTTCGCATCATTTCCATCTTGGGAGGCGACAACTTGTACGGAGGTAGGCGTATTACTTTCTGATCGCTCAGATCAATTTTATACTCTATTAGTTTAGTGAGTCCTAGTTTAGGTGTAAGAACTGAGGAAAATTCTTTTATTAATTTCAGTATTCTCTCTCTATCTCTACTTTCTAGATGAGATAAATCTGACTTTTGGTGTATTATATGTGCAGTAGATGAACAATTTTTTTTTCTTTTTCTCATTATTACAATCAAATCGATACTTCCGTGTACGGTCAAATCGAAAATAATATTTTTGCTCATAGATGTCAAGAATCATTCCCGTTTTACTAATAAAGTCTGCTCCTAATATTAAATAGGGTCCTAACTCCTTACATACTAACATTGTAAACATCCAGGTTAGGTTCTTGATTTTAACCTTAACGGTAATGCTCAGGTTTATGATTATATTATGTTTATCGGCGGTAGCACACTTTATATTCACCGGTTGACTCCGTTTTACTAGATGGTGTTTCGCTAATTTGTCCGCTAATTCTTGGCTGATTAAAGTTCTACTAGATCCCGAATCAATTAAGGCGATGGTGGTGGTAACGCCTAAGTCAACTCGTATTAATGGTAATAGATTTTTAGTCCAGTTACATTTATTAATCGCGTTACATTTTTCACGAAATTCTCTCACATAGGGATCTATTTCTTTCGAACTTCTTTTCTTTCCACGTTGGTTACAAAATATTTTATTATTATTATTTTTTTATTATAAGTTTCTTTGCGTTCACCAGATTTCGAGTAGCTGCGGAAGACACAGGATTTCGGGTCTCCCTGCCTTACATGTTTTTTTGGAGTTGGGTGATTCCGTTCCAATGGCTTACTCTTGCAGTCTTTTCTTATGTGCCCATATTTGCCGCAATTATAACAGATGGGTTTATTGCGAGGTGGGTACTTTGTTTCCGCTTTATAAGGTGTTACACTTAACTTACCAGATTTGCGCACATTGTGAGGTCTACTGAAAACTTGCCATTCATGCGAGGTTGTTACATCAGGCACTAGTGCTCGCAATTCATTTCTATTAGTTCCAGCGGTTTTCATTGCTTGTCTATTTTGATCGGAGTACCATAAATTTGACGAATGGATAGTGCACTGTTCTAGATCAGCAATTGTGTTGGGTCTATTTATCAACGGTAAACGAGATCTTTCTTCAGGTGACAGTCCTATTAAAATGGTGTCGACCATTTGTGTCTCATTCCAGTCTACACGTAGTAGTCGAGATGACTCCCTGATATCGGAGATGTAATGAGCTAATCTCTCCTGATTTCCTTGAACTCCGAGTACAGTCTTTCTTTTAATTTCTTCGTAAATACCGGTTGGGATAAAGTACTTTATTTTCGAGCTATGTAGCTCTTCTACTGGAAATGTAGAGGTTAGAGCTTCTATGACACGATTCTTTAACGGGGGTTTACATTTCGGTAGCAGAACTTGCAAAATTTGCCAGTCATTCAGCTGATGTAGATCTTTTATCTGCAGGAGATAGCTAATGAAAGTTAGTAGTTTGGAGACATTTAATCCATCTGTGTAAGGGATTTCAGTTAAGATTTTCTCCACTGGATGAGTCATTTTACCGTATAGGTCCGCGTTATGGTTCATGGTTGGCATTCCTTTAGGAGAACGATTTGATTCATTCGGGGTGGTCAATTCATGATTTCCGGGACGAAACTGAAAACACTCGGGAGGAGGGGCATTTAAATCTCTATCAGTATTTTGCTCTTGGTTCGCTTGCATTTGCTATACGGTGGGTGAGTTCCGATCAGTGTTAGGCGGAGGTAGATCAGTAGTAGGTGATTGTACTGGGGAGATGTGTAATTTCTTTAAGGACTTCTCTATTTCGTCCATCCTGAATGAGTCGGATCTTCTTCTTAAGTCATTAATAATTGTGGGTAAGCGGCGTAGAGCTTCGTCAGCTAGGTTTTGTACTTCAAGAGGTATTTCCGTGAGATTAGGCCAGATCAACAAATTTTTCATTCGCCGGGTTAAATGCTCTATTCTCTGGGTAGTCCGCAAAATTATCGCCGGAGATTTCTCGTCTTGGAGGGTTTGAGACAATAAGGTAAGCTCACTATACTTGGCATTACAAATTTCTCTCTCGCTCTCATAATCGAGTTCGCTTAGGTTGTTTAATTGCACGGGTGTATCAAATCCACATTCGCGAATTGACCTACGTAATTCCGCGACTGTTACATTCGCATGGGGTAATCCACGCAAAAGAGCTTCGTAAGACAGCTCGTCTTTTAATAACAAATCCGGATTGAATTGGGCCATTTTTATCTTAGTTCTAACACATTAAAACGTACTTAAAACTAATTCTACAACACTACACATATATTACACATATATAAGATAAATTCTTGAGTAAATAATTTGCATAATTCAGAAAAGAACAATTTCTCTTGTAAGGGAGAGACAGAAATTCCACACACATATTTGTCAAAGTTAAATAGCCGATCAGCTGTTTTCTGGAATGTAGGTCACCCTCTTTATTTGGTAAACAAAGGTAGGATCAGTGTGTCCGTGAGAATGCGGGGGTTTTGACGCTCACGTATTGTTCTCTACACAATGCCACCGATTAACTTCCTTAACAGGTCATAACTGGAGGAGCTAGCTGGCACGCATAGGGTGAATCTTATTCAAAAATGCACACCTCTTCAATTTACACTAGTATTACGCTTTATAACAGTTTGACTTTATTCATTCATGTACTTTCCCCAATTAAAATTATTAATAATTTTGGTCACAATTTCAAGTTACGAAATTCTTGTCACGTAATTAACTGGGTCTACTTTACACAGGAGCATTATTATTATTAACAAAGTTTTTTTTTTGGTGACAACAGACATACACTAACATATACTATGCAGATTGAATAATTATAATGCAGGAAACAACAGGTCTTGGATTGTCATAATACAAACCTGTTAAAGACTGCTCAGTTGACCGAACATTACAATTCATGTATGCAAGTAGGTACATGCACATATCTTCATTGTAGGAAGATACAATGATTTTTCAATTTATACAGACTATCTTTTACGTATGTAAAAACAAATTCATTTTTTTTTTGAAAATTAAAGTTACATTAATTACATTCTCTGAGTGAATAGATCAATAACTGAATGCCGTGAGTTATTTAATTTACTAATAAATTAATCAGCAGAGTGGCGCAATTTTGTAACGTACTGCCGCGTTACAAATCCAGGGAACCCATCTTAACTGACCTCTGCCAATTACATGGGCTGCCTACGTTGTAACGAACTGTATTAAAATCAAATTAATTAAACAAATTACTCACTATCAGTGTAAGGAAACAAGGGAAGGTGTTTTACTGATTTATGCACTCATTTTCATGTGTAACAAGACGACTTCTCTTTATTTAACAACAGTTACTGACAGATCCCATGACATCATTATTTAAACTAAAATATTTAAATGCCTTTCATACAACTTTGGGATCAAATAGACTATATATTCTTATACCTCCGATCCGAGTTTACTTTCTGTATATTTCTAGTAAAGACTTCTAATTATTTTCAGTTCATTTTAGAAGCTTGCTAGACTTCTTTGACCATTGGAAGAATGGTACTATTACTTGGAACGATAATAAGTTACATTAACATTTAAAGCGTTACAACGTATGATAATTGAATTTTTACAGTAAACTCTTAGATTTTCTCATTATAATGTTTACATAAAATTAATCGTCTTTGAAAGGTATCTTTTAGAAGTGAGTAGTGTAACAAATATGATTAACTCTCGATAGCCAAGCTATCGAGTCACCTTTACAATTGAACGTAGAAACCTCGTCCTGGGGCTTCCGTCTTGGGAATCCTTGTAGTCGGCGTCATCATCTGGGTCGTGTCTTCGGCAAGAATAGGTCGGATGTTCACAGAGGAGATTGAAGCTTCCTTGGTGTAAGTATATGTAGATTCTCGGATGTCCTAAGCAGCGTCTTATGCATGGTATACGTGTCTTTATGAAGTTCCTGCAGATCACATCTTCAGGAGTGATGTTGTAAATGGAGTTACCTCTTGAAGGGAGTCGTCATCTTGCTTACCACTAGTTCTGTTTTTGTGTTACATTTTATATCTTCTTGTTTCCACATGTTTATGTTATTGGTACATAACACACGCTTTCCACTTTTAGCAGTGGTAGTTAATATACTACATTTAAATAAAACAAACCAATTAAAAACATTTTGGTAGAGCATTCGCTCGTACGTCTGTACTGTGTGAAGGCAACATAGCGAGAGACTTTCTGCTCGCTTCAACTGGTACTTAACAAAGGAGAGGGGCAACTACTCCGCGACAATATAGTCCCTATTTTTATTTAAGTTAACATTCTTATTACCAAAAACTATACCTTAATTATACATATATATTTTAAGTGAGTTATTTTAACTACTATTTGTGTCTTCAGATTTCTAATTATAAACATTATGATTTTTATATCTTCCTAAATTACAGACGACTCGGTAAACACGTTGAGTCCGGAATTAACAGGTCACCGCATGATGACAAGCAAAGGGTTAATTTTATGATAATAATAACTTTTTTACAATTCGCCCTTTTTATTAGTGTTTCTTTGGATCTCTTAAGTACTTCACATTCTCATACTGAGTAAATACAGGGGTTTTAGGGATTATAGTGAGATTTAAAATTTCTTAATCGCTCGCAAACTTAATTTTTTTATTTTTACGATTACAGTTAGAATTTAAATCGTCACAAACTGTCACAAGCAAGATACTGAATATTATCTTGATACAATACTAATATACTTGTCATGATTGCCCAATATCGGCTAAAATGGTTGGAACATCTTAACGGACAGGATGACTGCCACACCCACAAGCAACTACTGATTTGTAAGCCGAAACGACGGAGAGGTGTGAGAAGGGTTAGCGACCTAGTCTAGTTTATCGTCTTGGGACCGGAAAAAATATATTTTGGTTTAAACCTTTTTGCTGCTGCTGATGATTCCTAATGCTCTTTTACTAGGTTTTTAATTAAAAAAAAAATCAAAACAAGTAGATATTACAATGAGTCACAGGTAAATTTTTTGAACTAATGTTCAAGGCCGCAATCAGTTACTCTGTAGTGTTTTCGAGTAGTGTTGACGCGTAATATGGATTATTCTGGAACACTTGTTCTATGTATTTAAACCACAACAGCTGCCGGTTTCAGTCAGTTTAAGTGGCTATTTATTCAAGTGAGATTCGAAGTATTGTGGCGAAGTGTGTTATAATTGTGCGGACTCTGTTAGTGGACATTATTATTGCGTGTGGACACATTTAATTCGGATTATTGTACAAGTGATTGTACAAGAACAGTTTGATTATGTACTGTTTTTTGTGATAATTAAACCTGGTGATTAGTAACTTGATTAGTGTCTTGTATTTTGTTTTCCACTGTTCCATATAACAATTCCACTGTACGAGACCGTCGTAACATATGCACCGAAAAATAGACTGTAGCAAAAAGTGTTTGAACACACGCACACAGTGCATCATAAGCATTTGTCTTATTATCGTTATGTGGGTTACTACGAGCATCCTATTGAAATATAGTGTTACGTCGATTGTACGGATCGTCGTGTTTGAACACACACACACACACACACACACACACACACACACACACACACACACACACACACACACACACACACACACACACACACACACACACACACACACACACAAAGTGCATCATAAGCGTTTGTCTTATTATCGCTATATGGGTTACTACGAACATCCTACTGAAATATAGTGTTACGTCGATTGTACGGATCGTCGTGTTTGAACACACACACACACACACACACACACACACACACACACACACACACACACACACACACACACACACACACACACACACACACACACACACACACACACACACACACAGTGCATCATAACCATTTGTCTTATTATCGTTATATGGGTTACTACGAAAATCTTATTGAAATATAGTGTTACGTCGATTGTACGGATCGTGTTTGAACACACACACACACACGCACGAACACACAAAGTGCATCATAAGCATTTGTCTTATTATCGTTATATGGGTTACTATGAACATCGTATTGAAATATAGTGTTACGTCGATTGTACGGATCGTCGTGTTTGAACACACACACACACACACACACACACACACACACAGACACACAGAGTGCATCATAACCATTTGTCTTATTATCGTTATATGGGTTACTACGAAAATCTTATTGAAATATAGTGTTACGTCGATTGTACGGATCGTCGTGTTTGAACACACACACACACACGCACACGCACACACAAAGTGCATCATAAGCATTTGTCTTATTATCGTTATATGGGTTACTATGAACATCGTATTGAAATATAGTGTTACGTCGATTGTACGGATCGTCGTGTTTGAACACACACACACACACACGCACGCACACACAAAGTGCATCATAAGCATTTGTCTTATTATCGTTATATGGGTTACTATGAACATCGTATTGAAATGTAGTGTTACGTCGATTGTACGGATCGTCGTGTTTGAACACACACACGCACGCACACACACACAGACACACACACAAAGTGCATCATAATCATTTGTCTTATTATCGATATATGGGTTACTATGAACATCGTATTGAAATATAGTGTTACGTCGATTGTACGGATCGTCGTGTTTGAACACACACACACACACACGCACGCACACACAAAGTGCATCATAAGCATTTGTCTTATTATCGATATATGGGTTACTATGAACATCGTATTGAAATATAGTGTTACGTCGATTGTACGGATCGTCGTGTTTGAACAGTAGAAAACGAATATTTTACATCATATTAATTCGCTATTTAAAAATTTCATGACGATTTATATAAACTAAAAACCAACAATAACCTCTTGTATATAAACATTCTTTGAGGTCACGATTTCCCATCAAAACCTAAAGTAACGAACAAAGAATATCAATCAATTGTTTCGGACTGCATATTATAACGCACAGATTGCTGTAAACAATAATTGACAAGTCACAATAAGAACAGCTTCGATAAAGCACACGACTATGGCAGATCCAAAACTGACTCACTCCGTTTTTGTATATTATATTTACACCTCCCCCCCGCTATGTCAAAATGACCTACGTGCTGTATGTTAATTGACTACAATCTCGCGATAAAGTCGAGATGCGCGAGCGTTGTGAACCATTACCGCTCAAACAACTCGTAAAAAGGATCACGTACAAAGAGTCACATCGTATTTATTGTGAACGCTCAACAATACGTAGGCCTAATACACCGTTTAGTTGCAAACACACACACACCCTTATTGCTCCATAATTGAACTTCATTGTTAATCACTGAAATGCAGATCGAATTCAGACGATTGAAATCGTTACTTCATACGTAACTATTCAATTTTTTGCAGGTTTTTTACATAATGAATAGTTCTTGAAATATTAAATACTTATGCAAGTAAAACTTATTATTACCTGACGTACCTGACATACGTTTCACTGATTGTGTCAGTACCATCAGAGGTTTATAAACAAAGTAACACATAATACAATCCATTAGATTTTAATATGAAATATAACGAATAATAAAATGTAATATAAAGAAATGGTCGATTTAATTTGATTTAAATTAACGATTGTGTCAATGCTTATTAACTTAATCAGCTATATTGACGCTTATATTAGAAATATTTTATATTTATATTTAATTTATTTCAATAAATAATTTGTAATTTTAAATAGATCATGTTGTTTTCTCTTTATTTGAGTTTGTTCTTTAATCAGTAAATTATTATTATTTTGTTTGTAATATAAAGATTAACCCAAATATTAATTTTTTGACCTTGTCGTGTGTTCATAATTTAAATCGTGTATGTTTTTTCTGTAGGTTAAGCGATGTTTTGTTTGTGCACGTGTCCGTAGGCTGTATAAGTTATGCCAATGACTTGTAACGGGCGATTTAATTTACGCAGTAGTATGTTGACCCCTCAGCGAGCAGTTTATTAAACTACAACACTTCGCACATCGCTCTTACATAAAATATAACGCTATTGTATGGGGAAAACCTGTCAAATGGTGACGTTAACCTTAGTCTTTCCCCCTCACCCGCTGTGCTATTGTGTGCCTTCCCGCGCGATGCGATGTCATCAGTCACCCTCCAGCAAAAGTGAAATATCACCAAAACAGTTCAATAACACCATCATGGATGATTGTATCACGCGGTCACGATGAAAAAATCTTAATGAGTCCGCAACGAATATTAATTTCTCCGCAGAGGTATTTATAGACAGAAAAAGTTTGGTGCAGTAAACGCTGGAAAACTCTCGAGACAAAGAAAAACAAATATTTTCAGTGTTTTTTGCATTGCGACTGGTGTTGCTGTACTGAGACCAACCCTCAGTTGGGTTTGTTATTTCAGAATAATTCTGCGGACAGGGTTATTCAACTGTACACAGGATAGAGATTAAAAAAAGTGTTATTTACATTTTATCTCCCAGTAGCATTTATTACTTTCAGCGCTTAGTGCGTTACTTATATAGAATTTTGTATACATCAACAAAGTAAAAATATAATTAAAAGAGAGTTTTAACAGAGGCAGCCGAAAAAAGTAGAAAATATTTATCATTATGTACGTGTATGTATAGCAACAAGAATGAAAGTAAATTCTTCACTTTTTTGTGGTACGGTGGTCTGCTACTAGGTCACTGCCTTTTTCAACTATCCGCCTCCAAACTTCTCTAATCAGTTACTGTGACTGGTAATCGAAGACGCCCAGCAAGCCATTTTTGTCATCTTTATGTTTTACCACCACCAATTCCGTGGTATCTCCTTATTTCTGCTTCCCACACTCATCTCTTTGTCGCCCTCTTCGGATTGTTTCTCTTCTATCCTTCCTATGCACCTGCCCTCAAATATCTGCATGCTGACAAAACTCGCCAAACACTACAGCTGTTTCAGCAAATCCTTAATGCGTATTCTGCAGGTATAGTTCTCTTCAATAGAATTTTCCCTCTAGTAAGATTTTTATTTGTAAAACATCAAGACATTCCTCAGTATCCATGCTAAAGTCAATTTTTTTACCCATAAGTAATGAAAGTCACTTTCAGGGTCACCATCGCGTCACGTGTTAGGTAAATACGAATAATGTTCCGCGTTACTTGGTTTCTTAGACCGCATGACACAAATTTAAACGAAACTTATGATGATCCATTATTATTGAATTAGGTTAAGTAAAGCATAAAGTTCAAGATAAAATAGAGAATAGAAATTGAATGTAATTAACCTTTCACTTCAGTCGACTGAGAAAATGTGGATCGTCTTTGGAAAGCTCAATAAATTTTGTAGAAATAATATAAATTTTCACCTTAATTTATGAGTAAAATTTCTTATCAGTGAATGCTTTCAACAATTATTTATGAATTGTAACTTTGGGAATTACTATTATAATGAGATAAAATAGCTAAGATAAAAATACAAGACAGGAAGAAATAATTTCATTAAAAAAAAAATAAATAAAGTCCACAACTTAATTAATCTTTTACACGCTTAACCATACCGGAAACGATACAAGGATGGTCGATATACAGAGTGGGCCAAAAGTCACTACCCATTGTGAGTTACTGAGTAACCCATTGTAAACATTAAGATAACTTTGGTTGTGGTTTGTTTTCCACCTTTGTCGATAAAATTGCACTCTAGTGTTTACATAAGAAACTATCAGACACAAACCAGAGGCGTGTAATTTAAAATCGATGGGAAGATCACAACCAAAGTTTTCTTAATGTTTACCATTGGTAACTCAGTAACTCACAATGGGTAGTGACTTTTGGCCCACCTGTATTATTTAGACATCTCCAGTAACATTTAGAAGATATCGGAATATAAACGCCAAAGGTAACAACAGGTGTGCTAGATGTTGGACAATCTGGGAAGCGGTAGACAAGTCACTACATTTACTGAAAGATGAGTGTAGTCACGTGACAGAATACTAGATACTTGATAAACGCCAAAATAGTTCAATCGGATTAATAGAGTGCTGACATGTCTAGCTTAACGGTAAGAGTATCACCAGATGGAAAACTTACTTATAAATTATGTTTTTTTTTTTTTATTTTCAGTGCCATAACTGTCAAACATAAGTATTTTTATAATTTTGTAAAATAGAAAAATTTAAGATTCCTCTAACTGGTGTCTCAGGCGTTCATGTACGGCGTAAACTCATTTCATATTAGTTTGACAATTCTGTTGTGAGTTTTGTTGTTCTTTTGTCAAAGAGGTACTGTTCGTTTGCCACAGTGCCGTAAAAAACTGGTGAAGAGCGTAACAGTTGTTGCTCAAGTCGTTACACTGAAGACGCTATTACTTACTTATTTCCTATATTCTGTCACCGGACAACAGGCTTGTCACATGACAAATGGCGCCACTCGTACAACTCTTCGTTATTTTGATGACCGTAAAAAGGGCTGCGTGGCGAAAACGCTGTGATGTTTGTTCCGCCCGACCTCCGCTGACATGGTCGGCGGCTGCTCCCGCTGTTCGTGGCGTACTGCAGTCCTCTTCTTTCTGCATCGGTTTGTAGAGTCCGCTGCCGGTTTAGCGAAATCCATCGATGGTGCGTTTCTGGACGAAGAATGCGAAGAACGTCCGTTCTACTATTTCGCTGTTCCTTCCGGCTGACTCCGCGACGATGACGTCCGTTAGATGAGAGGAGATGAAGTGCGTCCGATGGCGTGGCGATGGAGTGCGCCAAAAAATTCCAGCGGCGCTCTTTTTATGCCCTGCCGCTGATCCCTGATTAGCTCGCTGCGTACCTGTCAGGTGTCACGTCTCGGCTGCTGATCCCTGATTGGCTCGCTGTGTATTCGTTAGGTGTCTCGCGCCGCCAGGTGTTCGCGTCGCTCCTACCCAGAGGTTTTTCCTCGCTACCGTCACAACTCATAAAACCATTTTATGGTTTGGATTCTCTTGACAAAGTTTTTTGTTTATTTCCGTTCTGTATCTTTAGTTTACAGTTATCTTCTTTTCTTCTTTTATTTCTTACCGGTCTCTTTGTAAGTTATCTAAAAGCATTGTTCATAGTTGAAATGCGTTTTTCTACGAGACGGTTATACGTACTTTTTCGTGTTTTCTTGATAGTTGTCAAGGTTTGGGGCTAGTAATCCCATCCCAAAAACGAAGAACCGCTACAGAACCATGGAAAAGCAAAAATGCCTCAGAAATGCCTTAATGTCTACAACATTCTTCAAACTCATTATAAACAAATTTTGCATCAAGGTCATTAATTAGATGAGTCAGTTAGAAAAAAAATGTTTCTAGTAAATAATGGACTGGGACCAGCAAAAGAGTATTGTTTTATTGAGAAAGAGAATATAAAAGGGTTTGTATGTAGAGTTTCAATTTATGGCTCACAGATATGGACAGTAAGAGAAAGGCTTAGAAACAGTATTAACAGGCAGAAAATATGGATTTGCATTTGGATGTAAGGTGTATGACGTAAATAAAATAAGCAAATGAGAGGTGCTCAGAAGAATCAAGGATGGTAGAGAGAGGTGCAGGATTGGAGTTCTAATTTGGGTATGATCTATTTGAGAGTACAGTGAGAAGGAAGTGAAATAAAGAGAGGGGAGACTGCATACAACGTTAAGAGATGAAGGCTGACAACTGGATAAAGTAGGAATGGAGATAACGATGGTGTCTCGGGTCTGTCACAGTAGAATCACTACAACATTGATATCTCCAATGTACCATGAGCAAAAAATATATATATTTCTACGTTAATAACTGAATTTAATAACTACGCCATTAACGATATTTTTCCTTAAAAATACATTTTTATCACGATTCCTTTAAAACAATCGATTTTTATCACATTGGTTTGAATTATATTTTCCGCGCGTAGTTTATACACAATTTTCATTATTTTTGTTAAAATATTTAAATTGTATAAAGTTTGTGTTAAATTGTACACAAAACGTATCGTATCAATTAGCTAGTAGGATGTTCAACATAATTTCTAAGTTCATAAATTTGTAATTCTTAGAAATCGTTATCATCTTCAGCAAAGATTAAACCAAAAACGGTTTGTTCCGAACCCAACAAGATAGACTAGAGCTGGCCGGTCTAACCCTTCTTCGGACGTCCCATACCTCTCCGTTTTTTTGCCTTATAATTCAATAGTTGTTAGCGGATGCGGCAGGATCACAACACCTTCCAAAATTTTAGTAATATTAGGCAATTAGATACCGGGAAATCCTGTCAGGAATACTCATAATGTTTAGTTCCTGAGGTATATGTACATTTCTTTTGTGATCTGTAATAGTATATTCTGCCACGTGTCTGAGACATCTCATCTCAGATTCTTTATTAGCTCTGAGAAATGTAAACAAAATTATAATTTGATGAAAGGTTATTTTCAACAATAATTTGTAAGCAAGACATATAAACAATAAGCACCTTCGCAGTATATGTGAACTGGGCTTGAATCGATTTTAACTTTCACATTTGCATGTTCTGTTCTATTAGGACAAAAGTTTGTTCTAATGTTTTGAAATATTGTTAAAAATAATAATCTGTTATGAAATAACAGGAAAAGTGGCGGTGTTAAAATTGTTACTTTTAAGAAAGTAAATAGAATCTAAAATATATATTTTTCTGTTGAAGAAGCAAGAATAGATTACACAGGTAAAAGGAAAACTACACAAAAGTTCAAACATTGTGCCGGGGTTTGAATTTTCCTGGCGTTGGACGATAATTGCCGCTGGACGAGACAGCTAAGCAATTAGTGAGGTTGTTTCTGCTCCACATCGACGGGATCGAGTTAGCCAGCCAACTATAACAGCTGAGGCGTTGGTGGCCGAAGGTTATGTACGACAGTTCGAAACAAGGTAAATTTCTGCATCCTGTGGGATCGCAGAATCCATTTACCTCTCTCATTTTGTCTCCAAACTTCTGACAGGGTGCTTGGTGGTCTGACGGCAGGGCGAAGTACGTGTTCTACTCTACATGACTTCGTAAGAGTCTAAAGCGTCTCAGGTGATAATTAATTATTTTATTCAAAGATAAGCTCCATCTTAAATTAATAATGGATTATATGTGTTGCGTTTGTGAATGTGTGTGATCGTTGTAAAGTCTACTGTAAACGGGAATCACACGTTACTTACGGTCTACGTTGCATTTAACCATAAATGAATTTAAAAGTAAATGTTACCATTATACAGTAACAGTTTATTATTTTATTAATGATTATCAAAAAAAAAAAATAAGAGCAACTAGAGTGTAGAAAAGAATATATTTAAACTTTGTACTTGCTTATCAGCTGTACGCAGTGGACTACTGCAATGCGGCACGAGCGGATGACGTCACGCGCTTATCATCGCTGCCGCCGGTCATCTCGGCCGACGGGAGAGAGGTTTAGTTTAGTTTCTAACAAGGCACCGAGCGGATCTCTCGTAAAACATTTTCACTTCCAGCCGCGGCTTCTGGACAATTCTTAAATGTGTCATACGATTTAAATTAATTCAGACTACCTGCGTCCATCTTCAATGGACCACGATTTCTTTCAAAACTAATTTTCGGGCGTTATGGCCTCAAATACATCCGCACGTGCCGATCATGATCAATACTTTAAAATTTCAATAAACGCATGTCAAATATCAGTAATACAGTCCACTTCTTTTCTTACATACAATCCAGCCTTTCCTGCTTAGCGTCTTTGGAATAACTCGAGATTCATCAAGAGCTTCCAAACCGCAACATTTTTGGTCCCACCGGGCAGGATTTCTTATTTTTGGACCAAAAACGAAAACGTTTTTGGTCACCACGGGACGAATTTCTTATGTCTGGGTCCACAAGCGACAGCATTTCTTTGTACGCATCATTTCTGGCCCAACCGATCTGAATTTAGTCAAGCCCTACGGGCATCATTCTCGTCCTGAGCGACACGATTGTTGTGAATCACATCGCAGTCATCGCCACAGGATTCGGCCAAGCAGTAGACCAGAGACGACGGGACACGGCAGGACAGCATTTGCGAGGTCATCAAAAAAGATTCCACAGCTTTAATTCATGGAGGGTTACAACATGAGGCGTCATCTGACCAGCAGAGACAGGAGGTGCCACAACTCCTAACAGGATCCAACAACGGGATCGTCACTATGATCACAATTCATCACGAATGGATCAACGGCCACGTGACTATAAACTTTTTACTTATATTTGATGTTTAACAATATTTCACTTTTAGCAGTTATTTCTTAACACATTTGTATAAACAAACACCATCATTACACAATACAACTTAACAAATGGTTGGCAGTCCATTGTCAGTTAAAACTTCAAAGATAAAGATATATGTTGCTATCATTTAAATTCATAATTTTAATAATTTAATTGCCAACAAGGCTTGATTACTTAGAGAGAGTAAGTCTATGTTCTAAACAACGATCGCTAGCTACCGAAACGTATTCAAATTTATTCAAACTTAAGTTTATGGTTCACATGCTCTATGCTCAAATTCTTTCAAGATATTTTTCTTTTTTCTCTTAAATTGTAATAATGGCAGATGTAAGGGCTCTAATAAAAAAACGAGGCACAATTAAGGCCTCAATATCACGCGTGAATACTTTCGCGGATAACTTCGATTTGGTAACCAGCGATCCTCATGCGCTGAAAATAAAACTGCGTTATTTGATGGAATTATCCACCAAATACGATGAGATTCAATCCCAAATCAAAGCCGAGGAAGCGGACGTTGCTTTAACGAGTGATAGGGTACAAACGGAAGACGATCTTTGTAATATAGAGTGTAAATTGCAACACCTGCTGGAGCAAGCTGAGCATATGAACCAGAAACTAGTAATTAATGCTGAAAGTAAACAGCTTAAAACACCCCCCATTCAATTGGAACCAATCAAATTACCACGGTTTGCGGGTAGTATTGTTGAGTGGCAACATTATTACCATATTTTTCTTGAATTAATTCACATCAGAGCAGATCTGACGGATATACAGAAACTTCACTATTTGCACTCGTCATTACATGGCGAGGCGCTTAACGTAATAAAATCTTTACCAATCACTCATGAGAATTACGCGGTGGCTATCGATCTGTTGAGGAATAGATATGACAGTAAGCTAATTGTTTCCGCCCATCATGTAGGGAATGTCCTGGACGTACCATTAGTTCAACAAGAATCCCAAGTCAGCATATCGAAATTCATTGATGAAATCTCTGCCAATATAAACGCTTTAAATAATCTCAAACTGCCAGTCAACACATTCGAAATTATTGTCGTAAATTATTTAGCTAAAAAACTTGACAATTACACTTTCCGTTTGTGGAAAGAGAGTTTGTCGGAACATAAATTCCCTGATTTTAATAATTTTATGAATTTTCTAAATTCACGAAGAAAATTACTACAAAATCTTGATAACGCGACTACCCCAACGAGCAGGTTGAATAAAAGCGATAAGTCTCCTTATCGCAAGGCAGTTAAACAGATAAGCGCTCCAAAGGGGGCATTCCATTCTCATATCAGAAAAAATTTATGTAGACTGTGTAACGGTGAACATAGAATTATCGACTGCTTACAATACACATTGCTGTCTATCCCTGACAGAAGAAACGTGTTAATAAAAAACAAACTTTGATTAAACTGCCTCTGTTCGGGACACGGAAGCTCAAAATGTCCCTCAAAATTCTCATGCAAAAAATGTTCTAGGCGTCACCACACCACAATTCATGTCCCCAACAGGGACGGAGCTTCTCTTAACAACCAATGCTCACTGAAGTCACAGACCAATAAATCGGTATTGTTATCCACCGCCGTCTGTATGACCGCTAATAAGGTCGGTAGGAAATTTCCCGTTAGGATATTACTGGATACCGGTTCTCAAGCGAACTTTTGCACAATGGATTTCGCCCGCAGAATGGGCCTCCAATTGGTTAAATCGCAACTACCCATCACGGATATAAACAACTCGCTTTCCCAGGCTGACTTTAGTACGAAGGTAAGGCTGCATTCTCGCTATAAACCCTTCACGTTAAACGTGCATTGTGCCGTATTACCCAGTATAACTAATAAATTTACCGGCGGAGTCGTTCGATCTTGCCTCTTTGAATTTACCCAAGCGCATATTCTTGGCGGATCCTCACCTACATTGCTCGGCGCAAGTCGATATATTACTCGGCGCTCAATAATTTCTCCAACTAATTGAACCTATGAAATTTACGCGCGGACCACACTTTCCTATAATTCAGGAAACCAAGTTAGGATTTATTTTGGCCGGTGACTTACCCTTCAACGTCGATATAACTAAAACAGTTTCATCCTTTATGGTCTGCAAGGATGATAATCAGATTTCCTCGCAACTAAAAGAATTTTGGGAGTTGGAGGAGATCTCTAGTCGCGAAGCCCGCTCTGAGGACTCGCCGTGTGAAAAACATTTCGTGGAAAACACTAGCCGCAACCGCGATGGGAGTTTAGTGGTATCCCTGCCCCTCAGGTCTGATAAATTTCATTTGGAAGATTCTCTCCGCGGAGCTATCCGCAGATTCCAATCGTTAGAGTTCAAGTTCAAGCAGAACCCTATCCTTTATAAGGATTATAGCGAGTTCATGGGTGACTACTTGAAACTTGGCCACATGTCGCCACTTAGTGACTACGATTTGTCGCTTGACAGCTCAGAGATTTTTATCTGCCCCATCACGCAGTCCTCAAGGACTCTAGCTTAACCACTAAATTGCGCGTGGTATTTGACGATTCCGCTAAAACCACAAATAATCTGTCCCTCAACGATACTCTAATGGTCGGTCCTACGATCCAGCAGGATCTGTTTTCGATAATGGTTCGGTTCCGTACCCACCGATACGTACTTATTGCGGACATAGAAAAGATGTATCGCCAGATCATTGTTAACCCAAAGGATTCAAACCTGCAACGCATCGTTTGGCGTGATGCGCCGCATAAGGAATTGCGACATTACGCTTTAAGGACGGTTACGTATGGCACTGCTAGTGCCTCCTTCCTTGCTACACGTTGTCTGGCTCAAATAGCGTACGAAAATAAATCCGACTACCCTACAGCTTCTAGGACCATAGCCAATGATTTTTACGTAGATGATCTCATAACGGGTTCGGATGATCCGAACGTCTTAGCTGAAATGAAATGCGAGATCGTGAAGTTGTTGAGTAGGTATGGTTTCACGTTACATACAGTAAGTGGTTCTCTAACCACCATAAGATTATGACCCTTCGCGCCCAAGTAACCCATGACTTCAGCAAAGGTCAAAACGTGCGTACATTGGGAATCCAATGGAACGTTGAAAGAGATAACTTTTTATACACCGTCAGGGGTGATGATAATTTGACCGTGTTCAACAAAAGAAGCGTGTTGTCGGTCATCGCCGGGATTTATGATCCATTAGGTCTTATCGCACCCATCACATTTTATTGCAAGCATTTCGTGCAACAGTTGTGGTTGGCGGGCACGGATTGGGACGAACCCCTATCTGGGTCATTAGACAATCAGTGGTTGGAATTATACGCTCAATTAGTCTCCGACACTCATTTTAAGATTACGAGGTCGGTTAAGAGTTCGAACAATTACCCAATTAGTTCATTACAGCTGCACGGATTCGCCGACGCTTCGGCTAAAGGTTACGCGTGTTGCATTTATGTGCGGGCAGTCTATTCGAACGGCGCCATATCGTCAAACTTGTTGTGTGCTAAATCTAGGGTCGCGCCGCTGAAACAGATAACGCTACCACGTCTTGAGCTTTGTGCTTGTTTATTGCTGGCGCAATTAACGTCCAAGGTTGTAAACGCCATCAATTACAATTTTGACGGACTATATCTCTATTCGGACTCGATGATAGCGTTGCATTGGATACATCAACAATCTTCCCGCTGGAAGGTATTTGTGGCCAACCGTGTCGCGGAAATACAGCGTCTTGTTAGCAGCAGGGGAACTTGGCATCATGTAGTATCAAATGATAACCTTGCCGACATTTTATCGCGCGGTTGCCTCCCTCGTAGTTTGCACTGTCATACTCAATGGTGGCATGGTCCGTCCTGGTTAGCGCTTGAGTCAGCATCATGGCCAGTCAGCGCTTTCGACATTAATACTCCCTGTACTTATCCCGGCATTGAGCAGGAACGTCGCAAGCAGGTTCAAACCTCACTAATTGTCGCGTCCTCAGAACATAGTTATGTTGAAAATTATTCATCACTTACTAGGCTTATTCGCGTCTTCGCATATTGCCGCAGATTTTTTCGCAATTCTAGGCTCGCGGTTGCTGACAGAGACACGTCCTTTTTGTCGGCTCAAGAATTGTCAGACACACTCTTGATTTTTGTCCGGCAATCTCAGCAGTTGCATTTCGGCGTAGAAATTATGGAACTTGAGGCACACCGGTGCCTTCCTCGCAGTAGTAAAATTCTTGCTCTCAACCCATTCCTGGATGAATCAGGCATTTTAAGAGTGGGTGGACGCTTACAATTCTCCCCACTTAACTACGCGAGTAAACACCAAATAATTTTGCACCCGCACTCTCATCTCACGCTATTAATAATTGAGTACGAACATATCCGTTTGTTGCACGCTGGGGTGCAATCAACTCAAGCTTCGCTTAGGCGAAAATATTGGATCATACACGACAAATCCTATATCCGCTCAGTGATACATAAGTGTGTCACTTGTTTTCGCCCCGGGCTAGAGGCGCGAATCAACTACTAGGTCAATTACCCCCTTCTAGGGTCACGCCTTCTAGGCCATTTTCACAGTCGGCCGTGGACTACGCCGGTCCTGTACTTTTGCGCCATGGCGGGCAGCGCTCTAAGACCACGACCAAGGCATACATCGCGCTATTCACATGCATGTGTGTGTGTGTGTGTGTGTGTGTGTGTGTGTGTGTGTGTGTGTGTGTGTGTAGGGATTATCTGCACCAGCTGCAGCAGCGCAATAAATGGCGCACCCCGTTGAGGAATTTGAATGTCGGATGACAATTTTGGATGACAATTCCCCCCCTCTAGAATGGAAGCGTGGGGTAATTACCAATGTTTTTCCGGGTCAAGATTCCTTAGTACGCATCGCAGAAGTTCGCACCGCGCTAGGTATCTTACGCCGACCCATCCACAAATTATGCCCCCTTCCGGTGGCAACAAGCTAATCGTATGCCTGCCATACGAGACGTGTGTGTGTGTGTGTGTGTGTGTGTGTGTGTGAGTGTGTGCGTGTCACATTGCCTGGACTACGCCCAAGTTAATTGTGAGCATACAAGTTAATTGTATCATGTGCATTGTCATTATTACTAAGTTTTGATAGCTATTACTGCAATAGTGACTGTGTTTCATATGTACTATCAATTATTTATGGATGTTGTGTATTGTCATATGTTTATATAATTCAAGTTCCGAGAACTACAAGTGTTATTTATGGTGTCAATTATTCTACGTATGTATTGTATTTTTCAATGTCATGTACCATTGAACTTTGATGTGATTATAATAACATTATGTTATTATTATTTGTATTATTATATATGAAGCAGTGTTCAAGATGGTTTCTCTTATATAATTTAAAGTTGTCACTTACGTTTGTCAAGGTTTAAATATATGTGTTTCTTATCCATATGTTATGCTTCAAGAGAGATTATGTTTAGTTATGTAAAGACTCGTTTTTATCATGATCTTTTATTTTTTGTACCTTTTCTAGCACAGAAATTGTTTTGTTTTGACTTTGAGCTTTGTGTGTTAGCTTAATGAATTTTGTTTTCTACAAATTTTATATTAGAAGTGAGTTACTTTAATCCAAGAGTCAATTTAATGTATAAGCCTTTAAGTGTACTATGTATTGTTTATATATATAACATTGATAATATTTGTAATATACTGTTCCCAGTTAATGTTTAATGTACAAAATCGTCCCGATTTTGGCGGGCAGTATGTTTAAAATTTGTACTTGTAAAATTTGTACGCAGTGGACTACTGCAATGCGGCACGAGCGGATGACGTCACGCGCTTATAAAACGCTGCCGCCGGTCATCTGGGCCGACGGGAGACAGGTTTAGTTTAGTTTCTAACAAGGCTCCGAGCGGATCTCTCGTAAAACATTTTCACTTCCAGCCGCGGCTTCTGGACAATTCTTAAATATGTCATACGATTTAAATTAATTCAGACTACCTGCGTCCATCTTCAATGGACCACGATTTCTTTCAAAACTAATTTTCGGGCGTTATGGCCTCAAATACATCCGCACGTGCCGATCATGATCAATACTTTAAAATTTCAATAAACGCATGTCAAATATCAGTAATACAGTCCACTTCTTTTCTTACATACAATCCAGCCTTTCCTGCTTAGCGTCTTTGGAATAACTCGAGATTCATCAAGAGCTTCCAAACCGCAACAGAATAATTGTGTCAGTGCGGGTAGTATGTGTGTTTCGGATGCTCCCCAACGCCGTCAGGCCCTGAACCACTTCTTCTGCAACCCATCAAGGGACAGCTGCCCAGAATGAGACGAGCTCGAGCTTCGGGACTTTTCCGGGAACCATCACAATTACTCATCACCACGGCTCTACCTGGTATCATTCCAGTTCTTCAAAGTACAGGTGGGAGCTTTCTAGTTACTAAACACTCAATACTCAACAACAACTCCACCTTCTTATTTTAAAATCAACAGTAATGGAAGCTATACATAAATGTAAAGACATGCTCTACACAAGTGGGATCAGAAGCCCAGGTGTTTCTAAAATTAATATTGTAACCACTCTTTGTAAATTTAAATTAAGTTTAACAATTGAACAATATTAGAACTATTTTTTGAAGGATTAAAACAACATGTTATAAAGAGAAGAAAAACACTACTAAGTAGTTGTTAATGGTTACATGAGTGTTTTATTGGAAGTCCTGTCACTCTGGGCTCCAGCAAATTTTTCGCTCCGTGTAGGCCAAGCTATCTAGTTTGTAACTTTTACGTAACGGCCTGAGTAGCCGTTACAAATGGTAGCAGAGCGTGGTTCATTTGTAACGGCTGCTCAGGCCGTTACGTTAAATTTAAAAACTACACCGCTTGGCCTACACGGAGCGAAAAATTTGCTGGAGCCCAGAGTGACAGGACTTGCAATAAAACAATCATTTAACTATTAACAACTTCTTATTAGTGTTTTTCTTCTCTTTATAACATGTATTAATCCTTCAAAAAATAGTTCTAATATGGTTCATTTTTTAAACTTAATTTAAATTTACAAAGAGTGGTTACAATATTAATTTTAGAAACACCTGGGCTTCTGATCCCACTTGTGTAGAGCATGTCTTTACATTTACATATAACGTCCATTACTCTTGATTTTAAAATAAAAAGGGGGAGTTGTTTTAGGGTGTTTAGTAACTGGAAAGCTCCCACCTGTACTTTGAAGGACTGAAATGTTACCAGGTAGAGCCGTGGAGATTAGTATATTTGATGGTCCCCGGAAAAGTCCGAAAGCTCGAGCTCATCTCATTCTGGGCAGCTGTCACTTGATGGGTTGCAGAAGAAGTAGTTCAGGGCCTAACGGCGTTGGGGAGCATCCGGGTGCAGTGCTTTGCTGATGGTGACTGTTGTTGATGTCACCATCTCCGTATTCCCCCTCTCACGGCTGTACGGGGAACCTGTAACATGTTTTTATTTGTAGTTGGCCGTCAGAAAACACAGCTACGCCTTACACTCTTTCGCTTCGGAACACACATACTACCACACTGTCACAATTATTTTTTTCTACAAGTTGCTCTTATTAATTTTTTTGATAATCAGTAATAAAATAATGAACCGTTACTGTATAAAAGTAACATTTACTTTTAAATTCATTTATGGTTAAATGCAAAGTAGACCGTTAGTAACGTGTGATTCCCTTTTACATAGACTGTACAACGATCACACACACATGTGGAGATCACACAAATACACAAACGCAACACATATAACCCATTATTAATTTAAGATCGAGCTTAACTTTGAATAGAATAATCAATTATCACCAGGGACGCTTTAGACTTTTACAAAGTCATATAGAGTAGAACACGTACTTCGCCCTGTAACCCCTCTTTAGAATTTTTATGCTTTATAAAAAAAAATGTTTTTTTTTTTAAATTGTATTTGAAAATTTTTAAAGTTTTTTTTTTTTTTGAAGAGGGGCCACTAGTTATTTAAAACTAGGCCAAAGCCTAGAGAAGCCAAAATGCGCTGGATCCAGTGGGATGGGACTTGCAATTAAACGCTCTGTTATAACCAACAACAATAGCATTTATTGATTACTTGACTGTATAGCATATAAGGTAACAATTGGTTTTCTTTTTGTTTTTATAAATGCAAATTTTCGTATAAATCTTCCTCGTACATACCCCACAAAAGTAACACATACATAATTGACATAAATACACATATAAATATAAATATATTGTGACGATTTCATTAATAAAAAGATGTTAAATAATTAAGTTGATAATATATAATCGGAGAAATTTTAAATTCTTAATAAAATCTCACATTGTAAACTAATTCTTATGGCAATCATTTAATAATAATAATATTTAATATAAGTCTAATAATAAAATTAAAAGGGAATGGAATTGTACAGAAAGGGTAAAGCTTATTAATTTATCCTGTATAAACAAGAACTGACCAGAAGTGACTTGTTTTCTGACCCCTAAATAAACTAAGTATTATTGTAAATTTGTTATTATTTAAATAATTAATTAAGACCATTGTTACGTACTTTGATAACTTCTGTAACTAAGAATATCACGATTTAATTATTTAATCAACCGTAGTCCTTTAATTACAATTAGAAAAACGGAACTACTTTTATGTTGCCTAGTAATTGTCTTGAGATTACTACGCTCCCCTTAACTATTTTACTTGACTTGTAATGGAGCGCTCACGCCGTAAGCAGCGTAAAGCGTTGTTTCGCTACGTATATATATAAAAATGTGAAAGGGTTGATACCATGACTATTTAAATAAGTAATTTGTGTGGTGATGACATCTCTCTATATTATAAAATAACGGAGTATGTAATTTATACAGTATTACAACCTAGAAGGTGATAGTAAACTAATCTATCATCATGTGAAGTGAGTAACAGTGAAACAAACATTCTATCTATGTATTCTAACTACAAGAATTATTAAGAGTAACTACAGTCGCCGGAGTTGAATGTACCACACCAGGAAAGATTTCACATACTTCAAGAACTTCACCATCACAGTATGATAAGGTAACGACTGAACTTCAAGAAACATCAGGAGGACCGAAGAACTAATTCTGCAGCAACTTCAGGAAAAACACAGGTGACATGGAGGCTTGTCTTCCATGGTTAAGAGTTACAAAATTATAAACCCAAAAAGACAATTTAAATTATCATATTAAAGACTTTAAAACTTATGTTTAAATGTAATAACATTAAAGACTTTAGAAACCTGACATTTTAGGTAACATGTAGTATAAAATCTAATAACGCTAGTTATAGCAAAAAGGTAAAGTTTAAACTAAAAGTTTTGTTGTTTTAGAAGATTAGTAAAAAACCATTCTTCAAATGGTTAGAGTTTCAATATTGTACATGGCAAGGTGACCATAATTCATTTATGATATTTAATCCCGGATCCGTGGAATTAATCAATAAGATGTACATCATATTTTGAAGCCCCTTTGTAAAGTAGTAATTTATATATTTAATCATATAGTAAACTATATTGTTTGAGAACTTTCAATAGAGAACTTAATCACCAAATGTAATAAAGAGATGTCATCTAAGTACCAAGTAAAATGAGTGCATATATCAACAGTCTCCCCTTCCAAATATCCTGCTATATAAATTGTTTATTTGTTGTGATTATTTTCAGTGCTTCACAACGAAGGCAGCCGCTATAATTGGCACATCCAATTATCACTGGTTCCCTAAGTTATAACTCAAGAGAAGAGGTTATAATTTGCGCCACTCTGCTTTACTGCTGTTTTTGCTATTCTGCTGCTATTTTGTGAATTTGCTAATTTTGCGTAAGAGAAAAGAAAGAAGTAATTGCGTCCCGATATCCCACGCACAAAAGCTGTTGATCTATACACTCATGTATTTCAATATGTGTCAGAGTTTGAAATAAGATAAAAATAATAATTAATATTATAGTAATATAGTATAAATAACTTTATTAGTAAATATAATATGTGTAACGTAATATTAGCATATAATCCAAAGTAACCAAACCATGTCGGTACTTGTTAAAAGTCCCATTCATAAACGTGTCACATTCTCGACAATCTCGGACGGGTAGTTTCCTGCCGCCGTTTGTTTAAAATTGTCATTGTTTAGTTGAGTTGACAATAAGTCACCCTCCTTGTGTGGTCTATTGTTATAAGAAGCGTGTCTGTTCATGTGTTAGTAACCGAAGGGGGAATCTTTTGTCGTACGCATATTCATGCATGTGTGAAATTTCTCTCTCTCTCTCAAAGTAAAACGATAAAGGTTGTCATAACATTTTATGTGTTTATTTGTAAAAAAAAAAAAAAAAGGAGTAAGAACACGATTGGTTTATAGTTTTATATTTTTGTGTAAAAGAAAAAGGAAGCGTTGTATAACAATTAAGGCAAATAGTAGAATAATTAGTTATAGCCGCTCATGTTACTAAAATGGTCGAATTTAATCCTGATCTGTTATTAAAAGATGAGCTATGCTACGAGGCACTTTTACGAGGCCTAAAACACGTAAATGTAACCGTGTCGGAGTTACGAAAATCATTACGCCAAACCGGATCAGATACACCATCGCAGTTAGATAGATTGCGTGAACTCGATTATGACGGCGAACGAGAAACCTGTTATGCGAAATATAGGGAATTGATAGTATTGTCTCAAAACCTTGAGGACAAGAAATCACCTACGGAATTTTTGCGCGTTACGCAACGTATAGAACATTTAACCCGCCGGTTAAATAATTTATTAAGCTGGCCCGACGTCACCATAATCCCCCCCGATGTGCAGAAATTTGCGGAGGAGGCATTAAGCCAATTACCTATAATTATCAACGACTTACGACGAAAATCAGACTCATCGAGAATGGAGGAAATTGAGCACTACTTACAAAAATTATATATCTCCCCAGTTCAATCCCCTACTTTAGAACACCCTCCCTCCACCTCGAACCCCGAATCACCCACCGTATCAAAGATACCACAGAGTCATGAACAATTACCTAGTAGAGAATTAAATACCCACACTATGTCAGAACCCCCACCGCCAAATGTTCAGCATACTCGCACTAGTAAATATGCGATTACAAATCCTAATGCAAACACCAATCTTTCGAAAAGTATACCTAACGTATGTTTTAATGTAGACCTCTACGGAAAGATTTCCCACCCAGTAGAGAAAATAATTAATGATATTCCTTACACCGATGGCTTAAGCATCACGACTCTATTGACTTTTATCAGATATCTACTGCAAATAAAAGATCTACAACTATTGAGCGATTGGCAAATACTGCAGGTCATCTTACCCAAATGTAAACCACCTTTACGAGATCGTGTGCTCGAAACATTAAACTCGAATCTTCCGGTAGAAGAACTTCATACAAATATAATCAAATATTTTATTCCCACTTGAATATATGAGGAGATAAAAAGAAATACCGTACTTCGAGTACAAAGAGCTCAAGAAAGACTGGCCCACTATATCGCAGACATCAGAGAATCTTCACGTCTACTGCAAGTCGACTGGAGTGAAAAACAATTGGTCGATACTATATTGGTAGGCTTATCTCCTGAAGAACGCTCCCGTTTAGCTCTAATAAGTAGACCCCTTACTTTCGCTGACCTTGAACAATGTAGTGTGCACTCTTCAAATGTGTGGTATGCAGATCAGCATCGACATGCACCGGTATCCACAACACCACATAGAAAGGAAACGCAAGCCCTACCCTTAGATACAAGAAGTCTACGAGAACGACGCCCATTTCGGCGACCAACCTATGTTCATGGCCACGGTAAGTCCAAAGAGCCACCACCTAGACACGAAACCAGTGAGACCCCGCGTAAAGAATATATATGCTATAACTGCGGAAAACCTGGACACCTCAGTAGAAACTGTAAACGGAAACAGTATCATCAGAGAACTCATTATCCAAAAAACATGTAAGGCAGGGAGATCCGAAACCCTGTGTCTTCCGCAGCATCGTGAAAACAGGTAAACCCCTGAGAGACCACAAGTTAAAACGAAATACTAATAATAATAACAAACGAAAATTAGACCCCTATGTTAGGAAATTTATCGATAAATGTAACTCTATTAGTAAATGTGATTACAATAAGTGTGAATTACCGTATATACAAGTTGACCTTGGTGTTACATCCACCCTCGGATTAATTGATTCCGGATCCACGAGAAGTTTAATTAGTCAAGAGCTAGCCGATCAATTATTTAAACACAATTTAGTTAAACGCAGTCAATCAGTAAATATTAGATGCGCTACAGCTAATAAACAAAACTTAATGATAAAGCTTATCATCACTTTTAAAGTAAAAATTAAAAATCTAACGTGGTATTTTCCAATGTTGGTATGCGATGAATTAGGACCCGAATTAATATTGGGAGCTGATTTTATCAGTAAAACAGGAATAATTTTAGATATTCACGAGAAGATATTTTACTTTGGATTCGATCGTTCACGGAAATATAACTTGCTTGATAATGCAAATAATAGAGAAAGTACTAGCACCACTTCTACACATATAAAGCATCACGAACCTGAATTAAGTCATCTAGGAAGTAAAGATAGACGGAACATACAGACTTTAATAAAACAATTCTCCAACGTCCTCACCCCAAAGTTGGGACTGACGGATCTGATAGAGTACAAAATAAATTTGAGTGACAACAAAGTAATTCGTTTAGCCCCATACAAATTATCACCACCGAAAATGGAAGTGATGAGGAACCAAATTAATAAATTGTTAGAACAAGGAGTCATCGAACCCTCTACGTCATCTTATTCATCACCTGCGTTTTTAGTACCCAAAAGTAACGACAAACATAGATTAGTGGTGGACTACAGACAACTAAATAAACGGATAGAATTTGAATCTATACCACTTCCCGACATCCACAGTGCATTTCATTATTTTACTAAAGCAAAAATCTTTACCATTATGGATTTAAATCAAGCTTTTCATCAGATACCTCTTTCGGAAGAATCAAAACGTCTTACCGCCTTTGTCGTCCCTTTCAACCTATACCAATTTACAAGGGTACCTTTTGGTGTATCCCAAGGTAGTTCTGTATGTAGCAGATTATTAGAAAAATTATTTCATGACATAAAGTTTAAATATGTGTACCACTACCTAGATGACATTGTTATTTACAGCGAGTCAATTGAGCAACATCTTGAATATCTACGTGAAGTACTAACCCGATTGGAGAAAGCTGGATTAACCGTAAATCCCAGTAAAGTAAATTTTGCTGTGACACAATTCTCATTTTTAGGTCACATCGTAAAAGCAAACGGAAAGGTAAGCATAGACCCAGAGCGAACCCGTGCCATCAGAGAATTTTTACCGCCGCGGGATGCGAAAGGAATAGCTCGATTTTTGGGAATGATAAATTATTTCCATAAGTACATCCCACATCTAGCCGAAATTGCAGCACCGCTAAATACCTTAAGAAAGAAGGGAATTAAATTTGAATGGAATGAGCAACACCAAACCGCATTCGAGAAATTAAAGGAAAGCATAATATCACCCCCCGTACTACAATTAGCCGACTTTACAAAACCATTTGTAGTGCAGACAGACAGTTCTAGTGTCGCACTAGGTGCAGTAATATATCAGGAAGTAGATAACTCAAGGTTACCTATTAGTTACGCTTCTCGCACCCTGACTGAGCAAGAAAAGAAATACTCCGCATACGAATTAGAATGTTTAGCTATAGTTTTCGCTTTTGAGAAGTTCAACCATTTTTAGAACATAAGGAGTTTTTATTAGAAACAGATAATCAAGCGTTATCTTGGCTACTAAATCACCCAAAACAGTTAGGCCGTATCGGAAGATGGGTATTAAGATTAAATTGTTTTAAATTCAAAGTACAACATATTAGAGGCACCCAAAACGTAGTTGCCGATACACTGTCACGTATGTTCCAGCCTAGTAGTAATACTTACGAAAACAAGAGAAGAGAAACGCCGATTATTAATACGTTAATTACCGAATTTCCTCTTGCATTTACGGATTTAGCCCAGTATCAAATACAAGACCCACTTTTGAGTCCAATTATTGAACAACTTGAAAAAGGAAATAAGTCAGAGAAATACATATTAAGTAGGAGAGTATTATGTTGTAAAATAGCGAACGGAAAATATCTACGAATAATTGCCCCTGATATTATTAAACCTATGCTGATGGAATATTATCACTCTTCCACCATTGGAGCACATATGGGAATAAATAAAACTATACACCGAATTCGTAAAGAATATCACTGGGAAAATATGAACAGTGAGATCGCCAATTTTGTAAAAAAAGTGTAAGTTGTGTGCACTCAGCAAACCCGCTAGAAACAGCCAAATAAGTCAGTTAATCTCTGAGATTCCTGCTACCCCGTTCTCCAAAATTTATTTAGACTTTTCAGGACCCTATCCGCGTTCCAAATCAGGAAATACAATGTTACTAATTTGTGTAGACTCTTTTAGCAAATTCGTCTGGATGTACCCCATGCGGCGAGCCTTAGCTACAACCACAGTAAATATTTTACAGCATAGATTATTTAAAGAATTCGGTATTCCTGTCCATCTAGTGTCGGATAACGGACCACAGTTTAAGTCCAAGGAATTCAGGAACATGTGTTTCAAACTAGGTATAAACCATATTACCACTACAGAGTATCGTCCGCAAGGTAATATAGCTGAGAGGTATTTGCGAAACCTAAAATCTGCTTTAATTGCCTACCATGCTAACGACCATACTTCTTGGGACCAGAACTTATCCTGGATACAGTTCGCTTTTAATTCTGCATATCATGAAGGACATAAGTCGACCCCATTTGAATTATTGTTCAAATATAAACCCAACCACCCATTATCCACTAAGTGGAAAATACATGAATTGTTACCCCTTGAAATTAGGGATAAAAATATTAGGAAATTATGGAATGAAGCGCGCGCTAATTTGCGAACAAACTTAGCGAAATCAAGGAAATATCACGAGCGAAATAAAAATAATGAAGTAAAGTACCAAATCGGTAACTTAGTTATGTGTAAAACACATCCTACGAGTAGTGCAATCGATAAGACCACTTCCAAGCTATCATACCGATGGTGCGGTCCTTATCAAATTCACAAATATTTAACTCCAGTAACCGTACCACTGTATGAAACCTCTACTCAAAAATATGTACGAAGGACACATATTTCTCAGATAAAACATTATCACAAAGAAGGTAATGGTAGAGTGCAAGTTAAATAAATGTAAAGAAAAAAG
Organism: Magicicada septendecula; assembly: GCA_034769895.1. Classification (NCBI taxonomy): domain Eukaryota; kingdom Metazoa; phylum Arthropoda; class Insecta; order Hemiptera; family Cicadidae; genus Magicicada; species Magicicada septendecula. The sequence continues at coordinate 322,201,809 of CM068375.1, forward strand.
AAAGGTATATGTTGTGTACTCAACTGCAAAGGAGTACTAGAGTAACGTTTAGCTAGCTAATGGTATAAATAGGTACGAGGCCTGATCACCCTTGAATCCTATTCTTCGAAAGTAGAACAAAGTAAGAAGTCAGCTGACAGCAAATATGAGAAATAATTAAGTAACAAATTACTTAATGAGTAATTCTATCACTAGAATAACTCCCAACTAAAGAAAAACCCGGTAGTAGTCATAAGTAGTAGTGTTAAGAAAATTAGAATGTTAACTATATGTTTTATAATGTGTGAATTTTATGTACTATTAGAATTAGTCTGTAAAATATGATATGTAGATAGTAAGAATGAACAATTCGAGACTGACGTGTGTAACTCATAATTACATACAGAGAGAAACGGGTGAGAGAAATTACACACGGAAATCCCTAAACATACTCTCGGTATATAAAAAAAAAATTATACCGGCGTCTGTGGCTTAAGCGGCGGAGTATGTGACGATTTCATTAATAAAAAGATGTTAATTAATTAAGTTGATAATATATAATCGGAGAAATTTTAAATTCTTAATAAAATCTCACATTGTAAACTAATTCTTATGGCAATCATTTAATAATAATAATATTTAATATAAGTCTAATAATAAAATTAAAAGGGAATGGAATTGTACAGAAAGGGTAAAGCTTATTAATTTATCCTGTATAAACAAGAACTGACCAGAAGTAACTTGTTTTCTGACCCCTAAATAAACTAAGTATTATTGTAAATTTGTTATTATTTAAATAATTAATTAAGACCATTGTTACGTACTTCGATAACTTCTGCAACTAAGAATATCACGATTTAATTATTTAATCAACCGTAGTCCTTTAATTAAAATTAGAAAAACGGAACTACTTTTATGTTGCCTAGTAATTGTCTTGAGATTACTACGCTCCCCTTAACTATTTTACTTGACTTGTAATGGAGCGCTCACGCCGTAAGCAGCGTAAAGCGTTGTTTCGCTACGTATATATATAAAAATGTGAAAGGGTTGATACCATGACTATTTAAATAAGTAATTTGTGTGGTGATGACATCTCTCTATATTATAAAATAACGGAGTATGTAATTTATACTGTATTACAACCTAGAAGGTGATAGTAAACTAATCTATCATCATGTGAAGTGAGTAACAGTGAAACAAACATTCTATCTATGTATTCTAACTACAAGAATTATTAAGAGTAACTACAGTCGCCGGAGTTGAATGTACCACACCAGGAAAGATTTCACATACTTCAAGAACTTAACCATCACAGTATGATAAGGTAACGACTGAACTTCAAGAAACATCAGGAGGACCGAAGAACTAATTCTGCAGCAACTTCAGGAAAAACACAGGTGACATGGAGGCTTGTCTTCCATGGTTAAGAGTTACAAAATTATAAACCCAAAAAGACAATTTAAATTATCATATTAAAGACTTTAAAACTTATGTTTAAATGTAATAACATTAAAGACTTTAGAAACCTGACATTTTAGGTAACATGTAGTATAAAATCTAATAACGCTAGTTATAGCAAAAAGGTAAAGTTTAAACTAAAAGTTTTGTTGTTTTAAAGATTAGTAAAAAACCAATCTTCAAATGGTTAGAGTTTCAATATTGTACATGGCAAGGTGACCATAATTCATTTATGATATTTAATCCCGGATCCGTGGAATTAATCAATAAGATGTACATCATATTTTGAAGCCCCTTTGTAAAGTAGTAATTTATATATTTAATCATATAGTAAACTATATTGTTTGAGAACTTTCAATAGAGAACTTAATCACCAAATGTAATAAAGAGATGTCATCTAAGTACCAAGTAAAATGAGTGCATATATCAACAGTCTCCCCTTCCAAATATCCTGCTATATAAATTGTTTATTTGTTGTGATTATTTTCAGTGCTTCACAACGAAGGCAGCCGGTATAATTGGCACACCCAATTATCACTGGTTCCCTAAGTTATAACTCAAGAGAAGAGGTTATAATATATCTCTATCACATCCACATTTTCAGTCTCACTATATCAATAACCAACACCCTAATAATTTTAAACCATAGCCCTTGCCTATATACATTTTTTCGACCTACATATATCGCCCCCATCTGAAAGAAATAATTACTAATTAACTGGAAATTCAACCACCCTACCTCTACAGACAACCGAATATGTATAAATATATCACTTGTGCTCCCACGACTCTGAGTTGGCCAAAATGCCAGATACAACTTTAGAATGCTCTTAGACTTGGTAAAATTATAATCAATAAGTCAGAAAAATTATAACTGAAAATAATAAATAGGAAAGAAGGTAAGCTACAATCTTTCCGTGACCTGAACTGTATTTGTGGATTTGGTGAGATAATAATTTTTAAAATTTTTGCGTAAGAAATATAGTTTAGCGATAACATTTAAAAATTTACAATAATTATATGCCCTAATACGTTATGTAACATTTTAAGAAAACTGAATTGACAATAATACATTTAAAGAACTTTTACAACTGTGAGGTGACATACTGGTATATAAACTTTTAAGAAAACTGAATTGGCCCGGAAGCCGACATTTTCCTAAACTTTGAGCATGCATATGTCTGCATACCAACCTGACTACACAGGATTGAACAGGGCCCGGACTGTTACTGAATCAGAAACCTTATTACCCTTACATAACCCCAAAACGTAATTTGAATATGTGATATAACCTGACAGGAATTACAGCTGAACCCTACCAGCCGGTGGGGTTTATCCTGTCACCAACGGAACCCCCTTACATATTTGAAATACCAGTCACCTAATACTTGAGCCACCCCTTTTTACTGAAAACGAGAAAGAAAAGTAAATAAGTGAATGAATTGTAATATTGGATACATGCCAGCCCCCGGGCTTACACTTAATACAACTTTAGTACATAATATTCAAAATTCCCCCAAAATCCGCGCACAATTCTGTCCAGTTAAACTGGGGCCCAACTAAAACGTTTGAAAGATGAAAGAAATATGATAGCGTGTCACTCATACGCCACAAGTTTTATAAAGTGTTAACGGCACAAATCCGGGTGTCTATGTAGGTCAAAATAAAATAATAATTATTGGTTTGAGGTCACCTTGTTTTTCCTATGTGGTGGTGTTTGAGTTCCTACTTCCAGTGCCTGTAGTGTTGGTTTGGCGTGGTCATCTCGCTATCCCCTCCGGCAGACGAAGTCGAGAGCCTTTGGTGACCGTTCAGGCGGAGATATTCATCCTGTGCCGGCGTCCTCGTCTAAGCCCAGGAGCCCCCAGTTCAGTGCGAGTTGATCTACCCATCCTGGGTGACAGAATAACTTTCAAAAAATGAATTCTTCGCTCTGTCGAAGAGACACGAGATGTTGGTGGTTTGGGCTTCGAAGCAAGACACAACAAAAACGGTTGGTACAGCGCAATACCGAATCCCAGCTTCGAGGCGAACGCTAGAGTGCGTGGCATGTACCACGGCGAACTAAATTTCGCCGTTCCGTTAAACACAGAAACAGCTAAACAATTTCGCGTTATTTAATTTTATTTACATAATATAATATATATCTAACATAACATAAATTATTTTTCGTATATAATCGCCGGTTCGTGGACAACCGGCACACCCCCAGCCCAAAAGGACAACCTAAGTGCCCTACACTTAGATAGAGGGGTACCCTGCAGTGTACCCCTATGTTGTTTTCTAAAGCACTGGTATCCATCAGTGTTCGGACCAGACCTCGCTCCCAGGGGAACAGAGGCTCAGAAGGAAGACGGAAGAGCTGAAAGAAGACGTGTAGTGTGTAAGTGTGCTGGCACTGCCCGCTGACCTGATCAGGGCTAATCCACAGCAAGAAGGGATAGAGAAGAAAAGAAGAAAGAAAAGTTCGGGAGCTCCCTGAGTTCTGACCTCCTGAGGCTTGACCATTTATGCTGGGGTACTGACGCTACTTTAACAGGGCCACCTGCCCTATAATTACACAGGGTTAACCCCAAAAACCAAATAACAACATGGTCACATAATTACCCCTTACATCCCACAGGACCAATGGAGAGGGGGGTTCCATGACACAATTATTTCATTTACAGATGTATATTGTAGCATGACAGATAATCCACACAAATACATTACTCAATGATCATTAATAAAGCTCTAATGTATGGAATATCCAGATGAGAATCAATTAAAAGGCAATATTAATTAATATACTCACAAGAAAAGTTAAAATGAAGAAAAAATCTGCAAATAATATATATACTACAAATTTAAAAACCCAGAAAAACTAAAAATGTGAATAACAAAATTACCCAGGTAGGATAGAAGCAGGCAATTAAGATACCCCGACAAAGAAACCAGACCAGAAGAAACAAAAGCATACACAGCGGAATGGTACTGAAGAAAGAAGAAAGAAGAACAAAGAAATATAAAATGAAAAAAAATACTGAAGAAAGAAGAAAGAAGAAATATAGAATGACCAAAAATACTGAAGAATAAGAAACCTGAGAAGATCCACTAGAAAAAAGGAAGTGAGACGACCCATACCAAATAGAAACCCCAAAGGGAGAGAACCCAAAAACCCCAAAAATAAATGAATGTCCAAAGAGAAAGTATAACACCCCAAAAAACCATATCTCAATGTAAAACTGACAAAAACCAAAAGTGTCAATAGTATTAAGTAACAGTGCACCCAAAAAAGTTATTGTTTAGTTTGTATGAACAAATCTTCACAGTCCCCCCATGGTTAAATATTTCATGTTGTAAACCTAGAAAAGGACTAGTAATAATATTAATAAATAACCATGGACAAGTGTAAGTTACTGAATTATAACTGATAAACTTTAAAAAGGTGCATGAGTTGCCGTACAAATGTATAAACTTTAAGTGTTTTTTGAACAGTATCATATTTGAAATAAAGTAATAATATTGCTAATGAAATGCTACTGAATTTATAAGAACATTCCATAGAATGAAATAATGAACAGATAGCTAGTGTTATACTTAGAGATGGGGAATAAATCCTTTAAATTGGGAAATACAGAGCAGACTGTCAATAATTAGTTTTAAGAAAGTGTTAACCATTATATGGAACCAATATGATATGTTCCTGTTCCATATAATAACTAGACAAATAATATTTATTAGTAAGAAATATTATTGTTATAAACTCTTATTTTGTTGTTAATTTAAATTAGGAATGCCCTATCTAAAGGTAGATATCATTCCCCATGTTATAAAATGTTTTTTAATTATGTTACTAGGTGTAATCAATACACATAAAAGTTATTATTCAAGGTACAAGTTTTGATAGAGATAGGTGTTATATTTTAATTGTACAATCAATAATCACTGTTATAACAGTCAAAGAGCTAATTGTTAATAAAGTATATAAGGATAAAAAGTCAGAGAAGGGTATAAACTAACTACGTAAGTAAAAATTTTGCAAATAGCAACACATCAAGTCTAGGCCATATAATGAATTTAAACTGCAGAATAATTAATAAATCTAGTCTTATAAGCCAGTTAAACTGACAATATTTATGCAAGATAAACCCAACATATAGAATACCATGTAAACAAGACTTTCTAAGGATATGTTCAGTAGATAAGTAAAATTACTTATTTATCTTATAAAATTACCAATAAAAATGGGATGGACTAACTGACATTATCAGAGGAGGAGTCATAGACAAATGAATTGTATTTAAAAACAATCATTAATAAACTAAATTGCAAGAAATTAAGTAAGAATAGACAATTATATCAATTTCAGATTTAATAGAATAATAATTATATTAGGGAAAGTGGCTATTATTTGCTTAGACTACAGGAAGTATAAATTTAGGCCTACCTTCCAAAAATGTAACAAATATAATTTTCTAATGAAACTTTGTAACACTATATTAATTACTAGCAAAATAAGCAGAATAGAATAATGAAACCGAATATGTATTTCGTATTTCGTACAGTTAACTAATAACGAAATTATTTTCTGAGTATAATGTATTAAAATAAAATGTATCGGAAGCTAAGATAATTTGAAACAATGTATAAGATATATTAAATAGGCTAAGATTTTCAGGAGACGAGGGAAATGAGTACAGTTCATTATTATCCGTTGACGAGTGTACTTAACGTAATTAATTGCCCGAAATAACCTATAACGGCAGCTAACAGTATAAACCGAGTTCGGTGAAAATTTTATAAATCTTACTTTAAATTGTTTGTTTATTGTGAACTGGCGAAGTTAACATATGAGCAGTGTAACACCAATAAACTGATCCACATAAGACTAATTAATCGAAATAACACCAATATCACACAGTTTAATGACGAAAAATTTAGGTTAAAACCGACACACATAGACACAATGAGATATATCCAATAACAACATTTTACACCAAGTGAACTATTCCACCATACACCAGTGACATTCAAATATATCCAGGACTATCATATACAATTGCTGAGACCATTTACACGAAGAAAGGACATTTTTATTTCAACAAATACTTCGTCAAAGTTAGATGCTTCATCGCGCATGCGCCAGTCGGCCATTTTGATTCATTGCTGTTCTCACTTCTGCAGTGGAAAAACGACCTTCGGCTGCTTTTGGTTTGAATAAAAATCATATATAAACTTTTATTATTTGTAATTATAACACTGTATTGCTTAATATTAAGGCATTTTATAATTGTAATGTTATACTTTCCTGCCCATAACCTTCTCTGGCTATATCTTAAATAACCGTTTAGAGAACCATATTTTTATAATACTAATGTAAACTTTTTATATCGACCGGCCCTGAGTGAGTCGATACTACTTTGTAACATCGATTCTTATCGAACAAATTAATTATTTTATTAATAAACGTTCTGTTTTTGTAATTTGGATTTGATTTTTCTTATAAAAAGGCTCAACAGGTAAATTAATCAAGAAACCCAACTAACCGAAAGGCGGTATATACGAAACAACGAACGTTTCAAGAAGAAGAAGAAAAAGAGAGCCGTCTTTCGCCTAGATTTGGAGTTAACCAGATTGTCTTTTAACAAATTTACTGAAAGTGACACTATTACCAAAATAAACATAATACCACTTCATTTCTAATTACAAACAATAAACACGATTAGTTCCTAAATAATAGGATTAAAACTTACATAAGAAAAAATATTTTTCCAGATTTTTTTTTTGTGAAATAATAAACAATTTTTTTTACTTCAAATTGTTATAACAACATTACTACAGATCTTAATATTTTGATTTGTTACAAAATTGGCGTCCAACTAAAGGGCTGTAATTAGGGGTTGAAAGGCGGTAATTACTCGCCCAATTTCTAATTCAGTTTGGCAGCGGTTATCCAGGCAGGGAACCAGGGAAGATGCAACGTCAAGCCACATCAAAGAAGAGAGCGGCGGCGGCCGAAAAAGAACTCAATATGGATGATAAGGAGGCGACCCCAGTGGAGGACGTAGAAACGATATTAAAACGGGTGGAACCTAAACAACCAGCACCACCAGAGGAACAACCGGAAATGCCCACACAAATAGGGGAAATCGATGTCCGGGAGGAACGAATAGGACAACCCGAGAAACCATCACGAGCAGAGAATAGTAACATACAGGAGATGCTCAGGATAATGATGGAGAAAATGGAAGAAAATAACAAGAAAATGGAGGAAAATTTAAGCAAGAAAATGGACGACAACAACCATTCAACCAAGGAAGAATTGAGTGATATAAATAAGAGCATAGAAGCAACAAAAGAAGAATTGAAGAAGGACAACCAAGCAACAAAAGAAGAATTGAGTAAAAAGATTGAAAACACTAATAAGAGAATAGAGGAAACCAGCAAGGAAATGAAGAAAGACAACCGATCTTTAAGCCAGAAAATTGATTAAACTAATCAGAAAATGGAGGAAACCAGCAAAAAGATGGAAGAAAATTGGAGGAGAATAACAAGAAAATGGAAGATAAGATGGGGGAAAGGTTGGAAGAGTTAAGAGAGGATAACCAACTATTACGAGAAGTTAACCAAGAGAATTTAGACAAGTTAGACGAACGAATGGAACTATTAAGAAAGGAAATGAACAAAGAACTCAAAGATAATAAGAAATCTATGACCAAAAGGCTGGAAGACGAAACCATAACTATAAATCAACAGATATGAGAAGTTGATGGAAGATGTCGGCTGACGGAAGTGGAGGTGCAAGAATTGAAACACCAAGGTCACAAATCTTGAAGAATCTAGTCGCAAGAAGGCAGAAGAAAACCGAAAGGAAAGCCAGGAAGAACTCAGTAAAGTACGAACTCGAATTACGGAAAGATGTGACGGAATGGAGGAAGCGATGACTAACATTACTGGTCAAGTGAGGCAGAACCAGGAAGACATGGAAGCAATTCGGAACCGACCAACTAGCTTCACTAATATCCCCATCAACGAGAACAGAGAATGGCTTAACTTCCGCCAATATAAAAGGAAGCCGATGGAGTTCTTGGCCCGTATTGAGGAATATATGGCCAAACATAGAAATAATCGATGGTCCAATAGTCGAGAACTATTGGACGAATCATTCCGGGATATAACGGACAATTGGTGGATGGCGAACAGGAGCGAGATAAACGATTATCAGCAGTTTAAAAGTTTGTTCAAGTCCAAGTATTGGTCAGAGACCACCCAGAATTTAATAAGGGACAACATCTGCCATGGCCGATACAAAACCCAGTTTGGCAATACCATGACTGCATACTTCCTTGGGAAGGTGTGCCTGGCCAAGCACCTGGAACCAGCCATACCAGAGGAATGCCTGGTAAACAAGCTTTCCTATCATTATGACGAAGAGGTCATAAGAGCTCGAAGAGGTAACCAAATAAAGACAATACAGGCGATGACAGAGCTATTAGAAAATTATGAGAACGAAGAATATTACAGCCAGAGTAGGAGAAGAAATGAGCAGCCAGTAGTTCGAAATAATCCGTCATCGAACAATAATAATCAACAGATCAACAGTGGATTCCTGTACCAAGGAAACAGGTATAATCCAAATTACTATAATCAGCACCCCACGAACGGTAACAATAACAACAATAACCACGGTAATACAAACCCGAACATTAACCGAAATAATAACGGATTCTCCGGTAATCGAAATAATTATTACCCGAATAATAATGTAAATAGCCAGAGAAACCCCAACCATACCAATAACACCGAGCGGTTTTACAATAACAATAGGGGTTACCCTAATAATAACAATAACAACAACAACAGGTTCTCCCGACCCCGGGTAAATTTTATACGTGCAGAGGGAAACAGCCATCGCAGGTATAACCATCAACGGCGGAGCAGCGTTCACGAGTACGAAGATCGACGCAGAAGCCGAGAGCGGGACAACTCCAGTTATAATCCGCCAAGGCGAAGTACCAGCCTAGATGACTCGGAGCGGCATACAAATAGGGAACAAACATACGAACAGAGAACTGAAAGGCTGGAACCCACTCAAGGTTTCCCCGCTGAGGCCTCTGTTGGTCCAATTAATAACCAGGATGAGGAGAATTTAAACGGGAGGAGGCAGTAATAAACAATAAGGACCCTTTGCTGCTTCTATCGCCTGGGTATATAAAAGAATTGCCAAGAGCAAATCATCACAATAAAATTACTATCATTCGGTGTAACTATTTGAAGAACATTCGAAATGAACTACTGGAGGAGGATGACACTTGCCTCCCTAGTATAAACAATGAAATAATTTATATTAATGCAGAAATCGAAGGAACATTCGCACAGCTAATGATCGATACAGGTGCGAATGTATCCATAATTAACACAACAGAATTGGAGAGAATCCAAGGTAAATGTGGTAAGCCGACCTTACCTATAAATAACATAGTATTAATCGGTGCCACTGGTAGCCAAAACAAGACAATCAGAAAACAAGTGTCATTGAATGTGGTTAGTAAGGGTATAGCTATAAACATGGTCTTCCTAATTGCGGTAGGATTACCCTTCAACATATTAGTGGGATGTGATGTGCTGAGAAGGAAATCGGCTATCATCGATTTACGATCAGAGAAGGTATGACTGTTTACCGGAGATCTGACCTGGACGTCCGATTTAGTGGGTAGCGAGATAACACTTCCCAGCAGTATCCACCAGCAAATACGTAGCATTAATTATACGAATACTAACACCATTTCTAACACCATAGTATACGACAACACGGACGACAATTTATGGTCCCAAAAAATACAGGAGATAAGGGATTTCCGAAGCGGAATTAATAGAGAGAAATTCCCCACTACTCAAGCAAATCAGTTGATAAGGATTTATGAGAAGTACCGCTCAGTATTTTCAGATGAGCCAGGCAAAGTAAGAAATTATCAATGCACCCTTCAATTCCGAGATACAGTGGAGTTTAATAGAAATTGCTACCCTATTGCGCATTCACGAAAGGAGGCTGTGAGAGCGGAGATAAACCGAATGATCAATAGCGATATTATCGAACATAGCCAATCTCCATACACCAGCCCTATTGTCGCTATTCCCAAGAAGAACGGCCAAGTCCGGCTTTGCTTGGATGCACGGAAAATAAACAAAAAAATCATTAACGATAGAACATCGCCCGGTGAGATTGAGGAAATCCTGAAACGCTTCCATGGTACCCAATACTTCAGTACCTGGGATACGGTGTGCGGTTACTGGCAGGTAGAGTTACACCAACGGAGTCGCCAATATCTGGCTTTTATATTCGAGGGACGCAATTACCAATTCAAAAGATTGCCCTTCGGATTGGTAAATTCCGTTGCCATCTTTGTGACCTGCATGGCCCAGATATTGGGACAAGAAGCACTTCAGTTTACAACAGTGTATGTCGATGACCTACTAATAACATCTGAAACGTGGGAGGAACACTGCTACCGTGTAGAACATGTGCTTGAGAAATTATCTGTCAGTAACATCACGCTGAAGTTAGAAAAATCTAAGTTTATTGCCAGAGAAGTGCAATTTTTAGGATTTAACTTGGACGATCAAGGAATCTCACCGTCGGCAGAAAAGGTGGAGGCAATCCAGAAGTTCCCGGCACCCAAAAACAGGAAACAATTACAGTCGTTCCTGGGACTCTGTAATTATTATAGAAAGTTCCAGGAACAATATTCGGAATTAACCGCGAGGTTTCAACCTCAATTATCATCCAAAAACAAATGGGTATGGTGTAAAGAACAAGAGGGGATTTTTCAACAAATTAAGGACAAATTTCTGGCAACTATAATACTTCGCCACCCAAACTTTAAATTACCATTCTTCATGGATTGCGATGCCAGCAACATCAGTCTGGGAACGACACTGTATCAAGAAGACGAGAAGGGTCAACATCAAGTAATTAGCTTCGCAAGCAGGTCTTTGAACCAGTGCGAAAAGAATTACACGGTGACTGAAAAAGAATTACTGAGCGTGTTATTTGCTTGCGGTAAGTTCCGCACTTACATTTTGGGATACCCTGTTACAGTCCGAACAGACCATAAATCTATCTCGTTCTTGAAAAGCTGCAAACTGAACCATGGCAGGCTAACGAAGTGGATACTTGCCCGTCAAGAATACCATCTAAAATGGGAATACATCCCAGGTAAAAAGAATGTAGTAGCGGATGTGTTATCCCGGGTCAATGTGGAAGAACAAACTTTCGAAGGGGAGAAGGAAAGCGTGCTAAAAATATACAATCTTCTTAGCACCAGAGCCGATTTGACAACAATATTGACCAATATGAGCACCCACCAACAAGCGGAACAGAAATTGAGAAACCTCAAACTTCGACTAGAAGAGGGAGACGAAACTGTTGCTCAATATTACCAAATAAATAAACAAATATTGTTCGTTAAAACATCCCTGAAGGAAGAGATCTGGAAGGTGGTTGTTCCAACACAGATCGAAAGGGAATTGATAGTGAACTACCACATACGTTACGGGCATATGGGCGCCCTCAAAATAATAAAAGCTCTGGAGGAGAGCTGCCATATAAAAAACATAAATAGGAAAGTCCGAATGTATATAAAAAGTTGTAAAATCTGCCAGCTGGTAAAAACAAATAATGATAAGAAGGAAGGTGTTATGATCCCAATCACTTCCCAAGCAAAATTGGAGAAGGTATTCCTAGACATTTGCGGACCATTTCCCCGTAGTGGAGGTCGACACCAATATCGGTACGTAACCATCATAATGGACCACTTCACCAAGTATGTTAAGCTATACCCTACTAATCGAGCGACTACCCGGAAAATTCTGGGAATACTCACGGAACAGTATATCCCACACCTGGGGAAACCATCTTCGATCATTACTGATCATGGAACCCAGTTCAAGGGTGGAAAATGGCGAGATACATTATTGTTAATGGGCATTCGTACATACAAGACCTCGGTCTACCATCCGAGCAGTAATCCGGCAGAGCGGGTGTTACGAGAAGTGGGGAGGATTCTAAGAACTTATTGTCACCATCAACAAAAAAGGTGGCAAGACTATCTAGAAGCCACGGAGGAATTCCTCAACTTGGCCTACCATCCAGCTATAGGGATAACCCCATACTCTGCTATGTACGAAAAACCACCCCCACGAGAGATCGCGGATATCCTCGAGTTCCCCAGTAACAATATGTACAGATTTGACAAAGCTAAATTCTACAACAAAGTGGCAGAAGACCAGGTAAAACGCCAAAATAAGTATCAAAAGGCTAGTGGTAAATTAATAATATATGAAAAGGGAGAAAAAATTTTGTTAAAAAATCGTGAACTACCCAGTACACTGGAAGGAATAACGAAGAAGTTATTGCTGTTATACACCGGACCATATGTCATATCCAATGTGAAAAATAATAATTCTTATGAAATCAAGGAAATAGATTCAGAAAGGATAAAGGGTGTATATAACCAGGCTTCCATGAAAAAATATTATGAGTAATTGAATGTATGGAAAATTGAATTTTGTGTGCATAAATATAAATAATTGAACAAATTCAAAAAGAAAGTAAGAACAACTTACTACCTAATTTATGAAACGAATTTTGGATTAATGAAAAAGAGAAAGAATTTGGAATAAAAAATTTAAAAAATTCTAAAACTAAGTAAGCACACCTTGCTACCGAATATTTAGGAAACAATTTCTGAATGAAATAAAAAGAAGGGAATTTATTTAATGAATACATTCAAAAAACCAGTAAGAACTACTTACTACCAAATATTTATGAAAAAAAAACTTTATGGAAAATAAAAGGAAGAAAATGAATTTAGAATAAATATGTAACTTCTAAAAACAATTAAGAACTACCTACTACCTTATATTTGAACAACTTTTGGGATTAATAAAGAAGAAAAAGAATTTGGATAATACATTACAAACAATTATATATGGGACCAATTCTGAAAAACTTTCGAGAATAAAGAAATGGCAGTACAAACCACTGATACTATTAAACTGAGTAAACTTATTGTGAAGTAAAATTAATGAGGCTTTTATGTAAAATAAGCAGAGATAATAAACACATGGAATTAATAATTAAAGAGTGCATTTGAATAAAAAGCAAGAGCAGAATAAATTTTTGAAAACGAAAGAAAAAACTATATATAAATAAATCCATAAGAAAAATATGATCATATAATAAATGTCAATTATAAGAAAGACACTTAAAAGAGTAATTGCAAGAACATAATACTAGTGGAACGATTCATAAGAGTTAAGAAAAAAAACAAAAATATAATACAAAATATATGCTACCAATGACCAGAAAGAGATTGTAATAACAGTCAAAATATGACAGAGAATTAAAAATAAATAAAAACTTTACACTGAATAACAAGTGATAATTATATTAAACCAGCTTCCAACCATAAGAAGGAATAAAATGCCAGCAGAGCTAACCATTGAGAAAAGTAACTGAGATAGAAATTAACTAAGATAGAAATATTAACAGATCTGAGCAAATACGAAGTGAAGTATCCAAAGATATTTAATTTTTTTTTATAGTCATAAGGTGGACTATTCTTATGTAATTTTTATTAATAACTGTCTGTAGATAAGTCCAGCAGTATTATTATGTATTGACCAGAGATGATTTGCCTCTGTAATCAATAAATGACGTAGTATGGCCAGCAGAGAGTATAGCCTACAGAGCCCCTCTGGACACTGCCCCAGCTAACGTGTTAGGGAATTTTAGGGAATAAATATTCCAAGGATAAAGAACCAAGTTAAGAAGAAAATGGAAAAATAAAAAATAACGAACATCAGATGACTATTACTATCAAGAAGAATCCAGTTAATAATGAAATATAGATAAGCTCAAAAATATAGAAGGAACAAATTTTAAAATTGTGAAGGAAGTAAAGAAATATAATTTATAATGAATATCATAAGCAATTAATTCAGACAAACTAAGTATGATCTGAACTAATCACTTCTGGAAGAGAGCAATGTGTAGCATGACAGATAATCCACACAAATACATTACTCAATGATCATTAATAAAGCTCTAATATATGGAATATCCAGATGAGAATCAATTAAATGGCAATATTAATTAATATACTCACAAGAAAAGTTAAAGTGTAGAAAAAATCTGCAAATAATATATATACTACAAATTTAAAAACCCAGAAAAACTAAGAATGTGAATAACAAAATTACCCAGGTAGGATAGAAGCAGGCAATTAAGATACCCCGACAAAGAAAGCAGACCAGAAGAAACAAAAGCATACACAGCGGAATGGTACTGAAGAAAGAAGAAAGAAGAACAAAGAAATATAAAATGAAAAAAATACTGAAGAAAGAAGAAAGAAGAAGTATAGAATGACCAAAAATACTGAAGAATAAGAAACCTGAGAAGATCCACTAGAAAAAAGGAAGTGAGACGACCCATACCAAATAGAAACCCCATAGGGAGGGAACCCAAAAACCCCAAAAATAAATGAATGTCCAAAGAGAAAGTATAATACCCCAAAAAACCATATCACAATGTAAAACTGACAAAAACCAAAAGTGTCAATAGTATTAAGTAACAGTGCACCCAAAAAAGTTATTGTTTAGTTTGTATGAACAAATCTTCACAGTCCCCCCATGGTTAAATATTTCATGTTGTAAACCTAGAAAAGGACTAGTAATAATATTAATAAATAACCATGGACAAGTGTAAGTTATTGAATTATAACTGATAAACTTTAAAAAGGTGCATGAGTTGCCGTACAAATGTATAAACTTTAAGTGTTTTTTGAACAGTATCATATTTGATATGAAGTAATAATATTGCTAATGAAATGCTACTGAATTTATAAGAACATTCCATAGAATGAAATAATGAACAGATAGCTAGTGTTATACTTAGAGATGGGGAATAAATCCTTTAAATTGGGAAATACAGAGCAGACTGTCAACAATTAGTTTTAAGAAAGTGTTAACCATTATATGGAACCAATATGTTATGTTCCTGTTCCATATAGTAACTAGACAAATAAGATTTATTAGTAAGAGATATTATTGTTATAAACTGTTATTTTGTTGTTAATTTAAATTAGGAATGCCCTATCTAAAGGTAGATATCATTCCCCATGTTATAAAATGTTTTTTAATTATGTTACTAGGTGTAATCAATACACATAAAAGGTATTATTCAAGGTACCAGTTTTGATAGAGATAGGTGTTATATTTTAATTGTACAATCAATAATCACTGTTATAACAGTCAACGAGCTAATTGTTAATAAAGTATATAAGGATAAAATGTCAGAGAAGGGTATAAACTAACTACATTAGTAAAAATTTTGCAAATAGCAACACATCAAGTCTAGGCCATATAATGAATTTAAACTGCAGAATAATTAATAAATCTAGTCTTATAAGCCAGTTAAACTGACAATATTTATGCAAGATAAACCCAACATATAGAATACCATGTAAACAAGACTTTCTAAGGATATGTTCAGTAGATAAGTAAAATTACTTATTTATCTTATAAAATTACCAATAAAAATGGGATGGACTAACTGACATTATCAGAGGAGGAGTCATAGACAAATGAATTGTATTTAAAAACAATCATTAATAAACTAAATTGCAAGAAATTAAGTAAGAATAGACAATTATATCAATTTCAGATTTAATAGAATAATAATTATATTAGGGAAAGTGGCTATTATTTGCTTAGACTACAGGAAGTATAAATTTAGGCCTACCTTCCAAAAATGTAACAAATATAATTTTCTAATGAAACTTTGTAACACTATATTAATTCCTAGCAAAATAAGCAGAATAGCATAATGAAACCGCATATGTATTTCGTATTTCGTACAGTTAACTAATAACGAAATTATTTTCTGAGTATAATGTATTAAAATAAAATGTATCGGAAGCTAAGATAATTTGAAACAATGTATAAGATATATTAAATAGGCTAAGATTTTCAGGAGACGAGGGAAATGAGTACAGTTCATTATTATCCGTTGACGAGTGTACTTAACGTAATTAATTGCCCGAAATAACCTATAACGGCAGCTAACAGTATAAACCGAGTTCGGTGAAAATTTTATAAATCTTACTTTAAATTGTTTGTTTATTGTGAACTGGTGAAGTTAACATATGAACAGTGTAACACCAATAAACTGATCCACATAAGACTAATTAATCGAAATAACACCAATATCACACAGTTTAATGACGAAAAATTTAGGTTAAAACCGACACACATAGACACAATGAGATATATCCAATAACAACATTTTACACCAAGTGAACTATTCCACCATACACCAGTGACATTCAAATATATCCAGGACTATCATATACAATTGCTGAGACCATTTACACGAAGAAAGGACATTTTTATTTCAACAAATACTTCGTCAAAGTTAGATGCTTCATCGCGCATGCGCCAGTCGGCCATTTTGATTCATTGCTGTTCTCACTTCTGCAGTGGAAAAACGACCTTCGGCTGCTTTTGGTTTGAATAAAAATCATATATAAACTTTTATTATTTGTAATTATAACACTGTATTGTTTAATATTAAGGCATTTTATAATTGTAATGTTATACTTTCCTGCCCATAACCTTCTCTGGCTATATCTTAAATAACCGTTTAGAGAACCATATTTTTATAATACTAATGTAAACTTTTTATATCGACCGGCCCTGAGTGAGTCGATACTACTTTGTAACATCGATTCTTATCGAACAAATTAATTATTTTATTAATAAACGTTCTGTTTTTGTAATTTGGATTTGATTTTTCTTATAAAAAGGCTTAACAGGTAAATTAATCAAGAAACCCAACTAACCGAAAGGCGGTATATACGAAACAACGAACGTTTCAAGAAGGAGAAGAAGAAGAGGGCCGTCTTTCGCCTAGATTTTGAGTTAACCAGATTGTCTTTTAACAAATTTACTGAAAGTGACACTATTACCAAAATAAACATAATACCACTTCATTTCTATTTACAAACAATAAACACGATTAGTTCCTAAATAATAGGATTAAAACTTACATACGAAAAAATATTTTTCCAGATTTTTTTTTCTGTGAAGTAATAACAAATTTTTTTTTTCAAATTGTTATAACAACATTACTACAGATCTTAATATTTTGATTTGTTACAATATATATTCCTATAGTATAATACATGTGTGCTCCAAGGGCATTGCCGAAACCTACAGTGTCAACCAGGACCACAACCCGCCTCGTTGACACGGTAGGCTTCACTCCACTAACTCCTTTTTTATCACTTTTTTTTCTGAGGGGAGGGCTAGGAAAATCGGGAAGATGGAAAGGGCAAGGATCATTGAAAGGTCAAGAACTGGGACTAAAGGTAAGGACATGGCTCCCTCCGTAAATAAGCACAAATGGAGAGAACCAAGGCTCGCGCAGGCAGGGGAGCGTCCCTGAAGTAGACGAACACCACTGGGACTGTGGGGAACATCTACCGGTTAACATATCATTTTCTTGCACACCCCCAGAGCACACCCCCTTAGAATGACCACAATCCCTACATACATGGAGACCACCAAATCTCACCCCCCTTTTTCTATCAGCCGGTTTACCCCCTCCGACAGAGCTTCAATTTCGTGATTTGGGTCACAATCTCTTTCGCATCGCTACCCGGTACGCCCAGCCTAGCAGTCACCGGTGACGCAAACCCCAGGATGGGATATGGCCCCGACCAGCGATAACACAACTTAGCGGACCGTTTACCAACGGCTGAGCTGAGTGGGTGGCTCTGGCAATAGACCCAGTCCCCTATCCGGAAGGGGTTAGGAATTCGCCCCTGATTATATCGTCGACGGACCCGCTCGTGCGCTCGCAGCAAATTCTTCCGAGCCTCCTTCCACCTCTCTACTGTTCCATTATCTGGCTCACGTGGTAGAAGATCCTCAATGTTCCCAAACTTAGTCAACGGGAGTGCGGGCGTGAATCCAAACATGATTTCAAAGGGAACGGCATGATGACTATCGTGTAGGGCCGTATTAAAGGCTAGCTGTAACCACTTCAGATTCTGGTCCCAGGTAGTCTGTTGCTCAGCATGATAAGCAATGAGTGCGGACCTGAGATTCCTATTGAATCTCTCAGCATGGGAAGGCTGTGGGTAATAAGGAGAAGTGGTTACATGTTTGATCCCACTGGCGAAACATCCGCCGGAACTTACCCGAAATGAACTGGGGGCCATTGTCAGAGACAATGATGGTCGGAAGACCGAAAAGCTGAAATATGTGATTCTGGAGCACGCTTATGTTCAAGCGAGCCGTTACCTGCTGTAAGGGCGATAGCCAGGCGAACTTCGAAAAAGCATCCACACAAACAAGCAGGTAAGAATTACCTGACTTGCTACGCGGGAGAGGTCCCACGGAGTCTATGAATAACTTTTCCATCGCCACGTCCGATGTCAACAACCCTAGCTTAATGTTCTGGGCAGGCTTGCTCAAGCCACACAGATGACAACTCTTAACCCTCGTTGCGATGTCCCTATCCATGCCCTTCCAGATGAAATGTCTCCTAATGCTGGAAATGGTCTTCGAAATTCCCTTGTGGCCTCCTACTGGGGAATTATGATAATAGCTATAGACCATGGGCACTAACTTGCTAGGCAGCACGATCTTAGGGGCACGTCCCTTTCTCTCTCTACAACACAGGACGCCCATGGACAAGAAGTATGGGGCCTGTACGTTACCCTCCTTGATTTTCTGGATGGTCGGACCCAGCTCTTCGTCGTTCAACTGATGGGGTAACACATCAGTGAAGGCTAACGGAAAGTCTAGCAGAACGGAACAGGGTTGCTCAGATTGGGCTTCACTGGGCTGGGAAAACATGCGTGACAAAGCATCTGCAACCACATTTTGAGTTCCCCTAATGTGTTGCACCTTGAACTTGAAGGATGAGATCTTGACCACCCATCATACCAATCTTACCCAGTTGCCGGGGATGAGCAAGAAGCCAAGAGAGAGCCTGATTATCGGTCTCGAGCAGGAACTCAGCTTGTTCCAGAAAACGCCTGAACTTGTCTAGAGCGTACACAACAGCTAAACAATCTAGCTCATAGACTGATGACTTTCTTTCTTGCTGGGTCAACGTTCGGGAAATAAAAGCCACAGGCTGCCTAGCGTCATCAACGACTTGGGACAGAACCGCCCCGAGCGCAACCGAACTCGCGTCCGTCTGTAAAATAAATGGTTTTGAAAAATCGGGCATCCGTAACACCGGTGGGGAGATAATGGCTTCCTTTAGGGTGTCAAAAGCCTTCTGTTGACTACCCCCCCATGTAAATTATGCGCCCTTTTTTCTCATCTCGTTCAAGGGTGCGGCAATTTCCGCGATATTAGGAATGAATCTGCGATGGAAGTTGACCATTCCCACGAATCTCGCTATTTCCTTCGCATCACTGGGAGGGGGAAAGTCACGGATGCCCTGTGTCCTCTCGGGGTCGACAGTAACACCCTGATGTGAAACCAAATGCCCCAAGAAAGAAATACTTTTCTGGGCAAAACGAATCTTTTCAGGATTGACAGTGAGGCCAGAACTTCTTAAGCGACACATCACTTCACGCAGATGGCACAGATGTTCCTCGAACGCCTTACTATAGACTAGCAAGTCGTCGAAGTAATTGAACACGAACTGGAATTTCACATCATGAAAAACAGTATCGAGAAGACGAGTGAGTGTCTGGGCCCCACAGCCAAACCCATGGGGACCCTTGTATATTGGTACAAGTTCCACGGTACACAAAATGCCGTGTACGGTCTACTCTCCTTTGCCAAGGGAATCTGGTGATAAGCCGCATTGAGATCGATCACGGTGAAATACCTGGCCCCACTGAACCAATCGAAGGCCGAATGTAAGTCTGGGAGGGGAACGGAATCCACCTCAATATTCGCGTTCAATTTCCGATAGTCTATGACCATGCGGTGTTTACCCCCACGCTTGGGTACCAAAAACGCTGTACTAGCATAGCTGGAATGAGAAGGTTCAATCACTCCTTGTTCTAATAACTCTTGAACCTTCTCTCTCAGAACGGCCATCGTCGGAGGTGCGAATTTGTAAGGGTCTGACCTTACTATCTTGGAGTCTGTAAGGCGTATTTTGTACTCCAGCAGATGTGTGAGTCCCAAGGAAGGAGTTAACACTGAGGGAAATTCCTCACACAATTGGTCTAATGCCCTCTGCTGGGATGGAGTGAGATGATCTCGTGCAGAATCGGGACAAGCTACCTCTTGGATACCTCCCTTACCTCCCTGGTACCCAAGGAACAGAATAAGAACTCCCCGATTAAACTTAAAATAACATTGGTGCCCTTGGATGTCCAACACGAGACCACTTTTAGCGATGAAATCTGCACCAATGATACAATCCACTCTCAGAGCAGGAGAAACCAGAAAAGGCCCAGGAAAAACCGTCAATCTTGAATTTGAAGGAAATCACCTGGGAGATGGGCAAGATTTCCCGAGATGCAGTCCAGCATACCACTGACGACAGATCCGACCCCTTTATTAAGCCCTGCTTCTCAAGGTCCGCGCATACTCGAGATGAGATGATGGATCGGGCTGAACCGGAGTCAACTAACGCTCTGAGCTGACCCCCTTTTACCTCGAGCGACAGAAAGGGGCATACTGAAATGTGTTGCGGGATAGTAGACAGGACCTTGATGTCAGAAGAGATGGGTCCTATCGATCGCCTGGAGGTAGTAGGAAACCGAAAAGATTCAGTGCGAGGGGAAGACATCCTCCGACATATCTTCCCCTGCCTGCCTAGATTTTTGGGGAGGGTCCCGGCGATGGAGGTGCTGGACGCGTGCGCCCCCGGGGGCATGATCGAGCCACGTGACCCGGCCGATTACAATTATAGCAAATTATGTTTCCCCATCGCTCGCGATCTCGAACTGACTGGGCCTGTCGGGGGCGAAAAGGTTCGCTGCGTCCTTCTGCTCTCTGAGATATTGAATGTTCCCCACTAAAAAGGCCCAGGAAAAACCGTCAATCTTGAATTTGAAGGAAATCACCTGGGAGATGAGGAAATCACCTCGCTTCATCGCTCGTCGGAATGGCCTTGGACATCACGCACAGTCTGTCCAAGTCCACAAACCGACGCGGACGCTCGGGGAATACTAGCCGCAATCTATCTTGTGAGGAGACGCTGTCAAGAATATTTTGTACAACTTCCTCCTCCGACAAGCCCAGACCCAGTGTCCGCTCTACGTCCCTGATGCTGTGCACGAATTGGACAAGACTCTCGCCCCTAGACTGCACGCGGTAGAAGTGTCGGTGACGTAATTGTTGCATAAGCCTCCCGGGCACGAACGCCTCCAACACCTCCCGGTGGAACTCCGCAACTCCACCACTACGCCGCATTACGCCAGCCACCCTCTCAGCCATGGGGCCGCGACAATAAGGATAAACAAGCTCGAGGATACTACGATCCGACATACTCGGAAAATCCGCAAACTGGAACACAATTGTAAAGAACGGCAATAGCTTATCCACAGCCAGCCCGTCCACGACCGGCAACTGCTGGATGATCTGAGATAGTGGATTGGGCAGCTTGTGATATGAAGCCGCCACCATATCGGAGAAAACCGGGGCACTTACGGCAGGCTCGCGAGAGCACTCTAGAGCTGAGACCTCGGACGCAGGAGCTGCCTCCGGCGTGGGTGGTCCACTGCATGGAGACCCCTGCAGGGTCGATATGACCTGTTCGATTAAGCTCTTGATATCGTGAGCTTGCTCAAGAGTGCCCCATTGCTGGTCGAGATTCTGGAGTCGCAGGTTTAAATGATTTAGGCGCTGCCGAATTCGCCGGACGCCCCTGGAGAAACCCGGCCCCTCCTCCAAATTGTCAACACATCGGGATAACTCCCACTTCTCTACACACCGTTCCAACTCCCGATCTTTATCCGCAATATCGACCGCTGAGACCATGCCGCCCGCGGACATTGTCTCTCGTAGCTGCTTCCTCAACACGGTAACCGCCCCCTTCGGGTTTCTACCCCGGGCTCGTAACTCAAATTCCAACTCGTCCCGAAGGAACAAATCCGGATCCAAGACGCTCTTCCTCGAGCTACACAGTCGGCCCACGAAAACACAACACACGACAAGAATAGACAATTAAACAAAAACGGAAAAACTTGAGTACTAACTCTTCCTTCAAGCAGACTGCGGGCCCCCTAGCGTTGCGAGGACGCGGCGACTATCCTGAACTGGCTCTCGACAACACCACACAAGAAGAAACGCAACATTTACACTAAAACACGACATACTCAACGACACACCTAACATCTATCACGACATCGCATTTCACAAGGAACAAAATATTTACCGACCAACGAACAACAACAAATTCCCAAAATTTATAACACTGACTTCGGCTCCCGTACCTCGGACGAGGCCGACTGCTGATTGGGCCATACCGCATGCCTATAAACGCCCTCACTATTATTTGAAAAGTACAACGCGAAATCATTTCCCAACACCTCATCCCACATCTGCGGTAATTCAAGTTTCAAAAAGAATTCCCCCCAAAATTTCACATCACGTGGCGACACCAAGTTTACAAATAACACAAATAACAACAGCCTGACAGTTATACCTCCATATAGCTGATCAGACATCAAACATAACAAAATACCTGTGTATACATTGACTTCTTGTAAATATTATAAGTCCATTCTATCCCGAAAGTTTTCTGAGTTTGCAAGCCCCGTCACACCCAAAGGACCCAAGGGTTTAAACCTAGATACAACCACGCTCTGCTACCAAATGTAACCCCTCTTTAGTTTTATGCTTTATAATTTTTTTTTTTTTTGGAGATGACACATGACACATGTGGAGATCACACACATACACAAACGCAATACATATAACCCATTATTAATTTAAGATCGAGCTTAACTTTGAATAAAATAATCAATTATCACCAGGGACGCTTTAGACTTTTACAAAATCATATAGAGTAGAACACGTACTTCGCACTGTAACCCCTCTTTAGAATTTTTATGCTTTATAAAAAAAAAATGTTTTTTTTTTGAAAAATTATTTTTGAAATTTTTTTTTTTTTTTTTGAAGAGGGGCCACTAGTTATTGAAACTAGGCCAAAGCCTAGAGAAGCCAAAATGCGCTGGGTCCAGTGGGACGGGACTTGCAATTAATTAAACTCTCTGGTATAACCAACAACAATAGCATTTATTGATTACTTGAGTGTATAGCATATAAGGTAACAATTGGTTTTTTTTGTTTTTATAAATGCAAATTATTTGTATAAATCTTCCCCGTACATAACCCACAAAATTAACACATACATAATTGACATAAATACACATATAAATATAAATATATATATCTCTATCACATCCACATTTTCAATCTCACTATATCAATAACCAACACCCTTATAATTTTAAACCATAGCCCTTGCCTATATACATTTTTTCGACATACATATATCGCCCCATCTGAAAGAAATAATTACTAATTAACTGGAAATCCAACCACCCTACCTCTACAGACAACCGAATATGTATAAATATATCACTTGTGCTCCCACGACTCTGGGTTGCCCAAAATGCCAGATACAACTTCAGAATGCTCTTAGACTTGGTAAAATTATAATCAATAAGTCAAAAAATTTATAACTGACAATAATAAATAGGAAAGAAGGTAAGCTACAATCTTTCCGTGAACTGAACTGTATTTGCGAATTTGGTGAGATAATAATTTTTAAAATTTTTGTGTAAGAAATATAGTATAAGAACTTTTAAAACTGTGAGGTGACATACTCTTATATAAACTTTTAAGGAAACTGAATTGGCCCGGAAGCCGACATGTTCCTAAACATGGAGCATGCATATGTCTGCATACCAACCTGACTACAAAGGATTGAACAGGGGCCCGGACTGTTACTGAATCAGAAAGCTTATTACCCTTACATAACCCCAAAACGAAATACCAGTCCCCTAATACTTGAACCACCCCTTTTTACTGAAAACGAAAAAGAAAAATAAATAAGTGAATGAATTGTAATATTGGATACATGCCAGCCCCCGGGCTTACACTTAATACAACTTTAGTACATAATATTCAAAATTCCCCCAAAATCCGCGCACAATTCTGTCCAGCTAAGCTGGAGCCCAACTAAAACGTTTGAAAGATGAAAGAAATATGATAGTGTGTCACTCATACCCCACAAGTTTTATAAAGTGTTAACGGCACAAATCCGGGTGTCTATGTAGGTCAAAATAAAATAATAATTATTTGTTTAGGTCACCTTGTTTGTCCTATGTGGTGGTGTTTGAGTTCCTACTTCCAGTGCCTGTAGTGTTGGTTTGGCGTGGTCATCTCGCTATCCCCTCCGGCAGACGAAGTCGAGAGCCTTTGGTGACCGTTCAGGCGGAGATATTCATCCTGTGCCGGCGTCCTCGTCTAAGCCCAGGAGCCCGCAGTTCTGTACGAGTTGATCTACCCATCCTGGGTGACAGAATAACTTTAAAAAAATGAATTCTTCGCTCTGTCGAAGAGACACGAGATGTTGGTGGTTTGGGCTTCGAAGCAAGACACAACAAAAACGGTTGGTACAGCGCAATACCGAATCCCAGCTTCCAGGCGAACGCTAGAGTGCGTGGCATGTACCACGGCGAACTAAATTTCGCCGTTCCGTTAAACACAGAAACAGCTAAACAATTTCGCGTTATTTCATTTTATTTATATAATATAATAAATACATAATATAACATAATTTTTTTTCGTATATAATCGCCGGTTCGTGGTCAACCGGCACAGCCCTGCCGTCAGACCACCAAGCACCATGTCAGAAGTTTGGAGACGAAATGAGAGAGGACAGTATATTCTGCGATCCCACATAATGGAGAAATTTAATTTGTTTCGAACTATCGTACATAACGTTCGGCCACCAACGACTCAGTTGTTACAGTTGGCTGGCTAACTCGATCGCGTCGCTGTGGGGCAGACAAGGCCTTACTAATATTGCTTAGCTGTCTCGTCCAGCGCCCACGCGTTTTGGCGGCGCCAACCGTTCAAATCACGGCGGAAAAATTCAAACCCCGGCACAACATGAACTTCTAAAATAGAAACCATATAAATGCTAAAGTTGAAATACAGGAACATGAATAATACAAATTCAATGACAACACACACCAGGACTTAGAGGCAACAAATAAACGAATTGGGTTTTCAGGTAAATAATGAAACCTATTATGTGGAACGGTAAAAACATAATCGCTTCTGAGAATCAACAATGACCAGATTAACAGAAAACCTACGCGCACATAGAGACCCAGAGTTACGAACAATGGCAATTATACTGCCGTACAGTGTTACGCATAATCGATCCCACGGCAAAGACGTAGATGAATTAGCGTCGATATTAAAATTACATTTATTGGACGAGTAATGTTAAAACATTGACATTACTCAATGTAAAAACGAAACAGTAGGCGTATGTATATTACAATGAAAGAATTAAATCCTAAATAATTTTTAAAAACTTTAAATTTGTCCAAAAAATTTTTTGTAATACCTTGGTAAATATATTTCTCTTCCTTTGTATTAAAAGTCTGAAACAAAATTACACTGTATAGCGATCTTTAATATTATTTTGCTACATTTCTGTTAGAATGAAACAAAACAAAGTTTTAGATAAAATAAACACAAAAACTCTGGTACTGAAGCTGATAAGGTTAATAAACCGAAAAGGTTTACGAATATACCTAAAGCTTATAACATCCGGTTGTTCACTTTGTCTCACAATGTTGCCACCTCATAGAAAAATAATTCAGCCCCATTTCTTTTTAAACACACCTCGTAGGATTTTTTCCTCAACATTATACTACAGTTTTGCATACAAATTACACAGCAAAGGGACATACACTGCAGTTGCAAACATTGACTTGTATTTGTGCAAAACGTTGCCTGCGCTTAGTTACTGACCAAATGTTTGTTCAAGCCTGACGAGTTAATTGTGGCTGTTTGCTGCCGGTGTTAGACTCGATACCAGCCCGCATTAACTACGTCAGCTGAAACCCATTTCAAACAGTTACTGTACAGTAGCGTCTATTTGTGTGTGCGTGTGTTTCTTTGTTCAGAATAAAGTAGGTACAAATTAAAAATTCACGCAAATCATATTTGTAAATATTATAATTATTAGTTCATAAATGTAACTAAAATCTTCAAAACAAATTGACATATACACAACAAAGTTAAAAGCTTACAGTAGTTGCGGAAGTTTCATTTAGCTGTACTGGTCAACCATTTATGAACAAAGCATAATAAAGCTGGTTGCAACTGTTACAGTTAGATCCATTAATCTTAAAATTCTATTTAGGTTTATCAGATCAATGTGGGTTGTTATAATCATCATCTTCACAACACAGCATAGGCTAGCCAACCATCCTTCAAGCAATCTAACCATCTCTTCCTGGGTCTACTCACGCAACTGTGTCTTATACGTTTATACTTCCAGACTCATGTGGCCAGTCTGGAACCTGAGATTCTTTCTGAGTGTCCTTTCCACCATTATTATTTTGATTCTTTTAATTTTCTTATTTAAGTTAAAAGCTTATAACTATTCTCTTATGACTACATTCTTTATACGGTCAAGTTTAGAACATCTTTTAAATCCTCGTAAGAACGCCATTTCAGAGGCCTGTATTTTACTGTCGCGTTTATTGGTTGTTGTCCATAATTCACACTTAAAAGACAGTGCAGGGACTGCTGCAACTTTGTAGAACTTTAATTTTGTATCACGACGTACCTTGATTCTAGAAATACGGTTTATTGTCAAACAGAGCTTTTTTAACTTACCTGACTAATCATCTCCGGCTACGTTCTTTGAAAGTTGTGAGGAATTTAAATTAATTTCCCTATTATAGGGTACCAGCCAATAAATAGGGTAGAGGGGCTACCTCCGTTACTGATCATGACTCCCGATAATTTTTATTCAAAGTTGTGTTCCCCTAGCCTTTAATGTTCTAACACCCAACTACAAGGCAGCAGTAGAATATAATCCTATATTCTGATACATAATGCCAGCACCTCTGCTCTCGAAAAATGAACCTATTGCTGAAAACCATTTATGAAATTATGCAGTTCCTTGATTTATTTGTCCATGACGTGACCGTTGTTATTAATTCACTATGTATAACACTACCGGGTTGGATCACAAGTTATTATTAATACAAATGATATATTTTTATCTGATGGCCTAAACTAGTTTTCGCTCTTTTAGAGCTTCGTCAGAGACCACCACTAGGAGCGCTGTCTGTCCTGCTTTTCGTGATCACACGTAATATTTGCACATTTTACTCCACAAACACACACAATAAC
Organism: Magicicada septendecula; assembly: GCA_034769895.1. Lineage (NCBI taxonomy): Eukaryota > Metazoa > Arthropoda > Insecta > Hemiptera > Cicadidae > Magicicada > Magicicada septendecula. The sequence goes on from CM068375.1 coordinate 322,229,667, forward strand.
AATAACGATCTAACGAAGCTCTAAAGGATCGAAATCTAGTTTAGGCCATCTGGTAAATATTTATGAATTTTATCAATAATAACTTCTGATCCGAGTCGGTAGTGTTATATATAAGTATTATGCAGTCTAAAAAATGTATATCAAAAAAACTTTGATAGTTAACTTTGCCGTGTATGGAGTTTCTCTGTTTATAGCCAATAATCTTGTTTTGTCCATGTTGTGCATGGTAATGTTCTCCAAACTCAAACTGTTCTCACATATCGGCCAGTTGTCAGACTTAGTTTCCATTCACATAAATGTGTAATCTAATTACGACCAACGTGTTCAAACTACTCTAAGAAGGTTACAGCGTCATCAGGGGCGTACTTACAACGTGGGGGAATGGGACCGTATATATAAAGTGTTACTTTGCTACCAAGACAGGCTAAGGATTTCGCACTTCTAGGGTAGAGTCCATCTCAAAACGGATGTTGTAAGTTGTTTAATACTCTCGCCCAACAAAGCCATATCGTTAGCATGTCAATCTGCTGTCCTCGCAAACGTACGCCTCTAAAGTTCACCTCGTTTCATTCTCATCTTTATCGCCCAGCTTTTCTTAAAAAACAGTAAAAGAAATATTAAATCAGAACAAATTGACATTATAACGATAATCTGTGGAGTTTGATGGACGGAAATAATTGTGGACGGGAAGCCTCAGTAGATCGGTGAGCAGAAAATAAATCTATATGATGCGGGGACGAATAAAGAGTAGATCTATGGACGGCAATTTTGAAGTTCCTTAGGTGGGGGGGGGATAAATTAGGTGAAACAATGAAGCAATCTATATAATAAATCTCTAGTGGGGTCTACGTTTGTCCGCGGTAATCTCAGAATCTAGTGAACCGATTTCAATGAAACGTTGCACGCTGATAACAGGTACCCAACGGAAGGTTTTCCACTTTACTTGATAACGATAGGTTAAAAAGAACCGAAGTTATTGCAAAAAAACCCATTTTTTTAAACCCGCTGCTTCGATCGTGAATAACGATAGGTTAAAAGAACCGAAGGTATTGCAAAAAACTCGTTTTTTAAACCCGCGGCATCGATCGCGAATATTTGTATATGACTGTTGTGGTAACTGTCGAGTTGGTAAATTGCTAATGGTACATCTATATTAAGAATATTCTTATATTGTAAGTTATGAATATCCAAAAAGTGCGAAGCAATAGATCCATCATTCATGTTTCCTCGATACGTAAAATCAAAATTTGATAATTTAGTAGATATTTACAAACTTGCAGTAATACAATTAGGTGAAATGTTTATTCGTATAGAATATTACAAATAGTGTATACATAAGTATATTGATATTAGTTAGTCCATTTGAATAATTATATTTTAGTAGGGATATGGAATTTATATAAACAATACAATAATTCATTGTTTGATAATATTGTCACATTGATTATATAGTACACGTTATTTCTGACAAACCATACTCTTCGACATTTGAATGTTCAATAGGCCTATGTGCAGTAAGAATAACTAATTGTCGAGAATTATACTTAACCTACTTCATCGAGAATTATTGAGGTGGCAGTTGTTTTAGTTAACCAGGAATGCGATAAACTCTATATAATAATCAGTGCGGGGGATCATACGCTACATCGAATTGCAGAAACACATCGAGCTTATGATGCTTTACAGCATCCATTAATGTTTTGCAGAGGAGAAGATGGTTATCATTTTACATTAAAATTAGTCGATCCCCAGACTGGGTTACAAACTACTAACTCGACAGTTACCACAACAATCATATACAAATATTCGCGTGCGAAGCCGCGGGTACCTGCTAGTACTAAATAAATATTTACGTCTCTTGAAGAAGGTAAAGTATTAACTTAGGTTTACCATAATTTAATTTTACATTCAATATAAACAAAGTAGAGGAAACAAAAATTGGAAAAGGTGTAAGGTAGGGTTTCAACCTATCTACTGCATTGCTTAACATATATACAGGAGGCTCTTAACAAAAGAAATGAGCAAAGAGTTTTTTGGAGAAAAATTGCAAGGAGAGAGAATTAAATATTAATATTGCAGATGACATTGCAATTATAGGTAAAAGTGAACAAGAGTTAAGCAAACAGTTACTCATAATGTATGAGGATTCGTGTTGAAAGCACAATTAAAGATTACATTTTAATAAAACTAAAATGATGGTCTGTAGTAAATACGGGCAGTCTGGTATGTATATATTGATGGCTGGTGGATTTTTGAAGGCTGAACAGGTAGCACCTTGCCTGTGCCTTGTTGTGAAGTTGATGATGATGAGCTTTAATAACTTAAGATGTCACGTCATATGAAATACATAATACAATATTGTTACGACGCTCTTATAATCTAACACGAAAGGAATCGTCGATGACAACTTTAATTGCAGTTCAAGTAAAAAAAGACTCTCGCATGAAGCAACTGTCTACTCTTACAACCTGTCCAAAGTACTTCCAAATCACCGTATATATACTTCTCTTATGTTGTTCAATGAAGTAGCAGAATTTACCTGTTACTGGGAGAACAATCAAAAAACGTCTGGAAAGCATGCCTGAAATGGTGAAGAGAACTGCTTCATCCTGCTGCTAAGACAACGCGTATCAAGGTTTACGTAGCCACGCATGTTTTTGTCGCCTCAGCTTATCAATACAGAAGAGCAAAAGTACTTAAGAGTAAAATGAATTTGTATACTATATATGGATATTAAAAAATTCAACGAGTAAAGAAACACCTCTGAAGCCATACTTCTCTATGTGTTTGGACTTTAACGAAATCCCAAGACCAGTTGTATTAAAACGGGCGAAATGTAATTTTTCCGGCACGTGATGTTTTTCTTACAAGTTCGTAAAAGAAATGTTCGTCGACAGGAACTGAATACTAATAGTATAATTGATAAGATTACATAATATCGGCTAAAATATTTTGAACGTCTTAAGCAAATGGGTTTCCGCGGAAAAAGTATTCAATTATAAGGCGAAAGTACGAAAGGAGGTGTGCTTAGCGTCCGAAGAATATTTGCAGTGACTACTTTTAGTCTACTTGTTCGGGACAGGAACAAACTTCTTTTTTTGTTTAATCCTTACTCACGATGACGATGAAGGTAATTTAAAACAATAAAACCAATCTTTTAAAGCTTAGAATTAAAACTTATTTCATTTCTACGATCTTCTTCAATTATATTATAGGATGTGATTCAATTATGAGGATTAAAGTTTCAGTAAACACAGAATCATAAATAAATTTATCTATATCAATTTGCAAAATGTACAAATGCCAAAGTATATCAGTATTACTATATAATATTAGTACAGTAGAGAGCAAACGTGATTTCGTATCAGATAAAAGCTACAAGGCCCAGCGCGGTCGATCTTTCGATGTACGTCCAATAGGACAACGGGACTTTGACAAATAGCCACTAATAAAGAGAAAGCTTTACCAATACAACACGAAACAAAGAAAACTCTACTTATTACCGGTTTCTTTCCAATATTCTTGATTATACTTCCTATTTCGACTGTGTATTCCTTAAGGGGCTCCTTCTTGCAGTGACCTGCTTCTTGTAGTACAGGTCGGTCTACGATAGAGTAGAACCAGGACGGTCTAGTTCAGTAGCATCCATGAATTAATTAGTAGAGTAAGGATTTGTAAGTTTTGGCATACAATTTTCAAACGCTCAGATAGATGTTACAACGAAATGTATTTCATTATCAGGGTCACAGAAACAATTATAGTTTTTTTGTACTTTTAGATGTGTGTGTGTGTGTGTGTGTGTGTGTGTGTGTGTGTGTGTGTTGTAATATAACGGGGTTAACCGTACCTAAAAATTACGTATTACTTGTAATTATATGTGGTTATAGTTTGCGTTATTAGACGCCTGACTTTGCTGTGCGCCCCTTTGTAATTAAAAGTGATTCCCCTTTAAATATTATAATTGGTTATTTTGTTAACAATAATAATTACTCGCCTCAGTAATGGAATGAGTTATATAAATGTACTACTAAATTGATTAACACCCCCCGTGGTAAACGTCAATTGATGTTGTGGTTATAAATAATTACTCACTTCGAAGTGTTGATTAATCACTGGTGACATAACTGTTCATAAAATTATAGTCATTGATAATTAATTAAAGATTCGAAAAGGAAAACAGTTATGAAATGTAGCTTGATTCCTCCTCTCGTTGATTGAATTATTTATCCAGCATTAATTCAAATACTTCAATTCTGCGGGCAATGTGTGCTACCAACTGACTTCATATGCAAACATAACCTTAACTCAAACAACTAAAATCTTCTTGACTGAATAAAATAATTCCATACTCTATTAATGTTGTTAACATTCTCTTTATTCATCGTATGGTTTGATTCTCAATCCCTTTTTTGAAATAATTAATTTGGTTATCGTTACTTTGAAAACGTTGGTTATGTTTGTTGAAACTCATATCTCAGGGTTGGCAACATGGTTTCATAAACCGTATTGTGAACAAATTATCTAAGTATTTAATAGAATTCGCGTTCTTTTAACTGCAAATATACGTAACGAAAAATGTCTATTACTAATATAAAAACCTCGTAATAGGAGAGTGATTACATATAAACATAACTATATCTTAACCTAATATAATAAAGTTCGTCTGACAACTGATGTCAAATTTGTAGGTTAGCATATGGCTGAGAGGTTATAGAATTTTAACCTCAATTTACAATTGATGTACATCTAACGAGTGGAAAATTACAGTATTAACAATGTTTTGTGGTTTGTGTAGTGTTAAAAATAGTTCACATCAGTTCAATAGCTTCTAATTGCATTTCCAAAACTTCACAACATTCGTGCTCTCGGTTGACTCTTCGCGTCGTTAAGGTTAGAACGCCTTTGTTTATTTCCGATACCGCACTGATTTATAGGCTACTGGTAAATTATTTTGTCGCGGAGTCCGTGTTCTGCACGGCATTAAAACTGATGAAAAACTATCTCTAGTTTGAGCGTCACTCTCGCTGTTCTCCCTTTGCCTTCGGTGGGGATTCTCGATATAAGAGTTTCGATTGGTTGGAATGCACAGAATTCATTTATAAAATCATCGCCCCCGCGTTAACAAAACAATTTAATTTTGTCTTAAGCGTGGGTTATTGGGAACAAGATTATAAAACTGACGCCAACGTTTTTACCAAAATCTATAAAATGAATTTACAATTGAAATAATTTCCTTATGCTACTTGTGATTACAAATATAATGTTACCATCACATGGCATTTGTCCTGCTAAACAATTTGACAGCTCATAAGGCATAATTCAGTCTAATACCAACAAACGTAATAACGTATGGCCTAATACAATATTTTTGTTAAAATATGTCTTTTGCTACCTAATTAACGTTCTGCTATTGAGTAATTAACGTTCTGCACATATTAATTAATACACATATTGAGTACAACTAATACAAAGTCTTTGCTGTTATTATTTAGCATTATATACATCCAATTTTGAATAAAACACAGAATCTGTCTCTAGGCTTCATACTGCCTATGGTACCATGAATTAATTTTGCTTCATGCAATATGATTATTACATTCTAAGTGTTTATAACACTTGATACTTAATCCTTATGGACAATACTAAATTTTGGTTAACATCTTTTTGCTCAAGATATGCCATTTTCCTTGTATATTATCACTAACATAACTTGAGTTCTTGGACAAGTGGGCAGCTTGTTACTTATTCTTATTACTATATTATACACCGTTTATACTCCTCATATCTTACAACTAATTACATTTCTTACTTCCCTTTACATTTTACAATTGATTGGCTTATTTTGGCATCCTTATTTTTTGGTTATTTTACTAATGAAACATGCATCTAGATGCAAAAGTCATGCTCATTAGAGATATTAGTATTGGTATATTATTAGCCATAGCTATTATTTGGTTCGCTGGCCAGTAGATAGTTCACTTACCACTTGTTATATTAATAGTATTTACACTAACATACATTAACAAGCAAACTGAAAAACTAGCCCACAATTTCAAAAAAAACCGGATACAAAATCGCTTACAAAACTACTAACAAACAGAACACACACTACCAAAACACACACACACACACACACACACACACACACACACACACACACATAAATAAATAATAAAGACAAAGTAATGTGAACTAAATTCAGTCAGTGAAAGTAAATGACAACCTAACTTAACAAACTCTGAAGTCACACTTGTAAACACAAAATATGTAGTAAAAATACTATAAAACTATTATATGTTATATCTAAATGAACTTAGAAAACAAATAGACCATTCTAAGACAGATATTAGGTCACAAAGGTGTTGTAATTATTATATTATTGTATATTAACATGATGAAATGTGATAGGGTATAAAAGACTAATATTGTACATTAAAAAAATACAGAAATACCAATAATAACACACTACAGAAAACCGACTACACTGACACACTAATACACAACTCCTCCAATCACCCAATATAAGACAAACTAGCTGCCTTCAGAACCATGATACATAGACTTAACAACATCCCTCTAGATGAAAAAGACTACAAAGACGTACTAAACACGATAAAATATATAGCAGAATCCAACGGATATGACAGAACAATAGTCAATAAACTCCTACACAAAACACAAAACAAACAACAGACAAAGTAAGAAAACAACAAATTCATAACACTAACATACATCAACAAACAAACTGAAAAAATAGCCCACAAATTCAAAAAAGCAGGATACAAAATCGCCTGGTGTTTACAAACTAAATTGCTCAGATTGCAACAAATTCTACATAGGCCAGACAGGACGTAGCTTCTAACAAAGATACATTGAACACACAAAGGCACTCCACTCCACTACAGACTCCACCTTTACAAACCACCTCTTTGAAGCAAACCACCCATACAAAAACTTCGACAATAATATGAACATTCTACACGTACACACAAAAGGGCGAAAACTAGACACTCTAAAACAATTGGAAATATAAAAACACACGAAAACCAATAAAAACGGCATCCTAAACGGACAGACGCAATTCAAATCACACGCATTATTTGAACATATCACACCTCACACACACATCTATCTTTCGAAAATCGATTTCGTCGTCAACAACAAGACGGACAGTACTACTAGCGGCAAACTCTGAAGAAGTTTTTAACAGTGAAAACCGGTTCAGCTTGTAAGGTAAAGCTTTTACGTTTTTACCCATAAAAATTTCTGTGTTCCGAGTCGTAGTGAAATAATTATATTTAGTTATAATTATTTCTTCAATTTATAGTAGTCGTTTGTTTAAATTTCGTTTGTATATTGTCTTACCGCACTTTTGATGTTAATTTAACATTAGCATAACATTCCCGTGGAAGCTTTCCTTTGCTTTCAAATTTTGATGTATATTTGACTGAATTTTTTTTTAGAAAACTGTAAATCAGATTAAACGATTATACTTTTTTAGTGATTTTCACTGTGTCGTGTGTATGTGCTATATCAAATCCCCTACTACATTCCTGTAATTATTTTAACTATTGAATAATAAATAAAACTTCTTAACCACAACATACTTTTAGGAATTACGTTTTCTAGTTAAATTATTTTTGTTATGTTTCCCGATTTGTATATATATAATTGTTAAAATATCTTACTTATGGTGGATGGACGACTAGCTAAGGTTGCGTTACAATATAGACCCTTTGGTAGAAAGGTGTAGGAAGACCAAAAGTGAGATGGAGAGATAGTGTGTGAAGACGGATCAGGCAAAGTGGCTTCTATGTCAGTTAAAGAGGAAGCAGATATTAATTGTTCCAATGTTTGATTATGACAGCAGCACAGTTGAAACTGTAAAATGTAGCACGTTGTTAAAATATCTTCTTATGGAGGATGGACGACTACCTAAGCTTGCGTTTCAATATAGACCCTTTGGTACAGAGATGTAGGAAGACCGAGAGTGAGATGGAGAGATACTCTTTGAAGATAGAACAGGCAAAATGCCTACTCCGTGAGATGAAGGATCTTACTTATTCCAATACGTGATTATGACAGGAATACAGTTAAAACTGTAAGATGTAGTACAACACAGAAAATACTTTAAATAAGTAGCCTATATACTGTTACGAAGCTTTATTTATTAAGTATTTATATATTGTAACATGATGTTTCTTCAACCCCCAATAACCACAAAAAACCCTCATAATACTAATCTTGTAATACTAAAATGAAGTACAAAACTATAAAAGTTTATATATACAAAAGTTTATACCTAACAAAACTAGGTATTAAGTAAGTAATGAACTAAAATAATATAAGTAGTTAATACTCAATGTAAAAGAAATGATAGTGAGTAATACCAAAGACTAGAATAGAGAAAGCCTATACAAGAGTAATAGGTAAAACAAATGTACATAATTTAGTGTAGGTATATAATAGTTAAGAGAATAATTGTAGTTGTTTGTATTAAAAGTTGTATTTAAAGGAAAAAAGGGGATTATGAATCATTACTTCTACGACAAGAAATATACGTATGTTATGTATTTTGGACTAGCATTTACTTAAATGCTAAAAAGGGATCATACTATGTTTTGAAATAATTGAGGATCATTAAATATTTAGAGTTAATTAATTTTATTCATTTTTATTATGTTCGAAATGTGTAATGTTCATAAAACTAAAAGAATTTGTAATAATAAATGTGTAATTAGAATCAGATAGACTAGGCCATAGAAAGACTATAGCAGATACAAGATATTTGGAAAATTTGATGTTAAAACAATATTAATTAATGGCACAAGGTATGTTATCATATCAGATTTGATTGTACAATCTCAGATAAGCAAAATATATGCAAAAGAATTAGTTTTAAATTAATTTATAATAGAAAGTAAAATTGTTAAATTAGTAACTTTGGAATCACTGGACAGAAACCATTCATTTGTGGATTCAAATTAATCTATGTCAAAAAGGCAATTCAATAGTGTTATTATCTTTAAGATTAAAGGTAGTATAATTTATAAATTATACTAATTTTAAGAAATTTTTTAATTTTTGTATCAAAAACAGTAGCCATGACTAACAATGATACAAAATTTCCACCAATGGGAATTTTACACTTTGTATCTTGACAACCCAAAATTTAAATGAAAAATAATGACTTCATTATTGAATTCCGAACAGAAAACATTAAACCTCCATACAACTCGAAGAAATATATAGTGGTTACTGCACCGAACTGAAGTGAGGTTAGGTAGTAGAGTGACCTAACAAAAAAGAGGAATGAAGTGAAGTATATTTAATAGAAGAACAAATATTTAAAGTGAAAAAATAAGTGGCTACTAATACTTAAAGGAAGGTATTATGTATAATATTGGTTTATAAATAAACTAATAAGTACGATAAACTATACTTCATATTTACACTTTTTACTCACTTAAAAACTATATCTAAACCATTTACTTAACAAATAAACTGACAATTATAGATTTATTTCACTGTTAAACTATTATTTCATTGTGATAGAATTATCGAAGGTGTAATAGCTATTCAAAGGCAGTTAACCTATAAGCACTGACCGTTTGTAAAACGAAATTTTGTAATTTTAATTTTATTTAGTTGTTAACTTATATGATTGTATTTGTGCGAGGTTTTGTACTTCTCTAGGGGTATTTTTGTCAACTTTTCTGTAGCCAAAATGACCTACTAAATTGAAATATTATAATACAAATAATTGTAATGTATGCTCTACTCTGGTGACATGAGAAAATAAAGCCATCCGCTGAGCATTGAATTAACATAGCCGGAACAATTATACTTATTATAAACTCATTTAATTTGTTTCAAAAGGAAGAAAATAAGAGTTAGAAAGAAATAAAAACAGTATTGAAGATTTTGAAATGCATGTTTAATTTATTTTGATGTTAATGATGTGATTATTTTTTCATATAGTTGAATGTTAATTTTTTATCACAAAAGAGAGGTTGGCACCACTTACACTCGGCACGAAATTCGAATTGAATAATACAAATAGGTATATCAATTAAAACCACTAAAGTGAGAAGGAATTAACAGAGAATTTATTAATTTTTTAACACACAAAGATCAGCAACATTTTATAAGTAATATTTAAATAGAATCATTAATATCCGAAAATAAAGAAGAAACAGTTTGAAATTTAGAATAATATTACTGATTGACAACAACTTGTGGAAAATAATCTAAATAATTATTTTTTTTGGGACATTAAATTTAATTTTATTGAACTTTAAATATTGGCACCAACCAACAAGGGCACACAAAATAGATAGACATTATAGAATTGACGTCGAACAACGTGGGGCTTTAAAGAAAATATATTCTCCAGAGAAACAACAACAATATAATAAGATCGAGATATTACTGGAACGTTATAGAGTATATATATATATATATATAAAACTATTGTATTCAGTATGAATTTCATCTATAGCACAATATTATTCTGAGAAATGTATCGGAAAGTCTCCAGTGAGATTGAAGAGTATTATAGGGGAAATTAATTTCTTATTTCAATTACAGCGGAAAACCTTTGGTGGTCGATACTACAATAGTAGTGATTTCAACTGTCTCTTTCCCTCTTCCCCCCTCTCTCTCTCTCACCCTCTCTCTACCACTCTACTAAATCTTTTTATATAACTGAAAAGCAGTAGTTTCTATTAGAAATTGTAAGATTCCTTTTATAACTAATATTCGAACTTCTATATACTAATTTATTTCGAAAGCTACAAGTTTTCGAAGTGAATACGTTACATACTAAAAAAAACATTATTTAAATATTTATTTCCACTCATAAAACTTTTATTAGGATACGTAGTGTGTTTTACAAGTAAGACGTGTAAAATACGTCTTTCACATCTTTTGTTTCACTTCCCTCACACGTTTACTTTTATAACACGTCTTGCAAGTAAAAACAAAGGAAACGTCGTATGAATACTGTTCTAAAGACGTTTTACTCTAAGTAAAAGTGTAATACTTCTGAAGGTTGATTTCAAACCATTGTGTAGCCAATACAAATCATATTATGGAGCCACATTTGTTTGAAAGACAAATTGAATTATTCACTTAATTTTATTTAATTTCAACTTTGTCGTGCTTATTTGCTAAACTGCTAAAAGTCATGTTCTTGACGAGGTCTTTCAGTGTTTCCACCATTTTCAAGTCCTAAGTCACGCCCTCACGATTATCGTCGTGATTTAGGACTTAAAAATGGTAGAAACACTGAAAGGCCTCGAGCAGAACATGACATTTAGCAGTTTAGCAAATAAGCACGACAAAGGTGGAGTTACAGAGTTGTCGTGCTAATGACTGCTAATTCAAATAACAAAATCAAGAATTTACTTAATTTGTTTAGATAAAATAGGCTGAAAATTAACTGTTTTCTTTATTAAGTAGGTCTATTATTTATCATTGATTAGTACTAATTATTACAAAATTGAATAAAATTTTGGTACATTTAAAAAATGTTTAGCGTGAAATGATAAGTGGCTCTGTTTGTTTAGAGACACGATTATTCAAGTAATTACTAAATTACTGACTTTTTACTTAATTTAATTTATATTTAATTTTCTGTTGTCTTAGCATTAAAATTATTGGTTACAGTGAAGACAAATTCTGTAATGTTTCTTTTATTTTCAAACTTTAATTAAAATGCCTAAAAGTGTTTGCTTGGAGAATCAATTTCTAGAGACTACTATTTTATTATCACTCATACTAGCAATGCAGTATTTAAGAGTGCTAGATGTTTGTTTATATTTGAAGCGAATCGTTAATTTTTAGAATGAAAAGTAACCACTGTAATATTATTAAGTCACAGTATTTCACAATATGATGTACTATTACCTATATTTCCAAATCGCTTACAATGCTCGAAATCTATCACCGTACATATATCCTGTGCTAATTAAGTTTTATTGTATCCATATATTAGAAATCATTAGTACTCGTCAACACACTCCAAACAGTAGTCAATTGGTTTTACTTTTTACTCTCTATACACTTAAATTTCTATTGGATTTACTGTTTCAGCAATTAGTAACTAAATTCAACAAATTATTTACCTCTGAGCAGAAGAAAAGGGAAGCTTTGAAATTACCTGAGAGTTTAAGTAGAGGAGACAATGTAAAGACGAGATATCAGAGACGACTGTAGTCGGTAAGTGTGCCCGAGAGATGGAAGAAGGCAACAACTGTATCTACGCTTTCGCGCATACAGTTAACTTATATATGCCAATAGGTGAGATTAGCATATAATAATAAATTCACTCTTGACATATGATAGCATGTTACAATGAAAACTGGTTTAAGTAAAGATTGCATGTTGAGACATTGTCAAATAGACAGTAAGAATCGTGTCTAAAGTGTTAGATTCAGTATATTTTTGACTGTATGAAAACTACTGTGTTTTGTGAAGTACTGCAAACATATCCAGAGGCATATGAGAAGTGCGCGTGTGCGGGTGTAACTAAATGTGTTACAAAATATCAATATAAAACTGATTAAAATAATTAAGTTTTGTGTAAGTTAAACAGTCCGACATAAGACTTGCACCAGAATGTGCATAAAATAAAGACCTATGTGGTAGTAATGTTTGTTAATAATTTAAAAAACGAAATATATCAGTTATTTTATGAAAAAAGGTTTTATGACCCAAAAAAGAGGCAATCAAATTATATAGGTTTTATTTTTACGTTTTACATTGTTCATAGAGAATATGTTAATTGAAAAGCGTTATCTGGACTAGAGCCGTAAGAGTGAGGGAAACTTTGGCCAATGAAATTGGCTAAAACAATAGTCGATTTGAGCCTTGATTGGATGTAAATCAGTCTAGCTTAGGTTGTAGAAGAAGCAGTCAATAACGTTTAATCGTTTCCTCTGACTTAGGATGATAGAGCGATGAGCACATGTTCGTGACTAAATAATCTTGAGTGCTAGTACGGTACAGTTCAAGATTGTCCGCGTAGGTTTTATATAAACACGTCAAGTTAGCCGGAGTAGTGTATTGTTTTATACACCATACAAATCATTAATAAGTAATAATTCACTAATGTTTATTGATGTACCAAACCAGGAAAACGACCCTGAACGCTGAGAGCAGAAGGAGATCCTGAAGGAACGACAGGAGGAACAGCAGAAATCCTGAACGTCTACATGAAAGAAACATACGCCGAACTTTATCAGAAACAATAGGTGTTTATCAGCAACACTGCATTGTTCATCAATCAAGAAAAGTAGAATCATTTAGTTAAACTCAAATGAAAACAACTATAAATTAAAATAAACATGTAGAAATTAAAATTTATGTAATTAGAATAGAGGAGAGAATTATTTTAAACGTAAAAATATAGATGAACAAAGACTGTTAATTAATTTCATTTTCAACAGATAGAGTAATTAATTTCATTTTATACAAATTGGTTGAATAAATATTTGTATCAGAAACATTCAACTAATTTTTGTGTTATCATAAACTATAGTAAAATATTTGTGCAATTAAAAAAATTAAAGAAATTTTTTAATAAAAACCGAAGGATTCCACTATCTGAATATCGACTACTTATTCTATGCTACCTTGTACACCCCAATATATAAGTTAATAAAGTAAGATTATTACTGTAAAATAATAAGATATGTACAGTGTGTGTGTGTGTGTGTGTGTGTGAGTGTGTGTGTGTGTGTGTGTGTGTGTGTGTGTGTGTGTGTGTGTGTGTGTGTGTGATCGGAGGTAAAGTAATGAAAAGTAAAAATTTTAGTTTACAAAAGTGGCAGTAAATACTTTTAATTCGACAGGGAAAGATAAATAAGTATGCAAATAATTGAAAGTAAGATTATGAGAAAAAAATTAAAATTTTATGTGAGCAATAAGAATTCAAACTCCAAAGTCTAAAGGAGAAGATGAATACTGATGTATTAAAAATTTCGAAATGTAGGAAACGCTGGAAGAAGAGTATACATTTGAGCTGAAAACTTTTTAAATCCTTTACGTGTAAGTTGTTCGTTATTAGCCTAATATATTTACACAAACTTTTAATTGTTTAATTCGTAGAAACAATTTAAATTAGTAACACTTAATTTTATAGAACCATCATTGACAATGTTTGGGTACTTGTTTGACAGGTTGAAAGTGAGTACTTTTGCATCTTTTATACTTGTACATTTTTAAAATGATCGTTGAGTATTTATTCTAACTTTTATATTGTATTACGCTGCATGGTTTTTGATATTTGTTAATTCGATTTACTAATTCAGATATTTTGTAATCTGTGAAAATTTGAATTAATATACTGCGAATATTACATTCTGCTTTTCAAACGAATAGAGACTAAATCATATTGTTACACTTAAAAAATTGTTTGCACATGTGTGTATACTGAAAGTAATATACGAGTGATATGATTCTATTTTTGTTCATTCAAATTATCGATTTCTTATAATAAAATACACACAAACACTATAGGGTCCTCATCTCATATCCATTTACTACTCTTTTTTGACTCTCAATTCGTTGTAGTAAAATCTCATTTACTTTAAATACTCATTACCAATATTTTATACTGTGAAATCAGTTCCCTCCCCACTCGACTCTGAAGTTCTCAGTTCTGGCGTATGTCCCACGACACACCCATTTTCTATTCTTGTTGTTGTTGTTGTTGCTCCTGCTGCTGCTGCTGTTGTTGTTGTTATCGTTATGTTCTAACTATGCTACATGATACAGAAGAATCCGTATAATCCGAATTTTACTAAACAGAAGTGTAATCATAGATAATTTTTTTAAATAAAAACCACAAAATATCACAGACAAATCAAGTAAAGAGACTCAGATGATAGAAGTTGCACCGCCTTAGAAGTAATAGGTGGTTTTCACTCGCTTACGCATTGTTTAAAGGAAAACAACTTTTCTTTGCAATTTCTGATACATGGTAGTTTTTATACATGTGTCCGTTGTTAGAAAACGAAGCGTTTTGTCTGTAATTCAGCTTGCTTATAATTAATCCTATAAGATTTGGTACTTCAAACTAATTAGAACCAGTAATCTTCATGTTGCAAGTTTGCTCATATTTTTAAAAATTAATAGCCTACGCGTATACACGCTTAGTCAAGAAGAAGCTTTACACTAGACTTTCTCTTCATTTAATAAATCGTCACCGTTAATTAATATACAGTATATTGACAAGTTTAGTGGAATTTGAATATTAGCTAGAATAAAGTTTAAAAACCTTTTGTCGAAACGTCTTGAGACATTTGGGAAAAATGTATTTTTATCGAGTTCTGTATTCACGCAATGGATAAATAATTAACAAGATCGCTCTTGCGTGCAACGCTTGTTTGTTTGTATTAATGTCTTTTGCATATGCAATTAATTAATAAGATAATTAATTACAATATTATACACATATAATTATTCGGATACAGGCAAGATACAATTATAATATTCCGCGTTCATTGCTAGAAGATGAAGCGTTTTATCTTTAATTGGATTTGTTTTAAATTGATCCTAATAGACTTCACCTTTCACTACAGTTACAAGGAAAAATGTTCAACTTGCAGGTTTATCAAGATTTTTAAAAGTTAATGTATAAGTGTTCTCAACAACTAGCTTTACACTAGAATGTTTAGTAGTTTTACACTACAAATTACACTAGGAAACAGAATAATCCTCACTGTATTATTCTTATCAGGATTTTATTTATACAACTCTGATGCTCACAACAGATATGTGAAAAGAATGAAAAAAGTATATAATTGTTTCCAGCCGATCAACAAAATTTACGAAAATTCTCTTAACTGGAATTATATAAAAATTTTATTATATCTTGCTGCTTATCGCAGAATGTCATTACATGTGTATCATAAAACAAAGTTTGGATCTATTTATGTATAGTTTACTAATACAACAATTGTAGTTACGTGATTCCGTTAGGAGGTTACAACAGCAATAGATAAGGTACAAAGGTGTTTAAAACATACAAACTAAATACAGAAAAGGGAACAACTAAACAAAAATAATAAAAGAATGTGTAGGGTGGTGACCATGTGTTAAAGGTGTGTATATGGACAAGAGTGTGGGATGTGTATGTGGTGGAGGACATATTGTTCTTAGCAGCTCTTTTAGGAATAACTTAGTAGGCTGAAACAATTGTCAGAGTAAAGAATAAACTGTGAAACTTACCAAGCTTTGTATGTTTTTAAAACGCTTTGTAGTAATACATTTCACCAAGTACCCAAAGAGTCATCAATCATTATCGTGGATACATAAAGTGTCGGATAATTCCAACTTTAAATATAGTCTATTTGAGGTACGTATTAGGAAAACTGTACTAATAATTTAATGAAGATATATATGAACAAATAAGTGAGACCATAAGGATGGCGGTGTGAGAAAAACCTGTCATACAGGCACTGACAAAGTTACCAAAACTATTCAACTGGTCGGAACTTTGGACACGAATAAGATAGACATGAACAGACATGAGGCAGACATGAACAGGTGTGGTGGAATTCCTAAGAAGACATGTACTAGGAAAAAAAGAGAATAATTCTATTCTCATTTGAAGAATTGTGTGTAGAATCAATAGTCAAAGTGGCAGAAGGGAAGGTGAAAACCAGATACTGAATGAATGATATTGATAGAAGACTGGTTGGGCACTTGGTGAAACATGTAACTATAAAGGTTTTTAAAAAACTCACAAGCACTTGGTAGTTTTACAATTTATTCTGAAACTCTGAACAATTTTTTCAGCCTATTGGGCTTTCTCAAAGAGGTGTTAAGAACAACTAAATACAAAGGATACCTAGGGTGGTGACAATGTGTTAAGAGTGTGTATATAGACATGTGTGTGGGGTGTGTTTGTTGGAGGGGTGAAAGAGCAAGTATAGGGAAGATCAAGCGACTGTAAAAACTAAGTATAATAGGAATACAAATATTAAATATTAACAAATTATATAACAGCTTTTAATAAAGGAGATACAAAGAATTCTGTGTGTTGTTTGTTAAATTTTTGTTACTTTCAATTGCTTTTCTAATTAAAATAGATTATATTAGAATAATAAGATTTATAAATTTTATGAAATTCCCAGTAATCCATTTCTTACCGTTTTGTAAGTTTTAAAGTAGTATTGTGTTTTTATGTCTATAAATTGCCTATTTTTTTAACCTTTGCCAAACGAATGAGTCCGCAACTTATTGTGAGTTAGTTCGGACGTATTAACTATCGGTAAGAGATAGATTCTACATCGGATGACGGTACACCCGGAACCGACCGTTAAGACCGAAACCCCCCAAAAACAAAACAAACAAAAAATAAGAAGATTATTCTAATTTTAAATTCAGTAAAACAAACTATAAACAATTCAGTACTAGGTACACTGCGTAGTACAAAGTTTCAAGTACGATTCAGTATATCAAACCATAAATTCCAGTACCCACGTGCGGTTGAAAAGCCAAGTATCGCTGTTCTGGTAACTGAATCTACTGTACACATAATTTAGTTACCTGCAGTGTTTAGGTAGAGAAATATTATTTATGTTGCAGTCACTAAGTTTCTGCAATTTACAGACCTTTGTATGTGATAACGGATTTAACGATATTTCATATATAACGATCCACATTTCATTTTATTTCAGCAATGTTATAAGCCAATGACTCCAAACTTTTTATTTGTAGGGATGGGAGAGATATTGGGGTATTCTTGAGTCTAGTGGTTCAAGAAGCAAAGCATACATTAATATATAGTATAATGTAACTGTTTTTCTAAATCATTTGTTACGAAGTTTAAAACTAAATATAGGCCTATTTTCCTAATTTACTTTAAGTAAATGGTTTGTAACAACTCCAGTCTGTATTTGAAAAATATTATTTTGGACACAAAAATTGAGTGCGTTAACATATAAAGATGACACGACAAATTGTTTTCGAAATTTTAATATTACAGTATAGTCATTATTATCACGCAGGTAATATAGTTTGATAAATCTGAGCCCGGACAATCTGCTAAAAAATACGCGAAACAAAAAACGATCAGAGTATTTTGGGTATGAATACCATTACTTTAGTATCATTAGTGATATTTTTGACTGTTTTTGTAAACTATCTTTACGCGTAAGTTAATTAATATCATTCAAGATTAATGTGAAGTTAATTTTCAAACGACAGTATAATGGGTTGTTGTGGAGCAGAGGAATACATGGATGCGTTTTTACAAGAAGTTGTCAAATTTCGAAATTTAATATAATCCTAACACTGCCGTCGGGGAAGATAAGTATTTAGGAGTATATCGTAGAGAGAACGAAGAGAAGTTAACATTCCACGGTGAATTTAGAAGACTGTAGAAAACAAGACGGCCGCGACAGATATTTTTGGCTAGACACCTACCGGGAGGTGTCTACCTAATCCATTAGGTATTTTATATATTTTAATTATTTTATGAAGGCGTGTTAGCGTGCGTGTGTGTTAGAAATTCGTCTACGACAACAGACGTTAACCCACAACCAATACGGCAAGTTATCTGTCCAATACTGTCTCATATATAACTTTTCTTGGGTCCATGTCGGCTACTTCAAAAATTACTACTGAACGCGGTGAGAAGTGGAATTGGAATTTGTCTCACTTGGTTTGTCATTTCTTGTAACCACAAAATAAGCTAACAATGTTTTCATAAAAATCTTTAAACTGACTTCTAATTGAAGTACTTAATTTTAAATTTCACAAAAACCTGTAATTATAAGCAGAAACGTTTACATTAAATCCAACAATATTATTCCTTTTATTTTTCGCTCAAAGATATCTTCTTTATGGAATTCGAATATAAAATAAGTGGGTTATTAAATATTATTTAAAGGAAAACACTTGGCCTATTTTATTTTTTGTGAACCATGTATTTTTCTGTGCTGTTAAATATTTAATGAAAGTAGATTTACTTTGTCGGTTCCATTAAAAAGGTGTCGTTGGATTACAAATAAAAACCTCAGTATTTGAGTTACGAATAAGTTTTTGCTATAAATATCTGTGTGAAATTTAAAAGGTAAAATTTTAAGCAGACTCTATATTAATAATTTTAAGATAACGGTGTGGTGTGATTTGTAGCAATTCAAAATATCACACTTACTGTTTTACAAAATTTCAACTCCTCACCTCAGCCCGTTCGGCAATAATTAATTAATATTTTAGTAAAACATACATACAACAATTTTTCGGCATTTGTCTATTGGATATTTTCTTTTTAGTTGAATAAGTAGAGGCGTTTCCAAAAAGTTTGGCACCAACGCTTGGGAGCACTCGTTACAGAGATTGTCGTTAAAATTATCTTTATTAGATGCTCCGCGCGGTTTTTATAATTTTCAACATTATTCGCCTTGATATTTTTGCCTCCAACCCCCCCCCAAATTCGGAGATCAGTTTCAAAAACAATAAGACTCTGTGGGACAGATGTTTACCATGACGTACGAAAATCGTTTTATGGTTTTCAACTTACCGGGAAAAACACAGTCAGACATAGGGATATTGTAAACGAAACAGAAATGAAAAGAGAGACAGACACATGCCAAATTTATGTCTATTAAAAACTGATAGAAAACGATTCGATTAATGTTAATAATGCTTGTATCTTTTATGTTTTAGGATTGCTAGCCTGAGGGCAACTGCTAATGTAGATTGTTGACAAAACGCCGCTATTCAAAAATAAAACAATGATAGCACACTTTTTTTCTCACTTTTGAACATGAAAAGTGACGCCCGATCTGCAAAGTTGTAAGTTAAATGTGTCATTACTGTTTTTTACTGGCTAATTTTAGAAGACAAAAACTTTCAATCGATTAAGGAACAAGTATTTAGACACCACATCAGTTAAATAGAACCTCACGATTTACTGTGACAGACACCTTGACCACTTAAATCAATTGGTCGGTAAATTTTGTGTTAGTACTCGTGAAATGCTCCATTTTTAAACACTCTTCAAGCAGTTGTGCTTATTTCCCAACCTGTGTCCCGAGAGAAAAGTGGTCCGTAGGGCTACCAAAACGTAAGTGTAAAAAGCAAGTGTCATCTACTATAGCTTATACAGTGCGCAAAAGAATTGAAGGTACCACTCACAAAGTAGGCACCTTTTGTTATTAAGGGGCATACCCGTTAGTAGCTACTAACAAAATATAACCAATGGATTTGGCCGAAATTCAATGACTGAAAGGCGGGTGCAATTTATGTCACGAAATCATATATGGTGTCAGGTAAGGTGTTTAAATTTTTAAATAGAATACGAACCTCACTAGAAATGCATTGTCTCAAGGAAACAGTGGCAGTTGAGGTATTAATTAGAGCAACACCAAAGAAAAAATAATTTGACCAAATGGCTGTCGAGGTCCAGTTGAGGAAATACACGTATTTCAAGGTATAGGCACTCAACCGGGGAATTTGATGACTTCAGAAGGCACTTCAGGTTGTGGACAGAAGAAGGAAAAGAAGAGAAAGAAGAAGAAGTAAACAATGGTATATGGCTTTGTTTTGAGCAACAATGTCAGGCAAGAATTCTACAGTTCGGGGAACAAAACAAGAAACCACTTTCCATTACTCTCAATATACTGTTACAATTGTTGATATTTATTTTGCAAGGAAGTATATTTCCTAAGGATGATACTAAAATTTCAGTCCAGTTCAATTATTAGGAAAGTAATTTTTTCGGTAAATGTAATAAAATTTAAACGAGATAAAATTATAATTTTTTTTTATGGACACCTTATACAACAAAATAATATATTTTCTCTTACTAAGTCGCTGGAAAGACAGAAGGGTGTTAAGGTCGGAAGATATGTAGAGGCCTACCTTCCCACCCAGTGGTCGGGGGTCATCTTACGGCTGAGAACAACTGTTCAACGTGGTGTACAGTTATCACTTCATACAACTGAATTAGGCCTATGTTAAGACGTTATAGAAGAATATTAAATGGATAATCTTCTGCATGAGTTTAATTGTATTTATAACAATATTTATTTGCTGTTCACTGTACACATTTGAATTTTAAGTAAAGTAAGAATTATTAAAGTTAATAAATGTTACCTCAAAATAATTATACACATTCTAGATTGTTACCATATTTGAATTTTCAAAGGAATATTTAGGAATTTTTCCAAATGAAGTCTGTGTGTCTCATTCTGAAGAACATGAACAAAAAACGATGTCAATATTTAACTAAATATCCCCTAACGATATCTTGAAAAAAAAAACTAGAATAACAGAAACAATTACACTTTTTAAAAGTAACGTATCGTTAAAGTGGACATGACACAAAAATTGTATATGCATGTATTGTTGCAGCCTACCTGCATTGTTCCGGCCAAAAAATCCTTCACATTACAGGCTAACAAAAAAAAAAAGAAAACTTCACAACAATGTCACTGCAAATTAAAATAGTAAACAAAAAATTATAATACTGGATTTTATTTCGGATAAAGAAGGGGAAATGTAATTTCGTAGTCGTCGACACTAGGAACTGGAATGACGGATGTGTAAAAATAGAGCGCGGGCCCGCGGGTTCCCGTCCACCCTCGGCGTGGATTCAGTCGGCACTGGCTGCAAACGAGCGAACGCTCTGTATCCACCTCTCCCACCACGTCTGCCCTTACACCGCTCTCTCACTTCCCGCAAGTTTCTCAGCCGCTCAGGGGTTCACCTGATTTTATATCGCTCTAACACTTCCTCCGATAACAGTCGACTCGCTCCAATAACACTTCCTCCTCCGATATTTCTTCTTCCTCTCCTTTCTCGTTTTCTATTTACGCTGCAACAAACGAAAAACCTGAGAAATGTTTTATTGTTAACTTTCGTTCTTTTTATTGTTTAAATTTTATAGTGGATGACGAGAGAGAGTAATTTCATATTTTACATTGTGTAGATTTCAAATAACAAATCGGCCAATATATTTTCTTTCCTTTTTCCTTTTTACTTACGGAATTAACAATAAAAGAAAAGTATTACAGTTCTTTTATTGTTCAGTCTCCTTTCTTTCTTTAATATAACATTTATCCTCTAAGTAAAAAAAAGTAATTTTACATTTTTCAACTTCAATTAACGTTTTAAGGAAAATTTTTGTTAATTATCAACAACAGTAAACACTGGAAGGCGCGCTAAGCTCATTCATTTTAATTTTTAATAACTTTACTAATTTACAAATCTTTATTTATTATTAACGTTTAAATTTTTTTCAAATTTACCTAAATTTTACAATAATTAACTTACGAAATAAAGAATATATAATTTAACAAGTGTTGCCTGAAATTTTTAAATTGAGCTCTGTGATTTAAAATAATTTAAAATTACTTCAACTAAATGTTTCAGAACTAGAATATGTTGAAAAAAAATGTTTGGGCCGTCTTCAAGTACTACAACTTTATAATCCGTTGCACTTATAACACTCAAATTTGTCTTTCTCTTTTCCTTTTCTTTAATTTATTGTTTCAATATAATGAACCTGATATATTTACTTTGTACATACATTCTCTTTAATTTTTATTTTAATTAGATATTACGAACGAAAAACAGTCAGTTTACATGTTCCATATATAGGTAAATATAACAACCTACATATCTTATGCGGCTGCCACCGTCTCTGTTTTTTAATTTTGTTCACAACAATTTTGCCAGTCAGGAAGTCAGAGGAAAAGAGAAACTTCCTAATTTTTATAATGTGTATTTGAAATAACAAATTCCTACTATTTATTTTTCCCCTTCTCTTTACGTTTACAGCGCCAACATAACAGAATAATATTACAGCTTTTTTATATTTCTTTCATAGTCACATTTTAAATATCAAACTTTTATTATAAAAGTGAAGAAAGAACGCCATATTTTATATAAGAAATTCTGCAATTTCAGTTTTCATTAATCATGTGACCGACTTAGTTTTTGGAAGTTATCAACTACTAAAACGTTTCATAGCTATGTTACACTTAAAAACTTTTAATCATCGAAAAGTGTTTATTAACATTTATATCCGAAAATTAAATTTCACAGAATTAGTAAAAATAAATCGTATATATTCATACGATATTAAACAAATAAATACATATATACATAAATATATACATAAATACATGATGTATTTAAACATATGTATTAGCATATATATGTAATTTATTTAATATTTATATTAACTTTACCTCACGATGTTTTTACCTTTATTTTAAACATGCTTCGGGACACTTATTGTTCCCATCCTCCGCCAACATAGTTTTGGATCTAGATGCACATTTTTGTTCTGGTTGGTTGTTGCTATGGTTTACTGTTAGTTTTTGGTATTTTATTTTTTTGTATCAAAATACCCTTATTCCATATTGGTGTCGGGTTACATCAATATATGATAAGTACATCAACTACACTCTATATACAAATTTTTTCCATCTTACTCTATCCATTGACAATGTCTTCGCTTCCCTCCAGCCCAAGCCTCTTTCTCTCAAAATGTTTCCCATCATTCCATCCCAAGTCAGTCGCGCTCTTCCTCTCTTCTTTCTCCCCCCTGATGTTGCCTCCCAAACCTGTTTTACCATTCTATCACTATCCATTCTCTGCATGTGTCCCCACCAGCATAGTTGTCTCTGTTCAATAAAATCCAGAATCGATATCACTTCCAGATCCTCTCTTATTTGTCCCACTACTCTCCTAAGATATTTCATTTCTGCCGCCTGGATTTTACTTTTTTGGCTTTTGGATAGCACCCACGTCTCACAGCCGTATGTTGAAACCGGTCTATATACTGTTTTATACACACTCATTTTCGTTTTTCTTGATATCTCCTTCTTATTTAAAAATCTATTGTTTAATGCATAGTATACTTTTATTGCCTTTTCAATTCTTTCATTTAATGCGGCTTCTTGTTTCCCATTACTGTCTATTATAACCCCTAGATATTTCAATTGTTTGACTTGTTCTATCTTCACTCCTCCAATCTCTATATTTATTATTTTCTCCCCCATTACCATTACCTTTGTTTTGGTCTTATTTATTTTCATCCCTTTTTCCTGGAGAACTTCATTCCATATATTCAAATTACCCTGTAACACCCTTTCACTTGTAGCCATTAGCACTACATCATCCGCAAAAGCCCCTTCTGCTACTTTTATACTTCGCAAGTTCCTATATCCAACATGCATTTTCTTAACCTTCAGTGAACACTTCTTAATAATGTCGTCCATATACAAGTTGAATAACGTCGGACTCAGTTCACCTCCTTGTTTTAATCCATAGTTTGTTGTAAATCCTAACGACCTCATATTTTTACCAATTGCATAATTAACATTATTTTTGTATAACCTCTGTACTACCTTAATTGTTTTACTACTTATTCCTCTATTTTTTTAAACTTTCCCATATTTTTGTTCTAGGCACACTATCGAAAGCCTTCTCAAGATCAATAAAAGCCAAACATACCAATTTATCTTGTTGTATCGACTTCTCAGCTATCTGTTGCAGAGTAAAAATGTGATCCTGCACACTTCTCCCTGATCTAAAGTCACTCTGCGATTCCTCCAAACTATTTTCTAAAATTGGGACCAATTTATTATTAATTATCTGCTCATAAACCTTAACAATTGTATTTAACAGATTGATACCCCTATAATTATTACAATCTCTGGCGTTACCTTTCTTA
Organism: Magicicada septendecula; assembly: GCA_034769895.1. Classification (NCBI taxonomy): domain Eukaryota; kingdom Metazoa; phylum Arthropoda; class Insecta; order Hemiptera; family Cicadidae; genus Magicicada; species Magicicada septendecula. The sequence goes on from CM068375.1 coordinate 322,254,370, forward strand.
AAAATAGGAACTATCAATGCTTCCTCCCATTCTCTTGGTATGTCTACATTTGTCCACGCTTTATTGATAATTTCTAAAAGTATTTCTATCCCCTTTTTCCCCATATTCTTTATCATTTTTGCTGTAATTGTATCTGTTCCAGGTGATCTCCCACTTTTAAGTCCTTTAATCACTACTTCTAATTCATGCATCGTTACTTTTTCTTCTCCAACTTCACCATCCTCTCTATCTTCTTCTTCATTAATATTTACTTTATGATCATCTTTGTTGATTTCCTTACCACCTAGTAATCCTTGAAAGTATTCTCTCCATCTATTCATTATATCGTTTCTTTCTATCAGTATTTTCCCATTAGCATTATATATACATATATCATTCTCAGTTTTTTCTTTTCTAAAAGATTTCAATACTCTGAAAAAAAGCTTTTGATTTTCCCACCTATCTCTTTCAAATTTTTCTCCAAAATCTTTCCATGCACTCTCTTTCGCTTTTCCAACTAATTCTTTAACAATTTTCTTTGTTGCTTATATGCTTCATAGTTATCCACAGTTCTATTAGCTGTATACTTTTTCCATTCCGTTTTCTTCCTTTTAATCTGCTTCTTTATTTCTTTAGTCCACCATACCGTCTGTTTTCTTTTATTACAATTTTTAGTAACACCACAAATTTCCACTGCTGTATCTATAATTATATCTTTCATTATTCTCCAGCCTTGGTGTATATTAGAATGCCTTATATTTGCACTTACCTTTTGTAATTTTTGCTCGATCACATCTTTAAACCTATTACTTACATTTCTACTTTTCAGCTTATACGATCTGTAGATTTATATTCTATTATTCTTTCTCTGTTGTATATCTGTTTTTTATCTAATTGTTCTTTACATTTGGTCATTACTAAATAATGATCGCTATACATTTCTGCACCTCTCCAGACTCTAGTGTCCATTATCATTTTCCTAAAAATAAGGTCCTATTTAAACATATGTATTAGTATATATATATATATATCTCTAATTTATTTAATATTTATATTAACTTAACCTCACGATGTTTTTACCTTTATTTGGAACATGCTTCTGGACACTTTTTGTTCCCATCCTCGGCCTACATAGTTTTGGATCTAGATGCACATTTTCGTTCTGGCTGGTTGTTGCTCTGGTTTACTGTTAGTTTTTGGTATTTTAATTTGGTATTAGTGTGTGTGTGGATGTGGTGTATATATTTATTTTTTGGGTGTTGTCAATGTTGGGTATTTTGAATATTGTGTCGTGTTTTGTGTTTACTTGTTCAGGTAATAGTTTGTTTATTGTGTGTATATTTGTAAATTTTTCCATATGTTTGTTATTGTGCCTTTTTGTGGTATGGGTTTTATCAGCTGAACATATATAGCCTATACTGTCCCCTTAACCGGTTCCATACTTCTCACTGGATCTCACCTTCTTTCTACAATTTGTAGTCTGTCCGTTTATAATTAACCATCCTGTCACAACACTATGTCTTTTTACCCTTTAATTATCATTCTGCTTATGTGGCACACTCTGTTATTTTATTTCTACCATAAAATTGTATTGTTTCCCATTAATTGGATAGCTCTATTATCTTGTACTAGCTCAGTTATTGTGTTACAACTTTTTGGTACACTACCTTTATCTGATCCTCAGTCATTTTCAATATTTCGATAATGCGATTGTTCGGTTCCGAAATTTAGCGAATATCGCACATAATTTCATGTTGTTAAAAGAGTTACCTATACAAATTTTAATTTTTTATGTCTGAAAATAGTTGATTGACGTTTGTTGTTGGTGTTGTTAGTCGTTTTGTAATGGGAAAAAATTTTATAGTTGTGGTATAGTAGAGTTGCGTACCTGTGACGCCGAATGTTGTTGTTAGGTTAACATGAGAACTGAAACAAATTGTAAAAAGCGATACGAGTTTAAAGCAGAACTTTTTTGGAGAAAGTACGGAAAAACGCAACTCGAAAGTCAGGCGGTGTGGCCCAACTATAAATGTCACTTGCCTATTACTATACACGTCTCTTTTTTGTGGCAGAACTTGGGTTTGGGTGCTAACTCGAATACATCATACTTACTATTAACTTAAAATGGCATTAACTCGGTTTCAGGTTTAAAAATTGTTTTTCTTTCGCATCGATTTGTCCTAAACAGATATCAGTGTTACTTTAATATGCGTATTAGATGCTACAAAAGGTAATTCAAAAGGTAACTTTATACCGTTAATAGCCATAAAATTTATGTCAAAAGCATAAAATTAACACTATTACCTAAAAGGTTATTGTAGCTCATAGATTAAAACACTTAAGAGCACACACATTTTAAATAATTCTACTGGCCCCCAACTAAGAACTTAAATTAAATTTTAATATTTCCCTGACAGATAATATTTATTAAATATACGTTAACATTAATATTGATATTGGTTCAATGGCCATCACCTTAGTCAAATAAGCTCGATACTATATTCTCCGCATATATGCTTTTTCAAATGCGCGTTGATCGGGTATGTTATATATAATTTTATCAATAATTTTCAACTTTCAACAATTTCCGTTATTGCCTTGAGGTTTAAGTACGTAAGCTATTACAATGAGGCATTTCAAAGAGAGGCGCGCTACTAAGCTACAGCTTTGCTTCATACCACCTACAGACACAGACTTTAAAATGTCTCCCACAAATTGCAACACGCTGGTGCTATTATTTTTCCCAAGTCGTTGATTTATTCTAGAAAGATATCTTGTTTTTAATTACATACCTGCTCTTTGACTTCATGTATACGCATAAAATATTATACAACGAATATCAAATTTTCATTACAATAAATATTACCAAAGTTTAGTACTATGTATACTTAACATTATAAAGAATGAACTTGAAATTTATAAAAGAGCAGGTCAGTCATTAGTAACTATAATTAGGAGTGTGTTTGAGTGACTGTTTACCTTACACAAATTTTTTATCATCGCTAATGCAGTAACTGTCTCATCGCCTGAGCCCTATATCATCAGCTGACATCAAACGACTTATTTTATATCCTCCAATTGTAACTCCTTTTTCACGCCCTCTTTCTCCCTCTAATTTTAACTAAAACTTCTTATTCCTCTAACGGAAACACTTTTCTTCTTTTTATTTTTTCGTCTTCTGCTTCCTCATCTTGTTCTTGTCGTTCTCCTTTTTATGTATGTAAAATATTGTTTCCTTTACTTCTATGTAAACGAAAGTTATATTTAGTTCGATTGTTTGTAACTGATAATTCTATAGTTGTTGCAACGAAAACGCAGCACAAATTGCAAAGAATTATCAACAAAAAACAAAATACAAACACGATCAAAATAATTTTATTACAATTTTATTATTTTATAAATAATGTTCCTTCCATTACAATCGAGTTGGTGTGATTGTATAAACCTACTTTTCCATACACAAAAGTTTCCTGTAAATTAGTTAAAAACCACATGCGTTTGCGACCTTCGTACAAGAGAGTTATGTTTTTAATTCGTTTCATTTTTTATAATGTGTTAAGTTTGTTAAAAATTGTACCTCTTTATACCCCTAAACTTTTACCCCTTTTAGTTTTTAAGGGGAGTCCCTACTGTAAATGGCAAAAATGTTTATTTTGTAACTTCTTAATTTATTCAGATTTTTTATTATTTATTGTTGCACTAAATAAAGGGTAAAATTTTGTAACTGGAAATAAAATTATTTTAGTAATAAAAATTGAATTTTTTAACGTTTCTTAGAATATTTTTCAAATAGATATTCCACAACAACTAGAAGTCCTACGACCTTTCGGAAGGTGTCATTTTGAAGGGGATAAAAGTATCTAAAAAAAACACGTATTTTTATTAGGATATAGTTAAAAACAATTTTTTTCTAAGGAAAATAGTAAAATTATTTTTTTAATTTTTACATTTATAAATAAAACTTTATTACCAAGAAATTATAAGCCCAAATTAAATAAAAATATGTGTTTTTTTAGGTAATTATATCTTAAAGACCTGTGAAAAATTTCAGAGCAGTAAGTAAGATAGTTTTTAGATATATCAAAAAATATGTATAAGAACACGAAAAATTGAATTTGCGGGAAACACGAATTTTCTAAAAATGTTCCTTTCTGTTGGAAAATTAAATATTTATGGAGTACAAAGGCTTTATATGTTTTTATAATTACTGTATGGGTATTAAAATAATACATTTTAATACAATAAACAATAAAATATTTTATGTTACATTTTTAATAATTTATAGAAACATATCAATTTTCTTATCGATCATGTCTCTGTAGTCCACATATCACTTTTTTACATTGTCAATAAAATTCACCTAGTCGAAATGTTGGACCCTCTTTTTCCAATCTTCTTTCAACATACATTATTGGGAAATAATAACAATTCAAACACAAAACTGTTCCAAATCACATCCACAAAGCTCAACACAGCAGGGAACATAACACTGCAAGTTATCAACAATAAGTCGATCAGCTGTTTTACAAGTCTGATCTTTTCTTTGTAAATAAAATAGCTGATGTTTTATACTTGCAACATTTATTTCCAAATTAGTACTGATGTAATATATATGTGTAAAATTATAAAATTATATTGTACAGTATAAATAATAGTGTTTTGTTATACTGAGATACGGTACCTAAATGTAATCTAAATCGTTTAGGTGCTAAGTTTTCCCAAACAATTTGTTTTCCCTACAAAATATTTCGGAAAAATGTTTTAGTGTGTTTTTATATAAAGAACTAACCATAGAACAATTTTGGAACAAAAAGAATTTTGCATTTTTATCAATTTTTGGACATTTTTCTTTAAGAAATATAACAGTATTGTTAGACGTACTTCTGTAAACATGATGGGAATCTAACAGAAAATAATCAGAATTGTCTAATGATAAAAATTGTAAATAGATTTTTCATATAAATTTGCTAGTTTAAAGCCTACATATACAATACCGACTATGAAGCTTATTTTCTTGTTTAAACATGTATCGGGAATATTTACCTCATTTAAATTCCATATCAATAATCTAACATTAAAATTAAAAGTTTATCCGTTTATATTTGTTATTTTAGACCAGTATTTAAGCTACGTGTACAGATGTGAGTGAAATGTAAATTGTTTCTAGACGTATTTGTCTCGAAACTTTGTCTTTTGTTATTGATGTTGCGTCATCAGGTGTAATTACTCCGCACAGTTTGTGAAAGCATTAGAAAACACAACGCCAAGCACAATTAAAAGTTCATTTGTTTTATTTTCTCCTTCTGTTCCCTAATCATTTTCGGGGAATTAGTCTAGGAAAGAACAGTACTGTGTAGGATTAAGGTACGGACACGAATGTCAAGTTTCACCTAAAAATCCGAGGACACGTTCATAAATTATTGTGAGATATGCCTCAGAATAGACAGATAGGTAGACAGGTAGACACATAGACGCATGCGAAACAGTCTAATTAAATATAAGAACTCGCATCGAACGTCTAATAATGTCTAATCGTATTGCTCCGTTTATCCTTTGTATTTTGTCATTCCGTGTGTTGCTAAACAACGTTCTGTTGTTTGTACCAGAAATTTGCCTGATACTTGAGTAATACGTCATCTGTATCACTGTCGCAGCTACAGTTTGATTTACAAAGTCAACTATGCAATTTCAAACATACTCATCGCCTCGCTGTTGCTAACTACGTCAGTATCACCTCCTCACCAGACACTCGCCTCGGAAAGCAACACTTTAGTTAGTTATATGTAAGCAAGTATTAGTCTTATATTTTACATACACTGGTGAAACTAACACGATTAGAGTTGAAGGGGTTCTTTATTATTATTTTTTATTGTCTACAATGAAATATCAAGTATTACAAAATGGAAACCATCTTGAGATGGTTATAAAACCTGAAAATACCTTTAATCCTTATAAACGTCTTTTAAGTTTTATAATACCTTATAAAATTCGGACGTAAACTTAATATCGAGGAAACAAAACCGACGATTTTAGTTAAAACTCTTTATGGGTAACTGATCAATAGTTAAATTTCAAGAAATTAAAGAAATTTGAAGTTCACAAATACCTTAAATTTAAGACAAAGAAGGCAACAAGGATAAGGTTTTTTAACACAGTGGCGGTACCAGTTTTGATGTATGGAGATGAAGCCAGAGTTATGGCAGAAAGAGGCAAAGCAAATATTTAGGCAGCGAAGATGAGGTTTATGAGGAGTACTCTGGGCTGTACCTTTCTCGATAGAAAGAAGAATGTGGATATAAGAACAGAACTGGGAGTCGACCCATTGTTGGAACAGCTAAGGAGCAACAAAAGAAAGTGGTGTAAATATTTGTGAAGAATTGCGGGTGACAGGATTCCAGTACTAGCAATGAGAACATAGAACGGTGGGGAAAAGAAACGTAGGACACCCGAGAGCGAATGTGACGATTTTAAAAGAGGAAAAAATGAAATAAAAGAAATTTAAAATAATTTAAAATCTCAGATTAAAACAGAACATAAACCCCTAATGAAAATGATAATGTAACCCCGCCTTAATACCCAAAATAAATAGTTTTAAAACCTAAAAGAATTCTATAATAAAATTGCGATAACACCCCTTAATATTTAACCCTTCCCTGTGTACTTATATGCCTGTTTCAACTTGTAAAAATCTAGTACTGACATGAAAATTACTCTGTATTGAAGCGAAAATTAATAATTATGATAATTAAATAAAAAGACGTAATAATAATAATAATAAAAATACCTAACTCAATAAAGAAAACGTAGTATTATTAATAGTAGTTAATTAGTATAATAATAATAATAAAGTACGAACTATTTTTCTCTCTCCGCGAAAAATATTATTTAGTATACTAAATAGTATTTGAATACTATTTGAAACTAGTATTCAAATAGTTTGCATAATGTTGACTTATTGTAGAGCATTCTTAAGTTAAAACCCGGATCCGAGGTATTTGATGTAGTTAATAAATATATTATTTTATTTTGATCACTAGAGTAACATGTTAAAAGACGTAAGAGCATTTGATGCACAACTTTTGAGTAATTTATTTGTTTAATGTAATCAAACAAAATAACAATCATATTTAAAGTATTATTCAAGAAAATATAATAAAGAGATGTTATGGTTATCAAAAAGGTGAGTGAATATATCTACCAAATCCCTTGTCAATACTCCTCAATTCACGGGAGCCTATTTAACCTTTGTGTACTTATTAGGTATTTTTGATTTTGTAAAGATTATGGCAGCCTGTTTAATTGACCTGAGCCAATTAACCAGGTTCCCGAATTGTTACGTTATGCGAAACGTTACACGAAGTGGGTCCCGGTACAGCTTCAGGATAAGCCTAATCCTTGAGGTTGATGATGATGATGGTGGTAATGAAGAAATTGGAAATTGGAAGCAGTTTGCTATCTCGGCAGTATGGTTAGAAAGAAGATTCTTACCGAAGGCATTACTTCGAAAGTACAAAGTAGAGTAACTGCTCTCTCTTCTGAAACTCTAAAAAATTGAATTTCATGTATGCATCTTACAAATTTCTTTACAAAACGAACGACCTAATTACTAACGAAACTAAAGTTTAAAACCGTTTCCGTAACAGTACGCACTGTGAAAAAAACGAATATATGCCTATGCCTATAAAAAACCTCTCTTGCACACGGACACAGGTTACGTTGTAAATCCAAACGAAACCAGCTGACAACACTGCAATTAAACTACGTTGTTCAAAATAAAATACATGTGATGCTTAAAAAGCATAAAAGCAAATATTTTTTCGATCAAAAAATATTCCAAATCAAATATCATGATCGGAGTTATAATCTCGGTATTTCGGTAATCGGCTCTAATCAAACTGTTGCCGCAAATTTGGGCTTAGCGATAAAGTACTAACAAAGACGTAGCGTACCTCTATCCATGAGACCAACAACGTTTATTTCATCCACTGGGATGTCAAAATCGCACCATACTTACAATGGACATATAAGACCATTGATTGCAAGTAAAGTGTTGCATCATAGCGGAGAGAACGTGTCTGAAAATGTCTGTGAAGCTTGTGCAAATGTGTACCATACAGTTTCTTACATAAACTTTACACAAAGTTTCTTAACTGAAAGCTTGAATTAGGACAGACTACTCTCTTGAAGAGTTTGATCACCCCACCCCTCTGAATCACACGTAAACTCTTTGTCTTATCTCTCTCTCACTCTATCTCTCTCTTTATATATATATATATATATATATATATATATATATCCCTTTCTACCTCTTCTGCCTCACTTTGAGTGTTTGTGTACAATTTTATATATAGAGATACTTACAGTCACACAAAATACACACGTATGATTCCTCTTGTCGGAATGAGGAGTGAGACAGCAATAGGTATCTTACCAACTCTGATTAATGTTAGTTGATTTGCAGAGATCAAATGATGTGCTCACTGTCGCTCGATTTATCTCTCTGTCACACCCTTCCATTCGTTTTCCGTCTGCCTTTCTATCTATTTGTCTGTCTGTCTTTGTCTTTCCCTAAATCTCTCTCTCCCTCTTTCTCTCCTCTCTCTCTGTTCCTCTCTATCTCTCTGTATATCTGTTCCCCTCTCCCTCTTTCCATAATCCCCTCTCCCTCCCACTCTCTCTCTTGCTCTTTTTCACCAGTTGCATGCGGTCTCCAGCTACTCATATCCAACCACAATCTCTTTATCTCCCAATACCCACAACATCCCATAGCCTCAACAATCTGCCTCGTGCATTCACGCCTCTGTCCTCCCCTGCGGTTCTTCCAACTCACTGATCCCTCCGTCGGCAAAACCCGTTACTCTTGGATGACTCAACTAGTGCCCTAAAAGCCTGTCACGCCTTATCGTTTTATTCGTCCACAGACGTCGGCTTTTCTAATTATTTTAGAATCCATTCATTTGTTGTTTGCCTGTCCATTTTATCTATATCATTTTCCTGTAAAATCCTTAAATTAGTAGTAGAGTCCTGTAAGTCAATAAATATTTAGACATGGAAGGTTGGACGAAGATCTGTCACAATAAGTATAGAAAAAATTTTAGATTATTTGTATTGATGTTTTGGCAATATTTATTGTTGCCATCAGGAACTGTGTATGGAGAAAAGGTAAATAATCAAAACACATAAGCAGATCAATTAATTCAGTAAATGTGTTCGTGTGTGTGTTGGATGATGCAATGTGTTGTGGGTTGTGCGGTTGTGCATCAGGAAAAATATTACTTTTTTAATACTGTTTAGCTGAAATAGATAAGCATAATTAGCTATTCTAAAAACATAATAACAACAATTTAATATTATTCCATACCTTACATAAAACATTAATTCGTAAACAATTTTATTCAGAAAAAAGATTAGTAGAGTATTAATTTATTTTACTAATAATATAATAATTGCTTAATTATAATTATAAATAATTCTAGATGCAGTAATAATAGAATGGAATTATGGAAACGGTAAAGGTAGTAATTTATGTCTAAAAATATGTTATATGCGAATACAAAGTGTATGGATGTCTGAATAAGAATAGTATTAAAATTTTAATATTGTTTCTTACTAGTAGAGATAAGAAAATCACACAAAACTTTGACTAAATACGTACTAATTGTAGTTGTATGACGATAATAAATATTATTTGTCACATTTTAAACATTAATACATTATATTTAATTAATTAAGTTGTGTTAGTGATTATAATCAGAAACAAAAATATCACTGTTGCTCACCGCTATAGAAAAACATTTTTGATTAGCGTCTTTACAGCTATCAGCTCTTACAAATTTCCGATCTGATGATGAGGTGTGAGGCTTGAACCCCCTAATCGAAAAAAAGTTTCTATAGTGGCGTGCACTAAGTGTCAATTCTGTTTGTGATAACACAGTAATATGTTTTTGCAATTTAGTATATTTATAAAATAATGATGTTTTAAGTACAATAATAAATTAAGTTAAAATCAAATAGACACTAAAATTAATACGGGTAAAAATAGATGTTTAAAATGTGATAAGCTAAAAGCAGTGTAGGGACGTTTGAATATGTGCATTATTAAACGATAGATGATTAAAGGTCATTTCGATTTAATACATACAATAGAATGTACTTTGTGATATTGATCGGTAAGTATTACTACTGGTATTAAACACCCTTGTCTATATATTAGAGAATTGTGTACAAATTAACATAATGACAAGTATAACAAATATAAAATTATATTAAGCTAACCTATCATGTGATACTGGTTATTGATTATTATTTATGTTAAAATAACATTTAGGGAATACTTGGTCTATACAGAGTAGTACAGTCTTCAGAAGAATTATGTAGTCACTATCTCTCTTACGCTCCCTCCCCCTTCACTCACACTCTCTCTCGCACACCCATATATAAATCTCGCACGCCCTTACTCTCATTCTCATATAATACCACATTTTAAGGTCTTCTGTTGCTGTTTTCAGTTTTCCCGTTTTTTCAGGTTTTACAGCCATACAGTGCAACGGACCAGATATTCAGATTCAAGTATGCCATTTCATTTCCAAACCAATATTTCACATGAACAAATTTAAATTGCAAGAAATTATTTTGCCAGGCGTTATTCTGCTTTTAGTGTCCTGTAAGCTCAGTAGAGGGAAAATGCCGGTCCTGACTCACTTTCACTTTCTATCAGCTGGACCACAGCATCCGCGACTTTTTCGCGGATCTGTGTCAAGATCCGCGACTTTTTCGCGTATCTGGACCACAGCATCCGCGTTATTTTTTTATATGCCGCCTTTCGCGAGCCTAGATCACTTTCACTTTCTACTGGACCACAGCCTCCGCGACTTTTTCGCGGATCTGTGTCAAGATCCGCGACTTTTTCGCGTATCTGGACCACAGCATCCGCGAATATAATTTTTTTATTTTTTTTTATATGCCACCTTTCGCGAGCTTAGATCACTTTCACTTTCTATCACTTGATGCATTATAGTGTATATATTAAATATATGATCAGGGTTACCAACCTTGCATGAGTTCAAATTTGTTGTGTGTTATAATGTATATTAAATCTATATGATCAGGTTTACCAACCTATGTATGGGTTGCATATCAGTGGGTGGTGTTGGGTGGGTGGTTTTTTATTTCATATCAGCGGGTGGTGGTGGGTGGGGGGTGGTTCCAACTCGATGCATTACAGTGTATATTAAAATAGATGATCAGGTGTACCAACCTTTGTATGAGTTCAAATTTGTCGTGTGTTATAATGTATATTAAATCTATATGATCAGGTGTACCAACCTCTGTATTATTATTATAGTGTATAGATATTTTATGTGAGCAGGGTTGTCAACATTTTCTGTGGCGGGGGGAGAGAAATTCAAATATGTGTTATATAGTGTATATATTAAAATATATGATCAGGGTTACCAATCTTACATTATTGTGTGTGTATAGAGCAGATCTGCCAACATTTTTTTTTTCTTTTCTGTAGTGGGAAATTCAAACTATATGATGATAATTGTTACTCTCTCTCTCTCTCTCTCTCTCTCTCTCTCTCTCTCTCTCTCTCTCTCTCTCTCTCTCTCTCTCTCTCTCTCTCACACATTTGAATGTAAGTAAAACTATCTCTCTCTCTCTCACTCTCTCTTGTTGTCAAACGTTTTGTTCAAGCCGTTTTCTCCTCTCCCTCTCTCTCTCTTTCTCTCTTTCTCTCTTTCTCTCACTGTGTACATTGAGTAAATAATTTTAGCTCTCTCTCTCTCTCTCTCACACTTGTTGTGTATGTCTCTCTCTCTCTGTGGTCAGTACCGTGCGCATGTATATGAAATTAGAAAGTTTATATTTATTCGACAAATATTAACGCCCTCACTCTCTCTCTCTCGCTCGCAGACGTCGGAAGCAATTCCTAGTTTAAAATGTAATTACCTGTGCATGTATGTCTCTCTCTCGCTGCAAACGTTGACAAGAATTCCCTTATTCAAAGCGATTACGTTGTCACAGTACACAAACTTAAATATGCCTTACAGACCATTGTAATTTTAAAAATTCATTTTTGCATTAATTAAATATATATATCGTAAACAATGAAATAATAATATTTCGTAATTGTAAGATTTTTAATAAAACAATTATCAGTTTAAATAATAATTTTCATGATTGTAAGCAAAAGTTTTGTGTACACACACATTGTGTATGTCTCTCTTTCGTTGCAAACGTTGACAAGAATTCCCTTATTCAAAGCGATTTGTATGTGCACACGAACTTAAATATGGTTTACAGACCATTGTAATTTTAAAAATTCATTTTTGCATTAATTTAATATATATATATATATATCGTAAACTATGAAATAATAATATTTCGTCATTAAAAAGTTATATTCAGTGTGGTAATTAGTGATAGAAAGATTAACTATGTATGTACACACACACACACACACACACACAACGATACAGAATTAGATATAGTTATTATTCGCTAACTTAAACCAGAGGTAATTAACCTTGTGTACGTCGTCTAAATCAGGCGCTCTACTTAAAATTCATTTTTGCATTAATTAAATATATATCGTAAACAATGAAATAATAATATTTCGTCATTAGAAAGTTATATATTCAGTGTGGTAATTAGTGATAGAAAGATTAACTATGCACGCACACACACACACACACACACACACACACACACACAAGTTCACAGCAGTTTATAATGTAATTACCTGTACGTGTAATGTTACAGATGTCTCCTCAAAATCTGTTGTACAACATCTCTCGCTCGCAGACGTCGGAAGAAATTCCTAGTTTATAATGTAATTATCTATGTGTGTGCTGTTACAGACCACAAATCCATACGTTAACAGCTTCACAGTAAATGTTAGCCTATTGTGTGTGTGTGCTATGTAAATTGTTTGTACATCAATGAATAATATAATCGTGATAGTTTTAATGTAATGCGTATCGTGTATTGCTGCTGCTGCTGCTGCTGCAAACGTCGGTAGAAATTCCCCATCTCTCTCTCTCTCTCTCCCGCTCGCAGACGTCGGAAGAAATTCCTAGTTTATAATGTAATTACCCACATTGTGTATGTCTCTCTCTCGCTGCAAACGTTGACAAGAATTTCCTTATTCAAGGCGATTTGTATGTGTACACAAACGTAAATATGGTTTACAGACCATTGTAATTTTAAAAATTCTAACGACATATAAATTGTAGTAGCAATAATAATAAGTGATATTTACAATGAAACTATTTTCAAATAAAAATTATGTTGGTTCGACAACCTTTTGTTTTTAAGACTATAACAAGAATGAGACAAGGATCAACTCTCTCTCTCTCACACACACACACACACACACACACACACACACACACACACACACACACACACACACACACATTTAGTATGAACAGACGTGTCTTTGTTAGTAAAATGTACAAATCACATGACTTTATGTGAACTTCAAAGGGTTCAAATGTTTCAAAATAAAAATATATAAAACAAAAAAATACAGAATATATTTACAAATAAAATATATATTACATATTATGAATTTTTTAATTTGTGAAGCAATCTTCAATACGCTCTTCTTCTTCTTCATTTGGTACTACATTAAGCCAGTCCTTGGACTTTACTTTTATGGGGTTTTCATAAACATAGAGATCACTACCACCAATAATTTGTTGTACAATACTTATGTTTAATGGTGAAACCTAAGACAAAGCATTAAATAAAACATGCAATCAGTATTAATAGTACAAAATATCACTGTTTTATTAATTTAAAATACTGTATAGAATAAATCTACAATCACCTAGTCGGAATCATTAAGTTTTACAAAAGATCTTATTGATCAGTTTATCAGAGTCCAATTTGTTGGCAGAAAACAATTATGTGATCAAATAAACATTACCAGAGAACAACGTCCTCCTAAAGATAAATTTACCAGAGCTCAAAACAGTACAAAGTCATACTTTTGGTGAAGAAAATCACGTCATCAACAACAAAAGTTGTTTGTGTTTAAACAGCTACAAACAATAATTAATTTTCTTACACTAGTAAACATTTTGCTGTAATTGTTTCAATTAAAGGAAACATATACATATATTCGTTGAGAAAATCTGTTGTGGCTGGACGAAGCATGTGTCTGAATAAATTTTCTCTCTACATAGCAGTTGTAAAAGTAGTCATATACATTATGTGCTATATATACAAAAGGCTTTCAACGTGTTTGTCATTTCAACCAATTTGTACCGCGCTCTAATTATGTAAAAATAACTGTACCGCTCCATACAACTGAGAATAAATCCGCGCGCACACACACACACACACAACGATGTTTCTACTTATTTGAACAAGTCCTGTATTAAATGCACTTGTTAATGTTTTAATGTGAACAATTTTACGTTTAAATAAAATCTGTACATACAATAAAATTATGTTTCAGTATTAATGATATAAATATTACTGTTTTATTAATTTAAAATACCGTATAATTGCTTACGATTGACAAATAAGAGAAAAGACATACTTTACGGAATTTCTTGAAATTTTTGCAGTTTGTCTTCTGCTCATGTGTACTAGCAGCCTGTTCGGTTACAGTTAACCATTTAAATTCAATGTTCTTGTTGTTGTTAACCTTCTGCTCGTCTCCCTCTCGTTTACTGGCGGTATGTTTGGCTACAGTTAACCATTTAAGTTCAATGTTCCGAGAAGTATTCATCTTCTTGTTCCTATAATAACAGTACCTGCTTCAGTACTATATATATTATGTGCTATATATACATAAGGCTTTCAACATTTGATAATGTTTTAATGTGAATAATTTTCCGTTTAAATAAAATCTGTACATACAATAAAATTATGTTATCTTTAAGAAATAAAAACTGCACAGTATGTTTCTTTGATTGCGGACGAAACATCAGACATTCCCGTCTGTATTTCAGTTAGTTATAGTTTTCCACTATGTTTTAGCTAATGATCAACCAGTAGAAAGTTTTTGGAAATTTGATAACCCTGAAGGCACGACGCGGAATCTATTGGTCTAAGCGTACATTTATTATGTATATCATCTCTTTTTCAGTCATCTACGTATGTGCATTTGAATTATTTGCGCATGTGCATAACAGCTTTTTTAGTACAGTTGCACACACATCGACGCTCGCACTATATATATATATAACCGGTGAACTTCACAACAGCGTCTTACTTACAACTCGAATCTATATAACGTTCTGTTTCTGTTTCAGATAATAATAATAGATTGAATATAAAAAGACTGTGTATGAATACAAAGAAATATCAAACACAACAGATCAAACACAACAGATACACGTGTATGTTATTTAAATTATTATTTAAATAACATACACACGTGTTAGGCTGCAGCCTAACACGTGTGTCTGTGTGTATTTGTTTGCATTTTAACCTAACATGAAACGTGAATGGACCGCATTTTAACCTAACACACAACGTGTGACAAACCTAATTGGACCTATCACTCCCGTTGCGTCATGTACTGATGACCTAAACACTACACGTGTGTATGTTATGTTGCATTTTAACCTAACATGAAACGTGAATGGACCGCATTTTAACCTAACACACAACGTGTAACAAACCTAATTGGACCTATCACTCCCGTCGCGTCATGTAATGATGACCTAAACACTACACGTGTGTATGTTATGTTGCATTTTAACCTAACATGAAACGTGAATGGACCGCATTTTAACCTAACACATAACGTGTAACAAACCTAATTGGACCTATCACTCCCGTTGCGGCATGTTATTTAAATAATAATTTAAATAACATGTGAGTGATGATTCCGACATCAGGTACATCCTCGAAGTCGACCTACACTATCCTAATACCTTACACGACTTGCATTGCGACTACCCGCTTGCACCTGTGCGCTTGTGTGTGTGTGTGTGTGTGTGTGTGTGTGTGTGTGTGTGTGTGTGTGTGTGTGTGAAGTTAACATAGCTTAGACAAAATACAAATGTTAGCAAACGATAATGTATGGCTTTCATTATCGTTATGCTGCCGTCGTAACGTTAGATTGCTAATGACAGATACATGCAGTCTGATGTATAGGCTACTCATAGTACCATATCAATATCTGTAATGTTATTTATTTCCAACTAAAGTCAGAGACACCCCAGTAGTTTTTCACCTAGAACGTATACAAAAAAACCGATTCTTGTGTGTGTGTGTGTGTGTTGCGTTCAACCTAACATAAGTAACTATGCTAAACCAGTGTAAAGTCGTGTCAATGACCTCTTGTATTACAATGGTCAGTAAACTATATTTGTGTACATAGGTAGTATATATTGCAAGCACGAAATTATTATTTAAATCCGATATCTGTTTTTATTAAAATCATACAATGTCAAAAGAGGATAGTTGTCTGTTGCGAACCAGTACTAACTCTCCTATATGATAATCTATTTGTTTGTACTCTTCTTGTATTGTCGTCTGGCTGGTGACAGCACGTAGCAGTCATTGACCTGATTGTGTGTGTGTGTGTGTGTGTGTTGCGTTCAACCTAACATGAGTAACTATGCTAAACCAGTGTAAAGTCATGTCAATGGCCTCTTGTATTACAATGGTCAGTAAACTATATTTTAAATTTGTGTACATAGGTAGTATGTATTTTAAGCACGAAATTATTATTTAAATCCGATATCTGTTTTTGTATAGAGGTTGCGTTTAACCTAACATGTGTGTGTAATGTATACAACGAATACTGTTCGGTAATAGCGGATCAGTGCTGTCTTCGTCACCCGCCCAAAAAGTCCATATCTTTTATTGACAATTTGTTTGCTTGCTGTACAATCTTCATCTTCGTGAATACCGAAAGCATACGGTTTTCAGCACGTGCTGTCACCTTTTTATAAAAGATCTTTCTTATGTGGTATTGAAACTATTGTCCTTCTTTTATGCTGAGTATAACACTCCATTACAATTGGAAACATAAATAGAGAAGAATAACAATATGTAATTCTTTGTATAGTAATCAGAAATGTATTTTAATGTAAAATATGTATTTCATTTATCTTCATACATCTTTGTGGGTTGAAATCTATGTATGCTGAAAATGTAAATTCTTGGATTAATGTTTGTCGGTTCGATTGTTTCCCTAATTTTGGTTAACGTACGAAAATACTTTCAGTATCGCTAACTTCTTAAAGCTTTAAGCAGTGAGGGAAAGCTTTTCCATCACGGACGATGACTCCTTGGGTTAAGCTGTTGTTGTAAGTTACTAAAATCATAACAAATATTTTCATCCTAAGTATGTATTACTGTTTAGTAATAATTACAAACCAACAAAGGGATATACAGTTTGATGCTTTATGAATTTGTAAAATGTCTATATATACAAATAATATTATGAAATTACACTCTTCCCACGAACGGAATTCATAATGTTTGTCGATTCGATTGTTTTCCTAATTTTGACTAATGTACGAAAATACTTTCAGTATCGCTAACTTCTGAAAGTTTCCACTGCGGACAATGACTCTTGGGTACATGACTTACATAGACTTTCAAAACAAACACGCTAAGCTACCCTATCCTACCGTTGTAAGATACAACAATATATATACGTGAAGAATGCAATTAGCCTTCATACCTCATTGTGAAATCGATAATTGCGTGCATCAACATTTAAGAGGTGAGTAAAAAGATTTGAATACGTTACGTAGCGACCATTGTTATTGAAATTACAGCACTTCTAATCAACATAGTTGTTGGAAATATTTAAACGTAAAATTAGTCACATTAAAACATTATCAAGGGCATTATTTATTGAATTTAATACATGGCTTGTTCAAATAAGTAAAAACGTCGCTAAGTGTGTGCGTGTGTGTATGTTTGTACGGATTTATTCTCAGTTGTATGTGCATGCGCAAATAATTCAAATGCACATACGTAGATGACTGAAAAAGAGATGATTTACATAATAAATGTACGCTTAGACCAATAGATTCCGCGTCGTGCCTTCAGGGTTATCAAATTTCCAAAAACTTTCTACTGGTTGATCATTAGCTAAAACATAGTGGAAAACTATAACTAACTGAAATACAGACGGGAATGTCTGATGTTTCGTCCGCAATCAAAGAAACATACTGTGCAGTTTTTATTTCTTAAAGTTAACATAATTTTATTGTATGTACAGATTTTATTTAAACGGAAAATTATTCATATTAAAACATTATCAAGTGCATTATTTATTGAATTTAATACATGACTTGTTCAAATAAGTAAAAACATCGCTAAGTGTGTGCGTGTGTGTATGTTTGTACGGATTTATTCTCAGTTGTATGTGACGGTACAGTTATTCTTACACAATTAGATTTGAAAGCCTTATGTATATATAGCACATAATATATATAGTACTGAAGCAGGTACTGTTATTATAGGAACAAGAAGATGAATACTTCTCGGAACATTGAACTTAAATGGTTAACTGTAGCCAAACATACCGCCAGTAAACGAGAGGGAGACGAGCAGAAGGTTAACAACAACAAGAACATTGAATTTAAATGGTTAACTGTAACCGAACAGGCTGCTAGTACACATGAGCAGAAGACAAACTGCAAAAATTTCAAGAAATTCCGTAAAGTATGTCTTTTCTCTTATTTGTCAATCGTAAGCAATTATAAGGTATTTTAAATTAATAACACAGTAATATTTATATCATTAATACTGAAACATAATTTTATTGTATGTACAGATTTTATTTAAACGTAAAATTGTTCACATTAAAACATTAACAAGTGCATTTAATACAGGACTTGTTCAAATAAGTAGAAACATCGTTGTGTGTGTGTGTGTGTGTGTGTGTGTGTGTGTGTACGGATTTATTCTCAGTTGTATGGAGCGGTACAGTTATTTTTACATAATTAGAGCGCGGTACAAATTGGTTGAAATGACAAACACGTTGAAAGCCTTTTGTATATATAGCACATAATGTATATGACTACAACTGCTGTAAGTTTTACAACTGCTATGTAGAGAGAAAATTTATTCAGACACATGTTTCGTCCAGCCACAACAGATTTTCTCAACGAATATATATATATATATATATATATGTTTCCTTTAATTGAAACAATTACAGCAAAATGTTTACTAGTGTAAGAAAATTAATTATTGTTTGTAGCTGTTTAAACACCAAAACTTTTGTTGTTGATGACGTGATTTTCTTCACCAAAAGTATGACTTTGTACTGTTTTGAGCTCTGGTAAATTTATCTTTAGGAAGACGTTGTTCTCTGGTAATGTTTATTTGATCACATAATTGTTTTCTGCCAACAAATTGGACTCTGGCAAACTGATCAATAAGATCTTTTGTAAAACTTAATGATTCCGACTAGGTGATTGTAGATTTATTCTATACTCAGTTTCCAAAATGTATCAATGAAAATACTAGGAGACTAAAATATATTGAGTACCAAATCGAAACTGAACGATTGTATCAGTAGTTAGAGAACACTTCTGTTATTTACAAATGTAATTTCTCATAACAAAATACTGCATTACATTTCATTTTTTATTCAAACTATTTTCTGAAACAGAACGTTATACAGATTGTAACGTTTAAATTTTAATGTTACATTTGAATAAAAGAATGAAAAGAATTGTAAAGTATGCCTTTTCTCTTATTTGTAAATCGTAAGCAATTATACAGTAATTTAAATTAATAAAACAGTGATATTTTGTACTATTAATACTGATTTCATGTTTTATTTAATGCTTTGTCTTAGGTTTCACAATTAAACATAAGTATTGTACCACAAATTATTGGTGGTAGTGATCTCTATGTTTACGAAAACCCCGTAAAAGTGAAGTCCAAGGACAGGCTTAATGTAGTACCAAATGAAGAAGAAGAAGAGCGTATTGAAGATTGCTTCACAAATTAAAAAATTCATAATATGTAATATATATTTTATTTGTAAATATATTCTGTATTTTTTTGTTTTATATATTTTTATTTTGAAACATTTGACCCCTTTGAAGTTCACATAAAGTCATGTGATTTGTACATTTTACTAACAAAGACACGTCTGTTCATACTAAATGTGTGTGTGTGTGTGTGTGTGTGTGTGTGTGTGTGTGTGTGTGTGTGTGTGTGTGTGTGTGTGTGTGTGTGTGTGTGAGAGAGAGAGTTGATCCTTGTCTCATTCTTATAGTCTTAAAAACAAAAGATTGTCGAACCAACATCATTTTTATTTGAAAATAGTTTCATTGTAAATATCACTTATTATTATTGCTACTACAATTTATATGTCGTTACAATTTTTAAAATTACAACGGTCTGTAAACCATATTTACGTTTGTGTACACATACAAATCGCCTTGAATAAGGGAATT
Organism: Magicicada septendecula; assembly: GCA_034769895.1. Lineage (NCBI taxonomy): Eukaryota > Metazoa > Arthropoda > Insecta > Hemiptera > Cicadidae > Magicicada > Magicicada septendecula. The sequence continues at coordinate 322,274,754 of CM068375.1, forward strand.
CTTGTCAACGTTTGCAGCGAGAGAGAGACATACACAATGTGGGTAATTACATTATAAACTAGGAATTTCTTCCGACGTCTGCGAGCGAGAGAGAGAGAGAGAGATGGGGAATTTCTACCGACGTTTGCAGCAGCAGCAGCAGCAGCAGCAATACACGATACGCATTACATTAAAACTATCACGATTATATTATTCATTGATGTACAAACAATTTACATAGCACACACAGACAATAGGCTAACATTTACTGTGAAGCTGTTAACGTATGGATTTGTCGTCTGTAACAGCACACACATAGGTAATTACATTATAAACTAGGAATTTCTTCCGACGTCTGCGAGCGAGAGATGTTGTACAACAGATTTTGAGGAGACATCTGTAACAGTACACGTACAGGTAATTACATTATAAACTGCTGTGAACTTGTGTGTGTGTGTGTGTGTGTGTGTGCGTGCATAGTTAATCTTTCTATCACTAATTACCACACTGAATATATAACTTTCTAATGACGAAATATTATTATTTCATTGTTTACGATATATATTTAATTAATGCAAAAATGAATTTTAAGTAGAGCGCCTGATTTAGACGACGTACACAAGGTTAATTACCTCTGGTTTAAGTTAGCGAATAATAACTATATCTAATTCTGTATCGTTGTGTGTGTGTGTGTGTGTGTGTGTGTGTGTGTACATACATAGTTAATCTTTCTATCACTAATTACCACACTGAATATAACTTTTTAATGACGAAATATTATTATTTCATAGTTTACGATATATATATATATATATTAAATTAATGCAAAAATGAATTTTTAAAATTACAATGGTCTGTAAACCATATTTAAGTTCGTGTGCACGTACAAATCGCTTTGAATAAGGGAATTCTTATCAACGTTTGCAACGAAAGAGAGACATACACAATGTGTGTGTACACAAAACTTTTGCTTACAATCATGAAAATTATTATTTAAACTGATAATTGTTTTATTAAAAATCTTACAATTACGAAATATTATTATTTCATTGTTTACGATATATATATTTAATTAATGCAAAAATGAATTTTTAAAATTACAATGGTCTGTAAGGCATATTTAAGTTTGTGTACTGTGACAACGTAATCGCTTTGAATAAGGGAATTCTTGTCAACGTTTGCAGCGAGAGAGAGACATACATGCACAGGTAATTACATTTTAAACTAGGAATTGCTTCCGACGTCTGCGAGCGAGAGAGAGAGAGTGAGGGCGTTAATATTTGTCGAATAAATATAAACTTTCTAATTTCATATACATGCGCACGGTACTGACCACAGAGAGAGAGAGACATACACAACAAGTGTGAGAGAGAGAGAGAGAGAGAGAGAGAGAGAGCTAAAATTATTTACTCAATGTATACAGTGAGAGAAAGAGAGAAAGAGAGAGAGAGGGAGAGGAGAAAACGGCTTGAACATAACGTTTGACAACAAGAGAGAGTGAGGGAGAGAGAGATAGTTTTACTTATATTCAAATGTGAGAGAGACAGAGAGAGAGAGAGAGAGAGAGAGAGAGAGAGAGAGAGAGAGAGAGAGAGAGAGAGAGAGAGAGAGAGAGAGAGAGTAACAATTATGATCATATAGTTTGAATTTCCCACTACAGAAAAGAAAAAAAAAATGTTGGCAGATCTGCTCTATACACACACAATAATGTAAGATTGGTAACCCTGATCATATATTTTAATATATACACTATATAACACATATTTGAATTTCTCTCCCCCCGCCACAGAAAATGTTGACAACCCTGCTCATATATAATATCTATACACTATAATAATAATACAGAGGTTGGTACACCTGATCATATAGATTTAATATACATTATAACACACGACAAATTTGAACTCATACAAAGGTTGGTACACCTGATCATCTATTTTAATATACACTGTAATGCATCGAGTTGGAACCACCCCCCACCCACCACCACCCGCTGATATGAAATAAAAAAACCACCCAGCCAACACCACCCACTGATATGCAACCCATACATAGGTTGGTAAACCTGATCATATAGATTTAATATACATTATAACACACAACAAATTTGAACTCATGCAAGGTTGGTAACCCTGATCATATATTTAATATATACACTATAATGCATCAAGTGATAGAAAGTGAAAGTGATCTAAGCTCGCGAAAGGTGGCATATAACAAAAAATAAAAAAATTATATTCGCGGATGCTGTGGTCCAGATACGCGAAAAAGTCGCGGATGCTGTGGTCCAGTAGAAAGTGAAAGTGATCTAGGCTCGCGAAAGGCGGCATATAAAAAAAATAACGCGGATGCTGTGGTCCAGATACGCGAAAAAGTCGCGGATCTTGACACAGATCCGCGAAAAAGTCGCGGATGCTGTGGTCCAGCTGATAGAAAGTGAAAGTGAGTCAGGACCGGCATTTTCCCTTAGCTCCAAACTATGTGATACAGCTCATTATGGGTGTGAATTAGTGTACTTCTACTAATCCTAGAATGTTTATATTTATTTATTAAGTATCATATGTGACAGGATGGGTCACATATAATACTTAACAAAGGGTGGGTCGTAGTTATCGAAGAATGCAAACAGGGAAGAATAATCCACAAGAAAGAATAAACATACTCCGTTTTACGATTAACTTCTAAAACATCCGGGCTGAAAGGCCGTGGTCGATTGCTTAAAATACTGCTAAACGTTTCGGCCGCACCACCGGTGGCCATCTTCAGTAGCAAAAAATTGTTCGATAGATGACACGCCGAACACGTCTCCCAATGAACTGGGAACAAGCAACAGTGAGTTATGGCTACGAAGCCTCTATTTATAGCTTTTTGGCCGCTTCAGGTGTATCGCGCGGACCAATGAGAAGCCAGCTCGTCATACTCGATTCTGATTGGCCATGGAAAATAAACCATGCCAGACACTATTTAAGGAGATGCTTTCACCTCGGCGGTTCAGGAGCGGAGGTCTACCTAGAGCATTTTCCCGGGTAGGCTGTGTCTGTTTCTGCTCTGCAGAATTTTCTTAATTTCTGCGGAAATATTGTTTTTGCACCATTATCAACATCACCATTATCTTCAGCATCATCAACTACATCGAATTCATCGCATCAACAGTGCAAATCAGTTTTTATTTAGCTAGTGCGGGAGTGTTTTTGTATCCGAGTGCTGTGCGGTTCTGTGTCGTGTTCAATTGTGCCTGTGGATAGTTTTCAGTGTCTGGTGATCCCTCAATCCTAGACCTGCGTAGACGTTCATTTCGGCTTGTCCGAAATGGCGTCGAATACGCCCCCGAATTCTCTGCCGGCGCCGCTTGTTTCCTTAATGGAAACATGCTCAACAGGCTTCCGTTCCACTCCACTTCCTCACGACAGTGAAAGTGATAGTGAAAGTGATCAAAGTGCGGTCGATATGTGCAGTGTTGGGTCGGGGGACGGACAGTTCTCGCTTGTGGAGGGCAAGTCTGCCAAACGCAAGCGAAAACTGGACCAAACTCCGCCGCCCGCCTCAGCTGCAGATCAGTCGTCTAGTCACGGTAACAGCGGCACTCAGCGCGAGCGTGAGTATTCAACTGGAACCCAAACTGTGTCTTCCCCACGCATTCCACCGATTGTAATTCCTGATAATAGGAATTACTCTCAGTTACTGCGTTCTCTAACCCTAGCTCTTCCTTCGGTCAAGGTCGAGGCGAGGTGCCAAGGCGCCTCGCTAAAGTTGACGGCCGCTACAATCCCGGACTTCCGCTCTGTCCAGTCATTCCTGACAGAGCGTAAGATATCATTTCATACTTTCGCCCTCCCGTCAGAGCGAGAAATCAAGGTCGTTCTGTCGGGAATTCCTTCTTTCACAGAAACTGATGCCATCAGGCAGGAACTTGTTGCGCTCGGCTATGTGTCGACCGCGGTAAGCGTCCTGCATGTTGGCAAAGGTGATGACCGCCGACCTGTCAACAGCTTTCTTGTCAAATTGCTGAAAGTAGGCCCCTTCGAGGAGATTTACACACTCCAGAATCTTCTGCACCTCCGGGTGCAAGTCAGAACATTTGACCCGCGGCCCGGCCCCTCGCAGTGTTTCAACTGCCAGAGGTTCGGCCACAGCAGTCTTTTTTGTCATCAGCCCCCGCGTTGCGTGCGTTGTGCTGAACCTCATCGTGGCTGTGATAAGCCTACGACGGGGTACACAGCTAAATGCTGCAACTGTAAAGGAGCCCATCCGGCTAATTACCGAGGCTGCCCTAACTTTATCGCCGCCATGAAACCGCAGCGACCTCCTGTGCGCCCTGGCGCGCAGGCAGGCCGTGTAGCTGGTCCTGGCCCGAACCGGCGAGCGGCTTTCCCGCCTCTCACTGGTGCATCTGCCCAGGTCCCGGCAGCAACTCCGGTTGCTTCCGGTGCCGCTGTCTCGCCTGCAGTCGTCGCTTCGGCGCCGCCTGCAGCGGCCTCAATCCCGGCGCCTACCGGAGCGCCCGCACCTTCCTACGCGGCCATGGCCGCTAAATCAGCCCCGCCTCCAGCCCGATCGGGCAAATCAAAGCGCTCTCGTCGTCGCCGGAACTCCGCCGGCCGACCAACATCATCACAGGTTCCACCTGTACCCTCTCCGCGGGCTCGACCCGCCCCCAGCCATCGTCCTCAACCTTCCAGCGAGCAGTCTACTACTCAGACCACCAGCCCAGCGCCATCTGCTACCCCTGTCGAGGCCAGTCAGGCTTGTCCTCCTGAACCCCGGGAATCTTCCCGGGCTTCGGCGGATCCCCTGACTGCCTGGGCAGATAATCTTGTTGCATCCATCAGGACTGCTCGCGACACTACCACTGTGCTTGCCCTGGTGTTCCAATCATTAGCTGCCCTCTTTCCTCTACTTCCCCTAAATGGCTAATAGCCTGAGGATCGTTGCGTGGAACGCCTTCGGGCTACTCCCCAGGCGATCTGAACTGATGACTTTCGTAACGGAGTATGATGTTGATATCATACTTCTTTCCGAGACTCATCTGGCTCATTACCACTCGTTTTCCCTTCCAGCCTATGCCTGTTATCGTCAGGATTGTCCCCTACGGCCTCGCTGTCCCCCCTCGGGGGGCACAGCTGTTTTAGTCCACAGGCGGATATCCCACAGGCTTTTGCCTCCTCTAGATACATCTATTATTGAAGGCTGCGCGGTGGCGGTGGACGCCGGCGGATCGGAGCTGCGCGTTGTTTCTGCGTACCTCCGGCCTGGCCGGCGAACTCCGCCACCGCCCGAGGAGTGGGACGCCCTCCTCGACCACCCCCTCTCAACCATTGTAGCCGGCGACTTAAACGCCAAACACCCTTCATGGAACAGCCGCGTTGTCAACGCCTATGGAAATTCTCTGTTCCGGTTCGTCTCTGGCGACCCGGCACTTAATGTCATCGGCCCTGAAGACCCTACCTACTTCCCCTTTCACGGCCATCGGCCGGACGTTCTTGACATAGTAGTTGTCAAGAACGTTGCCCGCAACATCGAGGTCTCGTCTGTGTCGGACCTTTCGTCCGATCACAATCCCCTTGTTATAACTGTTCGAGAGCTGTCGGCGTCACCACGACTTCCCGCTCAGATTGTTACGAGAGTCAACTGGCGATCCTATCATGACGAGCTCTCTCGAAGGTTACCATCTCTCCCGGCGGACCCAATCGTCACTCGTGACGATCTGGATCTCCGCGCCACAAATCTTCAGGAATTGGTCCAAGGTGTCATGGATCGACACACCTACGCACTCGAGGTGAATCATCGTAAATCGGCCTTACCTGCGGAAGTACTCCACGCCATCTGGCTACGGCGCCAGCTCCGCCGCAGATGGCAAAGAACCCGAGACCCAGTCGTTAAGCGGCGATTTCAACAACAGTCCCTTTACGTTCAGCAGCTACTGCGGGACGTAAACTCTGATCGATGGGACTCATACCTTGAGTCTCTTGAAGTCGACCACGCCTCCGTCTGGAGAGCGGTGAGTAGACTGACCCGCGAGAAGAGAACTCGCAACCCGCTGGAAACCCCGAACGGAGTTGTGTCTTCATCAGAAGGCAAGGCTGAGGTCTTCGCCGACTGCATGGAGTCGCAATTTACCGTTCATCGAGGCATTTCGGACCCTGCTCACTCGGCAGAAGTCCGGGACTTCCTATCTGGTTATTTTTCTCGCCCTCCTGATGGCCCAGACCTCCCGTTCGACAGAGACGAACTCGTTTCGTCTGTCTGTCGACTAAACCGCCGTCGCGCCCCCGGTCCTGACCGGATCGGGGCCGCTGCATTACAATATCTCCCGGCCTCAGGCGTTGACCTCGTTCTCGAGCTGTTCAACTCTTGTCTCCGGCTACAGTACTTCCCCCGCCTGTGGAAAAATGCCAACATCGTTATGGTTCCTAAACCCCGCAAGCCGCGCATGCTTCCTGAAAGCTATCGGCCAATATCTCTCTTGCCAGTTATCTCGAAGGTGTTCGAGCGGCTCCTGCAGGCCCGCATCTCGCCGTTGTTAAATAATTTTATCCGCAACGAAGAGTTCGGGTTTCGTAGAGAGCACTCGACCACGCTTCAACTAGTCCGCGTGGTAACGCAACTCTCTGACGCCACCAACAGGCGAGCGGCTACGGCCGCCGCACTGCTGGACGTGAGCAAGGCCTTCGACAAAGTCTGGCACGAAGGTCTTCTCTTTAAACTCGCTAACTCCCCCTTACCATCGTCCATAGTGTTTTTCCTCCGGTCGTATCTCAGCGACCGAACCTTCAGGGTGAGCGTCGACGGAACCTGCTCTGCAGTTCGTCCTGTCGCCGCTGGCGTACCCCAGGGATCTGTCCTCGGCCCCGTTCTGTACCTCGTGTACACGAACGACCTGCCTGTTTTGCCCGGAGTCACGTTGTCTTTGTTCGCTGACGATGCAATGTATCATTACAGCTCTGTGTCCCCGCGTTTTGCGAGTACAGAGTTGCAGCGTCAGTTGGACCAGCTTCCGGACTGGCTACGGAAATGGCGGGTGACGATCAACACGGAGAAATCCGAGGCGATCTGTTTCACTCGTAAGTCCATCTCCCGATGCCAGCCCCTCTCCCTGGAAGGGAGGCCTATCGCCTACAAAGAGTCGGTGAAGTATCTAGGCGTTCGGCTAGATCGTCGCCTTTGCTTCAACGCCCACGTGACGGACACCCTTGCCAAGGCTCGCGGCGTCCGAGCCAAACTTTACCCATACCTCGCGTGCCGCAGCCCCCTGGCGCTGCGCACGAAAGTTACCCTCTATCTGTTGTTTCTCCGGTCTGTATTAACCTATGCGGCACCTGTATGGTGGTCACTTGCCTCCGCCACCAACAGGCGTAGGCTGGAAAGTTTCCAATCCAGAACCCTCCGTTCCTTGTCGGGATCTCCTTGGTTTGTTAGAAACAGTGTAATTCGAGGAGGTCTACGAGTTCCTGCTCTCTCAGCCTTTGTCTGGTCATTAGCTGCGACTCTCTTTGCCGCAGCTGAGACCTCTTCCTTCCCTTACCTCAGAACCATCAGCACCACGCAACCACCTCCCCCTGTCCGGGTCAAACGCCCTCGGGCGATTCTCGATGACCCGCCATAAGTTTAAGTAAACTGCTTAAACCTCACTTTGTATACTCACCATCTGCCCATGCCCCAGAATTTACCTGCAAAGCTGTTTCCTTCCTCCCTTCCTAGTATGCCGACCGCGCTGAATGCCGCTGCTACGCGCTATCACTGGCACGGAGGCTCTCTGCCTCGCGGGGAGCGACCGACGCCTCACGGCGTCTGCACGCAGGACTGGGAACGCGCGACATCTGTCGCCTGAACCCGTCCTTGCGGCAGTGCCCACTGATTGCTGTAATATTTAAAATAAATAAAAAATTGAAAACCTTTCTCCCCCGCCTTCTCAGTTAACTGGTTGGCGGTTGTCCATTCCTATTTTATTCTAGGTTACCTGTCGAATGAACCAGAACTATGTCTATCCACAGGCAGCCATTGGGCTCGTCCCAGATGCTGCAGTCATGCACCGGGTGCAAAGACGCCCCGCTACTACAGTGCTACATGCTCGGCGGTTCATAGCGACGGACGCATTCTTATGAATATGGATGGACTCCAGATGCAGGCGAGTGAAGTAACCCCGGACAGAAGACAACACGCGGGCTTCATCAAACATCACCCGGTGATCGTCGTGGGAGCAAGCGTGTTCAGCAACTGCGGACTTTTCCGGCTGGCCCAGGCGGCAGTATCTCCGATGTTCAGAGAGGCGCGTCCGGACACTACGCTTCGTGGTGCCTATGTAGACCTGGCCACACGTACAAGGAATACTGTACACCCCGCACGACGAGAGTGGATCCCTGGCGTCTTTCACCGGTCGCAGGAACTGTTGGATCTTTTTGGTTGGATTAAAGATCGTCCTGACGCCCCGCTTACTCAGCAACCTGCCGATGCGGTCAGTCACGCCACGGATGTAGGGCAAGACAGCAGAGCCAACAACCTCAGGCAACACCGACTCGTCCGGCCTACCAGATCTTCTCGGTCGGGAGCCATGGGGATGAAGATTTGGAACGCTTCCTTGGACATCTGAACGCTGTGCACCCTCGCATACAGTTTACGATGGAGCGGGAGAGTGGTGATCAATTGGCTTTTCTGGATGTGTTGGTCCTGAAAAGGACCGATGGCAGCTTGGGACATAAAGTTTATAGGAAGGCAACGCACACCGACAGATATCTGCACAAGACCTCCAATCATCATCCTAGGCAGAAGAGGGCGGTGCTGAAGACTCTGGTAGACCGGGCAAGAAGAATCTGTGAGCCCCAGTATCTCGAAGATGAGTTTCGACATCTCGAGAAAGCACTGCAGTCCAACGGCTATTCTGCTGCGGAGGTTAGGAGAGCTGCCCGACCGAGAAGATCTGGTAGGCCGGACGAGTCGGTGTTGCCTGAGGTTGTTGGCTCTGCTGTCTTGCCCTACATCCGTGGCGTGACTGACCGCATCGGCAGGTTGCTGAGTAAGCGGGGCGTCAGGACGATCTTTAATCCAACCAAAAAGATCCAACAGTTCCTGCGACCGGTGAAAGACGCCAGGGATCCACTCTCGTCGTGCGGGGTGTACAGTATTCCTTGTACGTGTGGCCAGGTCTACATAGGCACCACGAAGCGTAGTGTCCGGACGCGCCTCTCTGAACATCGGAGATACTGCCGCCTGGGCCAGCCGGAAAAGTCCGCAGTTGCTGAACACGCTTGCTCCCACGACGATCACCGGGTGATGTTTGATGAAGCCCGCGTGTTGTCTTCTGTCCGGGGTTACTTCACTCGCCTGCATCTGGAGTCCATCCATATTCATAAGAATGCGTCCGTCGCTATGAACCGCCGAGGTGAAAGCATCTCCTTAAATAGTGTCTGGCATGGTTTATTTTCCATGGCCAATCAGAATCGAGTATGACGAGCTGGCTTCTCATTGGTCCGCGCGATACACCTGAAGCGGCCAAAAAGCTATAAATAGAGGCTTCGTAGCCGTAACTCACTGTTGCTGGTTCCCAGTTCATTGGGAGACGTGTTCGGCGTGTCATCTATCGAACACAATTTTTTGCTACTGAAGATGGCCACCGGTGGTGCGGCCGAAACGTTTAGCAGTATTTTGAGCAATCGACCACGGCCTTTCAGCCCGGAAGTTTTAGAAGTTAATCGTATTGACACCGGCCGTGAAAGCCTACGTATGAAGATACTCCGTTTTGCTGATAATATTGTTGTAGTGGCAGAAAGTAAGCATGATCTGAGTAAACCTTTACACAATATGGATAAAATATTGACCAAAGGATATAATATGAAAATAATTAGGACTAAAAACAAAGTTATGCTTTGTCAAATTAAAGAAAATTTGAAGCTAAACAATACACTGAGAGGAGAAACCCTTCAGGATGTGAGCAAATTTACATACTTGGGAAGTAAAATTACAAAATGGTGGTCAAAGTGAAAGCGCTATTATTAGCAGGATAACCTGGCTAAGATTGATTTATACAAAAAAAAATCAGAATACTAACATCAAGTAGCATCTCCCTTGAAGGGAGGAAACGTTTCCTAATGAGTTTTATATGGAGCATTGCCGTGTATGGTTACGAGTCATAGACAATAAGTATGAAGGAAAAAAAATCTTGACAGATTTTAGTAACGGTGTTATCGTAAGATGATAAAAATAAAATGGTGCTTAAAAATGACAAATGAAGGCGTGCTGAACAGAATAGGGAGTGAGAGTTGTTTGTTGAAAGGCACAATTAGGAGAAGGGTAGAACGTATTAGACTTACACTGACACATAAAGGACTACTAAAATTGGTGATGGAAAGAACAATAGAAGGTAAAGGATATAGGAGAAGGCAAAGGCTGCAGTCTATAAAGTAAATTATGGATAATGTATATTGTGAAACTAATGAGGAAATGAAGAGGAAAGCACAATATTGATCACAATGGATGACTCCTGCAAACCAATCTTAGAATTGAAAGCATAAGAAGAAGAACAGCTCCTAAAGTGTTTATATGTACGTTTGTTAATTGTCCTTATATAAGTATATCCATCAAATGCGTAACCTAAACTTAACTGAAACGTAAAATCACGGACCGTAAACGTAATTTTTAGTTACACGTATTGGTACTATAAGTTGTAAAGGCATTTTCACCTTGTCCAGGGTTCTGTTACTGTTCATTCATGTATGCTAAGCTGTTACACTTGAGCTGGGTAGAACAGCAGTGTTTCAACAGCAAACTTTAAATTGTCTCCCATAAATTGCAACACTCTGCACCTCCTGAAGTTATTTATAGCGGTTGTGAATACAACAAAGATAAAGTTATTCATATTACTTTTAATTATGCAGCAGCGACTCTGAAACTCAGGATGTGAATTTCGTGTACACGTTTCCAGTATATCCGTTGAATCTGCCGCCTTTGTAAAATTAAAGACATGTAGCCTTCTAGCCTTCTCTCTCGCCCCCTCTCTCACACCTTCTAACGCGCTGTCCCTATCTATATATCTATCTATCTACGTTAAAAATTGTGATAGAACATATTTCCTCAGAATGTATGTCTTCATAATAAGCTATATGATAACAATAACATACTCTGTATAACATGTGTAGATTTCCATATTGACCACTGCGTTACCGCTGACAAGGAACTTTGTATTTTAAACTGCAAATCATTGGTTGTAAGAGCAAAACTGTAGAACGGTCTATCAAAATATATGTATAATTGTAGTGAGTTTGGGTTAAGGTGTTGACTCCAAGCGCGACAGAAAAAACACTATAGCTCACATATTAATTAAGACTTTGAGATAGGATTTTCGAAAGGGTATACTGTAGTTCATATTATTTCAAACAATTTGACGTCAGGTCAAATAGCATTCAGGTCAGATCCTCTAAAGTGCCGTACTCTGAAGGAGTAAAAATTGTGTAAACACAGAAATCCGAAAAACAATCAATTTTAGTTAGTTTTCTGGTTGGTCTTCCTACCATTTTAACAGATACATTAAGAATAATAACACTTAATATGTGTTCAGTTAACTTTTATCAAGCATCATTCTACATACTGTATATTTTGGTAATAGTAATTTATCTATGAGTGTTCCGTAACTTGTAATGTGCGTGTGCATGTGTGTGCGTGTGTTATGAGTCATTGTTTTTGTTGTTGTTGTTGTTACAATAATAATAATTATTATTATTATTAATATTATTATTATCATTAAGGATAGAGAACCACTTAATCAATGGTAATTTCTTTTTATTATATACTTCAGGGCATTCCAAATTACGTCTGTTTGTATTTCTTCCCAGATTTGTTTCTAGTCCGTCCTCGTGCGGGTGTGTGTATGTGTACTTTAGTTGTTAATAAATTATAAATTGTAATAAGTTAATGATAACCTATGTTAACTGTGTGACTTCACATAATGCACTGAAGAATGCAGAATATTGCTACGACAATTAGGTAAGGCGCTCAAAAAGTCGGCAGGTGCAGTTACGTAAAATTCCTACACGTTTCTCGGCTAGCCTAGCAGGTGCAGTGTCTCTGTTGGCTGTTTCCAGTAGTTTCGAGGCTGTTCGAGCTCCCTTAACTACGCAAATTATGTTGGCATGCCGCCAGTAACATGGAAAATTATTCTGGAACATCTGTAGGATCTATATAAGCAGCAGCGGCCGGCTTAGAAGTTAATTACACCGGGCGAGATTGTACAGCACGGATAAAGTCGTTGTTGCAAATTAGTGGAATGTAATGATTGAGTTGTCGTATTCCACTTTAAAAGTTGACACTATTATTGCGTATTGACAAATTTAACTTGAATTTTTGTATGAGAGTACCCTGTCAATTTCAAATTGTTATTTGTGACTAATTATACTTGGTAATTTGTTATTTCATTGGTGTGTGTATTTTGTTTCCACTGTACAATACGACGATCCGTGAGACCGTCGTAACAATGTGTATGTACTCCTTGGGTATAAGCTATCAATTACTCGTTAGTATAATGTGTATTACAATTTGACAAGAATATCATTTTCCCTGTAATTAAAGAGACTTGATTTATTATGGGTTAGAAACAAGATTACCCTTGACGAAAGTGTCAATGATTAGGAACATACTATCTCTAAGTTCAGAACTTCCGTTTAAGGTGGCATCAACACGTAATTCATTATAACACCTTTCTCAGTGAAATAGTCAATGAATGTGCAAGTATCTGTAGTGCAATTATAATAGAGTTTTTATAGTATTTTCCAAATACAGTGAAGTACAATATTTTTTATTTGTTTAATTAGTTTCAACAACGGTTTTGTACAGGAAGTTATCTTATTTAATTTTCTATCGGCTTAAACATCCGACGGTCCCACTGATGGGCTGAACATCAACGAAGTCACTAATTACCAGCTTTAATTAGTCACAAATAACAGTTTGTAATCAACAAGTTATTCATCAAGATTATACTCGCACAATAATTCGAGTTAAATTTCTCCACACGGAATAATAATGTCAAGTGATAGAGTTCCACGCTAATTATAACCGAGTAAACACTTTTCACTAATCTTCAACCTCCACTAAGGAAAACAGCTCATAAAGCCAGCTGCTGTGGCTTTTATAGGTCGCGCAAGTGTTCCAGAATAAATTTTCCACCCTTACTGAGGTGTGCCAGCTAATGCGTATTTCAAGCGTGTTCCCGAACACTCTGGAAGTAATTTAGTGCTACTTGAGTGAACGACCTTGATACAGACAAGGCACGGTGCGCTAGTCGGGAGAACGACACGTTGACCGAGAACGTTCCGCCGTTTCAGTACTACAGATTTTTGAAAATTACACATACTTAAGTAATTCTATCTTTCACTCAATGTAGTGGTCTAATACCGAAGAAAACGTGCAATATTTCATGTAAACAAACAATAAATAGAAGTTTGTATGTATGGAATTTACGTTGTATTGATAAATGTATTTATCACTTATGACAAGAGCTTATGCAATTTGTGTACAGATCGTAACCCGCAATATTGAAATATATTTACGGAAATCAAATGGCCCGTGAACACAAAAAATGTTCTAATAAATTACTGTCCTAGGATTGTATTATTTTTAGTAAGTCAATTTATTATTTATTAGGTTTTGTTTGTTGTCAAACAGCAGAATATAAAAAATTTGAATAATTTATTATAGAATATGGTTTTGTTAATTATGCAAACATTATTGAATAAACATGAGTTCAGGTGTTTTAAGTTTGGGTTTTCTATTTTTTATGCCATAATCTATGTCATTAAAAACCTGTAATAAAAACCAACTAAATGATTGAATTTTTTACATTTAATCGGAAATCTAAATATAACTAAAGAAAACGTAATAACTGTGTTCAATTTAATTTAGACTTTGAATGCGAATTCTCAAAATATTATATTTTCAGACTCAGTTCTAATCCTGCTGTGACAGAAATTTGCAGTTTATTACACTTGTGTTGCTGCTGATGTATTGATTTAATTGTGATGAAAATTACGTATTTCATTTCTGAATTAGTTTTTTAATATTATTAGCATTATACCACACAATATGGAGAATTTTAATTTATCATTTTTTAACAATTTAAAAGCCTTTTAGGCAGTATACAGAAAAATGTATTCCTTCAAATCATAAAGAACTAAGTTTTCCAAATTAAACAACAATCAATTCTCAATCTTTCGCCGTTTTCTCACTAACATACGACTCTCGTAGGATGTCAATCCAGTTTGTGCCATCCAGGAACTTTAATTGCCTGATCTATACGTTTTTCTGCCCTTCCATTGTTTCTTCATAAACCAGTGTTAGTAAAAAGCGTTTACTCATTCTTAGAGAGGGTCTTCATGTAACCGAAGCGGAGTGTTACAACACAGAGAAATGTATAATACGAAATAAAAACGTTCGTACCACAAAACACAACGTAAAGATGTATAAAAGCACTTCCCTAGTTTTTAGTCTACGTAAGTGCAGTTGTATTTTAACAAGATGAATAACGTACCTTTCACTAATTAACGCTAATTAGTTGCAACCTACTTTATTTATAACGGTTTATTTAGTAATGCGATCACTTTAATAATCAAGCCGGTTCAAGTCCAAACACACGATGTTGTTTACATAACGATCCGGTATACAAATTAATAACTTTAATCAGTTTTCATCCCACAATATATACATCTCCTTTTAGTTCCATCCATCATCATCATCATCTTCTATTTTTAACCTTATTTTTCATCTTGTTCTTCCCCTTTATTCATATTCTTCATTTTGTGTACATTCTTATTTAAACTAACAGGCTGTTCCATTTACCGCGTGCAAAGATACTTATTACGTTTTCCTCAATTGTCCAAACCTTTTTCCGTTGATTAATAACTGTCTCGCCATGCTCTTAATTTTTCTGCACTCACACATTTTTCCATATGCACATTAATTTTTCTTTGGTGTTGAAGATCTTATTTTGTATAGTCGAAATTTGTTTTGTGATATACCCGTAGCTTTCTCTATCTCTTCTGGTCATTCTTTCTATTCGTCTTAATACCTAGTTTTAATGCCTCAATTTGTCACCTTGCTTTCATAATATTCATTTTTGTTTCTGCAGAGCATATCAGTATTGGCCTCATTACTGATTACCATACACTAACCTTTGTGTTGTCTTTGACCGACGCTCTCTGATAGTCTTTACGATCCTCTGCAGCGTGACCGCCACCTCACACTCTCTATCACAATGACAATTTTACATCCAAACACATCTTACAAACCATCAGGCGTACACACCACTTACACATTTACAAACACAACAAACATAACTCTTTCCCCTGTGTGCGTCCTTCCCTCCTCTTTGTCGAGCCTGTAATGGCATCCTTAATTGTCAACAGACACTACCCATTTACTAAATGAGGCTTGTTTCAATAACAGTCCCGGGACCCGTCTTCGAACGGGTCTCAAATATGACGAAAAATCCTGTCTGAGACTTTTGTTATTCTAAACCGCATCGGCCAGACACCCTATTAATCTATTTATTGTTTTTATTATTTACTCTTGACTTCTTTGCTTCATCTCCCATAAGTGATTCAAACAATTTTATTACATTACCTGCTGTATTGTTTCAATATTCACAAAAAATTGCGTGTATATGGAAAGGTCAATATTGTCGTATAATTTTTATTTTGATTTTTATCGCCTACAAAGTGATAAAAATTATCTGCCTCTTCCTAGGTTCAGATATTTTTTCGGCTACATAGCTTCCCCTTCGTACTTCACTTTGTTATGCTATTCATAAACTCGTGTTTGGAACTCTATATTTTGTCTGAACTATGTGCGTCAATATTTTCATGGTATATAATTCTACCCTTTCATATTTCTCAAAAGGTATTTTGTTGCATTGGTTCTTTCAACACGTAACTTTATTCCGTAAACGTATGTCCTGTTTTATAAAAAAACATTCTAGTTGAGAATTATCGCTAATCCGGGGGGGGGGGACGGTCACGTGATTAACGGATCGTGATTGTATTCGCAAAGTGGAGCATTACATGCATCATGTGTACCAAACTTGGAGAAATGGCCACACGGCAGATCAGTAGTCGGGGCGTTTTATACTCACTACTGTGTACATAGGGAGATTACATTAAATTCATTTAGTAAATATTCAATATTGGTTCCCTTTAAAATATTAAATAAATATAATGAGTTGTAGCAGCCAGTTAAATAATGTATTAATAATTATAAAATATACATCTAAATTAATAATAACTAAATATAAAATTTAATTAATAGAGTTGTGTTAGTGGTTATAATCACAAACAGAAATAAAGTTGTTGCACTCCACTGTAGTGAAAATTCTCGAATAGCGCTTTCAAGCTTCACAGTTCGTCATGAGATACGAAATACGATCGGAAATGATTTGATATAATGATATAAATCGAAACTTGCGAAACGTAAAAGCGCTAATCGGAAATTTTTTTTATAATGGTGTACAACGGAAACCATATATTTCTGTTTCTATATATAATATAAAAATCGCCTTATGTTTAAAGAGAATTTAATCTTATTACCATTTTCGTCAACAAAGGTTATAAAATTTGACAATAAATTATAGGAAATAACTTTGTTTAAACAATTTTTACCATTTTAATGTAGTTTGTGGCTTTTAACTTACAATTCATAATTCGTATTTGCAGAATAAATGTATACTCACAAGGTTAGTGTGATATATGAAGTTAACGTTGACGTGTGAGTGTGTAGTAGGGATGTTTCAACCCCGTTGCGCCATACATCTTTCTCTTCCCCCATTGACACTGCACAACGACAATGTCTTATGTAGCATTGTGTTATGAACACTGCTAACATTAATTTCTTTAACCTTTTGGTCAAGATAACAATTATACAAACAGAAAATGACACGTTTCGTGGTGTCACCTTTGAGGTTTACTATCACCGCATTAAATAAACAAATTTTAATCCCATAAATAGAGCTTATAACCTGCAGATATATTAGTCTTTATAAACACAAATGTACCTCTTAAAGTTTCCTGTAATCATCATTTCTGTGGATGGATCTGAAAAACATACTGTACAAAGGAAACAAGGAAATGTAGCAGAAGTGGCTATCTATGCACAACATTACCCAATTTTGTGACTGTCAAGTTATAGTGCAAATTAGCTGTGTTCACGTAAAATAAAAAATTATTTTGTATATGTGTATATATATACGGTATTAGTAATTAGTAATTATCTGTATTAGTAATTCAATGTTAGCTTCCACTCAAGACATTTTTCCTTACTAGGAACATGTTTTGAACATGAAGCAATAAGTTTAGAACAAAACGTAGTTGTTTAAGACTTGTAAAAACTGATCAAACCTGGAAAATGATGACTGTACTAATTACCGATTGAAACATAGTCTAAACAAGAAAAGACAGAATGATTATAAACTAATAATAATTTAATTAATTTTCATGTCAAGAAAAGAAATTATAGAAAGAGGCCTCTCAATCTTTCTATATGTCTATAGTAGTCCCTCCATTAATTTACGGCCTTCAGTGAAATGATTTTTAACGGAGCAACAAAAAAGAAAGTGAGACTGACAACGATCAATAGGATGTAGCAGCAGAAACAACCCATTCAAAGGTTCTTGGTTACGTTGATTGTCTTCAAATCTAACGTAAACTTAGGTCCTCTGGAGACCTAACCTAACAGGACTTAACATAACCTAACCTAACAGTCAATTCTTCTTCTTCTTCTTCTTCTTCTTCTTCTTCTTCTTCTTCTTCTTCTTCTTCTTCTTCTTCTTCTTCTTCTTCTTCTTCTTCTTCTTCTTCTTCTTCTTCTTCTTCTTCTACTTCTTCTTCTTCTTCTTCTTCTTCTTCTTATTCTTCTTCTTCTTCTTCTTCTTCTTCTTCTTCTTCATTTCAGGCATTAGGTCATGGACCTGTTGCGCCCTCCGACCGTGATATAACTCACGCCCCACCACAGCCAGAGAGACGTTAGCCAAACCTTTAACCCACGCTCGGTGGCAAGCCGTGCGGGGGGGGGAAGAGTGTTGTTTATTTGTGAGTATATATTGTGTGCCCTTGTTACTTATCTGGCCCGGGTATGCCAGATAAGAAGTACGTATTATTTGTCCGCGTAAGTGCGGGTGGACGAGCAAATCGAGCCGTGACCTTGTGACGTCTCCCTTGTTAAGACAACACAAAAGTCGGGAACTAGTTCAATTCTTTACCAGTTAATTAAACTAGCTGCCGTTGTTAGTAAAACATCCTTACCAACAAATTACAACACAATTATGACATAGGAAATTGACAAGGTTTGCACAAATTTATTCACTCATTTGGTGTTAGCGAAAACATCTCTTTATTACTATTCAAATATTATGTTTGACTTTGTTTCCTTTTAAAGAAAATTTACTTTAGTAAATTTTGCTTTCACTGCTTTAAAGATATTAAGTTTATTATTCCCTTTATCTCAAAAATTTTTCTCATCTAGATGTTAGTTTTATATACCTCGGATCCGGGTCTGAACTTTCTCAAAATAATTAATTTATCACAAACTTAAACCAAATTATTGGAAGAATAATATTGGTGGTAATCTACATTATTATCTTACATTTATCTATATATTGCTGTTACTACTACTACATTACAAAAATTACAAATATGATAATTTCTTCTTTACATTATTAAAGTTCTTTAGTGTTCTTTTGTTACTTCTCTTATTGAAACGAAAATTTACAAATGTTGTGTTTGGATATCACCTGAATTTAATATGAGGTTGTTGTTGGGTCCTTGGGTGTCATCTCCTGTCTTCTTCTAGGGTGGAGTACGTGGTTCCTCTTGAAGCTACATCGGGTTGATTATATCTGCTCTCGACGATCGGTTTTTTTACTTGAAGTTCATACGGGTGTAGTTGGAGTTTTCTTCGTCCGGATTTTGTAGTTCACATTTTACACCTTAATTATAGTTCTTACTTTGCATTACTAAAGTCTGGTAGTTACATATCTTACAACTTACAGTTTTATATTTTTAAAAGAGATGTGTTGGCTAAATTTTCCTTTCTGTATATTCTTCCTAACTCTACACAGACTACATTTTTCAAAATAAAATCATCTTACACTGGATATTCGTTTAACGGCATACACTTACGTGTATGTAGACAACACAAAACTCACATCTTTTCATGACGAAGTTCTACTGGCGAATGCGCGTATAGTTTAGGGGCGAGGGCTCAGTAAGCTGGTGCGTATTTACGCACTAAGAAAATAGTTCGTACTTTATATATTATTAATTATTCATTAATTAGAATGTAAATACTTTATGTTAACTTTATTACGACTTAGAGATTTCTTTATTTATATAGTCGCATTTTTAATAATTAAAGTAATTATTATTATTATTCTTTACTTAATAACTTTCTTGGCGTGTTGGTACTGGACAATTTCAAGTTGATTCAGGAATCTGGGTATAGGTAAGGGTGGATAATACTCTTACTTATTAAAAATAAACAATTTTTATTTGTGCGATTTTCGTTGTTTTTAAAATCGTCACAACCTTTACTCGATCTCACCATATTGGCAGCAGAGCAACGCTCTGATTATGAGTCAGAGAGGCTACCAATGTGCCGGCTCGCCCACCAGTCAATTCTAGACAATGTAAAAATTATTCATAACTCTGGATAAAGTAATGTAACGGAAACTTCGTTGTCAATAAAAACAAAATGTTTCAAACCAAAAGATAAAATAAATCTTAGAGATTATTAAAACAGGATATACAAAAATAATTTAAAGTTGTCCTGTACTAGTAAAAGTAAATTAATCGTAAATAGTTTTTTTTTATTTTGTGTTATTTATAGTTGTTTCTGATAGTAATTTTTTTAAATTCAAAGTTACTATCGGTATTTTAAAAGTCCAATAAATAGATTTACTTTATGCACGAGTCAATTATTGGGTTTACCTAAAGCTTCATATTTTATAAAATCTAGAAATTACAAATTAATTGACATCAAGTATAATTGAGACTGTTCATACAGTATTACACGATTAAAGCAAGTTACGGATTTGATTTTGTATTTTTAATGAAGCATAATATATTTTCTGTGGTTGTAGATTATAGGTAACTTCGATTAGCAAGCCTGATTCATCTGGCAAAATTCTTGAATTTATTCGATTGCAATGAATTCTACCATAGCGAAATTAAAGTTGGAAAAATTTTTAATAACTTTTTGAATAATTAAAACATTGCTTAAATAAAGCTAAAATAAACACGATGTTAAACTTCCATAACGTTATGTCTGTACCCTGTGGGAATGTGTGGAATGTGTGGAAGATAAAACTAGACCCTAAGTGTTTGAACTTGTAGTATAGTCAGTCATTTGTGATAAGGTTTCTATGGTCAGTCATGGTTGGTAAGGAAAAAAATGATAGCCAGTCAGGGAGTAAAAAAAACGTGGCAGTCATGGAGAAGCTTTTAAATCATGATTTAGACAAAGAAATAGGAAAATATAGAGAAGGCCAAAAAGAAAACCGCGTGCTACGAATTGACGAAGAACTTCTTCCCACAAGTTGTATTTTATACAGACAGAGGAAGAAGGAATATAGATAGGCAGAAAAGAAGATAGGTCGATGAGTTAGTCGCAACGGATCAAACGGTTTAATGCTTGTGGGCAAAAGAACAAAAAGAAAACCGTTAATATAACCACATTAGTTGAAGAAGAAAAGGTTTGTAAAGTAAGTAGAACTATTTCTGCTGCCAATATGAGTGATACAGTAATCATTCCTACGTCTTTTAAGCGTCCAAAAGGTGTCATTTTTGCTGGCGATTGGGCATAAATCGTTTTGCTTTCTAAAGAAGCATATACTACCAATAGCAAATATGGTAATTTTGTAATATTTTGAATATCGTATTAGTGAAACAGTAAGACTACAATAAGTTTCAAGTATAATTTCTCAGAGGAGGTTTGGTAATGTTTTTCTTTACATGTACATGGATCAGGGTCTGAGTATACGCTCAGCTAGAAGTAGGACACTACAAAAGACAATATCTCAGTTAAGATCTCAGAAGAGGCCTTTGCAGATAACGTACTTCTAGTAGTTTTCATCGGGTTTCAATGTATAGTAGTCGTTTAGTAGTTTCAAGAGAACTTGAATGTATAGAACTCAGCATTGTAAGGGAAGGGTTTGAAAATTAACTAGAAAAAACAAAAAGCCGGTAATTAGCGACAAAAGGGAACACATAAAAATAGACATTAAAGTAAGTATGATCGAAAAAAAATGAGAGTTAACAATACTTAGGAGCGGTAGTAGATAGGCAAGGATTGCAAGGTTTAGAATTTAAAGAAAAAGTGAAAACACACTAAAAAGTGTACTATGCAATAAAAGGTAATTATTTTCAAATTAAATGAAAATTTATCTTAGAGACAAAATTGAAGTTGTTTAAGATTTGCCACATTTATTGTGTGGTTGTCAGAAGTTGACACCCTAACATAGAGACTTGTTTAATAGAAATATAATTGGTCTTTCCTAAATTTTCAGAGAAGTTTATAAGATAATAATTGACAAACCCTGTTAAATATTTATACAGATACACTTATAACTAACATTTATGTGTGAAAATTATTACACTATGGCAATTAAGACAACCGAGCAGCGCGTTCTCAAACTGTAGCAGTGTTTCAGCCGTGCTGCTGCTCACAAACTTTAAATGGCCTCACGTTACTTCCAACACTTTGCTGCAATTATTTATGGCAGCCATTTATCCATACAACAAAGATAAAGTTTTATATATTATTTTTAATTACGCAGCGAGTCTATATCTCTGGCTGTTAATTTTGAGTAGATATGTTTTCTGGAGTACCCAATGAAGCTGCAGTATTTTTGTTATAAAATACTACTAACGTTAAATTTATCTACACTGCTTGCACTCTACGAAGTGCACTTGCAAAACTATTCGTGCATATCTCATGCACATCTAAACTTGTATTCGGTTCTTGTGTGGGTTTTTATTGCAGTCAGCCTGGGACTTTACAGTTACATTGTCGGTTTATTTTAAAATTTATTTCTTGTATTAGCATTCGCAAACTTGGAGATATTATATATTCTTGAAAATAGGTAAGCTGACACAACCCTACCACTTTGGTCTTATGAAAACAAAATATTATGCTATATTTTTATCTGTTAGATACAATGTAATATACGGGTCAGGATAATTAATAGCATATGGATGAGATAAAGGAGGAAATAGGTATGTGGTAAATAAGAGACTGTCTTCGGAAGGTAAAATTGCAAGTTCAGGAACCTCTGGGTTGAGGAGAAGAAAAGAAGGATGTAGTAACACAGTGGCGCGTTCCGATAAAGTGCTAGCGTTAAAAATTCAAAGCGTCAATACACGTGCCGCGGTTATGAGATCCAGTGAAGGTCACGACATTATTCTACCTGCCACCCCGTAGCTGCCGACGAATTATACAGGTCTTGTCTGGCATGTCTGGGTTAGATAAGTAACAAAGGCACACTTACACTCCAGTAAGGCACACATTACATAAATAACATACACAACTCCCCTTCCATCGTGCAAATGGCAGATTTCCTTCTGCAGTGGTGGAACGAGCGTCGTACCTCGGCCAGGCAGCAGGAGATACAGGAATAATAGGCCTACTTAAGAAAAAAAGAAGACAAAAAAATTATACCATAATTGCTTATACATATTTAATATCTTTTAATTAATACAACTGCAAGTATGTTTATTTTCACCTGACGTACGATTCACAAAAATTATTCTGCATCTTCAGAGGTTTGTTTGAATTGTAATTGATGTTTCGCTTACAATACAGTTAATGCATAATCGATTTTACTTCGATTCATATTTTCGATTGTTTGAAGTTTACGTAGTCGGCTATTTATTTTGTATTTAATGTTTTATTTTCATTGTTGTAATAAATCTATGATTTTAAATATAACGTCCTGTTTGGTTTTCATTTTCATTTGTTCTTTAATTAGTGGATTATTATTATTGTGTTTGTGAATATTATGATTTTCCAATTCATTCTGTCATCTTTTCGTAAGTTTTTACTTAATTTGAAATTTTCAGTATCTGGAAATTTAAATTTATTATTTAAACTGTGTGTGGCTGTCAGGTTTGTAAATTTTTTGTTTTAAAAACGCATTGCGATGTTGAATGAATCTCTAGGACAGTTTCTTCTTTGTCTGGCCTACGTACAATGTATTGCAATCTGGACATTCTAGTTTGTAAACTCCATTTTTATTGTGAATGTTGGAATTAGTTTTAGGTTTAATTTTACTTAAAAAATATTATCTGTGTTATAAGATATTTTTAAGTTTGTATCTACAAAATAGTTTTTTTTTGTTTACGAGTTATGTTTTTGTAATGAGTAACTCATTATATTTATTTATATGATGAATTTGAATTTAAAAATCGTAAATAGGAAACCAACATTTTGAAAAAATTAAAAAATTCGATGAAGCAGTGCGTGAGTAGGAGGAAAGATAATACACTACTACTACTCAAGTACCAAAGACAGAATTACTGTTTCTTTAGCAACTTGAACACTAAAAATCTACGTACACTATACTGTATACGGTATAGGCAACCATACATGACTTCCAGGTTCTACAATTTATATTAAAATCATTTACTTGAATTCAGTTCGATAATTTCTACAAAATTATATCCCCCACACACATACTACTTTTACTATTTATAGATATTTGTGGTATTATGGGGTAGTCGTTCAATATAATGTTATTTTCGAGTCCCTTTATCTATAAAAATTAGGTACTTTATTCTTATAAAGAAACCGAACTTTGCTGATAATCAGACATTAATTACATATTTATATGATTATGAAATTACGTGCCCACATATTATTTTGTTTCCTGCTGGGTCGTGGTTGCGGATCTTCACGCATACATAATTTAAATTAAATTAAAAAATATAATTTTATTTTTAACAATTACCACTATTTGAAAAAGATTAATTGCATATTAATTACTTCCATGTTTCTTAAGGAAATGGAAATATGGTGATTGCAAAAAATCGTGTTCGAGATAATTGCTTATTGTGATTGTACTACCTTCAAAACTTGAAGAAAAGTTATATTTCCGGAACGTGTGTGTGTGTGTGTGTGTGTGTGTGTGTCTGTGTGTAGAATTATTTCTCTGGCGAAAGATAACTGCCACAAATTCAAACACAATCAAATAAATTTTGCATATGTGCCCGACTTGTAGAGGACTCAAGGCCTATTGATTTTGGTGAAAATCGGTTAAGAGGAGGAGTAGTCTACCTGCAAGAGTTTACGTTTTAACAAGAGTAAAGTAGGCCTACTTAAGAATTCATTTAAACTTTTTCAAACACTGGTAATTGTTAAAAATAAAATAATTTGTTGCCAGGCAATAAAATTATAATGTTTTGAACGAGGAAGCGAGTTCTTAGGGTTTAACTCGGCCGTACGGCATTTACTTCTCTGTCTAATTAATTGGGGTATGTTTCACGATAACATTGAACGCATCAACCTAATTCTGTAAAAAGTGGCGCACATGTCCACACTTTACCTACATAACCTCGTTGATTTTGAGACCCCAAAAATAGAACATTTAGTGAAAAATTCTGAAACAAATCGCAAAATCTCATATAAGGTATCAAATTAAAGGAAATTTAAACCACAATCTGAATATAATATTCAGTTCTGAAATATACAAAGCTTTTTACGTCAGAGCCTACAACATTGGTGACATTTTTGATAAACTCATAAAAATTATGTGGCATATTATTTTAAGCAATTTTGACTAAAATCTGAATGAAATATTATGTTTTAAATTTCAAAATATATGAAATCTGAGAACCAGTAAAGAGTTAAAAATTTATTTTTAAAAATGAAAATCCAACTGGTTGTCAGATCAAAAGGAATTTTAACCCAAATCCGAATGCTCGTAAGTGTTTACGTTTATTGTATGACTGTGTGCTCTACAGTTCTTATGTTACTAAAGAAATATTAGAGCAACGGGATGTATGTAAATTTTCCCGAAATTGTAAAATTGTCTAATAACTAAATATATGTAGTAGTAAAAGTATTTCCTTCAAAATTGTGAGCGAATTCTGCTGCACAGGGAGCATAGGCCTACTAGTTAACCATAATGAGACAAATGTATTTAAAAAGACCAGTGTACTAACACAGAAATATTATTGTAAGAAAGTTGAACATGTAATATAGCCTACACTTAAATTTTTGAGCTAATCAATAGTAGGCCTATTTCAGGATTAGACGCTGTGAGCACACTACTAATATACAAACAAAAGATGAAACAAAACATTTAAATATTTGAAGAGAAACAATTAAAATTAACCGCTCCAGGCAAAGACGAATTTATCTGAGGAAGACTAACTTTTACATCTATGTGCGGTCAGGTGATCACAAAAAAAATTGTGTTGAAGATAAGGACTGATTCTGATTGTACTACCCTCAAAACATGAAGAAAAGTCATTTTCCGAAAAGTGTGTATGTAGACATTTTCTACGGCGAACGATAACTGCCGCAAATTCAAACAGAATGAAATGTTTTTAGCATATGTGCCCAAGTTGTAGAGAACTCACAAGGTCTTTTGATTTTTGTGAAGATCGTTTAAGGGGGAGTGGTAATTTGCCTGCAACATTTTACATTTAAACAAGAGTAAAGTACTTAATTTTGATAAACAAATTATCCTGAAAACCAAGACATAATAATCCACTGTAGAGAGGTAGATGAAATATTTATAAATGTAAAGGGTAGTCGAGTTTAGGGATTATTAATCCCTACAGGTGTTACTGATTCTTAAAGCTTAAGGTTTACAACAGACAAATAATTCTCTTAATTAAAATATAATCTGATAGAACTCATTCAAGCCTCAGGCACTGGATGGGAAATATTTCAAATTACCTAAAGTAACGGTTTAGGACAAACGCATATGGCGTGGAGAAATCTATTTTTTTATGTTCGTGTAACATTTTGTTTTTGCAATAACTCGTATTTGGCTGCAAGTCAAATCTGTGCAGGTGTTTCTTTCGCTAGTCTTGACGCGACAGCTGGTGCGAAATTTGTCAGGAACAGTGTGCTGTAACATATCCTATTCACTTAATTTCGCACTGTGAAATGACGCGTGAGGAGAAACATTCTTTACAAATTCTATTTTAAAATTTTATTTCCTTTTTTTTGTGCGTAAAACTTGATATTCAAATTTTTTGCTTTTTTATATTTTTTCTGGCTCCTCTCTTTTACAATGTAAAGTTTTAGCAGAATAAATGCCAATGTTCTGTTATACTGGCGGCCAGCTGCCAAATATGATATAATACGGTACGTCTATTAATTATAAAAAGGGAGTTAGTTACTAAATAAACTCTTTTTTAATTGCCGAGAGTACCTTCTAAGAATGTTTCCCCAGGACCCCAACGTAATAAAAGTATTGTCAATATACTCAATGTAAACCATTTTGATTACATCTTATATATTTTTACAAGTCGTGAAAACTTGGAGCGCAATATTTTGATTATAATAGTAAGTAACAGCAAGGAAATGATTTTACATTTGTTTTTAAAACATGATGCAATAACTAATTTATGAGTCTTGATTCAAGCGAATATCTTCACCGTTCAGGAGTTAAACATATCAGCTGTGATTCCCTCGACTGTATATTGTTATTACGGTCTCACGGATCGTCGTATTGTACAGTGGAAACAAAATACGGACAATAATGAAGTCACTAATGACCAGCCCTAATAAGTCACAAATAACTTGAAATGAACAATGTACTCTCATATAATAATTCCAGTTAAATTTGTCCACTCGCAATAATATTATCAAATATTAGAGTTCCGAACGAACACAATAATCACTTTCCACTAATCAGTGACAAACACTTGATCCCCACTCGACACTTTCACCAGGTGTAACTAACTTCTAAGTCGAACGCCGTTGCTTATATAGATCTCGCAGATGTTTCAGAATAATTTTCCATACTACTGGCGGCGTGCCAACATAATTTAGTAGTAAGTAGCAGTAGTGTTCCAGCAGGCTTAAAGCTACTTGACTGACGGATACACTGCACGTGGTCGGTTAGCCGAGAAACGGGTAGAACTATTACGTAACTGCACCTGCCGCTTTACGTAATTGTCGTCGTAGCAGCAGTATGTGAAAGCCTCAAGTTACTTTGATTATATGACGAAAAATGTAAGCATTTAACTTAAAAAAATAGATTAAGTCGCCTATGAAATATTTTATTAAATATCGGAGAAATAGAGGATTGTAGCTACACGTTACAAGGATAAAACTGTCGTATATATAAAAAACACTTTTAATAGAAACACTGTAACGAAATTAAGAATATATTATCTTGTCTACATAAACGGGTTTAAATTATATTTGTGGAAATTTGGAACAGAGTTATGTCGTCAGGGATGAGATCATAGGAACACATTTTTAAAAAACTTTGTGCGTGGATTTAAACAGAATACAACCAGTAGCAAAAAGTGATAACTCGCAATAACAATCTCTGGAGAGAAACCACGCATTAAAGCTAACCTGCATACATCGTAATACACACGCGCGGAAACAAATGTACTCTTTTACGCGTAGACATATTTGCTTATCAAAACTTCTTCTTCTTGTTTTTCTTCACCACATGGCTTCGGCTATAGCCTGTTCCGACTTTACAGAGTCTCTGACCAATTTTTCCAGGGTCTCTCGTCTCTACTTGCCTATGTTGAAACACATGTTGAAACACATGTTTAGGAATACGCGTGTCTACTATGCGTTCTACATGGAACCTGCAATCCTGCTTGTATTCCTTCATTCTCTCCAGAACCGACTGTAACTTCAGGTATTTCCTTATGTCGTAGTTTAGTAGATGATCTCTCAAACTTCAACCCTTAACTGCTTTTAAAAAATTCATTTCCGAGGTCTATATTTTGAAGTATCATTTTGCAGGAGGGTGAATGTTTTACATCCATACATTAAGCCGGCACAGGCACGACCTTGTAGAACTTTAGCTGTGACTCCCTCTGGGTTTTATTCTTCAATAGTCGTCTTATTATTCTACAGGTATATCTAAATTTATTTAAATTCCTCTTTATATGCTATCTTTCCTATGTGTGAGATATCACCTCCCAAATAATTATAAATATGACACTTGCTCCAAAATACTATTGCCAATTACAATTTTGTCCTTACAGTGTTATTATCAAAACTTGTTAAAACAATTCTAAAAAAAAGAACACAGTTTTTGTTTCAACAAAACAACTTGAAAGTGTGTAGTTTCATGGCCTGTTTCTATTTTTATTCGGTTAAGTTATCCAGAATAAGTCACAGGATATGTCGCGAAGCACTAGTACACAAGCCAACAGATGTTTCCTGCAATTTGCTCATTTGCATAATATTGACTTTGTGCCAACTTTCAGTAGACGTTTCTGGACATTCCTTGTGTCGCAAATATATTCACATTAAAATGTCAAACGACACCGTATATTGGAAACATATTTTCTTATTTGGAACGCCGCGTAATAATAGTTAAGCATATGTCGGAGTGTGAAAATAATTTTATTACATTAGAAGATAAAAGTTCGTTTTTCAGTATTTAAAAACTCTTATCGACAGGAAGTATTCAATACAAAGTATTATTATACTGTGATTACATAAACTATCTTTCACTACTACAAAAAGTTACAACTTTCATTTGAGCTGTTGAGCACTTTGTCGAAAACTAAAGATCCAATAATGCAACGTGAAGTCAGTGAAGTCAGTTACTTTGTTTCTTGTTTCTGTTTTCCGCTCCATTTCAATAGATGAGCGTGTTTTCAATAACGTTTAAATAAAAATGAGCATCAACAGACATAAAGAGATAACCACAGATAATAAGATTATTATTCCCTATTACCGAAGTCTTTCCACTAAATTTAATTTTCGCTTTATATCTCGCTCAATTGGTAAACAAGTTGAGTATTGTTGAAAATAAAAACCGGACTATTGAGCCGTAATCTACTAAAGTTGTTATTCTAAAAGATGTTATTCTCAGACGTTCCGGGGTCACCTCTGGAGGCCATCTTCGGTGATAAACGATTCTAGCACAACTGATACTGTGTTCGTCAGTAGCCACAGTATCGTTTGCCGTTAAAATCGTTTTACCTTTGACGATAGCCTCCTGAGATGAATCCGAAAGGTCTGAGAACAACATCTTTTAGAATAACAACTTCAGTAGACTATGCCGCAGTAGCCCGGATTTTGTTTTCAGCAATGTTGACGCCGACCGTCAAACCCTTAGAAACAAGCTGAGTGTTGTATGATTAAAGTTTTAATTTAACGTGTATACTACGGTGGAGTTTCCGGCAGGCCACTGTAAATGCGCGTGTCGATTTTATTTGGTGGCCTTTGTAAGTTTATTTTGTTTTTTGCCTTAGAGTCGTAAGATTAAAAACAACATTCATTAAAATTAGTTTTCGTTTATTCCAATTTACTGAAATATAAATCTGAAAATATCTAGTGCTACTTTACCACTTCCATAGATTCTCTATGCAAATATAAAGAGACTCTTTTTCATCTTCATCTTACAGCTTCTTCTTATTGGAATCCTGTTCTACCGCAAGGTGTAGAGATTGGGCAAACGTCTACCCAAAGTGGCCTCTGCATAGCCAGGCCCTTTGTGGTCACATTTCTTTGGCCCCTGCGTCTTCTCCCAGCAAGTCTTGCTTCATATAGTTGCTTTGGAAGTCTATACCCTTCCATCCTGCGAACGTGCCAAACCAGCGCAACTGTGCTTTTTTAAATTAATTTTTCAAAGGATCTGTTTTAAGAACTATTTTTATAGTACTGTTTCTGAGTAGATCTTTTTTTCTCTTTTGTTCAACATCCCTGAGGTATCTCATCTCCACATCTTCCAGCTAAAACCCAGTTTTACGGATGTGGCCCCTTTCCAATTTTTTGTTTTAGCGACAAATACGTATAAGGAACATTATATGGACAATTACAACAATTACGGGTATGAGTTTTCAGTAATACAAAAACCATCATTACTAAAATTTGTATCAGAACACGACAAATCTCAGTTGATTCTTCAATCCCAACGCAGTGGATTGTTTTGATTCAAAAATGTATAGCATTTCAAATAATGGCCACAATGAAGTAGTCATTTTCTAATACTAATAAAAATATTCTTGCAGTAGTATGAGAAATATCTAAACGTTTATGCTTGTAGCTGATAATAAAAATCACCAACAAAATTTGAAACTGTTTTTACACATTTTCCGAATTACGACCTTCCTTAACATAGACTCTTGTTTATGAGTTAATCCTCCACTACACCCTGTAAGCAAAAATTTCTCCATTCTTACCGCCATTATCAGTCTTCCCCTATAGGCCTGAACCGACAAACAAAGAATCAGCAATACCGAAGAAAAATTAATACTCTTTAATAAGCGTCTATACATTTTCACAGTATTAACCTACATTTCTAAATTAGTAAATTATTTACCTTAAATTATCCGCCGTGTGATTTCTTGTAACTTCGTCTATTACGCGTTTCAGAGCTTATGCTCTATCATCAGATACCTTTTTAATACCTTTTTAATATCTGATGATGGAGCATAAGCTCTGAAACGCGTAATAGACGAAGTTACAAGAAATCACACAGGGGATAATTTAAGGTAAATAATTTGTTAATTCGTACAAGTGATTTGGTTATCATATTAAACATGAATATTACATTTCTAAAGCTTATTTCACCGAGATTCTTAGCGCTATATCACGACTCTAAAATTCATCTATAGCTACTTGAGGACCCGAAGTTGTAGTCAACAGTCAGCAGTTCTGCACTCAGATGTCTTGGGCAGTTCTCCCCAACACTGTAGGAATACATACTACACACGCTGGATAACTGCTAACAACTCTTCTCTATAAGCCTCCATCATTTTGTTGCACTGGCGTTCGTGATCTTAACGAATCTTTACCTTCTACCTGAAGGGAGTCTGGAACAGGACAGTCAGAACAGGCGGGAATGTGTGTTTCAAGGAGCGTCATATATTTTGAAAAGTCATGGTGTAAGGTATAAACAGTTAACCCAATTCTTACTTTTTAATATTACTCCAGGTAAGTTCCAGACGATCTGTGGGACAATCAATCATATTTTTAGAAACAAAACACATCTAGACACAAAATTAAAATTTGGGACAAACATTTGTTTACACTCTGTACACACCCGTTGTCCGGGAAAATTCACGTTTAAAATAGAACTGAATCTTACATGAAACGTTAGTGTTATGATTGAGTTTACCACATAAAGTATAAAAAAGAGAAGGTAAATTAATGAAAATTTTAATCTGTGATATTTGTTATTTATTAGCAGACTGTTAACAGTAAACGGTAACTAAACATAATTTCTCCGAAGTCAATACATACCAATTATTTCTATCATAAAATGTCCTATCGCTATTTTATACATACAGTCATAGTACTAGCGTTGTATGTAACTAACACCACGTTCATATGACAACAACAACATGATTGGTTAGCATTGTTCTGTTAGATTACGCTTTCCTAAATTGTCAAAATGAAAACGATACAGGCCGCAAATAGAACATATGCCTCACTGACATCTATATTCAAGACAAGGAATATCCACCGTCATTCCAAAATGGTGGACTTATATAAAGTTATGATTAGACCGGTGTAACATATGGCAGGGAGACTTGGACTCTGAACAAACAAGCCGCTAACTTAGTAGATACTTTTGAAAGGACAATTTTGAGGAGAATATATGGACCAAGCCAAGTAAACGGGATGTGGAGAATGCGTCACAATGAAGACAAGCTGTATGCGTCATACAACTACAAGCTGTATGAAGACAATGATCTGGCCATCACGAACCGACTGCATAGATTGCTGTGGGCAGGACACATCATTAGGATGGAAGACAACCGAATACCTAGTAAGGTACTGTTTAGTCAGATCGAGGGTAGAAGGCCTGTCGGAAGACCCTAGAGACGATGGATTGACGCAGTGGCGAGGGATTCTGAAAATTTACTTAAAATAAAACGATGGACATCGATCGCCAAGGACAGGGAAAAATGGAGGCGGATGATTATGGAGGTTAAAGTTCGACTTCGAATTGTGATGCCATAAAAGAAGAAAAAGAAATTGTCAAAATAATTCTTTAAAGAACAGTACAATACGGTACTACTCAGAAAGCAGGTAATACCCGTCGCATCTCACTATTTTTGGATATAGAAATTATGTTGAACGCAGAACAGCAATAAAAATTATTAATCTAGCATTCTATTCAATGTTGAACGCGACCGAATCCGTTAGCTGGGATCAACATTAAAACAATCATCACACACAATGGTGAACATGAAACATATGCACACACATAAACATACCGTTGAATTCAATATATATCTGTTGTTACACTACCCTGAAATTGTAAACACAACTGCTACGCGCTGATAAATTTTAGTATCAAGTTTAGAACGGAAAATATGAAACATACAAACTCTGCTCATCTGTTGATTTACTTGTATTGACTGAAGTGAACCTCCGTATACAACATGGGTTACGTGTTTGTGTATACAAATAATAAACTTTGCTTGTTAGCGGATGTGGTTGTTGGTTGTTTGCGTGTAAACTAACGACAGAATATTTAAAACAAGCATTCCAGTTATACGTTGCGATGATTTTTATGATTGCTTTGTGTTTTTGCATTTTTGAGTTCCCAATTCCGATATGTAGCCGACGACTAATTACAAATATAGTCAGCATCATTTTGTTGCAGCGTTATAATTACCAGATCCTCTGTATTAAAAAACTTATAGGTATACATCATTTGAACAAAATACAACATTAATTACTAAAGTAAAGTTGAGTCAGCCTGCCACTATCATGTTATATATTAAATATTTAATAAACATATATTAACGTTTTACTACACTGTGTATAGACGTTACTTAGTAACTATACCGAAATTCATTAACGAAAGTCCCATATTCCTCATTTTGTGTAAAATTTCATTCAATATTGTGTATGCTAACTCGAGCAATTGTTAAACTCACCCGTTTTTTAATTCACATAGGAGTCTTCGTTTCACTCAGGCTAATTATGTGCGTGTTTGAGTGTGTGTGTGTGTGTGTGTGTGCGTGCGCGCACGTGTGTGTATATATATATATATATATAGAGAGAGAGAGAGAGAGAGCTACGAATCTACGTAGTACACACACACATTAGTTATTACCATTCTCTATATAACATGCCCTCCTTCACGCACACATGCGCATGCACATAATATACACACGTTCATGCAAAAAATGTATATATTTCTGTATGATGTGAATACAGATCATAAAATGGCTACATCTTTACTGCATAACCAGTTTATGATCTAATTAGCGTAGTCATTACCTTATAGAACCGTTCGTCATACAAGGAAGGCAATTTTACCGGCACTACTTACCACCGGTAATTACCAAATCTCTTACACCAAATACTCACGTACGATGAATTGCCCTGGCGGCTGAAAAACTTAACAATATTTAATGATGAGCCAGGAAACTGAAGACTGGTTCCCGAGATTAGTAGCCAGATTCCCTACCGCCTGGTGTACTAAACCCCTGAATACACATCTGGATGATGAAAACAATTTTTGTTGGACAGTCGAACCAAGTGTTTAAAGTTTTATAATTATATCTAGTCAATTAATAAATCTCTCAAACATGTCATCATACATTATTAATTAAGCAATTTTCTGTAAGTCTGTAAGTTAAGTATTGTTTCTAGCGTCAAACACTTCAAGGCCCATCCTGTAATATAAATTATTTACTTGCAGGAAAAATTTATTATTATGCTTACAAAATAATTTTATATAATAATATACCTTATAAAAAAACATATTATTTAACGCATTTGTACATCAGTGATTACGTTCTTGACAGTTTACGATACTACCTGGACCTGAGTTATCCGTCAAACGGATCATGGCGCATGCCAAAATCGTGCGGAGTGCAATTCTGGCAAAGTGCCACTAGAGCGCGCAGATGTTGCGGTTCCAGGAAATGGCAGAAACATTTCATATTGGGATCGGCTCGGCTCAACTGTCTGTAAATGATTCCATTATTCTGGCGATTCGCCAGCTTAACCGTTTCATCACATGCAGATATCAACACGTTCACAGAAGTAGGAGGATTGTTGTTTATGATAACATTACTAATGGAAATTGTCTAAATCAAGTTTTAAAAAAGATAGTTGTTGTTCGTTGTGCATTTGCTGTTGCTTATTATTCGTTGTTTATTTAGTTTTGGAAAATCATATTATGTATTTTGTCATATACAACAACAACAAAACTGGATAATACATAAATATTCAAAATTTATAGTTTTTTTCTTTATAAAAACAAATGAAGTTTTCTAAAGTCGTAACTGTTACAGTTGTACGCAAGTACAACGTGCACTCTTCTGCTAAGCTGCGTTACAAAAACACTACTCTCCGAAATGAAATTTTTCAACATGTAAACTGACATAATTTAAGAAAGAATTTCAGCAATCAGGATGTTAGTGAACTCTTAAGCTGTTTTTTCTATAACTGACATAATACAGGCGACAGAAAACGATGGAAGTTCGTACGAAATTAATAGTAGAAAAAATCTATTTATTAACGACACAGACAATGTTTATTCATGTACCCAACCACAGACCAGCTGGTAAAGGAATTGTGACAAGCTACGGAAAGGATGTTTTGAGAGTTGCTGAGGTTGCAGAACGAACACGAAAATCAAATGACAAAGAACACGAATAAAGCCAAACAAAACAAACATGTATCCCCTAAAGTTAAAAAGAGGTGAAGAATGTATTGTTGATAAACAGGAAAGACAATAATAAGACTGAAAATAAATTTTAACTCTTAGCTGTCGGTCTTATGTTAAACAGTAAAGAGACAATTTACTTTTTTTAATAATTAATATTTCATAATACAATGGCATCGACAATATCGCAGAGCCCCAAATTAAAGTTAATAAAGGTTCTTGAATATCCAATAGTGTCTGAAACCTGTACCATTTACAATTATCAGATCGCGAAAATTGACTGATGCCTTTAATCTGTGGGTATGTCGCCTAGTACTATGACTTCCATGGAGACAGCGTTTCAAATTAGCAAATCAATTTGACATCAAATAAACAATTTGTCATGTAAGTCCAATCAAAAGTTAGCGAAGTCCTACCTGCCACACTTTGGACACACATCCAGATGAACCTAATGTTTAGAGAAATTAATTATGTAAGGGAAGGTCAATCGTAAACGTCCACAAAGGACATGTCCGATTCGCTAAGCAAATGCTTTGGCCAAAACTTTTATTAGGTTGCTCATGCACGAAGCCATCCAGACATCATAACACCAAGAGGTCTGGAGAAAGAGAGTCAGCGCCATTTCACATAATGTCACTAGAGTAAGATGGCATTGAACAGGATTTATTGTAGTACCATTGAACAGGATAATATAATATGGACAGTTTAATATTTGCAACTGTTCCGATGCAAACGTGTGTATCCTAGTAATTCACATTCACGAAAGCGAACTACGATAAAATAAGTGTACGGAAAAAAGAAAATTATAAACTTCATATTAACTGGTAGACAAAAATTCTGGAAACGTAACACAACGTATCTAAAGCAAAGTCACGCAACAAACGTAACGTAATGTAAAAATTAGCCAAACGTAATGACAGAATAAAGTATAAAATTGGAAGAAAAATGTGTCGCACCATGGAAACACAAAAGTAAAAGAAGACCCAGTAGGCAGACAACCCGAAACTACACTGCCAATCGTGGTGGACGCTCATGAGTATGATAGAGGAAAGTGGTAGGGTTATGGGTAGACGTTAATAACACAGTATTTTAAAGACTGGAGAAGTAATCGTTTCTGGGGAGATTTATGAAACACCTGACTTCAGGTAAACCATATGTAATGTGTTTACATTCCTAAAATCTGAGTGTTCTGTCTTACTTAAAGACGTATAAAATAGAAAACATAATGCAAATATTAGGAATTTGTGGGTAAAAAAAATACTTGCGTTGGTATCTCTTAGGTATCAGAATAAGTCCCACACATCACAGCAGACAATTCTGTAACTTACGGATAGGACGCTGATTCTGATTCTACAAAAGTAATATTGTAATAATACCAAAATAGAAACGAAAGTAACTTTGTTATTATTGTTACTGCTATTCCTGTTGTTACTGTTGTTGTTATTGATCTTCTTCTTCTTCTTCTTCTTCTTCTTCTTCTTCTTCTTCTTCTTCTTCTTCTTCTTCTTCTTCTTCTTCTTCTTCTTCTTCTTATTATTATTATTATTATTATTATTATTATTATTATTATTATTATTATTATTAGTATGCGCTAGTTACTCTACAGTAAAATTTTTGTTACTGTTACTCTGCTGTTACTGTTGTTGTTGTTGTTCTTCTTCTTCTTCTTCTTCTTCTTCTTCTTCTTCTTCTTCTTCTTCTTCTTCTTCTTCTTCTTCTTCTTCTTCTTCTTCTTCTTCTTCTTCTTTTTTCTCTTCTTCATCATCATCTTCTTCTTCTTATGCGCTAGTTATTCTACAGTAAAATTCCAAAGAAGTTGCTGGTAAGATATCAGTTTTTATTCCTATTTTTCTTCTTATTTCTGTTTCTTCTTCTTACAAGAATGCTCCACTACTTGACTATTCAGGAACTCGTTATTTTCCTGGCCTACAGACATATCTCTTTTAATAGGTACATACTTTAAGGTTGCACTGGTAATATGTTACCTGAGAAGTAAGTGTTCCCCTTAATGTTCCTAATCTTTGTGTGGAAAGATTCTGTTTTCCATTTTAAGTAAAAAAACTTCCAGGGTTGCAAAATGGACTACTGTAAGAATACGAGATACGCTATATGAGTCTGACAAAATAAGAAATTGAAGAAACTGATTATATTCATAACGGCGATAATCATGATATTGACGATTGACTTTTCTTCTAATAGCTTCATTCCATTTACGATGTAGAGTAGAATTTATTTGCATACTTGTTAAAAATTCAATTGTTGTCGAATCTTCTTTTCTACAATTTTATCAAGGTTCCGTGTTTCATTAGTATACGGGAGGTTGAAACAGATATCGACATTTCGGGATACAGATGTTATGTTAGACGCGAATAACCATGCCCGGCAGTAATACGGGATTATATTGAATTGTGTACGTGACCCAATCACTTAGTCTGGATCAACACGACTGCATTCAGCAGAAAGAACAATGTACGCAAACCTTGTCCACACACATAAGCATAACGTCACGCTGAACTGAATTTGTGTTTTTACAGTCCAAATGTAAACGCGGTCTAATAAATTTTAGTAACACGGTAGGAACACAAAATATGAAACTCACAAACTATGCTTAGCTGTTGATTTACTTGTTCTGAATGACGTGAACCTCTGTAGTTAAATATGTTTCACTGGTTAAGTGTATGCGTACACAAATAGTACATTTATATTTTTACGATAAAAATGTGGTTGTGGTTGTGTGTGTGTGTGTGTGTGTGTGTGTGTGTGTGTGTGTGTGTGTGTGTGTGTGTGTGTGTGTGTGTGTGCTTATAATTTTTCCTTCAGTCATAGAAGAAATAATCGTCAATAATAGCGGAATGCTGAAAAACCATACCAATGTGACAAGGACCTTCAATATGCCTAGATGAAGTGGGTAGACTTAAAACTTTATGATTTAGATGATATATTTTATCAGATTGTAGTGAATACTTCATAACAACGTGTACATTCATCAGCATCGTCTACACTTCAATGAAAAGGACCGAATTGGTTATTCTTTGATTTGTGACGTGTCTTCATTCATTCGGCTGGGACGCTAGAACTGCGACTGATAACCTTTCAGGTGACACGCAGTCTAAAATTTTACACCACCCCATCATATAATTTTTGTTGATCTTGTTTGAATACTGCATCTCCAAAAAGTCTGTCCGATCTCCTTATTCTGTTTATTATCTAGGCGAGAGTAACTCTGAACTATTTATAGGAACATTATTTCTGTAGCCGAAAACTTCTTTCTTCCTTCTTCCGGAGGATCCACGTCTCAAAGTTATAAATGAATGTTAGAACAGCCAGTGTTTCATGACCCATCATGAAGGTGTCCGTTCTAACTTTGCTCTTCAAAGCACTATACACTTTCCACAGAGCTTTCTGGACCTTGATAATTTATTATCACAATCTCTGGTACAGTCACATGATACACTAAATAGCTCGATGATGCGATGGAAACGACGGTCAGTTAGTCCCTAAATTTGGAAGAGGTTGAAATCCAAACGACGTTATGAAGAAGAAGGAAAAGGAAGTGAAGAAAATGAAGAAAAAAAGGAGAAGAGAAGAAGAAGAAGAAGAGGAAGAAGAAGAAGAAGAAGAAGAAGAAGAAGAAGAAGAAGAAGAAGAAGAAGAAGAAGAAGAAGAAGAAGAAGAAGAAGAAGAAGAAGAAGAAGAAAGATGAGAAGGGGAAGGAAGAGGAGGAAATAAAGATAAAACACAACTAAAAAGAAATATAACTATGTATACTTTAAAAGAACTTTCCGTAAAAGAGAAAACGTGACAATATGAAGGCAATTAAATTGTGAAGTCTAATTAATGAAAGTCGTGATAATATTATATTTACTATCTTACTCTTTAGAGCCATTATCTTACTCTTTGTATTATCTTTAGAGCCAGCCACCTGAGGTTCATTATTCAGTGTATATATATTATATTGTTAAGTGGGCAACTTAACCCTACTTTATTCTTCCGGTGCTCGCGAATGATATTAAATCTTGAACAATTACGTCACAAACGTAAATGTAATGACAAAAACGCTTATATAAATAGGAAAGCAAACTATAAAATTCAAGTTAATTGGTAGAGGAGTACATGCATGGGTACAATATACAATAAAATAAAACACGTTTTGTGTAAAGTAGCAAACATAAAGAGAAAATTTGTTGCCAGTACAAAGAGAGAAGTAAATTCACAAAACAAGAGAGCATGTAAGTGCGAGAGGAAAAGAGAAAGATCACAGACAAAATAATCGGGC
This sequence comes from Magicicada septendecula, assembly GCA_034769895.1. Taxonomy (NCBI): domain Eukaryota; kingdom Metazoa; phylum Arthropoda; class Insecta; order Hemiptera; family Cicadidae; genus Magicicada; species Magicicada septendecula. The sequence goes on from CM068375.1 coordinate 322,313,825, forward strand.
GACTTGAGAAGACTTACTGATTCGTGGTAACGGAAGGGGAAGTAAAGGAGTGGCTGTCCAAAAAGGCTAGACGGATTCTTAGCATAAATGCGTGAAACAGTTGATCTCATGTAAAGCCGACATTGGGTGCCTTAAATTCCTAATAGTTATGTCTGCTAGCCTATTTAGCGCTTGGTAAGACGCATAATCAAATGAAAACATGTAAGAAGGTGTCGTTAACATGTGCTGGGTATTAAACCCTGTAATTCTGAATAAGTAGTTCTCAGACTCCAAAAAACAACAACACAGATCGTAACTCTACAAACGTGAGTCTAGCAAAATACAAATACACGTATTTTTCTACAAAGCTGTTGTATTTAACAAAGAATGTCGCTTTGCAGCTGAATCAACATTGAAGTCGCTGGCTGTTTACGGCTGACTATTTAAAGTAAAATAAATACTGGGAACACGTGAATACACACACGGGATCGAGACATTGTCACATTTCACGGCAAAGACACACGTTCAGAATGACGAGTACTTTCCCAATATCCGTGTACCTACATTATAGTCGCGATGTTTCGAATATGCGATTTTATCGATATGTTCCTATGTGAAGAAGAAGAAGAAATGTACTAATGGTGAATCATTCTTTTTCTTAATGTAACGCAAAAATACGTGTTGTTTTCATTTATGAAGTTAGGTAATAATGGTTTTTGATTTTTAGCTTAGTGTTTAAAGAAAAAATTGTCATGGTTATAAAAATTATTATTTTAATGTGTATACATGACGCTTGAAAGAGATTAACATTAAAAACAAAGAACATGACTTTTAAAAAAAAAACGACAACAGAAAATGTAAAGTGAAAAAGACAGTTATTTCTAACTAGTAAGATTAAAAGAAAAAGAAGCAACGTATTAAAAAAAGAAAACAAGATATGGTATTCATTAGGTGGCCAATATTCTTTTATGTTATTTACTAATATCTCAAAAACTTCATGCAAACACAAAAAATGGGATTCTTGTACAGCACCACCCTTTACTTCAAATTGGTTGCTTTTCTAGTGATCTGCACAAATTCCGAACATTACTAACAACACTGGTATTAGAAGTAGCCTAATACGAATTCTACCATAGAAAACGACATGTACGCGTATATCACCTATCCTTACATTGATGTGATTGCTTTTTATGCGATGTGCACAAAAACCGAGAATTATTTTTAAAAAAAGTACTAGTGAAAACAATTTCTGTTACAAAAAAGGACAAAAAAGGAAAGTATGTGTAGTAATAGTAATTATTTATAATAATAATAATAATAATAATAATAATAATTTTTTTTTTTTTTTTTACGAGGGAGGCTGTGGAAAACGTATGTTCGCCGCAGGAGGGTCCGCACACCCACCAAATCCACAAACCCTGTTGTCCACGGCATGGATCCACCTTGGGACTCAGCTTTCGCAACATTTCAAGGTGGTGCCATTTGTACTTCGTCCTGTGGACGTACATCTGTTTTAACCCTTCAGCGGGTCCACGTTACCTGTTTCCTGCTATTCTGTCAGCGGCCCTAGCAAGATCATCTTCGGCTTCCTTCTTTTGCCTTAGTACCTTCTCTATGTAAGCTGGTATCTCTTCCAATAATGTTCGCTCTCCAGCATTATTCCGATAATATTTTCAAGTGAGATCTGTCCCACTACGTTTTCCAGTGATTGCCTCTCTTCTTTCCATCTATAACAGATTAATAATAATAATAATAATAATAAAAATCTTAAATAATCTGAGTCCCTGACGGAATGCTTTATGTAAGGTCAGAGAAAACCGTCTGTCCTCTGAAAAAAACATCTGGCCTCTAATTTAGGCATTGATATCTACCGTGGAACCGCTAATCGTTTTACTTAAACGGGGAAACGTATTGCACCCTTATCAGGCTCCTTCTTCTCTGTCTCTTATATTACTGCCCGTTGGGCCTGTTTTTTTTTCCAGGATCTACGGAACGAATGTATTTAAACACGGTCGCATTCCTACCTGCCGCGAAGCACAATCGTAACTACTCGTTCAGGCGTGCTCCATCTCTAGAGCCCTTCTCCCACTTGTAAGTCTGCCGCACTTAAAAAAGTGTGCAAACCATCGTGTAATGGAGATAGGTAACGTGCTGAGCTTTCCACCCTTGTGATTATGTGGAAGGAAGTCATGTGTGGATCCAGGCAATAACCTTCAACCCAAGAGCTGCTTTGCAGCATCACTTAAGGCTTTATTTCTGCATCCTTAGTGTTTGATACAATCACCCCTGCGATGTCATATGCGTAACCATTTAGGAAGCTTCTACCATCTTGTGGCGTCTCCAGCCGTACAATATTACCGTACGATATGGTCAAGAGGTGAGGATCCAAAATTATGCCCTCAGCAGCCCCGGCGGAATTCTCCTTCCTCCGATGTGATGTCCGTCTACGGTGCGGTGTCACTAATGTAGCTTATCCGAGTACACGTTCAGGTAATAATTCCATCATCTGGAGGAAATATTTTCCAATCCGAAAGAAGAATTCTAGAGCCATAAGTGTGTCACTTCACCTGGCAGCATTAAAAGCATTCCTAACATCCAATGTTGCCAGCAGGACTATCCTTCTTGAATTGTGATTTCTCTGATATGCAGCGTGGTTTGGCTACAATTACCAATAGTCGATTCGACTTCTCGAAATCCGTTGTATAATTACAATACTACTGATAAAATCAATCTAAACCTTTTGAAACTGCGTCGCTAGGCGACATTGCCATACATACGACATACATGCCATCCATTTTACATATCTTATAGATATAGAAATTTACTATACCAACTTCAATGTTATACTATCGCTTTATCAAAAAGTATGTTTACAACAATACCATCAATATTATTAATAATAATAGTATTACTAATAATAATAATAATACAAATTCATCTTACAAAATCTTGTGATTAACTGTACTGACGACATTTGACACAAGAAACAATCACAATGGAAACATTATAGGAATGTGTGAAAATATATCAGAATAATAAACTTAACATTTGTTTTAAGTAATGTGACAACTTTTCGTCACATAAACTAGATGCCTTTAATAATCAAGGTATTTAAAACATTATACGATATAATAATAATGATCTAATTCCTATAATCATTCATTTTCGTCTTTTCGTAGCCTTAAAACATAAATTTTTAGCCAACAGATAGTTTCACTTTAAAAGCTTCAAAACAAAATTAGTAAATACATTTGGAAAATAAGGTCATATCCATAGCATTAGAAACAACTGGCAGTAACAGATATAGAACGATTGTTTACAGATGAAGAAACATGTCCTGACGCGTTGACTCATTAGTGTCTTTTGAGATATCATATTGAAGCAAATAACCAAAGAGAATCTTGCATAGTAAATTAGAAGAAATGAATCCAGTAGGAAGACCAAAGAGGCGACGACTGCAAGAGGTAGAGGAGGATCTGGGAACTGTTGGATCAGGAATTGGAGACGCCTGGTAATAAAGTGGAGGTTCGCACAAGGCTGTAGTAGTTCCGAAGAAAGAGATCTAATCTGAGTCAACACAATTCCTCTTGCTTACATGGTACCCAGTTTAAAATAGTTATGTCTCAACTTTCATTCTTGATTCTTAACTTATGGCTAAGGAAATTTTAATTTCATTGTGTTATCCGAATTGAATCACATTTTGTATTTGTTTCGTGCCATTTACTTTTGTCTATATGTTCGTTTATCTGAGATTTGAGTTTTCTCTACTTTATGCGTATTTGCCTTTGTACGGACGAGCTTTAGCTTTTAAACACTCAGAACATTTGTTTTTTTTTCACTACTTAAATTTATCAAAAGCTGTAGTCTACTTAAATGGCCCCAGCAACTCTGAGCACACAGACTCCATGGAAGACACCCCCCCCCACGTGATTCCGGATCGCACGCTTTGAGGGATCACGAGACCTTATCGTAAGGTTAACTCCTCGTCACATAAGCGACAGTGCGCCACGATGTTTCGGTAGGAGAAAAGGGTCACCTGCACTTTCTAACATCCTAAATCCCATGGCCGTCCGGCGGTGTTCATCCAGCCACGCAGTGACTTAGCTTAAACTGCCCTCCCCCAACTTAATAGGTGTACGTTACGTTACTAGTACTGTCTACAACGCTTTGATGTTAGCGAGATCCATCATAACTATAGTGGTTACTTGGTTACCTGACACGGCTAATTGCAGAGACGAGGCAGTCGTGGCTCCCGTTTAGTTTGGCCCGGGACGTATCAGTCCAGTTGAAATGCCGTTCCACCCCAACGTCGCGTTGCGGCTATGTGTGTCGGACTGTGAAGGCGTATGACGTGTCCCCTGATGCTACACATCCCGCATTGAAGCGGAGGTTAGTACACCACTAGAGGAAAAGGCACCGATCACAGTTCCCATTAAACGTGAAGAACTGACAAACTTACCAGTGCAGCATGTTATGAAGACTGACGTTGAAAGAGAAACCTTAGCGAAGAGTAAGCGCTCTGCGTGTAAAATTAGACACGACATTAGAAGAAAACAATGACGAACGTGAATAACGTTATTTACCTTTTTAATAAATATATTACAGAAGTAAGCATCGAATGGGCATTGAATATATACGTTAGTTTATTTCACCATGTTGAAGAATTTTTATTTGTAAAATTACTCACACGAAAAAATATAAACTGCACGGTTAGTTATTCGCAGTATCAGACTAAACTGCACAACGTGTCTGGTATCGTGCATCGCGAAACGAGAGGTTAAAAATTAATGGAAACTCTTATGCCTTTTTGTGTTTGTTTTCGTTAGTGACAAATTTCGTCCCAAATTACGTGAAGCGAAATAGGTCAAGCTGATGATCAGTATAGTGGTCATATGATTGTTTTTTGAAACAACCCAAAATTGTAAAGTACAATTATTTTGTTTGGGGTCACATGATTGGCTACACATTTATTGTTAAGTGGATTGCGTCAGTAGTGCCGCTAAAATCACTGTGTGAAATTGCAATTGGGTTTATGTACCAGAGAAATCGACATAATTACTAGATTAATTAGCACTTGTAATTAAAACACCATACTTATATTTCAATATTTTTTCTAGATTTCGCAGATGTCCAATAATAGTTATAAATCATCATCATCATCATCATCATCATCATCATCACCACCACCACCACCACCCCCACCACCACCACCACAATCGTCGTCGTCGTCGTCATCGTCAACGCCACCGGCCCCGCCACCACATACACCTCAATCATCATCGACATTATTATCAACATAATCATCATCACCATTGTCGTCGTCATCGTCATTGTAATCATCATCACCTTCTTCTTATCCTTCTTCTTCTTTTCCGTCTTCTTCTTTTTCTTCTTCTTCTCCTCGTCCTATTCTTCCTCCTTCTTTCTTGCTCTCTATTTTTTCCATCTTTTACCGCTCAACTTTTTCGTTGTCGTCCTTTTCCTTTGTCGTTGTCGATAGACGTGAAGTATTGTACATTTGAGTAATCAGCCTTCTCCATGTTTGTCTGCCACAAGACGTTCCTTGAAATTCTCCGTTGTCAAAATTATTAACTTTATAAACTGGTCAATAAATCGCAATTGAGGTACAACGAAACCACTAATATAAATCGTATATCATGATAACTATTTTGAAAGGGAAACAGCTAAACGTTTGTAGCTACTGACGAAGAAAGGAAGACGTAAGACAGCCGAAGAGAATCAAGCATTTGGTTATTCAGAAAGTCGGAAAATTTGGAAGACCAAAAAGGACAAAAAGGTGGAACAATTCTATAGCAGCGCAAGACGTTTGAGAGATAACCAGTGGAATAGTAGACTGTATTAGGCGTTAGGAATCAGGAAAACTAATCGGACACTTTTGACAGACACACTCATATGTGTTAGTCTGAAAGTATTTAAATATTTAAAGTTCGCTTACGTTTGAATATCAATATCTGTGCAGCGTACTGGATCTGGATTGTAGTGACTGGCGAGTGGCCAAGATAATGCCAGGTGTACAACATAAAGTATTAAATGTAATAAGTGTCTGGGTCCCTAATGTGTTAACGTTGATAAGTTGTTTGGCAAGCCTTCCAGACACAACCACTTTAAACAATCATTTAAGTTCTAAAAATGAAATATTACAACGTACGTTTACGAAACCATCAAAGTATTTATACCATTTACCACTGGAAGTACGAAGACCTTAAAATCAGTAAAAATACTACGTATAAAAAAGACTAATAACAGTGCACCGAAGGGCTAAATGGGTATCCGTGTCACCGACGTCAAAACCGTCTCTGAAAATTCATTTATCTGCAATTCTATTTATCAACAATAATTACAGTCTTAATTCTGGAAAACAGAAAGACGTTTATGGATAAGATGGTTTTCAATGTAAAAATAATAAATATTCAGATAAAGCACACTTTTCTATTGTTACAGCAAGGACTGTCCAACATTGCTAATGTAAAGAAAATAGTGATCTGACCAACACCTATTTAATTTACTCATGTTAAATAAATATGTTTTAAAAATAGAATTATCACTGCTGCACACCACTAAAGAAAAATTATTCCGTTAAGCGCTTTCAAGATTCTCAGCTCATCGTCAGATCGGATATAAAGGTTATTTCCTTTAAGCCGAGAAGCTTGAAAGCGCTAATCGGAATAATTTTTCTATAGTGGTGTGCAACAGTGATAATTCTTTTTGTGATTATAACCACTCACACCTTTCTTAATTGAATAAGTCTTAACAAATAATTTAAATACATTTACATAGAGTTTGATAATTAATAGCATAAACTCTATAATCCTTTATAAACAATTGTTTTATCATTTACTTTCAGTTTTAATATATTTTGTGTCATTCTTACCGGATTTACCATCATCAATATTTATTGCAAACTCGTTTACGCGTATGGATTGGCTTGCTGTTTTGCTTGCGTTCTTGGACTTCATAAACTTATTTTTGTCCCTATAATAATGTACACTTTCAAAAAAACTGCAAAACATCATCATATATGAATGTCTGAAGTTTCAGTATTTTTCGGTTCGATTTGATTTAATATATTTTTTATTTGGCATACATTAATTTTAAGCACTCTAGCCCGATCAATAGTTCTCGTTCTAATTACTCAGACTGATTTACATATGTAGTGTTTGGTTCTACTTGCCGTTAGAAGGCAACAAAATCATGCGGTTTTTTATAAGTTTCTTCCTAGCTTGTTTTTTCGCCACTTGTGTCGTAATTGTAAAAAATATGTTTCATGTCACATATTATTATAAAAATTGTTCTGATTCTCATAATAATTGTTTCTGTATTTTTCTTTTTCTTCTTTTTTTACCACATTATGCCATCAAAGATGGAGGTACTTCAGCGAATTTCGATTCTCTACTTTCTTTCATGGACGAATCTTCACTCTCATAACGGGTTTTCCGCCATCTTTAGGAATTCATCTGTTTAGATTCTGTCTTATTTCCTTCTGCGTTACTTCACTAATTGCGTGTTTTTAATAATTTGAAACTGTGTTCATAAAAATTGGAGTTAACATCCTTATTCAGGTGCCTGTAATATTTTTTCTGCTGAACCTAATAACTGTAGGCATCCAAAATTTCACTTCAAATACTTTTACGAAATCGTGTTAAATAACGACGCATAAAAATCTATGAGCTTGCTGACACTAAAACATTTCAGCACATCGTGGGCAAAAAATATTGCACGTACGTTTGTACACGAAAAAAAATTTCACTACTTAAGGGCCATGCTTACTATCGAGCAATCAGAAACACATTAAAATTAACGTTACTCTAGAGGGTTTTCATTATTTCCAAACGCAATTCAGCCGAGTTTCTGCTAAGATTTTTGACTGTCGACGAAGCACAGATATGTTGGAATATCATGATATTATGACACTTGTGATATCCTGACGAGCTCCTATGCAATGGATTCCTTTGTCTTTCGTGTCTTATGACGTTGGCTGATAAGCGTCGTATCCTCATTTGGAGGAGGGATTACTTACTCCACGGGCATGAGGATGTCTTAGATCTCTACTACTCGACGGAGGAGGCCGTTAGCACTAGATAGAACAGTGAAGTCATTTCCCACAGCAGCTTTGAGTAGTTGGCTGTAAAGTGTACATCTACTCCATTACGGTAGCAGGATGACCGGGCCAGACAAATAAGAAAAAATTTTATAGTATTAAGTTTTACAAAATAAATGGAATAATCTATTAAAGTCTATAGTAAACATAAAAATTAAATATGTTGAAAAGAGGAAAAAGAGAGTACGAGAAGAGGAGGGAGAAAGATAGAACAAGATACAGACAGACAGAAACAGAAGAAGGAAGAAATAAATGATCGCAAATAAAACGATTGTGCTGCGTGTGATTATGAAGTGAAAGTTGCAGAGTTATATTCACTCCTTTTGACCTGTAACGATCGGCCTCATCACTGACGTTGGTGAGTTTATAAATTATTCAAAGAGTCACACTTGCTGCAGCTGCTGCACGTTGCCGCTGCTTAACCCATTATGTACGCTTGACCTTTGAATCGTAATGTGGCACACAAGTGGTTTTGCGTCGAGTACAGGAAGTAGATGATTTGTAGAGTCTATGCACTCAGCAGCTCTGCACTTCATGTGAAGCTAATTGATAATCACAGAATATCCTTACTGCTAGAAAAACAATCGAGTTTCAGAAAAGTACGAAGCTGCATTGATAATATTTCACTCTTAAGCTGATTATAGGGAAAAGGGAGGAACAAAATTTAGAGACGCATCTACTATTCATAGATTATTACAATGGTTTTGACAAAGTACCTAGGCTGATACAGTGGAGAGTTTTAAAAAATAGGGACATTCAATAGCATTTAACACAAATGATCAAGAGCATGTATCTGGAGCCAGGATACAAATAAAGCGACGTAAACCCATTAAAATATGAAGGGTTCAGACAAGGTTGCCTTTTAACCTGTTTTCGGATGGAATAGTTAGGATTTGACTTTACAGTGTAAATGAAGAAATCATAGTTGCGTGCAAAATGGTTAAGACTCTGATATTTGCGGATAATCAGATTTTATTCGACACAAATGAAGATTACCTGCAAAGTATTTTCCAGTCCTAAAATAACCTTGCGAAAGAATTTAATATTGAAATAACTAACAAATAAAAAAAAATCTATGACTTTTAAAGGAACATGGTCAGTTAGATGTAAAACTGTTTTAGATAGTAAAATTACAGATCAAATCTCAGAATTTAAATAATTAGGCTGCAAGCTCTCAAATAGAAACGAAGAAGATATTAATAGGAAAATTAATAAATTTAACCAGATAACAGGAACTCTCCGACGTGCTTTAAAATTCAAAACAAGGAAAAAGTCTTTAGTAAAAATATATAAATCCATGGTAGTTCCTACCCTTCCTTATTGCTCAGAATCGTGGACAATACCTCCTAGACAAATATCAAGAATCCAGGCTAAGGAAATAACATTTTTTCTGTTCCACAGCTGGCTACACAAAATGAGATATTAAAAGAAACAACCAGTTAAAAGAGGAACTGAAAGCTGAAGGAGTAAATGAAATCATCAAGAAGTTTAGAGAAAGCTGGAAACAACACGTTTGCAGAATGGGCATTGACAGATTCCCCAAGGTATCCTTATGGTATCAGCCGAAAGGGAAGAGAAGCTTGGGAAGAACAAAGAAGCCGAAACCGACTAAACTTTCTAAGCGGTTAAGAAGAAGAAGATGACGAAGGAGAAGGTAGAATATCGTGATTTTAGAATTTTTACATAAATTTTTCTTAGGAATTACAATTTGTTTTGGGAATGTCAAATAATTTTATACGACATTTCAGCGGAATCATAACGTTGGATAGTTTGTGAACAGGCGTCACTTTGGGGTTAGGCCACTGTGAGACATAACGGATTACCTAGAACTGACAGTTCCGCCATGAATCATGCCACCATAAGACATTGTCGGTAGTTTTTCTATTAAATACTCAGAAATTCAGTACACTGAGACTGTATACAAAAACAATTTTTACAGTACGTGCAACAATTACAGGAACGTCAACACACACTCCATATTTTATGGAATACTGCTTCTGTCGCAAAGTTGGCTGAAAACACAAAATTTTGGATACAATAATGTGTTCTTAACAGTGGCACTTTCCGGAACACCCTGTGTGGACCAATCAGATTTAAACGCTGTTATGATGAAATTCCCACGTTGACGCCGTGCTGCGACTACTAGTTTTCAACGACTGCAGCTCATCACCTTCAATGGAGCTGAGCCATCGTGTCGTTGTCATTCTGCTATCGGTGTAGCCTTTGTTTAGTTAAGTGCAGATACGTGTCAACAACCTGACTACACTGATCACAGAGAAACTAATTATGACCAATAGCAGTTGCTTTGATGCCGACCGTTAACGGTTTAAATTACGGAGGTAAGTGTCTTTTTGTGTATGAGTGTGCGCGCGCACGCGTAGTTACTTAAGAGGAAAAAGGGTGAGAAAGAGAGAGAGAGAGAGAGAGAGAGAGAGAGAGAGAGAGAGAGAGAGAGAGAGAGAGATGGAAGAGAGAGGGATGGACAGAGTGTTGTTTACAGCAATGGTTAACTTTGCACATTCAATAGTGCAATCGTTTTAATACTGAATATATTGTCTGTTCATCACTTCGTCGTCTTCAGCTTGCCGTCTCTATCTACGTCGTCCAGTTCTACTCGCAGCCTACAAGTAAACATCTTTCCAGGTCGCCGTGTTTTCTTCATTGCAAAGTTGTAAAATGACCTTCGTTTATTCTGTTTGATATATCCCCTTCAGTTTTCGTCCTTGTCCTGATAACAGTGTTGGTGTGTGTTAAAATAATGGTGTCCGACTTCTAAAGGTTTCCATCTCTAAAGCCTGCAGAATTTTCCTTACATAACATGCTGTTTGGTTTGAGTAATCAGCGCCTGCGATGATCGAATGCAATATGTATGCGTGTGATCGACGCATACGGGTAGACAATGTGGTTTATGCAGTGGACTCATGAGATGGTGATTGACGGAGACATTAGATTGCGTCAAAACGCACGTTCTATTTTTGTTTTAAAGCAACCGGAAGTTGACAAACGTTTATAGTTATAGGAATATGTTAACAATATGATAAAAGAATAGACAAATTAGGAGAGGCGATAAAATATACAATGGAAAAGGATTCGGGTTTAATTAACAAATATAGGTGTAATATCGCTGACGCACTATACTGATTATCTTAGTTATGTTATACCATGTGCTGTTCAAACTTTCCAAAATTTGTTTATGGAATATCATCTGCCTTTTAATAATGAAATCTTTTTTTTCGGAAATAAGCATTAATAAAACGACGATTTTACTTTTCCATGTTTAACTAGTTATTTGATGCCATCAAAGTCTTACTCTTCTATCAAAACCAAACTAAACTTTTATTGTGTACCAATTATACTTAGCGTAACTAATACCAAATCCTATGACCTAGCCAGTTGTTTATGCATTATAGTTGCGCTTGATATAGTCACATAATTGTTATTACGGAAATTGTATTGTGGCAATTTATATGTATGTATATTGTAACATTACATATCTTCACCGTACATTTAACAACAAAAAATAAAGAATGAAACACTCATTAACTAACACAAGAACACCTAAAAGAGGAATGATAAATGAATAACTTGTTACTAAATGTTATATCCGGTCCAAGAACTAAGTAAAACAATTAAAATATATAAATCAGCCAACGAAGAATAATAAATAGTGATGAAGAAGAAAATATAGAAGACAACATAATAATGTGATTAACCAAATGACCCAATAGATATGGTAAGTGAGAGGAAAAAAACTAATTATAATGACAACCAGCCTTAACAAGAGGCTGAAGAGAATATAAATAAACACAAATAAAGTAATAAGCGAAGAAGAATTAACAAATATATCATACAATGTGCCAATAATATGTACCAATAGAGTATGAAACCAATAAAACAAGGAATCTACAGAAGTAAGAAACAGTAAAGAGACACAGACATGGACCAACCATTACTAAAGACAAACCATGACAAAAACTCTTTATTCTGAGATAAGAATATAATTAATTAAACAACCAAAAACTATGAAATAAGGTAATGTAAGATAAGAATGAATTAGTTATCACAGTAAGAATAAAATAACATGCATGCTTTTAATATAGGCAAATCCAATTAAAATAAATAAAAGAACACCTAGTAATCACCAGTACACATGTAAAAATACCGAAAAAGAATAAATAATGGTTAACCACAGTAAAAGTGTAAAATAATAACCTTTAAAACATTGAGATCAGAAAGAAAAGCATAGACCATTGTTGTCAGACAAGGGTGTCCCAAGTAACCTCAATTCTAGTACAAATCAACTTGTAATTAGAATAAATTAAGAATAAAACAATGTAAAACTAGTGTAAGTTATACAATAATGAAAAAAGACATTATAAAGACAAACCTAGTGATACGATTTATTAATTAAAAGTGGTGTGTGTGGTGTTTAATGCAATTACACAGACTGAAATAGGACAGAAAGATCTACCCATTAAACACACTCAGAATTCCCATAATATTGTAAACCAGGAAAGAACAGCAAAATGAATGTGCAATACAGTACGTAGTATTACTATTATAGTATAAAATAATTGTAATGAAATGTTAATTTAACCATAATTAAGAAAAATTTAGGTAACTGTCTGACTACACTAGATGCAATAACTATTAGTGAATTATGCTCAATAACACATATAATAATAGGAGGCCAACCATTATAAAAAAAATCTTTAGATTACAAAGACCATTTGTATACAAAGGAACTACTAAAATTTGAGTATATCATTAATCATGAACCAAACCATAATGACATATGGCATAATAAGACTATGAATTATAAATAAGAATAAAATCAAGAAACTAAATATATTTGAAGAAAAACTGAGGTGTTCAAAAGTTCTAATGGACATTTCAGAACGCCTGTATCACTGTAAAAAAGTGAACAGAACAAATTAAGTCAATAAATAGAGTGAATCAAATTAACCATGCTCTAGGCCAAAGAAATCATAGGTCAAATATTGTAACTTTATTAATTTTAAACAATTATTGTATTAGAAATTATCATAAAAGGACTTGAGAGGAACCATATTATTGAAATGTAATCACCATTTGTTCAATTTGAATAACTAATCACGTGAAATCATAAGAAATATGTCATAGTCGTAAGTAAGGAAAATTAACTTTTTAATTATAACACTCACAGATGTCTTGTGACGACTTATTTTAAAGAACAAATCAATTGTAATAACATGGTGTGGCTATATTAAGTATTACTCATATAACAAGGACGTTAAACCAATTTTAAAAATATTCTATTTATTTTTGACAAAAACGAGGGCGTAACAATGATACTCTCCACCCAAAAGTCGTTAACAATTTTCTAGAAATTAATTAATCCGCGAATGGAGTGACCTCGCTATAAGGAATAGCAGCCTCTTTGAACCAATGGAATCCATCAAAATCGACCGGGGGGTATGTGATTCCAAAATTGGAACAGCCAAGAAGAACGAATTTACACACACTTCATCTCAGACTAGCGAAGCGAGACGACGGCCATTTTTCTGTGCGCGAAAAAGTCGTATTCAACCCAAACCAGATGTGCGAGTCTAAAAGTAAACAGATGTGGTCAACCTAACCCACAAAATTTTAAGTGGTGAGTGCATCGAAAAAACGCTTATATCAGAGCGAATTATAATTGCAGAGTGCACAATTAACTGAAATAAAGTGAAATAACAGGAAGTATGGTGTTTAATTATAATTATTGAATATTAACTGAAAACAGAAATTTTACGATTTTATATTTGAGACATGGAAGTAACCATGATATCTCATCGAGGTTAAAAGTGAATGAATAAATTGAATAACCTTCATTCACAAACAGTAATTAACCTTATATGAATATTTTTATAGAAACAATTTTGATCGAAATTACAAAAGTTAAATCACTTAGAGAAGTAAACAGTGAATAGTATGAGCTCAAATAGAGGTTATCCAGACTTTTGATTTCAATTGTTACCATAGTAAAACAATCAACGAATATTGTGATGAACACAATTTAAGTAACAGATCATATTTGTTACCTGCCTAGAGTGCCACATGCAATGGACATGATAATTATTAACGAATATTAAATGAACTTATAATTTTAATCACTTATGTATCTTATGATGTATACATTAAGTAACGACCTGATATTTTGAAAGTTAATACTGTATAGCAATTCAGTATGCCTGAAGCTGTTTTCATATTGACAACAGTCAATTTAATAACCATATGTTAATAATTGTAAAAACATTTAACGTTATTTTGTTTCTAAATATTTACGTTAGTATGCTTGAAGTTAATTTAATGTTGACTAAAGTCAATTTAGTAACCATATGTTAATAATTGTAAAAACATTTAACGTTATTTTGTTTCTAAATATTTATGTCAGAATGCTTGAAGTTAATTTAATTTTGACGACAGTCTAACTCATACCCATAAAGTTAATATTTTTAAAAAACTTTTCATGTCAATTTGTTTCAAAATATTAATTCAGTACGCCTGAAGTAAATGTAATGTGGACATTGGTCGACGATATTATTCCATGATGATGATTTGAGAAAACGGTTAAGCTAACTGTTGTTTATTATAATTAATTCCGACTACTCATGTTAAACAGTAGCGCAGACATTTTACTTGTTGTTGTATCTTGCAGGCTCTAAGGAACCACTGAGAATTTGTAAACAATAAACAAAACGTTCTATGGAAAATTTATGTTAAAATCCAAACATTTTCAATTTCCCTGAGATTAAGAGCTAATAAGTAATAAAGTCAGTGACTAACGAGGCAAACAGCCAGTACTAAATATAAAGCAATAATTTCCAACATTTAAAAAAAATGTTAATAAATTCAAATTGATAACAGAAAAAGAGTTGACGACTTTTATTGAATAGACAGTACAGTTACGAGTTAGATTATCAGTAGTACTTCCACAGGTGGCACCGTGTAAATCTGACATATGAGAATCGAGTTACCTTTTCGCTCGTTAACAAATTTCTTAACCAACTAGAACGTCGAATTCAGTAAGTACATAACTTGTGAATATTTCAGCAACATTAGAATCTGCGGCGAACTACGCCTATCCACGTGCGCCTGCGGGGAAACCGACTCGAATAATTCGTCGTCAATCTTTTTTATTAAACATTAACAAAACAATGTTCCAACTTTAAACTAAAATAAAATAAATCAACTACTCAACGAGAAGAATCATAACATCACACATCATTTAACAACATCGTAACGCCGAAGCTAAAAGATATGTGTGTACGAATTTAGTAAACTACTCATTACACTTTTTATTATAATTCGTTATAATTTAATGCGATTCTTTAGTAGGTTATACATAACCTACTAACCATGGTGATTATAACTACAGTGTGATGGTAGTAAAGATTATTTCGTAAACAGTTAATTTTGTAAACTGAAAAATCAAATAATACAACGTTGAACAAATTAAACAGAGGCTCTTAAATATGCAAGTTTCTGACATAACTTATAGTACGCTAAAGCAGTTGGTTTCTCAAAGTTTATACAAATTTAATTAACTCTCTATTCATACACTGTTTTTCAGAAGAACGTTTACATAAGAATTATAGCTTAACTATGTGCTCCAGAATCCAAATATTATACGCTGCAGTTTAATGAAGAAATATCTAACAGTGATGTTTCGTTTTAAAGACGAACTTCAACACATCATTTGTATATTATTTACAGGGGTTTTGTGTCCAATTGTTATATTCTAGGACAACGTTGATTCTAAAACACATAGTCATTAGAGCATAAGGAGGGTCACAGTTATCAAATGGTAAAAGTTTTGGAATACCCAAAGCGCGTGAAGAAAGTAATTTAGTTTTCTTTTGAAAAGTAGGACGTCTTTGATTTTCATGGCAGAGTTTTTGACGGTCTCTTGCCAATTTGTCTATTGACTAAATATACTTAATTTTCGAGCAAACAATATTTAAGAAAATAAAATTGTGATGTACCTTTTAAATTGTGATGTATCTAATTGATTTAAGAATCTAGTAATTTTCGTTAATATAATTAGGAATAAAAGTTTTAAAATTCACTAAATAATAATGTTTCTAAGTATAAATTAAGGCGCCGTCACCAGTTTTAGAGGAATTGTATCGCAAATTGTTTATAAGAAATTACGTCTTACTGACCTGGAATATTCGAATGAAATTATTTATATCCAGCTTAAATCTGAATATTTCAGAGCATATAGACGCTAGTGATACTGAGTTAACGAGCGCATTTCTGAAATCTTATTTTTAAGGAGGTCTTCATGTACACAATATTTGGCATGAGAAATCTTGTACAAAATCGAAAGCGAAGGTGACATCAATTTTCGTGTACCCGAAACAAGTATTTAGCTACTAATGTTAATTTTGGTGTCATTTCATCATCTAGCAGGCATTCAGTGTAATACTTGAAATGACTACGATAATCGGGGTGATCAATATCAACTTGATGTGTGGCTCTTACGACACTTCTTGAGACCTGGCCCGTCCCTTCCCATTCTTCGCTCTATACCTTAAGTTTCTAATGTTAAGCCTCCTCTGATCATTCTCCGCCTGAGGCTTTAGTAAAGGTCTTGATCGTTCTTTAATTCAAATATTAAATAGTAATAGCAATTGTGATAAAAATAATTAACTTTGTCCCCGCTTTTGTTTAATATATGTCTTGACAATCTGAATCTTCAAGATGCCCTTCTGGCAAGAAGTTAAATATGCCAGAACGTATTAAGTTCTGGTACGGCTTTGGATATGCTGCTCTTTACAGGTGTTATGGCTGTTATCGAGGATAGTTAAAATACAATGAAGAAAAATTTATATGGCTTCCAAGAAATAAATAAGGAATATAATTTACACATTATAATTGCAAAAATAAAGGTTATGGGTTTTGTGGAAAATACCTCATTTGATGTAAAATTATGTTAAATTACCAGCTCATAGAACAAGTCTCTACATTCAGTTACCTTGGTTTCAGTCTCCCTTATAGAGGTAAAGTGGTGATCTCAGCAATAAACTAGGCAGGTTCCAAATTATACAGTATGTTGAAAACTGAGAAGGACATTGAAGAAAAAGCTACAGAAGAAACGAGTATCAAATTCTATACAATATCAGTACCAGCACTGCTGTATGGATGCAGAAGCTGGACTATAAGGAAGAACGACTGGTTCCAATTACAGGGTGCAGAAATGAGCTATTTGAGATCGGTAAAGGGACGAACGCGACTCGATCATACAAGAAATAAGTACCTATATTAGACGAGAACTTGATACAGTTTTTCTAAATTAACTGATTCAGAAGTATAGAAATTTCTGGAAACAACATGCAGAAAGAATAGACAATACTTGCTTTTAAAAGTTGGCTTATGAGTGTGAGCCGGTTGGAAGATCATCTGTAGGCAGGTCAGTCACAAGGTGGCGGGAGTCATGAGATCGGAACAAGAAATATCCTATACGTGAAGTGACGATGATGATGATTTAAGCGTCGTTTTAGGCATAATAACGACGATAATGATGACGGCGACGACGACGACGACGACTATCTTATAAATTTTAAATAGTAATATAGTTGAGTTAATGAGCCAAAAAATTAAATAATACATTGTGAAGATTTAACTAATATGTTGAATTGACTATTTAACTGCCGCTGAGGAGAATGAAGGGAATAAAACTTCGGAACGTTAACTTATAGCACTGTGATTTAGTTAGTTCCTCAAACTTTGTACAAATTTTAATTAAATCGTTCCGTCTTACGGCGGTTTTAAAAGAATATTTACAACATAACTATTATTGACTCTTGCAAAAGGCAAGAGATAAGTTTCACTGCTAAAAGAAGAAAAAACTTAACAGACAAAAAGAGACAGCTGGAAAAAGTACTTCGTGCATTCTACACGTCTTTTGGGCCAATTTACAAAATGTTTTGCATATAGGACACACGTGTAAGACAATTAGTAGTCACTGAAGCCGAAAAAATATAGAAATTGCAAATTAAGTGGCTTCTACGAGAGCTTTTGCATAGGGCTAGATAAAAAGGTAAGAAAGAATTTTTAAAAATGTTTACAAAAATTCAGTCGCGGGTTTTCGAAAGAAGGGAGGGGGAAGGTACAAAATACACTATTCATTTTACGTGATCATCTTAAAAAATATTAAATTTATGAGAAAAATACAAAATACCAAAAAGAAAGAGCATAACATTGTACATAAAAGAGGTTATTAACATTTTTATTGTCAGAGCGATACTTTGAAGTAGAAAAATTAATTCAAAATTGGCCAAATTTTTCACAAGGTGGTTTTTCAAATAAAATACATGTTTATGTAATAGACATGCAATTTTTTCAGGAATATAAGTTTAAAAACTCATTATTATTCATTTATGTATATATTATTATGTATAATTTTTACTTGTTTTTTAACAATAAAACGAGTTGTACCCGTTTACGCCCAGCGATGGACGCCAATTTAACATTAAATTTTAACAATTACTGTTTATTCTCTTTATCTCAGGGTTAAAATAATAAATGCTCATTTCTACTGATAACTCTTAAATTTATTCACATTAGTTTGCTATTACTTGTAAATATTAAGATAGCACAAAATTCTACGTACTCATTAGTACTTGTAAATATATAAAATTAACACATTACCAAAATTTAATACTCATGGCTGAATCGTAAATATCAAACAATAATACATTAATAAAATTGAATACTCATTAAATTGTAACTATCAAATACTCATTAAATTGTAAATATCAAAATAATACATTAATAGAATTAGTTATCCAAACTCAATCTAATGGTTGCATATTAATGATCATTCATCAATTGCGTTTAGTACTTAAGTAACTTATAATGTTTAGCTTCATCTTATAAATTCTTAATATGAATATCTCTTAAGTTGTTACTATATTTTGTAATTACGGATTCATTTAGAACTTGGAAATAAACATTACTCCAAACTGATAAACAATGATAATTTTACTTCTACACAAACTTTAGAATCGATTTCTTTAATTCCTTTGCGATTACTTTATTGAATTTTATTGTGTGTGGATTCTTTGAGATGACAGACAGTGGATCTAAATTAATTAAGAAATGTTTTACTATACTTGGTATTCGAATATCCAATCACTCGGTAGTTGCGGTGATGTTGATGAAGGTCTCATGTCGCTCGTTCCAGAGTCGTGCAGATAACTCCTCCAGATGATAGATAGCACTGGATGAATTCCACGATGTCACTCACAGACACTTCACTCACCAACTCCACGCATTCGGATTATAATTTATGAATAAAAGTTAGCGTTCTCTGTTGTACATCAGATCTGAATTAATATCACGCACCATTGTTGCGGTATGTCTGGTTATTAAGTGTTCTTGAATGTAGTTTGTGTTGTTAATCGTTCTTAAAAGTTATTGTTGTAAAGTTTTTTTTTTTTTATACACTGAAATTACATTATTGTCTGGTTACAATCTGTTTCAGTTAATGTTCACTGGTAGGCTAATAGTGTGACTCTACTTCATAGTTCGTTCGCTTGTAATGACTGTATTAATTTTTGTTCTAAGTTCGAAAACTACCTTCTCACACTGTGTATCGAATTATTCTAAGTTCGATAAAATGCTAATTTCTTCCGTCACGGACTTCACTCTTCTCGCGTCCGAAATTTAGTTAGAACTCCTCTCGCGTCCGTATTTTAGTTAGAACTCCCTGAGCGCGTCCCTGTCTCCTTCCTATATTTTCCTTACCAAATCTCCCACCAGACTCCTGATTCCAACGACGCCGTGTCCTTATTGGTTTCATGTTTTTCCCTCCAAGTCCAAATACTACCCATCTTTTCAAAGGCGTTCTCTGATAGGGCTTCTGGTTCCCCACCAGATTCTTCCCTTGCTTCGTATTTTGAGGTCGTCGACATTTCCAGCCAACGCAGCAATAAATTGTATCTGTCGTTTTTTCTAAAATCTTCAGTGACAACTCTGAGTTTCTCTTCCATTTTCATTGTTTCTTAACTTCGTCGCTCTGCCGTTATTATCTATTGTTGTTCAAGGGCCTCGCCTACCCTTCTTTGAAAGTTGGTTTTTTCTTTTAGTTGCCAGGCAACACCCCATCCTTGAGTTTGGACGTACTCTCTGCGCTTTCGTTTCCAAGTAAGGTCAAAACCCTGTCATCGACCGCTGGAGTCCTTCAAATCAATCCACCCTTCGTCGCTTTCTCCTGACAGCTGGCGTACACATGTATGCTTGACCATTGTTAAGCCTTTTCTCCTTTAATGGCTCTGTACACATTGTATGTAGTTTTCTATGGAATCAATGTGTTTTCACAAAAAACTGGTGTTCTACGTACCCGGAGCAGTGAACTCTGTTAACATGGTACGCGTCGCAGCTGCCTACGAAATTTATGACCTGTCCGTCACTACAGCTTGCTTGCTCGTTCCCCTTTTGTCCCTTACAAAATATGTATTCCACACATACACCCTTCGTTATTGCTTTCAGCGACATTCCTTACTGCAAATTATAAAATAAAACTTTTCGAAATTTTTTTGTTTGTTAGTAGTTTATTACGCATTATAATAAAAATATTATTAAAAAATGCACTTTATAAATATAATTAAAAATAGTTTTTCTTCCAATTATTGATAATTTGGCAATAAAATAACTTCTAAAACCCAGATAAAACAGAAGAATTTATAGTTAATAATAATTGCATAACATTAAATAAAGATCCCACAAACAAATATCAAACACAAATAACAAATATATACTAAAAAATAGTACCCTAATCAAAAATCTTAAAGACTCCTTTAAATATAAAATGGATAATCCTTGTGGACCAAAATTAAATTCTTTAATTAAATAACACAAAATCAATAAACCTATCAGACATTTAATAAACGCTAGAACCGCACCAAATTATAAAATATCAAAATTACTAACACAAATCTTAAAACATAAAATTTATTGAACTTCCAGCAAAATACAATACAAAAAATAGTATCGAACTCACAACTCACGGAACATTGAATATCGAACTGCGTTAATTCAATATCTGTATGGCGCTTGTACGAGCTGTCCTCGCTCTTAAACTTTAGGGTCTGATATTTTATGCCCATGCACGGATAGAAATTCTCACTATTAGAAGAGAAACCTCAAATATTGTAGTTTTACGTACAATAGTTACATATTAATAATTTTTTTTTAATTTTTAACTATTAATATTAATAGGCGCAATGGAAATATTTTTACATTTATTAGTCTAATAAATGTTACATTTATTTACATTTAACTAAATGTTAACAATTGTTTACACCGCAGTCTTATAGAAGACACTTTGACCAATACGGTCATAATTTTGTAAAAAATATTTATTTTGAAAATTTCTGTAGAAATTTCAAGTTAAGAAAACGATGTATAACTTACTTGCGAACTCAAAAAAATGATAAATTTTAAAACTCGCTCATTTTATGCCAATAAATCAATACTAATTTTTAATATTTTTTCAAAACTTATATATGTAAAGTTCATGTTGTGAAGTTTTTTTTAAATGTAAATACATTTGTAATAAATTTTTAATATGTTTATACATTAGTTAAAAAAAATAAAAAACAAAAATATTATTACTTTATTTTAAGTATTTATTAATAATTTAATTATTTTATTTTCATTTTATGTAAAAGTGCAAACACTTAGCTTTATAATGCTTTTGATTTTTGTCTCTACGACTATTATAACGGATTTTATTAAAATTTGTATGTTGCAATGTCAGAAATATTAGCCTTCCCGCTCAGGGCGGCCTCCGACAATCAATTTTTTTCTAATAATTTAATTCCATTTTTCTCACAAACTATTAGCCTGATAAAAAAATGATGAATGGCTTTTTTATAGAGAATTTAATGCTCTTTAAGTTTTGTAATTTGTCGTTTTTTTGTAAATTTTTTTATTTTTCAAGATAATTGAAAACAACTAATTTTTTGTACATTCCCCTTCTTCTTTTTCGAAAAACCGCGACGGAATGTATGTAAACTACTTTTAAAATTGTTTCTCACCCTTTTATCTAGCCTTATGCAAAAAATCTCGTAGAAGCCACTTAATTTGAATTTTTTTCCTTTAGTGACTGTACTAAATGTAACTATCGCCATAGTTAGTAAACTTCAAAGTCTTTCGCAAAATATTTCCTACAAGAAATCGGTGATTTTTTTAAATTGTAAAATTGTTTGATGCTACAGTGATTGACGAGGTCTGGTAAACAGATACAATTAATGATGTCTATAGATTAAATAAAACTTTTAATAAAGTACTATTAGAAATTGAACTTTTAACCTCATTTTAACTAAAATAAATTAATCTCAAAATTTGGTAATTTTGTAAATGTGATTAAAGATATGTTAGGAATACACTGACAATTAATGTGCCATTGTCTAAGTTAACGTAACACAAATATATTTTTGCAGCAACTGCACAACTGCATCATGTATTTTTAATAAATCCTTAATGTATTAAAATTACGCCATAGTTGAACGGCGAGGTTTTTTATGTCGATTAAAGCTACTTTTCCAAGGACTACTTTAGTGGCCAGATTATAATTGAAAATTAGTTTATTTTTGTTCATTCTTAACATCTTAATTAACAAATTATTAAATACATAAGAAACTTTTAAATCAATTTTGAATGTAATATTCGAATTTAAAAGTATTGATTCAGTTAAAGGTTTTTATGATATAATTTACCTTATGATTTCCGTCAAGTGACTTCTAACGTAATATGAGCTGGGTTACGCGTTTCAGGCCATATGACCGTTCTTCAGACCTTCACTCCAAAGGAGCTCGTTATATATTAAAATCCATGGTAAAACAAACACACAATAAATAAACACGTAAAATATAATGAATGAACATACTATAAGCGTACTAGTAACCGACACGGTGCACCGCGTGTAGCATGTCAAGACTGTGTCGATGGGCACTACTATTTAGTTTTATCTTTAAGCGATCGCAGCGCGGTATCATACAGTGGGTTGGACCTGAAGTTGAGTTTATCATTGAGTATGTCGTCACATATATCGGGGTTATTATGTCCTCTATATATCTCGAATTCTTCGAGTGCATCCATGTAACGGCCCTTACTACAATAATGTAGAGGTATAAGGTTAGCGTTGAAATTGGTATATGAATGATTGCTTGAAATTAGATGCCGTGTAAAATTAGATTTAATATTTTCTGGGGAAAATCACCCCTGTTAAAGTGGCTGTGTTGTGTGTGTTCACGTAATCGTTTGATAAAATGTCTACCCGTTTGGCCGATATAAAAACGGTTACAATCGTGGCATATAAGCTTATAAACACCGGTTTTGGAGCCAATGTTGGTCTGAACGACTGGACGAACCAAGTTCCGTAGACGGTTATTTGTTTTAAAGGTAACGGTGTAACCTATTTTACTTAAGGTGGATGTTAGGATCTTAGGCATCAACTCGGTGTATGTTGTTGAGATGAATTTGTTATTAGGTGTATTATCTTGTGTCTGTCTGGAACGACGGGCTTTGTGTTTTATAAGGATGTTGTCAATCATTTGGCACTCATAGCCGTTGGCCATAGCTATGTGTTTAATTATGTTGAGTTCACTCTCGAAATCATCATTATTTAGGGGGGGGGGCATCAAAAGCCTGCGAATTAAACTGTTGTAGGCCGCTAATTTTTGAGAGAAAGGGTGGTGTGAGTCTGCATGTATGGTCACGTCTGTGGTGATTTACAGGCTTTCTGTAAATTTTAAAATTTAAGTTGTTAAGTCGCCTAGTAACGGTAAGATCGAGAAAGTTGAGTTCATTGTTGGTTTCAGTTTCCACAGTAAACTGAATATTGTGAGTAACAGTATTCATATGGTTTTTAAGATTACTGATTTGGCGTAGAGTACCATTAAAAATGAGGAAAGCGTCATCAACATATCGGCCATAGAAGATAATATTTTTGGCGAAGATGTTATTATTAAGGATGTAGTTGTTTTCATAAAAATCAAGATATATATCAGCCAATAGGCCGGATAACGGTGAACCCATAGCCAGGCCATCTGTTTGAATATAGTAATTCCCGTTGAAAGCAAAATAGTTTTGTTGAAGGATGAGCCTTAGTATGGTAATTAGTTCTTTAATGAGTTGTGTGTCCAGTTTGTTAGTATCGTGGAGATTGTCGTTCAAAATATCCAAAGTTTGGTTCACGGGTATATTCGTGTATAAATTGACGATATAAAAAGAGGCTAGTTTGTAACTGGGTTGTAATTTTATGTCGTTGACCTTGTTTATGAAATCAATATTGTTAACGATATTATGGTTGTTTTTTAGAAAGATGTTGTCCTTAATTAGCGTGACAAGTTTCTTGGCTGTTTTGAAACCCGGCGCTGTGGTAAAATTAACTAATGGCCTGATAGGAATGTCATTTTTGTGGATCTTGGGTAAGCCGGTAAGTTTTGGGGGGCGCGCGTTAATAGGTTTTAAGAAACGACGAGTGCGATCATCAAATAAATTGGTATAATTGTTAATAGTAGTGTTCAATGATTTTACATATGAGTCGGTGGGATCGAATTTTACCAGCTCGATATTGTTATCGGAAATGAATTTGTGTACTTTCCGTGTGTATGTGTCGTTGTTGATTATCACCAAAGTATGACCTTTGTCTGCTTTAGTAATAAGTGCGTTATTATCAAGTAACTTAGTATTTATCTGTTTGAGTGTCTTGCGTTCAGCCTGCGCTCTTATCTGTTTCTGTATGGTACGGCCATCAGTATTACGGTTATTTAAAATTTTAATAAATTTATGATTAATTATGTGACGTGATTCATTTTGGAGTGTCGAGTCATTAATTGCTTTGACAGCGGTCTCGGTATTAATGACTTCATCAACGGAAGCCTACGTAAAATCCTAAACTATACCTACGGACTGCGGACTTTGTGCAGAGGATACAAAGTATAGAACTGGGATCAAACAAGTAGCATTCGAAAGATAGTCCACCGTTTAGATTAACCGTTTAAATTAAAATACTGCAACATTTGCCAGCGGGGAACATTATCCGCGTCTCGGCCAATGACAGGACAGACACAGATGAGATTAACTGTTCTGCAGATAGAGTGGTCATGTTGTTCGTAAAGAATTATATAACAAAAATTCATTTTTTTTTAAACACGTATCTCTAACAATTTAACAAGTTATTACTAAAAAATTTCCTTGATACACTGGTAGTGATGAGCACCTGTGGCATCAAAATATGAGTTTAAAATGTTTTCATACAACAGTGTCTGTAGTACCTCATGTTGTTAGTAGGGCTACATTTAAACAAATCATTTTAATACTGTTAATGTACCTACAAGTTCTTTTAGAAAGAATGTTTAGAATTTTTTTTTCAAATGCTCATGTTAGGCGAGCATTGTTTTATTTTACTTCGTAAAAAGAGGTTTAAAAAATATACATATGTACATGGTGAAGTGAAGATACATGGTGTGGACGGTAGACGCGCTACATACGGTGAGGCTTATGTATACATATATCAACAGCAAAATACTGCAATGCGGCGAGGCAAGCAAAACACCTACTTAGGGAGTCATTTTACACACTATATCTCCTGTAACTGCGTAAATTCACAAGCACCTGATATAAATTTAAAACGCTTATATTGAACTAAACGTATCTACTCAGTTTTAAGCAAATCAAGTAATTAATGTTTTTTTTTATACAATTATATACTACCAACATTTAATACAAACAAAATTTGGAACAGTTCTGTACCAAAGACGCAAGTGAAGGACTGGGAAAATTTAAAATAAACTTAAGTTATCGTAATAATGACCGGGATGTCACTAAAGAAAATAGTAAAATTTTAAATTACAAATTCTTTTTAATTACTTGGTTTTATAGTTGTAAGACATGTTAGCCGGGCTATTAGACTGACTGAAGATGGCCGCTGAAACGTCTGGTGTTTTAAGAAATGTAAATATTAGACCACAGCCTAACAGCTCGGTTAAGGTGTCTTACAACTATTACTACTACGGTTGTAAAACTCTGCGTTTATTTATCAATTAACCTTATGTCTGTATTTTTAACAAAATTTAAAAATTACACTTTTACATTACTTACGGGTAAATCCTCTGTTCAAACTGCTTCCGTCATACTTTTTTGTAGCTTGACGTTTCAATCTCTGAAATCTGGGAACGTCCTCAGGAGTTTAGCAACAAAAAACATCTTACAATAAATTATTATAAAAAAATATTAGCAATATATACGTAACTAAGGTTAAAAATAGTTTCATAACTTTATATAAGTCATACGAACAGCCACAATATACAAGAGATGTATAAGACTGAACTATATAAGACTCACCGGAAATCTCCAACTCCTACCGGAAGGTTCCGACCTACTAACACCTGCCGCCACAGTCACGTCATTTCATCGCATTCCTTAAAATATTAAACCAAATCTAAGGAACGTCTTTGCTTGCTTGGCTGAAATAGTTCTCATTTCACGTTACTGTCTATTACCAATATTTTTGTAGGTAAAAATGATAAAATATGGTGTGTACGTAAATTCAGTATACAAAGGCGAATTCTGAAATGTTTCGGAATAAGTAATATCCATGAAAAGAATATTTTTAAAAAAGATTCTTTTTAAAACCTAATTTATTTTGTAGGTTATGGAAGCATTAATTTAGTTTCCAATTTTATTTGGCTTACATAGGAAAGCAATAAACAGACGAAACCACCTGCAAGAATTCCTTTACAAAGGAGGCGACTTCGAAAAGAAATGCGCACTGAGATTTGTAGCTTTTGAAGTTTGATTCTATAACTCATGTGCAATATGACTATCGTAGAGTTGTTTAATGAAGATCTATCTAACAAGGTCAACGTTTACAATTAGTGTTAGCAGTTTAATTAGGCATGAAGCCTACAGAATCGAACGCCTTCTGGTAGGCTGTTTGTTAGCGATGACTCAGCTGAAGACATTTGAAGCGGTTTCATTCTCACAAATCATTTCTTAAATGCACTCGATAGTTTGCTCTTTAATAAAATTAGAGCCTATATGAATTTGAAGAAACTAATCTGTATCTCTCTGATTATAAACTTTAAATATTGCTTGACATATTCGCGAAAGTGGCGACTTTCTTGTTGATGCCATTTGAATTAAACTAAAAAAAATGTGCAGTTTAACGTGAAATTTTCAGTGATTAATTTTCATGTTCATAGAGACACCAGGGAATATTCCTAGTGTGTTGACTTGATGCTCTTCTTTCGTGTCATTCTTGGCTGTGAGCTTGATTGCCCTAAATTGAGTATGTAGTGCGCACTCGTTAAGATCGTGTGATGGAGCCGTTTTCCATTCAGAAGCGAGCTGTAACATTCAACAATATTTAGTCCATTTGACTTATCACAATTAACTGTTTCTTTTTGTAACAAACCACAACTGCTAAACACTGTGGCATCGTTTGATGCAATTTCTTCATAAAATACTTTATCTGGCTGTATTGAAACGGCGGCCATGGCTAACGCACGTTTTCGGAACTAAAATCGATGATTTTCTGTTTCCGGATTCAGTAAAGTTTAATGTGCAAATAGAACCAATTATAGCATTTGATATTAAAAGAGCAAGTAAGAGAATCTGTAAGCCTATAGTCCGCCTATAGTTCTGTGTTATGAATATTTATAAATTATTGTTTTTTATCTATATTTCCTGTCACTGATAATGTTCGTTTAAAAAACTATTCTGTTTAGCGCCGCACCATGACTTACCGCGAACCGTATATTTCTTCCTATAGTCGTAGACCTCAAAATTATTCTTGTTATTACAAATATTAGTAATAAATATTTTTTTTACTATGATATTGTAATTAATTACCATTTTTACTCTGTTTTGACGGTCTTTTAGAATACCGTCTTCAGAAATATTCATTTACAAAAGAATAATTAAGTAAATGTAAAAAAATTGTGTAATAAATGTTATCAAACTATATTTTTATGAACATGCAATAAAGGAAAATGTCAAAACGGTATAATGTAGGCCCTAATACAATTTAACAAAATATATTCTTTTACCAAAAAAAAATTGTCAAATGTTAGAACATATTTTATCGAATTTAGTTTCTTTTGTTTCAACATATATTTTATTATCTATTTATTCTGTAAATTTAATTTTTGTGTACAATCAGGACCGTGTACATTGGAGCATGTTATCTGCGCTAAACAGCCAGCATATGCTGCCCGATTACTATCAGTGACAGACAATAAATTGGATTGTAATTTACTGCGACTGTTACATTTTTTCTCACTAAAAAACGATTGTAACCGGCTGGTGATTGTTTAAAAATTAAAACGATACTTTTTTAATTCTTAAATTATTATTTCATTCTATGTATGGCGAACAAAGTAAATATTAGAATAAGAATTGTTTTGCTAATGAAGTGTTCAGAATGAAGGAAAGAATATATAATCAGCAGAGTAACTGTGTGAACTGGAAATTACCTTTGTCGTTGCATGGTAAATGATTCTTTCTAAGACGATTTTGGGACACCCTTGACTGTTTAACTTGAACTACATCAGCGTTATTCGCCAATAGGTTCCCCCAATCGGGATGCTTACAGTTCAGGACGCCCACTAGGACTACCCTCCTGTGGATACCGAAGACGTTCCCCATATCGCTAGACAATAGCTCCGGTCGTGGAGACGTGTGTGGGGAAATCACGAGTAGACCGCCCAGAGCACCATGGAGCTCAACCGCTGTGCACTCGAGATTTCGTCGCTGTTGCAGTGCAACGCGGTAGTGGCTAACAGACGCCTGAACCACGATGGCTGTGTCACCTCCTGGTGGACCGGTCGTTCCGGTAGCACACGTAGTTGGGTAGTCGGAATCGACGATACAGAGTCAGGTGCGTCTCGCTCAACAGAAGTACTTTGGAGTTGTGACGGGCAACGTGCTCTAAGAACTAAGAATGCCGAGAGGAAAGACCATTGGCGTTCCACGCTAGGATTTGAGGCTTTCACCAGAAGGAGGAACTTGTCTTGTAGAGAGGAAGTGGCCACGACATCTGCCATTTTGCTGTCGGAACACACTGCGATGGTGGTGATGATTTTGACAACTGTTCGAGCTGTCGTAGACATACTGATTTTTACCATTATCCCATAATTGAGACCACAAAATTATGCCGTCTAACTATTATTATAACTCTATTACTTTTATAAGTAATAAGGCTGACCTGGCCGGTGAATTCCTACGACTTTAGATATTCCATTGTCTGACGCTATATAGTATTTCTCTAGCAACTCCGGGCAATTAATTGCAAATTAGTTTGTTGTTTTATCAGTAATTACATACTAGTACTTGTTTTGTTTGGCACTTTTAATAATAATTGTTTTTCTTACAGTCAAGATTTAATAACCGTATTCTTCTTCTTTGTCTGCCAGACATCATTGTTCATCATTTTACATCAAACAGAAGTTCATAATAAATCTGGTTTTTCAATTAATAAATTTGGGTTAGTGGTCATCATTTCCGATCTGATGATGAGCTGTGAAGCTTGAAAGCGCTAATGGGAATGATTTTGCTATGTTGGTGTGCAACAGTGTTAACTCTGTTTGTAAATCTGGTTTTGTTACTGCTATTAATTTTCTGAACGACGGAAAGTATAGAGGAAATTGTAATGATTACGTTTACCAACGGCCGTTAGTATCAACGAACGTCAAGTGTAGTTTACCGACCGCTGCTACTCATCGGTCACATCGAGCGAAACAGTGAATGGCTGTACTTTTAGCCAAAAGTAGTACTTTTAGTACTATTAGCCAAAGGACAAAGTTGCCCACCATTAAAAGTTTCAGGATTCGTCAAGTGCGTTGTTAATTTTACCGATCTTACTGTACGAGGCAGAGATTTTAAAACTCCAGAAACGCAGCGTCTGTAGACAGAAAGCTTTTCAATTTTATGTATCGGTCTAAAAAATCCATTTAGATATAGCAGGAATGAACTTTTTAATTTTGGATATGTCGAATTATGAGTGGGTATATTTTTGTGTAAAAATGTAAAAAAAGGAGAACAAAGTAATTCGAGTGTATAGGTAAAAGTAAACGAAACTAAGTTAAGAAAAAATAAGAAAGATAGGAAAGAAAGGGATGGAAGAAAAATAGAAAGAAGTGAAAGATGGGACAGAAGTGAAAGAAATGAAAAATAAGAAAGAAAAGAAGTACGGAAAAAAGGATATAAATGTAAGGTGGACAAGAAAGGAAAGATAGAAAAGAAGAGATAAAAAGGAAAAATAGAGATGTAAAAATGATAGGAAAGAAAGGAAAATAGAAAAGAAACGAGAAAAGGAAAGGTGAGAAAAAGGAAAGAAAGGAACAAAATGAAGAAAAGAAAGGAAAGAAGAACAGAATGGAAGAAAGGAAAATTAGGAAAGTACTATAAGAAAGTAAAAAAAATTAAATAGTAAAGAAGAAAAAACCGCAAAAATTAAATATAGAAAAGTAAGAATAAAAAAGGAATATATGGAAAAAGTAGGTAGGTAAGAAAGGAAATATGTGAAGAAAGGAGAAATTGAAAGTAGAAGTCATATTAATTTACAAAATTTTTAGGCGTTGTAGTAGCATTTCTGCTTGACAAAATACAGACACCCAATTTTGACATAGCTTTACGGTAAAATGTGAAAAACGTTGTCTCTAAGATATTGTTTGTGGTAAGTATGATGTATGTGACGTGTAAACTACATAGGTTGCTACATATGGTCCCGGCGGCTTATGTCCATACATCAGCTCCAATATACTGTACCAAGAAGAAAAGTGTCAGTGTGCTCAGTAGAGTTATTTATCATGGGGTAAGTACAGTATCGTCGTCCAGTACAACATTCTTTGTAAACATCTAAACATATTAAATAAATGTATTTTTACTCTTCTCCTTATAATAAAATTTGATTACTATTAATCTGACGCCTAATACTAGGTAAATTTGAAATCTCTACTTGACTACATTGTTCACGTCATAAGCTCATTTAACAATCACACAAGCTTTCATCAGCAGAAACAGTTATGTCTTTACTAGGTTCTCTTATAAATGTTAAATAGTAGTTAGATTACTACACTTTGAGATGGTGAGGAATGTTGTTCTAAAGTTTATGTATAACAATAACTTATAGTGTCAACATATCGCAACGAAAATTACCAAAAAAGGCAAGAAAAGTCAGTTGGAGTTACGTAAAAGCTCTACACGTTTCTCGCCTAGTCGAACTGGTGCGGTGTCTCTGTCAAAGCAGTGCACTAAAGGACCTTCGAGACTGTTTGAGCTGTCTTCACTATAAAAATTATGCCGGCACGCTGCTTAAAGAATGGAAAATAAATGTGGAACGCCTGCTAGACTTTCATAAGCAGTAACGGCCGATTTAAAAGTGAGTTACACCTAGCAAGATTGTAGAGTGCGGATCAATTGATTGTGGAAAGTGCTGTATAAAATAGTGTGGAACTCTAATAGTTGACATTTTTTGCGTCTGGACAAATTTAACATAAATTGCTGAATGAGAGTGCCTCGTTGATATCAAGTTGTTATTTGCGACTAATTAAAGCTGGTAATTAGTGACGTTATCAGTGTCTGTGTTTTGTTTCCACTGTACCATACGACGATCCGTGAGACCGTCGTAACTTAAGTGCCCAGAAGTCATTTACCTTGTTGTAGTTTATTTTTACACATTTATTATTTCTGTAAAGAATACGTTTGTTTCAGTTGAATAGAAACGGTGTTCTTTCCACATACAATTGAACGTAAGTGCTTGCGTTATGAACACAGGAGTACAGAAAGTGATTGCCATGATGCGGGTGTCTGATAACAACGAATTGTCTTACGCAGACACAACGAACCGTGAATTGATTTACAGCCACATTGCTTCCACTCCACTTAAACATGTATCTGTTTTGACGCTCGTAAAATATACCTATTTAAATTGTTTGCTCAATTTACACTTGGGAAAGCGATGTGTCCATAATTTTTGGTACTGACACTTCATTCAATTTGCTTTAAACAGTAAACGATACCGACACAAGAATTGGATGAATAAGTTGGTAAAACAGGCCTATATTTTTTCAGGTTGTATCTTTAATAATTGATGAACAGAATATTGTTAAAATTAGTTATTCATCGTATACGCTATACTGTATTTCTGTCTGTACTACGATATGGCTGTATTTATTAAATATTTAGAAACACCTTCCTATTCAAATAATGCCATATTGTAATTTGTACAGAACTAAAGTAAAATGTTGTTTAATTTAAAAATATGACAGAAAGTCCCTGAAAAATAAAATATTTAAGTTAAAAACATTCTTTTTTTTGTATTAGTATCAAGTAATAAATAATGAAAGAATGTTTAATTTGTAATGTATAGAATGCCCGAAGATTATTTATTTGCTCAGTTACAATGAGCTAAGACACATTAAGAATGTGTCATTGAAACTATAATCAGCGTTCGGATTGTGTAAAGCAATTTATTTACCAATGTATGCTGGAGAATATTGGCAATAGGGTGCAACAACTGCGCTTGTTGAAGGCGTGCCAAACCATACGACGTTATCTTGCTTGCTTTTGACGTGTGTGGTTGTACTTACTCCTTTAAGAAGTAAAGTGTTTTTTCAGACAATATTAAGGATACCTTAATTAATAGTACATGTATTCAACTGACAAGATCTCAAAACGCTTTACGTTATGCTGAGATAGCTATAAATGCATTAATAGCTAAGTGAATATTATAGACTACTTTGTAGTAGACTATATTAAAGAAAGTATATGTACGTTCATAAGTTTCCCTCCATCTTTAGCTTCCTGCGCTGCGCGTCCAGCCAGTCACACTCTCTTGATTGGCACAACCCCGTCTACACCTTACCCCACTACGGCTGTTCCTCATAACAAACAATACAGCTACATATATACACTCTCTACACCAAGTTCTTCTACTTTCTCTGTCCCCAGTGAGCAATGGAGTGCGTCTTCCTCTATCTTAAACCAAACTGTCTGAAAGAGGCTTGTCCCCAAAACACCCCGAGAGTAGTCCTCCTACACAAGTCTCAAACATCACAATAAATGTTTACACTTACACACACGCGCATCCAAAAACACAACAAACACACACATGTATATGTATAATATGCTCTAATAAATACAGAACAAATAGGTTTATTTTCACCTGACGCACGTTTCACAGAAATTATTCTGTACCTTCAGAGGTTTGTTTGAATGTTAATATAATGTTAATACAATATAGTTAACCGATAATCGATTTCATTATTATTCTATTTTTGAATGTTGTAATGTTTATGTAGTCAGCTATTTAATAATTTAATATATATTTAATATTTTAATTTATTATTCGAATAAGTGTATGATATATGTATTATTCATTTTGTTATATTTTTGTAGGTTTTTAAATACTTTGACATTTCGGATGTCCGGAAATTTATGTTCGTCGTTTGACAGTGTGTAGCTAAATTAGATTTGTAAATATTAGGTTTTAAAAACGCATCGTGATACTGAATGAATCTCTCGGACAGTTTTTTATTCGTCTGGCCTTGTACATTTTATTTTGTAAACTCCATTTTTAATACGAATGTTGAATTTAGTTTTAGGTTTTATTTTATTAAATACAATGTTATCTGTGTGCTAAGATATTTTAAATTTGTATCTTTAAATAGTTTGGTTAGTTGACGAGTTATTTTCCGTGATAAATAAAGTTGATACATTTTATATTATTATGAAGGTTTGTATGGTAACAGTTTAGTGAGTTTATGTTTTATTTTATTTTCTAAATTATTGATAGTTTTTGTTTTGTATCCATTGACTAAGCTATTTGTTTGATAATATGTTTTTCTTTGTTTCTTTCTTCTTTATTTAATGGGATTCTATACATACGGTATATTAATGAATTGAATGCTGCCATTTTATGTTGTGGAGGATGATTAGACTTATTTCGAATTATTTAAATTAGTTTGAGATTGCTTTCTGTTATATCTAGGAAGATCAAATTAAGTTTGTTAAACGTCGTACTAAAAGTTTGTAGAAAACGAGAATTGACCATTGGTAGAATTATGTTAAGATAAATAAGATAAACAATTAGAAGCTATTGTTTACGACGTGCTTGATCGCTGTAGAGTAAGTACCCTAATAAGAAATTATCATTTATAATTGTACACGTAACTATAGTTTACATAGAATGATTCTAAATTGTAGCATTTATTTTGTTTTTTTAATAGGCTCACACCAGTGTGACAGGCAACTGGTGTACACTAAACACATACTGCATGAGACGTTGTGATCGTTTTGGTATTCTTCTCGCCGTTTCTACAACTGATATGTGCCTTCGATTCACAAGATGAAATTGTAGATGTAATAGAATTTTCTCGGTGCGTAAGACTGCTCAGTTTCTGCTGGATATATGTACATTTATTTTGATGTATAAGATGTCGCATACAAAAAGTAGTTGTGATAATAATATGTTACTGGAATGAAGGGGATTTATTAATGATGCTTATTATTTTCTGACAATTTACTGAGCTTTTAATACAGTAATTAATCTGTTTTTGTTGACCTTTAAAACACAAAATAAGTTTACTTTCTGTACAATGAAATAAATTATCGTTTAAAAAAATCTTTTTTCTTCGTTAGTGTAAAGTCTTTACTGATATGACTGGGTTTTTATTTAAATAATTATTTTTTAATTTTACATAAGTATTACAAGTTTACTTACCATTAATGTTGACTGCAGATTCTTCAGACGACGAGTTGTTTCTATCAGGATGAAAACGTGGGATATACTCTATCCGGTTTCAGGATCGTGGCTGGCTCACAGGCACGGATACATCTTACACTTTCACAGCGACACGATACCGTTACTGCTTAAGTGGTGTATTAAACTTACAGCGCAATAGTTAACTTGTACTGTCTATTTCTCTAATTGGAACATCTTGAAGAAAAACTAAAAGGAAATCTAAAAGGAAGAAGATGATAGGAAAGATGTTTTGACCAATTGCTGAGACCAGGTGAAAATCAGTTTAGGAAAGACAGCAGCTGGTATGGACAGCGCACAAGATTGAATGATGTCGAGAAACTTTTCGGTGAGGAAACGTTTCATCTGTGTTACATTACATATAGCGAAGAACGTAATTAAAGATATCGGAAATTATAGACTTTGTGATTAAATTTCTTCCAAACACTATTAAACTGTCTACAATTTAATCAGTGGCTATCGTTTTTTATTAAAACTTAAAATTGAGAAAAGACATTTAGACGCTTTTATAGATTAATTGCAAGCCTTTGATAGGCTGTGCAGAGGTAGGTTGTGGGATATTTTAATACAAAAATGTTTTCCACGTCACCTTGTCCGCCATATTCAGAGCTTGTAGCAGGGACAACAATTCGTATACAATTACCCATTTGTAATGGACGTAAAGGTAATGGACGATTTTCTCAAGAAGTGGCCTTAAATCAAGGTGTTAGACAAGGCTGCAGCCTCTCTCCAAGTTTACTTAATATGTACATTGTAACGTCACAGAACGTTCCATAAAGGAAATCATTTACATAGCAATTTATCATAAGAGGAAAGTGAGGTGAACAGTATCGAACCCAAGTAGTCCCAAAAAATTGTGTAATATTGTCTAATATTTAATACTACTAACATGAAAAACGACCAGACGATGACTAAGACTCAAACCCCATATATATTATTAAAGTGAATAACAGTGAAAAAACCATAAGATACTATAAGAGAGACAAATAATATCAGGATCAACCAAAATGAAGTCTTTAATTATTAAGTTTAGTAACTCTGAATAGAGTATAAAGAACTATTTATTGTGAATGAATGGACATGATCCATTATTATATTATGTAATGTAAATAAAATAAATGTATTAAATGACTTAAATACATTATTAGAAAGAATCTAAGTTAAAATAAAAATTATATAATTGTTATGACAAAAAATATTAATGTGTTGGATTTGAGACCAAACACTCAGATTTCATGTAAAAATTAATTATCATCAAATTGAAATAAAAGCTATATGCAATTGTCAAGCAGACAAAAGTGAACAATTTATTATAAATAAAGAAAGCTGTCAAATGAATAAAAGTCAGTCAAAATAGCCAAAAACCGTATTAACTACAAACATGTGGTAGGCATATAATATTGTGTGATTTATGGATTTAATGTTGCCAAAATGCAACCAAATTGCATTAGAAAGTTGAAATATAATATAAAGCGACTATACTAATATATTTGACTAACTTTAACATTGTAATAGTCGAGTTAGCAAAATATTTACCTATACCAGGTATGGCTGGGGCCAATCAACCAGTAAAAAAAATATGTTTAACCAGTAAATCTGGCTAAATGTTTACAAAAATATTGACAAAAATAAAAGAGAATGGTACAATACTTCAGTATACCATAAAAACGGACAGGCTCAGTTGAAAATAAGATCAATTATGAAAGAATTTAACTTATAAGAGTGAGATTTGTCACACTATGGAAAAAGGACATCTCAGGCAAACCAATATGATGCTATGTTATCCTGCAATAAAAATAATATGTATAAAGAGTAACCAGGTATCACAAAAGACAGACAATGTAATAAACTCTTAGTGTACACTAGTGAAATCCTATATATATTAAAGAAAGAGACTAATTATTGTGTTATAACATTGACAACAACATAGGCCATAGGCATGGACCATATAAAATTGAAATTACCTGTGTATTATATATGTTAAAATTTGTTTGTTTTGTTATAGGAATATAGTAATATTATGTGTTCATGTTGTGGAAGAAACATAATAGTTTCACAAAAATTTTTTGTTCTAAAAATTGAATTTCAATGGAAACAACCCGAGGTGAGAGTTGTATATTGAGTTATTTATTATAGTTAATTTATTTAAAAACCAATCATAATTAGTATCATTAGATTCAGTTGAAAACAGAGAATCCAAATGTAATAATGGCATGCAAATTGTGAGTACTGATGTAAAACTGTTTACAAATACCAGAGTAATTTTTGAAATATCCTTAGTGTGAAGAATAAGAAATTTGTTCTAAAAGCTTCGACGGAAATTAAATTTGTTCCATGACGTTCCATTTCTTTATTCTCGAACATTCTAGAAGGAAGTTTTACACAAATATGCCGGAAGTTCATGAAAACAATGAGCCTGACACAGTATAAAAGAGAGACCAAATTCGACCAAAAAACACTTGAAGCTTGAAATCCAGAACAGACGCATCACCCACGACACTGATCAACGCAACCAAGGCGAAACCGAAGGCGAGAAATCGTCACAAGACACGAAGAAAGGCTTTTCCCGTACATTGACAAATAGACTGACTTAACCTCTACAAGAATCTACGCCAATGTGTTGCTGAAATAGAGCAGCAACACGGCACATTTTAATAGAAATCACGCAGCCAGAACGTCAACAGCCCAGGAGGGACCAAAATTTTAAATAGAGAACCAATTCTGCTGTGTTCGCAAAGACAAACTGACTTGACAAAAAACTCCCATAACGTATTACATACACAAAGCCTTTTTCGCTACTACAAGGGTATCAGCACTGCGACGGCCAATTTGGAAACCAACGCGAAACAGCTGACCTGTAAGCGGCGGGATTCGAGCGAAAATCTACTGCCAAACCATTTCACAAAAAGTGCGGAAATTGTAAATAATCGCGAGATTGAAAAACTACCCGAGTGATGTGTCCAGTGCGAGATTAATTAACCATTGGAACGTGAGTTATCAAAATTAAAGTCATTTTTTACCTGGTTACATTTGTCACACAGTTGTACTACACATGCCACACACACCTTCAAATCACTTAATTTTTCTTGTAAAGCATCTTATTGATATGTCTTGGTAGTTCAAAGGAGTCGCGTCCTGAGAGTAAAGATTTTTCACGTATTAAACTCATGCTTTTCAACTGAGTAAAAATTAAATATTTTAGCCGATACTTGATTGGAATAAAAACTTGTCAATAATAATAATAACTTATAATTTTTTTGTAACTCTGCATTTTATAATCTTTTCATGAATGTTAGTCCTTCAGACGATTTTTTTTTAAGAATCATTAAACTTACTTTATTTTTTCAAACCAAACTGACTTGTTTATCTTTTTCATAGAATCAAGAATTCAAAATTTTAATTTTTTTAATAATAACATTTTTTTTCTTGGAACAAAAGATTCCAAGTGGCGCCCACAAACATAGTAGATTAAGTTGTGTTACAGGACTACATCACCGCAAAGGATCCAGTCATCGGTAAGTAACAAAAAGTGCGCGGAGGTAACGCCCGACATAATACAACACTTACAAAACACACCCCTGTTTTTTATTTGATATAAATTGGCGCCCAACGTGGGGCTTGAACAAACGGAACAAGCCCGGCAACTACCAACAGATCAAAATGCCGCAACCTAAGGGAAAAAAGGTGAAGAAGAATGTGGAACCCGAGTTAAGTGTGGAAGACGGAGAGGCAGTACGAATGGAGGAAACGGAATTAGAACCGCCCACACTAGAAATGGAAAGACCAGTACAAACGGCAGACGAAATAGAAGAACAAACGGGAGAAGAACCCATACAAATGGTAGAACAGACAGAGAAACCCGAACCAGAAAAAATAACAGCAAGCGTTGACATGAGTGCAATAATGGTGATGCTCCAAGGAATGAAGGAGGATATGAATAAAAATAGACAGGAAGACAAGGCGGAAATAGAAGGAAGTATAGAATCCCTGAAGGAGGAGAGTAATAAAAATAGACGGGAAGATAAGGAGGAAATAATAAAATCCCTGAAGGAGGATAATAACAAAAACATAGAATCTTTAAGGGAGAATATAACCGAGAAAATAAATGACAATGGGAAAAAACTAGAGCTATTTCAGGAGGAGAATAAAAAATGTATAGAGTCCCTGAAAAAGGAAATTAGCATGAAGTACGAAAGAGTAAACAAAAAGATCGATAATAATAAAATCGATAGTGACAGGAAGGTCGAAAACATGGAGAAACAGTTGGAAAGATTACAGGAGGGAAATAATACCCGTTTTGAAAATATAGAGGAACAAATAGTAGAGACCAAACAAGATGTTAGAAATCTCGAAAACAAGGTAAGGCAGAACCAAGACGCCATCATGCAGGAGGTGGGAGAAGTCCAGAAAGACGTTAGCGAGAGGATGCAGAGAACATATGACATCGCTAACAGGCTGGACGAACAAATAAAAACTAACAAAAATAGCATACAGGAAATAGACCAGAGAGAGAAAAACCTCCAGCAAAGATTAGAGGCGCTGAGAGACACACCTATACTAAATGCTCATACGTGTCACAGTGAAAACAGGGAAGTAATCAACTTCCAAAACTATCGTCGAAACCCAATGGAATTTTCAGAGAGAATGGAAGAGTTTATTGGGAGAAATAGAGAAACAAGGTGGGACAGGATAAGGGAGATGCTAGACGAGACGTTTAAAAACACTAGGGATAACTGGTGGATAGCGGTACGACCCGAAATCACGAATTTAGCCGAGTTTAAACGCCAGTTCAAGGAGAAGTATTGGTCGGAGACTGCACAAAACAGGGTAAGAATGGACATAGTCTACGGCAAATACGACGCGTTCAATGGACAGTCCCCGACGTCTTATTTCCTAGGAAAGGTATGTTTGGCACGGAAGTTGATACCGCCGATCCCGGAAGAATGTTTGGTAAGGCAGTCAGCTGGACATTACAGTTATGGTATCAAAGATGCCCAATTGTACCAACAGCTCAGTAAAATAGCCGATCTAGCCAAATTATTAGAAAATTGTGAATCCACTGGAAGGTTCCAGGATTACCAACCCCCCAATCGTAAGGTAGAGTACAATAGCAACAATAACGGACCAAACCGGAATGGAGGTGGAAACGGTAACAACCCTAACACAAATAATCAGAACAATAATACCCCACCAAATGGCCGAAGTGATAACACTCAGGGTCCAAATAACCGCAACTATCAGGGACCAAACAGAGGTAATTACCACGAGAATAATTACGGTAGAAACTACCACCAGGGAAACAGTTATCGCGGGAATCACTATAGGGGAAATAATTACGGTCAACGTAATAATTATCGTAACGGGGGCGACCAAGGAGGAGGCGATAGGAGAAATCAAGAATATAGGCCCCAGGTAAACTATACAGTGGCCAATAACCGACGGCCATATCCACCCAATGTACCCACTTAGATGTTTTACCCACAACAGGCGCCAGGTAGCCAGGGTAATACGACGAATAGCCAACCTATTAATGGTAATCCCGAGGTCAGGCAGGAAACACAGATGGGTCAGCAACCTAATGTTCCGGGAGACCGGGCCAATGAGACCGTGGCTCATTTAAACTAAACGCGGCAGTGGAAAAGGAAAACCGCCCTTCACTGAACCAATATTATGGGGTGACTAGTTACAAACATAGACAGGACAAAGACGGGAGTATGACATTAAGAATAAATAATTATGTTAAGGATATTAGAGAGGAGTCATTAGAAGAGAGTGACAATATCGTTAAAAATCATAACAAAGGGAATAATAGTATCGTACAAATCAAGGCAAATATCAATGGCATAGAAGCAATATTACTCATTGACACGGGGTCAAATGTATCGCTTATCGACAGTGTAGAGCTAGAGAGGATCAAACAAAACAGTAATTTACCCATACCCACTCTGCCTATAAATAACATCATTCTAGTCGGAGCAACGGGGAGGCAAAATAAATCGATAAAGAAACAGGTGTCATTAGAGATGACTAGTAATGGGGTAACGATACCAATAGGGTTATTAGTGGCGAATAATTTACCCATGAGTATCCTAATAGGCTGCGATATACTTAGGCCATATAACGCAGTAATAGATTTAGAAGGTAAGATGATAACTTTAAAAACTAACGAGGGAATTTGGACCAATAATTTAATCGATGTCCAAGGAGATGGTACAGACAACACACCTTATCAAGCGATAGTGAACCATTATTATTGTGCCGATCGACCAATAAACATGCCTTTATATCAGGAGGAAAACCCAGAGTTGTGGTTAGAAAAATTAGAAGAAATACGGGATTTCCGAAGGACGAAAGCAAGGGATCTGATCAGCGAAACACAGGCGTAACAATTAATCAAGGTATATAACAATTACAAACACATATTCTCAAACGCTCCAGGTAAAGCCAGAGATTATCAATGCACCATAAAATTAAAAACTCCGGTGGAATTTAACAGGAAATCGTACCCGATCGCCTACTCGCTAAAGAACGAAGTCAGGGAAGAATTGAACAGAATGATAGAGGACGACATAATCGAGTATAGTCATTCGCCCTTTACCAGCCTAATCATAGCTGTGCCGAAAAAGAACGGAAAGGTACGTATATGTCTCGATGCTAGGGAGATCAACAAGATGATTGTTAACGACCGCACATCACCTGGGGAGATAGAAGAGATATTGAAAAAGTTTCACGGGACAAAGTGTATAAGTTCATGGGATACCGTATGCGGCTACTGGCAGGTCGAGCTCCACCCTGATAGTAGGAAATATATGGCGTTCATATTCGAGGGCAGAAACTATCAGTTCAAGCGGTTACCCTTTGGCTTAATAAATTCTGTGGCGGTGTTTGTAAAGATAATGGACAGAATATTGGGGCAGGAAGTACTGACGTTTACGACAGTATACGTCGACGATTTACTGCTAACTTCAGCGAATTGGGACGACCATTGTAATAGGGTTGAACAGGTGTTAGAGGAACTATCAGAGAATTATATCACCCTCAAATTAGACAAGTCCCAATTCATTGCAAATGAGGTGAAATTTGTAGGCTTTAATTTAACAGAACAGGGGATTACTCCATCCAAAGAGAAGGTAGAGGCCATACAGAAATTCCCCACCCCAAAAAATAGGAAACAGCTGCAGTCATTTTTAGGAATCTGTAACTATTACAGAAAGTTTCGGTCCAATTACTCGGAACTAACTGCCAGGTTCCAAAAGCAGTTATCAGCTAAAGACAAATGGACTTGGGGACCAGAGCAAGATGGAGTGCTCAATCTCATAAAGGAAAAGTTTTTAGAAGCAGTAATGTTGCATCATCCCGACTTTACAAAACCATTTTTTCTAAACTGCGATGCCAGTAACGTGAGTTTAGGTGCAGCCCTATATCAGGAAGATCAGGATGGTAACCATTTAGTAATTAGCTTCGCTAGCCGCGTGTTGAACAGTTGCGAACGAAACTGCAATACTACCGAAAAAGAATTGTTGAGTGTAGTTTTCGCATGCGGTAAATTTATGACATATATATTAGGGTACCCCATCACGGTTAGAAGCGACCACAAATCTATATCATTTTTAAAGCATTGTAAGCTGAACCACGGAAGGCTGACGAGATGGGTTTTGGCCTTGCAAGAATATAACATCACATGGGAATATATACCCGGCAAACAGAACGTAGCAGCCGACGTCCTATCTTGCATCAATATAGCAGACCAAACCTTTGACGGCGAAAAGGGACAATTAGCAAAAGTATACCATATTATTAAGAGCAGGGAAGATTTAAAAAATATTTTAAACAATATAATGTCACAACAAAGGCCGATCCAAAATTAGGAGATATTAGGAAAAGGGTGCAGGAAAGCGATGAGGTCATAAATAGGTATTACTGTATACACAACGACACTTTGTTTATAAGGAATACCCCGCACCAAGAGAATTGGAAGTTAGTAATTCCACCAGCGATAGAGAGACCGCTAATAATCGACTATCACGATAGGTACGGACATATGGGTGCCCTCAAAGTAAGGAAGGCATTGGAAGAGCAAACATACATCAAAGGGATGAATAAGAAGGTGCTACTGGCGATACGGTCGTGCGGTATTTGTCAAAAAGTAAAGTGTGATAACGAGAGAAAGGAAGGGGTCATGATACCCATAACATCCACCGAAAAATTGGAAAAGGTATTTCTCGATATCTGTGGACCATTTCCACGCAGCGGTGGGAGACACCGATATAAATTTATCATAATCATCTTAGACCATTTTAGCAAATATACCAAGCTATACCCAATAACTAGGGCAACGACCAGGAAAATAATAGACATCATAATAGAGCGATATATAATGGAGGTAGGCCGACCGTATTCTATAATTACGGACCACGGTACCCAGTTTAGGGGAAAACTTTGGAAGGAAAACCTTGGAGAACACGGAATAAAAACGTACAAGACGTCCGTATATCACCCGAATAGTAACCCAGCTGAGATAGTGTTAAGGGAAGTAGGACGGTTGCTGAGAACATACTGCCATAACGAACAGAAAAAATGGCATGAATACGTAGCATCAACCGAGGATTTTCTCAATTTCTCATATCACAATACCATCGAGGTGTCACCATACACAGTTATGTTCCAAAGACCCCCACCACGAGAGATAAAAGAGATTATTAATTTTCCCGACGAACCCGCATACCAATTGGAAAGAACCAAATTTCATAACAAGGTGTTAGAAAAAACGGAACAGCAGCGGAAAAAATATGTCAAATCCCAGCCCAAGGCAATTAAATATAAGGTAGGAGAAAAGGTGTTAGTTAGAAATAGAGATTTGCCCAGTGCTATACAAGGCATAACGAGGAAATTGCTACTTTTATATACAGGACCTTTCACAATCACCAGAGACAATAAAAACAATACCTACGAGGTAACCGACACGGTTAGTAACAAAGTAAAAGGTACGTATAATCAAACATCATTGAAAAAGTACCATGATTAGAAAATCACAAGTCAAATACAGCATCATTG
Organism: Magicicada septendecula; assembly: GCA_034769895.1. Lineage (NCBI taxonomy): Eukaryota > Metazoa > Arthropoda > Insecta > Hemiptera > Cicadidae > Magicicada > Magicicada septendecula. The sequence goes on from CM068375.1 coordinate 322,357,777, forward strand.
AGAAGGTACCATAACTGAAAACATGTTAACGCGAATTTTCTAACTTACCCATAATTAGAAAGGAGGTAGAGATTATTAAATAAATACAAATTTTTTTATATAATTATTATTATTAATAAATATTACGAGATGGACACATTCCACCATAGGCAAGATTTATTTCCAATAGCCATGTCAACGTATATTTACCAGCTTACCCGTACTTAGTAAAGGAGAAAAGAAGGAGAAATACTGTCATATAATTGATACTAAATGGAAATGATAAATGAAAAAAAAAACGGAAAAAGTGTGTTACATAAGGAGGTAATGATGAATATAAATATAGCTATTATCATTGAATGATTTAAACGATAATTTTACCTGCGGAGAACGATATATTAATATAATTGTGAATTAATCAGAAGAGTTTAAGAAAGGGAATTTATGTGTAGGAGCCTATGATCTTTGAATATTGTATTTTTTTATTATTATTATTATTATTATTTGTTGCGAAGGTGCAATTATTATTTTCTGGACAGGGATGTGTTGCCTCTGATTTCAGTAGTTATAGATAGGGAAGGGCAGAGAATGTATGCCATAGCGAGCCACTCTGACTCCCAACCCTCTATGAAAGTTAGGGAATTGATAGGGAATTATGTCAAAGATTAAATAATTAACATCAAGGTAAAAAGGAAAGGAATAGGTGATACGACAAAGAACGAAATAGGAATATTGAGTTGGATTAATATATTAAAGGAGTAGTACAGGAATTTAATAATAAGATAAAAGAATGAAATATAAAGAAGCTAATAAAAGGTTAATATAGAGATGATAATTTCATCAAAACCAAAGATATGTTTTTCAAAAATTATCAATTTTAACGGAGAGGCATATGTAACGTCACAGAACGTTCCATAAAGGAAATCATTTACATAGCAATTTATCATAAGAGGAAAGTGAGGTGAACAGTATCGAACCCAAGTAGTCCCAAAAAATTGTGTAATATTGTCTAATATTTAATACTACTAACATGAAAAACGACCAGACGATGACTAAGACTCAAACCCCATATATATTATTAAAGTGAATAACAGTGAAAAAACCATAAGATACTATAAGAGAGACAAATAATATCAGGATCAACCAAAATGAAGTCTTTAATTATTAAGTTTAGTAACTCTGAATAGAGTATAAAGAACTATTTATTGTGAATGAATGGACATGATCCATTATTATATTATGTAATGTAAATAAAATAAATGTATTAAATGACTTAAATACATTATTAGAAAGAATCTAAGTTAAAATAAAAATTATATAATTGTTATGACAAAAATATTAATGTGTTGGATTTGACACCAAACACTCAGATTTCATGTAAAAATTAATTATCATCAAATTGAAACAAAAGCTATATGCAATTATCAAGCAGACAAAAGTGAACAATTTATTCTAAATAAAGAAAGCTGTCAAATGAATAAAAGTCAGTCAAAATAGCCAAAAACCGTATTAACTACAAACATGTGGTAGGCATATAATATTGTGTGATTTATGGATTTAATGTTGCCAAAATGCAACCAAATTGCATTAGAAAGTTGAAATATAATATAAAGCGACTATACTAATATATTTGACTAACTTTAACATTGTAATAGTCGAGTTAGCAAAATATTTACCTATACCAGGTATGGCTGGGGCCAATCAACCAGTAAAAAAATATGTTTAACCAGTAAATCTGGCTAAATGTTTACAAAAATATTGACAAAAATAAAAGAGAATGGTACAATACTTCAGTATACCATAAAAAACGGACAGGCTCAGTTGAAAATAAGATCAATTATGAAAGAATTTAACTTATAAGAGTGAGATTTGTCACACTATGAAAAAAGGACATCTCAGGCAAACCAATATGATGCTATGTTATCCTGCAATAAAAATAATATGTATAAAGAGTAACCAGGTATCACAAAAGACAGACAATGTAATACACTCTTAGTGTACACTAGTGAAATCCTATATATATTAAAGAAAGAGACTAATTATTGTGTTATAACATTGACAACAACATAGGCCATAGGCATGGACCATATAAAATTGAAATTACCTGTGTATTATATATGTTAAAATTTGTTTGTTTTGTTATAGGAAGATAGTAATATTATGTGTTCATGTTGTGGAAGAAACATAATAGTATCACAAAAATTTTTTGTTCTAAAAATTGAATTTCAATGGAAACAACCCGAGGTGAGAGTTGTATATTGAGTTATTTATTATAGTTAATTTATTTAAAAACCAATCATAATTAGTATCATTAGATTCAGTTGAAAACAGAGAATCCAAATGTAATAATGGCATGCAAATTGTGAGTACTGATGTAAAACTGTTTACAAATACCAGAGTAATTTTTGAAATATCCTTAGTGTGAAGAATAAGGAATTTGTTCTAAAAGCTTCGACGGAAATTAAATTTGTTCCATGACGTTCCATTTCTTTATTCTCGAACATTCTAGAAGGAATTTTTACACAAATATGCCGGAAGTTCATGAAAACAATCAGCCTGACACAGTATAAAAGAGAGACCAAATTCGACCAAAAAACACTTGAAGCTTGAAATCCAGAACAGACGCATCACCCACGACACTGATCAACGCAACCAAGGCGAAACCGAAGGCGAGAAATCGACACAAGACACGAAGAAAGGCTTTTCCCGTACATTGACAAATAGACTGACTTAACCTCTACAAGAATCTACGCCAATGTGTTGCTGAAATAGAGCAGCAACACGGCACATTTTAATAGAAATCACGCAGCCAGAACGTCAACAGCCCAGGAGGGACCAAAATTTTAAATAGAGAACCAATTCTGCTGTGTTCGCAAAGACAAACTGACTTGACAAAAAACTCCCATAACGTATTACATACACAAAGCCTTTTTCGCTACTACAAGGGTATCAGCACTGCGACGGCCAATTTGGAAACCAACGCGAAACAGCTGACCTGTAAGCGGCGGGATTCGAGCGAAAATCTACTGCCAAACCATTTCACAAAAAGTGCGGAAATTGTAAATAATCGCGAGATTGAAAAACTACCCGAGTGGTGTGTCCAGTGCGAGATTAATTAACCATTGGAACGTGAGTTATCAAAATTAAAGTCATTTTTTACCTGGTTACATTTGTCACACAGTTGTACTACACATGCCACACACACCTTCAAATCACTTAATTTTTCTTGTAAAGCATCTTATTGATATGTCTTGGTAGTTCAAAGGAGTCGCGTCCTGAGAGTAAAGATTTTTCACGTATTAAACTCATGCTTTTCAACTGAGTAAAAATTAAATATTTTAGCCGATACTTGATTGGAATAAAAACTTGTCAATAATAATAATAACTTAAAATTTTTTTGTAACTCTGCAATTTTATAATCTTTTCATGAATGTTAGTCCTTCAGACGATTTTTTTTAAGAATCATTAAACTTACTTTATTTTTTCAAACCAAACTGACTTGTTTATCTTTTTCATAGAATCAAGAATTCAAAATTTTAATTTTTTTAATAATAACATTTTTTTTCTTGGAACAAAAGATTCCAAGTGGCGCCCACAAACATAGTAGATTAAGTTGTGTTACAGGACTACATCACCGCAAAGGATCCAGTCATCGGTAAGTAACAAAAAGTGCGCGGAGGTAACGCCCGACATAATACAACACTTACAAAACACACCCCTGTTTTTTATTTGATATAAATTGGCGCCCAACGTGGGGCTTGAACAAACGGAACAAGCCCGGCAACTACCAACAGATCAAAATGCCGCAACCTAAGGGAAAAAAGGTGAAGAAGAATGTGGAACCCGAGTTAAGTGTGGAAGACGGAGAGGCAGTACGAATGGAGGAAACGGAATTAGAACCGCCCACACTAGAAATGGAAAGACCAGTACAAACGGCAGATGAAATAGAAGAACAAACGGGAGAAGAACCCATACAAATGGTAGAACAGACAGAGAAACCCGAACCAGAAAAAATAACAGCAAGCGTTGACATGAGTGCAATAATGGTGATGCTCCAAGGAATGAAGGAGGATATGAATAAAAATAGACAGGAAGACAAGGCGGAAATAGAAGGAAGTATAGAATCCCTGAAGGAGGAGAGTAATAAAAATAGACGGGAAGATAAGGAGGAAATAATAAAATCCCTGAAGGAGGATAATAACAAAAACATAGAATCTTTAAGGGAGAATATAACCGAGAAAATAAATGACAATGGGAAAAAACTAGAGCTATTTCAGGAGGAGAATAAAAAATGTATAGAGTCCCTGAAAAAGGAAATTAGCATGAAGTACGAAAGAGTAAACAAAAAGATCGATAATAATAAAATCGATAGTGACAGGAAGGTCGAAAACATGGAGAAACAGTTGGAAAGATTACAGGAGGGAAATAATACCCGTTTTGAAAATATAGAGGAACAAATAGTAGAGACCAAACAAGATGTTAGAAATCTCGAAAACAAGGTAAGGCAGAACCAAGACGCCATCATCCAGGAGGTGGGAGAAGTCCAGAAAGACGTTAGCGAGAGGATGCAGAGAACATATGACATCGCTAACAGGCTGGACGAACAAATAAAAACTAACAAAAATAGCATACAGGAAATAGACCAGAGAGAGAAAAACCTCCAGCAAAGATTAGAGGCGCTGAGAGACACACCTATACTAAATGCTCATACGTGTCACAGTGAAAACAGGGAAGTAATCAACTTCCAAAACTATCGTCGAAACCCAATGGAATTTTCAGAGAGAATGGAAGAGTTTATTGGGAGAAATAGAGAAACAAGGTGGGACAGGATAAGGGAGATGCTAGACGAGACGTTTAAAAACACTAGGGATAACTGGTGGATAGCGGTACGACCCGAAATCACGAATTTAGCCGAGTTTAAACGCCAGTTCAAGGAGAAGTATTGGTCGGAGACTGCACAAAACAGGGTAAGAATGGACATAGTCTACGGCAAATACGACGCGTTCAATGGACAGTCCCCGACGTCTTATTTCCTAGGAAAGGTATGTTTGGCACGGAAGTTGATACCGCCGATCCCGGAAGAATGTTTGGTAAGGCAGTCAGCTGGACATTACAGTTATGGTATCAAAGATGCCCAATTGTACCAACAGCTCAGTAAAATAGCCGATCTAGCCAAATTATTAGAAAATTGTGAATCCACTGGAAGGTTCCAGGATTACCAACCCCCCAATCGTAAGGTAGAGTACAATAGCAACAATAACGGACCAAACCGGAATGGAGGTGGAAACGGTAACAACCCTAACACAAATAATCAGAACAATAATACCCCACCAAATGGCCGAAGTGATAACACTCAGGGTCCAAATAACCGCAACTATCAGGGACCAAACAGAGGTAATTACCACGAGAATAATTACGGTAGAAACTACCACCAGGGAAACAGTTATCGCGGGAATCACTATAGGGGAAATAATTACGGTCAACGTAATAATTATCGTAACGGGGGCGACCAAGGAGGAGGCGATAGGAGAAATCAAGAATATAGGCCCCAGGTAAACTATACAGTGGCCAATAACCGACGGCCATATCCACCCAATGTACCCACTTAGATGTTTTACCCACAACAGGCGCCAGGTAGCCAGGGTAATACGACGAATAGCCAACCTATTAATGGTAATCCCGAGGTCAGGCAGGAAACACAGATGGGTCAGCAACCTAATGTTCCGGGAGACCGGGCCAATGAGACCGTGGCTCATTTAAACTAAACGCGGCAGTGGAAAAGGAAAACCGCCCTTCACTGAACCAATATTATGGGGTGACTAGTTACAAACATAGACAGGACAAAGACGGGAGTATGACATTAAGAATAAATAATTATGTTAAGGATATTAGAGAGGAGTCATTAGAAGAGAGTGACAATATCGTTAAAAATCATAACAAAGGGAATAATAGTATCGTACAAATCAAGGCAAATATCAATGGCATAGAAGCAATATTACTCATTGACACGGGGTCAAATGTATCGCTTATCGACAGTGTAGAGCTAGAGAGGATCAAACAAAACAGTAATTTACCCATACCCACTCTGCCTATAAATAACATCATTCTAGTCGGAGCAACGGGGAGGCAAAATAAATCGATAAAGAAACAGGTGTCATTAGAGATGACTAGTAATGGGGTAACGATACCAATAGGGTTATTAGTGGCGAATAATTTACCCATGAGTATCCTAATAGGCTGCGATATACTTAGGCCATATAACGCAGTAATAGATTTAGAAGGTAAGATGATAACTTTAAAAACTAACGAGGGAATTTGGACCAATAATTTAATCGATGTCCAAGGAGATGGTACAGACAACACACCTTATCAAGCGATAGTGAACCATTATTATTGTGCCGATCGACCAATAAACATGCCTTTATATCAGGAGGAAAACCCAGAGTTGTGGTTAGAAAAATTAGAAGAAATACGGGATTTCCGAAGGACGAAAGCAAGGGATCTGATCAGCGAAACACAGGCGTAACAATTAATCAAGGTATATAACAATTACAAACACATATTCTCAAACGCTCCAGGTAAAGCCAGAGATTATCAATGCACCATAAAATTAAAAACTCCGGTGGAATTTAACAGGAAATCGTACCCGATCGCCTACTCGCTAAAGAACGAAGTCAGGGAAGAATTGAACAGAATGATAGAGGACGACATAATCGAGTATAGTCATTCGCCCTTTACCAGCCTAATCATAGCTGTGCCGAAAAAGAACGGAAAGGTACGTATATGTCTCGATGCTAGGGAGATCAACAAGATGATTGTTAACGACCGCACATCACCTGGGGAGATAGAAGAGATATTGAAAAAGTTTCACGGGACAAAGTGTATAAGTTCATGGGATACCGTATGCGGCTACTGGCAGGTCGAGCTCCACCCTGATAGTAGGAAATATATGGCGTTCATATTCGAGGGCAGAAACTATCAGTTCAAGCGGTTACCCTTTGGCTTAATAAATTCTGTGGCGGTGTTTGTAAAGATAATGGACAGAATATTGGGGCAGGAAGTACTGACGTTTACGACAGTATACGTCGACGATTTACTGCTAACTTCAGCGAATTGGGACGACCATTGTAATAGGGTTGAACAGGTGTTAGAGGAACTATCAGAGAATTATATCACCCTCAAATTAGACAAGTCCCAATTCATTGCAAATGAGGTGAAATTTGTAGGCTTTAATTTAACAGAACAGGGGATTACTCCATCCAAAGAGAAGGTAGAGGCCATACAGAAATTCCCCACCCCAAAAAATAGGAAACAGCTGCAGTCATTTTTAGGAATCTGTAACTATTACAGAAAGTTTCGGTCCAATTACTCGGAACTAACTGCCAGGTTCCAAAAGCAGTTATCAGCTAAAGACAAATGGACTTGGGGACCAGAGCAAGATGGAGTGCTCAATCTCATAAAGGAAAAGTTTTTAGAAGCAGTAATGTTGCATCATCCCGACTTTACAAAACCATTTTTTCTAAACTGCGATGCCAGTAACGTGAGTTTAGGTGCAGCCCTATATCAGGAAGATCAGGATGGTAACCATTTAGTAATTAGCTTCGCTAGCCGCGTGTTGAACAGTTGCGAACGAAACTGCAATACTACCGAAAAAGAATTGTTGAGTGTAGTTTTCGCATGCGGTGAATTTATGACATATATATTAGGGTACCCCATCACGGTTAGAAGCGACCACAAATCTATATCATTTTTAAAGCATTGTAAGCTGAACCACGGAAGGCTGACGAGATGGGTTTTGGCCTTGCAAGAATATAACATCACATGGGAATATATACCCGGCAAACAGAACGTAGCAGCCGACGTCCTATCTTGCATCAATATAGCAGACCAAACCTTTGACGGCGAAAAGGGACAATTAGCAAAAGTATACCATATTATTAAGAGCAGGGAAGATTTAAAAAATATTTTAAACAATATAATGTCACAACAAAGGCCGATCCAAAATTAGGAGATATTAGGAAAAGGGTGCAGGAAAGCGATGAGGTCATAAATAGGTATTACTGTATACACAACGACACTTTGTTTATAAGGAATACCCCGCACCAAGAGAATTGGAAGTTAGTAATTCCACCAGCGATAGAGAGACCGCTAATAATCGACTATCACGATAGGTACGGACATATGGGTGCCCTCAAAGTAAGGAAGGCATTGGAAGAGCAAACATACATCAAAGGGATGAATAAGAAGGTGCTACTGGCGATACGGTCGTGCGGTATTTGTCAAAAAGTAAAGTGTGATAACGAGAGAAAGGAAGGGGTCATGATACCCATAACATCCACCGAAAAATTGGAAAAGGTATTTCTCGATATCTGTGGACCATTTCCACGCAGCGGTGGGAGACACCGATATAAATTTATCATAATCATCTTAGACCATTTTAGCAAATATACCAAGCTATACCCAATAACTAGGGCAACGACCAGGAAAATAATAGACATCATAATAGAGCGATATATAATGGAGGTAGGCCGACCGTATTCTATAATTACGGACCACGGTACCCAGTTTAGGGGAAAACTTTGGAAGGAAAACCTTGGAGAACACGGAATAAAAACGTACAAGACGTCCGTATATCACCCGAATAGTAACCCAGCTGAGATAGTGTTAAGGGAAGTAGGACGGTTGCTGAGAACATACTGCCATAACGAACAGAAAAAATGGCATGAATACGTAGCATCAACCGAGGATTTTCTCAATTTCTCATATCACAATACCATCGAGGTGTCACCATACACAGTTATGTTCCAAAGACCCCCACCACGAGAGATAAAAGAGATTATTAATTTTCCCGACGAACCCGCATACCAATTGGAAAGAACCAAATTTCATAACAAGGTGTTAGAAAAAACGGAACAGCAGCGGAAAAAATATGTCAAATCCCAGCCCAAGGCAATTAAATATAAGGTAGGAGAAAAGGTGTTAGTTAGAAATAGAGATTTGCCCAGTGCTATACAAGGCATAACGAGGAAATTGCTACTTTTATATACAGGACCTTTCACAATCACCAGAGACAATAAAAACAATACCTACGAGGTAACCGACACGGTTAGTAACAAAGTAAAAGGTACGTATAATCAAACATCATTGAAAAAGTACCATGATTAGAAAATCACAAGTCAAATACAGCATCATTGAGAAGGTACCATAACTGAAAACATGTTAACGCGAATTTTCTAACTTACCCATAATTAGAAAGGAGGTAGAGATTATTAAATAAATACAAATTTTTTTATATAATTATTATTATTAATAAATATTACGAGATGGACACATTCCACCATAGGCAAGATTTATTTCCAATAGCCATGTCAACGTATATTTACCAGCTTACCCGTACTTAGTAAAGGAGAAAAGAAGGAGAAATACTGTCATATAATTGATACTAAATGGAAATGATAAATGAAAAAAAAAACGGAAAAAGTGTGTTACATAAGGAGGTAATGATGAATATAAATATAGCTATTATCATTGAATGATTTAAACGATAATTTTACCTGCGGAGAACGATATATTAATATAATTGTGAATTAATCAGAAGAGTTTAAGAAAGGGAATTTATGTGTAGGAGCCTATGATCTTTGAATATTGTATTTTTTTATTATTATTATTATTATTATTTGTTGCGAAGGTGCAATTATTATTTTCTGGACAGGGATGTGTTGCCTCTGATTTCAGTAGTTATAGATAGGGAAGGGCAGAGAATGTATGCCATAGCGAGCCACTCTGACTCCCAACCCTCTATGAAAGTTAGGGAATTGATAGGGAATTATGTCAAAGATTAAATAATTAACATCAAGGTAAAAAGGAAAGGAATAGGTGATACGACAAAGAACGAAATAGGAATATTGAGTTGGATTAATATATTAAAGGAGTAGTACAGGAATTTAATAATAAGATAAAAGAATGAAATATAAAGAAGCTAATAAAAGGTTAATATAGAGATGATAATTTCATCAAAACCAAAGATATGTTTTTCAAAAATTATCAATTTTAACGGAGAGGCATATGTAACGTCACAGAACGTTCCATAAAGGAAATCATTTACATAGCAATTTATCATAAGAGGAAAGTGAGGTGAACAGTATCGAACCCAAGTAGTCCCAAAAAATTGTGTAATATTGTCTAATATTTAATACTACTAACATGAAAAACGACCAGACGATGACTAAGACTCAAACCCCATATATATTATTAAAGTGAATAACAGTGAAAAAACCATAAGATACTATAAGAGAGACAAATAATATCAGGATCAACCAAAATGAAGTCTTTAATTATTAAGTTTAGTAACTCTGAATAGAGTATAAAGAACTATTTATTGTGAATGAATGGACATGATCCATTATTATATTATGTAATGTAAATAAAATAAATGTATTAAATGACTTAAATACATTATTAGAAAGAATCTAAGTTAAAATAAAAATTATATAATTGTTATGACAAAAAATATTAATGTGTTGGATTTGACACCAAACACTCAGATTTCATGTAAAAATTAATTATCATCAAATTGAAACAAAAGCTATATGCAATTATCAAGCAGACAAAAGTGAACAATTTATTCTAAATAAAGAAAGCTGTCAAATGAATAAAAGTCAGTCAAAATAGCCAAAAACCGTATTAACTACAAACATGTGGTAGGCATATAATATTGTGTGATTTATGGATTTAATGTTGCCAAAATGCAACCAAATTGCATTAGAAAGTTGAAATATAATATAAAGCGACTATACTAATATATTTGACTAACTTTAACATTGTAATAGTCGAGTTAGCAAAATATTTACCTATACCAGGTATGGCTGGGGCCAATCAACCAGTAAAAAAATATGTTTAACCAGTAAATCTGGCTAAATGTTTACAAAAATATTGACAAAAATAAAAGAGAATGGTACAATACTTCAGTATACCATAAAAACGGACAGGCTCAGTTGAAAATAAGATCAATTATGAAAGAATTTAACTTATAAGAGTGAGATTTGTCACACTATGAAAAAAGGACATCTCAGGCAAACCAATATGATGCTATGTTATCCTGCAATAAAAATAATATGTATAAAGAGTAACCAGGTATCACAAAAGACAGACAATGTAATACACTCTTAGTGTACACTAGTGAAATCCTATATATATTAAAGAAAGAGACTAATTATTGTGTTATAACATTGACAACAACATAGGCCATAGGCATGGACCATATAAAATTGAAATTACCTGTGTATTATATATGTTAAAATTTGTTTGTTTTGTTATAGGAAGATAGTAATATTATGTGTTCATGTTGTGGAAGAAACATAATAGTATCACAAAAATTTTTTGTTCTAAAAATTGAATTTCAATGGAAACAACCCGAGGTGAGAGTTGTATATTGAGTTATTTATTATAGTTAATTTATTTAAAAACCAATCATAATTAGTATCATTAGATTCAGTTGAAAACAGAGAATCCAAATGTAATAATGGCATGCAAATTGTGAGTACTGATGTAAAACTGTTTACAAATACCAGAGTAATTTTTGAAATATCCTTAGTGTGAAGAATAAGGAATTTGTTCTAAAAGCTTCGACGGAAATTAAATTTGTTCCATGACGTTCCATTTCTTTATTCTCGAACATTCTAGAAGGAATTTTTACACAAATATGCCGGAAGTTCATGAAAACAATCAGCCTGACACAGTATAAAAGAGAGACCAAATTCGACCAAAAAACACTTGAAGCTTGAAATCCAGAACAGACGCATCACCCACGACACTGATCAACGCAACCAAGGCGAAACCGAAGGCGAGAAATCGACACAAGACACGAAGAAAGGCTTTTCCCGTACATTGACAAATAGACTGACTTAACCTCTACAAGAATCTACGCCAATGTGTTGCTGAAATAGAGCAGCAACACGGCACATTTTAATAGAAATCACGCAGCCAGAACGTCAACAGCCCAGGAGGGACCAAAATTTTAAATAGAGAACCAATTCTGCTGTGTTCGCAAAGACAAACTGACTTGACAAAAAACTCCCATAACGTATTACATACACAAAGCCTTTTTCGCTACTACAAGGGTATCAGCACTGCGACGGCCAATTTGGAAACCAACGCGAAACAGCTGACCTGTAAGCGGCGGGATTCGAGCGAAAATCTACTGCCAAACCATTTCACAAAAAGTGCGGAAATTGTAAATAATCGCGAGATTGAAAAACTACCCGAGTGGTGTGTCCAGTGCGAGATTAATTAACCATTGGAACGTGAGTTATCAAAATTAAAGTCATTTTTTACCTGGTTACATTTGTCACACAGTTGTACTACACATGCCACACACACCTTCAAATCACTTAATTTTTCTTGTAAAGCATCTTATTGATATGTCTTGGTAGTTCAAAGGAGTCGCGTCCTGAGAGTAAAGATTTTTCACGTATTAAACTCATGCTTTTCAACTGAGTAAAAATTAAATATTTTAGCCGATACTTGATTGGAATAAAAACTTGTCAATAATAATAATAACTTAAAATTTTTTTGTAACTCTGCAATTTTATAATCTTTTCATGAATGTTAGTCCTTCAGACGATTTTTTTTAAGAATCATTAAACTTACTTTATTTTTTCAAACCAAACTGACTTGTTTATCTTTTTCATAGAATCAAGAATTCAAAATTTTAATTTTTTTAATAATAACATTTTTTTCTTGGAACAAAAGATTCCAAGTGGCGCCCACAAACATAGTAGATTAAGTTGTGTTACAGGACTACATCACCGCAAAGGATCCAGTCATCGGTAAGTAACAAAAAGTGCGCGGAGGTAACGCCCGACATAATACAACACTTACAAAACACACCCCTCTTTTTTATTTGATATAACATATACAAATCTTGGATAAGAGATTACTTAGCAATACGCAGACAACAAAATAATTACAGGAGAGGGTGAAAATGAGTTACAAGAGTGTGTTTATACCTCGCATACAATATACCAGAAATACAACACTAAGGTCTCAAATACTAAGACAAAAACAATGGCATTCATAGGGAAATCCCAGTAAAAGCTAACATTGTAATTGATAATAGTGTTCTGGAGGAAGCATCACATTTTAATTATTTGGGATGTGATGTCTCACGTACGAAGTACAACGATACCGAGAGTAAGTCAAATAAATTTAGTTATACCTGTTGAACAATAAGAGGACGACTATTGAAGAATAAAACGCATAGGGAGACACAGCTTAATTTCTATAAGGCCGTGACGGTGCCGAATTTAATGTATGGATGTAAAACATGGACTCTCCTGCAAAAAGATACTTTAAAACCACAGAACCGGAAGGTTTAACAGCACTTAAGGGATACTGTTTGAGAGAACATCTACGAAACGACAACATAAGGAAGGACCTATATTTACAGTTGGTTCTGGATAGAATAATAGACACGCAGAATTGGAAGTCTAATGTGGAACGCATGGCGGACACGCGTATTCGTAAACAAGCGTTTGAATATATCTCAGTGGGAACAAGAGGGCGTAGAAGGCCATAGGAAATAATGGTTGGAGAATATGAAGGCACAAGGGCTATAACCCAAGCCATGTAATGAAGAAGAAGGTCTGATTTAACAGTATAACCCTCCCCCCCCCCCGGAATCATGCGTAGTCATTTTGAACCTTACAAAACAACCCATTTAGATCAACATTCTACTAAATTTACTAAACTCTGCGTACTTTGTTTGTGTACAATGGTCAGTTTGTTTTGAACGTAACGTTGGTATGACTTTTAATTAAGCTAAAGTGTATCTACACGAATGTAGTAGTCTAGTTGTTTGTGAATATATGTATTTGTTTACACACTGTAGAGTGCGCTCTACAGCCTGCATATAACTTGATCTTACACAAGTATAGTTTCATCCCCCTTCCACACACACAACACACACACACAACGTCTACGCCAAACACGCTCGCGGTTTGTGTGTAAAATATAATTCATTACACGTTTCAAGTTAGCTGTTCGTTAGTTCACAGTTGATAAATAATGATCGTTATTAAATAAATTTAATCACGCTAACCCATGAATTACAGAAAGAAATAAATAAATTTTGTTTTCACTGAAATAAATATGATAAATTGTAGACAAATTATTCCACATTCCTTAATTAGTTTATTTAGCGTTTATATAGTTTTAACAGTTTTGTGCTTCTACGTGCAAATTTCTATGAAATCGATTTAAATTTAATATAACCCTTGGTGCCGTAAAACCATGCAAACGCCGCAAAGGTAGGCCGTCATTCATACGGTAAGCATCACATTATGCGTTATCTACGTATTAAGGGGCCTCGAGCGAAACGGTATTTGTTAAACAATCGCTGTTAAGGGAGCGCAACTTATGGAATATAATTTATTCGTAATATTAAATACCACACATTCGTAGTGTGATTCAGAATGATAGTTCAGAATTAGATAATTCATTCAGAATGTTTTAATGCTCATTTTAATCCTTATTTACTCTATTAATAAAATATTCTTAAAATTATATGTTTTAAGCTTGTTACTATGTTGACATGAAATTTACACAAAACAAGAAAATGTCAGGCGAATATTATAATCATTTGCAATGCGGTGCTTTAAGAAAATGTTGAAAGTAAACTGGGTGGACAGAGTTAGAAATGTGGATGGAATAAATGGAAATGTGGGCGGGTGGCTAGATGGAAGTAATGTCACAAACGAGGACGCGGGGTGTTGCAGGTATTTGGAGATAAGAGATTGGCTCAGTATCGAAGTCGTTGGGCAATCTGCCCCATCGAACCAGTCAGAGCAGACCAATTGTAGAAATAGATCGGTAAATAGGGAGATAGGCAGATAGAGCAGACAGATAGATGGACAGATTGTTGGGTAGGCATAGAGGGAGGGAGAGAGAGAGAGAGAGAGAGAGAGAGAGAGAGAGAGAGAGAGAGAGAAAGAGAGAGAGAGAGAGAGAGAGAGAGAGAGAGAGAGAGAGAGAGAGGGAGAGAGAGAGAGAGAGAGAGAATGAATAAACAGGAAAGCCTACAGGCAAGAAATTGTCTTTGAATATCTCCTTTCCATGAGCCGATCTTGTTGATTAATGTCGATTCAATCCTATGCCTTTATGGGTCAGACTGTATGAGCTAGGCAAGCTTTAGTAATAACTAGACCACACCCATCCCACACTTGCAATTTATCATGCTATGTTGTTATATGCAGGCTCGTCTCTCTCTCACTCACTCTCTCTCTCTCTCTCTCTCTCTCTCTATCTATCTATCTATCTATCTATCTATCTCACACACACACGCCACACAAACAGTGTGGGGCGTTAGGTGTAATAATCCAATGAAATGTAACATGCTATGGGTAGCCGTAATTGAAGAAAAGATACTGAAGATACTCAGAGAGGAAGAGCAGGGACAGACAAACAAAACAGATAGACAGGCGTATGGTGCAATTTTGGCAGCCCCTGTATTCTATATCCGGTATTTTATACAAGACTGTTATATTTCTGGTGCGAAAAATTATCAATCAAATGGTTGTTAAGGATTTCTGATACAAAAACAGGTTCAGTGAAAAGTATGGCATGTACACACTGCAGACCGATGAAGTGCTTTCGTTCAATTCAAATATAAAAAATATCTTTTTAACTGATAGCGTAGATAGTATACTTTCTGATAGTTTGAAACTGTTCTTGGAGCTTTCATTTTACATGTCCCAATCAAATAACTCAGTTTGCATAATGTAGAAAGCAAAGTTAATACTGAGGTGCCGCCTATTCGTTTTGTTTTCTTTCCGAGAGTCATAATACAGCAAGAGCCGAAAGAAGGTAATTATGACAAGCAAAAGCCCCAACTGGGAAGCTGCCTTAGGACGAAAGAACAATCTTCCTACCGGTTGCAAAACGACTGCTTTCCATATATAAGCTAGGCGACACAGACAGCGTAGTTACGCACAGACCTTTGGAGTCTTGTTAACTTGACTAATATTTTTCTACCATGAATTAAATAGAATTCACTCTGGTGTAATACAATCATTGGCGATACTAGAATTTGGCTTTTGGGAGAGGGTCCGGGGTCGTGTCGGCTTCATACATAACACACAAGTTAAGACTTATCAACATTGTTATCTTTAAAATGGCTGAAATCGATCCCATTAAAGTAACTGTTATAACACAATGAAAATATGCGGTCTTGAGACATTGTTTACTGGATGCTTATTGACTGAATTGTTTTTTCTATATTTCAAATTTCAAACGTATACACTGGTGCTGTGTAATAAACCTGTTGCCGTATTAAAAATAAAGAGTTACTACTATTTGAACGTTCACAGCTGAAAAAATAATTACAAATAGCTTAAAAATTAAGAGATTAAACAAATTTGTCAACTTTTTCGACCTTCTGGGGAGGAGGGGCGCTCCTGTTCCGACCTCCGTAAGGGTAGGAATGCGTGAATAACAAATAAGAATAGTATTTAAGTAATAGTGTTTACACTTTGCAACTCTGTCTCTCTGTATATTATAAGCATGCTCTTGTTACTCATCAAGCCCTGGTGTGCCGAATAAGACAGATGTATTTTTTGTTCCTAGCGACAGCTGTGGGTAGGCAGACCGAATCGTGACCTTGGCTCAATTGCAAAACCGCAGCACAGCTTTTGCGATTATGAGTCGGCAAAGAATACCAATTTTCTGACCCGCGTTAAGCAGTTTTCATGGTTGTTAATAACCTTATTAAAAAGACAAAATTTACAAAATTTTTCTGATTTTTGATCAGCAGATTACAAAATTTTATAAAACGCTATAAATCGAAATAGGCATCGCCGCAATAATTGGAATTATAGAATTTTATATTGAGGTATCTTGGTATCGATAATATGACAACCTCAAGTTGGAAAGCGAGTCACACAGGTAGTTTTGTGTACTGCTCCAATATGAGAGTTTTGGCACCGGTTGCTTCCCTGTAATGTGTGGTGACTGCAACATCTGTGCGTCTTGACTGCGTGCCAAACCACAGCGTGTACATTACCGCGTGAGTTTGACACGTAGGAATTAAATAACAACTCTTCCATTTTGGTTAGCGCTAACGGTTTATAAATATTTAGGGATAGCTTCAACTTTACAACATTATGACTATGAAGCTCAGAAAACTGCCTTACATATGACACAGGAAGACTCCTTACACGTGAATAAATTACAGTGTTGGCAGATTTGAAAAGGTAACGAAAATGATTAAACTCTCCACTTACGCTGTATCGGTAACTTCAGTAGACCACTTACAATTTTGTTATGTTTTTACTGGAACTGTGAGCTATGCTGTGTACCCTGATATGGTACAGACTGTTTTTGTATTGAAACAAAATCGAATTCTGGAATACTCGTGGCTGCAGATAAGATGTTGCGTTCACGTGAAACGATGTCTAAAATAATAACAATTTTGAATTGTTCAAATATCAGTTTAAGCACGTTTCCGGTGCATGCGTATGTGTTTGACATTCCTATAGTTGTGCAAGAGATTCGAGGGGAAGAGAGTAAGAGAGAGAAATTAATTTCATCCCACTTATAGACAGCCTAGACAAGTTTAGTTGAGAAGTAGTTGCTAAAGAGAACTTCTGAGCAAAGAACGTACTCAAATCGTCCTTGTTTATTAATAAATATAACAGTGAATTATATTTTTCATTATAAAATTATAAATTTTGTATTTTGTATTTTCCTTTTTTGGCACTTTTGTATACTGGTAACATAATAAAAAAGTAATTAACTAATTTAAAGTCAATTATTTATCAACAGCTGTTGAGCGTATATGGTATGCGTGTTATATATAAAATATTTTGACCACGTAAATAAGAAATTATAATGTAAATGTAATTATGTTTACTTAGTTGGTGATAAAGAATTCATTTTAGATGATACTTAATTACTTATTTACTATTTTTACATATGCATGTGACAGTACACATATCTGTCGAATCAATGAAATTGAAATTAATGGCAATTGTTCGATCTCAACAAAGAATATGCCTTTTGACAAACGTTTGTAAGATTTACCCTAAATACACACGACAATGCAGTCATAACAAAATTTTTTAGAAAGCACTGGAAGCTGGATCTCGTTTCCTGGTAGAGGCATATTAGAAATTGCATGTTAAGCGGGAAGCTTTCTCTGGTCTGTTCCAATTCATGTGATACCGTAGCTGTGAGCGGAGAAAGCAAAAACGGTTCTTTAAAGCGCCAGGCGTTGCGTTCTCTTTGCTTCGATGTCACTCACTTATAAGTGACGCTTGTAGTAATCCGCAAGTCGATAGGCGACCGCCGTTTCAAAGGATGCGAGCGCAAAGGTGTGTCACAAACGGTGTCGGTTTACTGTGTAGAGTGTAAAAGAAAAAAATGTATGTGTTTTACAAACAACTAAAATATTACAAAACATTTTGTTTGGAATAAAATCTAAAATTGTGAATTCGCGGTTATTTCCACAACAGTTTTGGTAAACGTTTGCGTAATATACATATGAGGTCTGTAAATGAAGTAATGAGACTATTTCAGTGAAACCTTTTATTTACAATCAACCTATGTCTAGACTCTATCGCCTTCGAAACAGTTCCCTTAAGAAGCCACACAGCACGGGTTTTCTACTCTTCATAGCAGTGCTGGAACTCAGAAACTGGAATCTCCTTCAACTGGTCGGTTACAGTTGAATGCTATAACAGCATTTTTTTAAAGCTGTCTATTGTACCAAAATGGTGTACTTTGAGATGGTTTTTTCAATCTTGAGAAGAGAAAGTAGTTACAGGAACTCAAATTACGTGAATAATTTGGCTTAGGAAAAGCAGGGATATTTTTCTTTGCCAAAAACTCATTAACCGAGAGCGCTGTGTGACAAGGTGAATTGTCATGATGCAGCATCCAGGTGTTCACGCTAAATTTCGTTTTCAAAAATTTGATAAACTGTACTGTGATTAAAACTTAGTTGTTCTGCGATAATTCTGACGGTTAACTGATGGTCAGACCTCAACAAGTCCCTGATTCGACCAACATTGTCGTCAGTTCTTGACGTTGATGGTCTTACAGAGCGTAGCCTACACGTAATTAATTCCCGGCTATCTGAAAATACTTTAAACCATCTGAAAACCTATGCTCTTGATAAAGCTTTATCTACATAGACCTCTGTTAATTTTTTAAAGTTTCAGTAGCTTTTTGCCGAATTTAAAACAAAACTTGTTTGCACAACGTTGTTTGTACTTGATGTCGTTCATTTTTATAACGCACAACAAAAATTCACTTCACGAAAAGCTTGTTTACGTTTCACATAGTAATACTAGACAATAAATATTAATACTCAATATCAATCATCTGCTTATCTAACCATCTGTGTTAATGGAAACCTTACAGTGTTGACATATTGACTGCTACGTGATTAGTCTCATCACTTAGTTTACAGATCTCGTATAGTTACGTTTAGTAAGACAGATGCGCACAACGTTTGCAAGACGTACATTTATCCATACGTGATTATGCGTAAAGTATACTATAACAAACGAAATTAATTTTTACATTAAAACATTACGTAACACACACATGTGGACTTTGCTTTAGGGAGGGCGTCTTTTAGAACAAGTTGTAAGTAGGTTATATTTTACTCTTTCTTTTATGAATTTGCTAACTGCTATAATTTTTTATTGTTCGACTAAGCTTTTCGTCATTACTGACATCTTCAGGTCTTAAACAACAGCTTAGGTTGGTTGCTTAAGACCTGAAGATGTCAGTAATGACGAAAAGCGTAGTCGAACAATAAAAAATTATAGCAGTTAGCAAATTCATAAAAGAAATAGTAAGGATGGCTGCTAATTTAAACAATACGAAGAATATATTTTACTCTGTTTACACGTTACATTTCAAACACTCATATTTCATACAAACAACTCTGTCCATAATTTTAATTAAAAATTCAGCTGACAATTTCTGCCAACACAGAGCTTAAGAATATAAAATTGATAAATCAAATTATTTTCGCAAAACCAATTTAAATTTATTTTAGTTTGCAATTATAATATATCTAAAGGGAACCGATTATGTTTACTCGTTGTAGACCTAGGGGGGGCAAGTGTGTATCAGTTAAATATACGCTTCGAAAACAGAGGAAACAAATTAGAAAACCTTCAAAACGGTAATAGAACAAAAACACTAGATTTCAGAACGCTCTCAACTTATTTTAAATCACTTCTTAAATCTGGACATTTCGAAAGCAACCACAATAAATTTTCTTCTTTCTGTAAACTCCTTTTAATAGCATAACTTTAAAATGTCATCATCACTACCACCACTACCGTCAACATTAATATTAATGATGAAACCTATCTAACCGATAAGAACAGTGACTTCGATGAAGACACACAGCTATACCAACTCCAACAAACAGTCACACTACCCTACATCCAAGGCACTGCAGATTGGATGTAGCTGAGCTCTAGAAAACACAACACCTGAACATCTACGTACCATACCAAATGGTGAGATCGCTGCTGAGAAGCTCGAAGGCATAACAAGGGTATATTAGTGGTGACTGCAACTGATCTTATCTCGGCCAGTCAAACCGTCACATAAGCCAGCGCGTCAGAGAAGAATGTATCCGGTGGACTCAGCCATGTGTTGACCCAGCTTACAAACCATGCTGGATACAATATCGATTTCAATGGGACTATCAACTAGCACCACGAAACTGTTGCATAGACGCCACCAAGGATCGGCCTAGGTAAAAGTTGTTTCTTCCTGAGTCATCAAAGAGGAATCAGTTTCAATACGACAGGGATGGATCTGCCAAAACTTTGAGTTAAGTGACAAAGCAAGATTAAACCCAATAAAAATACTCTTCCCTGTACTCTACGAATTTTAATTACAAATTCTAAGCCACTCCTTGATTGCGTCGTTTAAGAGTTTATCCCTTCTTCTTACCTCCAGATTGGCGTTAGATGCCTGGATATTTTTGAGTACTTAGAGTTCATGGGTCATGGTTCCATTTAAACAACAGAGCAGCTATAATTTTATACAGCTTTAAAGCTTCAAAATTGTGTCTTTTTAACTTTACACTTGTTTTTTTGCGTCGAAAGGTTAAGCTTCGTGACTGTCTTGACGTCAGGTCCCCATGGTAGGGGGCACGTAACGACCGTGGAATCTAACCGTATTTAACTTGTCCTGTTGTTTCGTCTTCTAGTACAAGGTTAAACCATGAGTAACAAAACCCTTTGAACATCTATAGACTTATTTTACTCGTCTCTATAGGATATTTCATTGTCTCTATAGAGCATTGGAATTGAATGTGATTTGTGCTTTTTTAAATTACATTATGTTCATTTGCCAGTGGCCGAAACTTAATTGTTAGCATAACTGTTTAGATAAACGTTGTTCTTTCTGCTCACTATTACAGACAAAGTAATAATGTGAAAATGGATCACACAACATAAGAATGAATAATACTTATGTTCTGTATTAAATACTGTATTAAATGTAGTAAAATTAAAAATCAAAACAAAATTTAAAAAATTATAACTAACACATTTCTCAAAATTTTATGGTTTTCTGAGTTTCTATTTATCCCATTAAAAAAATTTGCAACGGCTATTCCAAAGGCCAGATTTACGTTGTTCGTCCTGAATATTCCACCAATGTAATTCAAAGCAACGTTTCGATGTGCATTAATAAATTTTGCTTTTATATGTTACCATATGATACGCTGTCGTAACGCTGCAACATGTAGAGAACGTACACTAGTAATGACGTTAGCTTACACAACGCAGAGACTGCATTATGATACCGCGTTACCCCACCTAAGTGACAGCCTCAGATACCGCTGTGACAGTTTGGGTACACGTGTTGAAATGTGTCATACTCTACCGTGTACATTCTTATCTCAACTGTAAATGGCATACTTGAATTTGCATGTATACACAGGCACACACAGATGTCTATGCTTCTAAACATTACTACTGGCGCTTGGGGAGTGAAAAACCTTACTTATCTGTTTCCTCGTATTCTGAGATAACAATATATCAAAAGAAATTGTAGGCACACTTATACCAGCAAATGATATAAAAAAGACAGTTGGAACAGGTGAAGAGGTTTGAATATGTGGAAAGAAAAATCACCACAGATTGAAGGGTTGGTGAGTAAATAAATTGTAAGTTACATAAACGAAACCAAATATACACCACATTTTTAAAGTTATTGTAGTACGAAGGAAAGATATAAATCTACGAGTACAGATATTTTTTTTTTTTCTACCGACTGTGCTCTACAAGACGAGATATTGCCTCACACTCTTAACGAAACAAATGCAGACGAAATTTAGATGACGGGAGATGGGAAACGAATTAGGCATACGACTATCGGATATGATCCACTTGTTGAGGTAGAGAGATGCGCACTGTAACGGTTTGGTCACACAATGAGGATGGGTAAAAGCAAATTGAAGCTTATCATGCCCTCGTGCCCACACAAAGAGGTAGGAAGAACAACATTAAGATTTGACTAGATCGATTACATTGATTGAAACTATTAATATAAACCTGAAAATCATGTTACAGGTCAAGCGTCTGACTCAGGATGTAACGGAGTATCCAAACAGAGTTTTAACGGATGAAACTTAATTAATAGGGGCTACTGATGGAAAAATGAGGTGAAAAGCTCCAGTAATTATAGTAACAAGAAGAAATATAGATGAGCTGGATAAATTGTCTGGAGCTGCAGGAGAGAGAATTGGACAGAATATATGATATAACACACAGTGATAGAAAAGAGGCAGACAAAATTCAAAGGGTATAGAGGCAAAATTCGAAAACACTTAATAAACTAGAAACCACAAGGACCAACGAAACGAAGATGGCAGAAACTCTGACAAAACGACGAAACTAAAACTAAAGTAATTAAGTCTCAGGAGTTTGCCTCCGAACGATTCAAAGGGCAAGCGAAAATGAAAGAGTCATAGAAAGTCAAAGTAATGGTCAGTGGACAGTGCGGGATTAAATACAGTGTCAATCCACGTGCGATTATAAACCCACACATGCGCGCGCGCGTATAAGTTAACAAGACTAAATATCCTATGAATAAATTACGTGGTCTATATGACTCCCAAAACGGCGATTGTTTAGCGGATACTGTTTTGCTAGCGGTAGTGGGATCCCTTAATGCGAAGATAACGCAATGCGTCGATGCTTATCACTGCGAGTTACGACCATACCTTGCAGCGCCCTCTAGAGTTTTATACCGAGTATAGAGTTACATTTAATGAAAAGTGATTCAATTTGTTTCAAAATATTTATGTGTAAAATTTATAACGATGGAGAAATCTGTTGCTACACTTACGATATGAGAACGCGATTACTCTGCCCTAGGCCTAATATTGAAATAATAGAGATTATAAATAAAGCACAAGGTTTACTAACCATAAGTAATTTACACTTATTGGACTTCATATGGTGTTAAATCCAATACTATGGTACAAATAATTTTATTTATAAGACAAAATTAGTTTGATGAAATGGAGCAGTGTAGTACTGTTGAGCTGTGCTGTAGTTTCGAACCTATTTTGAGGTAACCAAAACAACGTCTACAAAAACTCTGGGTAACATAATGGTGCGTCTGAGACTGGCGGACGTCAGTCAGTGACAACGCGACATCTAGACTTAAAGATACTCAAAGGACTTTCACTACCAGGACACTTCACGTTGTTCATTGGAGACTCATTTTCTCTCGCCGTGGAGTGGTGTGAACGGCGCCACAGGAATTTCGATGTAATACTTGAGCAGAAACGTTCACAATATTTATGAGATCGTTAAATCTATCACAGAAACACACACACACACACACACACACACACACACACACACACACACACACACACACACACACACACACACACACAAATGGCCACAGCAGACACAGAAAATACAGCTGCTGCTGCCAGTCGTATTACCTACTTTCCATCTACAGTCCCTGTTTTCTGTTCTTATTGCGATATATAACAAAGATAGTACGATAATTGAAAGATCGTTAGGAGTAAATTGAAATAATTACACTTGTTTTATAGAATCGGAATAGCCAACAGAAGTAACCCTGTTGCACACAACTATAGTAAAAATTCTTGATTATCGCTTTCAAGTCTCACTGCTTATCATCAAATCAAAAATATACAACGATCTGATGCGATGATGAGTTGTAAAGTTTGAAAGCGCGGATCGGGAATTTTTACTATAGTGGTGTTTCGTTTGTGGTTATAACCTCTAACACAACTGTATCAATTAAAAAATTCGGAAACAGGATTTTGACAGAATTAACTGCAGAAGTTCACACGGAGATATACATGAGATAGAAATTTCATAAATAGGAAGAAGAATATGTATAAAATAAATTTTACACAGGACCAAAGTTAACAGTAAGAGTTGAAGGTGAGAAGACGAAAACCATAACAATAGTTTATATTGTCATCAGCATTTTAATTATTTATATTGGAGACTTGATATCATTATATTTTACAAAAACAAATAGACCAATGATTACAAGCCAGGTTTTTGTGATCAGGCAGTTATAGCAGGGGGCAAGGCGACTCACTGAAAATTATATTGTTACCAGTAGAATCCTGTTGTAATGTGTGTGCGTACGTGATTCTCAACGCGTTATCTAGACTGTGCCAAAAGTCGTGCGGCCGCACGCACAGTCTGCAAGGCCGCAACCAATTAAGTTATGGTGTTTTCTAGTAGCGTTGTTAATGCGTAGTAATGATGTTTATGGATATTCGGCGGGGTATAAATACAAGTTCTCAGCGACGCTCAGTTCCAGTTTTAGTTGCGATATATTCGAGTGCGGTTCGTAGTATTGTGGCGAAGTGTTATGTGTTTTATACCCGTGCGGGTCAATTGTAATACAATTGTGTTTTATATTAGTTGACATTTTATTGCGTGTGAACAATTTTTATTTGATTTGTTGTAAGAGACTATCTTGTTGATTACAAACTGTTCAATTGTGATAATTAAAGCTAGTGATTAGTGACGGTAATTGGTGTCTTGTATTTTGTTTTCCACTGTACCATACGACGATAAGTTCGACATCGTAACAATATTTAGAACGTTGCAAAAGATTAGGAGTGATCATTAGTTGAAAGGCTAAAGAAAAAATGTATAAACACTATAAATTTCATGATAAAGGAGTTACAGAATTACAGTATTCATTACAGTAGTTACAGCAGTTATTAAAGTAATTATTACAGTACAGCGTTGCAGTAGTTATTACAGCATTTTCTCTACAAAATTAAACAAGCTAGAATTAATATTTCTAATTAATTGTTTCTTGAACTTCTTCTAAGTCAAATTTTTGGAATATATGTTTTAAAGCAGACATTTGGAAAATGGTTCGAGATAACCGATCCTTGAAGGAATGTAGTAAGCTGTAAGACGACGGAAGAACGTCAACACGAAACGACTCTTCATTTTAGCCGCCACCACACTTATTGTCCTGTGATATCTGACAGTCGTCAAAGACGACCTTTTGAACTAATCTTCTGGGGACAAAGCCCGTCACAAAAAGATATAGACAATGAAACAATCGCCAGTGTGGACTGAAGTTAAGAATAAAGATTTTAGTTGGATGGAGAGGGAGAGAGGGAGAGGAATAGAGAGTGTGAAGGAGAGAGAGATGAGCGTGGTGTGTGTAATATGAGGCACATAAAGACAAAGTATAACAGTTTAAATTCTCTTTAAATTCGCCTTGATTTCTCTAGAATTCCTCTCTTCTTCTGTACACAAAAGTAATTATTTGGTTGTGTTACGTAGGTATAAGCATAGCAGGGAACTAAACAATAACCCTGTCAGGTTCTACACACACACAACCATGAATGTATACAGAGAATGACTGTGTAAAACTGTTATGTTACAATTATACACTACAGAGTAGACATAGAGTTTAATTTAGATGTAATCCGCACTATAGCAATTAAAACTTTACAGTGTAACCCGCGTTGTTGCAGGTATCGTAGTACCCTGGTACAGATTCGTTTGCTGGTATTTCAGCAATCCACGTGCATATTTTACATACGTACAGAGATTTTGCATTCCCTCCTAAGTTTTCTGCTTTACTAGTGTCAATCAATTATAAGGTAACTTACGTGTTAAAATTTAATAACGTTTTCTTAGCTTGTTGCCACTTGTTTTTAGCTTATCTACGTTTGTAGGCCTTCTTTATACCTTTGCATAATACTGTGTTAAATGACAACAGGCAGGTAAAATTTAAACCTCTAAATAACTCTGAATTTTGCTTCTACTTTTACGTATATACTCAAATTCTGAACGTCGTAAACGAAATGTGTTTTTATATGAACTAAACAATATGAATTGTATCTACCTACTGGGTTGTTGAAATTGTTATTGTTCGCATGGCTGTTAGGCCGTGCTCAGAAGTTGTCGTTACTGCCGCACGTTTCGGCCCCAACAACGGAGGCCATCTTTGTGTTTAGATCGGCACGGTGTCGACCAATTTACCTCAGAGATGAGAGGTAGAGACTGGGTTTCTGTCAATAACGACAAATATGGACCACGACCGCGGCTGATAATAATAATTCCAACAATGCTTAAGGCGGCCGTGAAAGCTTAAGAACTTTTATATATATATATATATATACATATATCTCCTACATTTGAAAAATATTATTAAATATCTAAATTATTCAAAACAAAATATGTGAAAGTATCCACGTTGCAGGTAAGGAGAATTTTTCCCTATAAACCTGACCATAAACGATTTTCACTTTTGAAGTAGTAAATGACTTTACGTACATTGAATCTTATGTTAGTAGTAAAATCAAGGTATTCAATGAAATAACTCAAAAAATAATAATAATGCGGGGATAGAGCTTACTTAGGCTAGTAATGTTATTAAGATCTAGTCTCTTCATGAGACTAAACTGAAAATGAACAAAGCAAATGATCAGGCCTCTAGTGACATACGTTTCCGAAACCTGGATTTCAAGAACAGTTGGTGAAAAGGTTCTGAGGGCTTTTGAAAAGAAAATTATTATAATAATCTTCGGACGAGTATGTTGTAACTAAGAATGGAGGTTAAGATATATTCAAAGAGTATGTTGTAACTAAGAATGGAGGATAAGATATATTCAAAAAATGGACCCTATTATAAAGCAAGGAGACATCTTCCGACCGATTTACAAACTCCATAAGAATAACCTGGATATAGCATGTAGAAAGAATGGACAAATGGATAACGAATAGGCAAATAAATGAGCTAAACGCTATGCAACTCACCGTCTGTGGCTTAAGTAAATGTCTTTATACAATTGACATGTTTCGGGACACTTGTCCCATCCTCAGAATATTGAAAAAAGTCTCTCCATACCATCATACGAAGAGACTTTTTAATATTCTGAGGATGGGACAAATGTCCCGAAACATGTAAATTGTATAAAGACATTTTCTTAAGCCACAGACGGTGAGTTGCATAGCGTTTAGTTGATTATAAAATACGTGGCTTGGACTATAAGCGGATTTATTCCATTAACAATATAAATAGATGAGGGCGGAAGACGAGGCAGGCCAAGAAAACAATGGCAAGTCGACGTGGAAGAAGACCTGACTAGGACGGGTGTTAGCTTGTGGAGGATCAGGGCACATGCTCGGACTATCTAGACGAAGATAATATAGGATCAGGGAATATATTGGTCTGTAGTGCCGGATACGTGTGTATCTAAATTATATTTTACTATACTTTTGTATTTATAAAGATAATTTTAACACAGAGATAATTTTTGAAAAGATAAGTAACCCTTCCACCTGTATTATTCTTTAACAATCGAGCAGTCGACTAAATTGCTTATAAATTGTTTTAATAGTTATAGTAATTTTATAAGATAAATGTATTTTTTCTGTGAATGAGTTTCCCAACCACTGCTTTACTATTAAGTAACATCAGTACAAATTTAAACTGTACTAGCTCAATTGCTTTTTCAAACGACTAAAGGTCACGGAAAGACATAATCTTCCGTCCATTGCAAACGTAGGCGAGATAATAACGCGTTTGAAGTTACGAGGAATTGTTTTTCCGTGGCGATCCTTTGCCCACGCAGAATTCGTGACGATGACTGTTGATGAGGGATTACGGATGCTACTAGCCACAATGAATAATTCAGATTACAGTTCACATAATGAAAATAAAAAGGATTAAACTTGACGTTGTGAACAATCAAATATTGTCTGACCAAACCACCTTCTTTGACCTTTAATGCTTCTGCTGTTTCTTGGGTTGTTATTACTTTCGTTACATGATCCTTACATGTTTAATCCTTCCGTTCTTACATGTTTATATATATTTACATCCTTACAACCTTACATATACTTTCGTTTATTTCTTAAATATTGGTATTAACAACATTACATCGCTAGACCTTTGGGTTGCCGACGCAGTGTTTGTTTCTGAGTGACTAGGACTGTCAATTTCTATTCGTTCAACTTCTCAAGAATTTGTATCACAATCATTGTCATTATCTTCATCCTTGGTGCCATAAGCCAGAGCTGAGTCTCGATCTCATCCAGAAGGCTTCTCCAATGTTTCCGATCTGACGACATGGCTCTCCAGTCTCTCAGTCCAAATAGTATTGCATCATTGCTAACATCGGCAATCCATCGTAGATTATACTTGCTTGTTTCCCTTTATCCATCCAATTTCATCGTCAAAACGTACGTCGGAACTTCATCCTCCGTCATCCTCATCAAATGTCCAACCAATCTCAACTTGAAAATTTAATATATTTGACAATGTCTACATCCCTCTAGTGTGGGTATAATTCTGATTATAACATATCTGCTGTCGCACCACTTGTTCATACTGGACCATAAATTTTCCGTAATAGTTTTCTTTCAAAAATGAGAAAGTGTGTTTTATTTATTTTGGTAATCTTATATATTACTGCTCCATACGTCGAGACGGATCATATTAAAGTTTTACAGAGGGTGCATTTTGTTGAGCTTGATATTAATCACCATTATCAGTCAAACATATCATTTATTTACTGCTGAGTTTTGCTGTCATTTATAGTATCACTATTTGTTGCCAATAGTATCTTAGGACACGTTTAATAAATTTCAATGTTCTTAAATTTATAAACAACTATGTAACTCTGACCTTTGTATACTGACTTTGTGACGTTACGTAGTTGATACTTTAATGTTGAAAAAGAATCAAAGTGTCATTATTTACACTTAATGACAACCTAAGTGTTGACAACGTAAGTGACTTAGAAAACAACCTAAGTGTTTCTGTTTGAAAACGCCCTAAGGTAAGCAAAATATGAAAAATAATGTAACCACAAATTCCTGACAAAATTTGGTGAAATATTGGTAACCTATATGAGGTGTACTTAGGACGATTTCGAGAATATTACCTGTCTGCGGACTGGCTGACTGAATTAGGACGCACTGATCCAATTGCTTTGACTGTTCCGATTAATAGTATGGTAGATGGAGCTTGATTATACATACAGCATTGGGGCTAAAAAGCTTCACGGCGCCCTTGAAACTGATTGTATCTGAACTTTAGAACTGGCGTAATTAAACTTAGACCACATTTATGAACACCTATACTCCGCATGCCCCTACACAGACTTTTCCGCTGATGTTCACCAAGTAGTTCTTGGTTTTCTTCTTCTTTAGCTTTCCTCAGGGTTCTACTCCTTTTATTTTAAATAAGTTTTAACAAAGCATATTTTTAAGCAAGAAAAACGGAGTGACTGTAATAACTATAGTGGAAAACCTTTGGTTGATACTAGATACAAAATTCATGCAAGGATCAATAAACCATCGGCTGCAGAATATTTCCGAGGTTCTTGCTGTAGAAGAACACAACGGCTTTAAGAAGAGCACATCTTGTACGACAATGCTTTTATTATTACATAGATAATTGAGAAGCATCATGAGTTTAATAAAGAAACGCGTGTAGCTTTCGTTGACTTTGAGAAAGCCTTTGATAGGGTAGATAGAAATTGCTGCGGCAAATATTAGAAGAACGGGGATACCCGAAAAATTTAGAAGAACGATACAAAGATTATATAACGGAATAAGAATAGCTGGTAAAACAAATTGTAGGATATCTAAACAAGTATCTGTCAAGCAAGGTGTTATACAAGAGTGCAGTATATAATCTACACTTTTTAACATTTATGTTGACGATCTGGTAAGGAAGCGGAAACATCTAATGAACCGTGTACTAACTTACAACGAGACAAATACTTGAATGTGATTTTGTTTGTTGACGACTTGTTTGTACTTCAAAATACAGAATCTGATTTGCAAAATCTGTTGTTAAGCTTCATTAAATTTGCAAGCAATATATTATGAAACTGTCCATTATAAAAACAATGGTAATGGCATTTCGAGGCATGGAGACAGCAAGAACAAAAATAATGATTAATGATTGAATTCTAGATCAGGTGAGCTATTTTAATTATTTGGGAAATGATATTGGCTATGATAGGAATTATAATATTGATGTTAAGTTAGGTAAGTTCCAGAGGATCTTTGGAACAACCAATCTTATTTACTGAAACAAGCTGCGTCGGGATACAAAATTAAAGTTCTACAAACGTATAGCGGTCCCTGTACTGACATATAAGTGTGAGTTATGCAGTGGGTTAGCATAACTAGTTAGAATGAATCACGCAATGCGCCAATAACTGGAAAATTCCAGGTGCATCACAGTCATCTTGAAGGTTCCAGAAAGCTTAAGACAGGTCGAGTAACAGGTGTAGTACTTTCTCGGCTTATCTAAGAATAAAATGATGGTATTCCTTATATATACAGCGCGGATGCGGTTCAGTCAGGCAATTCTGCGAATTGTTTTACTAACAACCAACCAAACAACAACAAGACCGTAAAATACAGACCTAGAAAACGGAGTTCTTACGAGTAGTTAAAAGGTATTCTAAACTTTACCTATAAGAGATGGCTATGGCAATAAGAGATGAGTTACATGTTTCAACTTGATTGAAAAATTAAAAGTTTACAAACAACGGTGGAAAGGATACTTAGAAAGAATGTCAGGTTTCAGAATGGCTGAACAAGTCTAGAAGTACAAACTTGTAGGACACAGGTGTACGGGTATACCCAGAAAAGAGATGGCTGAAATATCTTTAAATGCGGAACAGGCAGCTCCTTGACTATGCCGTCTTCCTTGACTATGCCGTCTTGAGAAGGTGGTGGATATTTTAGCATGACAGATAATCCACTTAAATCAATTACCAGATGATCATTAGTAAAAATCAAGTATATGGAATATCCAAAAAAATCCAAATGAGAACCAAATAAAAAGCACAATAAATTACCATTATAACTAGAAAAAGTAAACATAAAAGAAAAAATCTGCAACTAATATGAATGTACAACAAAGTAAAACCCCAGAAAACTAAAATTAAATTAACAATAATGCCAAGGTAGGATAGGAGTAGGTAAGGAATCTACTCAAACCAAGTAAACAGACCAGTATAAACAAAAGTAAATAATAACGAAATGGTACTGAAGAAACCAAGAATGAAGAAGGAAGATATCCAAAACAAACAAAGATACTTAATGAACAGGGACAAGTGAAGATCGCATAGAATATAGGAAGTAGAACACGACCAATACCCAAAAGAAACCCAATAGGGAGAAAACAAAAACCCCAAAGGAAATTAAATGTCACTATAGAAAGTGTAACACCCCAACAAACCATAAACTCATGTAAAACTAATAAAAACAAAAGTGTTTAAAGTGCTAAGTAGAAGTGCACCCAAGAAAGTTATTTTATAATTTAAATAGACAAATCATAACAGTTCCCCCATGGTTAAACAATTTGATATTATAAAACTATGAAAGGACTAGTGATAGTATCAAGAAATAACCAGGGACAAGTGCAAGTTATTAGATTATCATAAATAAACTTTGAGAAGGTACATGAATTACTGCACATTTAAATAACTTTAAGTGTTTTTTATAAATAGTATTATGAATGATATTTAATCAAATAATATGGTGGAGGAGGAATGAATACTCTTTCTAATAAAATGCCACTGTTTATATGAGGACATTCAATGGAATAAATAATATAAATAGATAGCTTGGAGTTAGTACATAAAGTGACGGGGAATACATCCCTAAAATTAAGAAAAACAGATAAGACTGAAACCAAATAGTTTTAAGGGAGTGTAAAAAATTTAATGGAACAAAATGTTAGGTTCCAATTTCCATATGAATTCTATAAATAAGATTTAGAAATAGAGATTAATCCTTGTATTTATAAAATGTTATTTTGTTTAGTAGTTTGAATTAGGAATGCCATATCTGAATGTGTATATCATTCCTATATAATACAATATTTTTTAGAAGTTACTGTAAGTAATCAATACAAAAAAGGGTATGATTCTAAATACCAGATTTAATATCAAATAATTGTTATGTTTTAATTGTTTAAAATCAATACCAAAAGTCATAGTAGTAAAAGAAGAAATTATTAATGAATATTATATTAGAATAGAAGGTCAGAAAAGGGTATTAACTAACTGTATTATTAAAAACTTTGTAAGTAACAACAGATAAAATCTATGCCAGATAGTAAATTTAGACTACATTATAATTGACAAATCTAGTCCTATAAACCAACTAAACTGATGAAATTTATGTAAGATAAACCCACCATATAGTAATACAATGTAACTTATACTTTATAAAGATATTGTCAGAAAATAAGTAAAATTATAAATAAAAATGAAATGTATTAACTACAATTTCAGAGGAGGAGTCATAGATAAATGAATTATATTTAAAAACAATAACTAATGAACAAAATTGCAAAAAATTAAGGAAAGATAAACAATTATATCAATCTTAGATTCAGTATAATAATAATTATATCAGAGAAAATGGCTATTATCTGAACAAGGACAGGAAACACAAATTTAAGCCTACTTTTCCAACATGAAAGAAATATAACTTTTTTAAATAAAAACTTTGTAAAACTATATTAATTAGTATCAAAATAAGCAAAATGGATTAAAGAAACCGAATATGTATTTAGTATTTCATATAGTTAAATAATAACGAAAATATTTTCCGTGTATAATGTATTCAAATAAAATGTATGGGAAGCTAAGATAATTTGAAACAATGTGTGATCTATATTAAATTGGCTAAGAATTTCAGTAGACGAAGGAAATGAGAACAGTTAATTATTATCCGTTGAAGCGAACACTTAAACGAGGTTTTGCTCCGTATAACTTATATTAATGGCGTGCGATACTTAAATCGAGTTCAGTGCAAATTTTGTAATTTTTTTAATTTGGAATTTTAACTTTAGAAGCAGTGAAAACAAACAATAAACAGTAAACTACAGATAAACAGGACCACATACGCCTAAATAATTGAACTAATACCACTACAAATAAATTTTACGGACGAAATAAAAAGGGTTATATACGACACATTTAACCAAAGTGAAATAGACATAATAACACACATTTACACCAAGTGAACTAATAAACACTACACCAGGAACACTCATTTAACTCCAGAACTAATATCCACAATTGCTGAGACGAAGAAACAGTGAAAAGACATCTTTATTGTAAGAAATATTCGTCGAGGTGATTGACATTCAACTACGCATACTTCTGTCGGCCATTTTGATTTTCCCAGCATTCTATTCGAGGTAGCATAAATGAACGTCTAGTCTGCATTGGTTCGAATATTATACTATATAAACTTTCTATATTGATTAATAACTTTGTAATTGTTAGTTTTAAGACATTTTTATTGTAAATGTTATACTTTCTTGGCCCTACCCTTCTCTGGCTATTTTAACATAACCGTTAAAAGAACAATATTTTATATACACTATTAATGTAAAGTTTTTGTCGACCGGCCCTGAGTAACGAGTCGATACTCTTGTCAACAATTGATTATTATCGATATTTTTAATAAATTGTTAATAAACACTCTAATTATGCAAATTGGTTGAATTTTACTTTAAATATAATTAAAGAATAAGTTAATTCCAGAACACGGACTAACCGAAAGGCGGTATTTACGAAAATAAGGAGCATATTGAAGAAGAAGAAGAAGAAGAAGAAGAAGAAGAAGAAGAACCGTCTATCGACCAGTACCGGAGTTAAACATATCAACACAGAAGTTATTCATAGAAAGTGACACCACAACACTAACAACCATAATATAATTAATTTTTTTATACCAGACAATAACGAAAATTATTTCCTAAATACAGATAACAAAAAACCCAAAACAAATATTTTTTCAGAAAAATCAAAAATTTTTTTTTTAAATAAATTTTTTTTTTATTTCAAGTTTAACAAATTAAAATTATAACATTATTGTTTTGTAATTACGTTACAATATGAACAAGTCCTTTTTTTGTGTTAAAACAACTTTTTACTGATGTTATTGTCGACAACAAACGTTTATCCCAAACGAATAATGTAATATCTTCAGTTATAGAAACCAATGACATCAACAGTAATATTAATAAATATTGGATCTCAGCCTAAAAAATGAGTTGAAAGTTCCGTTCACCCAAATCTACCAGCTGAAATATCCACTTCCATTTCGATTTATTACATTATTGTGAGATTATCTGCCAGTGTGACTAATCGATCGCCGTTTCATTCTTTTTGCTTGAGTTCAATAGGATAATGATTGGTCAACTAACATAGTTCTTCGTTGAGTATCAATCTTTGCATCTGTAGCTCCAAAGCGAGTTAGATCTTTGTAGCAAACTCAAACTAACATATAATTAATCAAACAATAATGTAGCCAATAAAACTTATTCTAATAAAAAAAGTTGAAAATAAATATTTATTTCTTGTAGTTGTTTTTTATTTCAAGGATTATGCCTTGCATCTTGATCCGGCTCCACAATCCACCTCGACGAACATTGCATCTTCCGAAACGTGTACAGTGGACAGCTAACTTTGGCAACCTGTCGCCTTACAATCTTACAGTCGCTTAAAGTAAAGAAACTCGTTTTACTAGGAGAAAATACCGACTCCTCCAGAACAGCATCATTGCTTAGTTGATGTTGAGTTGATGTTAAAAATGTTACAATATTACAATGGAGTAGACAAGAAATCTCCAAACAGAATAGAGCATACATGACTATGAATGTTTTGCCAACATTGATTATTAACATTAAAATGTACACAGACACACTTACCTAACACGGAAACCTAACGATTTATATAAACTTTTTCAACATTATTAATGCAGGTAGATGCAATGGGTTACAAACTCCAGGCGGTTGATTTTCTAATTCAGATTATAAATAGTATTTAAATGCAAAAATTATTTGTTTCGACTTGATTGCTACCATTTTATACTTACTGATATTAAAGCTGATTACTGTAAAATCACAAATTCCTAACTGTTAATATTATTGATATTTACTCTACTGCCACGCATGTAGGCCCATATATTATAGAGGTAGTTCAAGTTGCGCTTTCCATATGGACCTGTAACTACACAGACTCTAATTAGATTCAGTGAGTTGTTCTATATCCGTATGTTCACGGTATCTGAAATTTATTTCAGCGGTCGCTATGGTTACTGTTGGTTGCCGTTACAGGGGTAATAATTCTCCAACTTCTAATGAGAACCCCGTGTAACACAATTAGTGTATCCTAACTGTAATGGTACTCGGAAGTTGCACAATAATCATTGCTAACATACAACACTAAATTCCACATTTTCCTTGAATGCCACATTCCAATTTCTCATATTCTCCAGTACAGCATTTGATAGAAATTCCCTTGTCGTCTAAACTTTTCGTTCTGCTTTTGTAATAAAATTTTCTCTTTATCTATCACTTTAATTTATATTAAATCCGAACTAAATTAGAAATTTTGTATGCACGTTAGTTATATTTAAAAACTAAAATCTGCAGCAGTTGGAAACTTAAATGGGAATGTTGCTGCAAATAGTATATTGTTTGTAGTTGGTCAAAGTGTTCTGCAAGAAACGTAAGATGAATTAATTATAAACGACTGTGTTTCAGGTTTATCGAATAAGCCAGGAGTATAACATGACACTTTCTCTGCCTAAACCAAAGTGATGGTATCCCCTACGGGCAAAGTAGTGGTAGACGACTACTGTTTTGAGAAAATACGGGATATGCAGTATTTGGGATGTAATATTTTGTGGTGTCTACACACAGTTGTAAAGATTGGGTAACTTTATGTCAATATATAAGGCTATTCAAAGAACATTAGAAAATAAAGTTATACCAGAAACCAAGACTAAATTTCACACGATTATTGTGGTATCTACTCTGCTCCACGGTGCAGATGTAAATGGTGGAGAGACTGCGATGTAAATAAAATGTCCGCGGCAGAAGTGAGGTTTATAAGAATGGTCAATGTATGCTTACACTTCGATATGCTTTGCCATGAAGAAGTACGTAGTAAGGTTAAGGTGTCCCAAATGTTTGGAAAAGTTTATTAATATAAGCATATATGGAGGTAAGAATACGTTCTTCACATGGAAAACGATTGTATACCAAAGGACGCACATTTTAATGCTCCACTGGGTACTGGTAAAATAGGAAATCCCAGAAAGCGATGGTCTGATTTTTAGTTAAACTCATAATATTTGTAAATTAACAATTTAAATTTACAGTGTATATAACGTTTCTTAACCTGTAACAGGTGTTTACATCTACTATAGTATGAAAGAAGAATAAAAGATATTTTGCAATTCGTCCACCTTTGAGAGCTGTGTAGCAGCAAAGCAACATTTCTGTTGTTAAACAGTCATCAGAATAAATTACATAATAACTACATAATAATTACCGCTTGAGTTGTAAAATACTCTGTCGTAGTGCGATAATCACACTACGATTTTCGTAACTGCGGTAGAGTCCTAAAATTAGACTTACATGAAAATTAGACAAAACAGTTTCTACGAAACAACGTTTTGTTTATATGTTCCAAAACCTTTGTCTTATTACTGTTGACTATATAATTATATGCCTTCGGAAATTATGTTTAAAGACAGTCAGTATAGAACGAAAATGATCTAGAATTAATTTATTATGTCTTGAATAAGTTATATAAATTTAAAACCATCGTACTTAAATATACACTTACTATACTTTAAGCGTATGAAGTAATTAACTTTTTCTAATTTACAGAATTGTTTGCTACTAATATTCTACATAGTTTCTAAATAGTTTTTCACCCCCAAAACAAATTAAGAACTGGAAAAATTAAAAATAAATTGTCAAATATGGACGTCACTTAGGTAGATGACTCAAACCCTAAAATAAAAAAAGTTTGTAATTAACTGGTTCTTTGTCTGCACATTATTAACAAAAATAAAAGTTACTGTCGTACATCACTGTATTTTACCAACACATATGTAGATATCAAATGATAAAATAGGGTGTTTCCTAGTTCTCATTATACAAAAGCAAATTCTGAAATGTTTGGGCGTAAGAAGGTCAACACTATTAAAAAATTGGCTACCTTAATTCTTTTTACGTCATGGAAACGACTTCGAAAGGAATGTGCAGTGAGTTTTGTAGCTTGTAAGGTTTCAAACTATAACTCACGTCGGTACCGTAGAGTGTTTGAAGAACTATTTAAAGGTTTACCAGTTTAATTAGACAGAAAGCGTACTTGACAGAACGCCTTCTGGTAGGCTGTTTGTTAGCGATGAATCAGTTGAAGACATTTGAAGCAGTTCCATTTTCAGCTGAAGCAGTTGACGTATCGTAAATATCCTCGACAGTTTATATTTCAACAAAACTACAGTCTATGTAGGTTTGAAGAAACGTCTGGATCATGCTGGTTATAAACTTAATTTATTGCTTGAGATTTGCCCAAAAATGATAAATGTTTTGTGATGTCATTTAAAGGAAAATAGATATATATGCAGTTTTTAGATCATGAAATTTTCAGTGCTAAGGCTGCCTTATTAGTTTCAAGTTAATAGACACAAGTTAATATGTTGGTCTAAAGTTCTTTACCTGTGTCTTTCTCGCCCTCAAGTTTTTATGTAGTTGGGGCTCACTAAATATTATGTGGTTTGAACCGTCTTTTTTTAGCAAGGCGGACTATAATTTTCCAATATTTAGTCTATTTGACTTACCTCTACTCACTCTATTCAGTTACCTCTATTACTCTATTCACTTAGTATAGTGTAATGTTATTCTAAAAAAACAGTACTGCTACACATTATACCAACTCTTGAAGCACTTTTTTGATGAAAAAATTTATTTGCTGGGTTGAGATGACAGCCAAGACCTTTACAATATTCCAAATCAGAGTCTATGATTTTCTGTTTCCCGGATTTGGTAAGTGGGTTTGCAGAACTAATTCATAGCATTTGATGTTAAAAAACCAAGTAAGAGAGTCTCTACAGTCCGCCAAAGATAATGTCTTCTGTAATATTCCTTTATAAAGTATTTTTTATTTACATTTATATTTCATGTTATTAATACTTTTGGATTAAAAAACATTCGATTTAATGCTGCATCATGACTTAACCAAACCGTGTGTTTCTCTTTCCATTTCCTGGAGATGACAGTTACTAAAACTGTCACAACAGAGCAAAAATACAAATTAAATAAATATATTCTTTAAAATAATAACAATTGTTTTACATGTTGCAACATTATTGAATTAATTTTTATTTTGTTCTATAACATAATTTATAATCGATTTATTCTGTAAATTTTATTTGTGTAAACGAGTGCGATCTTCGTGCAATCAGGATCGTGTACATTGGACTGTGTTATCAGTGTCAAACACCCTGACGTAGGTCTCCCGCTTACTATCAGTGACAGAAAATGAATTGGATTTACAATTGTTGCATCTGTTAAACCTTTTGTTACTAAAAACAATTGTTACTTGCTGTCAACTGCTCTCAAATTGAAACGATAATTTTAAATTATTACTGAAATTTAATTTTATATCACGTTGGAAGAACAAAGAGTAAAATAATTTTTTCTTTTGGTAAAGAAAATTTAAGAAGCGCTAATGATGTAGTTGACAACAAATCAAGTCCTTAAAACGTCAAAAAATATTACCGGTACTGATTTCAACATTAGACCATAATTTAGGCAACAGATTAAGCTGAATAGCCAGGTAATTTTGACAAGTAGTAGAGTTGATCGGCCTGTAAAAACCTACCAACTTAGATGTTTCATCTGCTTTACGCAATCGTCTGAAACTATGCCAAAGTTCAAGTAGCGTTCTGCACTAGACGGTTAGATGATAAGATCGAGATACAGTCTCAACATCGAGGTATTATTAAAACGGCTGTCTTTCTGTGCCCTCAGAGCTGCGTTTCTTATAGTCTATGTAATTTTTCCGCATCATGTATTTCTTCTTAATAGTAGTTTCAATCAATTTTTTCTTGCCACTTACACTCCTCCTATTTCGGTTACAATTTTTCTACCATGTAATCTTGCCCAGTTTCCTCCACAATCACATGTAGATGCTTTCTAAATGTTATCGTACTAACTCTTGCATTTCAATTTTGTATCCCAATGGTGCATCAACTATTGTACACCTTTTAAAAAGCGTAGCAAATCTCTTGTTTAACTTTACATTAATTTGTATCTTAGACAGAAAACCTGTGTTGTTTCTTCTCAAGTCTAGGTTGATTATTGTATTCGTCCTACAACGTCTATTCCACCTAATAATAGTTTCAAGTTATTTAGTTAATTATATTCCGACTATAGAGCAGGTGTCACATTTCCGCTATCTTGGCTGTGACATTACTTGTAATATGGATTATAATGTTGATTACAATTTGGCTTAGTTTTAGTATGTGGCACATACAATATGTGGCACAATTCGTCGAGTGCTTTCATAAAAAAAAAGAAAAGAGACTCGACTAAACTTTATGAAGTGTTATTGTATGATTCTGAAAGTTAGATTCCAACGGTAAAATATCTGAGTTGGATGCAGGCATCGTAAACGAGATTCTTGCGATCCGTTAAATATTGCACACCAAGAGATAGACTCTACAGTGAACACATTAATAAAACGTTAATAATTGTTAATACCCAAGATCGTGTTGTAGAGAACAAAGAGAGATGGACTGCTCATCTGAATAGGATTCCAGATAGCAAGTTTCTGAAGAAAGTTGGACAATACATGTCTGTTAGGTAACGAAGTGTAACAAGACTTGGTAAAATAGACAAATTCCTTAGGGACCAAAACAAGTTATTCTTCTATTCCCTGATGAAAGGAGAAGACGTTATTTTTGTTCTATACTTAATTCGTTTCCCACAAAATGTATACTGTTTTTCTCTGAGATGCTATTTACTTTAGCTTTTAAATTGAAGACAACTCCTCATCTATTACACATTTTCTGTATGTAAATATCTCAGAATCGGCTTTTTTCTCCGATGTAAAAGCCTGATCAGCTCATCTTCCAATCATTATGGCATCCACTTTTTTAATAAAAATTAATACATAAAATGTTTTACTATTAGTAATAACAATACTTAAAACACTAACAACTAGTGTTGTTTCTTCACCAGTAGATAATTACCGAGCTTCTCATCTTCTAATCTTTCTGTTACTTTTGATACTGTGCATATTTTTTTTACAAATCTTCTTTCTGTTTATAAAATTTCTAACAAATTTCTTTTATATCAGCATGTGCACTTGTGCAATTCATTTTGTCAAAAGTCTATTCCGAGTGTAAAATACATGCATGTTTTCAATTTGCTCCTAACGATCTTTTTATTATCATATTATTTTTGTAATATATCGCAATAGAAACGGACAACAAAGATTTCTGATAGAGTGTCGGTCATGGAACAGTTAGCTACAGGAATATTTGCTATGTATGCTGTGATGGCGGTCATTTGTGTTTGTGAGTGTGTGTCTATGAATAGTTTTTAATAACACCTCTTTCCAGCTTTAACGATCTCACTAATATTGTTAACGTTTCTGCTCAAATGCAGCATTTTAATCTAATCTAACGTTAGATTAAAATGCTGGTGACACAGTGCACACCACACTACCGCAAAAGAGAATGAGTCTCCACTTAACAACTTCAAGTGTCCGGGTAGTGATTGGTGTCGTCTGCTTTTACGTCTAGATGTCGTGTAGTTACTGACTGAAGTCCGCTACTCTCAGACACACAATTCTGCTGCCGGGAATGTAGGTGGACGATGTTCGATCATCTCGAAAAGAGTCGAAACAACAGCACAGCTTGAATGGTGAACGCCAATACCAAGATATCTGCCTACGACTCAGCTACTCCCTTTCATTTTAAAAAGATGTTATCGTGTAATATAAATAACGCGTACTACACTATTGGATTTGTAACCACATGACGTCGAATAAGTATATAGTTCTTATGGTTAGTAAACCTTGTGCTTTACTTACAATTTCTGTTAATTCAATATTACCTTTAGGGTATTCGCGTTCTCATATCGTACGTGTAGAAACAACATTCGCTATCGCTTTTACTCATAAACATTTTGACACAAATTGAATCGCTTTTCATTAAATGTAACTATATATTCGGTATAAAACTGTAGAGAGCGCTGCAAGCTAAGGTCGTAACTCACAGTGATAAGCATCGACGCGGCGCGTTATCTTCGCATTAAGGGATCGCACTACCCCGCCAGCAAAACAGTATCTGCTAAACAATCGCCGTTTTGGGAGTCATATAGACCACGTAATTTATTCATAGAATATTCAATCTTCATTAACTTATACGTATGTGTGTGTGTCTGTGCGCGCGGATCGACACTGTATTTAATCATCTCGCTCTGCCCACTGCTATCTGACCATTATTTTTGATTCCTGTGACTCTTACATTCTTTACTGTTTTTGAATCGTTAACAGACACAATATCATCGCGTTAATATACTTATTTTTAATTACGTTCTTTCGTAAGGATTTTCCTTCCCATTGCTTTTTTTGGTTTTAAAGTCATTTTCAATTTT
This sequence comes from Magicicada septendecula, assembly GCA_034769895.1. Classification (NCBI taxonomy): domain Eukaryota; kingdom Metazoa; phylum Arthropoda; class Insecta; order Hemiptera; family Cicadidae; genus Magicicada; species Magicicada septendecula. The sequence continues at coordinate 322,399,780 of CM068375.1, forward strand.
TGTATGTCGTCTGCCTGTGCTTCTTAGGACACACCAATAAATTTGTTCTCCATTTCCGCAGTTATGGCAAATCCGCCTCATACTCATAAATTCTCTAATTCGTTTGTTTCTCAGCCTCTTGTGTCTGACTGAATGTTCCGCTTAGGAATCCACCGGTTAACTCTTTTCAAGGCTATTCCTTCTTGTTATTCCCTGAACGTTAACTTAAAAATCTCAACCCAACCGACTGGATTGTAGTACAAGTTCTAGTGTTTAGCATACACCTTTGCTTTCACATAAGCAACACGTCATAGACATACGTTTATAGAGTTCTAACTTTACACTCTTTCACTTTACGCTTCAGCACTATATTTATTGTGCCAAACATGAGTTTAAATTTCGCTACTTATCTCGACATCAACTTCGCCGAAGAATATGAAGTCATTTACTTGTTCAATTATTTCCTATTCTAGTATAAATTTCCATAATAGTAATTTAAAAATAAAGTCTTTATAATCTTGTACTATTTTTATTTTCACTGTTTTCATTTTTATCTTATGGAAGATACCTTATTTCATTAGTAATGGTTTTACAAGGGACAGCGCTAATTTCTTTACCCTGAACTTACATTTTACGTTCCTCAATGTTGACAAATTTTACATCCTAAAAAAACTACGCTTCACATTTTATAAATTTACTTTATTACCGCCTTAATAAGCTCTTTTTTTTACCTTTGGCAATTCTTTAGCCTAAAATGAGAGTAATGAGGGGAGTGGTCAGTCTTCGATATTGCTCTATGTGCTCATACCTTTCAGTTCCGTACGGATATTAACATGAAATTTAACCTTACAGATTAGGAATAAGTTCTTACTTTTGATAGTATTCACAATGAACAAACCTGTATAGGACTCTAATTGCAGGCAAATACGGGTTAATGAGCTGTTTCCATGTAGAAATACGTTTCAGCATCATAAATATCCTGAGCCGACACAGTGTGGTCTGAACAACAATTGGCAAATATCTTTTTCCTATTTGTTAAGAGGCCATAGGTAAAGAGTCATTTACTTAAAAACTAGAATACAATTTTGAACTATTCCATTATCACCAGTCAAACAGCAATAATTACACGAACCGATTTTGTAGTAGCAAGACCGATACAGGATACCTCAGTTAAAATGCACTTATTAACATAACTAGAGATCAATTGATCTCTTTCAATATTATTGATTATTTATTTCCTTTTGTTTACAACGTTTTTATTTCCTGACAATTTTCTCCGTCTTGGAATGGTTTTAATCCGCTTGTGGTTTTTACGTAGGTGGTTAAATTCCCTTGTTGCACCTCCGTATCCATTTTCAGATTAATCGTGCTTGCTCCGTACAGTAATACAACAGTTTAGTACTATTAGTTCAATTTTTTAAGAAAATAATATTAGATTGTATAATTTATAAAATTTTACATATTGTACTTCTTGAGTTTGTAGGGCTAATGTACTGTTACGACGGTCTCACTGATCGTCGTATGGTACAGTGGAAACAAAATACAGATATCAATGAAATCACATATTACCAGCTTTAATTTATCAGAAATAACAATTTGTAATCAACAAGGTACGCTCGTACAATAATTCGAGTCAAATCTGTTCACACGCAATAATAATGGCAAGCAATAGAGTTCTGCACTAAACGTAATACAGTAATCACTTTCCACTCGATCCGCAATAAAGTAATCACTCACTGTAACTCAACTGACAAAGCCAGGCGCTCTTGATTTATTAGTCGCGCTGATGTATCAGAATAACTTTCCACACTTTCGGTGACGTGAGCATAATTTGCGTATTCACAAGTGCTCTCCAGAACAATCTGTGAGCTGGTTGAGTGCGGTCTTGACTGAAACGCTACACCTGCTCGACTAGTGGAGAACCGGGTGGAAGGACGCTCTCGACTCTTCGAGACAATTCCGTGACAACTGTTACAATATGTTAGTAGGCACTACGTAAGGAACGAAATAAGATCACTGTCATTAACTCATAGATGAAATTCGTCACAAATATCGTCATGGAATACATTCACAGAATATTAGTAACAATGTTTTGTATAATGCTGGTGTGTGCGGGAGTGCTGTGTGCTCATCGACAGCCGTTCTGTACGATTATGAAAACGCGTCACATGTAAACTGCAAAAACATCTTTATACCACATACGTTTATGGATTACTTACTTTTTAAAACGTCACGAGAAAGATTGTGTATAGAGGTAAATACAGTTATTTAGAGCAAAGTTAATGGTAGCGCTGAGCCTCTGTAGGCGGTCACGTTTTAAGCCCGATTCTGCCTCTTTCTCAGTCACAAGGTAAGTCTCCTGTAAGACTTATACTGACATATCCTATCCATCCCCATCTGCCTAGCTAGTTTGGGTCCTGTAGCTCTTTCATATAATTTGCCGGTATGTTGTGTACTTTTCCTTCTAGTTCTCTCTCCTCCGTCCGGACAATTTGCTTAACTCATTTAAATGTCTTCTTCTTCTTCTTCTTCTTCTTCTTCTTCTTCTTCTTCTTCTTCTTCTTCTTCTTCTTCTTCTTCTTCTTCTTCTTCTTCTTCTGCTTCAAATTTTCCACCCTATTTTTGGTCAGTACCCTCTATTAACTTCTCATACTAGCTTGTATAGTAGGACAGGCGTTTGTTCTGTAACAAGGTTTACACGTTTCTATTAACAAGTTCCCAACACAGCCGGTTCAGTCAAATTTTGGTCTTCATGTTCCTCTCCTTTCCTCTGCACGTGCTTCCGTGATAACCTTTGGCTTACTTTGAACCATTCTCATTGTGTTATTGAACCGTTGCGGTGGTCACCTCTCTACTGTTCCTACAACTGGTTCCTGCTGGATCAGATATTCGACAGTCGCATTCCTAATTCGTTCTCTCCCAGGTTTCCCATTTGTCCGCCTCAAAAGTTTCGTTTCACTTGTCTTCAAACTGCTTTTATTTATCAGAGGGTGTGACTTATTCTGTTGCATATAGTAAGTGGGTAGTAAAAATTAACTTATATACTCGTAACTGGATTTCCTTCTTACCCACAATACCAACAGAATTATGGTGGTATGTTTGATTTCTTTTTTGTAACATACGTTTATTTCCTCGTCAGTCCTTTTATTTGATATTCAGGTCTTTAGATCTCCTTCAACTGTCTTCCTGGTCTCATTTGCTCGTATATTTCTTCCTACCAATTTTGTCGCTATATTATTCAAAAATTAGTCGGAGATATATAAACTTTTTCACTCTCTAAGCGCTAATAATATTGTTAAGTAACATTGAAATGTGTTACATGTATATGTGTTAAGTAACACGTATATATCCATATTCCAGTATGCATTTATAGTTGAGATAAGCATGTACAAGGTAGAGTATGACACATTTCAACGCGTGTACCCAAACTGTCACAGCGGTATCCGAGGCTGTCACAGATGTGGGGTAACGCGGTATCATAATGCATTCTCTGCACTGTGCAAGCTGACGTCATTTCTTGTGTACGTTCTCTAAATGTTGCAGCGATACGACAGCATATCGTATGATAACACATAAAAGAAAATGTTATTAGTGTATGATTTTGCTTCAATAGCTTCGCCCTGAATAACGATGGTGTAATGTACAGGATGAACATGAACAACTTAGAACTAGCTCTTGGAATACCCGTTTCGTAAGTAGAAACAATTTAAGTAGAATAAATAAAAATGTAGAAAACTATAAACTTCGTGATATATTCAATTTTAAATTTGATACATTTTTCCAATACTACTTTTGTTTTGAGAACATAAATTACATAAAATAGCAATGCTTTTTTACCTGTACATGTTGACAAACAAGACCATGTCTGTGATGTTTAAAGGCACCAGTCTCTTATAGTGCAAGCTTGTACTTAAAGGCAAACAATAGGACAAGTTTGGCTTTAACTTGTCCCCTATCATGATGACCTTACGTATAGTAGAACTCGAGAAGTGCAGCCTCATATGCAACACAATTAAAAAAGAGTAAAATAAGGTAAATCATTATGCTAAATTTTTAAACAATTATGACTGTAGTCTGTTATCTAAATGGAAGCGAAACATAAACTCTAAATACTCAAATTTGTCCGAGAGTCAGTTTTAAGGGGAAGGGATAATCCTGAAACCGAGGCAATCAGGAAGTAGCGCCTTGGAATGTGTAATTTAAATAAATTTTTGAAAATATTTAAAGGTATTTTTGTTCTGTTTAGTCCTGGTTTGTCATCTGCAGTTTCCCTCAATAACTAGGCAGATTCATGTCTGCCATGTCGAGACAAATTCCTTCTCGATGACCCAGGAAAGAATGATACTTTACTTATGCCAATCCGTGATGGCGTTTCTGTAACAGTTCGTCGTAACTGCTAGTGGTTTGTCGTTTCGAAATGTATATTGTACCCAGTCCCGGTTGTAAACCAGATTAACGCAGACGTATTCAGGCACCACAAAACTATGTTCTCTGACGCGCAGAATGACGGTTTGACTGTGCAATACAAGACAAGCTGCAGTCATCACTCATGTACCTCTTTGTTTATCGAGCTTTCCAGAGCAGCGACCTGGCGATTTGGCCTGAGGATGATTTGATGTTGTGTTTCCGAGCATTCAGCTGCTTCCGTCTGTACTGCCTTGGACGTAGAGTAGTGTGACTGTTAGAGTTCGTGTAACTGTATGTCTTTATCGGTTAGAAATGTCAGAAGTACTAATGGTGATGATGTTGACGACGACGAGGACGACGATGATGATGATGATGATGATGATGATGACAAGCGACGTCCGTTGTGGTGTTGGAATTTGAATACTAACGTAGTTAAAGATATTATAGCAGGATCAATAATACTGTGGCAGCTTTGTAAATTGCCAGATTTAAGAAGCTTTTCGAAATAAATTGATAGCATCGTGAACTCTACCGTTAATAGTATCTTGCTATTATCTTGCTATTATTTTGTTCATACTAATATATCTAATGTTGCACTTTTTTAGCATAAATGGAACGATAAACAGTAGCATTAAATACCTGGCTGTTATGCAGTGGTACCCCGTTAGTCCTCTGTAGACCCTCAAAGAGTAGAAGTAAACGGTTTCTTTTAGGATTGTTAGAAATGGAAACTTAAACAAGTGTAATTGGTATATGAAATTAAAAAATAATTAGATTTATCAATTTTATATTTACACCCGCTGTGTTGACACAAAATATCAGCACGACTTATAATTGAGCTGGCATTATGAATTTAGTTGTTTAAACTGAACATGCTTGTTGTAAAATTTAACATGTAAACAGTGTAAAAGAATACCCACACACAACTTATTCTGAAACAAGTAGTGTGTTGAAACCAGGCGCGTCCATGAAACTACACGACAAGCACACACACACACACACACACACACACACACACACACACACACACACACACACACACACACACACACACACAGTCACTCGGTCTCTCACTCAGGCTTTCTGAAGCCAAGTCCACTTGCATTTAATGGGTAGCGTTTATAATACAAAAATTGCATTTTTTGGGACCACACTGTATCACATAGTCACATATGGACAAATGTGATTAACCACATATACGTGATAATCACATATGGATCTCTAACTCTTTTACATGTACAGCTACACTGATCCGACAATATTTAAAGTCCCATCCTCAGGAATATACGAGACAATATATGTGAGTGTGTGAGGAGGGGAGGAGATAAAAAGAGAGAGATAGAAACAATATTCCTTTTGCCTTCTTCTTCTTCACTTCATGTTTTAGGCATTCTGCCTGTTACGGTTCCCACCTTTTCATTGGTCTACATAAATTTCTTCTTACTCCGGCTTCAGGGGATATACAGGATGCCGATGTCTGTATAGCATTTAAAACCCTGAGAAGTGCTCACTGAATTTAAAAGCTCTGCCAGCAAATCCTACTTCTACGGCCACGAAGACATGAGTCACGTGACCCCTGGGCAATGCATGGCGTGCAATGGATGTACTTTATGTAGCAGAAAAAAGAGGGTCAGGGGCCAGTCTCCCGCGCCCATAAATAACCGTAACCTATCGTCTGAGGGAGACAACCCCAACAGAAAAACCGGCAGGACAAAAGGCCGTAAGGTGGCAGCCCCACCATTTGTCTACTCTGCTGCGAGATTGGTAACCTCTACAGAGGAATCTACTATTAACCCCAGTTCCCAAAGTAGCCTTCTTTTTCTAGAACAATTTTTTTAATTTTCATTATTATTAAAATGTTTTGACAGTTTTGTGTACTGTAATCTACAAAAATAAACATAATGAAGAATTAAGTGTAACTTGAAATCAATTTTGTATTACTAACTGCATAAACGTATTTCCCAGCATTTTATAATAATATATTATTTATATAAATAAAAGTAACGGATAATTTATTTATATAATGTATGTCATATATAACATTGGTTTTAAATATGTTCAACTATAATATCTATATGTCCTGCACATATGCGTAGACGGAATATACGCTTAATACAATCTGTGAACATTTAATTGCAGTTACAATATTAGACAGCGTTGCACTTGACCACATATCTTATCAACATCCACAAGCAACCAGTTTTTCGGAAGTTGATGTAGTCAGAATATTAGACCAGTCCAGCCTTGCATCAGTGAATATTATTGCATCAGTGACACCAGACTACAAAATCGTAACTGACCAATTAAAATAACCAATACAGACTACGTGGGGAGTTTACAAAAGATTACCGTTATAAATCTGCTAAAACTGCACGTTATTCACGTTTAAGGAGTCTTCCAGTGTCATATGTAAGCCAGTTTCCTGAGCTTCATAGTCAATAATGTTCTAAAGTTTAAGCTATCCGTAAATATTTACAAACCGTTAGCGCAAAATGGAAGAGTCGTTATTTAATCCCACGTGTCAAACTCACGCGGTAATGTACACGCTGTGGTTTGGCACGCAGTCAAGGCGTACAGATGTTGCAGTCACCGCACACTAGCCTACAGGGAACCAACCGGTGTCAAAAGTCTCATATTGGAGCAGTACACTCAACTGTACCTGTGTTACTCGCTTTATAACTTGAGTTTGTCTTTCATATTACAATAAAAATTCTATAATTCCAATTACTGCGACGATGCCTATTTCAAATCAGGGAAACTATCAAACTATATCCACAATGTTAGTAAATACCTGGATGTTAGGCCGTTTGTGTTTGCTGCATAATCTCGACATCGTCTGAAACGTTTTGTATCCCGCCACCAAAGATCTTCTTGAGGCCGGAAAAAGCGACAGAGTGTTAAGAAAACTCTTACGGCAAATCTTAGGCCGAACGATACCCGACAATTTTTTTCGGGAAAACCAACAATTGAACTATAGTACTTTATACAATTTTAAATTATAGGCCAAAACAGCACAAAGGTTTTGTAAATTTGTCTTCTTAATACCATCACTTCACATACCACTAAAACTGTCTAAATATGAGCATGAGAGAGTACACTGGTACCATTTGGCGGCTTATAATTACAGAGACTGTACCGCGATTATGGGACTGAGTGAAGGTCACGATTCGCTCTGCCTGCCCCCTCCGCGGTATCGCTGGGGACAAATATACAGCGGTATTATTTGGTATACCAGGGCCAGATGAGTACACTTATACCACACAGACACAACAGACCATTCTCTGCACTGCGTCGGCCGCCATGGAACGTGTTTAATCGCTGGCCGATTTTTGTACTAGAGTAGGTGGAGCATGAGTTCTATCACGGTCAGAGGGCGTAATAAGACGTAGTCCTAACGCTTGAAAAAATAATAATAACTTTTTAACTATTAATGAAAATTTATGTTTGAAGTACTTATTAGCTAATAAATTACCGTTGCCATAGTCAGGAGTGTTGTATAATATCAGCAAAGATTAAACGTCCATTTCTTTTAATTTAGGAAGAACCAGCTTAATTTTTCTAACCTCAGACACAAAATTTATCAACCATTCTCTACAGCAAACCTCTTTGTTGATTGTTAGAATTTGAAAAAAAGAAGACTTCCTAGTCAGTAATTACTTTAAGATGTCCAACAATTTCCTGTTGATAATTCATGAATACCAATATCAAATCTGAAAAAATCGTATATACTTTCATTAAAATAATTTTTACAACTTGTTTTAAAGTTCAAATTATCTCTAGTCCAAATTTGAGTCCGAATTATTTAAGGTCTTATATTGTTATTCGAGTGATTATTTTTATATTAGTATATATTTATATTCAATTCGTATATTCTTTTTGTTAATTCTAGTCCAAATTAAAGAAATTCACATTAGGCAATTTCGAGTACACAATATTCTCCTCAATACCATGTAAATTGGCACACACGCCTGCCACGACACCCATTTTCTACTCAGTCTACCAATATTACTTGTTGTTACGGAATTTTACAATACATTTCTCTGTTTATAAGTGTAATGTACATTTATAAATTAGTGCTTCAATGTTTTCCACCGTCCTCTTTATTCTACTCTATTAATTACTTTTTGAATTTATTCAGTTTCTCTTAATTCTGTTACTCGCAATAAACTCAATACTTTAGTACTCTTCGTACATACTGGCTTCACAGCCCTTGTGAGCCTTGGCCTCTGGAATATTCCTCGTCCACTCCTCTGTATCATTCGTCAATCCTTTTCAACCTCTTTTACCCATCGTAGCAACGTCTTGAATGGCGTCGTCTGCCTACCTTTTCCTTGGCCGACCTTTCCTTTTTCATCCATATAATATTCCTTGTCAGACGTCATTCTGGAATTCTCTATATTTTTCTAAATTTTCGTCAGCTAACTTTTTCTTTGTGTTTTGATAAACCTTATTCTATCTTTCCCTTCAATAAGTTTGAGTATTTCTTTATTTTCCCTTATTCTCTTAGCATTTTCGTTTTCAATAGCACCAAACAACCTTCACAAAATTTGTCATTCCTTCGCAGTTGGTTTCATTGCTTCGTGACAAAGTCCATATTTCACAATGGTATCTCACACCAGGCTCCACGTGCCTCACTCCATGCCTGAAGTTTATACTTCATTTTTTCTTCTAATTTAATCAATGCATTTTTAAACATTTTTATTTTGGCAAATAGACACCGTTTCATTTTTAAATTCATTTCTGAATTGTGTCACTCATCTTACCATGATTTTTCAAAGTGCATTTAAGATATTTAATTTCCTTCATCTTATAATTTGTTCTTTCTCCTAAAGTTAGCTTTCAAAGAACTCTGTTCGAATTATCTGAAGTCAATGAAATGTAAATATCTATTTAGTACATTTCCTGTGATCCCATTTTTATATCTATAAAATCTTGTAGACTCATTCATCAGGAATCATGAAACTAATTTTAATTCCAAGTGCACTCATAAAATGTCTGCTTTACAATAACTACTGTAGATGTAAAGAACTACCAATCACATTGCAAAGTGTAAACAGTAGTATTTTAATACTATGCTTATTTGTTATTCATGCATTTTATTAAACTAGAGTTGTACGATGGAAAATCAATAGGTATGAGCAAACATTTTTTTAATTTATTATTAAAAATATACAAATCTGAAAGTTAGCTCCTCTTTCAGCATAGCCCTCTTGCTTTTTATACACTTGGTACATTATTGCAACAGCTTCCTGATGCTCTCAGAAAAAATATTTTTCGGTTAAGCAGCAAATCACGTATGCATCACTCCCTTTACTTCTTAGTCTCTGGAGAATCGGCGGCTTCATAAGGCATCTTTAAGTTGAACAAAGAGGTGGGAATCCGATAGGGCGAAATCGAGGCTACACGCAGAATGCTCTAACACCTCGAAACGCAATTTCTCTAGTGTTTGAACAGTGTGGGAGCCAGTATGTGGGCGTGTGTTCTCATGCAACAAAAACACTCCATTCGACGTTCCTTCCGAAAGCCAACCCTGTTGTGTATAATTTCACATGCAGACCCGTCACCAGTTCAAGGCGATACGCAGATCAACAGTCACTCTTCGGTTGGTCTGAATCATAGCATTAACTTGTTCAATAATGACATCACTAGAGGAAGAGTTTGGGCGTTGTAATCTTTCCTCGTCCTTGACGTTTCCCCGACGGTTCTTTAAATTTTTGGATTCATTTGTATACACTTCGCTGTAGTAAAACATTATTTTTATATTGTTTAGAAAGTTTTCTATAGATTTCTGTCCTTAATACTCCTTCAGACCACAAAAACCGGAACACTGCACACTGTTTTTCGCTGGTGCAAACGGAGAGAGAGGCAGCCATGTTTATCGTTCAACAATCCACAACTGACTGACGCGACGGACGGTCAGCAGAACAAAAGCGGAGACAGTGCCACTATCTGTCGCCGTACAAGAGCAATAACTGGTACGACCAACTTTCAGACGTTGATAACAAAATTGTGGATATCACAGTAAAGGTTTATCAGCTTAACAACACCTCAGCGGTCTGTGTGCATCTACAGCGTTCGTATCACTTAACTTGTATGTGTCGCAGACTAGTTTGCTAAACGGTAGACTGATTTTTACCATAATAGAGCTTTTAGTGATACTTTTCCTTTCGCTCTTGATCTACTGAAACTCGTGGGAAAGAAGCAAAGGGGCAGGAGACATCTCAACTTTATCTTTACTTTCTACACTCTGTTTTTCTGTTACTTGATTAACACGATTATATGAAAGCTTCATGAAAAAAGTCAAATTATTTAAATTTTATTAATCACACCCACAGTTAATCAAATTATTTTTTTTTCATTTTTCAACGGAATGAAACCAATTGATGGGGCTGCAATTTTCCAGATCAGGCCTAATGAGTTTTCTATACTTTCCAGTAAACGTGTTTGTATCAGCGTTTTCTAGACGTTAAAAAATGATTGATAGAGAATTTGTGGCACCAAAAACATAACAGCTTTCCATAGAATACCAGACCTGTCAAATTGTCTCTGATAACCCTGTCTGTATGTTTGCCTAGCCCTCTTGCGTTTTCAGTATCTTTCCTTAAAGTATGTCATCCATAGTTTGTTACCTCTTGAAACACACAGACACACACACACAGAGTAGATGTGTAGTTGTTACTGACTAAGTCTCGCTCCTAGACAAATTATCCCATAGTCAGGTTTAGATATACTCGACATTGATGCCCAATATCGGGTCATGAAAAGAAGACATCAAAGGGATTTCCTTACCGCTGATTTCCCCCGCTAATTTGCTCTCTGCCCCTCTGTTTTTTACATAAATTTCTGTTTACGTTTACTGATTAAAGTAAACTAACAGGCGCTTGAAAGTACCGCAATAGCGTCAAAGCAAATGTGTGTTTGAGTGGAGTGGTAGCCGTGTGGCTCTAAATCAATTCACGGCCCGTTTTGTCGTGTAAGACAATTTGTTGTTATCAGACACACGCATCACGGCAATCAGTCACAAAGACGGGCTGTCCTCCTGTTCTCCTGACGCAAACAGTAAGTGTGTGGAAAGAACACAGTTTCCATTGAACTAAAATAAAACTGTTCTCTACAGAAATAATAAGCATCTACAAATAAATTGGAACAATAAAATTGAGTGAGCTATATGTGTAAACATAAGTTAGTACTACATTACTACAACTAAATATTAGAAATACATTCATCGGCATGTGAAACTGAAGTACTCCAACTACTAGTTAAAAGTCTGATGAGAGTCTAGGAAGGATAAACAACTTCACCCGGTAAAAGTGTATGGTTGTCGTTCAAACAGATTACACGCCACGACACGTTCTGTCCTCTCAATGAAAGTAAATTTTCTTCATGTGTATTTTTGTATAAATCTCCAAAATTTGAACTTAATCTGTCTATCAGTCTGTTTTTGTCTGTCTTCGTCTGCCTGTCTGTCTGTCTGTCTGTCTGTCTGTCTGTCTCTCTCTCTCTCTCTCTCTCTCTCTCTCTCCCGCTCCCCCCTCTCTCACTCTCTCTCTCTCACTCTCTCCCTCCCTCTCTCTCTCTCTCTCTCTCTCTCTCTCTCTCTCTCTCTCTCTCTCTCTCTCTCTCTCTCTCCCGCTCCCCCCTCTCTCACTCTCTCTCTCTCTCTCTCTCTCTCTCTCTCTCTCTCTCATCTCTCTCTCTCTCTCTCTCTCTCTCTCTCTCTCTCTATCCATCTTGTCATACATGTCTATTTATCTACGTAGCTAGCTACCGATCCATGTACCTGTCTGTCCATCTACGTTATTGAAAGTGATTGTACAAATCTTCTTCACTGAGCCAATCTCTTCCCTCCGAATACCTACACCACCCAACGTCCTAGCTTCTGACATCATTTTCGTTAAACTCACATTTCTAATTGTGTGTCCAACCACAATTATTTTTGCAGATGATCACATCAAAAGTGCTTATAATGTGGGCCAGACGGTTTCCCCTATTGTGAAGATTTCACGTCGATGTACCAGGAAGCCCCAAACATACCACTTCATTAATTCTTTACCATTACAATAAGTTAGGCTTAAAATGAGAAAAAAATATTATGAAGAGATTATTCAATCATGCAACCAATGTACGGTACTTATACTCCGATGCGTTTACATCTACTACGATTTAATTCCCTACGAATAAATTGTATTCCCTAAATTGCGCTCCCACAACAGCTATTGTTTAAGAAATACCGTTTCGCTGGAGGCCCCTTAATACGTAGATAACGCAGAATGTGATGCTTATCCGTATGAATTACGGCCTACCCTTGCGGCATCTGCATGGTTTTACCTCTTCAAGGATTATATTAAATTTGAATGGGTTTCATATGAATTTATCTGCAGACGCACAAAGCTGTTGAAACTATATTAATCCTAAATACGTTATTTAAGGTATGTGGAATAGTTTGTTCGAATTTTCTCAGATTTAATACAGTAAAAACATATTACATTTATTTCTTTAATTCGTGGATTAGCGTGATTGAAGAAAATTTTTATGCGTTATATATTGCACAGAAAACACGAATGTATTTGGGGCTAACGGTGAATGGTCGATGACACTACTTGTGTAAGACCAACTTATATGTAGGTTATAGAGGCCACTCTACTCATAAAGTTTAGACAATGTTTTAGCTTAATAATAAGTCATACCAACGTTACGTTGAAACAAAGCCAGCCATAGTACCGGATCAAAGTACCTTAAAATGAGTAAATTCAGTAGATAGATAGGTGGGTAGGTGGGTTTGGAGGCTTCCAAATAACTCCGCTTAGCTTCGATGGGTTTTATATTATTAAATTATACAAATTGAATAACGTTTTTAAAATAAATGTAATAATAAAGAGTACACTTGCCACTGTCTGCATTTCTTTCTTGCTCATTTAAGTCGCAGATAAAAATTGTTCTTTCCAAGAAGTTTCTTCATCAAATTTGATCTTGAACCTTGTTCGTACAGGCTGCGATGTCCTCTTAATTTCTTTTAAAGCGGCCCCACCAACTAGTGTGGGAAGATATAAACGTAAAAATTATGCGTGTTTGTGTGAGTGTGTGTATTACACGTAAATTATTGTGCTATTGTGCACACAACATAATTGTACAATTTGTTTATGTATGTTATATAAACATAGGTTTTTATTGTTTATTTAATATCTGATATAACTTAAGTTGCTTAACCTGCCGCCAGTGAAATGTGCACAGTTTACTAAGGTACGCGTAAGACTCTATATATACCTAATTGACTTCAATTAAGTAGGAATACATTTGTTACTGGTTCTGTATCATGAGAGTAAACGCGTCAAAATCAACGTTCAACTCCGGTAAATGACTTTAAACTGTTGCAGCAAAAGAAACTACATTAACACAAAAAAAAAAAGGACTACACAAATAAAGGAACAGTGTGAACCTCCATGAGGCTTAAAAATCACTTTTAACATAGTACAGTGCTTTGAGCCAAAGACATTTCAGAAATGTGGTGAATCGTAATAGTATAACAAAATATTTCCACTTTTACAGCAGTATAATCACTAAACCAAACAAACACAGAGGTGGGGACGGAACGGATTCAATGTAATTGCAATACGTGTCCTTTGGTTATCGTCCAAAACGGAAGAGAAGTATAGAAAGACCCTGTAAACAATGGTTGGGTGAATTGCATTGCACTGAACAGGATAGTTTAAGGACTACGACGACGCAGACTATGATGTCCTAGATCGTCACGAACCCAACTTTATACTTACATATATTGTAACAAGACATATGAGCCCAATATTTCAGTAACCCAAAATATTAACACATGTCAATAATTGAGTCAAGGCCACAACAAGTGATTAATCCAAAATGCCAAAAATAAAACTACATGAGCAACTCATCAAGAAGGATAAACTCACAACAATAAGAGTTAATAAAACTAATGGTAACTAACAAGTGAAATAACATTATAAGAAAAAAAAAGATGCAACAAACAATGATTGTACCACAGGAACCAACAACCCAATAGTTTTCGGTCAGTAAGGAACCAATGAAGACAAGGAAGAAACATACTACGAGAAAGACACCTAACAACCATGGCATAAAATATAGATTCCAAGAGCCAGTTAACTATAGATCAACATCTTACCCGTATATGCAATAACTGAACAACTTACAGATTGAAGAGATGGACAAGAACTGACTAACTGAGATGACCAATATACAACTGATAATATTATAAATGTATAGGACAAGATATGTTATGAAAAGAATGAAAGTAACAATACTGTTAATTGAAAAGAAGCTGTAAATAAAAGTATAATAACATGTTATGCACAGCACCCATGTAATATAAAGGAGTATTAAAATTGTCTCATAATAATAACAAATATTAGTCAAATAATCAAACAATCATGTAAGATAAGAAAAGGAAATAACTAAGGAGTTACCAGTTATCATTAATAAAACCAGACTTGAGAAAATAAGGTTAAAAAAATTGTAAATTTGTATCAACTTAACACACACATTGTTGGTAAAAATAATGAAACCTCATAACCTAAGATACATGTACTGTTCACCTGAATTCATATTTATCAGTAAGGAAAACGTACCTAAAATGAAATGTTTTGTACCTTGAACCAAGTAGAAATAATAAGCTTTCTGCACATACCAATATAAGATACCAAAAATGAATTTTAATTAAGAATTTAAGTAAATAAAATGAACCAAAACCAACCAAAATGGGATTCACTATGTAAAACCTGAACAAAACCACATTGTAATGCCAAATAGAAACAAAAGACTAATGTGTATACCACAAGTAAGGTATAATACCACTATTGTAATAGTATAAGAGTATTATAAGCAAGGACATAATGTATTACGAGAGTAATTAAGAACACCTGTCATGTGACACCAGGTGTAATTACTGTTGTCCAATTCTATACGCTTAGGGACAGACTAGTGTATTAAAAACACAAGACCAATTATAAAGATACTACTATGGTTAAACTATTTTAACTAAATGATAGTAGAAAAAGACAAAAGAATACCAAATAAGAATGAAAATAAGTGTACACCTCATAGTGCAAAATACAGGTCACTTTAATAACAGAAATGACAAAGAATAACCATATATTCCAACTAACAGAGACTCGCAGTAGTTGAAACCACTTATTGTTTACAACTGGGGTCATACAGAAGGTACACAAATACTTTCCATTATTAATAATATGTAAATACAAGTGTAGGGACATAGGCTAAGGCAATGTTAACTTAAGTAATATATTTTGGCATTAGATTTAAATTACCAGTAAGTAAGAAGTGTAAGAGAACTTGGAAGGCATGCCCACAAGTGGGTATGAGTGCCATTAAATAGTTTTAATCTAAAAATAAATATAAATAGCAGTAAATAGTGAATTGTGATAATCTCAAACATTAACTCCCTTAATAATGGACCAAAGCACATTATGAGTGGGCTCAAAATAAAGAGCCGAGTGTTACCAATACAATGATACGCTTAGATTTCAAATCTAACCCATAATAAAAAAGTTATTACAATTATAAGATATTTGGGTCAAATCGAGCAAATATTTATAATCTCGACACCAGCCACCCCACACCAAAAACAACAATTGAAATAATTCGCGGAGGGGGTATGTGCATCGAATTAAAGATCGTCAACCAATCAGATCCAAGGAATTAACAAAATTTTCAACGATCGCAAGACGGAACGGCAGAATGAGATGCGTGTTCCCGACACTTTGTAATCAACTTCGGAGGAAGACAGACGGCTACTATTCAGCTTAAAGAAACAGCTGTTCATACGATTTGTGCGCGTCACCGTTGTAAACAGAGCAACCTAACCTCAATTTGTGATAACATAAATACTTTAGTATGGAAGGTGTTAAGTGTAACAGTGCGTAACAAGGATTGCTCAGTGTATAATCCAGAGCAATTCCGGGATTTAAATTATAAATAAAAAGGGAGTACAGTGAAATTTACATTATTAATTAAGAATTTGAGAAACAATATAATCGAAACATATTCAAATAATGTTCGTAAATAAAGAACCTAGGTTAAGAACCATGCAGATGCCGCAAGGGTAGGCCGTAATTCATACGGATAAGCATCACATAATTTGTATTATTGATGATACTGTATAATATCGAAACAGTGCTATATTCAAAAATATAAGAAAAACATATATTCTTGTAAGGAAAGTTTATTTATTCTTATATATTTAAAATTTATATTATTTGGAACATGTTTCGGGACCCTTAGTGTTTCCATCTTCAGCCTTCCTAATTTTGAATCTTGTGAAGTACCTGTTTTCTGATTGGCTATTTTTGTGGCTGCCCATTGGTTTTTGGTTTTTTCAAATTGTTATTATTGTGTGTGATTGAGGTGTATATATTAGTATTTTGTGTATTTTCGATGTTGAGTGGTTTGAAAATTGTATCATGTTTTGAATTTATATCTATTTGTTTAGGTATTAGTTTGTCTTGTGTTTGTGTCTTTGTAAATTTTCCTAAATGTTCATTATGATGCCTTTGTATGGTATGTGTTTTATTAGTGTAATGTTGGTTATATATGGGAATTCATGTTCAGTATTTATTGCATGTGTAGCCAAATTAGATTTACATATTTCTGGGTTTTGTGTGCGTTTAAATGTTCAAAATAACTTTTTTTCAGTTTTTTTGTCCTATGTAACATTTATTGCAATCTTGACATTCAATTTTATATATACCATTAGTTGTTGTATTATCTTTGTTATGTGGGTTATTTAGTTTTTGTAAATTGTTTTTGTTAGTCTTGTATGCTATTTTTATGCCTGCGTTTTCAAATAATTTTGTTAGCTTCGAATTTTATTATTTATGTATGTGAATATGGCCCATTTTTTATTGTTGTTATTATTTATTTGTTGTTCATTTTGATTAATTCTTAATTGTTCAGTTTTTATTTTATATTTGATTTTATTTTCTATTTTGTTTACAGAATATTTTATTGTATCCCTTTTCATAAGCAATTTGGTATTTTATATTTCTTTCTTTTTCTGTTTCTTGTTTGTTAAGGGGTATTTTGTACATTATGTTAATTAGTGAATAGAATGCTGCCATTTTATGTTATGGTGGATGGTCAGAATGGTTAGGTGTAATGATGTTAGCAGAAGTTGGTTTTCTGTATATTGCATATTGTATGTTGACCATTCACACACACGCGCGTAATATATATATATATATATATATATATATATATATATATATATATAGTAACATATCTAAAATTCGTAAATATTCGGGGTTACAAAAAATTATAAAAAAAAACTTTGTTTGAAAAAAGGTATATTTTTTAAATTAGTTATTTAATTATTTCTTATGTATTTATGTATTTTTATTTCTTTTAATTATTAATCTAATCAATTTAATAGGTTATGATACTCAGAATTGTTTTTTCGCGTTAATCAGATTATCTCCTGTAATAATCGATTAGCGGTCTTTCGTTATTCTATGGTGGTACTCCTACAGTGATGTTATTCTCTTCTTTTCTTGGAGTCCGGGTGTCAAATATTATCTACAATTCTTTTATTTATATTTCTACCAATAAATGAAACTCAAAATTACTAGATTCAAGGAATTTATTAACATTATTAATAGTAATCGATTTTGAATCGATTAGTTAATCGACAAATAACAAACTCGTATCTCAAGGCGAGTAAATTCAGTATATAAAATATTAATATTAATTTTCAGGTTCCTTCAGCTGTTATTATAATAGTCAGAGCGAAAGGGCAAAGCTGAAAAGTATAATGTTTACAATAAAAACTGCTTAATTATCTAAAATACAAAATATTATTAAATAGACAATGTTGGTATGATAAATTTCTCAAACCCATCTCGTGAAGCTGTTCTGCTGCCGCCGCAAAGAATTCTGGGAATAGTCCAAAATGGCCGCCTCCGTGCTGAATGTAAACGGAGCGTCTTCACTGCAGAATTCTTCCAAATAAAAGTTGGTTGTTGGTGTATTCCTCTTCCAATTAGTAATGGTTAATTACTATTCATCACAGTGTAATTATTCGGAAGTAGTGGTCAGTTGTTTGGCGCTGCAATCAGTGTTCAATGTGTTCTTGTTCCAATGGATGTGAAATTTTATAATGTCCAAATTTCGTGTCGATATTATTTTTAATTCAAGTTTAAATTGTTTATTATTTGTATGACGACTTCATATCTTCATAAATCACTTAATTTGGTTGATTCCAGGTTCTCTCAGTGGTTATTAATCGTATTTTTCACTTCTTTGTTGTATTTTTTATAGGTTTAGTTATATTCAAAAAACTGTCTTCTCTCTTTTTTAATGAAGCATTTTGCGTGAGCTCGTTTCGAAGTGTACGTCTCAACGTGTAACAGTCAACAACTCCTTCTTCCTCTATACAATCAGTTGTGGCTGAATTAATATTAAATCTACATAGTTTTAACCAGATGGCATTTCCGCCTAAATAATTGACTTTTACATTATATGATTAATTACATTTTTACTATTATTTAAATTTTATTAAATACTAATTACATAATTACTTTTCTTAGTTAATTTTGCGTTATTTAATACCAAACATGATATACTTTATAGTATTTTTAACTCGAAAAGTCAAATTTACAGTATATAAAATACTGTAAAATCAAATTTACAGAATGTAGGCCTTAACAGTACTTCCTGTCACCTCAAATGGTTTACAATTTCTATTATGTTCTTGTTATCATTGAGCAAGATCACTGATTGAAATAAAATGGTTATTTTCATTTAATTCTTTGTAATTTTAATGATTTGGGTTAATTAATTTACATATTATCTTTAATTTAGGCTTTTCTCTTGTATTCTAGTGTTATTAAACTTGCATTTTTTCTAATAATATCTTATAAATTTTTTCAATACCTTTACAATGTACTGTTACAATTATAATATACAGTAATTGATTTACATTATATAATTTTCATCAATTTAATTAATTTCCTTTATTTTATTTACTAATTACAAGGTTTGTGTGAATTACCATTTGGCTTAGATTTTATGTTAGTTCATTTACAATGTTTATTATTATTCTAGCTTGCTAATACCCTCTCCGACGTACAATTCTTATGACATCTTAACTAAATTACCCTTACATCTTAACTAAATTACAGTAAGGTTTATTAGTAATTAATATTATTAAAACATAACAAATATTTTATAACAAAATATTATACTTCATCTCATACATTCAAGCCTTGAGATCAATGAACTGTTAAAATAAACAGAACACATCTGTTTTTTCGTCAACTAAAATATTTCTTAAAATTAATTTTCATGCAGCCCTTGCTCTTTTTGTTTTAATTTAGGGATTTACCCTTCATCACTCCACTTATATATTGTATATTCGTATATCATTTTTTGTCATTTTGTCTGGTATTATATGATAAAGAATATCATTTATATTAGATCATGCGGATTCGCTTTTCATTTTAAGATTAAATTGCACTGGTACATTTTTACATTTATTCTAGAACCTTCACTTACATCTAATTCACATTTACTCTTATTTTATTGCATTGTACTTTTCTCATTTATTTTCATGTTTTTTGGTGGCCTTTAAATTTATTAAATATGGTTGTTTTTTCTAATAGTTGTTCTTTTATTTTGGATGTTTCTCTATATTGGGCATTTCCTGACCTGCTCCTATACTACCTGGGTCTAATTACTTTATACATTGGCCTATCATTATTTTTCTATAACTTTTTATATATATTGCATGGTTGATCTTAATTATTTTATCTCTTCTAACTATTATTTCACTACTTTGTGGTCCTTGATTAATTTTTATAGTGGTTTTCATTGATGTCATTTTATTTTTATTTTATATATGATGTAACATGACAGATGTATGCATAATATTGAATGGCAATTGATCATTAGAATAATGAAGTTATAATGTTTAAATTTGGAAGAAAGCATTAAGTTTAATATAAATAGATTAATTCATAGCAACTGTGGAAAGAAATCATTATTATAAAGAAAATCCAAGTTCAAGTAAAAGGAGTTACTAGTGATGAGTCATCCAAGACCAGTCTCATAACCAAAGGTTTTCAAGGTATAACCCAGGAAGGTAAAAAAGTAAATAATAAAGCAGTACTGAATATGACCAAACCCACAACGAGGAAGAATAAATAGAAGAGAAACCCTAAAATAAGCCAAGATCAAACAACACAGGTGGCGTATTTCTGAAATAAAGAAGAAGATGGAGAAGATCCCAAGAAACCTGATGGCAACAAGAAGAAGATGGAGAAGATACCAGTCCCAGAAGGCAGGAGAAAAGAAGACTGATGAAAGAAGAAGAAGGCAGCATCCTGAAGAAGATGTCATGCTCTTATAAAAGACACCCAAATCCCTATATCCCCAAAATAAATATTTAAAAATAAAAGTATAACGAAATAAAAACCACATGTATATAAATTTAAGAGAGAGAAGTGTATAAAGTAAAAGTTGCCTGTGAACTAAGATGAAACAATAATATAGTACCCATGGAACAAATCTCCATTGAAAAAACGCTAACCAATTTATTATGTTGATAAGACTATACGACCATTTAGCATTAACATAATATATAAGTGCAAAGTGAACCAGTGATAGTTTTGGGTATTATAAAAAATGAACCTTGTGTTTCATTCTTGGCAATCACAAACATTGGATGCAATGAAATATGCATTTTTCAATGACTTAAAATGTGTACTGTGACAATATGTTGTTCATAAGACATGAATCTGTTTAAAATAACATTTTGTTTTACATGAAAAAAGAAAAACAGATTTCATTATACTTTTTGAACAATTCATACTATTTATTTGTTAATGACAGGGTACAATTCCCCAAAGACAATGTATAAAAGACGGTATAAAAACTGTAGAATCCTACTTATAATAATAGTTAGAAATAAGAATATAAATATAAGGTTTTTATGTATATAGTATAAGAATTTTTAAAAATGTTTTAGATATAAGGCCATTTGTTTGGGTCTGAAACAACTAACATCAGAACTATAAAAATAGTTACCACTTGTAAATAGTAGAGAGTAATTAAGATGTTAGTTAGTACAAAACCTTTTTTATAAACCATGTTTCCATGTTGGAAATGGGGATTTTGTTGCAAAATCTCTGACTTGAAGACAACCATTTATTTAAAAAAATATTCTTTATTTTGTTTAACTATTATTTGTATTGTAACCAATACTAATTGTTTTTGTGTAATTTGAAAACATGTTTAATTTTTAATACTATATGTAAAAGTCAGAGAGGGTATTACACATCATATATTGTTTGTAAAATATTTTATAAGAAAAATTGTAAAAAAATCATAGGCCAAAAGAATGGAAACCAAACTTCATCAAAACAGAGAAATTGCTCATTTAAATGCAAGTAAACAAAAGGGGTTTAGACAAAATAAACTTGAGATCAAGCCATATAATTGCACATACCATTTAGGAAGATTTTAATAAATTATATTCAGAATTATAAATAAAAATGAAAATGACTAAACTCAGAAATTTGGACATGGGAGTCATATATTCCAGAATAATGTTTCACAATACAACTAATTCAATTAATTATCAGAAAATAAGGGAATATGAACCTTTTAATACAATATAGGATTATTAATATTAAATATAACTGATAAAATGGCTGAATTTATATAATGACAGGAAGTAAATTTTGATGTTTTGACTTTTCAGAGTATACAAAACTGAAAGTGAAATTACTATTTTTTGGACAGAATACACTATAAAATGGCATTATTTAATCTGAAAATAACCAGAATGAACTGAAAGATTAATTTAAATCACATCTAGTGAATAAAATTGACAAATAACCAAAGTTTAGGCATTCATATAGTGAAATAGTAAAGTGTACACAGGATGTGAAAATATTTTTGAACAATGTTAAGGATAATATTATATGGGCTAAGAGTTTAATTGAAACTGAAGGAAACAGTTACTTAATTATTGGTATTTGAACGGTTAACATGACATACGTTTGATAAAGTAGATAACCTAACCTATAATAGTCATACAAAGCGAGTGTATAGTGCGTTATTGTGAAATCGCGAGTGACTTGTAAAATACTTCTAAAACTATCATATTATAACAGAAACGATCAAGTAACACTCCATAACACAGAACAATATAAATCTACTCCGAAAAAACACCACAAAACACTAGAAAACTGTATAATACATTAACCCAAATTAGTGACGGAATCGGGGAAAGTGTTTGAACTAATAATTATACGGATACACTAAATACAACTCAGAAACAGTACACCAATCACGACACAACATTTAACAAGAGATTTGCAGAGACAAGAACAGGAATATTGCCAGAAAATACATTATTTGGAACACTGCAGGAACGAGCAACATTTTGATCAACTTGACGGCGGCCATTTGCTTTGACGATCCCAGTGCCTTCTTCTTAGTTCAACTCAGCTGTTTGGTGAAAACAATTATTATATTTACAATTTATTATTCAATGTCTGTGTTTATTAATAACTATTAATTTGATTGTAACGTTATACTTTTTAAATATTAGCCCGATTTCTCTGACTTTGGTAATAACTGGCTGTTTAAAGAACCCTATATAATTTTTATATCATATACTTGTAACTTTTTTCGATATCCTGAGAATCGATACTAATCGATAAGAGTCAATATTGCTATTACTTAATAAAACATTAATACTTTTCAATACTTAATAGTTCTTTATTTCTTCAATAATACTAATTACCAATAAGATAATTCTAATTGATAATCTACAAGGACTTTACCACCCGTAAGTGAAGATAACCTAAAAAATAAAAAGGTAAACAAGTATCGATTGGTTTGAAGACAGTCTTATGAGTGGTGATAGCTTATTTAAAATATACTAAAACTTTAATAAAAATTTTCAGAAGAGCATTACACTGTTTAAAACTTCACAGCCCTATATTAATTAATTGATCCTAATTAATTAATTAATAAAATTAAAATTTTTTTTAATTATTTTTTTTATAAACATAATTTTTTTTTTAAATTTCCTTCAAAACAATAAATTTTGTTTTGAAACTTTCGGCGAAGCTGAACAGATATATTCCTTCATCAACTTTACGCTACTCGACCGGTCTTGCTACCATTGGGACTCGACCAGCTGGGAAACTTAAGGAAGTGTTTCAGGCCAGTAAGACGTCGAGAGCCACACCAATTACACACCAATTAAACATATTACATTACAATTTACTTATTTTATTACAAATTGACTAGCCCAAACAGCGGGGCTTGATTACATCGGAGTCACATACTTCACAATCTCTTATTATCATCAACACACACTAATTTTACTACTATTATTACAATGATCATTTTTTAAAGTAGATTAATGTGGACAATCTGTCATGCTACAATATATATATATATATATATATATATATATAACTTTTTCATGTTATATAAACGTACGTGTAGATTCTTTAAAATAGAATATTCGTTAATGTATTGTATGATATTCATTTAATATTTATCAGAACGCAGCTAGTTTTACGATCTTGTCAGGGAATATACACAATGAACTAAAGTATTCTTAAGATTGTCTCCAATTCTAATTTACTACCGTAAAGGACAATACATTACACGTGACATCACATACGTCAAAACCATGCAAGACGACGCGACGGTGGTATGGTTTGGCACGCCGTCAACAGGCGCAGATGTTGCACTCTGCAGCCGACTTGTGCCAACTCTCTCCACCACACATTGGTAAATAAATCATTTTACAGATTTCGAACGTTGACAATCGTTTCACTGACACATCCCCAAAGTGTCTTACCTCGTCCTCGTCTTGCCTACGCAGAAGAGTTTCCGGCAGCCCCTCTAATATATTATTAAATTATAACATTGCTACAGTCTTTATGCAGTATTAAAACAATGTAAAATTAAATCGTAGGTGAAGAAGTTTTACTCCTCACAGTCATACTTTACTTTGTATTTTGTTTCAGTTAATTCTAACGTTGTAGGCTTATACATCACTATTATTTGTAAGGGAGGTGCTTTTAAATATTCAATAAATAGGTTGAAAAAGTTAAAACGATGTTTTACCAAAAATATAAAAAATATAAGGTGAAACTTCCTTTCAAATGCATCCGATACTAGAGACACTGTTAAAGCAGCATCTTTTTGTTTATCAGATGCTGAGATTGTTTTATATTATAAATGAAAATACAAGTACGGATGACATATGATACACAAAATTTGAGCCAAAAATTTTCCTGAATCCCTAAAGTTAATTTCAAAAAAAAAAAAGGTTGACGCAGTTAGTTATAAGAGTCCAAATTGTCTAGATATATTGCTTTTTAAAATCAAATAATGTAATAACTTTCACAAAGAATAGATAAATGTTTGTTTTAAAACCACTTTTCCAAGGGTCTTAATTATTTTATTTATGTTTACCATAGTAAGCCTTCAAAACTTAGTGACATTCTTGAACACAAGAACGACGCAGTGATCAAACAATTTAATTATATAGGAGAAGGGCTTATCTGTTATTTGCAACATGTAATCGAGTTTCCGCAATAGAGTGCATACTCTACTACTATAATTTATTACTTTTTTCTACGATTTCAATGTTTTGTTTAATTTTACAATTTGATCTAAACATATGCATTATGTAACCTGTTAGTTGTTCTCCGGGACCTGAGTTACTCTTTGATCGTTATCTAGGTTTGCCATAATTTACATTTATTCAGTTTCAGGTTTGTATGTGAGGAAGCTCTTCAACAACGGTCTCTAGACGGCTTGGACTACTAGTGTAGGACATATAATTTCAGAATATATATGACGATTAAACAGTGTTTATGGTAGTCTAGTACTTAAGCTTTTACAGCCGGCTTCAAAATCGTTAAAATAATTCATAGCCGGGCTGTTAGGCCGTGGTCAACTGTTTCGGCTCCACCATCGGAGGCCATCTTTAATGCAAGATAGTTTTGGCAGATATTCGCCAACTCACCTCAGTACTGAGGTAGACTATCACCCCAGACTCTATTCGTTATCTCAACTATCTTATTCACCTATTTGTAAAATATATCTTATCACAGAGGCCTTGATCCATCAATTTTCTGGAACTATCTCTTTCCGTACTTCTATTTAGAATACAGTGGAAGAACTTTCTGGGCCAACTATCATCATGCACTCGTTCCACGAACCGTATAGGACTATACCATATTCATATTTACGGTCTCTACTGCCGCTTTGCCTACACACGCTGCCTCCCAATGTCTGTTTGTAAGTAAATGCAGCCTGTATATGCCTCCTCTACAAAGCCTACACTTTTCGGGAGATACTTTGATTTAACTTCTAAGTTCCAGTGCCATAGATGACTACGCTTTCTCACGTGGCAGAGTAAATCGTCTATCTCTACTTTCCAAATTCTTTACACATTGTTTCCTTTAATCATTGTAATCCAGACCAATCACAATCTACACACCATTTATATAATCGTGAAGTGAATTTACCATTTTATTTCTAATCAGAAAAATGTATTACCGCAGCTATTTTATCTAGTTTTTCCAGAATTTTTTAACACCGTGGTGTTAATCTTTATGTGTGTGTGTGTGTGTGTGTGTGTGTGTGTGTGTGCGCGCGTGCGTGTGCGTGACAAATAGCTTTAAACGTGACAAAATTTGTACGAAATCTCCAGTTGCCGGGAGATAATTCTGTACCGTCTCAAGAGATACGGCTGGAGCCAGGATTGTTTAAATTGCGTCATCCAGATGATTTGCGATATATACAAGCGTCAAGTGAGTTTTATAAAAGTTCTCTGTATAGGAAATGTAGAGGTATCAATTGTAGGGTATGATGAAGGTATCCATTATCACGTTTTTCTTATAATTTATACATTGACGATGTCATCCACAATTTACCTGATGAAACATTCAGAATGTTTAATGATTGGTCACTCGGCAGTTTGCACATTGTTGGGTGTTGATGACACGCTATCCTGTCAACTCGGAAAGCAGCTTTCAGATAGCTGTGCACTTATTGAGCGAATCTGCAAGGATTTCAATTTACAGATTCCCATATTAAAGACTAAGCTGACGGCTTTTATGGAGCTGATCCCATATGGAGAAACGCTGTTGCAGATGTAACAGAGCAGGTAGTAATTTTGAATCTCTGGGCAGTAATGTGTTTTACATTACACCAAGTGGCATGACGAATGAACTAAATACGTTTAAGCATATGAAGCATATGGTCGGGGACCGTCAAGATATTTCTAAAACTAACGTGTAAAGACCAACATCTGAAGTTCTACAAGGTGGTGTTCCTCCCCACAATCCTCTATGGGTTTGAAAATTGGACGTTAACGAAAGCTCCCGCCGATCATATTCAAGGATAAGGATTTCTCAGGCAAGTACCATAATATACTCTTCAAAATCGCATAAGAGACGCAGATATACAAAAGGGATATAAAATTATGATTATAGTCAATAAAATTTCCCAGTATCAGCTAAAACAGTTGGAACATCTTAAACGAATAATTTACTGCCTCATCCCCCAAAAAACTATAGAATTATAAGCCGAAAGGACGGAGATGTTTAGGATAATAGAAGAATCGTCGAATCGACCAGCTGTAGTCCACCTGGTTGCGACCGAAACAAACCATTTTTGGTTTAATCATTGATGAAAATGATGATGGCGACGACGATAATAGTGGAAAATATAAGGAACACTAAGGGAGAGGAAAGAGTCAAAGAGGACTGAGAGGAAGAGGGAGAGTGAGTGATTAGGAAAGAAATACGTGTAACAGGAAAGAAGAAGAAAAGAGGCAAGGACTGGTAGAGAGAGAAAGAGGGATAGGAGAGAGAGAGAGGGAGAGAGATAGAGAGAGAGAGATAGAGAGAGAGAGAGAGAGAGAGAGAGAGAGAGAGAGAGAGAGAGAGAGAGAGAGAGAGAGAGAGAGAGAGAGAGAGAGAGAGAGAGAGAGAGAGAGAGAGAGAGAGATAGAGACTGTTCTATGTAGGCGTCGAAGTGTTTACTGAGGCGTAAGCGGAAAGGGGTAAGAATGTCATTTCAATTAACTCTTGTCGGAATTATGTCAAGAATTCAGTGAGCCAGAGACGACGCTGTTGGCTTTACCTAATTGTGTGCAAAGCGGTGTGTAACGTGCTAAAGTTGGTAACACTGCGCCTTACCGTATTGTTGTACGCTAAGCTATTGTCGTCCGGGAGACATGTTGAGCTATGAGCATTGAGTATTCCAAAGTATAACTGTAGTGAGCGTGCTAAATATAAATATAAAACATCTAATTTTTGTATCGCCTTGCAAAATTTGAGGATTACAAATTTCGTCGTCTTTTATAAAAGTTAATTTTAAGGCACTTTAATTAATTATTCTGGGAGTAAAATTTGTATGCTACAAAAACAAATACGCATATATCATTTTGTTATTGAATTTATATTTACACTTTATTTTTTAGTAAATCGAATCAAAATATTAATAATAATTATTATAATAAGAAGAATGACAAATGTTAATAATAATATTAATGAAGTGGAAGTCGCTCCTCATACCATCCTGAATACCAGGAAAGGGGTAGTAGTGTGCACAGAAGAAGAGATTGCAAGTTAGCTCGCCCCACAAGGAGTCATAGCATGTCGACAACTAACGGTGCAAAGGGATGACGGTCCCATCTGCGGCCCACGTCCTAACATTTACCAGAACAACCTTAACAGAAATGGTAAGAGCTGGCATTCATAGGCTGAATGTGAGAGCATGGTGATGTGTCAATTCCAAAACGAAAACTATGCCCAGCCAACCAGGACAACATCAGTTATGCATAGGCAGTAAAATCAACACAGTCACCAGCCCGTATTTTAAAGGCAATATTACCTGCAGTAACCCGGTGTATCAAGCCTTACTTTTCAAAAATATATTGTTACGACATTACAGGACAATCTACGTGTTTCTCGATTGTTCCAGTGGAATGCGGCTGTAATGTGTGTGCGTACGTGATGCTCAACACGTTAGCGATATTGTGACAGAAGTCGCGCGGCGGCGCGCACTGTGTCAAGGCCGCAATGAATTGCTCTCTAATGTTTCCTTTATTTTGTATGCGTAGTATGGATGCTTCCGGATTTTCGGTGGGGTATGAATACAAGTACTAATTTACGTTGAGTTCAGTTTGAGTTGCGAGTTATTGTCGGGCGATTACTTTGTGCGTTCAAGTGGTTATTAGTGAAAAGTAATTATTGTGGCGAAGTGTTGTGTTTTTTATAATTGTGCGGGACAATTGTAATACAATTGTGTTTTATATTAGTAGACATTTTTATTGCGTGTGAACTATTTTTATTTGATTTTTTGTAAGAGAATATCTTGTTGATTACAAACTATTTGAATATGATAATTAAACCTGGTGATTAGTACTTAATTGGCGCCTTGTATTTTGTTTTCCACTGTACCATACGACGATCAGTCAGACCCTCGTAACAATATACTAAATCAACAGTCAATAAATACATTACGGCTGAAACAGATACGCAAAGAGTACGGAAGGATAGCGTCGACGGGTCTTCAAGCAGAGCCATAATTCGTCCGTTAAGGAAGGCGGACACAAACATTGTGGCTGCGACGGCAGCCAACTCTAGTTGACGGCACCCCGTCCTCCCAGATACACAAAGGAGGACTTCTTAAAACCGAAATCGGTGATAAGATCTGTCCCTGATGACCAAGAGATGAAAAGGTAATAGTAACTTTTCCACCTGCCCTCATAAAAAAGAGTAGTAGTAGTAGTAGTAGTAGTAGTAGTAGTAGTAGTAGTAGTAGTAGTAGTAGTAGTAGTAGTGGTGGTAGTGGTGGTAGTAGTAGTAGTAGTAGTAGTAGTAGTAGTAGTAGTAGTAGTAGTAGTAGTAGTAGTAGTAGTAGTAGTAGTAGTAGTAGTGGTAGTAGTAGTACATAAGCGAAGTATAATTTGTATGCTATGATCCCGCGAAACATAAAATGTTTGGCAGCCATTATTTGCATAACTTAATTACATGAGAAAAACAAAGCACAGTATGTGCTCACAGTGCAATTACTACATTTCACCGAAACGCATTCAATTAACCAGCACAAAGTTATTAGTCAAACTCAATTAAGCTATAAACCGTGACACAGGGAGTTGATCTACGTAACGTGTGGCCTACTTTGATAGTTATACGGTGTTTATAGATAAACTATGGTTATTAATGATCATAATATTTCTGCCTTTAGTTAATAAATGTTTCCAATATACTCGACAAAACAGCTGCTTAAGTAAATAAACATTTAAACAATCATTAGTTTTTCGAATTAAATCTATTATTATTCATTTTATATTGAAATCGAAACAAATTATTCAATTATTAGTTAATTTTTATATTATTGTACAATTATGTCGATTGTTGGTGATTCTTTTACAAACCTTTGATGGTTCTTATGTGTTTCAGTGAAACGTATGTCAGATATTGAAACCACACACAAACGTAACACACTACTTGCAGAAGGGCTATATTGAATATTATCAGAAAACAGTTATTAAAATTATTTAAATAGGTTTCACAAATATTTATGTGTCATCAAACATACTTAATAATATATACAAAATATAAAATAAAAGTAGGGAACCACAGTTTTCTAGAATAATGTCTCTTAAAACCGGTTACACAACACTTGGAAGACGACTGCGACGTCAGAAGAAGACATTTACGTTGTCTTTAGCAAAATATCTGATGTTTTGTTTTAGCTAACTGTCTTTTTTAAAAACGAAAGTGCGACTCAAACAAATTAATGAAAATAAGACGAGCTAATTTTATTTATTGTAACTGTTTTTAAAAAGCAATATAATAATCACTTCGCTTCAGCATATACTTGACAAATAAATGTCGTAAAATACGACTAAGAGTAAGCCAAATAAAATAACAAAGTATAATAAATCAAATCCCTTAATTATTATAAGCAAAATTAAATTAATTGGAACTAAACTTATTTCATATGAGATTGTATTAAAACATTATGAAATACACACTGATAATGTTCATTTTAGATTGAATGGTCATCCACCATACTGACTGATCGTCAGTAGTAGTGAATCTGTTTACCACTATATAATATATATATATATATATATAATGTCAGATCAGACATAATATATTAATATTATACCTATTATGTCAGGTCAGAATTACACCACAATTAAAAGAAGACAATTAATTAAAAGACATGAATCGATCAAATCAGAATGTAATCACTTTATTATAATTTATGAGAATTTAATCACTAGTAATATAAACTTAATAACTTTATGTTTGTGACATTGTACATTTGTTAGGTATAATTTGAAGCGTAAAAATGATAAAACGTTAAGAAATACGCTACTTCATTATTACACGAATATGTAATTACGAATTTTTATTAAAAACATGTAGTTTCTTAAAACATTCATACCTAAGCTAGTTTTATTTTTTGAGGTGAAAAAACATCAGGAAACTACCTAACGTACTAAATTGCAGAAATTGAATTGTACTTTATTCTAAAAAATAAACAATTAAAAATATAATAAGAAACTACGTTTAAATTATTATAAATTATGTCAAAACAGGTATTTTAAGCTACTTGATTAAATCTGATGGAGTATACGTTTACAACATTCCACATTACGTTGACAACACATTATTTCAGCGGTGAAACCTCAACAGATGTGTGCTTCACGCTAATATTTGTGCGTTGTGCATATCGTAAACATTGAATTAAAACCAAAATTGTATAGTCGTAACATTTAATAACGTTTCCTAACTGACTAGTTTTATTATACAATTTGGTCTTACAGTATACTACAAACTCAACGTACTATGTATTTTTAAATATAAATCGAATACACTGAAAAATAATATTTCAATAAATTTGCAGAATTTGTTAAAACCATGGAAGAATAGTTACGAAACTATATTTTTATACATAGAGGAAAAATGTTTTAGTTCATATTCTCTTTATAGATGACGGCGCTCTTATTCTCTTTACATTCTATGTAAGGGGCCTTACATCATATTTGAAAATACTTTAAAGTTTTCCATCGCAGGATTGGAAGAGTAGAAGCTAGGAGCGTTATTTCGGCATATTAATGTTTGTGATATGAAAAATATGATTCCTTTATATATTCATGGATATAGAAGTAATATATACTGGAAAAAATAAAGGATTATTATGTTATTCAGATATATATACAATAAGAGAGATACAGAAAGAGAGGGGGAGACATAAGGAGAGAGAAAGGTAGGCAGACAGACAGAAATCGAGAGCCGGCTAGACGGATAGACAGATAGGGACACAGACGAAGACAAAAAGGATTTATGGCAAAGATTGGGGGTTTTAAAAAGTGGCTGTGAAGAATAATAGAGAGAATAAAAGTGGTTAACATATTGAGCAATAAGGATTAATGAGTTCTGAAGACTAAACGAAAATACACACTTTGGCATACGCTCCTGACTCCTAAAGAGGAAACAAAACTGTATAATACGTGTTATACACGAAAAAAAAATTAAATGGAAAAGGAATATTAACAGTTGCTTTCAAAATTATAGACGAAAACGGAAAAATGTTAAGATGGAAGACGATCTTTTGACAAAAGAGTCTTCAGTTGTATAGTTCATACTAAATACTGAGTATTAAAGTATTCTTTATAGTAAGTAAATTTCACTGACGCACGTTTCACAGGTTACATCATTATCATCAGATAATTATAAATGAATTAATAAATAATTGAATTTATTCGATTTCGATAAAAAATAGATAAATTTAATACGAAAGATATGATCGATTTGTTATCTCGATTGTTTTAAGCTTTATTCACTCAATTCGGCGTTTTGTCGGTTATATGAAAAATATTTAATGTTTACCTTTCATTTAGTTTAAAATAATATAATTTTAAATACATCATCTTGTTTTGTTTTTACTTGAGATTGTTTCTTAATTAGTAAATTATTATTATTGTGTCTATAAATATTAGGATTTTCCTAAATATTTATTTGTTTTACCTTTTTATATGTTTCTAATTACCTTCATAAATGTATGGCAATCAGACATAAAAAAACGAAATGAATTAACAGTATAGGTAAGGAATATATATCACATTACAAACAATTTATCTAATTAAATTAAAAATTATTTTTGTTTAATTAAAGCATCCATGCACACAAATTCAAAAATTGAAAACTTCTGAAGACAAAGTTTTTCGTACTTTATTTTGCACGTTGCCGCTTGAGTGCTGACATTGTCAGAGACCGACCAGTCTCCAGTTGCTACGGTTTTTACTTCAGAACAACGCTGGACTTTAGGAGACAAAACAAAACAACCCTTTCTTTTAAAATGATCTTTGAACTGCTAAACTAATCAGCGTAAAGTCCCGGCCGTGTCATAGTGGTCCATTGAACGAAGAGAAACATGTTTGGTAACATGAAGATATCGTAGGATATGTGATGTATTTTTTGGCTGCATACGAGACAGAAAATGTGCTTCCGGAAAGAGATTAGAAAGTTCGTTTAGCAGAAGAACAAAGTGCATAAAAGAATAAACGGGACGTAAAGAAAATAACACGAGTTTAAGTTATGTCATTTCAAATAAATATAACGATTAAATTCTTAAATTTGTAGTGACCGTCAATCAATGAATTTTTTAGTGGATGGTTAGTGAGGATCGGTCATAAATAACACAAAATTTAACTATTTTGCGTCGACGTTTCGACAATGTTTATTGTCATCTTCAAGACCTGTGTATGAAATACAAAAGAAAATCTCAAGTCTTAACATATACAATGATACATACATACGCACGCACACACTCACATACACAAACACCTTCACCCAAATATTTAATTGTTCCGTTGTGTTTGACTAAAATTATAAAGTTATACAGTTATTGTGTAAATTGTATGTTTCTAAATTATGATTGTTTGTTAATACCAGTACTGAGTGAAACATGGTAAAAATAACTTTTAATAATTACGTAGTGAACACACCCTAATATGTTTTAGTTGTAGGTAATATATTTTACTTTGCTATATGTTGACTGCTATAGGTATAAACAATTTATGTACTAATCTAATATCCAATTGTTGATTACTGTTTGTTTAATTAATTAAAATATCATTACGTTTAGTAATTTATATTGTAATACTGTATAAATTAAGTTCCATCATACTATAATTTGCTCGTTTTCTTAAAGGTAATTGGAAGATGTAAACAAACAATCTCAAGTCTTCACATATACAATGATGCATACATACGCACGCACAGACTCACATACACGAACACGTTCACCCAAATATTTAATTGTTCCGTTGTGTTTGACATTTCTTTTGTATTTCATACACAGGTCCTGAAGATGACAATAAACATTGTCGAAACGTCGACGCAAAATAGTTAAAATTTATGTTATTTTTGACCGATCCTCACTAACCATCCACTAAAAAATAACGATTAAAGACTTTTTTTGCTTTCGGACTTGCTCAATTTTTATAGTACAAAATGGAAAGAGACCGAGATTATATGCATTGTCAATCCAACACCGTTTATATACATACGCGCGTACGCGAATAAGTTAATCAAGACTAAATATTCTATGAATAAATTACAGGGTCTATATAGCTCCCATACCGACGATTGTTTAGCAGATACTGTTTTTCTGGCGGTAGTGGGGTCTCTTAATGGGAAGTAACGCGCCGAGTCGATGCTTATCGCTATGAGTTACGACCTTAGCTTGCAGCGACTTCCACAGTTTTACATCGACTGTGTAGTTACACTTAAATGAAAACCAATTCAATTTACGTCAAAATATTTATTCATAAAGAAATATGGCAATAGAGAAATCGGTTTCTACGTGAGTAGTATGAGAATACGATGTGCCTAAAGCGAAAATTAAATTGTCAGGGAAAAAATTTAATCAAAAGTTTTGCTGACCACTTATAGGCCAATATATTGTCAGTATCTCAATACGCATACAGTACCCTTGTACAAAATATTTACAGTCTACATAATAACATTATAATCGTTTTTTAAAGGCTGGTCAAGTAAAAGAAACACATCTCTCTTTTGATGGCGTTTATTCGTCGATTTGTTTTGTGGTTTTCGACCAAAGATCGAATCAGTCTAACCGCAAACATCCACATTCAGGGCAACAGAATAGTTCAACTGAGACTGGTGGACGTCGGTAAGTATCATTACACGTTTCAATGTAAAAACCCACTCTAAAATTATCCCCACAAGACAACTCGTCACTGCGCGTGAATGGATGGAGAGTGGTTTCTCTCTAGCGGTACAGCTGTAGGAGAATACAATTGGTCGTATATATAAAGAAAGAGAAAGGGTCAGTCACTTTTAATTACTATAGGAAATACAATTTTGTTACTTTTGGACGACCGTAATTCTAGCCATATTTTATAGCTAAACCAGCGAAACTGGAGCATTTCCAGGAAAAATTATCATGAGCTACGCAATTCCTTGTTAGCATATTAGGAGTCAAGCAGAGATTTCCTTGAATATTTTACCACTGCCAATTAAATGATTTATTTAAATAACAGCTACTTGTTTTTCATTCTGCAGGATTTTTTCGATTCTATATTCAGATGTATCGGATCAAAACAAGAACAAATTGTTTTTCCTCTCACAAATGTATGTCTGAACGTTTGCTTATGCTTCAGTTGCACTTGAGTACAATATACCTTAACAAAAAAACTAAAGCCAGTAGGCACAGGAAATGTTAAAATTCTTTAACAATTCAAGACGTAATTCTCAAGTATTGATTATATAGTTCTAATAGCAACGAATTAATATGTTAAATTTAAAAAATGAAGTAGTTTTAGGAAACGGAAAGCAGAAAAACGTTTTCTTTCAAAATTTGATTAACTGGTTACTTGTGTTCTCTTCATCGCAAAAGCAAGTGTTCTTATAAATATAAGAACCCTTGCCTATTACTGTATTATAAGAATGTTTAAACATAAAATACTATAACAGTATTTAGTACTCAATGTTTCATATTTTTATCTGAACTGAACAGCTTCTCTTTAAGCCAAGCAAAGCAATGTATAATAGTTTGACCTTTTTTAAAAAATCAGCTACCTGTGAGATATACATAGGACAAACAAAGTGAAAATACATAATAAAAAGCCTCTTCAGAATCCAAGTAATTTTTAATTATAATTTGCTGTTAAGCATCTGTTTAGATTTCTTGTACGATTTAATTTGCTGCTTAATCCTATAACGTCTTTTTGATAGTGCTCAAAACGTAAACCTTTATCCCACCAA
Organism: Magicicada septendecula; assembly: GCA_034769895.1. Taxonomy (NCBI): domain Eukaryota; kingdom Metazoa; phylum Arthropoda; class Insecta; order Hemiptera; family Cicadidae; genus Magicicada; species Magicicada septendecula. Next base: position 322,435,524 of record CM068375.1, read on the forward strand.
TTCTTACGTTTGATACCACACTAATGATGCACACTAATGATGCAGCTGTTTTACTCCAAGGTTATCAATATTGCACTGTACGAATTTCCTCTACACAGGTCTACGTCGTTTATTTTTAAGCGAGAACTTCTTATACGGTACTGTGGTACCCGGCTCACTCATGTACACCTCGGGATCCCCCGGCAGTAATATAATTCAAAGCGTTTCCGAAAGAGCAGAAACGAAAAAGCAGTGTTGCCAGGACAATCAATCCTTTTTCCCCACATAGCTACCCAAAATGTTCCCACTGCCACAAATATGTGTGCTGTAAGCAAATGTTAACAAATTAAAGATGTCAAAATATTCTAAATGTTTAGTAATATTATGCGTTTACGGGAATAATATAAATATTCAAAATAATTTTATTGTTATGATAGAAAATGTACTCAAATTCTGAGAGATCGAGCTGGATAAATCTGAAATCGTTTCCTTCTAGTTCGTTCAATATTAACCTAATATATTTACACTACTTTCCAATTGTTAAATTTATAAAAATAATGTTAGATTAACAATACCTATTTTTTAATGTAAATTTTATTATATAGTCAATAAGAATGTTTGGATTCATATTTGAAATGTCAAAACAGTATAAATTTGTATCTTTGTTACTTTGAACGTTTTTGGTTGAGTCAAGATTTCTTCGACTATGATATTTATGTGAAAAATTTTCGTTAGGTATTTTCCGTATAATAGTTTATATAATTATGATACAAATGCCTTTTTATTCTTCTATGTTAGGGATAGTAATCCATTGATCATTGCTTCCAACAATTGTAATTTTTACTAGTATTTAGAAAACTAAGGGATTCTGTGGCTTGTTTAGATATCCTAATCATTTTGAACCCACATTTTCAGTTTATATTCTGAACAGATATTATCCAGATTTATACTGGAATTTGTTTGAATTTGTTTATTTTGTCGTCTACCTATTGACGTGTAACACTTGACAGCTCGCGGTCACTTCAGTTCAGCTGCTAGTATACGGCTCAGAGTCAGCACCCAAGGTTGAATACCGCAAAGCAGAACAGTATTGAAACCGGACCCGATTTGTTGTTTTCCCTCGGAGGTCTTATCGTAGCACACTTGAATTTCTGCTTGATAAATTTAGTACTTACATTTGTATTGTAACAAGAAATCGTCTTCATAAAGATAGAACAAATAATTTGCAACAATAATGTGGGTAAAGTTTGGTTTTATATCAGACAAGTCGGACGATAGGATGTAAATTTTTGTAAGATAATAGTTAGTCCACCACTGTTTTTGTAGAGTTTCAACGTCTTAATAGAATTAACCGAAGCTAGTTTTTGTTATATATACATTAAAAGAATAGTGCCCCCTTTGAAGGGGGCTTTTGAGACTGGATATAATTTTTTTTATATACTGTTCGTGTCCAAAAGGTGGAGATGTTGAGATTTTGTGAAGGAATCGGTTTGTTACCAGAAACGTAAAAGGAATTAGAAGAAATATTAAAGTATGTGGATAAGGTGCTGGTAGATTTTTATATACAAGGAATTGACAAAACAAAACTAACTAATAAAACTTATCAGAAACGATGCCGGTCACGAGATTATTATTGTTAAGGCAGTTATATGATCGTCATGTAAAGACCGTAGAACTCAAATAACTGAACATTTAAGAAACCGTTAACTTTAATGGCAATTACTGAACCGTAACAAAAAAAGATATTCGTATACAATAAATAATGTAAATCATTACATACTATTGTCCACAAATAATAAATCAGAATAAGCACTGTATACAAAAAAACAAATCACAATCAGAACTCCAATAACGCACACTATTTCGCAAATAATAACTGACTTGCTAAACGCTTTTGAATTAAATATCATATTCCCCTGATTTTTGAAATGAATCTACCGATTTATAGATTGTGCGTTTAGCTAATTGCACAGTTCAAGACCCCTATAAATCATTGAGAATTCCCATAATGCATCGTTGCTGGCATTGTAGGTATCCGTACAGCTCTCCCCAAATCGATTGGCTGTCATATAAGTGTAAGAATATTACAGTATAAAATGACAACTTTTAAGAGATGACGTAGAGAGTAACTTCTGCTACGTATAGAGTAAAATCACAAACGACGAAAGACGTACGGAAGAACAAAGCGAGAGAAAAATACAAAAGTAATGTTCCATAAAAAAGGAAGTTTCGAAAAAAATAGTTCCAAATATAAAACACAAGTTTTACGGTCAGTAGACAGTTAACTTATCTATTCTCTTCTAAACTATCTTTACCGAGTGTGGTTTTTTATAGTCGAAAAACCTGTACCGTGGTAAAACCGAGTAGGTAAGAAGTTATGTTTTTGAAATGCGCCGTCATAGGAGTCTGTAAAACTCCGCAAACTCTGAGTTCGGAGCGAGGACGTTTTGGAAAAAGTAGGAGAAAGGCTCTCAAGTTCTTAATAGGGCCTTAAAAAGGCGGGGAATCTTATGGAAGGCTCTTACCAAAAATGTTTGAGTGTCATTGATATGAGTTTTGGAAATATTGGTGAGACACAACTGAGACAAGATCGGTGTCAAATCTGACGGAAGTTTGATAAATAGAAAAAGATGGCCACTAAAGAGAAGGTTTTGTATTTTTAATATGTATCACTTGAATAATGTAGAAACTGAGATGAGAATTCTATATTTAAGGTTATTAGCAAAGGGTACATGGATCAATATAGATATACCGATTTAGTAAAACACTTAGAGTAGACACTGTAAAAAATGTGTTGCAAAAGTACATGGACTGTGGAGCTGAAAAGAGAAGTAAATTATTAAACGGTAACGGAATTGACAATAAAAATGCTTATTTACACCACACATAAATAAACACAATTTTCACACTCCATTTAATCCTCTATTTTACACGTGACTACAATAGTTGATTTATTACCAATTTAATACCAGAAAGTTAATAGTGATACTACTGGTCTATATCTACGAATCAAATTTAGAAACTATTAAGGACTTAGTATATTAAAAACTACAAACGGAGCGAGCAGGAACAACGGTAACGGACGATTCTGTAAAGTCAACGGCTGTGCTCCAATCGTTGTATCGTGACTATGTCACGTCATAGTCTACCTGCCAACCCCTACCGTTTGGGCAATAACAGAGAGGTCTTGTCTAGGCTAAATAAATAACAATGTCACACACACACACACACACACACAAAACTCCGTCTCCACCGTGGTTATTCTCCCCAGAGGCGGTGGCACGTGAGTTGTAACATGGTCAGGAGCCGCAACAGACCGCAGTCCTAATGTTCGTAGGGAAAACAAGATAAGAAGACAAAACAGTAGGCTACATTGAAATATTATATTACACAGACTGGAAGCTGCAAAAAAGTTTTTTTCGCGAGCGGGGAAATTCTGTTTACGTAACGGCTAAATTGTGTACAGGTAGACAAGGAAAGTTGAAATCTGGCGTTCAAGCCCCATGTGAAATTCAGTGCTGTATATTTGCAATAATTATTTTTCAGCTACCAAATCGTAGCACTAGAGGCACGACGCACTAATTGTTTTACACAGACTCTCATTAGAAGTTGAAGAATTATTACTCCTGCAACAGGAACTTACAGTAATCATGGTAACGGAAGGAATACATTGCAAACACACACAAATACAACTTAATGAATCTAATTCGAGTCTGTGTAGTTACAGGTACATATAGGGTACATATAGAGAGGTCAATTTGAATTGGGTTTACTATATATTATAACCTGCATGCGTATCCGTATACATCAGGGAATTTAATCTAACAGTCAGTTATTTGTAATATTTTAATACCCAGATAAAATATTAGGAAGACATATTTCGTTGCGTAGAGATTAAACGTTTAGCTGTATATCAATAACACGCAATATTTACGGATTATTTTAAATGTTGAAGGTTATTATAAAGCTGTAAAAATCTGCATGTGCAGAGAAATTTAAATGTGTATTGCTAACGGAAATTTTGTTAACCGAAAAACTGTGTCTTACATGTAAGATCGTCAACGTATGTTTATATCTTTACGGATAAATTTACGTAGTTGACTCTTTATAATTGTGTATATTACCAGAACATAAAAAATAAGAAAATATTTTCTTCCGTTAAATAAACCTAAAAGCACTTACATTGTTAATAGACTTTGATTATTGTATACTCATAGAAACAATAAAGTGTTTCCCGTAAAAAGTGGCTATGACTGTGTTCCCTGTTCCCTGTGACTTCTGCTATGATAAATTTATCTCTCGGAGTAAAACTCACGCACTTAAATGTCCGAAAAGAGTAGAAACCTAGCAAAACAGACAAAACTTTCTCCATCGCCTATTATCATGTAGACAACTTGTAATAAACACGATGACCAAACGCGGAAAATTAGACATCCTAAGGATTAATACAGATTTAGAAAACATTAAAGAACTCAATTGATTTTACAGAACACGTAAGAAAGGTTTGGTTTCCCACGTGTCCGAACACACAAGAAAGTAAGCTAATTAAAACTATAAAATAGTGTCGCCTGGAAAGAAGAAAACAATGGAAATGTACAACTCTATCAGCCGCGGTATTCAACTCGACAGAGGTAGAGGAGTTACGGTGCTAGAAATATGGACAGGGCGTAAAAAAGAGAAATGAAGAGAGGAAGAGTGTGCGTGAAAGAGAAAAAAGTGTGAAAGAGGGTGGCGACAGAGAGAGGGAATAACAATGCAGAAAGATGGAAGGAGACACTAGGGAAGTAGGCCGTAAGAGAAAGGTACAGATTGGTGAGTGTAGGCGTCGAAGTGTTTATTCAGGCGATAAGAGGAAAGCGTTTGGAATGTCGGTTCAATTAACTGTTAGCGGAATTATGTCAGGAATTCAGTGAACGAGAGAGTGTGTAGTAGGCTTTAGCTAATTGTGTGTGAAGCGGTGTGTTATGTGCTACTGTTGGCAACACTGTACGGCACATACCTTACCGTATTGTTGTCAACAATGCGTATCTTGAGCTAGAATATTCCTCATTATTACATTAGTGCGAGCTATTAGACACATAATCAAGAAATAAAGCTCTAATTTTAGGGAGAACTTATAAAACCTAAGGATTAAATTAATTATATTCAAAAAATAATAATGCGACAAGAGTGTTTTGTTTAAATTTTAGAGTAAGTTTTGTATTCCGCCCTAAACATAAATTAATTGACAATCAGTATTTGCATAACGTATTTATATCTGTAAACAAAGCAGAGTAATATGCTCACAGTTCAATAACTACAGTTCTCCGTATCGCGTCAATTAACTGACACAAAGGCGTCAGTCAAACTCTATTAAGTCACAAACTGTGACAAACAGTTAATTGATGTGGCGGGTGGCCTACTTTAATTGTTTCCGCGTTCGTAATTCAACTGGAACTATAAATAGTCACCTCTGTATTATACCGTATTAGACTTTGTTCTTCTACTGACGTCATAACCCAGATTGGGGTGGACACTCTTCAATTATTATTTTCCATTCAGCACTCTAATTCCATAAACTTCCACCTTCCTGTACCTACGTTCCTCAGGTCCTCCTCAATACTCTAGATCCATCTCTTCCATATCTTTCTTATTTATCTCCTACCTACTGGTCTCCATTCTAGAATATTTCATAAAAATTTATCGTTCTTCCATCCTTTATTGCGCTACCCTTCTACTCTTTGCAAACGCTAATATGTCAGCTTCGTTTATTAGATTACTTATTTCTTGATTGTTTCATATTCTTGGATTTCGTTGTCCATGACGTGTCCGCCACTTAACCAAATATAACCATTTCACCACGACTCGGAACACAAAACCTTTTATTGGTAAAAACGTAAAAGTTTTACCTTATAACCTGAACCGGTATTCACTTTTAATAAGCTTTTTAAAAGTGAAAACCGGTTCAGGTTATAAGGTAAAACGTTTACGTTTTTACCAGTAAAAGGTTTTGTGTTCCGAGTCGTGGTGAAATGGTTATATTTGGTTAAGTGGCGGACACGTCATGGTCAACGAAATCCAAGAATATGAAACAATCAAGAAATAAGTAATCTAGTACACGGAGCTGACATATTAGCGTTTGCAAAGAGTAGAAGGGTAGCACAATAAAGGATGGAAGAACGATACATTTTTATGAAATATTCTAGAATGGAGACCAGTAGGTAGGAGATCAATAAGTAAGATAAGGAAGAAATGGATCTAGAGTATTGAGGAGGACCTGAGGAACGTAGGTACAGGAAGGTGGAAGATTATGGAATTAGAGGGCTGAATGGAAAATAATAATTGAAGAGTGTCCACCCTAATCTGGGTTATGACGTCAGTAGTGGTTAGTCATGCAGTTGAGTTTCCGTCAACTATTGCGTATATAATTTAAGCTGGCTGTTTGAAAGAAAACATATTTTTTAACACTTAGGTAAATATATCTAGAAAAATATATGATAATTAGGGTACTAAATTTTCAGGGCTGCTGTAAGTCACCGTTGTGTATCTACTTAATCAGATATGTAGAAATAAATTGAAGGGTAGGTCGTGAACAAATAAATTCTTAATAATTGTCCGTTAAAAATGTTATAAAATTAAAATAAATAATAATCTTGTTGAAGAAACAGAAATTAATTACTTTTCCTTAGGTAGACACAACACGTATATGTAAAACACCCAAAAATTTCAAAAAAGTATTTCATTGGGTTTCAGAGAAAAATGTACCTACATATGGTCAATTTTACATTGCTAGCATAGGACCTACCGACCAGCAGATAAGTGAATGTCAAATTTAAACCAATAGTTCTGTTTTTATAGCAAACAATTAGTACTAAAAGACTTTATTTATTACTTATGAACAGGAACATTTTCAGAAAGGAATAGTTATGATACATTTGTATTAAACGACAATAAATAAATACACTAATGGACTCCCTAAACAAAGAAAAAAGTAATTACGTATAAGTAAAATAAGCAACTGTCTTTTAGTAATTTACAGTATAGAGTGGAAAGGAGAGAAGTGTAACGAGGTCGAACTGCACCAATAGTTCCATAAAATTTAATCCGTTCTGTTGGCAATACCAACATCGATATACATCAACTCAAACTCATTCAGTAGTGTAAACATTTAGCTTACTACAGACGTAATAGACGTTACTACAGCGAAACTGGCCTTTCCGCAAGTGAATAAATTGCTGTTGCAAGCGTAAGTTATAAACACAGACCTAATAAACGCTGACTGAGAAGAAAGTACGCTCATTATTATCAAATTATCCGATAAAAATTTAAATATTTAATCATAGCATTTTTAATTTTTAACAGTCTTATTACATGCTATGGAAAAATGAATTTTAATAACTTTACATGTTTAAATTTCATTATTTGAAAAACGTTTAAAAACAGTAATTGAAAAAATAAAATATACATATTTTGTTCACCGTATATTAACCTGTTCTATAATTTAACTTCACCTGTTTCATAACATTTACGACGATCATTGATACGGGATTGTCAGATAGTAAAATTATATATACACACATTAAAACAACCTAACTTAGTTGCTGTCCGTATCAATATGGGGTTATTTGTCCAGTGTGCACCTGCTTGTGATTAGACTGATACAGAAACATCTAGCGCAATGGTCATCTATCCTTGATGGAGGAACATATCTTCCACAGTGGCGTATCTAGAATTTGGAATGTGTGGGGTGGGGGCCCGCTCGAAACGGCTTCATACAAAAGAAAATATAAGTTAAATAAAATTAACATCGCTATTATTTAAAGTGGGTGAAAAACGTATAATATCCTCATGAATCATACCCATTAAACTCAAAAGGAAATAACACAAATATACGCGTTATTGAAACGTTTCTATGAGATAACTTTCTAAATAGACTGAACTGATTTTTCTAAATTTTGTATTTCAAACGTATACGCAAGTGCTGTGCAGTAAACCTGTTTGTATATTTGAAGAAAGAGTTGCTACTATATTAGCATAGAAAGCCTAAAAAATAATAAAATAGCCTAAAAATTAAGAGATTAACAAAATTAAGAGATCGTAGCAAATAACAAATGATTTGTACAAGTGGATCATTTAAACTAAATCGATTGTAATGTAGAGGGTCGTCTTATCTCAGGCATCAAGTCCATGGCCTCTTTGTCGCTGCCGTACATAACTAGCGTCACACAACCCGTGGAGAGAGAATCTGATTTAATGATGCGTATTAATAAGCTACACACCAGAGAGGGGAGTGTTTTGCATCTATCAGGTTGTATTAAATGAGGTTCACTTGTCCAGATCAGACTAGTTTCCCAGCAGTAGGTAGACGAGGTTGAATTGACTGCAACTTAATCCTTATGACTTGATATACAAAGCGAACGTTCGTCAGGCACCGCCGTCTATTACAACAGGTGTGTATTAAACAATTTGGGTAAACAGGGGTACGTATTTGGAACTTGGGGCGCCAAAGAAAGTGTTAAACGTCGAAATGGAATATTAGTCTAATATCCAAATCACAATTTTTTTTAAATGTACATATCAAACATTTTTTATTACACGTTGTTGTTTGTTGTCGATGAACCTATCCTATCAACTCGAAAAGCGGTTTGCAGATGCCAGTACATTGATTACATTAAATTTGCAAGCATTATAATTATTACAGGTTTCTAAATTGGAGACGAAGCTGGTGGCTCTTTACGGAGGTGATCCCGTAGGTGTAAACATTGTTTTAAATGGTACTGTTCTGAAGTAGGTCAACAATTTTGAATAAATATGCCATAATTTGTCTTACATTACAAACAATAGCGTAATTAATATGCTTCATATTTTAGGATATGTGCAGGATTATATGTGCTGGATCATCAGGAAAATTCTAAAATCAACGAGCAAAAGAACACGCCTACATTTTTAGCAGCCCTCTCCACATTTCTCTATTAGTCTAAAAATTGGGCTTTAAGTAAATTCTATGCCAGTCATATTCCAAAAAACAGAAATAAATTTCAGTCATAATGAGGGCGGAGTAATCTACAGAATGTAGCATGATATACTTTTCAAGAAATTCAAAAATATATGACAGGTACAGTACCTGAATATATTTTAGAACATCTTAACCGAACGGCTTACAACCGCATCCCCAAGCAACAATTGAACTATAAGGAAGGGATGACGGCGAGGTGAGAAACGTCGGGCCTGGAGTGACATTGTCTATCTGGTTGAGACCGGAACAAACTATTTTTGATTTAATCCTTGTTGAAGATTGTGATAAGACAAACTGTATAACAAGGACTTTTTGTGACTAGTCACAAACCGGTATATCCAAAACAAAACGTACGTTTGCTACGGAGTCTGCGGTTCATTAACATAAGGCAGTGATATCATATGTATCTCTTGGAGTACTTATACCTCTGTGTGTAATCAACTCATTCTCAGGCCCAAAAAACACAGTAAGTACTTTTACTCATAAAACAATGTCTGCATTTTCCTTCTTGCTTCTGTGCCTACATTTTGTTGTACAATCCCGCAGATTAAGTTAAAAATAGGACAATTGTAGTATGTAGCCTATGCCAGTAGTTTTTCTGGAGACACAGTTGCCTTGCGTCACGTGACTTTCTCCTATTAATATTCTAAGTGTGTCAAAAATGTTTATTCTGCGCAGGCTGTTTACAAAGTTGCATACCTATAGGATTGTCACCTTTCTCTTAAAGAATATGCAGTCTAAGATTAAAGGATGTGTTTCACAACACAACATTTATTAACATAAAAGCAGACAAGATAAAGCAAAAGTGGAATTTTATAAAGACTACAAGCAGGGTCCAATGACTATCGAAAACACGATGTCATTACCATATTGGGCGATCTTAACGCTAAACTAATCAAAAACGTATACAAGGATTTATTCGGTAAACATAGTCTCTATAACATTACAAATAATAATGGCCACAGGGGGGCACAATACAGAACATTTAATAATATTAGAGTCTTAACTACATGGTTTGCTTGAAAAGATATTTAAAAAATATCATGGAAAGTACCTTGCTATCATGATGCTAATGACATACATTACATATTAATTTCTAAGATATAGACATCGGACATTAGAACATACCGAGGAGCCAATTATGTCTGTGACCACTTTTTATTTGCAACTAACATCAAGCAAAAATTAGCTGTTGCAAAATAAATTAAAACTGCTCTACCCTTAATACGGGACACACCAACTAGAAGACGTACAAAAATAACTGTCAGCAGGAAGTTAAAATGAAATTAGAGAATAAACTTACCGCTAATAATGTAGAAGAAGAGATGACACATAACGGAAACTGTACTCAAAACTGTTGGAAAATGTATTAGAAAAAACAAAAAGAAAGGAATCTGGAGTGAAAAAAAGTGTTTAGTGGATCAATACACTTGTTGATTTTACTTATTTATATATAAAACATATCCAATTATAGTTAACATTCTGAGTTAATAAATATATATTTTGACATATTTGACAATTATTAAAATAAAAAAGTCTCTAATTGATTTATAGTTCTACAGAGTCTTTATAATTTCACTTTCTGGATTTTCTGGGTAACACTGGACTTTTTCGAAAGATCTCGCGGTCCTGCTCAAGCTTTTACATCAGGAGATGTCATCTTAAGGTGGGATGTCGATCTCAGGGTATCGTAGTGAGCGTATCCGTCTAAGTCGCTCCTGATTCAGCCCTCGTTGACAGCCATCGATCGTTGAAAATCTCAAACGCCGTGCCTGACTTTGTGGAACTGTAAGCCGCTTCCACGACAAAACACAGACACAGTGAAAGACAGGTAAAATGAAAGACTGTGAAAGACTGTCTAAGACACGGCTCACCCACGCTTTTATAGGTTTACGCACATGTCGCCATTTTTACATGATAAAACTTTCTAGATTTTACTAGAAAATTGTACAGGTGTTGGTGGATCTGTACTTTTAGTTTCTAGAGATTTACAAACAAAGTGCTTTCAACTGCATGTGCTTCCATAGCTAATTACTTTGTCAATTTAAAAAATACAATTAAAATTTATTTAATATTAAAATAACTAGTTACCAGTCATTATTAAAAGTTGCAGAGAAATATGAACGACTTACAGTGTTTTTGATTCACACTGCACTGCACTGCTGGTTTTTTTTTATATCGTTATTATCTTCTTTAACTACGTTACGCAGAACATTAACATACAATATTATTCTAGTAACAATATTGTACTAACAATATTCACATCCCTTTTTCACAGGACACCAACTAAGGCTTATTGTATACATATTCGCACAGATTCACACATATTGTAAAGTTTTGTCTCATTGCAATTCATTATACAATATGTTAGTAGAAATACAACAGGAATGTTAAAAGAATACTAATGTGGATTACGACCGAGCTGCTTCACAATACATCAAATATTTGCCATAAGACAGATACAGCTGTATAAGATACATATATACTTCAGAACAGCCTTTGAAAGTGTTCACAGAATAATGATGTTGGAAGAACTCTCTCCTTTTCTTTCACGATCCTCTCCTTTATTTATTTTGTCTCTTCAGCTGACGTTTATTATTACTATTTAGTAACACATCTGATTAATAGACAAACTAACCTTTTTAACTTCTGACTTCTATTTTATATACATAGGTCTCTGACATAGTAACTGTGTAAAATGCGATGCGACGTAATCTAGATTTGTATTCCGTTGTAAACTGATGATTTGAACACTCAATTTGCACTGGACTGTGCATAAGTAGTGTCTGAGAGGAGAGACAATCTGGTAACCAGTTAAAACTCTACACTGTAATGTCTGCCCAGTAGAGAGTCTTATGAAGTCTGCTTTCCAACCATACATTGTAATGCATCATGTTAGTGTTAAGGCACTGTGAATAAAAAAAAACGAATGTTTTGTTTCATACATGAGTGGCAGAGATGCGTGGTCATTATGTGTGTGGTCGCTACGTTACGCGCCTTGGGTTAGATTAATAAACCAATTACCATTTCTGTATAAGTTGAACAACAAACTTGAATGCGGTAGTACAAGCATTTTAATGTTTCATTATAATTGTATAGATTCTTCAGTTTCTATGTTTTTAATTAAATTTAGTAGATTATTTGTTATTTTTGTGTATTTTTATAATTAAAAATTGTCTAATATAAAATTTATCTACCAGAAGATATTGTTACGACGGTCTACTCGATCGTCGTAGGTACAGTGGAAACAAAATAAGTACAAGTCACCAATTAAGTCACTAATCACACCTTTAATTGTTATAGTAAAACAGTTCGTAATTAATAACACAGTGTCTACAACAAATCAAATGAAATTGTTCATACGCAATAAAATGTCCACTAATATTAAAACTCAACTGTATTACAATTATACCGTCCGAATATAAAACGCAACACTTCACTAATAACTACTTGAACGTACACCGTAATAACTCGAACCGCTCTGTAAATATATCGCACTAATACTCTCGAACCGCACAGTCAAAAATCTCGCATTGAACTGAAAACTAAAGCCGCGACGCGATGTATTTATAGTTACGCAGACACACCAGAAGCTTCCAAACTGCGTCTTATCTCTCGCGAACTACGTAATTGTTGCGGCCTTGACACAGTCCGAGCGCCTGAGCGAAGGCTGGCAAAGTGCGAGAAAATTCTCGCAACATGCGTTTAGTAGCACGTACACCACACGCTTACGTCGAGATCTTTCTGGGACATTCGATAAACGCCTAGATTGTTCTACGCTGTCGTAGCACTGGTCCCTCCTTAAGCCTGTTCGTCCCGAACTGGCAAAGCGTCTTCGAAGTAATACTCGACCAGGCGATCTAGGTGGCCATCCTTGCGAAGGATAATTTTCCCGTTCTTCGAATTCAGTCTCGTGTGATCCGAACATCACGTTCCCAGGAATGCGAATCTTTCGCGCAACCACTAGCTTCGCTGGAATCACTCTCGTTGCGTCATGTACTAATGACCTAAATACCACTGGCTGATCCAAGTTTGTTTGGTTCTCGTCAACAACCTCTTGCGTAACCTCATCTTCAGCCACTTTACCCTCGGCCGCTTCTATCAGCTCAGGAACAAGCAAGAGTTTTGTCTCGACACCCATAGTTGGCTCTCCAATCACTTCTTTTGTCGTTATACTTATTTGTTTGGCAGCTTCTTTTGCTTTTTTCTCTTCTTCACGTCTTTTTGCAGCTTCCGCACGCTGTTGTTTTATAATTGCTAACCGAGCAAGATCGGCTCGGGCTTGGTCTGTCTTGCCTTCAGCATGTAATTTTTGATAATGCGCTGTTGCTCTTTGCCTTTCTAACTCCTCCCTTTCTCTTCTGGAAAGCTCGGGTTTTACAGTCTGGTCCATTGTCTGATTCAAAGTGGCCAACTTTTTCACTTTCTTCTGAACTCTATTTGGATTCTCTACTTCAATTAAGTTTTCTACTCCCTTCGCCTTTGACGTGCCATCATCACTTTCCGATTCACTCTCACTACTCGACTTATCAGACTTCTCAGATTCTTCTTTATCACCTGCACCTTCCTCATCGTCACTGGAAGATAGTTCTCCTCTGCCCGCCCTCCACTGACGCTCATTTTCCTCTCTCTTGCGCTGTTCCTCGAGTTCTTCAGAGTTTGTGAAACGACGATTCCTACCCTTGTGGTTTGCGAACTTCTTTTTCGGCATTGTTATAGAATTTAAGCTACACACAAAATTTAATGAAACAACTACCACTCAACCTAAACCTCCTAACAGGTAAATTCCGGAACCACACACAGAAAACTAAAGCCGCGACGCGATGTATTTATAGTTACGCAGACACACCAGACCTTCCAAACTGCGTCTTATCTCTCGCGAACTACGTAATTGTTGCGGCCTTGACACAGTCCGAGCGCCCGAGCGAAGGCTGGCAAAGTGCGAGAAAATTCTCGCAACATGCGTTTAGTAGCACGTACACCACACGCTTACGTCGAGATCTTTCTGGGACATTCGATAAACGCCTAGATTGTTCTACGCTGTCGTAGCAATATATTTAAAAAAATGAATGGTTTCTGAATTTCGAAAAGATTTTTACTTATATTACTTTAAAGTATTATTCTTTAACACCACTATACTGTGTTGTAAATGGATTTGTTTACGCCAATTACTAGAAATTATTTTACATAAGAAAATATTACTTCAAACGATTACTAGGACAGACTTGCTTAACAGTTCTCTTCACAAGCCGATTCCAATTATAAAATAAATTATCCCTCCACTTACTCGGTTAAAGTTGCGGGAAAACACTTTTACCAACTTCAGGTTTAGTAAATTGTGTTTGACACTTTAATTTAATTTAGATGCTGTCGCTATTGACGCCCGCTTTTATGTTTCCAGTCCACGAAAGTTGAAAGTTATCAGATTCCGGTCTACTCAACCCTATTTCAACAAAGTTTTTATATATTTCTCATTGATCAATCAGACTATCCGTGTATGTTAAGTCTCTTTATAATAAAAACGTAATCCATTTAGCAATGAAATATTTGTAAAGAATATACCTCTCAAAATATTAACGAATTGTATTCGTCCCATAATTTATCAAAATTTTTATAAATTAATATAGCTACGATAATTACGTACCTAATGCTGTCGAAAAGTCTGCAAGTGCAATTACGTAAACGTTCTACACGTCAGTCGGCTAATCGAGCAGATGCAGTGTCTCTGTCAAGGCTGTGCAGTGAAGTAGCTTTGAGACTTTTAGAGCACTCATAACTACGCAAATTATGTTGGTACGTTGTCAGAAGGAATATGAAAAATTATTATGAAATTTCTGAGGGACCTATACAAGCAACAGCGGCCGGCTTAGAAGATAGTTACACCTGGCGATGTTGTGTGTGTATTGAGTGATTGTTGCGGGTTAATGGAAAGTTATTATAGTGTTAAATAGTTGACATTACTATTCGCGTGTGGATACATTTAACTTGAATTATTGTATGTGGGTACCTTGTTGACTACAAATAGTTATTTGTGACTAATTAAATAAAGCTAGCATTAGTGACTTCATTGGTGTCTGTACTTCGTTCCCACTGTACAATACGAAAATCCGTGAGGCAGACGAAACAATATGAGAAGTAAAAAAATACGAAAATCATGTACCATGTACTGAATTTATTTGCCAAGCTGTGTGAAACAAAACAGTGTAAGAATTTTAACAGAAACGCTCTGATTTTAACGATAAGCAGAACCTGTGTCTGTCATCTGATTTGACGTGACGAGTGGTGAAACGGAACTCTGTGTGTGGGGAGGGGGGAAATTTACATAGGTGCATGAGGCCTGCATTGACAAGAAAAATAAAACTCTCATAACTTTGCTAAACGTTCAAACCTGGGAAGTGCTCTGCAAAAACGAAATGTACTAGCGGATACCGCAAAATCCGGATAATGTAATTCAGAATTTTAAACAAACAAAAGAATAAAGTAATTTTTACTAACTATTTCGTTATTAATCAAGTTATAGAGTGATAGGTACATTGTGATGCAATGTCAATCGTTGATAAACAACTCTTGACGAACCTGGACTGTTTAACGAATTTTTGATATGAATGGAACGCCAGATTTCGTAAATATATATAAAAACTTGGGCAGATTATGTTTTGTCTTGCAATGTACTGGTAAAGGCATGAATAGCAGTGTACTTATTTAGTACAGTAAATACTTATTCAGTGTACTTATATAGTAACGCCCAATCGAGATATATGGGAAAGCTGGAGAACAGACGCACACTACGGCGCAAAGCGGTGTGACAGTAAACTGATTGATTTATAAAAACAATAAAAGATAAAGAAGCACAGACGACTGTTGCAAAATAATTACTATTAAAATGTAAATCCGCCAAC
This sequence comes from Magicicada septendecula, assembly GCA_034769895.1. NCBI lineage: Eukaryota > Metazoa > Arthropoda > Insecta > Hemiptera > Cicadidae > Magicicada > Magicicada septendecula. Next base: position 322,451,397 of record CM068375.1, read on the forward strand.
TATAATTACGATGGGTGAATAGTTAATGCAACAATTTACACACAAAAAAATTAAGGAATTCAATAATAACGTTTAAATCAGCGAAACAACGCCAGGTATTTATATTTGTATGGGTGCACATATTATTCGTTAATACTAATTTTAATATGAAAAATGATCTAATTTAATATTTTAAATTATTTAATGTATTATTTTTTCCCAGCAAATAATTTCAAATTAATTTTCATAATTTTTACTTGAATGTTAATATGCTGTTTGTGATTGTTTATAGAATCTTTTAACACAATATAATGCTTGTATGTTATTCACTTGCATAATAAACCTTATATATACGAACAGGGCTTCACTTGTATTTTGACGTACATTGACAATTATCAGGAGTATAATATTATTTGTTTGTCTCCTTTATGCAAAGGTTAATTTTAACTTTTATATATTTTTAGTAATTATTACACTTAACGATGCTCTCTACTATCTGCAATTAATTTAGGTGTGGAGTAATGGTTAGATATTACACAAGAATTCTTCTACGTAGTTCGGCATTTAAATGCGTTAGAAATAAATTCAACACACATACATACACACTTTAAGAAGAAACTGAGCCTCCCAAAATCTACACAAACGCACATACAATTACAGAAGTTATTTTTCTTTCTTAACATCTACATGGTAACCAAGACATCTACGTGTTACGAATATGTTACGTATACTTGAAATAAGTACCATTTACTTTCGTTTTTTCCCCTATTATATAATCTGAAAATACGCACGATACCGCTGTATATTGAGGTCTATACCACCGTAATATATCACATTTCTCTTCTGACAATTAAAAGTTGTATTTTGGCTAACCTGAGCAGTCGATCGTAGCTTCTTTCTTTGTTCAAGCGTTAACCCTCCTACAGTATATAGGTGTTAACCATTATAATAATTATCACGTCAGTACACAATATTATTTTACAAACTAAAAGAAAGAGGAAGCACGGGGAGCTTTTTGTCTACAACATAGAATAAATACTTGAACTCTGCTACATCAGTCAAAACAGCCGCACCAAATGAATTAGTCGCGGCCGTTGATCAGTAAGACGGTCGGTAAGTACATCGGTAAAAACTTTCATAATAACTTCAAATGCATCTTCCATACGCTCTCAGTACTTCAATATACTTTGTGAGTGACGTGTGTTTACTGTAAGGTATCTTTCGTCCTTAAATTTGTAGACCTAATAGGCAATATTTGTTTACAAATTGTTTTGAAGCATGGTGAATTGCGTTTGAAGCATGGTGAATTTAGACACCGAGTTACATTAAAAAAATAAAGATCAGAATCATCACTTAGTAGCTCTCATACCTTTTCTGTGGGAAGTGATTTATTAATGCTTTCCAAACACATAGGTAAAATTGCTTAATGAAGATACATATTTACCTGAAAAATCCTGCCTGGAAAAAATTTACCGATACAAAATATGGACTTGAACCTAAGATAAACCTCTTACCTTCATTTCCTACTACAAGTTTTGTTTAGATCACGGTGGACTTCCTTCATTCATGATACTTGCGTTTTTCTGTTATCCTTTAAATTAAGGATGTTGTTTGGTATACACCTGGTTTCATTTTTCTAGGGTACCACAGACATTAGTAGGAAACCACTCGCATTTTTGTTATCTCAAAGAGACACCATTTGTACTCGTATTTTGAAGAGATTTTCTCAAATTATTCGCACAATTCTTAGTTTGGTCTCCAATTTAATGCACGCTTTTCCGGGGCCGGGGAGATAAATTTTACATATATTTGCTGTATTTCCGATAGTCCTTTACTAGCTATTTCAGATTATGTAGATTCTGGTTTTTGTGATGTAGATTTGCAGTCGTCTTTATAATGACGTTTGTAGCCGAAATTTCATATAAGTACTAGAAATTTAGTAGTAAAATATTTAAACTTTTGAAAACTTGTGAATATGTTTATTGTTATTTTTATTATTAGCAACTTTTGATATTCATAAACAGTATTCGTGTATTAAAAAATGAAGGTATTGTAAATTATATTGCTAAAAATTGTGCCAGTATGAGAAGGATAAATATTAATATTTTAGTGTTAGTACCCTATCACTATGACGTATCGATAAGCCTTCAAACGTTAAGTTGATTTAAGGATTCCGGTATATCGCAACATCTGGTGGTGGAGCAGTTGTTTCTATATCGTCGTTCGCTCGTCCAAATTCGTACCGAATCGTACTGTCGCTCGGTCGTATCGTACCAAAAATCATGGACTTTAACTGAACTTTATCAACATTTCATTGTGATTTATTTTTTCTGTCTTCGATCTTTCTCATGCATTGTGTATCGGAGATGGGTTTTATTGTCCGGACAGTAAACCGTGTCGGTAATCGTTTTAGGCACCTAGACCCTATCGGATTCACCTCATACCGACAGATTTTTCCAGCCCGTTCTTTCTTATTATGTGTTCAAAGTATTTCATTGTTCGACTACATTTTATCGGAGTCTACCGATTCTTAATTCTGTTAGCACGGACTGATTAGTTCTTCTATGAGTCTAAGGAATTGTAATCATTGATCTACAACAGGTTATTTTAAAGTCACCATACGCTTCCCTTTGTTTCAATATGCATATCAAGGTATCCACATTATTTTTTGTTTACTTTTAAAAATACTTAAATTGTCATTCGTGTTTTTCTAATAACTCTCCCATTTATGTACTTGTTTGGTGGATATTGAAACTTATTTTTGTTTCTTGTTTGAATCTAACACAAACTTGTTTAATACTTAGTAGGCTTACACAGCTGGAGTCAATGTTATTAAAATCCATTCCCGGGCTGTTTGGCCGTGGTCCATTGTTTTTTCTAAAACAAACGTTTCGGCAGTACCATCAACTGCCGTCATCAGTGTAAAAATTAGAGCTGCACTAACGTAGGGTTGTACACGTCAGAGACCACAGTACTGTTTTTCTACATTAACGAGACAGCTCGTTTTTTTACACTGATAATGGCAGTCGATGGTACTGCCAAAACGTCTGTTTTAGAAGAAAACAATGGGCCACGGCCAAACAGTCCGGGAATGGATTTTAATAACACAAACTTGTTTATTTTGACAGTAACATATTATATTAATTGTGGCGCAGATTGCCACAGTGCTCACGTTCCAGACTCAACGACTTGCTATGGTTCGGTCGACTCAACGCCACAGCTCGGACTGTTTGCCTACCACAAATCACTGGGAACACAATGCGTTGATCTCCTCTGGCATGTCTGGAATAAGTAATTTACAAAGGCACACTGACACTACACTGACACACAACTCCTCCTCAACCGTGCGGCCCGCCGTAGCACGTGGTTACTGGATAGCTGATTTACTTCTGCCACTAGTGGAACGCAAGTTGTATCGTAGCCAGTGAGCACAGCAGGTCACAATCTTATAAAAGGGAAAGAAGATGCGTAAAGGCGTACGTTTATCGCTATTTTTGTGTTTTAAACACTTTAATTTGCCATTTTGTATAGTTAGTAAAATGTATTAAATTTACTTGCACTGTGTCTGATATAATATGTTGTAAACTCTATCGCATTTAACGCCATCAGTACAGTACAACTAGAAAATGGACCCAATTATCAAATTTTATTAATAACAAAATAATTTTTTTCTGGTTGCAACTTTTGATCAGTATTGCTGTTACTGATTAATCGGAGCTTAGGAGAGCACTGGGTATCGCCTGTAGCTAAAATGAAAGAAGAATTTCGACGAAACCGAAACATCGAAGCATGATAATGTTTTTAGGGTTAAAAACGTATAATGTGCATAAACTGCAGACTCTCCTGTTCAATAAACGCAGGCGTCGCACACGTTTAGTGGAAGACATCACGACTAACACTGAATAATATACACTGATATGCATCTTATTTCACTGTGACCAAATTTATTTATTACTAACATCACCTGGAGGGTTACATTTTTCGATGACGTTAGACATTTTGCATCACGAATTTTGTGGAAAATATTATCATGTTTTCTATATAACTATATAACAAATATTTATTACATAACAAATATATTTACTATATAACAAACATAGACAACCGACTACTATATAAAAAACGACAGAGACCGAAGTTTTCTAGACTGTGAGGAATCGAAAGTGTGGAAAAACTATAGTGTTAACATCACCTGGAGCGTTACATTTTTCGATGACGTTACACATTTTGCATCACACATTTTGTGGAATGACCCCCAGCCTAAAATCATTATCATGTTAAAATCTACAGGTACTATTTTCAAATAACAGATGGACTCATCCTATGCCGTGGATAAGATCCTGGGGCAATAATGGGCGACAACTGAGCGTAGTGTATATCGAACCAAACTGCCTTCCTTGTACATGAAATACCTGGCAGTAAACCATCCTTTCTAAATTCTAAACTGCTTGGACTGTAAAAAAATAGAGCAATTATGATTTATTATTAACAACATACGTTTATATCGTTATGGGAAGTTGCATCCACAACAATAGGGGGTCTCAACTTTACAGCTGACGGTGCCAAATCACAAGATCACGAATAATATTTGTTGTGGTGTGTTGTTAATATTAGTATTTTAAAAAATGGCTGTAGACAAATATGTTTTTTATTAAAAATTTGTGTAATTCACGTAAAGAAAGAAACATGAAAATACAAAAAAATTAGTGACGAAACGTATATTATGTGCATATTAGGTAAAGACGCTACTTCAAACAAAACCTAGGAAACGTTTAAATGAAGCAAATCTTAAGCAAACAATTTTTCCTCATCCAATTTAACTGCCGTGTACGCCGACAATTGCATCCAATCGCTCTAAGCAAAACATTAATCACGTTCGATATTGTTCAATATTAGGGTCACGGCGGGGTCTTTTCAATTAATTTGACCACTTACCAAGTTTACTGTGTATGTACAGAGTGGATTAAGTACGCCTACTTATCACGCCTTAATCTCAATGCACATCAATATAGTTTACCACGGTCTTCGCTTTACATGGCAGAAACATTTCATATTCTCTGTTTAACACGAGCACTTGTATCAACTTCAATGCTAATCTACATTATGGTCCAACAAGCAATATAGTCAGAATATTTGCCAGGATAGTGTTTCACAAGACGAATTTATGTTAATAAAGTAGAATGTTCCTTAGATTTTATATATTTAACGTTAATTATTGTTTAACAATATTTGGTTATGAAATAAAAATGTTTTATTTGAAAACTTGTGAACGTAAATGTAATGTTATTATTTTGAAACCTGTTTATGAAAATAAATTTATCTGAATTGTAACATTGCAAAAATCGACACCTTAAATATATGTTACTTAAAAAGGGGTGATGGTATTTTCATTTTAAGGTATTAGTATTATAATAGTTAATTTTGAGCAATTATTTACTAAATTTACGCGATTCTAGATTTATTTAAAAATTCTGCAAAATTTGGAAACATTACTGCTGCAGATTACCTGTAACTAATTGTTAGTTTCTGCCCTGTGTAGGCTAATTTCACCGCAGCATTAATTCTTCTTCTTCTTCTTCTTCTTCTTCTTCTTCTTCTTCTTCTTCTTCTTCTTCTTCTTCTTCTTCTTCTTCTTCTTCTTCTTCTTCTTCTTCTTCTTCTTCTTCTTCTTCTTCTTCTTCTTCGTCGTCTTCGTCGTCGTCGTCGTCGTCGTCTTCGTCTTCATCTTCGTCTTTATTTGTTCTTCTCCTAATTTTCTTATTCTTTATTTTTTGACCAGTGAGTAGCTGGATTGCCTGTTACGCTCCCATAGGAAATACTTTGACGTGAGCAACGCATTCTAAATCCTACTGTACTTCGTTGTCCAACAGGGTTGTGTGGCCAAATGCCCTTGTACACCCTCCATCCGACACCATATTTATATAAACAATCTATGTTTCTATGAAAAGCTATGATAGAAATTATGATATTGATGATAAGTTAGGAAGTTCCAGACGATCTGTGGGACAATCAACCGTACTTTTAGAAACAAGAAACGTCGAGACACAAAACTAAAATTCTATAAAACTATGGCAGTACCTGTACGGTCCTGTGGGTGTCAATTACAGACAACAACCAAGAAGCATGACAGTAAAATCTAGGTCTTAGAAGTTACGATCTTAAAGAGGAACTAAAAGGTGTTCTAAACTTGACCGTATGAGGATATAAGGAAAGAGTAAGAAGTTTTTAACATGATTGAAAAATCAAAAGCTTACAAGGAACGGAAGAAAGGACACTTAGAAAAAAAATGACAGATTTGAGGCTGAGTAATCAATTCTGGATATACAAATCTATAGGACACAGGTGTGTGTGGGTACACCCAACAAGAAATGGCTGGAGGATCTTTGAAGGCGGAACAGCCAGCACCTCCCCTATGGCGTGTTGTGAAGATCATGACGGTGGTGATCTATCTTTCTTTCTTTTTGCAATTCGATTATTATTACCAGAAAAATATGAACTCCCACGTATGTTTTAATTTAAAGCGTCTCCGTTCACGCAAAAGAACCTCATACTGATCGCAAGAATGTGGCCAGGGACTGTATTCTACTAAGACGATTCCCCACCGGCACTCTACTTTGAGAACTCTTCAACATCATTGGCACAGCCATTATCTTATGATAATTGTAGACAAGCCACTTTACTGGGTTTCACTGACAATTGCTCCACACATTGACTGACATTTGGCCAACTTATGATCAACGCCTTAAGTGCTGGCACAACGAGAATAGTGCAATTGTTACACTGGTCTCTACTATTATTATCTAATACAATTGCAGTATTCTACACCGGTATCCTCTGCTTCAACTTCCTCTTTCTGGCCTTCAATGTAGCGAATCACTCATTAAGTAGACCAAAGTCTATTTTCCATGTCGTCTCATTTTCAGTAATAATAAAGAACAGTCCAGAAAATGTTGACCACTACGTTGACGTTGTAACAACAAACGCCCTAAACACCCTATGTGACGATTCACACGCGATGTTATTAACCGACGCTTTCTGATTGTTCCAAACGAATTCCAGACATTTGTCGTCTATTATACCGTTCTGCGCGGTGTGCACAAGGTTGAACAGTACTTTCCAATATGTTGTGTTTAAATATTTTACAGTTATAAAAATTAATATAAACCTATCAACTGTAGCCGATATGTGTATATCAACTATAGGTATGTTTTACACTATAAATATAACATTTTCTAACACTAATTTGTAAAACAAATTCTTAAATAAAACAGAACCCTATAGCCCTAAAATAATTTTAAAAATTAATTAACAAAAATACATTAAATTTCAATAAACTTAGTCACTGGGTTGCGAATGAGAGGTATGGAATAGATTCTACCAGGAAGAAGTAAATGAGGAAGGCCACTTATCGCCTGAGAAATAAGAGAACCAAAGAGAAATTGAAGAATCTTTGGTTCCGGAAAATGTGGAACTATTGTGCAGCCGAAACTGTAATAATTAGTCACTGGATTTTATTGTTTCTGCTAACAGTGGCCACAGTATTACTAGACTTCTTGTTGCTTCTCCTTATTAGGTTTTATAGTCTCAAATTTGAGCGAACAGTTTTGCAGGAAGAGAAAAGGAGAATAAATTTTGTTATTTCGCAATTGGAATAACAAAGCTGTTGCCGAACACTGGGTGTTGTGCAAGCTTCACACAAATGAGTAGCACAATATTTATGTGTCACTTAATTGTTGGGCGCACATCCACACATAGACACCGGTCACAACAATCCAATTAGCGGTGGGGACACGTAAACAAACGCAATAAGCCTCTGTCTGCCTGACACTGTCCAGATATCGGCCCAAGTAAATCCCATTCAGCTCAACACTGACAACACTTACACCAAAACAAAAAAAACACACACACACACACACAGACACACAGAATATTTGACATTTGTTTTTTGTCATTTGTATTTAATATTGAATACCTTTTATTGTAAAACGAATATTATTCAACTATACCACTTTTGTGAAAACAGTCTAATATGGAGATACCACTTTTCTGAAAACAGTCTAATATAGAGATCGGGAACGAAGCGTGGTACGCAGAATCTTTTTTAAATTCACACTGGGTTATTAAGAAAAGGAAATACAAAATCGAATTAAATTAATACTTACAAAATTATGAATTTTGAGGAAAATACAGAGTAGGAATCATTAGTAGAAATCTTGATGCGTAATATGAGCAGAGGCACTTGCAAACCTTGGAGTAAATTTAAAATTGACGAAGTACGCGCCTGAAAATTAACATGTAATCAAGGAAAAGCAAAGCTTATTGTCTTAATTGATGTAAAAGTAAAGTAAAAATATTAATAGCAAGTGTTAGTCAAAAGCTATGAAACAATATTTTAAAACAAACACTAACTTCGGAATTTACATTTGAACTAAACCTGTACATTGGCATTAAGAATCGTTTGAACAAACACAGATTAAATTTTCTTTCAGACCAAAGGTTATTGTTTTCAGATTGGTCCAACGATTATTTATAAACTTGTTTCATTGACCAAAACTAAAACTATCACAACTCTTTAAATTAAATTTTAGTTGAAACCACTACTCTTACAGTTACAAACTGAATCGTTCAGTTTAAATACAACAGCGGTAATCGAATATTTATAGGTTATGTTATAAATGTTGACGGGTGATAAAGTTACATTTGAGAAAGTGATTTTAATAATATTAAGAGAATATCACAATATGTGGAATATATTTTGGATAATAATAAATTATTCCAAAGGAATTTTTTTAATATCATTACATGCTTGTTACTACTTTTACCGAAATCAAAACAGCTTTACTCACATTTAAAATTGTTAGCAGTTAAACCAAGTGCACCAAATTTTAACTTCATTGCGGCAGAATAAATTATCACTTTTCTGTGTTTTCCATTATTTAATTTAAAATTGTAATGCGGATTTTTATTTAAAATTCTATGATCTTAACCAACATGTGTTAACACTAATTCTAAACATCTAAACACTAATTCTGTATTGTCACAAAATACGATTGTCACGTATTGTTACAATTCCCGTTCTAAATCACAATTTAGTTCAACTTAAAATATTTTGCATAAATGATTCAAAAAAATTTATTTTAAACTTTTGGCTGGACTTAAACAGTATTAAATTTATACGGGTTCTGTAGTATTAATATGCTAACTGCTCTACGTATAACGTTTATATTTAATAATGGTAGACTGTTTTAACTTAAGAGCTTCAATTAAATGCATACTTTTTATTACTTACAATTAGGATAGATATCACTCAATCTATATAAATTTTTTGTTTGTTTTGAAGGCAACTATTGTAGATTTTGTTGTAAATCTTTGTTTACATGAGTCTGTTTTGAGTTTTGACTTCGTTTATTTTGGTAAGTTGATTATATACAGTAGGCATAACTCTACCAAATATAGTGACGATACCTGTTCCTGTTTTTTGCAATTTTTGCATAGACTAAACTAATAATGTACTACTTTAAACTCTGTAGATCATACATGTAAACCTCAGTCTGTATCTCGCCGTTTTACTTAAAAGGCTGTACTTTTAAACAGGGTTGCGATAAAACAGGCCAAATTGTCGTTAGATTTTATTACATTTTTATTAAGTCACACGTTATACGTTAGCCACATAAGTTTTACATTTATTCTTTGTCATCTAAAACTGATCAAAATTAATTTAAAACTTAAAGCTGATGTAAGAATATTTAAATTGCAAAATATAATCATAATTTAGAGTTTATCTATATCATTATTACTATAATTTATGCAATTACTTTAAACCATACCTCGAAAATATATTAACGTCTCTAAATTAATACTTGTATCGTGCTGGTAGAAAGTGATCTTCAACATTATCGTTTTTCTTTTGACATTAGGCCCATGACCCGTTCCGAACTACATAGCCATAGTACTGATCAGTGACTAATCCTCAGTGGGCAATAGTGATGTTGTGTGCAATTACGTGCAGATATTGTTTGGTCATGACTTAGGTCTGCTTCTCTCATCTTCTTTCAACCAGTAGCTACTCTGGGTTGGGTTGACACGATCTTGAGCCGAAACTACTCACAACACGATGAATGGAAACTGTGCAAAGCGCTCTATGATATAAAGTTTATTGTTGCAAGCAGATATGCTTTAGGATTATTAACTTTTTTTTTACACTACGCAACAATTACCAAACTTCTCAGTCATGATTCTTTACATAAACAGATACTATCTCCCTCCGGTTATAGGGCACAAGTTATTCGTTCCCACCCTTTTGTTTTGGATAAAAAAACTAACGTATCCAAACAAAACCGCTATTAAACAATAATCATTGATAATCACAATTCAAAAGAACAGATGTGAGTATACGCACATTTAAAAAAACTATACCAGGTGTTCAAATTATTATTATTCGTACAAGTACTGCTTGGAGTTGGGGTTGGAAGGTGATTCCTGGGCAATGATCCACCAGCGGACATTGGTGCGTCTTGTAAATTTGTCTTTATAGAAATATTACATACGGTATCCTGTTGTACAAGACCTAGCTAAGATATTAGGCAAACGTAATCAACGGCCTCAAAGGCGGAAGAAGTATTTCTCAACGCCTTAGAGGGAGAAAAACCTTATGGGAGAAAATCGCGTAGAAAAATTCTAAGATTTTTACGCCCAGACGAGTCTCTACTCATATTGGACGGCTTCTTGATCCACAAAGCCAGTAGCACACAATTACCCTGATGGTGAAGCGTACTGAAAATAATACGCCAGCTACTTTCATCTGCACCACCCTGCGGTTAACGCAAGGAAAAGGATTCTGTGGGAACTTACACTCCATGCTCGACTCAAGTAGAGGATGTTACTACTAAATCGCAGAACAAAAGGATACATTTATTTGCCGTAAGACATAGTACGTTAATAAAAGCAGAATGCAAATAGGCAGCAGAGATAATAGCCAGTAAGAGCTGTAGCTAAAAAAAAACAAAGGAAGTAAATTTCTAAAAAAAACCTTATGTAAATTAATCCTTGTAAAATTAGGAGTAAACTATGAAAGTCTCAGTAATTGAGTACTACTTCAAGCTAACCTAAGGGTTTTATAAAAAAGTTTCATAAAATCTTGACCATGATTAAGTAAAACTGAACAGCTGTCTCTGGTCACAATAGAAAAATTGAATTAGGAAGGATAAAAAAACAAATCAAAATATTAATTCTCACGTTCCACCAGCGACTCACATGGGGTACAAACATAAGGACATTAAAAGGTGAGTGTTTAAGGAGAATGAACCTTATTAAATCAATGGCATCATGCAACTGGGGTGCCAGCAAAGACGTAATCATGAACACCTACAAAGCCTCTATAAGGTCAAAAATGGGTTACGGAGCAATAATATACGACTCAGCTAAACAAACCATTTTAAAATCTCTGGAGACTATACATACATACATACATATGAATGTACATATGTACATATATATGTATGGCCCTACGCCTGGCCCTAGGAGCGTTTAGAACTATCCCGATTAACAGCATTCTAGCCGAATCTCATGTATATCCGCTTAGAATAAGAAGAATGGAACTCTGTCTGTCATTTGCCACAAGAGCAGCTTCTAATCCTGATACCCTGTAAGTCTTAATGTGTTCTCAAATAGGAACAGCGACAAATTTGCTAAACGCCCAACCCTACCCAAACCACTTTATGAACGTATTAATATTTACCTACGCAAATTAAACACTCATTGTCCTTCTGTTTTCACCCAGCAACATCCACCAGAGTCTCCTTGGTGTGGAAAACCTCTCAAATTTGATAACATAATCACAGATTCCCCAAAAGCTACTACAACTCCGTACATTTTCTTGTCTAAGTTCTACGAAAAACTTGATAAATACACAGAGTACACTCATGTGTTCACGGATGGTTCTCGCACAGACGGAAACAATGGATGTGCAGTAATATTATCTGGACATGAATACTTATTCAGGTTGGACAGAGTCTGCTCGGTTTTTTTCTGCGAAGCATATGCAATGCGTTCAGCACTGGAAATAATAAAAGATTCCATGGGCTCCAAGTATATTATCTTCTCAGATTCTCGAAGTGTTTTAGATAGTCTGCAGCAGGAGGACAGCAAAAAACCCATTATTCAAGACATAAGTAACATAACCCTTGATATCTCAACTAGACAGTGCAAGGAATTTATTTTCAGTTGGATACCATCGCACATCGGAATTAAGGGCAACGAGATGGGTGATAGGGCTGTGAAAACTGCTACGTCGAGTCAATATCATCCTCACAAACTATCCCACAATGACCTTAAGAAATACCTGCATTTAAAACTTCTGGAGCACGGAATGATGAATGGCTTAAGTCACCACCCGCCAAGCTATTCAGAGTGAGGAAAATATTTACGAGCAGCACTCACTTGCTACAGACTCCAGGAGAAATCAAATGGTCATAACAAGACTCCGCATCCGCCACACGCTACTGACTCAAAAGCACATTTTCAGAAGAGATCCTCTTGCGATATGTAATCGCTGTGGCACGGTTTTGTCAGCTTTCCATCTTGTTTCAGAGTGCCCTCCTCTTCAACATCTACGAAGCAAATTTAACATTCCTGCAGATGTGCGAAAAAGTTTAAATGACAAGACTGCAGCCGCCAACATACTTCTCCTCTTAAAGGAGATTAAGTTGTTAACAGCGATATAGGTACGAACTAAGAAAATTATAAGAACATTAAAATTTGTGTAATTAAGTTAACGGACTGATATGTTATTATGACTTATTGTTACTTAGTGTTATATTTATTATATGTATACTTAGTTATATTTATTTATGTGTATGATGTGTATTTATATTGCTTGTGTTGTGGGGGGTTCATATTTCTGATTTTATTTTGCATCAGTTAAACTAATATTGTTATTTGCTAAATATTTTTATCTATCTCATTTGTTTACACTATTTGGTATTTAAACAAATATTTACTATAGGTTAATACATCTATATAAGAATCAGTACAAATTCATTTTTGTGGTCGCTAATAATGCGACCTTATAAATAAAAACAAAATTAAAAAATTCCTCTCATTCCAGTATAACAGAAAGACACAAGTTCCAAAAATCTTTACAACACAATCATCTTTACAACACGGCGTAGGCAAGGTGTTGCCTGTTCCGCTTTGAAAAATCCTGTAGCCATCTCGTCCTGGGTCTTCCCACACAACTGTGTTCTATAGGTTTGTATTTCCTGACTTGTTTGGCGAGTCTGGAATCTGAGCCAATCTGCATTCTTTCTAAGTGCTCTTTCCATCGTTGTTTGTAACCTTTCAACTTTTCATTAAAGTTAAAAACTCGTAATTCTCCTCTTATGGCATCATTGTTTATACGGTCAATTTTAGAACAGCATTTAACTACTCTTAAGAACGCCATTTCCGAAGGCTGTGTTTTATTGTCTTATTTCTTTGTTGTGTCCATAATTCACACCCATAAGACAGTACAGCGATTGCCATAACTTTGTAGAATTTTAATCTATATTTGTTTGTGCTGCTTAAAGTGTTTGGTTTATTGTAATTGTATTTTCTAATCAGACTGAAATAGCAGCACAGAAGCTTAATGCAGCCAATGTGTTTTAAATTAGACTGACTGAAGTGTACCTCTTGAACATGTACTAAAGAGAACCACTGTAATATTTTTTAAATTTTATTATCTTTTTTTTCACTTTTGTAATAAAATTTCGTGGTAGTTAGTACCGTCGTAAATTTTATCTTTAAATATTTAATTCTAATAACTTCTTGTGTTTTGTAGTAGCCACCTGTTAATACACTGAATTGATTCGAATATTGTAATAAAACTGTATTTACTACAAATAAAAATTAAATTAAATTAAATTTAATTTAATTAAAAAATTTGATAACGTTTTTATTTATTTTATTTGTTTAATTAATTAATTAACGGAGGCGGTGTACTGCTCGCTATGCAAACTGGAAAATGGCTGTCGTCGACTTTGGATTTCTGCTACCTACGCCGATTCCGTTCTTTCTTCTCCCTCCAATATACTGGCGGATATCTTCTTCTGCAATGATGTGGTCCCTCTGGATAATTAGCTGTAGTGTTCTCTTCTACTCGACGATGTAGTTCGGTGCAGGATTAATACTGGAACGTATTCAGTGTTCCAACATCTGTTTGAGTTCGTTATTCATTGAAATTGTGTTAAATGAATTTTTCGATATGGCGGATGATTCTTAGTGCCTTGGTGTTAGATCATATTATTTCTGAAATTCGGTTGCACTTTGTTACTGTTTAAGTTCTTTTTATATTAAGTTTCCGTTTATAACCTCCGTAGTACAATTTTCATGTCACACTTCATTTTTCTTTAGATAATTTATATTTATTGGATCTTCCTTCCATACATTTTCATCCGTACAGGTTCACGTTTAACAATCAACTGATGACTTAAATCGTCGTTTAATGTAGTAATTTCCGAAATATGTTATTCTCCTTTCCCATTGTCTGGAATCAGCTGTCGCCTTGGTTTAGATCTGATCTTATAAAAATATATGACATTTTTCCCATTTTATAGCTATAACTTATTTATTTGTTAATTTTATAAAAATGTATATACCTAGCAATATTTGTATTCTAATTTTACATAATTTAATATACAATTTGACCTAATTTGGTTTCAAATAAGCTTAAAATTGACATTTTTTGATATTTCTTATAGGCCTTATTATATTTCACATAATTATAAATTAAATGGTTTACAAGTCATTTTGAGTTAACATTTTCCTTAAATAATTTTACTTCTTTCATCATTATTCTTGGTTGTTAACAATTTGTTGTTATAACATTCTAATATTGATTATTTCACATTTTATTTGTACTGAGTCCCTTGTTAGGCCTTATATTACATATTTCCAATAAAGTTAATTTTATCTTCTGGTCATTGCATTTACTATTATTTATTTCTGTGATGATTATATTTAAATATCTTTATTTTCAAATTGACTAATCTCTACTAAATTTATACAGTTTTATTTATTATATCCTATTGGATTTGATTATATAATAAAGGTTGAATCTAGTCTAAAATACGGTTTTCCTTTGCTATTGGTTTTTTAACTATTTTGTTCCTTATTATGTCTATGGTTTACAATTCAAAATATATCAATATTATCCTCTTGCCTTCTCTGCCTTAACAAAATTTTAACATTAATTAACATCATTTAAATTATAACATAACATCTTATATTTATCATTTTTTAACTACTTTATTCATTTATAATAAAAACATCTTATGCCTATCGTTTTTTAACTACACTTTAAACATAAACAACATTGTATATCTAGCATCTTCCACTACCTTATTCATTTATAATAAAAACTATTCTTTTTTACTTATATTATCTAATCATAACACAACACATTCTATATTTAACATATTCCCTTACATGGTAAGGGAATATTCTATGGTAAGTTCATGGTTTCCTATTTATATTACTATTCATACAATCCTTATATATACTATTTTTATACCCTCTTATAATTAATAATTTTTTCAGCCCTTCGCTGTCTTTTATAACTATCCTTATATTCGATATCTACACTTTTATAATTATTAGATTTGCAGTCATTTGCTATCCTTTTTTCTTATGATTTAATATTTTAAAACACTTTCTATTCTCTACACTTAATAGTAGTCCTTCACTCTTATTGTGTTTCTTATAGTATTTCACTTTTAATCATCTACACTAATGGTAGTCCTTCACTCTTTCTATCTAAATATTTTTATTACCTACTCTAATGGTAGTCTTTATTCTGATTTACACTATGGTAATCTTTCACTACTTCTAGCTAACATGCTATTCTTTATTCTTGTTATTTTTCTATTTAATTTACAATTCAATTCATTGGTAATGTATCCTGTAACTTGGGTTACTGGGTTTAAGGTTTGTCATTGTTTTAATTCTGTTTAATTGGTACATGTCCTTCATAGGATTTTGGGAATAGCCTTTCCTAATTCAACATTTTTTGTATGAAGCTTGAAATAGTCAGTTCCTTATTTCTTATTCCATGAGTATTTTTATTATTATTTGTATTTCAGGTTCTCTTATGTCATTAACTTGATAAGTTGTATTTGATTATTTTGTCATTTACTGCTCTCTGTAAGTAGGTTATCATTTTTTGTATTTGGATCTTCTGATGTTATTAAGTTAACAAGTTGCACATGATTATTTTATCATTTACTGCTCTCTATCCTACTGGGTATATTGATGTTGTACTGGGGTTTTATATAGATGGTTTCTTTTATTTGGACCAAGATTTTTCTTTGTTATAGATTCTATTTTTTAACATTTTATTGACTATAATGATCAGTTTATTTAATTAATTTCTAACCATTTAGTTATCACTCACTATTGATTGTTCCTTCTTTTTTATCTGTTTTAATGTTGTATTAAGTTATGTTTAATGGTGAAAATTCTGTTATGCTAAAATATTCGTCTTCCTGTTATTAACCAACCAACTGTCGTTCTTCCATGATGTGCTCCGATTTTCTTTCGTCCATGTTTAGTTCATATACAAAACCACTGCATTGTTCTCATTTACGCTGTATCGTCAATTTATTTGTAACTAAAGAGATTCCTGATGGTCACATTTCCGTCATCAGCTTTTCCGTTTGAGGTATTACTATTCCTATATACTTAAACTTTTGACACCTACCAAACCTTCCTTAAGCTTATATAAATTTCTATTCGAATCAATATTCAAGGTCTTTTATTATTGTGCTTCGTTGTAAACATCACTTTTGCTTTTGTCTTTATACATCTGTTTTTGTTGTCACTTGTGCTTCTAGTTACTTTATTCTGCAATTCTTCCGTACACTTACAATTTGCTTAAACTTACTGGTATAGATTGAAGTTCAAGTGTAAAACTATTCTTAAACTGCATCTTTTATATTACTCGACAAATTGGTCTATGACAATCATAAAAATTAATAGATTGATATGGTCTCCTTACTACACTTGCACTTGTTCAAAATAACAAACCGAAATAACATAGTTCTGGTGTAACAAACAAATAGTATTACAGAATATTTCAGTAAGAAAATACGTTAGTAAATAAGCAGATTTCAAACCAAGTTAGTCATTTTAATTACCTGGTTTATGATACCTCATATGGAATTGATTTTGATTGGGATAGCAACGTAAAAAAATTTAGACGAATTTTTTGAAGGAATCATATCTACTTAAAAAATTAAGCACGGAAGGATACCCAACTTAAATTTTACACAAATATGGCTTTCCCTACATGCCGGTATGCTAGTGTGACATGGACTCTTGGTAAAAGAGACATACAGATGATTCAGGGAGCTGAAATGAAATTTCAGCAAGGTTGTTCTCTCCTGGGTCGGATATGGAACGAGGTTATTAGACGTAAATTAAACATTGTATCGTCGCACTAGAACAGTGAAGACCAAGAAAGGAGATGTCTGATATCAGTTTACCACTGGCTGCCTTGAATTATCACCCTACTGGGAAGAGAGGTGTCGGTAGACCGAGAAGGAGATGGTTTCCCTAAAAGATCTAAGGCCTAGTCTTTGGATTGGTGATGATGATTTGCTGCTGCTGACGATTATGAAAATACGTTAGTTTGTAATATAGAAACAGAGAATTACCGATAACCATGAAGTTAGAGAGACACGGTTATTGGATATGCATCACACTGCATGTAATCAGCGCACAGCCAACTTTACGGTTCAATGGTTTACAGTGATGCATTTGGATAGTTGCGCCTCACATCTATTGCACTGACATACGAGTAAATGATTATATGCATTTAGTGGAATAATATCATTCTCTGTATACAGATAACGAGAGACGAACATCTTTCTCAGGACACATCCGTCTCATATGCAAGCAAACTGTCACGATAACTGGAATACCCCTACAAATATACAAATATACACACAACCACACTCACATACACGTGTAGCAACGTAAAACTTTTCTAGCTGACTGAACTTGCAGACATCAATTTTATTTGCTTGAAGTAATTTATTATTTATTATCGTGTGGATGTTCCTTAACGAAATGGAAGTATGGTGATGGCAAAAAAAAAACGTGTTCGAGATTATTGCATATTCTGATTGTACGACACTCAAAACATGAAAAAAAGTCATTTTTCGAAAAGTGTCTGTGTGTGTGTCTGTGTGTCTGTCTGTATGTGTGTCTGTCTGTAGATTTCTTCTATGGCAAACGATAACAGCCGCAAATTCAAACAGAATCAAATAATTTTTTGCAAACAGTCCTAAATTGTAGAGTTCTCAGGACCTATTGTTTTTGGTGAAGATCGGTTAAGGGAAAGGAGTAGTTTACCAGCAACGTTTTATGTTTTAAAAGGGTATCTTTTATGGCAAACGATAAGAGCCGCAAATTCAAACAGAATCAAATAATGTTTTGCATACAGCCCTGATTTGTAGAGTACTCAAGACCTATTGTTTTAGTGAAGATCGGTTAAGGGAAAGGGGTAGTTTACCGGCAACGTTTTTTTTATCAAGGGTAATTTTTTTCAAGGCAAACTATAACAGCCGCAAATTCAAACAGAATCCTATATTGTTTTGGATACAGCCCTGAATTATAGAGTTCTCATGATCTGTTGGTTTTGGTGATGATCCGTTAAGGGAAAGGGGTAGTTTGCCTTCAACATTTTATGTTATAAAAGGGTAATTTTTTCTATGAAGAACGATGACTGCCGTAAATTCAAACAAAATCAACTACTTTTTTGCATACCTTTTTGAATTATACAGAACTCAAGGTCTATTAATTTTGTTGAAGATCGGTTAAGGGAAAGGGGTAGTTTACCACCAACGTTTTATGTTTTAACAAGTGTAATTTTTTCTATGACGAACGATAACTGCCGCAAATTCAAAGAGAATCAAATAATGTTTTGCATACAGCGCTGAATTGTAGAGTACTGAAGACCTGTTGTTTTTGGTGAATATCGGTTAAGGAAAAGGGGTAGTTTACCTGCAATATTTATGTATCAACAAGGGTAATTTCTTATATGACGAACGATAACTGCGGTAAATTCAAACAGAATCAACTACGTTTTGTATACCTTTCTGAATTATAGAGAACTCAAGGTCAGTTGATTTTGGTGAAGATCGGTTAAGGGAAAGGGGTAGCTTACCAGCAACATTTTTATGTTTTAAAAAGGGTAATTTTTTTATGACGAAAGACAGCTGCCGTAAATTCAAAGAGATTCAAATAATGTTTTGCATACGTTCCTGATTTGTAGAGAACTCAAGGCCTGTTGATTCTGGTGAAGATCGGTTAAGGGAAAGGGGTAGTTTACCTGCAACATTTTATGTTGTAACAAGAGAAATGTTTTCATGACGAACGATAACTGCCGCACATTCAAACAGAATCAAATATTTTTTTCCATGCATCCCTGAATTGCAGAGGACTGAAGGTCTATTGATTTTGGTGAAGATCGGTTAAGAGAAAGGTGTAGTTTATCTGCAACGTTTTATGTTTTAATAAGAGAAAAGTACCGTACTTAATTTTGATAAATAATGTATCCTGATAAGAAGCTCATAATAATTCACTGTAGAAACGTAGATGAAATATCTATAATGAAGAGGTTACGTGAACGGGGTGGGGGTAATTTTCTATTATTGAAAATTATAGTTGAAGGGGGAGGGATGAATTTTTTATGTGTACTACGTTATCGGCAACAAAGAAGTAGTTCTTTGTTAAAATTCCTTCCCGGGCTGTTTAGCCGTAGTCCAATGTTTTCTGCAAAACCAGACTTTTCGGCAGTCAATCGACTGCCATCATCAGTGAAAATCGAGTGCGAAAACGTGAGGTGGTATACGTTAGTGACCACAGTACTGTGGTTAAAGCTGAAGCAATAAGTAGAAAGAAGTAGATTCTATGGAAATATTCATTTTGAATATGATTTTAAATATAAATCTTAGAACATGGAAATCATGTATGGTTCGCCATACCGATATTTCTTTATTAAATGTATAAAATTAGATTTGAAAACTTTGAGTTAAAAATATAGTTTTAAAATATTTGATAATTAGTACTTAAAAACAATCTTTACGCGTTTTTATAGTTTACAAAGAGATTTTATAATTTTATTTTCATGAATTTGCGTTAAGATGCATAAGTCCGGACGATTTCGCGGGCCTCCTTCTGCTTTTACACCGCTCGTTGTCCTCTTAAGGTTGGACGTCAATCTCAGGGTTTCCTCGTGAACGTTGTCTCCGTCCAAGTTCCTCCTGATTCACTCCTCCTTGAGGGTCTTAAACGCCGTGCCTGAACGCCGGTTCTAATTCAGCAGCTCCCTAGACAATACACTCCGACTTCCCAGAGATTGAAAGACTCCGTACCTCACCTCTCACCCGTGCGTTTAGAAATCTACGCACATGACGTCAGTTTTGCATGTTTAAAACCTTGTAGATTTAATATATAGTCAACCACGTGTTGGTGGACATAAACGCCCGGTTTCTAGATCCTTTTAAACTACATGTGATTTCATAACTATCTATACTTCCAGTGTAATAAATGGTATTAAAATGTATTTAATATTAAAGTAATCAGCTATTAGTAGTTATTTGTATTTGCACGCTAATATATATAACCTGTAGTGAGTCTATTAACTGCCTTAATGTTAGTTATCTTCAAATACTACGTTGCGTGCACAACAGTTATTTAGTTACACTCTACACTGCACTGCTGTTCCTTATAGCTTACTATCGCTTTTAACTGTTTTACTACATCACGTTGTAGTACTTATTCCAATAACTAAATAACCTCTAATAATATGTACATCCCATTTGCACATTTAGGAACTTACAGTTTAACTAATAATTTAAGACTACAAAAATTTTGATTGTAAATGTCTGTCAAGGAACATTATTCTATTAGAAACAATGTAAACCTACAGAATATAAATGCTCCGCGTCTCAGTCAAATTTTTACTTAAAAGTCTTGAGTTAAAAACAATATTAAGTTTATCTTTTATAATTTACACAACTATTTTCATTTTATAATTTTTACAGGTTTTGTTTTAATTTTTTGTCTTATTGTTTCTGTTTCATTACCGTCACCCAATTATTTACTTATTTTTTAAATAATTCAGTTTATTTTACTGCTGTCTACAGAAAAGTGCATGTTTTTTTCTTTAAACACGATCCTTCACGGTTGCCCAAATCAGTTCTACACGATTAAAATACGGCTGATAGGGTGGAAGTCGTAAAACAGAATGTCCATGGTTTGCCAAAATAGCAACTATTTTAAAAGTTTTTTTATGTTGGTTTACTTTGTTTAATTAGTGCATAGAGCTCAGATTTTAACATAGATGGACTACAAGGAATGTCATGGTTCTCTAACCAGTTTATCATGTCTGCCTTTTTTGTTAATGATGTTGGAGGTGGATTTATTTATACATTGTGGTAGGAGGCATTTGTATATTACTATTACGCTGTTCTTATTCAAATAAAATGAAACTAAACGCTTCACTTTTGATGAATACTGATGTTTCTTGAAAAGTACTCACACAATAATCTCCACAGCGTCTCGTAGAAAACTGAGCTATTTTTCTATGTTGACGCATTACATAACCTGCGCCGTTATCACGAAAACGGCTGATTCATGTCTAGTGAATCTTACTATACCTTATGCTGCAGACCACTATAAATTGGCGTGTGTGTGTAGGGCGACCGTTATGTGTTTTGGGTCTGTGGTCCAGCTCTGTCGGACTCTCAATAACAAGCTCTACTTGGGAAACACACAATGTTCACTCATGACGGTCTGATCTTAAAACTAGCGAATGGTTTACTTGATTTGGATACAAATAATCTTATCATTAAAAACATGTTGAAGACTATTTAAACACTACTGAGCTAATCAAAAATTGTTCTAACAAAGACGGTGTCACCTTTAGAATATGAAAAATTGTTTTACTATATTAGCAAATTTTAGTGCCTGTAGAACACTCTAATTGTTCATCATAGAATTAAAGATTTCACGCCCGGAGTTATCATCTTCAGTAAAATTATTTTATTGGCTGTTGAGCCGTGGTCCTTTTTTTATAGATCCAAACATTTCAAGTTTCAACTGCAGCTGCGGTAGTCATCCTCGCGTCAGTATGCGGCGTCAGTATGCGGTCGGTTTGCGGCAGTCATCCTGCGGTTTTGGATCGCGTCGTCATTTAGTCGCTATATAACATCTTAACTTGTGTTATAACGTAGGGAACCCGCATTAATTGGTTCTGCCAATTATACAGGCTGCCTTCGTTGTGACGAGCTGAAAATTAATCACAACACCAAAACAATTAATACAAAAGGATTCTGGGAAGGGGAGACTGTTGATTTATGCACTCAGTTTAGTCGGTACTACAGATGACATCTCTTTATTACATAATGAGATTAATTGCTCTATTTAAAGTTCTCAACATATATGGTTCAACAGCTTACAGTTTACAAGATAATTATATATTTTATTCTTTCACAAGGGCCCTCAAAATAAGATGTACATCAATTTAATTTATTCCACGGATCCGGGATTGAATATAGTATGTTAATAATGGTCACCTCGCCATATACAATCTTGAAAATTGTGCCATTTGAAGAATGGACTTTATTAATCTTTTTAAAACAATAAAGCTTTCAGATTAAACTTTTACTCTTTTACTACAATCAGTTTTATTAGATTACAGACTACATGTTACATATAACGTCTGTCTTTTAAAGTCTTAGAGTGCTGAGTTAAATTGTCTTTTGTTGGTTATAATATTAGTATTTCATAACCATGGAAGACAAGCCTCCATGTCACCTGTGGTTTCTGTAGTTGATGCAGATTCGGCTCTTCGGTCCTCGGTGTGTTTCCTGAAGGTCTGTCGTTACCTTAGTATCCGGTGACGGTGAAGTTCTTGACATATGTTACATCATTCTGGGTGTGGTACTCTCTTCTTAGATGACTGTAGTAATTCTTGTTGTTAGAATAGGTAAAGCGAAAGTTTGTTTCACTGTTATTCACTTCACATGATTATTTATTTGTTGAATTTCACCTCATGGTTCTATTACTGTATTAATTACATTCTTCCTTAATTAAGAATGGATAGAGATGTCATCGGCGCACAGTTTAGTTATTTAAATATTCTTTAGCTAACATTCACATTTTTATATCCGCGTCGCGAACCAACGCTGTGCGCAGCTTACGGCGTGAGCGCTCCATTGCAAGTGGCAAATAGTTTACGGGTGAGAGTAGTAATCTCGCGACATTTACTATTCAGCATAAAAGTAGTTCCATCTTCCTTCTTTATTTAAAGGATTAACGTTTGACTATTTAATTAAACAGAGATATTCTTAGTTACAGACGTTATTAAAGTACATTACAGTGGTCTAGTTTAATTATTTAAATAAGGTCAAATTTACAAGTACATTTAGTTTGATTAGGGGTCGGAATTCAAGTTAATTCTGGTTAGCGCATGTCTATGCAGGATTAATTAACAAGGTTTACCCTTTCTGTACAATCGTATTCCTTTTTATTTTATTATTAGATTTTTTATTAAATATTATTATTATTTAAAGATAGCAATAAGATTTAGTATAAATGTGCGATTTTATTAAAAATTAAAAATTTCTCAGCCTACACATTACCTATTTATTAATTACCATCTTTTTTATTAATGAAATCGTCACAGCTAGAGGGGCAGAACAGAAGATCCCCTGAGGTTGACTGCCGCAGCTCCAGTCGAGACGTTTGACTCTACAAAATGGGGACCACGTATCGACAACTCGGAAAATAATTTTACTGAAGAGAACTCTTATTGTTCTTTACACACCTCATTTTTCACTACGTGAGGGTGTGCGTTTAGAATTCATATCTGCACTGTAAATACGCACATACAAACACGCCCACCAAATATTATTTGTGTGTATGTGAGTGTTAGGGTTAAACATTTACACACTAAACCATCCTTTGTTCCCAGGCAAGACTGTTATTATTGAGAGTAAAATAAACTTTACGAGAGCTGACTATTATCTGCTTATCCCCAAAAATCTAGGGACCGAGGTTTTCTCTCAATGTTTTCCTACTTAGCCATTAGTGACTAATTGCAAGGTACCAACTTTGCCATACCCTAGCAGAGATTTTACATTAACACTACAGTTGATCTGTTACTTCCGCGGGATCGATGTTCCTTAGCTACTATTGTCTACCAACACAACATTTCAGTTATTTGGTGAGAAATTACATATGAATTCGACTGGTGACGCAGACACAAAATCAGTGGGAGTAGTCAAATTTGTGGTGTAATAAACCGGCACTTGAAACACAACACAGGGGCTCAAGAATTAGGAAGTATAATAAAATTATTAAAGTGCAAGCATTACATGAAATTTAGGAAGTAATTCACCGATTATTTCTAAGAGACAAGGAAACCACATACTGGGGCAATAGGATGAAATTCGTCAGAGCCGTGAAGGGATGCAGACGAGACTATAGTATGGATCATGCAAATATAAGAACAGAACTGCAAATATACAGTTTTCAAGATAGAGTAGCAGACGATAGAAAAAGTTGGGTGGATTATCACCCAGAATTCCAGTTTATTTAGAATTCGTTTAGAAAGTGACTGAAGAAAGGAGTCGACCAAGTCCAAATCGCACGGATATGAATTCTTTTATATTAAACGTATTTTAGATATTGTAGTTTTAATTTGGGAATAGACATGGCAAGAAACCGAATTATATAAATGGAAACACAGATAAAATTATAAGTCTAAGAATGACTTTTTGTGTGATATGTTGTTACGCCTTGACGATCTTAACGAGAGTCAAAATCTTGACTGAGAGACTTACAAGGTAAAGAAACACACTGTAGGTTAAACAAAACAACATAAAATTGATATTGTCAATTTTGGTTATGCCTAAAATGTTCCAAAGTACTTTGGATAGTGGAAAAGATTAAAGTGTGAGTGTTTAAGGTGATTTTTGTATGAAACGCAAAATTAAGTTAGTTACGAACAATTGTTGTATACACAAATAATTTAGCCATTTAAAGTTACTCTGCAAATAACAGGCAAATTCCGAAAATTTTGCAAAAATACTGGCAGATCACAAACGATGCATTTAAAATTGTATTTCAAAAAATAGAATACCGTCTACAAAGGTTTTTAAAAAACATCCAAACATTTGGTGTTTCACAATTTATTCTTAAACTCTGGTAATTGTTTCAGCCTATTACGCTATTCTCAAAGATCTGCTAAGGACAACTAAATACAAAGAATGTGTAGAGTAGTGTACATGTGTTAAGGGTTGTATATGGACATATGTGCGGAGTCTATATGTGAGAGTGTGTGGTGGAGGTAGAATAGAGAAGATCAAATTACTGTATCAACAAAATATAACGCAAAATCAAAATACCAAAGTCAACTAAATTAATAACAGCTTTCGACAAACGACATAAAAAGAATTCAGTCTAATCGTTTGTTAAATTTTTGTTAGTAATTTTGTTAAACGAAATATTTTATAATTGCTGCTAAACAATAAAGACAAATCAAACAGACTAGACAAAATAAAATTTATCAAATACACTGTAAAGAATACGATGTTATTTATATCGGACAATGTGGCCGTGCTCTGAAACATCGCATTTCTGAATATACGAAAGCCATTAAATATTACAGGTAATAGATATTTTGTAGATAATTGTTTAAAACACAACCACTTTCAAGTCATGAAAACATAATACTACTGCACAATACGCAAAAAGGTGAAAATGGATCTATTAAAAATTTTGGAATTTAGAAAACAATTAAAAATAACAAACATTTAACAAAAATCTGACTTTGTATCTCCTTTATTAAAAGCTGTTATTTAGTTTAGTTAAATTTTAGATTTTGCTTTTCTATTAAACTTAGTCTTTACAGTCATTTGATCTTTCCTATACTAGCTCCTCCATCCCCTCCAACAAACATAGCCTACACTCACATCCATATACACACTCTCAACACATGTTCCCCACCCAACACATTCTTTGTATTTAGTTGTTCTTAGCAGCTGTTTGAAAATAGCCTAATGGGCTTAAACAATTGTCAGTGGGTAAGAATAAATTGTGAAACTTACCTAGTGTTTGTTTGTTTTCAAAAACATTTTTAGTAATATGTTTCACCAAGTCTCCAACGAGTCTTCAATCAATATCGTAAAAAATACCGTCTAATAAAGCAGAGCCCACGTCAAACGTAGTAACGTTATGTTATCACCTTGTAAAAGCTTTATATACGTGACAATAATATTCGAACAGAGAAATATGTGGTGCCAATGAAAGAATGAATGCGTTGCCATCAGACGATAATGATGATGGTGGTGATGAAGATAACGATGATGTATCAATAGAAACTAAATTATATTTTGTAGATTCCTTACTGTCTACAGTTACAATGTATATGTTAGAATATTCAAAACAACGTTAAAATGTATTAGTTACTTTTACAAATTAAGTTAAAAAAAATCAGCTCTTGCATTCTTTGCGGAGTTTTTTAATTCTGTTTAAGGAAAGCTTATTTTGAAGGTCGTTGTCGGCGTAAGAGATGCTGAATTATTCATTTTATTTGCATAAAGTTTGAGAAAGTAACTGAAACAGCGAGCGCAAGCTATAAATTACGTTACAAAGTTTTAAATGGTTTATTCCCAAAAGCGTCTTGTACCGGCGTCTATGAAATACTCTCTACAGAATACAGTCATTAATACGGTATTAGCAGTAGAACACAATTATCTTATCACTTGTCTAGTTGTACAAAATATTGGTTGAAAGTCTCCTAGACTTGACGGAAAAGTAAATAAACAAGAAGAGATAGTAAAAGGAAAAGTAGAAGCATAAATCAAAGACGCATT
Source organism: Magicicada septendecula (assembly GCA_034769895.1). NCBI lineage: Eukaryota > Metazoa > Arthropoda > Insecta > Hemiptera > Cicadidae > Magicicada > Magicicada septendecula. The sequence continues at coordinate 322,478,297 of CM068375.1, forward strand.
TGTAATAATATTATAGAAAATAACACAAATCAAGTTTTAAAGAAAACAGTAGAAGTGTATAATTAGATTATTTAGAATTTTTACGCTATTTAGATTAGTTAGATTTCTAAAAATACGTTTATTTAACATTTTTAAAAATCACAGTTTACTAAAAACACAATGTTTGTATATTTAAAAAAAAAATTGAGACGAGCTGACAAAGCGAATAAGCACTAAAATAGACGGAATCTGGAACAAAAAATATATCAGACGCTAGGGTGTTGAGAAATAAGGAAATTATTATAACGCCCGCAGCCTCACATTCCTCGGAATAGATTGTACGTAAACATTAACAAACCGATTAGGAATAAAAGGACATAACAAAATAAATAATTAAAAAGCATATTCATTTGTCGATATTTTCAGGAAGAATTAAACAATTTTTTTTAATAATAAATATACAAGAAACATTTCTTAAGAAATAAATTAACGCCCTTTGATTAAGCAAGATTTTAAATACAACACCGGTATAGTTAATTCTTACTTTGCTTTTACTGTAAATTGAAACAGAAAAATATTGTTTCTAATGTATATGTGTTGTGTACCCAGCCACCAGATACGAATCGCGCATTGCTGCTGATTCCACGTGATGTATGAATAAAGATCTAAAATTCAATGTGTGCGCAGCTTAAGAGAGCGATATATTTTCTGCGTCGTATTTTCCGTCTCTTTTAGCAAAACAACTAAACAATGTTATTGTTCACGCACGAAAGATACAATTCATTTTTCAAGAAACATATTCTTTCCACATAAGACAGTAAATACTATGACGTCATCTCACTTGAGATATTGTTGTGTTTAAGAGATTTTTAATCTTGCTCATTTTAAATGTATATAAATAATCCAACATTTTATTGCGTAACCGAAATATGCGTATGATTTAAGCAATGTGAAACAATTGATTACTTTTACTAAGAAAAGATAAATTGTTCCAAATGAGCAAAATTATCTCGATCGTAATAAGCAACGAACACAGTAGAGAAGACAACTGTTAAAAAAAACGTCTGTTTTAGTAAACACGATAGTTCAATTTTGAAACTCATCTAACATTAACAGATGTAAGGAGAAATTTAAATAATATTTATTAGACTACACAAGCGAAGTATAAATATTCCAGGAGTGGTAGGATATTTTGTGATTGCAAAGCGGAGGAGTATTCAATTAAGTTGTAAAGTTTAGTTTAAAATGGTATTTTTGAAGTGTAGTGTTTGTACTTGTGTAACTGGCAAACCGTATTACTACGGTGTTAATTAGGTGACGTTTTATTTTTTGTCACTATCGTAGCAGGGCTGAAAAAATTTTAACTTGAAGAAGTCTACTCTACGACTGTTCATTATTGTATTTGGTTATTTGTTAAGCGTTAAACTGTAGTAACAGTTATAAGAAGCGGTTTAAAGATATTGAATTATTTAATTTTCGTTGTCTAACACTACGATTTTTGAGGCAATCGTAAACATATAATTGTCAATAGAGTTTATAATTGTAGTCGTAGTTGAACTATTGGACTTTTGAGATTATCAACAATAACCAGTGTTAAGTAAAACATAAATCAATATTAATAACGCAACTCATGTGAGTAAATTTGATGTACATTAAGAAATGAGAATAGAAAATTGCGTGGCTTTGGTCTTCTTACTTTCTCCAACGCTCGTTGATCAATTACTTATCGAGTATTACTCTCAGTCACTTAGCATTCCATGGATTCTTACCCACAACAACAGCTTAACATACACATAGTTAGATAAGGTATGTGCAGTGTATTGTTGCCGATTGTAATACGCCGTTACCTCTAATTCGCTTAAACGTATTGGATTCCTGACATTGTTGCGAGACCGGTTAATTGAAGTGAAATTCCTCACTCCCGTACAGCGTTGTGTTCTCTTGTACGACACACCAGCTTGCTGTTGCCTTGTTCTCCGTCACTCCCTGTTTGCCCTCTCCCCCACGTTCTCCCTCTCCCTTTCTCTCTCTCCCTTCCTTTTATTAGCTCTTCTTTCATTTAATAAAAACTGAACCGACTTTCATTTTTCACACATTGTATCGGACTGTTCATTATTCTGCCATAGATCTTTCCTTCTCATTTTTATAATTTTCATCGCATTTTTGTTTCTTTTACTTTAAAAGTATACGTTTTTGAGTCTAATAATTATTAATGAAAGGCTTTTTCTATCTCGGATATTTCACTTCTGGACAAACGCAGTATTTTGTAAGGGTTATCTTGCACTGATGACGCATTCTCTTTGAAAATATTGATTCATAAAAGAATGCAGTTTAATTTGGAGACACACCTCGTCTTTATTCATTACGAGAAAACACTTGATAGAGTAAAAAGATTCAGTCTGTAGGATAATACTTGCATGATGGGTTATCATATACATCTTGTAGACGTTATAGTACTTACACTATTTAAAAAGTATAGTATTATTTATTAGAGAGGATTTGATAGAAGAGATTCACTTTTATCGGAGAATAGGCTAAGGCTGTAGCATGGCTCAAACACTATTTAATAATTATATTGATGACATAGTTATAGAGTAAAAATTACGAATGGCTCCGGGAATAAGTAAATACTTAGCGAATACAATCCTTTTTGCGGATGATCAAGTTATCATCAAAAACAACTAATACAAGCTCAAAACGTCAATTTTCCACTTACAGCAATTCTGTTCAAATTACAATATGACAATGTCTGTGTAGAAGAGAAAAACTATGGTATCTTTTGGCAAATACCCCTTAAGAACTAAGATTGTGTTGAATAATAAGACTACAGAGCAGGTGTCACATTTCTGCTCCAACGCTTGCTTTGAGCAATTTACATATTGCGATGTACAATGGTCCCATAGAATAAGTAGTCGATTATCAAATATTGGAATGCTTTGGATTTATTTTAGATTTGTTATTTTAAATTGTACTAATAATTTAATATTATTTCAGTTAACAAAATAACATTAATTAACTGTCTCTCTTATCACGTTTTTACAATTTTAAAATTATTTTTCTTATATTATAATTACTTAAAGGTTTAATTTATACGAGTTCCTTTGTCTTTAAGTTTTGTGAATGTTTTTTAATAAAGTTTATAAAATTAATTTTACTTTTCTTTACGATGGACGATGCGATGCCGATGGTCCGGTCCTGATACGTAAGCGGGGACAGTCGTTCCCTCTAGATAGACGGCGATTTCCTTCTGTTGTCCGGCGTTTAGGGTCGTTCTCTAGTTCGGTCCTTCTAAAATTTGTAGTGAATTAATTTGTAATAGTGATTTATTCTATGTACTAAAAGTACAGAATACTCCAGAAACTTGAAGTGTTCTTTTTATATGCCCATGCGGACAATCTTTTAATATACAGAATTAGCACTCGATATTTAATCTACTCTTGAAATTTCTGACTTCTCTTCGTTCACTTTTTTAGGCAAAACGTCTAGACGGGCGTCAATGACCACGCATTATTGAGTTCAGAGCGAGACTGAATTACATCCTACGAAGAATTACATCAAATGAGAGATTTCTGTCAATATCTCGAGCGTTCAATGGCTAACGTATTCCCTTACTCTTTGGTTTAAGATCAGACAACGTTCTTCTTGTAAATTTCTGCCTACGGACAAAACCTAGCATGAAGAAAAAACTAGCTTAATTTTATTACATTTTTTTCACGGTCATAAAAATTTCTTTATAAAAAAATTCATATATTTAATTTTTTAATTTATGAACAACAATTACTGCTCCATAGATTTTTATTTATACATATTCTGGTATATGTTTCATGTCAGAAATTTTTATTTCACAAATTTATTAAATTTAATCTGTTTTTTATTATTATTCCATAACATATACGTACCTGCACACGAGCACTCGCCATATGCCTACGCATATGTTTGCACTACTTCACAAAACTAATTATTTTTTTACTCTCAAAAATGAACTTAAACTAACAAATTTAGCATTCATCTTATTGTCTATAATAGAATGTCTGAACATGCAGTCGTTATGTAAACCAATTTTCAATGCAACGTGCTATCATATGTTAAAAGTTAAATTGCTACCTTAGCCTATATGCAAATTCCATCTGTTGCAATTGTTCTGGGAAATAATCAAATTTGGCAGAGAAACTGCAAGCTTCAGCCTGAAAAAACTCTGGCATATTGTGTCTACTTGTAGACTTGACGAATAGGCCTACAGTAAGTGACAACTGCCACAGGCACTATAATTGTTGAATGCATTATATTTTCTATCACATCAACCTAACACTATTAATGAGATTTCATTTTTACATAATTATTACTATTTTTTACACTGTAATACTGTACAAATATATAATACAGTACGGAAAAAGTTTGGCATATTGTGTTATAACGTCTCCCTTGTCAAGACATTATAAACATCGGGAACCACTTCAATTGTTGGCTGTTAATTAAACTAGCTGCCGTTGCTCGTAAAATTTACTTACCAACAAATTATAACAAAGTATATATCAGGAATTAGTCAAGGGTTCCATAAATTTATACACTCTCTGGGTATTAGCGAAAACATCTCTTTATTCTTATATTTTAACTAAGTATAAAAAGTAATGGCTTTAATGGTCATCCTTTAATTTCTTACTAACTTTACTTTTTGTAAAAGAAAGATTCTAATAATTTCTGCGTTAAATATTCTTTAAATTAATATTCTTTACTCTTTTTATCTCAAAAATTTCAGCTATGTATCATTTCAAGTACCACGGATCCGGGTCTCAACTTGGCAATATTCTAATATATCACAACATCGCCCAAACTATTTGAAGAATAGTCCGGTGTAAATTTTCAGAATTACTTTACCTCTAAACATCGTAATGTTATTACTATATCATTACAGAGATTACAAATATTTATAAGTTAATCTTTAAGTTATCTAAAAGTCTTTACAATAAACTTTACTGTTCTTTTGTTTCGTTTTGTTTAAAAAACTGGTTATGCACAAATGTTATGATTTAATATCACCTGAATAGAACGTGAGTTTGCTGTGGGCATCCGTGATGGTCTTCTTCAGTAGTCCTCTTGGGTGTGATATGATGTTCCTCTTGATGGTCCATTTGGTTTATTGTTTCCGAATAGTAGTCTAGGTCATGACGATTGGCTTCTGCTACTAGAAGTTCATACTGTTGTTGTTGTAACTTTCTTCTTCTGGAATCGGTTGTTCACATTTTACTTATTAATTGTTCTTATTTTAGCAGCACTAAAAGATTGTAAGGAACATATCTTACCACTTACGGTTTGTTGAGAGATGTGTCGGCTAAGTTTTGCTTTTTTTACATATTTACTAATATTTGCTTCACTCACTACATTACTAAGTGTTTAGTTATTTTCCAACGCTACATTGAGTCAAATCAAAATAACAAGTGACGAGTGTTTGTATATTAGTTCAGCGGTATACATCTAAATTTAACTGGACAACACATTTTTGACATCCTTACATGTCGAAGTTTCTCCGGCGAATGGGGTTTGTTTAGCGGCAAGAAGTCTGTAAGCTGACGCGGTTTACGCGCTTAGAAAAATAGTTCGTTCGTTTAGTAGTATTAATTAATCATTAATTAACTAGTAATAAATTTATACTACCTATTGTTATGTGTTAGGTATAATTCTTTTTTATTAATACGACTTTTATTTAATCAAAAGAATTATTATTTTTTGCTTAATAACATCGTACTTTGCGTGTTCCTACTGGATAATTTGCACGTTGGTACAGGAATCTACGTACAGATAAGGGGTGGATAATACTCTTACTTGTTATAAAACCAAAAATTTAATTTGTGCTATTTAAACAAAAAAAAAAATTTTTTTTTTTTAAATCGTCACAGTGTCTCCTTGTAGACATGACGAATAAGTGACAACTGCGACGGGCACTATAATTGTTGGATGCTACATATTGCAACAGTACAAACAGTAATGATACTGTGCATTGCCCAAATAAATAATAAAAATGAATAAATACGAATTAATAAACATGATTCAGATTGCATAAGCCGAATCGTAGTAGAAATAGGGAGTACAAAATTCATGCATGGACATGCAGTTCCGACACATCTGGCGCTAGCGTTGTGTACGTGCGTATTTTGTTAGTGTGTGTGAAACCTGCCCGTTCCTGAAATGTAACCAACCCTTTTCAAGTAGAATAGTTATATGTTTATTGTTAATTATAAGAAAACTATGTACGATAGGATAAAACAAAAGACACCAAAGTGTGTAGAAATTATAGATAAATAAAATGTTAAAAAATCATACAGAGGTGACGAAAAGTGCAATTACTATACGTAAAAAATGAATAACTTTTTGTGAATACCATAAAGAAGTGCAATTTACGTATAGTAATCACATAAAAATTAGTGCTCGATGGAACATCGAGTGAGGTGAAACAAACTTCGTAATCCGCGAAAATAGGCGAAAATTGTGAATTGTACCAGAATGGGGGTAGTAACGCATCGACAGAATCTGACAAGTTGAAAAGTGTTCAGACAGCAATTTTTGCACGACCTGACTATAAATACCAGGTCGCGCTAATAAAGTTTCTTAGTCTCGATTCAACCATTGCTGCAGGAGACTATGTCAGTCGACGACACAAATTCACAATTATCGTAAGAGTCACTGGATCAACTAGCTATACAGTCAGAGCTGCAAAATACATACGATGAGGTCTATGGACACACCAGCAGCATATGACGTGAGACGAGACGACTATTAATCAGCACACACGGAGGACACGACCAGAGGACCAGAAGCACATGCAGAGAACGCGACCAGAGGACATGACCCGAAGGGCACGGAGGACGTATAGATGAATAACCACGTCAACCGAGGTGATAAAATAACATTTAATTACAGACAGTTGAAAGACACCAATTAAAGCTTGAATGAAAGACATTCAACCAATATTAAAATAGATAAATGTAAAAGCAGTAAAAATTAGAATAATATTTCTTGCATCAAATTTATTAATTAGTAACGTAAATGATAAGAGAAATAAGTAATTTTTGAATTAACGTAATTAGTAAAGTCTTAGATGATAAAGAGAAAAAAATGCGTATACAGTAGAAAGTAAAACAAAGTAGTGTAAAAGAAGTTTGAATAGAAGTAAATTCATTTTTGAAGTTAATGAATCAGCAATGCACAAATATGAACGCACCATGAGTAAGCCGAGAGCAAAATAAACGTTTTAAAGTAATTACAATTAGATAATAAGAGTTGTAAATAACTTATGTATGTAATTTGTTAGCAATAAGTTATGTACGAAAACTTCGTACAAACGATTTAATAATGAGTTATTGTTTAATATCCGATATAAGAGATGTTTAAATAAATAAATAATGGAACGATTTTAAACGTAAATAACGTATCATCTTCTTATTACGATTACACCCATGAATTCAATACACAATATATAAATGCACTTAAATTGGTTAACTTGCGTTGTATAAATAATTGTCTCCCAAAAGCATGAGGCTACACAAGTTAAATTAACTTGAATCGACGTACTTGTATTGTTGTAATATTTTATATCACATCAAGCTAACACTGTTATTAATGTTTTATTGTTAGATAATTATTTCCAAATTTTACACTTTATTACTGTTCAAATATGTAACACAGATTCTATAGTATGCAATACAGTATTTTTAGCGCAATTCTGTTAAAACGTGTGCTAAACTTGACCGAACAAGAAATGAACCCATAAGATAAAAGTTACAAGATTTTAACTTGAATGAAATATTAACATAATACAAACAACGGTGGAAACAACATGTAGAAACAATGTTAGATTCGAGGCTACCCAAACAAGCTGGAAATAGAAACCTACAGAACACAGGTGTGTGGGTAGACCCAGGAAGAGGTGGCTGAAGGATTTCTGAAGGCTGAACAGGCAGCACCTTGATGATGATGATGATGACATATTAATTCTACCACATTGGTAGTAATATTACGGCATTGACGTATTTACGAAAATACCAAGAACCAAACATTTTCGTCATAGGTTGACATGCGAAGTGATATTATGATTTTATAAGGTAACATGACATTTTATATTTGTCTGATTATCTCCACTGGTGTAAAGTATATAAGACTTCGCTTATATTGTTTTGGGTATACTGTAGTAAATCTACAAATAAAATTAATGATAAATAATAAAAGTGTGTAATGTGTTGATAAGGAAAAACTTTTTGTTAGTTAAAATAAAAAATTTTTTGTTGTTGTTAATTAATTAATTTAATTAACTAATTAATAATTAATTAATTGTATGTTTTTCAATTACCTTCGGTTAAATAAATGAGATTTTGTGTTTTGAAAATATTTGTTTTTATAGATAATCTACTTATGTTGTTGGATCTATTATCCTCTCTTCTAACTTTGCTGTTCTTCTTCTTCCTTCTCGTATATTTCTTTAATGACTCTAAATAATTTTTAGAAGAAATAATAAACTAGTTTTCACTACAGAAATAAATATAAACACTTGTAACTGATTAATTAAGATGTTTATTTTTTAACATTTGAAATTATGCGCCACTCTGATGCGCGTGGACTAGGCTTTAGTTGAGCTCCGCTCGGGTCGCTAGTGAACAAAATGAGAAAGTATATGTTTACAAAATTAATTATTTCGGATTCTTTTAACTGTCGAAATGGTCAGAGAGGCAAGGAACAAGATACAATGCTTACAACTATTTTAAAATAAATTATTATTGCTGAAAAAAATAACAGTATTATGCAAATTGTCAATTTATTAAAATAAAATCGAACCATCCGTAGAATGACGTCACTGACTCGGGGAGGCGGTGTTACGTCGCTGGCAGTAAATCCAGTATGGCCGCCGTCACCTCGACTTCTACGATCTAATGCCGACACGATTTTGGATCTTCTCCCTCAGAAATAAATAAGAATTCCTTTCTCTGCGAAGTTGCAGTATCCCTGGAAAATAGTGTGAAGTGTTCTCCCCTCTTCGGCGATGTCGTTCTGTGATTGTTTGTTGGTGCAGTGTTCTGTGTTCAAATATGTTGAGTTCGTGTCCAGCTAATATGGTTTGAAATTTTCTCAAAATGGTGGTTGCTTTCTCGTTCTCGTAACTGGTATTATTATTGTAGTTGTTCGGGTTCAGTTTGGTGTTAATTATTAAATGTTGGTGTTATATTTACTTTGATAACCTCTGTTACACTTTTGGAGGTTGCACTCAATGTTTTTTCACTATTTTATATTTTTTGGTCTTCCGTCAGTAATTTCTGAACTGTTCACATTAACGATTAACAATAGACTGATGACTGAAAGTCGTCGTTTTGGGATAATTTATAAAATGTCTTTTTCCTCTTCCCATTGTCTTTTTATAAATTTACATGTCTTGGATTTGATTTTAACTCTTAAACATACATAACAATTTTTCCTATTTATTGCTGTAACTCAATTATTTATTAATTTTACGAAAATCTAACTATTCAGCAATATTCTTAAGTTAATTTTACACAATTTGATATATAACAGGGTCTGTTTTAAGTTCAGATAAGCCTAAAATTTACAATTTTTGATATTTATTGTAGGCCTCATATTTTTTACAAATTTAGTATTTAAATGGTTTACAAGTGTTTTTATGTTAATATTTCCATGAAATAATATTACTCACTCCCTAATTATTGCTGGTTGTTAATAATTTGTTGTTATAATACACCAATATTGATTAATTTACTTTTTATTTGAGTTGAGTACTCTTTAGGCCTAGTTTTACTTATTTCCAAATGAAGTTACTTTTCTTCTTTTGTCATTATATTTGTTATTATTTGTATCTGTACTGATTACATTTTCATATTTTTGTGTGGTATGGACTAGATTCTATTCATTATATTATGTAGTTTGATTGAATTTATTTATTTGAGTTTGACTCTATGATAGATGATTTTGATTCATAATGCTGGTTTGTTTTTCTATTGTGGTGTGTTAGTTAGTTTGCCTTATACTTTTTATATGGTTTACAATTTAATTAAAAATGTATACAACATTCCTATTACCTACTTGCCTTCTCTGCCTTAACAAACTTAAAAATTATTTAACATTATTTTGAATACAATAGAACATCTTATTATCTACTAACTTTTTGTATATCCCTTAATTATAATAAAAATATCTTATGCCTATTCTCCTTAATTGTCTTATTTAATTATAACAAAATACCTTATCTATTATCCTTATTTATCTAATATATAATTTGATTAACAAAAAATAAAAACATCTTATTATTAGTCATACTCTCAGTTATGAACTGTCCTTTGGTATTTATGTCCATCTTATAACTTATTTAACTGTAATTAAAACATCTTATTAGTAAAAATATTTCTTATATATAATTTTAAACACTCTCATTACTAATAATATTGTCAGTCATTAGGCTGTCTTTGATTCTCATGTTTTTTCTAGTATCATTCTACACTCATGGTAGTCCTTTTAAATCATTTTTTCAACTCCTTCTTTGAATATTTTTTATAGATTTTTTAACTGGGTTGTTCACTACACTCACTGTAGTTTCTAACTTTTATTATATCACTTCACTTTATATTTTCTACACTATGGTAGTCTTTTTAGTGGTTTCTACACTATGGTAGTCTTTTGGTTTGCTTTTACATTAGACTTATACTTAGTTTACAATTTAGTTTTAATTGCATTGTATCCTGTAACTTGAGTTACTGGGTCTAACATATATGGGTTTTAATTTAGTTTCAATTTTGTATGTATTCCTTTATCAACATTTTGGGAATAGCTCTTCTTATTTCTCTGTTCTTTTTAGGAACCTTGACATATTTTGTCTCTTCTTTCTTTTTATATAAGTAAATTCCTCCTCTTGTGTTTTCAAGTCTTTGTGGCATTAATTCAATGCATCTTATTTGAATATTCGGTTTCATTTAATGTTTATTTACAGCTCATTGTTAACTTGTTATTGGTTTCGTGTCTTGGGGTTTCTCTGCTTCTTGACTTAATAAATTTCCCTTATTAAAATTGTGTTTACCTTTTTATCTTTTTTCTTTCCTTTTTAATGCTCCCCCAACCTACTGGGTATACTGCTGTTTTATTGGGTTTTTATATAGTTGGTTATTTGTATATGAACCAAGAGTTTTCTTTGTTATTTAGTTTGATTTTATTACCATTTTATCGACTTAATGTACAGTTTCTTTAGTTTAATCTTTAACCATTTATTATTCTCACTCACTATTGACATTTTCTTCTTTATTCATGTTGTATTAAGTTAAAATTTTAATGTGATAATTCTGTTATGCTATAATACATACTACTACGATCAACGTTTTGCTAATTTTAAACTTGTAAAACTAATTGTCTATTAAAATGTAATAACTAAATTATAGAAGCAATTATATTACAGAGGGTACTAGGAAAGACAAGGTACGAGAGGTTGCCAAAGAATAGTATAAAGAAACGTGTAATTTAACAGATATTAATTCTTAGATTGCGGGAAAAAGAATATGGACACATATCAAGAATAGATGTCACAAGGCTAGTGAAAAAGATAAGTGATAACAAAAAAAACACCAAGAGGAGCATTCGTCAGCCAAGGAAGAGGTGGAGGCAGCCTGCAGTACCGGTTGGTATACAACAGAATAGAGTCCTAACAAGGAATTTAAAGAAGAGAAAAAATTTAACAAATGGAAAACAACCTTCACGCAATTTACGAAAAGAAAAACAAATTAATATTAAGTTTAGACACGATGCTGATTAAAAGTTTATTTCCTTTAGTAATTCCTTTATGTCAAAAAGGTAAAATATTAAAAAGACGTAAAAGCCTCAAAAGGTTGGCATTAAAAAGTTCTAAAACCAAGTATAACGTATAACGCGCTGTTGGATTAGTTTCTGTTACACGGGAGTGATGCAAGAAATTGCCTGTTTCATTGACCCATATTCTTGTAAGAGAAATAGACTAGCTACATAGATGTCTTCATGGTTCCTGGGTGTGTTTCGTACAGTGTATATTCTGCTGCAGTTTTTTATTTAAATCCTACACTGTACCCGTAAACTGTTGATTTTAAAGTGCAATATTGTATCCCTATCAATATTACATAATAAAATATTATAATTCTGAAGTCTACTACCAGACTTTAAATAAATTAAGAAGAGCCATCCAGAACAAACCCCGTGGTCTGCTGACTTCTGGTGTCGTGTTTTGCACAACAATGCTTGCCCTCACGCCGCTTGGCGGAAACAAGATCTTTTGCGTCAATTAAAATGGGACGTTTTTGGTTGTTCACATATAGCCAGGATTTGGCTCCCAGTGATTTTCACCTGTTTATGAACATGAAGAAGTGGCTTCGGTTCCAGCGCTTTCATGACGACAAAGAACTTCACGACGCGGAGGTTACTTTCTGGATAGCCCTTGTACATTATATTTACATCAGATACCTTATTTCAGTAATTTTGTATAATTTTTCTGTGTGTTTTAAGGTAATTATGGCCATTAGCCAACAGCCATATCATCTGTTTTAGTATAAATAGATAAGATTAATATTTCCCTGTCAAATCTCTTTAACACCAGATTTAAAGTCCTTTTATTTATGTACTGGATGTCTGTCACATTTCCAAATAACTTTTTCTTTAGCAAAATACCAACTCCTGCGCATGCTTATCTTGATTTACTTACTCCTGAACAAACATGTACATAGTTTCCTACAAATTCATTTCCTTGGCTCGTCTTCTTTTTTCTGATAAGCAAATTATGTCCATTAAATATCTTTCTGCTTCAGTCACTACTTCCTTTAACTTTGTTGATATACCTTGAATGTTCTACTCAAAATACGTTTCCTTTGCCTATGTCGTTTGTCCTTTGATCCAATTTGTATCCGAGGCTGCTTGTTAGGTTTTTTAATATTAAATTCTTTTAAGAGTATCGAGGAGTTACCCCGATATCTCATCCCCCAAACTGGGGGACTAGAATTTTTAGTTAGGGTCTTTTTCGTTAGCTGACTTGTTCTAGTTTTTAAGCGCCCAAAACTTACTTGTCACTCTCTCTCGTGTGTTGCATAACGCAGTACAATAATACGCCACACATTAAGGGGCCACGCGGCATAAACCCTACGAGGACGTCAGAGTAGGATCTGTTGGTGGAGCTGAGTTTGATTTCTTAAACCCCTTACTTACTTGCAAGAAAAATCCAGTGGGCATTTCTCAGAGATTTAGTGCTATGAAGGTGTCAGCAATCTTCATAACCTCTAAGACGCTTACCAACCTTTGTCCCCCAATTTCAAAATCTACTTAAATAACTGGAGGCTCTTCAGATTTTAAAATTAAAAACCTATGTAACTGAATGTGTGGTCAAAGTGAATCTTATTAAATAAACGAATAACTTAAGGAATAATGTTTCGTCTGTAACTTAATAAAAATACAAATATATCGTTTGTCTGTAGTAAACAGAGAACCAAGATTTCATACAATATAGGCTGCCTTGCTGCTACTGTCTTGTACGTATAGGCAAATGTTATGCGTTGTAGGCAGCAGCGTAGCCAAGAGTAGTTACCGTTGGTTATAAGTCATCACTGGGTTAATTTAAAATGGAACTTTATAAGAAAAAATGGCTGACGGTCATTCCCAGGTCGTTAGAGGAGGACCGTATTCTCTGTAGCTGGCACACACTCTACTACCACGAATGCGTACGATAATTGAAAACACGTTACCCTAAAACCAACATGGTGTATAACATTGGGATAAATGAATCCGTATTTTTAAAGACTTATGGTCACAAAAGGGCACAAAAATCCAAGCCCTAACAATCTTTAGCGTATGACGATAATTGTTACTAAATGCTAAATACATTTGAATTAATCCCTTTATGCTGATGGATTTTTCACGCATAGCAAAAGAAAGACTGGTAAGTGTAAGTGTGGTTTTCATTATTGCGACAAGAAAATGTGGTCTGCGTTACTATGTGGTGTGATGCTCATCTACATAAGCCTATAAAACTATTATGTTTTCTAGTCTCAAAGAACGAAAGGTCTTACCACGCTACAAAGAAGTGTAATTTCGGTTTAACTACGGCGTTCTGAGTAGCAATTTGCATATTTTTGTGATACGCCATAAAGGCTAAAGCAATTAACAAGAACAGATGATGAAAATTGTTTCTGAAAAGTGATTTAAAGAATTTTATTGCTTTAACATAACCTTATAATCTAAAGGTAAAACACTAAATGTTAGCAAGACGGTAAATTTTGTTACTATGGTCATTAAGTATTTCAACTGTGGAATAAATAACTTATTACTAGAGAATTTCTTAGTCACAAATTAAATAACCCTTTTTTTTCAAACAAAGAGATTCGAGTTCACAGTTTTCCAAAATTTAAGTAGTAGGATATTACATACTGAGACAACTAACAATAAATACACTCTCATTAACTTTGTCCCAGTAGATAATACAAGTCACCAATTACATACGCCTGTACACAGTAATTTTCATTATTGAATAACTTTCACCGATTCACAGAAAACAACTGTTAATAACAATTCTTATCACTTCGATTCGCTTTACACAAATGACTATCCAATCGGCTGGCTGCTTCAGAAACACCAGTGTTATACCCTGGTTGTGTGGCGTAGATGCTGGTACAAGATTGTTAGATACCACATGTTACAAAAATGCTCTCAAACCCTATATAATAGTCAACCTGACGAAAAGAAGTGGAAAATTCTAGAGCATTTTGAATTGCGTTGATAGACAAACGTGTACACACAAGTTGGCTGACACATATTAGCTGCCTAACAAGCGGAAGAATATTTCGGAAGCACACAAGAATTTTGTAAGAAAATTGAGTTATTTTACTGGAGGAGAAGTTAGATAGCTTTTAAGGAGGCAGTGTGATCAGTGATGAAATATTTAAAGGATACGTAGGCAAGCACCTTGTAAGCTTTGGTCCATTTATCTCCTTTGAGTCACTGGAAATTAGATTAGTGACCACGTTACGGGTGATACCATATTATTTATACACTCGTAAGTAGGTAGACGACTTTTCGCGTTAATTGAGATTCGTCGGAGGCGAAACCGGGTTTGTTCTGTTATCAAGTCTTTTCAGCTATAGTGTAACGACAACAGTGAGGACAGAGTACCAAGGAGGAACATGCATTGACAAAGAAAGAGAGAGATAAAGTGAGAGAAAGAGAGAAAAAGAGAGTGATAGTGAATGAGAGAGAAATATGTGTATGTACCTGTGTGTGTATGGTGCGTATGACGTGGGCACAATTTCAACGAGTTAGACGTAGAGCCGCCGTTTTGCGACGCTGTCAGCATCTAGACGGTTAGAGGCGCAGTCAATGGGATAGGGTATGTACAAGTTAAAATAAGACATAGATTCAACGTACTGGTTCTGCTAAGGATCTGACTGAATAATTTGGTGCTTACAGGAGAAGAAGAGGTTTGCACGTAAGGCAGGTTACTGCATTGATGTGGTTGCACAAAGTTAGGACGAAATAAAACGTCACTCGGAGGTACTTGCAAACACGCGGGGCATAATGTTAGAAAGGCTGAAGCCGACTAGAGATTGGCAAAATTGTCGCATGTGTTGTCCAAGCAAGTTGAAAATACTCATCTCCGGTTTGTAGGAATAACGTGTGATCCGCCAGGCAATATACTAAACTAAGGAGGACTGTAATGTCTTTTATGATCTGAGTATGAGAGTCTTGTATTTTGGCGTGAAACTTAGTATCGGTTATTGAGTCAGCCCCACTATCTTATAGTGTAGGTACACGGTGAATGGAGCGAGTAGAACAATAATAGCCCTATTATTACGATGATGGGATTGATCGCGATTATTACGATGAATTAGTGAAATCTTGAGTGATTCTGCGATGTACGGATTCAGCCTGTCGTGGAGGGTTGTGGGTTATATTAGAACTAGCGGAAAGGATTAGAGTTTGGAAGGATGTCGAATGTATCGCCCTGTAAAGTTTAAGATACAGATGTGGGTGTGACTCATGTTTACAGTGATTTGAGGTCTACAGTAGTAATCTAAGTAGATGACTGTAAATATCCTGTGTAACGCGTAAAGAGCGTCTGCTGGAAAAAGAGATTCTGCGTAAATATGCGGAATCGTGTGAGTATGGAGCGAGATCCGCTATCCTTAATACAGGTACATGGAGCTGGTGGGAAGTAAGTGCGGGAACGCACCAATAATCCTATACTATAAAATACATAAGTTAACACATAGAATTTTAGAAACACTACATAGAATTTTAGTGTTTTTAACAGTAAAGCTGCTAGCAATCGTTATTATATTGATATCGTAGATCTGAAATCTGTAATTCATTGCGTACACGAACGTATTAGTGTATTACTGCACTGCAAATCCTCAACACTCTGGGGATTTAATTTAATGTGCAGCCACATATTCGGGGCTTTTCCTAATGTTTTCCTCTTTGGCCGGTTCTTTTAACTCTAAACACGTTCGTGATGACGGCTCACAAGTGTCTTTATAAACTTTAATTTTACTAAATCTTACATATGTAGTTTAATAGGTTACGAACAGCATATATGATTGGTCACAATATCTGTTGACAGCGAGTTAGCCCAAAAAATTGGGCTAAATAACTGATTGCACACTTTGCAAAGCTGAAAAAATGAAACTGAGCTACTTCGTATAAAGTAACTTATTACTTTCTTAATACATAACTTACTTAAATAATATTTTATTTTTGTAAAATAAATTTTTTAGTTTTTATTTTGTTATAGTCTGTTTTTTAATCGATGGCAGTGTTGAAGTGTAAACATTTGAATTTGAATTTTACTGACAAATTACTGTTATCACAGAAAAAATAAAAATGCAACGTTTCGGCAACCGCCTTCATGCTAATTTTATACTAATACACGTAAATAAATAAATAATACTCTCTCCATCACTGGATAGAGTCAAGAAAATAATAAAAAAAACTGACATAACATATAATCAAAAGATAAAATAATCCAACTACTATTTACTAGAAACTCTAAGAAAATAAACACTTACTCTGAAGAAAAACTCACAGCATTCACAAAACTCAAGCGCAATGCACACGAACACTTGCACACTTCCAAGGTCAAAAAAACACTGCAACCATTGTTTTTTTTTAGTTTGTGGAGTATCATTTTAGATAGGGTACTGTTTATTTCTATACATCTGTTAGTATATAATTAGACTGAAGATGTTTAGTGTTTTATGTTTTGGTGGCCTAAACATTTATATTTTTTCCTGGAACAGCAGAAATCCGTCAGTCAAATTCAAATTCAACTCTACTATTTTATTTTAAGGTTATTTATTTGTGTATTTAAATTTAATGTTATCCATGTTGTAATATTGTAACAATAAGAGATTTTGTTATACTCACTGATCGTTGGTTTCTATCTAACAAGTAAACAATTTGTAATTACCTTTTGTAATTACGTTGTAACATTTAATTGGCGTAATTTTCTTCGCCTATTTTTTTAGGAATTTAAAATGTGCTATTATATTTTACTTTAAAATCCTTACTTTTACTCTTGTTACAGTACAACGTTAACGAGCTATGAATTTAATAAAATTAAATTAAAATATACCTGATTCAAATTTCTCTTTTAATCCTTGGTATAAAATTTTTACTAATTATTTGAAGGGAAAAGTGACACTATTCTTCACCTACAGTAAGCCCTGCGGGAGATTAAATAACGTGAAACCAGCTGCAGCTACTTTGACTGCTCCTAATATTACTGAAAGGAATTACGAAGCAAAGAAATAGCAAGATTACAATTTTTATGAATGCATATTGTAGAAATAAATTTTATGCACAGAGTACTGCAATTTTCTTGCCTCATTACGGTTATTAGTTTATTCTATTTCATAAACCTACAAGCCAGTAGGGTAAAACTTCACAAAGAAATAAAAATGTTCTTACCCCAAGACACTAAAAATTAAGAGATACAATGACGTTAATACGAAAGTATTTGCTGTAAATAAAAGTCTGCCACTTTGACTACGCTGAGAAATAAAGGTTCAAAGCAGATACATAAAAGACAGTATGTGTTTGTTGTTGCGGACAGGGCAGAATGTAACTTCCATTAACTGATTTCGTAACAATGTTAGGAATTCAATGCGTCTCTATGTGGTTTTCATCTAATTATTGGAAAACCGGGTACAATACGCCGACAGCCGGCAACACTGTACCCACTGTACCGGAAGCGGAAGAGATTGTGAGAAAAGAAAGACACAGTGTGAACACACGACAAAGGGACCGGTCGGCCGAGCTGTGCCCCTGGCGAAGGGTTTGAGATTGTCACTTTAATTAACTGGCCTCGCAACAACGCTTGGAATTCAATGTGCGAGAGTTTTATCTAATTACTGTTGTATCGGTGCGTGACACAGCGCCCTTGTCTCGTCCCTGTACGGCAACAGCAAACGTGTTAACAACATTGTACGGCACATGCGTTACGTATTGTTGTACGCCGATGCTGTGGATACTGCATCAAATAAAGTGATCTAGCAAAGTTTCTGCGCGTTGGGCAATAAATGACCATACCAAAATATTATTTTGTCATAATTCAACATATTCCGTTCATCTGTAAAACAAGTTCATTATTGCCATTAATCTGTTATATATTGTACAAGTACACTATATTATGTAGAATTTTGTATAGCACACGAGGTTAAGGTGGACGCACAGCAAGAAAGGCAGTCGAAACCGTAGGTCTCGTGGTAAAGAAATAAAAGAAAAGTCCTGGGCATAATAACAGCTTAGTGTTGCGTGTAATAACGGCAACAGTCCTGGGAATTGTTGGGTGCATAGTCTTTTCTTTTACAGAGGCGAAATTTATTATGAAATTTGGACACTAACGTCTAGCACTCTAGACGTCACTTGTATGGAGTGAAGCCGTTTAACACATATATTTCATAAGCGCACAGCCTGACCGTTTCCCTTTCCCCTAATCACATAATCCCTTGCTAACACCATACTAGCTTGCCTCCAGTATTAACCTCCCTTAGGCTTCCATGTTCTTCATAATGGTCTTCATCAAACCATGTATTGTCATCCAGATACGTTTTGTGTGCGCAAACAATCTGTTGTTCGATCAGGATACAAATCGCTTCCCAAAACCGGCATACGCCGCTTCATTTGTTTCACTCCACCCGTTGTACTCAAGATGCCAAATCCAAAATAAAGTTGAAATGCAAAAAGATGCCTTTTTTTATAGCGTTCATTTTAGATTTCTTTTTTATAAGATATTTTTTTGTTGATACCCCTTGCTCTACATTCGCACTGAATAGACTTATAGGTATTTGCTTATTAAGCAATACTATCTTTAATTAGACTGTGTAAGAACTATATACTCAAAAATAACAATATACACTTTGACCCCCAAAGTATAATCGGTTATATAAACTAGAGTGGTTGTCATTTTCTGCTATCACGGATAATGTAATCAAACCCATAATGTTCTGACTTTTTCAGAGCCCTGACCGAATGCATAACATAGGAGAGAGAATACGCCATTTATTTGAGTCAGCTTTGATTAATATTATCATTTTGTTTTTTGTGAAACTACTTTTCAAGTTCATAGAATATAATATACACGATTAATTTAAGAAAATCATGCCAATTCGGCTACTGCATACACATTCAGACGTAGTCTCAATACTACCTCTACGTTCTAAAAACATTTTGTCACTCATTAGGTCATCATTCACACTCTCGCTTTCTGAATAACCTGCGTATCATTTCTCTCGGTTAGAGTATACGGCTTCTGTTAGCATTTTAACTAAACCGACTTATTCATCTTCCATTTCCTTTTCTATTTTCTGTGGCTTTCATCAGTTCGGCACAGTACACCTACTTAATATAAAAGCCTCTTGTCTGATTTTTTTTTGACTAAGTTAACGTCCTATTTGCAGTTCACATAACGTAAGAGTCGTAATTCAGCGTAGTTCATGCGGAAAACTAATATATTGTTACGACATCACAGAACAATCTACGTGTTTATAGAATGTCCCAGAGTGATCCGGAATGTAACGTGTGTGGCGTACGTGTTTGTTGACGCATTTTCTAGACTGTGCCAGACTTCGCTCGGGCGCACGGACTGTCTCAAGGCCGCAAGTAATTACGTCGTAACTATACTGGCGCTATCGCGCATTATGGAATAATCTATTGTTAAATCATGTATATGTAAATTTTGGGTGCAAGTAAATATACCGTTTGTTTACGTTAAACAGTATACCAAAATTATCTACAACACAGTCTATTTCTTTATTTGTGAAGTTATAATTAATGCGTTTCAGGCAGCAGTTTAGCAGACGGTGGCTACAACGCCTTTCATTGGGTTACCTGCCAATACAAATTTATAAGAATTTGCCAAGCAGGCCGTAAGCAGCTCGTTGACGGCCGACATATAAAGAATACGCACTATAACTGGTAAAGAATTTACCATTACCAACAATTATCACCGATAACCTATGACATTAAATAATCCTTATCTATAAACACCAAATCTTGAGAAACCCCTGTGTACAAACTCAGTAAAGGGCTGAGTTTTCTAGTTTTTAGGGTTTAAAATGAAGAAATATTTCTAATTTTTTAGATGACACAAACCAAACTCCGACCAAGAAATTAACGTGCGATGATCATGTCGCATAACGATGAATTTAGACTGAATTAATAGTCAGTAGCTATTTTCTGTCACTGAATGCAGACTGAGCGATTTTCAAATATTGCAAAAGTAAGATAAATGCCCACGTCATTAGTGTATTCAGTAGGGCCACTATCAAACATAGCCTGCATTACAATGGGATGATACTCATTTACAAAATGTTTTGATACTTATATACAAAAGTCTACATTTTCATGCCGTCTTAAAGAACAAAGATGTAAAATAATTAATGAAGAAATGTAAATTGGGCATAATTACGGTGTTCTGAGAAACAATTTGCATATTGCTTTAAAACGCAAATAAAGACAAAATAAATTACTAAGAACAGATGGTAAAGACCGTTTCTCAAAATAGCTGTAAATAATTTTATTATACAGGACTTTATTTGAAGACCTTATTCTGATTTTGCAAGTACAACACCGCATGGTAGCAATACGATAAATGTGTCAGAAACATGTAAGTATTTTGTAAGTATAGTATTTAATAAGTGTATACTATAGTGATGTGAAGCCTGTGGTGAATTCATATGACATTTAATAGGAAAATGGGGTGCTAAATTTTAAAATTGTATGTGCGCAATGAATTATAATTGTAGGTTCACTTGTAACTTAGAGCGTCATTTGCAAGACAATCTAGTAGAGTGACTGCATACAGTTTGGTGCCCTGAGATTTTACACTCTTATGTTGGCAGAGATATTTTTGCTATATTTGAAATTCACCAGAGGCGACTTGCGGATTGTTCTGGATAATATCAGGCCATAGGTTACGGATATTTTGAGGAAACAAATATCAGTGGTAACAAAGCCGCAATAAGGGAAGGCAGTTAGAGACAGAGGCAGATAGAGAGAGAGAGAGAGAGAGAGAGAGAGAGAGAGAGAGAGAGAGAGAGAGAGAGAGAGAGAGAGAGAGAGAGAGAGAGAGAGAGAGAGAGAGAGAGATGTAGACAGACAGACAGACAGAAATATGTGTGTGCTTGAGGATTGGAAGTTGCATGGAGTAGGTGAGCTGGTTACGGTGTGATTGCCGTAGAGTTTATGTGATACAAGTTGGCGTCGTCTCTACTAGAAAAGACGCTATAATCCATTTAATCGTCGAGACTTGGCGTCAATGTGTCCTGTACATAAGAGTAATCAAGTAGAGAGCTACAAGGAAGGAAGAACTAAGGAGAAAATTAAAATTGTTTACGTTAGATTTAGAGTTATCATTTTGATAGGCCTATATGTCTTGTGCGATGTCCGTTTTTACTTCCATGTTCCATAAGGAAATGGAAGTATGGTGATGGCGAAAAAATCGTGTTCTAGATAACGGTTGATTCTGATTGTACTACCCTCAAAACATGAAGAAACTCATTTTCCGAAATCTGTGTGTGTGTGTGTGTTTGTGTGCGCGCGCGTATGTCTGTCTGTCTATCTGTGTGTCTATGTGTAGAATGTTTTCAATGACAAACGATAACAGCCGCAAATTCAAACAGAATCAAATAATGTTTTGTATACAGCTCTAAGTTGTAGAGTTCTCAAGATCTATTGTTTTTGGTGAAGATCGGTTATGGTAAAGGGGTAGTTTACCTGCAACGTTTTATGTTTTAACAAGGGTAAATTTTTTTATGACGAACGATAACTGCATTAAATTGAAACAGAAACAAATAATATTTTACATACATCCATATATTCTAGAGGACTCAAAGCATTTTGATTTTGGTGAAGATCGATTAAGAGAAAGGGGTAGTATACCAGCAACGTTTTATGTTATAAGAAGAGTAATTTTTCCTATGACGAACGATAACTGCCGCACATTCAAACTAAATCAAGTAATGTTTGCATACGTTCCTGAATTGTAGAAGACACAAGGCTTTTTGATTTTGGTGAAGATCGGTTAAGGGAAAGGGGTAGTTTATTAGCAACATTTTATGTTTTAACAAGGGTAGTTTTTTCTATGACGAATGATAAGTGCCGCATATTCAAACAGAATCAAATAATTTTTTGTATACGTTTCTGAATTATAGAGGACGCAAGGCTTATTGATTTTGGTGAAGATCAGTTAAGAGAAAGGGGTAGTTTACCTGCAACGTTTTATGTTTTAACCAGAGTAATTTTTTTATGACGAACGGTAACTGCCGCAAATTCAAACAGAATCAAATAATTTTATACATATTTCCTTGAAATGTAGAGTACTCAAGGCCTATTGATGTTGGTGAAGATCGGTTAAGGGAAAAGGGTAGTTTACCGGCAAAATTTTATGTTATGTCATGTGTACTACGTTATTGGCAACAAAGAATTATTTTGTTGTTAAAATTACGTCCTGGACTGTTTGGCTTGATCCAATGTTTTCTACAAACCCAGATGTTTTCGCAGTGCTATCGACTGCCATCATCAGTGAAAATTGAGTGCACTAACGTTAGTATGTGGTGGTATACGTTAGAGACCACAGTACTGTGGTTAAGGCTGAAGAAAGTAGTTTGTATGGAAATATTTCATTTCGAAAATGATTTTAAATATACATCTTAGAACATGGAAGTCATGTATGGTTCTCCATACCAATATTTTGATTATGAAGCACTGTTAGGATTCTTAGCTAACTCAGCAATCTGTTAACGACGAAGGCAGAATGTTTTGTGTTTGAAGTTTGCAGTTTTCTTGACGAAGCAGTGAGCAGGAGTAATGATCGGGGTTTCGCCTTCGAGGCGTACCTCACATCAAGTTAGTGAAGACAAGAGTCAATATCCGGGAGTGTTCTACGTAAGGCGCCGTTTCTGCTGCTGATATAACGGTCACGCGGTAGCCCTATAAACTCAAGACGGTCAGGACTGCAGTTTGTAGGATCAGACGTGTTTTCCTTACAATTGGTCGCAAACACAGTGTACAGGCAGGACTAACTATAGTACTCATTACCACAGCTGTAAGCACCAAGTGTATAGAGACGCTAGGGCATTGAATAGTTACAGCAAATTATGGAGGTAATGTTAGAAAGGCTAAAGTGGATTGCTGTCTGCTAAAGATTTTGCGTGTGTCGTCCTATGCAGTTCAAGTTATAGATCTACGTTTTCTCCGCTTTAGCGGTAACACAGCAGGTATTTTAGTAACCCAACCTGTCGCCAAATAAGGCACACACATGTGGCGAATGAGGAAAAATATGCACGATGCACTCAAACACACACACGCACACACACAACGATAGCCTTGTTTAGTTATTTGTACGACGATAGTATGTATTGTGGTATTATTAGCACAGCGGAGTAAAATCTGAAACACCAGAAAAATTGATAACCAAATATTTTGGTAGCACTCGTAGAAATGAATCTTTTTACAATTACAATAGAATGCTAAGCAACTGTCTAAACAACAACGCACAACAACTCTTTAACGGACGGGTTAAGTTAAATAACTTTGCTACTACACACAGTAATATACACACTGACTTCACACGGTAGAATAATGCACACAAACTCCGTCTACAAAAGAATAACTTGTCAATTTAGTTGCATCAAGCAACGATGTCTTCTACAAAAGCACAGAATAAGCAAAATTAAAAGCAGCTGTGCACTGGTTATTCAAAGACATGTAAATTTATTTGTAGAATATTGAATATTTTTGTAAGACATAATTGGAAGCTTCTAGATTCTTTCATTTAGAATGGTTTCAGGAAGATGCAAGTGCCTGACCGTTTAACCTTAAGATACTGGAAATTATAATTCAGAAACTGCACAGGGTATAACGTGACAGGGTGCACATAAATACCATATAAGTGTTATTTACGATACATCACCGTAACATTAGAATTGGAGCAAATGCGTTGTTACAACATGGTAACGAACCAACTCACGCGTCACTCCTTGTCGTAGATTATCTGGCGAAAACCATGCGACTGTTCTGTCCCACCCACCCTACTCTCCAGACTTAGCTACAGCAGAGTTTTTCTTGTTCCGGAACCTGAATACGACTTTGAAAGAACAACGTTTTGAAATAATAGAGGATATGAAGGAAAGCTGGAAGAAAAACAATACGGAAGAACAGCTGCGCCCCATTCGAAAGTACGTTGCAGGAATCGTTCTAGAATTTGAAGAAACGTTGGGCGCGGTGTTTTGCCAGCAGGGGGGATACCTTGTAGGCGACAAGCATGCATAAAGTTGTAAGTAGTTTAATAAAGTTATTGTTGTACAAGTTTGGCCTTTTTTGGAACACACGTCATAGGTTATAAAACAGTAAGGGAGTACTCAACATTGGTAGATTTACATAGTTCGCAGGATGGTCGCAAAGAAAGCTCAAAAGAATTTTATGAGATCCTACAGAAAGTTGTCAACAACATAAAAAAAAACGATTATGTAGTAGCAGCAGGGGTTTTAGATGCACGTACTGGGAATTTTCCTATAAAACCTATAATGGGACCATGGTAAAAGACAGAAAATTGGAATGGACGACGGTTTAATGATTTTCCCGCATTTAATGATTTTAGTACAACTAATACGTTTTTCCGCAATAACATGTAAAAGTTAAGACCTTGTATTTTCCGATACAGAAATGTACATAACATGCTAGACGATCTCAGCCAATAACTGATAATGTTGTAGTGAATGGGAAACTAGGAAAATAGGAAATTTACTAGAAGATACAAGAGTCTTTTAGAAGATACGACGTTTGTCTAAAATTGTGTCTTTATAGCAATGATTAGTGTTACTAATAGGTGAAATTAATGTGCAACCGATTAAGCGCCAGTGTCCCAAACAAACTTTTAAAGTACATCGACTCCAAGACGATGGTATATGACAGCTACACCAGATTTGGCTTAGTCAGTTTGCAAAACAAACACTCATTGTTATTAATAATGTAAATTAACAATGAAGTAACATCAGGACTATCATATTCAACAAGGCGTTAGAAGCACTAGGAACTAAACGCAAAATATACGGAGATCAAAGACCACGTATATAGGATGACCATATTGCACAAATAATAGACGTTAAGAGACAGGCACATTCAATTATCAACAATTACTTTGTCTCCGTGTTTTCCTCATTACTTTTTTGGTCTTATCCTGACGTTCTAGAACCAGAAGCACTATATGCATCTATTAAGTACTCGTTTTGCGTTCTGTGTTAAGAGTTTGTACTTTCTAATCCACAGAACTAATGTCCTTTTACATTGTTTTCAGTTATTTTTGTTCTCTATAGACAAGTATTCACTTAAGTTGAGTAAAGTAAAAATTTTCACTAATACCAAAACTTTGTATAATGTAGCAAAAGTATCAAAGTATAAAATAATAACATTACTTAAAAGAAGATAGGATTTCTCCTGAGAAAGTGTAAATGACGTAATAATTGAGTTTATACATGCATAATAAATTATTGTTAAACCGGGCATTAACTACAGAAGAAAAATTACCTTGTTATTTAAATTGGTTGATAAAGTTAGCTGTAACCTTGTGTGTCACAAAAACCAGGTTATAAAGCATAATCAGTACTAGTCATTTTACTTTTTACTTCCATGTTCCTTGAGGAAATGAAAGTATGGTGATGGCGAAAAAGATTATGTTCCAGATAAGGGCCGATTCTGATTGTACTACCCTCAAAACATGAATAAAATTCATTTTTCGAAAAGTGTTTGTGTGTGTGTGTCTGTCTGTGTCTATGTGTAGACTATTATTTGGCAAACGATAACAGCCGCAAATTCAAACAGAATAAAATAAATTTTTGCATACTTCCCTCAATTGTGGGGTACTCAAGGCATTTTAATTTTGGTGAAGATCGGTTAAGGAGAAGGGGTAGTTTACCATCAACATTTTACGTTATAACAAGGGTAATTTTTTTATGACGATCGATAACTGCCCCACATTCAAACAGAATCAAATAATTTTTTGCATACGTCCCTGAATTGTATAGGACTCAAGGCATATTTGTTTTGCTGAAGATTGGTTAAAGGGGAAGTTGTAGTTTACCTGCAACGTGTTATGTTTTAACAAGATTAATTTTTTCTATAACGAAGAGATAACTGCCGTAAATTCAAACAGAATCAAATACTTTTTTGCCTATGTGCCTCAGGTATAGAGGGACTCAAGGCCTGTTGATTTTGGTGAAGATCGGTTAAGGGGAAAGGGTAGTTTACCTGCAGCATTTTTTGTTGTAACAAGAGTAAAGTACTTAATTTTGAAAAAGTCTCCTGAAAAGAAGATCCAAATAATCCACTGTAGAAACGTATTTGATATATCTATAAATGAAGAGGATAGTTGAAGGGGGTGGGGATAATTTTCTATAAATAAAAATTATAGTTGAAGGGGAGGTGATCATTTTTATTTTTGTCATGTGTACTACGTTATCGGCAACAAATAAGTAGTTTGTTGTTAAAATTCCTTCCCGGCCTGTTTGGCGTGGTCCAATGTTTTCTACAATACCAGACGTTTTGATATTGCTATCGACTGTCATCATCAGTGAAAATCGAATCCGCTAACGTGAGATAGTATACGTTAGTGACCACAGTACCTTGGTTAAGGCTGAAGAAATAAGTTGTTTCTATGGAAATAATTCATTTTAAAAATTATTTTAAATATAAATCTTAGGAGGCGCATAGGCGATTAACTTGGTTGTCAACCTTGTTGTTAACTTGCCGTGTTGAAGAGGTTGTTGAAGGTCTGTAGGCATAGGCAGGTTGGTGGATGCAAATTCATGTTGAAGCAATGGTTGAGTTGAGATCTAAAAGTTGGATATTTGGTGGGCGGAGCCTGATGTTGCGTCCAAGTTGTAGCGTCTGTGGGGAAGTTGACAACAAGAAGGTTATAAACATCATTTTTAAACTTGGAGTTGTGCTGTTAATTTGTAGAAGTTTGTGATTATTTTTGGTTAACTGTACGTTGCCCTTTGGTCAGTTTTTATTTGATTTATTATTGTTTGTGTAATTACTCTTACAGCTAATTGGATATGGCCAGTATACCAAATATTCAAGTTTGGGTGTATTTTTTTGATACATTAAGAGAACTGCCCGAGCTGTGGAAAGTCAAGTCGGACATTTTTAATGATCGCAACTAAATGAAGAATAAATGGTCGCACTTTATCCAACAATTCATCGTAGGAACATTGTCCTAAGGATTTCACGGCCGGTGTCAGTTGTATAATGAAAGTAATCCGGGCTGTTTAGCCGTGGTCTATGGTTTATTGCCAAACCAAACGTTTCAACAGCTCCAATGGCTGACATCATCAGTGGAATTTTAAAGAAATCCTGAGCGTAGGGTGTCACGTCAGGACCACAGTACTGTGGTAAAGGCTGACCACAGTACTGCGGTCCTGATGTGAACATCTTACGCTCAGGATTTCTTTAAAATTCCACTGATGATGGCAGCCATTGGAGCTATTGAAACGTTTGGTTTGAAAATAAACCATAGGCCACGGCCAAACCGGCCAAATAAATTTAATTATAAAATTCATCGTAGGTTTTACTGTCCATTCTTAAAACGTTTTTGAAATCGGCAGGAGCATTGACGCGTAGTTCACTCATTAATTTGGAATGGGAAAACTGAGCACGCTTTTAATACCACTCCTTCGGCCAAACTTTTCTCTTTGGAGGACGCACCTCGTTTCACACAACTCGTTTAAAACAAAAAACAGCAAAGAATTCTCACTCATTTTTCACTAAACCAGCTATAATATAACAATAGAATATAAAAAAAAAAATAGAAAATAATAAAAACAGCAACAGAAATCACAGCCGATGACACATCCTCGGAAGTGATGTTTACTTGGTTGCCAATATTTCGTTTCGTCTGTGGCAAAATCTGACAACAAGGTTGATAACAAGGTTGACAATCAAGTTGATCGTCTATGGGCCACATTAGAACATGGAAGTCATGTATGGTTCTCCATACCAATATTTATAATTACACGACGAGGCTAACGTACAAATAAAATTACAACTATATTATTCGTAAAATAATCACGTAGACTGTAGATTTGTAAAAAAATTAATTATTTTTACGACGGTCTCACTGATCGTTGTATTGTATAGGAGAAAGCAAAATATAACCAACAATGAAGTCACTAATAACCAGCTCTAGTTATTTACCAATAAGAATTTGTAATCAATTCGTACAGTAATTCAGTCTAAATTTGTCCACACGCAATATATTAGTCAACTACAAAGAATTTCGCAATACTTTTAACACAACCACATGGTATCATTCGACACATTACCCAAAATACACAGAGAGAATAAAAATGGCAGCTGCTGCCTATTTATAACCTGCAGGATTCCAGACGAATATTCTTTAACAAGCATTCACAATATTATAGAGGACAGCTGATTGGTAAAAATAGTAGCTGCCTGGCTACACGTACAACACCTAGAACGACACATAGCTGCTCGGTTACACGTACAACACGTAGAACGACACATAGCTGGTCGGCTACACGTACAACACTTAGAAGGACACAATGCTGCTCGGCTACACGTACAGCACGTAGAACGACATATACCTGTTCGGCTACACGTAAAATACGTGGAACGACACATAGCTGCTCGGCTACACGTACAACACGTATAACGACACATACCTGATCGGCTACACGTACAAAACGTTGAACGACACATAGCTGCTCGGTTACACGTACAACACGAAGAACGACACGTACCTGTTCGGCTACACGTACAAAACGAAGAATGACACATAGATGGGCGGCTACACGTACAACACGTAGGAAGACACCTACCTGCTCGGCTACACGTACAACAAGTAGAACGACACATACCTGCTCGGTTACACGTACAACACGTAGAACGACACCTACCTGCACGACTACACGTACAACACGTAGAACGACACATACCTGCTCAGCTACACGTACAACACGAAGAACGACACATACCTGATCGGCTACACGTACAACAAGTGGAACGACACATACCTGCTCGGCTACACGTACAACAAGGAGAACGACACATACCTGCTCGGCTACACGTAAAACACTTAGAAGGACACAATGCTGCTCGGCTACACGTACAGCATGTAGAACGACATACACCTGTTCGGCTACACGTAAAAGACGTGGAACGACACATAGCTGCTCGGCTACACGTACAACACGTATAATGACACATAACTGCTCGGCTACACGTACAAAACGTAGAACGACACATAGCTGCTCGGTTACACGTACAACACGAAGAACGACACGTACCTGTTCGGCTACACGTACAACACGAAGAATGACACATAGATGCGCGGCTACACGTACAACACGTAGGAAGACACATACCTGCTCGGCTACATGTACAACAAGTAGAACGACACATACCTGCTCGGTTACAAGTACAACACGTAGAACGACACATACCTGCACGACTACACGTACAACACGTAGAACGACAGATAGCTGCTCGGCTACACGTACAACACGTAGAACGACACATAACTGCTCGGCTGCACGTACAACACGAAGAACGACACATACATGCTAGGCTACACGTACAACACGTAGAACGACACATACTTGCTCGGCTACACGTACAATACGTAGCAAGACATGTAGCTGCTAGACAACACGTACAACACCAAGGACGACACATAGCCGCTCGTCTAGACGTACTATACGTAGAACGAAACATAGCTGGTCGGCTACACGTACAACACGTATAATGACACATAACTGCTCGGCTACACGTACAAAACGTAGAACGACACATAGCTGCTCGGTTACACGTACAACACGAAGAACGACACGTACCTGTTCGGCTACACGTACAACACGAAGAATGACACATAGATGCGCGGCTACACGTACAACACGTAGGAAGACACATACCTGCTCGGCTACATGTACAACAAGTAGAACGACACATACCTGCTCGGTTACAAGTACAACACGTAGAACGACACATACCTGCACGACTACACGTACAACACGTAGAACGACAGATAGCTGCTCGGCTACACGTACAACACGAAGAACGACACATACCTGATCGGCTACACGTACAACAAGTGGAACGACACAAACCTGCTCGGCTACACGTACAACAAGGAGAACGACACATACCTACTCGATTAAACGTACAACACGTAGAACGACACATAGCTGTTCGGCTAAACGTACAACACGAAGAACGACACATACCTGCTCGGCTACACGTGTAACACGAGGAACGACACATACCTGCTCGTCTACACGAACAACACGTAGAACGACATATAGCTGCTCGGCTACACGTACAACACGAAAAATGACACATAGATGATCGGCTACACGTACATCACGTAGAACAACACATAGCGGCTCGGGTCCACGTACATCAAGTAGAACGACACATAGCTGCTAGGCTGCACTACATCACGTAGAACGACACATATCTGCTCGGCTACACGTACAACACGTAGAACGGCACATACCTGATCGGCTACACGTACAACACGTAAAACGACACATAGTTGCTCGGCTACACGTACAATACGTAGCAAGACATATAGCTGCTAGACAACACGTACAACACCAAGGAAGACACATAGCCGCTCGGCTACACGTACAATACGTAGAACGAAACATAGCTGGTCGGCTACACGTACAACACGTAGAATGACGCATAGCGGCTCGGCTGCACGTACAACACGTAGAACAACAAATAGCGGCTCAGGTACACGTACATCAAGTAGAACGACACATAGCTGCTAGGCTGCACTATATCACGTAGAACGACAAGTATCTGATCAGCTACACGTACAACACGTAGAAGGACACATAGCGGCTCGGCGACACGTACAACACGTAGAATGACACATAGCTGCTCGGCTACACGTAGAACACGGAGAACGACACGTACCTTCTCGGCTACACGTACAAAACAAAGAAGGACACATAACTGCTCGGCTTCACGTACAACACGTAGAACGACACATACCTGATGGGATACAAGTACAACACGTTGAACGACACATACCTGCTCGGCTACACGTACAACACGTGGCTAGACATATAGCTGCTAGACTACACGTAAAACACCAAGAACGACACATAGCCGCTCGGCTACACGTACAACACGTAGAACGACACATACCTTCTCGGTGACACGTACAACACGTAAAACGACACATACCTGCTCTGCTACACGTACAACACGAAGAATGACACATACCTGCTCGGCTACACGTACAACACGAAAAATGACACACAGATGCGCGGCTACACGTACATCACGTAGAACGACACATAGCGGCTCGGCTACACGTACAACACGTAGAACGACACATAGCGGTTCGGGTTCACGTACAACACGTAGAACAACACATAGCTGCTAGGCTGCACTTACATCAAGTAGAACGACACATATCTGCTCGGCTACACGTACAACACGTAGAACGACACATACTTGCTCGGCCACACGTACAAAACGTAAAACGACACATCCTTTCTCGGCTACACGTACAACACGAAGGACGACTCATACCTGCTCGGCTACACGTACAACACGCAGAAGGAAATATAGATGCGCGGCTACACGTACATCACGTAGAACGACACATAGCTGCTAGGCTGCACGTACATCACATAGAACGACACAAATCTCCTCGGCTACACGCACAACACGTAGAACGACACGTAGCGGCTTGGCGACACGTACAACACTTAGAATGACACATAGCTGCTCGGCTACACGTAGAACGACACATACTTGCTCGGCTATACGTACAACACGTAGAACGACACATAGCGGCTCGGGTACACGTACATCACGTAGAACGACACATAGCTTCTCGGTTATACATACAACACGAAGAACGACACATACCTGCTCGGCTAAACGTACAACACGTATAACGACACATACCTGCTCGGCTACACGTACAACAAGTAGAACGACACATAGCTGCTCGGCTACACGTACAACACGAAGAACGACACATACCTGCTCGGCTACACGTAGAACAAGTGGAATGACACATACCTGCTCGGTTACACGTACAACACGAAGAAAGACACATACCTGCTCGGCTACACGTAGAAGAAGTGGAATGACACATACCTGCTCGGTTACACGTACAAGACGTAGAACGACACATACCTGCACGACTACACGTACAACACGTAGAACGACACATACCTGCTCGGCTACACGTACAACAAGTAGAACGACACATACCTGCTCGGCTACACGTACATCACGTAGAACGACACATAGCTGGTCGGCTACACGTACAACACGTAGAACGACGCATAGCGGCTCGGCTACACGTATAACACGTAGAACGACACATAGCGGTTCGGGTTCACGTACAACACGTAGAACGACACATAGCTGCTAGGCTGCACTTACATCAAGTAGAACGAAACATATCTGCTCGGCTACACGTACAACACGTAGAACGACACATACTTGCTCGGCCACACGTACAAAAGGTAAAACGACACATCCCTGCTCGGCTACACGTACAACACGAAGAACGACTCATACCTGCTCGGCTACACGTACAACACGCAGAAGGAAATATAGATGCGCGGCTACACGTACATTACGTAGAACGACACATAGCTGCTAGGCTGCACGTACATCACGTAGAACGACACAAATCTCCTCGGCTACACGCACAACACGTAGAACGACACGTAGCGACTTGGCGACACGTACAACACTTAGAATGACACATAGCTGCTCGGCTACACGTAGAACGACACATACTTGCTCGGCTATACGTACAACACGTAGAACGACACATAGCGGCTCGGGTACAAGTACATCACGTAGAACGACACATAGCTTCTCGGTTATACATACAACACGAAGAACGACACATACCTGCTCGGCTAAACGTACAACACGTATAACGACACATACCTGCTAGGCTACACGTACGACAAGTAGAACGACACATAGCTGCTCGGCTACACGTACAACACGAAGAACGACACATACCTGCTCGGCTACACGTAGAACAAGTAGAACGACACATACCTGCTCGGTTACACGTTCAAGACGTAGAACGACACATACCTGCACGACTACACGTACAACACGTAGAACGACACATAGCTGCTCGGCTACACGTACAAGACGAAGAACGACACATACCTGCTCGGCTACACGTACAACAAGTAGAACGACACATACCTGCTCGGCTACACGTACAACACGGAGAACGACACATACCAGCTCGATTACACGTACAACACGTACAACGACACATAGCTGTTCGGCTGCACGTACAACACGAAGAACGACACATACCTGCTCGGTTGCACGTACAAAACGAGGAACAACACGTACCTGCTCGTCTACACGTACAACACGTAGAACGACACATAGCTTCTCGGCTACACGTACAACACGAAGAATGACACATAGATGCTCGGCTACACGTACATCACGTAGAACAACACATAGCGGCTCGGGTCCACGTGCATCAAGTAGAACGACACATAGCTGCTAGGCTGCACTACATCACGTAGAACGACACATATCTGCTCGGCTACACGTACAACACGTAGAACGACACATAACTGCTCGGCTGCACGTATAACACGAAGAACGACACATACATGCTAGGCTACACGTACAACACGTAGAACGACACATACTTGCTCGGCTACACGTACAATACGTAGCAAGACATGTAGCTGCTAGACAACACGTACAACACCAAGGACGATACATAGCCGCTCGTATAGACGTACTATACGTGGAACGAAACATAGCTGGTCGGCTACACGTAAAACACGTTGAATGACGCATAGCGGCTCGGCTGCACGTACAACACGTAAAACAACACATAGCGGCTCAGGTACACGTACATCAAGTTGAAAGACACATAGCTGCTAGGCTGCACTACATCACGTAGAACGACACATATCTGCTCGGCTACACGTACAACACGTAGAACGACACATAACTGCTCGGCTGCACGTACAACACGAAGAACGACACATACATGCTAGGCTACACGTACAACACGTAGAACGACACATACTTGCTCGGCTACACGTACAATACGTAGCAAGACATGTAGCTGCTAGACAACACGTACAACACCAAGGACGACACATAGCCCCTCGTCTAGACGTACTATACGTAGAACGAAACATAGCTGGTCGGCTACACGTACAACACGTATAATGACACATAACTGCTCGGCTACACATACAAAACGTAGAACGACACATAGCTGCTCGGTTACACGTACAACACGAAGAACGACACGTACCTGTTCGGCTACACGTACAACACGAAGAATGACACATAGATGCGCGGCTACACGTACAACACGTAGGAAGACACATACCTGCTCGGCTACATGTACAACAAGTAGAACGACACATACCTGCTCGGTTACAAGTACAACACGTAGAACGACACATACCTGCACGACTACACGTACAACACGTAGAACGACAGATAGCTGCTCGGCTACACGTACAACACGAAGAACGACACATACCTGATCGGCTACACGTACAACAAGTGGAACGACACAAACCTGCTCGGCTACACGTACAACAAGGAGAACGACACATACCTACTCGATTAAACGTACATCACGTAGAACGACACATAGCTTCTCGGTTATACATACAACACGAAGAACGACACATACCTGCTTGGCTAATCGTACAACACGTATAACGACACATACCTGCTAGGCTACACGTACGACAAGTAGAACGACACATAGCTGCTCGGCTACACGTACAACACGAAGAACGACACATACCTGCTCGGCTACACGTAGAACAAGTAGAACGACACATACCTGCTCGGTTACACGTTCAAGACGTAGAACGACACATACCTGCACGACTACACGTACAACACGTAGAACGACA
Organism: Magicicada septendecula; assembly: GCA_034769895.1. NCBI lineage: Eukaryota > Metazoa > Arthropoda > Insecta > Hemiptera > Cicadidae > Magicicada > Magicicada septendecula. Next base: position 322,513,756 of record CM068375.1, read on the forward strand.
CATAGCTGCTCGGCTACACGTACAAGACGAAGAACGACACATACCTGCTCGGCTACACGTACAACAAGTAGAACGACACATACCTGCTCGGCTACACGTACAACACGGAGAACGACACATACCAGCTCGATTACACGTACAACACGTACAACGACACATAGCTGTTCGGCTGCACGTACAACACGAAGAACGACACATACCTGCTCGGTTGCACGTACAAAACGAGGAACAACACGTACCTGCTCGTCTACACGTACAACACGTAGAACGACACATAGCTTCTCGGCTACACGTACAACACGAAGAATGACACATAGATGCTCGGCTACACGTACATCACGTAGAACAACACATAGCGGCTCGGGTCCACGTGCATCAAGTAGAACGACACATAGCTGCTAGGCTGCACTACATCACGTAGAACGACACATATCTGCTCGGCTACACGTACAACACGTAGAACGACACATAACTGCTCGGCTGCACGTACAACACGAAGAACGACACATACATGCTAGGCTACACGTACAACACGTAGAACGACACATACTTGCTCGGCTACACGTACAATACGTAGCAAGACATGTAGCTGCTAGACAACACGTACAACACCAAGGACGACACATAGCCGCTCGTATAGACGTACTATACGTAGAACGAAACATAGCTGGTCGGCTACACGTAAAACACGTAGAATGACGCATAGCGGCTCGGCTGCACGTACAACACGTAAAACAACACATAGCGGCTCCGGTACACGTACATCAAGTTGAAAGACACATAGCTGCTAGGCTGCACTACATCACGTAGAACGACACATATCTGCTCGGCTACACGTACAACACGTAGAACGACACATATCTGCTCGGCTGCACGTACAACACGAAGAACGACACATACATGCTAGGCTACACGTACAACACGTAGAACGACACATACTTGCTCGGCTACACGTACAATACGTAGCAAGACATGTAGCTGCTAGACAACACGTACAACACCAAGGACGACACATAGCCGCTCGTCTAGACGTACTATACGTAGAACGAAACATAGCTGGTCGGCTACACGTACAACACGTATAATGACACATAACTGCTCGGCTACACATACAAAACGTAGAACGACACATAGCTGCTCGGTTACACGTACAACACGAAGAACGACACGTACCTGTTCGGCTACACGTACAACACGAAGAATGACACATAGATGCGCGGCTACACGTACAACACGTAGGAAGACACATACCTGCTCGGGTACATGTACAACAAGTAGAACGACACATACCTGCTCGGTTACAAGTACAACACGTAGAACGACACATACCTGCACGACTACACGTACAACACGTAGAACGACAGATAGCTGCTCGGCTACACGTACAACACGAAGAACGACACATACCTGATCGGCTACACGTACAACAAGTGGAACGACACAAACCTGCTCGGCTACACGTACAACAAGGAGAACGACACATACCTACTCGATTAAACGTACAACACTTAGAACGACACATAGCTGTTCGGCTAAACGTACAACACGAAGAACGACACATACCTGCTCGGCTACACGTGTAACACGAGGAACGACACATACCTGCTCGTCTACACGAACAACACGTAGAACGACATATAGCTGCTCGGCTACACGTACAACACGAAAAATGACACATAGATGATCGGCTACACGTACATCACGTAGAACAACACATAGCGGCTCGGGTCCACGTACATCAAGTAGAACGACACATAGCTGCTAGGCTGCACTACATCACGTAGAACGACACATATCTGCTCGGCTACACGTACAACACGTAGAACGGCACATACCTGATCGGCTACACGTACAACACGTAAAACGACACATAGTTGCTCGGCTACACGTACAATACGTAGCAAGACATATAGCTGCTAGACAACACGTACAACACCAAGGAAGACACATAGCCGCTCGGCTACACGTACAATACGTAGAACGAAACATAGCTGGTCGGCTACACGTACAACACGTAGAATGACGCATAGCGGCTCGGCTCCACGTACAACACGTAGAACAACAAATAGCGGCTCAGGTACACGTACATCAAGTAGAACGACACATAGCTGCTAGGCTGCACTATATCACGTAGAACGACAAGTATCTGATCAGCTACACGTACAACACGTAGAAGGACACATAGCGGCTCGGCGACACGTACAACACGTAGAATGACACATAGCTGCTCGGCTACACGTAGAACACGGAGAACGACACGTACCTTCTCGGCTACACGTACAAAACCAAGAAGGACACATAACTGCTCGGCTTCACGTACAACACGTAGAACGACACATACCTGATGGGATGCAAGTACAACACGTTGAACGACACATACCTGCTCGGCTACACGTACAACACGTGGCTAGACATATAGCTGCTAGACTACACGTAAAACACCAAGAACGACACATAGCCGCTCGGCTACACGTACAACACGTAGAACGACACATACCTTCTCGGTGACACGTACAACACGTAAAACGACACATACCTGCTCTGCTACACGTACAACACGAAGAATGACACATACCTGCTCGGCTACAAGTACAACACGAAAAATGACACACAGATGCGCGGCTACACGTACATCACGTAGAACGACACATAGCGGCTCGGCTACACGTACAACACGTAGAACGACACATAGCGGTTCGGGTTCACGTACAACACGTAGAACAACACATAGCTGCTAGGCTGCACTTACATCAAGTAGAACGACACATATCTGCTCGGCTACACGTACAACACGTAGAACGACACATACTTGCTCGGCCACACGTACAAAACGTAAAACGACACATCCCTTCTCGGCTACACGTACAACACGAAGGACGACTCATACCTGCTCGGCTACACGTACAACACGCAGAAGGAAATATAGATGCGCGGCTACACGTACATCACGTAGAACGACACATAGCTGCTAGGCTGCACGTACATAACATAGAACGACACAAATCTCCTCGGCTACACGCACAACACGTAGAACGACACGTAGCGGCTTGGCGACACGTACAACACTTAGAATGACACATAGCTGCTCGGCTACACGTAGAACGACACATACTTGCTCGGCTATACGTACAACACGTAGAACGACACATAGCGGCTCGGGTACAAGTACATCACGTAGAACGACACATAGCTTCTCGGTTATACATACAACACGAAGAACGACACATACCTGCTCGGCTAAACGTACAACACGTATAACGACACATACCTGCTAGGCTACACGTACGACAAGTAGAACGACACATAGCTGCTCGGCTACACGTACAACACGAAGAACGACACATACCTGCTCGGCTACACGTAGAACAAGTAGAACGACACATACCTGCTCGGTTACACGTTCAAGACGTAGAACGACACATACCTGCACGACTACACGTACAACACGTAGAACGACACATAGCTGCTCGGCTACACGTACAAGACGAAGAACGACACATACCTGCTCGGCTACACGTACAACAAGTAGAACGACACATACCTGCTCGGCTACACGTACAACACGGAGAACGACACATACCAGCTCGATTACACGTACAACACGTACAACGACACATAGCTGTTCGGCTGCACGTACAACACGAAGAACGACACATACCTGCTCGGTTGCACGTACAAAACGAGGAACAACACGTACCTGCTCGTCTACACGTACAACACGTAGAACGACACATAGCTTCTCGGCTACACGTACAACACGAAGAATGACACATAGATGCTCGGCTACACGTACATCACGTAGAACAACACATAGCGGCTCGGGTCCACGTGCATCAAGTAGAACGACACATAGCTGCTAGGCTGCACTACATCACGTAGAACGACACATATCTGCTCGGCTACACGTACAACACGTAGAACGACACATAACTGCTCGGCTGCACGTATAACACGAAGAACGACACATACATGCTAGGCTACACGTACAACACGTAGAACGACACATACTTGCTCGGCTACACGTACAATACGTAGCAAGACATGTAGCTGCTAGACAACACGTACAACACCAAGGACGATACATAGCCGCTCGTATAGACGTACTATACGTGGAACGAAACATAGCTGGTCGGCTACACGTAAAACACGTTGAATGACGCATAGCGGCTCGGCTGCACGTACAACACGTAAAACAACACATAGCGGCTCAGGTACACGTACATCAAGTTGAAAGACACATAGCTGCTAGGCTGCACTACATCACGTAGAACGACACATATCTGCTCGGCTACACGTACAACACGTAGAACGACACATAACTGCTCGGCTGCACGTACAACACGAAGAACGACACATACATGCTAGGCTACACGTACAACACGTAGAACGACACATACTTGCTCGGCTACACGTACAATACGTAGCAAGACATGTAGCTGCTAGACAACACGTACAACACCAAGGACGACACATAGCCCCTCGTCTAGACGTACTATACGTAGAACGAAACATAGCTGGTCGGCTACACGTACAACACGTATAATGACACATAACTGCTCGGCTACACATACAAAACGTAGAACGACACATAGCTGCTCGGTTACACGTACAACACGAAGAACGACACGTACCTGTTCGGCTACACGTACAACACGAAGAATGACACATAGATGCGCGGCTACACGTACAACACGTAGGAAGACACATACCTGCTCGGCTACATGTACAACAAGTAGAACGACACATACCTGCTCGGTTACAAGTACAACACGTAGAACGACACATACCTGCACGACTACACGTACAACACGTAGAACGACAGATAGCTGCTCGGCTACACGTACAACACGAAGAACGACACATACCTGATCGGCTACACGTACAACAAGTGGAACGACACAAACCTGCTCGGCTACACGTACAACAAGGAGAACGACACATACCTACTCGATTAAACGTACATCACGTAGAACGACACATAGCTTCTCGGTTATACATACAACACGAAGAACGACACATACCTGCTTGGCTAATCGTACAACACGTATAACGACACATACCTGCTAGGCTACACGTACGACAAGTAGAACGACACATAGCTGCTCGGCTACACGTACAACACGAAGAACGACACATACCTGCTCGGCTACACGTAGAACAAGTAGAACGACACATACCTGCTCGGTTACACGTTCAAGACGTAGAACGACACATACCTGCACGACTACACGTACAACACGTAGAACGACACATAGCTGCTCGGCTACACGTACAAGACGAAGAACGACACATACCTGCTCGGCTACACGTACAACAAGTAGAACGACACATACCTGCTCGGCTACACGTACAACACGGAGAACGACACATACCAGCTCGATTACACGTACAACACGTACAACGACACATAGCTGTTCGGCTGCACGTACAACACGAAGAACGACACATACCTGCTCGGTTGCACGTACAAAACGAGGAACAACACGTACCTGCTCGTCTACACGTACAACACGTAGAACGACACATAGCTTCTCGGCTACACGTACAACACGAAGAATGACACATAGATGCTCGGCTACACGTACATCACGTAGAACAACACATAGCGGCTCGGGTCCACGTGCATCAAGTAGAACGACACATAGCTGCTAGGCTGCACTACATCACGTAGAACGACACATATCTGCTCGGCTACACGTACAACACGTAGAACGACACATAACTGCTCGGCTGCACGTACAACACGAAGAACGACACATACATGCTAGGCTACACGTACAACACGTAGAACGACACATACTTGCTCGGCTACACGTACAATACGTAGCAAGACATGTAGCTGCTAGACAACACGTACAACACCAAGGACGACACATAGCCGCTCGTATAGACGTACTATACGTAGAACGAAACATAGCTGGTCGGCTACACGTAAAACACGTAGAATGACGCATAGCGGCTCGGCTGCACGTACAACACGTAAAACAACACATAGCGGCTCCGGTACACGTACATCAAGTTGAAAGACACATAGCTGCTAGGCTGCACTACATCACGTAGAACGACACATATCTGCTCGGCTACACGTACAACACGTAGAACGACACATATCTGCTCGGCTGCACGTACAACACGAAGAACGACACATACATGCTAGGCTACACGTACAACACGTAGAACGACACATACTTGCTCGGCTACACGTACAATACGTAGCAAGACATGTAGCTGCTAGACAACACGTACAACACCAAGGACGACACATAGCCGCTCGTCTAGACGTACTATACGTAGAACGAAACATAGCTGGTCGGCTACACGTACAACACGTATAATGACACATAACTGCTCGGCTACACATACAAAACGTAGAACGACACATAGCTGCTCGGTTACACGTACAACACGAAGAACGACACGTACCTGTTCGGCTACACGTACAACACGAAGAATGACACATAGATGCGCGGCTACACGTACAACACGTAGGAAGACACATACCTGCTCGGCTACATGTACAACAAGTAGAACGACACATACCTGCTCGGTTACAAGTACAACACGTAGAACGACACATACCTGCACGACTACACGTACAACACGTAGAACGACAGATAGCTGCTCGGCTACACGTACAACACGAAGAACGACACATACCTGATCGGCTACACGTACAACAAGTGGAACGACACAAACCTGCTCGGCTACACGTACAACAAGGAGAACGACACATACCTACTCGATTAAACGTACAACACTTAGAACGACACATAGCTGTTCGGCTAAACGTACAACACGAAGAACGACACATACCTGCTCGGCTACACGTGTAACACGAGGAACGACACATACCTGCTCGTCTACACGAACAACACGTAGAACGACATATAGCTGCTCGGCTACACGTACAACACGAAAAATGACACATAGATGATCGGCTACACGTACATCACGTAGAACAACACATAGCGGCTCGGGTCCACGTACATCAAGTAGAACGACACATAGCTGCTAGGCTGCACTACATCACGTAGAACGACACATATCTGCTCGGCTACACGTACAACACGTAGAACGGCACATACCTGATCGGCTACACGTACAACACGTAAAACGACACATAGTTGCTCGGCTACACGTACAATACGTAGCAAGACATATAGCTGCTAGACAACACGTACAACACCAAGGAAGACACATAGCCGCTCGGCTACACGTACAATACGTAGAACGAAACATAGCTGGTCGGCTACACGTACAACACGTAGAATGACGCATAGCGGCTCGGCTCCACGTACAACACGTAGAACAACAAATAGCGGCTCAGGTACACGTACATCAAGTAGAACGACACATAGCTGCTAGGCTGCACTATATCACGTAGAACGACAAGTATCTGATCAGCTACACGTACAACACGTAGAAGGACACATAGCGGCTCGGCGACACGTACAACACGTAGAATGACACATAGCTGCTCGGCTACACGTAGAACACGGAGAACGACACGTACCTTCTCGGCTACACGTACAAAACCAAGAAGGACACATAACTGCTCGGCTTCACGTACAACACGTAGAACGACACATACCTGATGGGATGCAAGTACAACACGTTGAACGACACATACCTGCTCGGCTACACGTACAACACGTGGCTAGACATATAGCTGCTAGACTACACGTAAAACACCAAGAACGACACATAGCCGCTCGGCTACACGTACAACACGTAGAACGACACATACCTTCTCGGTGACACGTACAACACGTAAAACGACACATACCTGCTCTGCTACACGTACAACACGAAGAATGACACATACCTGCTCGGCTACAAGTACAACACGAAAAATGACACACAGATGCGCGGCTACACGTACATCACGTAGAACGACACATAGCGGCTCGGCTACACGTACAACACGTAGAACGACACATAGCGGTTCGGGTTCACGTACAACACGTAGAACAACACATAGCTGCTAGGCTGCACTTACATCAAGTAGAACGACACATATCTGCTCGGCTACACGTACAACACGTAGAACGACACATACTTGCTCGGCCACACGTACAAAACGTAAAACGACACATCCCTTCTCGGCTACACGTACAACACGAAGGACGACTCATACCTGCTCGGCTACACGTACAACACGCAGAAGGAAATATAGATGCGCGGCTACACGTACATCACGTAGAACGACACATAGCTGCTAGGCTGCACGTACATAACATAGAACGACACAAATCTCCTCGGCTACACGCACAACACGTAGAACGACACGTAGCGGCTTGGCGACACGTACAACACTTAGAATGACACATAGCTGCTCGGCTACACGTAGAACGACACATACTTGCTCGGCTATACGTACAACACGTAGAACGACACATAGCGGCTCGGGTACACGTACATCACGTAGAACGACACATAGCTTCTCGGTTATACATACAACACGAAGAACGACACATACCTGCTCGGCTACACGTAGAACACGGAGAACGACACGTACCTGCTCGGCTACACGTACAAAACATAGAACGACACATAACTGCCCGGCTTCACGTACAACACGAAGAATGACACATACCTGCTCGGATACAAGTACAACACGTTGAAGGACACATACCTGCTCGGCTACACGTACAACACGTAGCTAGACATATAGCTGCTAGACTACACGTAAAACACCAAGAACGACGCATAGCCGCTCGGCTACACGTACAACACGTAGAACGACACACACCTTCTCGGCGACACATACAACACGTAAAACGACACATACCTGCTCTGCTACACGTGCAACACGAAGAACGACACATACCTGCTCGGCTACACGTACAACACGAAGAATGACACATAGATGCGCGGCTACACGTACATCACGTAGAACGACACATAGCTGGTCGGCTACACTTACAACACGTAGAACGACACATAGCGGTCCGGGTTCACGTACAACACGTAGAACGACACATAGCTGCTAGGCTGCACTTCCATCAAGTTGAACGACACATATCTTCTCGGCTACACGTACAACACGTAGAACGACACATACTTGCTCGGCCACAAGTACAAAACGTAAAACGACACATCCCTGCTCGGCTACACGTACAACACGAAGAACGACTCATACCTGCTCGGCTACGCGTACAACAAGCAGAACGAAACATAGATGCACGGCTACACGTACATCACGTAGAACGAGACATAGCTGCTAGGCTGCACGTAAATCACGTAGAACGACACTTTCTTCCTCGGCTACACGCACAACACGTAGAACGACACGTAGCGGTTTGGCGACACGTACAACACGTATAACGACACATACCTGCTCGGCTACACGTACAACAAGTAGAACGACACATAGCTGCTCGGCTACACGTACAACACGAAGAACGACACATACCTGCTCGGCTACACGTAGAACAAGTGGAATGACACATACCTGCTCGGTTACACGTACAACACGAAGAAAGACACATACCTGCTCGGCTACACGTAGAACAAGTGGAATGACACATACCTGCTCGGTTACACGTACAAGACGTAGAACGACACATACCTGCACGACTACACGTACAACACGTAGAACGACACATACCTGCTCGGCTACACGTACAACAAGTAGAACGACACATACCTGCTCGGCTACACGTACATCACGTAGAACGACACATAGCTGGTCGGCTACACGTACAACACGTAGAACGACGCATAGCGGCTCGGCTACACGTATAACACGTAGAACGACACATAGCGGTTCGGGTTCACGTACAACACGTAGAACGACACATAGCTGCTAGGCTGCACTTACATCAAGTAGAACGAAACATATCTGCTCGGCTACACGTACAACACGTAGAACGACACATACTTGCTCGGCCACACGTACAAAAGGTAAAACGACACATCCCTGCTCGGCTACACGTACAACACGAAGAACGACTCATACCTGCTCGGCTACACGTACAACACGCAGAAGGAAATATAGATGCGCGGCTACACGTACATTACGTAGAACGACACATAGCTGCTAGGCTGCACGTACATCACGTAGAACGACACAAATCTCCTCGGCTACACGCACAACACGTAGAACGACACGTAGCGACTTGGCGACACGTACAACACTTAGAATGACACATAGCTGCTCGGCTACACGTAGAACGACACATACTTGCTCGGCTATACGTACAACACGTAGAACGACACATAGCGGCTCGGGTACAAGTACATCACGTAGAACGACACATAGCTTCTCGGTTATACATACAACACGAAGAACGACACATACCTGCTCGGCTAAACGTACAACACGTATAACGACACATACCTGCTAGGCTACACGTACGACAAGTAGAACGACACATAGCTGCTCGGCTACACGTACAACACGAAGAACGACACATACCTGCTCGGCTACACGTAGAACAAGTAGAACGACACATACCTGCTCGGTTACACGTTCAAGACGTAGAACGACACATACCTGCACGACTACACGTACAACACGTAGAACGACACATAGCTGCTCGGCTACACGTACAAGACGAAGAACGACACATACCTGCTCGGCTACACGTACAACAAGTAGAACGACACATACCTGCTCGGCTACACGTACAACACGTAGAACGACACATAGCTTCTCGGCTACACGTACAACACGAAGAATGACACATAGATGCTCGGCTACACGTACATCACGTAGAACAACACATAGCGGCTCGGGTCCACGTGCATCAAGTAGAACGACACATAGCTGCTAGGCTGCACTACATCACGTAGAACGACACATATCTGCTCGGCTACACGTACAACACGTAGAACGACACATAACTGCTCGGCTGCACGTACAACACGAAGAACGACACATACATGCTAGGCTACACGTACAACACGTAGAACGACACATACTTGCTCGGCTACACGTACAATACGTAGCAAGACATGTAGCTGCTAGACAACACGTACAACACCAAGGACGACACATAGCCGCTCGTATAGACGTACTATACGTAGAACGAAACATAGCTGGTCGGCTACACGTAAAACACGTAGAATGACGCATAGCGGCTCGGCTGCACGTACAACACGTAAAACAACACATAGCGGCTCAGGTACACGTACATCAAGTTGAAAGACACATAGCTGCTAGGCTGCACTACATCACGTAGAACGACACATATCTGCTCGGCTACACGTACAACACGTAGAACGACACATAACTGCTCGGCTGCACGTACAACACGAAGAACGACACATACATGCTAGGCTACACGTACAACACGTAGAACGACACATACTTGCTCGGCTACACGTACAATACGTAGCAAGACATGTAGCTGCTAGACAACACGTACAACACCAAGGACGACACATAGCCCCTAGTCTAGACGTACTATACGTAGAACGAAACATAGCTGGTCGGCTACACGTACAACACGTATAATGACACATAACTGCTCGGCTACACATACAAAACGTAGAACGACACATAGCTGCTCGGTTACACGTACAACACGAAGAACGACACGTACCTGTTCGGCTACACGTACAACACGAAGAATGACACATAGATGCGCGGCTACACGTACAACACGTAGGAAGACACATACCTGCTCGGCTACATGTACAACAAGTAGAACGACACATACCTGCTCGGTTACAAGTACAACACGTAGAACGACACATACCTGCACGACTACACGTACAACACGTAGAACGACAGATAGCTGCTCGGCTACACGTACAACACGAAGAACGACACATACCTGATCGGCTACACGTACAACAAGTGGAACGACACAAAACTGCTCGGCTACACGTACAACAAGGAGAACGACACATACCTACTCGATTAAACGTACAACACGTAGAACGACACATAGCTGTTCGGCTAAACGTACAACACGAAGAACGACACATACCTGCTCGGCTACACGTGTAACACGAGGAACGACACATACCTGCTCGTCTACACGAACAACACGTAGAACGACATATAGCTGCTCGGCTACACGTACAACACGAAAAATGACACATAGATGATCGGCTACACGTACATCACGTAGAACAACACATAGCGGCTCGGGTCCACGTACATCAAGTAGAACGACACATAGCTGCTAGGCTGCACTACATCACGTAGAACGACACATATCTGCTCGGCTACACGTACAACACGTAGAACGGCACATACCTGATCGGCTACACGTACAACACGTAAAACGACACATAGTTGCTCGGCTACACGTACAATACGTAGCAAGACATATAGCTGCTAGACAACACGTACAACACCAAGGAAGACACATAGCCGCTCGGCTACACGTACAATACGTAGAACGAAACATAGCTGGTCGGCTACACGTACAACACGTAGAATGACGCATAGCGGCTCGGCTGCACGTACAACACGTAGAACAACAAATAGCGGCTCAGGTACACGTACATCAAGTAGAACGACACATAGCTGCTAGGCTGCACTATATCACGTAGAACGACAAGTATCTGATCAGCTACACGTACAACACGTAGAAGGACACATAGCGGCTCGGCGACACGTACAACACGTAGAATGACACATAGCTGCTCGGCTACACGTAGAACACGGAGAACGACACGTACCTTCTCGGCTACACGTACAAAACAAAGAAGGACACATAACTGCTCGGCTTCACGTACAACACGTAGAACGACACATACCTGATGGGATACAAGTACAACACGTTGAACGACACATACCTGCTCGGCTACACGTACAACACGTGGCTAGACATATAGCTGCTAGACTACACGTAAAACACCAAGAACGACACATAGCCGCTCGGCTACACGTACAACACGTAGAACGACACATACCTTCTCGGTGACACGTACAACACGTAAAACGACACATACCTGCTCTGCTACACGTACAACACGAAGAATGACACATACCTGCTCGGCTACACGTACAACACGAAAAATGACACACAGATGCGCGGCTACACGTACATCACGTAGAACGACACATAGCGGCTCGGCTACACGTACAACACGTAGAACGACACATAGCGGTTCGGGTTCACGTACAACACGTAGAACAACACATAGCTGCTAGGCTGCACTTACATCAAGTAGAACGACACATATCTGCTCGGCTACACGTACAACACGTAGAACGACACATACTTGCTCGGCCACACGTACAAAACGTAAAACGACACATCCTTTCTCGGCTACACGTACAACACGAAGGACGACTCATACCTGCTCGGCTACACGTACAACACGCAGAAGGAAATATAGATGCGCGGCTACACGTACATCACGTAGAACGACACATAGCTGCTAGGCTGGACGTACATCACATAGAACGACACAAATCTCCTCGGCTACACGCACAACACGTAGAACGACACGTAGCGGCTTGGCGACACGTACAACACTTAGAATGACACATAGCTGCTCGGCTACACGTAGAACGACACATACTTGCTCGGCTATACGTACAACACGTAGAACGACACATAGCGGCTCGGGTACACGTACATCACGTAGAACGACACATAGCTTCTCGGTTATACATACAACACGAAGAACGACACATACCTGCTCGGCTAAACGTACAACACGTATAACGACACATACCTGCTCGGCTACACGTACAACAAGTAGAACGACACATAGCTGCTCGGCTACACGTACAACACGAAGAACGACACATACCTGCTCGGCTACACGTAGAACAAGTGGAATGACACATACCTGCTCGGTTACACGTACAACACGAAGAAAGACACATACCTGCTCGGCTACACGTAGAACAAGTGGAATGACACATACCTGCTCGGTTACACGTACAAGACGTAGAACGACACATACCTGCACGACTACACGTACAACACGTAGAACGACACATACCTGCTCGGCTACACGTACAACAAGTAGAACGACACATACCTGCTCGGCTACACGTACATCACGTAGAACGACACATAGCTGGTCGGCTACACGTACAACACGTAGAACGACGCATAGCGGCTCGGCTACACGTATAACATGTAGAACGACACATAGCGGTTCGGGTTCACGTACAACACGTAGAACGACACATAGCTGCTAGGCTGCACTTACATCAAGTAGAACGAAACATATCTGCTCGGCTACACGTACAACACGTAGAACGACACATACTTGCTCGGCCACACGTACAAAAGGTAAAACGACACATCCCTGCTCGGCTACACGTACAACACGAAGAACGACTCATACCTGCTCGGCTACACGTACAACACGCAGAAGGAAATATAGATGCGCGGCTACACGTACATTACGTAGAACGACACATAGCTGCTAGGCTGCACGTACATCACGTAGAACGACACAAATCTCCTCGGCTACACGCACAACACGTAGAACGACACGTAGCGACTTGGCGACACGTACAACACTTAGAATGACACATAGCTGCTCGGCTACACGTAGAACGACACATACTTGCTCGGCTATACGTACAACACGTAGAACGACACATAGCGGCTCGGGTACAAGTACATCACGTAGAACGACACATAGCTTCTCGGTTATACATACAACACGAAGAACGACACATACCTGCTCGGCTAAACGTACAACACGTATAACGACACATACCTGCTAGGCTACACGTACGACAAGTAGAACGACACATAGCTGCTCGGCTACACGTACAACACGAAGAACGACACATACCTGCTCGGCTACACGTAGAACAAGTAGAACGACACATACCTGCTCGGTTACACGTTCAAGACGTAGAACGACACATACCTGCACGACTACACGTACAACACGTAGAACGACACATAGCTGCTCGGCTACACGTACAAGACGAAGAACGACACATACCTGCTCGGCTACACGTACAACAAGTAGAACGACACATACCTGCTCGGCTACACGTACAACACGGAGAACGACACATACCAGCTCGATTACACGTACAACACGTACAACGACACATAGCTGTTCGGCTGCACGTACAACACGAAGAACGACACATACCTGCTCGGTTGCACGTACAAAACGAGGAACAACACGTACCTGCTCGTCTACACGTACAACACGTAGAACGACACATAGCTTCTCGGCTACACGTACAACACGAAGAATGACACATAGATGCTCGGCTACACGTACATCACGTAGAACAACACATAGCGGCTCGGGTCCACGTGCATCAAGTAGAACGACACATAGCTGCTAGGCTGCACTACATCACGTAGAACGACACATATCTGCTCGGCTACACGTACAACACGTAGAACGACACATAACTGCTCGGCTGCACGTACAACACGAAGAACGACACATACATGCTAGGCTACACGTACAACACGTAGAACGACACATACTTGCTCGGCTACACGTACAATACGTAGCAAGACATGTAGCTGCTAGACAACACGTACAACACCAAGGACGATACATAGCCGCTCGTATAGACGTACTATACGTAGAACGAAACATAGCTGGTCGGCTACACGTAAAACACGTTGAATGACGCATAGCGGCTCGGCTGCACGTACAACACGTAAAACAACACATAGCGGCTCAGGTACACGTACATCAAGTTGAAAGACACATAGCTGCTAGGCTGCACTACATCACGTAGAACGACACATATCTGCTCGGCTACACGTACAACACGTAGAACGACACATAACTGCTCGGCTGCACGTACAACACGAAGAACGACACATACATGCTAGGCTACACGTACAACACGTAGAACGACACATACTTGCTCGGCTACACGTACAATACGTAGCAAGACATGTAGCTGCTAGACAACACGTACAACACCAAGGACGACACATAGCCCCTCGTCTAGACGTACTATACGTAGAACGAAACATAGCTGGTCGGCTACACGTACAACACGTATAATGACACATAACTGCTCGGCTACACATACAAAACGTAGAACGACACATAGCTGCTCGGTTACACGTACAACACGAAGAACGACACGTACCTGTTCGGCTACACGTACAACACGAAGAATGACACATAGATGCGCGGCTACACGTACAACACGTAGGAAGACACATACCTGCTCGGCTACATGTACAACAAGTAGAACGACACATACCTGCTCGGTTACAAGTACAACACGTAGAACGACACATACCTGCACGACTACACGTACAACACGTAGAACGACAGATAGCTGCTCGGCTACACGTACAACACGAAGAACGACACATACCTGATCGGCTACACGTACAACAAGTGGAACGACACAAACCTGCTCGGCTACACGTACAACAAGGAGAACGACACATACCTACTCGATTAAACGTACAACACGTAGAACGACACATAGCTGTTCGGCTAAACGTACAACACGAAGAACGACACATACCTGCTCGGCTACACGTGTAACACGAGGAACGACACATACCTGCTCGTCTACACGAACAACACGTAGAACGACATATAGCTGCTCGGCTACACGTACAACACGAAAAATGACACATAGATGATCGGCTACACGTACATCACGTAGAACAACACATAGCGGCTCGGGTCCACGTACATCAAGTAGAACGACACATAGCTGCTAGGCTGCACTACATCACGTAGAACGACACATATCTGCTCGGCTACACGTACAACACGTAGAACGGCACATACCTGATCGGCTACACGTACAACACGTAAAACGACACATAGTTGCTCGGCTACACGTACAATACGTAGCAAGACATATAGCTGCTAGACAACACGTACAACACCAAGGAAGACACATAGCCGCTCGGCTACACGTACAATACGTAGAACGAAACATAGCTGGTCGGCTACACGTACAACACGTAGAATGACGCATAGCGGCTCGGCTCCACGTACAACACGTAGAACAACAAATAGCGGCTCAGGTACACGTACATCAAGTAGAACGACACATAGCTGCTAGGCTGCACTATATCACGTAGAACGACAAGTATCTGATCAGCTACACGTACAACACGTAGAAGGACACATAGCGGCTCGGCGACACGTACAACACGTAGAATGACACATAGCTGCTCGGCTACACGTAGAACACGGAGAACGACACGTACCTTCTCGGCTACACGTACAAAACCAAGAAGGACACATAACTGCTCGGCTTCACGTACAACACGTAGAACGACACATACCTGATGGGATGCAAGTACAACACGTTGAACGACACATACCTGCTCGGCTACACGTACAACACGTGGCTAGACATATAGCTGCTAGACTACACGTAAAACACCAAGAACGACACATAGCCGCTCGGCTACACGTACAACACGTAGAACGACACATACCTTCTCGGTGACACGTACAACACGTAAAACGACACATACCTGCTCTGCTACACGTACAACACGAAGAATGACACATACCTGCTCGGCTACACGTACAACACGAAAAATGACACACAGATGCGCGGCTACACGTGCATCACGTAGAACGACACATAGCGGCTCGGCTACACGTACAACACGTAGAACGACACATAGCGGTTCGGGTTCACGTACAACACGTAGAACAACACATAGCTGCTAGGCTGCACTTACATCAAGTAGAACGACACATATCTGCTCGGCTACACGTACAACACGTAGAACGACACATACTTGCTCGGCCACACGTACAAAACGTAAAACGACACATCCCTTCTCGGCTACACGTACAACACGAAGGACGACTCATACCTGCTCGGCTACACGTACAACACGCAGAAGGAAATATAGATGCGCGGCTACACGTACATCACGTAGAACGACACATAGCTGCTAGGCTGCACGTACATAACATAGAACGACACAAATCTCCTCGGCTACACGCACAACACGTAGAACGACACGTAGCGGCTTGGCGACACGTACAACACTTAGAATGACACATAGCTGCTCGGCTACACGTAGAACGACACATACTTGCTCGGCTATACGTACAACACGTAGAACGACACATAGCGGCTCGGGTACACGTACATCACGTAGAACGACACATAGCTTCTCGGTTATACATACAACACGAAGAACGACACATACCTGCTCGGCTACACGTAGAACACGGAGAACGACACGTACCTGCTCGGCTACACGTACAAAACATAGAACGACACATAACTGCCCGGCTTCACGTACAACACGAAGAATGACACATACCTGCTCGGATACAAGTACAACACGTTGAAGGACACATACCTGCTCGGCTACACGTACAACACGTAGCTAGACATATAGCTGCTAGACTACACGTAAAACACCAAGAACGACGCATAGCCGCTCGGCTACACGTACAACACGTAGAACGACACACACCTTCTCGGCGACACATACAACACGTAAAACGACACATACCTGCTCTGCTACACGTGCAACACGAAGAACGACACATACCTGCTCGGCTACACGTACAACACGAAGAATGACACATAGATGCGCGGCTACACGTACATCACGTAGAACGACACATAGCTGGTCGGCTACACTTACAACACGTAGAACGACACATAGCGGTCCGGGTTCACGTACAACACGTAGAACGACACATAGCTGCTAGGCTGCACTTCCATCAAGTTGAACGACACATATCTTCTCGGCTACACGTACAACACGTAGAACGACACATACTTGCTCGGCCACAAGTACAAAACGTAAAACGACACATCCCTGCTCGGCTACACGTACAACACGAAGAACGACTCATACCTGCTCGGCTACGCGTACAACAAGCAGAACGAAACATAGATGCACGGCTACACGTACATCACGTAGAACGAGACATAGCTGCTAGGCTGCACGTAAATCACGTAGAACGACACTTTCTTCCTCGGCTACACGCACAACACGTAGAACGACACGTAGCGGTTTGGCGACACGTACAACACGTATAACGACACATACCTGCTCGGCTACACGTACAACAAGTAGAACGACACATAGCTGCTCGGCTACACGTACAACACGAAGAACGACACATACCTGCTCGGCTACACGTAGAACAAGTGGAATGACACATACCTGCTCGGTTACACGTACAACACGAAGAAAGACACATACCTGCTCGGCTACACGTAGAACAAGTGGAATGACACATACCTGCTCGGTTACACGTACAAGACGTAGAACGACACATACCTGCACGACTACACGTACAACACGTAGAACGACACATACCTGCTCGGCTACACGTACAACAAGTAGAACGACACATACCTGCTCGGCTACACGTACATCACGTAGAACGACACATAGCTGGTCGGCTACACGTACAACACGTAGAACGACGCATAGCGGCTCGGCTACACGTATAACACGTAGAACGACACATAGCGGTTCGGGTTCACGTACAACACGTAGAACGACACATAGCTGCTAGGCTGCACTTACATCAAGTAGAACGAAACATATCTGCTCGGCTACACGTACAACACGTAGAACGACACATACTTGCTCGGCCACACGTACAAAAGGTAAAACGACACATCCCTGCTCGGCTACACGTACAACACGAAGAACGACTCATACCTGCTCGGCTACACGTACAACACGCAGAAGGAAATATAGATGCGCGGCTACACGTACATTACGTAGAACGACACATAGCTGCTAGGCTGCACGTACATCACGTAGAACGACACAAATCTCCTCGGCTACACGCACAACACGTAGAACGACACGTAGCGACTTGGCGACACGTACAACACTTAGAATGACACATAGCTGCTCGGCTACACGTAGAACGACACATACTTGCTCGGCTATACGTACAACACGTAGAACGACACATAGCGGCTCGGGTACAAGTACATCACGTAGAACGACACATAGCTTCTCGGTTATACATACAACACGAAGAACGACACATACCTGCTCGGCTAAACGTACAACACGTATAACGACACATACCTGCTAGGCTACACGTACGACAAGTAGAACGACACATAGCTGCTCGGCTACACGTACAACACGAAGAACGACACATACCTGCTCGGCTACACGTAGAACAAGTAGAACGACACATACCTGCTCGGTTACACGTTCAAGACGTAGAACGACACATACCTGCACGACTACACGTACAACACGTAGAACGACACATAGCTGCTCGGCTACACGTACAAGACGAAGAACGACACATACCTGCTCGGCTACACGTACAACAAGTAGAACGACACATACCTGCTCGGCTACACGTACAACACGGAGAACGACACATACCAGCTCGATTACACGTACAACACGTACAACGACACATAGCTGTTCGGCTGCACGTACAACACGAAGAACGACACATACCTGCTCGGTTGCACGTACAAAACGAGGAACAACACGTACCTGCTCGTCTACACGTACAACACGTAGAACGACACATAGCTTCTCGGCTACACGTACAACACGAAGAATGACACATAGATGCTCGGCTACACGTACATCACGTAGAACAACACATAGCGGCTCGGGTCCACGTGCATCAAGTAGAACGACACATAGCTGCTAGGCTGCACTACATCACGTAGAACGACACATATCTGCTCGGCTACACGTACAACACGTAGAACGACACATAACTGCTCGGCTGCACGTACAACACGAAGAACGACACATACATGCTAGGCTACACGTACAACACGTAGAACGACACATACTTGCTCGGCTACACGTACAATACGTAGCAAGACATGTAGCTGCTAGACAACACGTACAACACCAAGGACGACACATAGCCGCTCGTATAGACGTACTATACGTAGAACGAAACATAGCTGGTCGGCTACACGTAAAACACGTAGAATGACGCATAGCGGCTCGGCTGCACGTACAACACGTAAAACAACACATAGCGGCTCAGGTACACGTACATCAAGTTGAAAGACACATAGCTGCTAGGCTGCACTACATCACGTAGAACGACACATATCTGCTCGGCTACACGTACAACACGTAGAACGACACATAACTGCTCGGCTGCACGTACAACACGAAGAACGACACATACATGCTAGGCTACACGTACAACACGTAGAACGACACATACTTGCTCGGCTACACGTACAATACGTAGCAAGACATGTAGCTGCTAGACAACACGTACAACACCAAGGACGACACATAGCCCCTAGTATAGACGTACTATACGTAGAACGAAACATAGCTGGTCGGCTACACGTACAACACGTATAATGACACATAACTGCTCGGCTACACATACAAAACGTAGAACGACACATAGCTGCTCGGTTACACGTACAACACGAAGAACGACACGTACCTGTTCGGCTACACGTACAACACGAAGAATGACACATAGATGCGCGGCTACACGTACAACACGTAGGAAGACACATACCTGCTCGGCTACATGTACAACAAGTAGAACGACACATACCTGCTCGGTTACAAGTACAACACGTAGAACGACACATACCTGCACGACTACACGTACAACACGTAGAACGACAGATAGCTGCTCGGCTACACGTACAACACGAAGAACGACACATACCTGATCGGCTACACGTACAACAAGTGGAACGACACAAACCTGCTCGGCTACACGTACAACAAGGAGAACGACACATACCTACTCGATTAAACGTACATCACGTAGAACGACACATAGCTTCTCGGTTATACATACAACACGAAGAACGACACATACTTGCTCGGCTAAACGTACAACACGTATAACGACACATACCTGCTAGGCTACACGTACGACAAGTAGAACGACACATAGCTGCTCGGCTACACGTACAACACGAAGAACGACACATACCTGCTCGGCTACACGTAGAACAAGTAGAACGACACATACCTGCTCGGTTACACGTTCAAGACGTAGAACGACACATACCTGCACGACTACACGTACAACACGTAGAACGACACATAGCTGCTCGGCTACACGTACAAGACGAAGAACGACACATACCTGCTCGGCTACACGTACAACAAGTAGAACGACACATACCTGCTCGGCTACACGTACAACACGGAGAACGACACATACCAGCTCGATTACACGTACAACACGTACAACGACACATAGCTGTTCGGCTGCACGTACAACACGAAGAACGACACATACCTGCTCGGTTGCACGTACAAAACGAGGAACAACACGTACCTGCTCGTCTACACGTACAACACGTAGAACGACACATAGCTTCTCGGCTACACGTACAACACGAAGAATGACACATAGATGCTCGGCTACACGTACATCACGTAGAACAACACATAGCGGCTCGGGTCCACGTGCATCAAGTAGAACGACACATAGCTGCTAGGCTGCACTACATCACGTAGAACGACACATATCTGCTCGGCTACACGTACAACACGTAGAACGACACATAACTGCTCGGCTGCACGTACAACACGAAGAACGACACATACATGCTAGGCTATACGTACAACACGTAGAACGACACATACTTGCTCGGCTACACGTACAATACGTAGCAAGACATGTAGCTACTAGACAACACGTACAACACCAAGGACGACACATAGCCGCTCGTATAGACGTACTATACGTAGAACGAAACATAGCTGGTCGGCTACACGTAAAACACGTAGAATGACGCATAGCGGCTCGGCTGCACGTACAACACGTAAAACAACACATAGCGGCTCAGGTACACGTACATCAAGTTGAAAGACACATAGCTGCTAGGCTGCACTACATCACGTAGAACGACACATATCTGCTCGGCTACACGTACAACACGTAGAACGACACATAACTGCTCGGCTGCACGTACAACACGAAGAACGACACATACATGCTAGGCTACACGTACAACACGTAGAACGACACATACTTGCTCGGCTACACGTACAATACGTAGCAAGACATGTAGCTGCTAGACAACACGTACAACACCAAGGACGACACATAGCCGCTCGTCTAGACGTACTATACGTAGAACGAAACATAGCTGGTCGGCTACACGTACAACACGTATAATGACACATAACTGCTCGGCTACACATACAAAACGTAGAACGACACATAGCTGCTCGGTTACACGTACAACACGAAGAACGACACGTACCTGTTCGGCTACACGTACAACACGAAGAATGACACATAGATGCGCGGCTACACGTACAACACGTAGGAAGACACATACCTGCTCGGCTACATGTACAACAAGTAGAACGACACATACCTGCTCGGTTACAAGTACAACACGTAGAACGACACATACCTGCACGACTACACGTACAACACGTAGAACGACAGATAGCTGCTCGGCTACACGTACAACACGAAGAACGACACATACCTGATCGGCTACACGTACAACAAGTGGAACGACACAAACCTGCTCGGCTACACGTACAACAAGGAGAACGACACATACCTACTCGATTAAACGTACAACACGTAGAACGACACATAGCTGTTCGGCTAAACGTACAACACGAAGAACGACACATACCTGCTCGGCTACACGTGTAACACGAGGAACGACACATACCTGCTCGTCTACACGAACAACACGTAGAACGACATATAGCTGCTCGGCTACACGTACAACACGAAAAATGACACATAGATGATCGGCTACACGTACATCACGTAGAACAACACATAGCGGCTCGGGTCCACGTACATCAAGTAGAACGACACATAGCTGCTAGGCTGCACTACATCACGTAGAACGACACATATCTGCTCGGCTACACGTACAACACGTAGAACGGCACATACCTGATCGGCTACACGTACAACACGTAAAACGACACATAGTTGCTCGGCTACACGTACAATACGTAGCAAGACATATAGCTGCTAGACAACACGTACAACACCAAGGAAGACACATAGCCGCTCGGCTACACGTACAATACGTAGAACGAAACATAGCTGGTCGGCTACACGTACAACACGTAGAATGACGCATAGCGGCTCGGCTCCACGTACAACACGTAGAACAACAAATAGCGGCTCAGGTACACGTACATCAAGTAGAACGACACATAGCTGCTAGGCTGCACTATATCACGTAGAACGACAAGTATCTGATCAGCTACACGTACAACACGTAGAAGGACACATAGCGGCTCGGCGACACGTACAACACGTAGAATGACACATAGCTGCTCGGCTACACGTAGAACACGGAGAACGACACGTACCTTCTCGGCTACACGTACAAAACCAAGAAGGACACATAACTGCTCGGCTTCACGTACAACACGTAGAACGACACATACCTGATGGGATACAAGTACAACACGTTGAACGACACATACCTGCTCGGCTACACGTACAACACGTGGCTAGACATATAGCTGCTAGACTACACGTAAAACACCAAGAACGACACATAGCCGATCGGCTACACGTACAACACGTAGAACGACACATACCTTCTCGGTGACACGTACAACACGTAAAACGACACATACCTGCTCTGCTACACGTACAACACGAAGAATGACACATACCTGCTCGGCTACACGTACAACACGAAAAATGACACACAGATGCGCGGCTACACGTACATCACGTAGAACGACACATAGCGGCTCGGCTACACGTACAACACGTAGAACGACACATAGCGGTTCGGGTTCACGTACAACACGTAGAACAACACATAGCTGCTAGGCTGCACTTACATCAAGTAGAACGACACATATCTGCTCGGCTACACGTACAACACGTAGAACGACACATACTTGCTCGGCCACACGTACAAAACGTAAAACGACACATCCCTTCTCGGCTACACGTACAACACGAAGGACGACTCATACCTGCTCGGCTACACGTACAACACGCAGAAGGAAATATAGATGCGCGGCTACACGTACATCACGTAGAACTACACATAGCTGCTAGGCTGCACGTACATAACATAGAACGACACAAATCTCCTCGGCTACACGCACAACACGTAGAACGACACGTAGCGGCTTGGCGACACGTACAACACTTAGAATGACACATAGCTGCTCGGCTACACGTAGAACGACACATACTTGCTCGGCTATACGTACAACACGTAGAACGACACATAGCGGCTCGGGTACACGTACATCACGTAGAACGACACATAGCTTCTCGGTTATACATACAACACGAAGAACGACACATACCTGCTCGGCTAAACGTACAACACGTATAACGACACATACCTGCTAGGCTACACGTACAACAAGTAGAACGACACATAGCTGCTCGGCTACACTTACAACACGAAGAACGACACATACCTGCTCGGCTACACGTAGAACAAGTAGAACGACACATACCTGCTCGGTTACACGTTCAAGACGTAGAACGACACATACCTGCACGACTACACGTACAACACGTAGAACGACACATAGCTGCTCGGCTACACGTACAAGACGAAGAACGACACATACCTGCTCGGCTACACGTACAACAAGTAGAACGACACATACCTGCTCGGCTACACGTACAACACGGAGAACGACACATACCAGCTCGATTACACGTACAACACGTACAACGACACATAGCTGTTCGGCTGCACGTACAACACGAAGAAAGACACATACCTGCTCGGTTGCACGTACAAAACGAGGAACAACACGTACCTGCTCGTCTACACGTACAACACGTAGAACGACACATAGCTTCTCGGCTACACGTACAACACGAAGAATGACACATAGATGCTCGGCTACACGTACATCACGTAGAACAACACATAGCGGCTCGGGTCAACGTGCATCAAGTAGAACGACACATAGCTGCTAGGCTGCACTACATCACGTAGAACGACACATATCTGCTCGGCTACACGTACAACACGTAGAACGACACATAACTTCTCGGCTGCACGTACAACACGAAGAACGACACATACATGCTAGGCTACACGTACAACACGTAGAACGACACATACTTGCTCGGCTACACGTACAATACGTAGCAAGACATGTAGCTGCTAGACAACACGTACAACACCAAGGACGACACATAGCCGCTCGTCTAGACGTACTATACGTAGAACGAAACATAGCTGGCCGGCTACACGTAAAACACGTAGAATGACGCATAGCGGCTCGGCTGCACGTACAACACGTAAAACAACACATAGCGGCTCAGGTACACGTACATCAAGTTGAAAGACACATAGCTGCTAGGCTGCACTATATCACGTAGAACGACAAATATCTGCTGAGCTACACGTAGAACACGTAGAACGACACATAGCGGCTCGGCGACACGTACAACACGTAGAATGACATATAGCTGCTCGGCTACACGTAGAACACGGAGAACGACACGTACCTGCTCGGCTACACGTACAAAACATAGAACGACACATAACTGCCCGGCTTCACGTACAACACGAAGAATGACACATACCTGCTCGGATACAAGTACAACACGTTGAAGGACACATACCTGCTCGGCTACACGTACAACACGTAGCTAGACATATAGCTGCTAGACTACACGTAAAACACCAAGAACGACGCATAGCCGCTCGGCTACACGTACAACACGTAGAACGACACACACCTTCTCGGCGACACATACAACACGTAAAACGACACATACCTGCTCTGCTACACGTGCAACACGAAGAACGACACATACCTGCTCGGCTACACGTACAACACGAAGAATGACACATAGATGCGCGGCTACACGTACATCACGTAGAACGACACATAGCTGGTCGGCTACACTTACAACACGTAGAACGACACATAGCGGTCCGGGTTCACGTACAACACGTAGAACGACACATAGCTGCTAGGCTGCACTTCCATCAAGTTGAACGACACATATCTTCTCGGCTACACGTACAACACGTAGAACGACACATACTTGCTCGGCCACAAGTACAAAACGTAAAACGACACATCCCTGCTCGGCTACACGTACAACACGAAGAACGACTCATACCTGCTCGGCTACGCGTACAACAAGCAGAACGAAACATAGATGCACGGCTACACGTACATCACGTAGAACGAGACATAGCTGCTAGGCTGCACGTACATCACGTAGAACGACACTTTCTTCCTCGGCTACACGCACAACACGTAGAACGACACGTAGCGGTTTGGCGACACGTACAACACGTATAACGACACATACCTGCTCGGCTACACGTACAACAAGTAGAACGACACATAGCTGCTCGGCTACACGTACAACACGAAGAACGACACATACCTGCTCGGCTACACGTAGAACAAGTGGAATGACACATACCTGCTCGGTTACACGTACAACACGAAGAAAGACACATACCTGCTCGGCTACACGTAGAACAAGTGGAATGACACATACCTGCTCGGTTACACGTACAAGACGTAGAACGACACATACCTGCACGACTACGCGTACAACACGTAGAACGACACATTCCTGCTCGGCTACACGTACAACAAGTAGAACGACACATACCTGCTCGGCTACACGTACATCACGTAGAACGACACATAGCTGGTCGGCTACACGTACAACACGTAGAACGACGCATAGCGGCTCGGCTACACGTATAACACGTAGAACGACACATAGCGGTTCGGGTTCACGTACAACACGTAGAACGACACATAGCTGCTAGGCTGCACTTACATCAAGTAGAACGAAACATATCTGCTCGGCTACACGTACAACACGTAGAACGACACATACTTGCTCGGCCACACGTACAAAAGGTAAAACGACACATCCCTGCTCGGCTACACGTACAACACGAAGAACGACTCATACCTGCTCGGCTACACGTACAACATGTAGAACGACACATAGCTGGTCGGCTACACGTACAACACGTAGAACGACGCATAGCGGCTCGGCTACACGTATAACACGTAGAACGACACATAGCGGTTCGGGTTCACGTACAACACGTAGAACGACACATAGCTGCTAGGCTGCACTTACATCAAGTAGAACGAAACATATCTGCTCGGCTACACGTACAACACGTAGAACGACACATACTTGCTCGGCCACACGTACAAAAGGTAAAACGACACATCCCTGCTCGGCTACACGTACAACACGAAGAACGACTCATACCTGCTCGGCTACACGTACAACACGCAGAAGGAAATATAGATGCGCGGCTACACGTACATTACGTAGAACGACACATAGCTGCTAGGCTGCACGTACATCACGTAGAACGACACAAATCTCCTCGGCTACACGCACAACACGTAGAACGACACGTAGCGACTTGGCGACACGTACAACACTTAGAATGACACATAGCTGCTCGGCTACACGTAGAACGACACATACTTGCTCGGCTATACGTACAACACGTAGAACGACACATAGCGGCTCGGGTACAAGTACATCACGTAGAACGACACATAGCTTCTCGGTTATACATACAACACGAAGAACGACACATACCTGCTCGGCTAAACGTACAACACGTATAACGACACATACCTGCTAGGCTACACGTACGACAAGTAGAACGACACATAGCTGCTCGGCTACACGTACAACACGAAGAACGACACATACCTGCTCGGCTACACGTAGAACAAGTAGAACGACACATACCTGCTCGGTTACACGTTCAAGACGTAGAACGACACATACCTGCACGACTACACGTACAACACGTAGAACGACACATAGCTGCTCGGCTACACGTACAAGACGAAGAACGACACATACCTGCTCGGCTACACGTACAACAAGTAGAACGACACATACCTGCTCGGCTACACGTACAACACGGAGAACGACACATACCAGCTCGATTACACGTACAACACGTACAACGACACATAGCTGTTCGGCTGCACGTACAACACGAAGAACGACACATACCTGCTCGGTTGCACGTACAAAACGAGGAACAACACGTACCTGCTCGTCTACACGTACAACACGTAGAACGACACATAGCTTCTCGGCTACACGTACAACACGAAGAATGACACATAGATGCTCGGCTACACGTACATCACGTAGAACAACACATAGCGGCTCGGGTCCACGTGCATCAAGTAGAACGACACATAGCTGCTAGGCTGCACTACATCACGTAGAACGACACATATCTGCTCGGCTACACGTACAACACGTAGAACGACACATAACTGCTCGGCTGCACGTACAACACGAAGAACGACACATACATGCTAGGCTACACGTACAACACGTAGAACGACACATACTTGCTCGGCTACACGTACAATACGTAGCAAGACATGTAGCTGCTAGACAACACGTACAACACCAAGGACGACACATAGCCGCTCGTATAGACGTACTATACGTAGAACGAAACATAGCTGGTCGGCTACACGTAAAACACGTAGAATGACGCATAGCGGCTCGGCTGCACGTACAACACGTAAAACAACACATAGCGGCTCAGGTACACGTACATCAAGTTGAAAGACACATAGCTGCTAGGCTGCACTACATCACGTAGAACGACACATATCTGCTCGGCTACACGTACAACACGTAGAACGACACATAACTGCTCGGCTGCACGTACAACACGAAGAACGACACATACATGCTAGGCTACACGTACAACACGTAGAACGACACATACTTGCTCGGCTACACGTACAATACGTAGCAAGACATGTAGCTGCTAGACAACACGTACAACACCAAGGACGACACATAGCCCCTAGTCTAGACGTACTATACGTAGAACGAAACATAGCTGGTCGGCTACACGTACAACACGTATAATGACACATAACTGCTCGGCTACACATACAAAACGTAGAACGACACATAGCTGCTCGGTTACACGTACAACACGAAGAACGACACGTACCTGTTCGGCTACACGTACAACACGAAGAATGACACATAGATGCGCGGCTACACGTACAACACGTAGGAAGACACATACCTGCTCGGCTACATGTACAACAAGTAGAACGACACATACCTGCTCGGTTACAAGTACAACACGTAGAACGACACATACCTGCACGACTACACGTACAACACGTAGAACGACAGATAGCTGCTCGGCTACACGTACAACACGAAGAACGACACATACCTGATCGGCTACACGTACAACAAGTGGAACGACACAAACCTGCTCGGCTACACGTACAACAAGGAGAACGACACATACCTACTCGATTAAACGTACATCACGTAGAACGACACATAGCTTCTCGGTTATACATACAACACGAAGAACGACACATACCTGCTCGGCTAAACGTACAACACGTATAACGACACATACCTGCTAGGCTACACGTACGACAAGTAGAACGACACATAGCTGCTCGGCTACACGTACAACACGAAGAACGACACATACCTGCTCGGCTACACGTAGAACAAGTAGAACGACACATACCTGCTCGGTTACACGTTCAAGACGTAGAACGACACATACCTGCACGACTACACGTACAACACGTAGAACGACACATAGCTGCTCGGCTACACGTACAAGACGAAGAACGACACATACCTGCTCGGCTACACGTACAACAAGTAGAACGACACATACCTGCTCGGCTACACGTACAACACGGAGAACGACACATACCAGCTCGATTACACGTACAACACGTACAACGACACATAGCTGTTCGGCTGCACGTACAACACGAAGAACGACACATACCTGCTCGGTTGCACGTACAAAACGAGGAACAACACGTACCTGCTCGTCTACACGTACAACACGTAGAACGACACATAGCTTCTCGGCTACACGTACAACACGAAGAATGACACATAGATGCTCGGCTACACGTACATCACGTAGAACAACACATAGCGGCTCGGGTCCACGTGCATCAAGTAGAACGACACATAGCTGCTAGGCTGCACTACATCACGTAGAACGACACATATCTGCTCGGCTACACGTACAACACGTAGAACGACACATAACTGCTCGGCTGCACGTACAACACGAAGAACGACACATACATGCTAGGCTACACGTACAACACGTAGAACGACACATACTTGCTCGGCTACACGTACAATACGTAGCAAGACATGTAGCTGCTAG
Organism: Magicicada septendecula; assembly: GCA_034769895.1. Classification (NCBI taxonomy): domain Eukaryota; kingdom Metazoa; phylum Arthropoda; class Insecta; order Hemiptera; family Cicadidae; genus Magicicada; species Magicicada septendecula. The sequence continues at coordinate 322,544,780 of CM068375.1, forward strand.
ACAACACGTACAACACCAAGGACGACACATAGCCGCTCGTATAGACGTACTATACGTAGAACGAAACATAGCTGGTCGGCTACACGTAAAACACGTAGAATGACGCATAGCGGCTCGGCTGCACGTACAACACGTAAAACAACACATAGCGGCTCAGGTACACGTACATCAAGTTGAAAGACACATAGCTGCTAGGCTGCACTACATCACGTAGAACGACACATATCTGCTCGGCTACACGTACAACACGTAGAACGACACATAACTGCTCGGCTGCACGTACAACACGAAGAACGACACATACATGCTAGGCTACACGTACAACACGTAGAACGACACATACTTGCTCGGCTACACGTACAATACGTAGCAAGACATGTAGCTGCTAGACAACACGTACAACACCAAGGACGACACATAGCCCCTAGTCTAGACGTACTATACGTAGAACGAAACATAGCTGGTCGGCTACACGTACAACACGTATAATGACACATAACTGCTCGGCTACACATACAAAACGTAGAACGACACATAGCTGCTCGGTTACACGTACAACACGAAGAACGACACGTACCTGTTCGGCTACACGTACAACACGAAGAATGACACATAGATGCGCGGCTACACGTACAACACGTAGGAAGACACATACCTGCTCGGCTACATGTACAACAAGTAGAACGACACATACCTGCTCGGTTACAAGTACAACACGTAGAACGACACATACCTGCACGACTACACGTACAACACGTAGAACGACAGATAGCTGCTCGGCTACACGTACAACACGAAGAACGACACATACCTGATCGGCTACACGTACAACAAGTGGAACGACACAAACCTGCTCGGCTACACGTACAACAAGGAGAACGACACATACCTACTCGATTAAACGTACATCACGTAGAACGACACATAGCTTCTCGGTTATACATACAACACGAAGAACGACACATACCTGCTCGGCTAAACGTACAACACGTATAACGACACATACCTGCTAGGCTACACGTACGACAAGTAGAACGACACATAGCTGCTCGGCTACACGTACAACACGAAGAACGACACATACCTGCTCGGCTACACGTAGAACAAGTAGAACGACACATACCTGCTCGGTTACACGTTCAAGACGTAGAACGACACATACCTGCACGACTACACGTACAACACGTAGAACGACACATAGCTGCTCGGCTACACGTACAAGACGAAGAACGACACATACCTGCTCGGCTACACGTACAACAAGTAGAACGACACATACCTGCTCGGCTACACGTACAACACGGAGAACGACACATACCAGCTCGATTACACGTACAACACGTACAACGACACATAGCTGTTCGGCTGCACGTACAACACGAAGAACGACACATACCTGCTCGGTTGCACGTACAAAACGAGGAACAACACGTACCTGCTCGTCTACACGTACAACACGTAGAACGACACATAGCTTCTCGGCTACACGTACAACACGAAGAATGACACATAGATGCTCGGCTACACGTACATCACGTAGAACAACACATAGCGGCTCGGGTCCACGTGCATCAAGTAGAACGACACATAGCTGCTAGGCTGCACTACATCACGTAGAACGACACATATCTGCTCGGCTACACGTACAACACGTAGAACGACACATAACTGCTCGGCTGCACGTACAACACGAAGAACGACACATACATGCTAGGCTACACGTACAACACGTAGAACGACACATACTTGCTCGGCTACACGTACAATACGTAGCAAGACATGTAGCTGCTAGACAACACGTACAACACCAAGGACGACACATAGCCGCTCGTATAGACGTACTATACGTAGAACGAAACATAGCTGGTCGGCTACACGTAAAACACGTAGAATGACGCATAGCGGCTCGGCTGCACGTACAACACGTAAAACAACACATAGCGGCTCAGGTACACGTACATCAAGTTGAAAGACACATAGCTGCTAGGCTGCACTACATCACGTAGAACGACACATATCTGCTCGGCTACACGTACAACACGTAGAACGACACATAACTGCTCGGCTGCACGTACAACACGAAGAACGACACATACATGCTAGGCTACACGTACAACACGTAGAACGACACATACTTGCTCGGCTACACGTACAATACGTAGCAAGACATGTAGCTGCTAGACAACACGTACAACACCAAGGACGACACATAGCCGCTCGTCTAGACGTACTATACGTAGAACGAAACATAGCTGGTCGGCTACACGTACAACACGTATAATGACACATAACTGCTCGGCTACACATACAAAACGTAGAACGACACATAGCTGCTCGGTTACACGTACAACACGAAGAACGACACGTACCTGTTCGGCTACACGTACAACACGAAGAATGACACATAGATGCGCGGCTACACGTACAACACGTAGGAAGACACATACCTGCTCGGCTACATGTACAACAAGTAGAACGACACATACCTGCTCGGTTACAAGTACAACACGTAGAACGACACATACCTGCACGACTACACGTACAACACGTAGAACGACAGATAGCTGCTCGGCTACACGTACAACACGAAGAACGACACATACCTGATCGGCTACACGTACAACAAGTGGAACGACACAAACCTGCTCGGCTACACGTACAACAAGGAGAACGACACATACCTACTCGATTAAACGTACAACACGTAGAACGACACATAGCTGTTCGGCTAAACGTACAACACGAAGAACGACACATACCTGCTCGGCTACACGTGTAACACGAGGAACGACACATACCTGCTCGTCTACACGAACAACACGTAGAACGACATATAGCTGCTCGGCTACACGTACAACACGAAAAATGACACATAGATGATCGGCTACACGTACATCACGTAGAACAACACATAGCGGCTCGGGTCCACGTACATCAAGTAGAACGACACATAGCTGCTAGGCTGCACTACATCACGTAGAACGACACATATCTGCTCGGCTACACGTACAACACGTAGAACGGCACATACCTGATCGGCTACACGTACAACACGTAAAACGACACATAGTTGCTCGGCTACACGTACAATACGTAGCAAGACATATAGCTGCTAGACAACACGTACAACACCAAGGAAGACACATAGCCGCTCGGCTACACGTACAATACGTAGAACGAAACATAGCTGGTCGGCTACACGTACAACACGTAGAATGACGCATAGCGGCTCGGCTCCACGTACAACACGTAGAACAACAAATAGCGGCTCAGGTACACGTACATCAAGTAGAACGACACATAGCTGCTAGGCTGCACTATATCACGTAGAACGACAAGTATCTGATCAGCTACACGTACAACACGTAGAAGGACACATAGCGGCTCGGCGACACGTACAACACGTAGAATGACACATAGCTGCTCGGCTACACGTAGAACACGGAGAACGACACGTACCTTCTCGGCTACACGTACAAAACCAAGAAGGACACATAACTGCTCGGCTTCACGTACAACACGTAGAACGACACATACCTGATGGGATACAAGTACAACACGTTGAACGACACATACCTGCTCGGCTACACGTACAACACGTGGCTAGACATATAGCTGCTAGACTACACGTAAAACACCAAGAACGACACATAGCCGCTCGGCTACACGTACAACACGTAGAACGACACATACCTTCTCGGTGACACGTACAACACGTAAAACGACACATACCTGCTCTGCTACACGTACAACACGAAGAATGACACATACCTGCTCGGCTACACGTACAACACGAAAAATGACACACAGATGCGCGGCTACACGTACATCACGTAGAACGACACATAGCGGCTCGGCTACACGTACAACACGTAGAACGACACATAGCGGTTCGGGTTCACGTACAACACGTAGAACAACACATAGCTGCTAGGCTGCACTTACATCAAGTAGAACGACACATATCTGCTCGGCTACACGTACAACACGTAGAACGACACATACTTGCTCGGCCACACGTACAAAACGTAAAACGACACATCCCTTCTCGGCTACACGTACAACACGAAGGACGACTCATACCTGCTCGGCTACACGTACAACACGCAGAAGGAAATATAGATGCGCGGCTACACGTACATCACGTAGAACGACACATAGCTGCTAGGCTGCACGTACATAACATAGAACGACACAAATCTCCTCGGCTACACGCACAACACGTAGAACGACACGTAGCGGCTTGGCGACACGTACAACACTTAGAATGACACATAGCTGCTCGGCTACACGTAGAACGACACATACTTGCTCGGCTATACGTACAACACGTAGAACGACACATAGCGGCTCGGGTACACGTACATCACGTAGAACGACACATAGCTTCTCGGTTATACATACAACACGAAGAACGACACATACCTGCTCGGCTAAACGTACAACACGTATAACGACACATACCTGCTAGGCTACACGTACAACAAGTAGAACGACACATAGCTGCTCGGCTACACGTACAACACGAAGAACGACACATACCTGCTCGGCTACACGTAGAACAAGTAGAACGACACATACCTGCTCGGTTACACGTTCAAGACGTAGAACGACACATACCTGCACGACTACACGTACAACACGTAGAACGACACATAGCTGCTCGGCTACACGTACAAGACGAAGAACGACACATACCTGCTCGGCTACACGTACAACAAGTAGAACGACACATACCTGCTCGGCTACACGTACAACACGGAGAACGACACATACCAGCTCGATTACACGTACAACACGTACAACGACACATAGCTGTTCGGCTGCACGTACAACACGAAGAACGACACATACCTGCTCGGTTGCACGTTCAAAACGAGGAACAACACGTACCTGCTCGTCTACACGTACAACACGTAGAACGACACATAGCTTCTCGGCTACACGTACAACACGAAGAATGACACATAGATGCTCGGCTACACGTACATCACGTAGAACAACACATAGCGGCTCGGGTCAACGTGCATCAAGTAGAACGACACATAGCTGCTAGGCTGCACTACATCACGTAGAACGACACATATCTGCTCGGCTACACGTACAACACGTAGAACGACACATAACTGCTCGGCTGCACGTACAACACGAAGAACGACACATACATGCTAGGCTACACGTACAACACGTAGAACGACACGTACTTGCTCGGCTACACGTACAATACGTAGCAAGACATGTAGCTGCTAGACAACACGTACAACACCAAGGACGACACATAGCCGCTCGTCTAGACGTACTATACGTAGAACGAAACATAGCTGGTCGGCTACACGTAAAACACGTAGAATGACGCATAGCGGCTCGGCTGCACGTACAACACGTAAAACAACACATAGCGGCTCAGGTACACGTACATCAAGTTGAAAGACACATAGCTGCTAGGCTGCACTATATCACGTAGAACGACAAATATCTGCTGAGCTACACGTAGAACACGTAGAACGACACATAGCGGCTCGGCGACACGTACAACACGTAGAATGACATATAGCTGCTCGGCTACACGTAGAACACGGAGAACGACACGTACCTGCTCGGCTACACGTACAAAACATAGAACGACACATAACTGCCCGGCTTCACGTACAACACGAAGAATGACACATACCTGCTCGGATACAAGTACAACACGTTGAAGGACACATACCTGCTCGGCTACACGTACAACACGTAGCTAGACATATAGCTGCTAGACTACACGTAAAACACCAAGAACGACGCATAGCCGCTCGGCTACACGTACAACACGTAGAACGACACACACCTTCTCGGCGACACATACAACACGTAAAACGACACATACCTGCTCTGCTACACGTGCAACACGAAGAACGACACATACCTGCTCGGCTACACGTACAACACGAAGAATGACACATAGATGCGCGGCTACACGTACATCACGTAGAACGACACATAGCGGTCCGGGTTCACGTACAACACGTAGAACGACACATAGCTGCTAGGCTGCACTTCCATCAAGTTGAACGACACATATCTTCTCGGCTACACGTACAACACGTAGAACGACACATACTTGCTCGGCCACAAGTACAAAACGTAAAACGACACATCCCTGCTCGGCTACACGTACAACACGAAGAACGACTCATACCTGCTCGGCTACGCGTACAACAAGCAGAACGAAACATAGATGCACGGCTACACGTACATCACGTAGAACGAGACATAGCTGCTAGGCTGCACGTACATCACGTAGAACGACACTTTCTTCCTCGGCTACACGCACAACACGTAGAACGACACGTAGCGGTTTGGCGACACGTACAACACTTAGAATGACACATAGCTGCTCGGCTACACGTAGAACGACACATACTTGCTCGGCTATACGTACAACACGTAGAACGACACATAGCGGCTCGGGTACACGTACATCACGTAGAACGACACATAGCTGCTCGGCTGCACGTACATTACGTAGAACGACACGTAGCTGCTCGGCTACACGTACAACACGTAGAACGACACATAGCGGCTCGGCTACACGTACAACACGTAGAACGACACATAGCTGCTCGGCTACACGTACAACACGTTGAACGACACATAGCGGCTCGGCTACACGTACAACACGTAGAACGACACATAGCTGCTCGGCTACACGTACAACACGTAGAACGACACTCTCCATTTTTAGAGACGTTTCGTCGTTTCATTATTTTGAAATCATAAAATTTGTAGAAAATTGTTCCGTTCTGAAATGAAAATCTCCATAATACGTTTCATTGTATTGATAATTTTTATATACTCAAACAATTATATATTTTAATTTATATAATTGTTAATTTAATTTCACAGCTTACACAATTATAACTTTTTTAATATATTTTTTTAAAGCTTTTTTAGAATGACGCTTCTTTCAATTCTTCTATTCAGCGATTTACACCGTTCATTCGTGTAATTGTTTGACTCCCAGTTCAGAATTTGATGTATCAACAATCGCTTTTTTACTTTTGTAATCTGATTACTTCAGAGTTTTAAAAATTTTGTGCTGAAAGTTAAGTACATTTTTTAAAGACGTAGAAAATAATTTACATTCTAAATACAACTACGTTATGAGAAAATGAAAATAAAATGAGTAACAGCCACTCAAACACTGTAACATAGTCGTGTGATGTGGTTAAACGTCGAAATATTTTCCGTGGAATTTCATTACCACTGCACTGTTTGTATTGGCTGTATACCGGTTAAAATGAAGTTGAATCTAATTTTGTTGTACAAACATTGTGTTCACTATTAAATCCCCAAACAGGGCAGGTATTATTCTATTATAACTACGCTGCATACAAGCTATCAGATTGTACTTGGATTAGTTAATAATAAACAACTAATAAAAACAAAATAGATTAAATAAAGCTTCCTGTGTAATACAAAATGTATTTTAATCTGCACTAATACAATTACTTCCATTTGTTAGACTAATTAAACTATATTAGTGCCATTCAAATAATTTGAGTTACATAATCCAAATAATTCTTGGCTGTTGTACAAAAAGTATATTGCTTGATCTCTGTATTTCTAAATGCTCATCAACCAGTCACGTTACATACCATTCAGCGTTAAATAATTTTAAAATACGCTTCTCAGTTGTTACGATCTTAACGTTGTTGTGTAACTTGTTTTAATACTTAATTTGCTATACTGCACGGGTTACTGCTAATTAAATAAACTTGCAACAATTTTGTTCGGGGAATATTCGCAGTACTATACTGTTGTACTCTATTATTGTTCAAGGGTTCCTACAATATGCAAACAAACGTAAATAAAGGGTGTTCTGGGAGAAAAGAAAATATTTCAGGAAGCGATTTTAGAGCAAAAATAAGAAAATATGTTAGTCTTAGGTCTAAAAGTTCTTTGTGTTAAATTTATTACCTAGTAAAAATTTAATGCATATTTTTGTTCTGAATAAATGATAATGAAATATAAAATTTATTTAATGGCAAATTACGAGGAAAATTATTGGTTTCGTATGTTGTTTGACCTGAAACTCTAAAATAAATCGATCTCATATCTCTACTTACCCGAAATTTACAAGCAATTTGCTAAACATTTTAACATATGTTAGTTCAAAAACACAATTTTTAAGTGTGGAGTGGAATATCGTTTTTATATTGGCAGTGAAGAATACAAACTTTTTAGATAATGTGCAGACAATTTTTTAATGAAAAAAGCAAACGGAACTATAATAAATTTAACTTAAAATAAATGATGACGTAGATCAATATTTCGTGTAAAATCAGATTTATAGTATTAGGTTTTGTTTACAAAACACTAATATAATATAACTCTTTTATATTAACTGCTTTTTTTTTGAATGGACAAAGTTTTGTTGTAGATTTCTAGATACATTTTGCGTTTAGTGCAGTGTTTAAATAAAAGAGAGTCGATTAACTGGTTACCTATTAGAAATTATGTCGTGATCAAACTTTTTTTCTTTAGCTCTACAGCCCAACGTGAGCACTAGCCGCAAACACCAGTCTCATCCAACTTCTCCTACCCATTGCCATCTCAGCATAACCCACTCACGCCGAATTTTTTGAAGAAAGCGTTCAGCATGTTATGCAACTATATTGTTCTAGGTCGACCTCTCTTTCTGATTTTATACACCTGTCACTTCAAGGTTTTTTTAAGCATAGGTTGTTCGTTTATTCAATTTTATATGATCTATTCATTGTCTTCGTTGAGCTATTTTGAAACTTACGGTACCCGTATTTTTTAATAGATCATTTTCGACAAGCTGTATGACGTCATCATTGCGTGACGTCATCATTGAATGACGTCATTGGGATTGTTGTAAATAAAGTTTTGTTTTGATATGTAGCAATATATATATATAATAACGATTCATATAGTCGACCTATCAGATCGTTATATGAAAGTGAAAAACTGTGCTAGTCTAGCGGCGTAAGCAAGAGAGAGAGGGAATAATCACATCCATCTCTGTCTAACCTCGCCACTGCTACTACTGACGCGTGTAAAGACATGAAATTTTATTCAATTAATTTTTTTAATTTAAACTGCAATATCATCAAAACTAATAAATATACGGCAATTCTGAAACCTGCATAGTGTTCAGCAATTAAAGCTTTATAGGTAGCCAAAATATCAACTAATATAATTAACATTTAAAGAAGTTATACAGAAGAAGAACGCCAAGAGATATAACTAGAGAATTAGGCTAGGTACGAATTAGATGTTTTCACACACATACAGAGAAAGACCAAAGCAATAATATTCTGTGGTCAGATCTTTGAAAACACGTTTGCAAATACCTGTAATCAAACGATTTGCAAACAGAAAAAGTATGAAATTATCCAGAAATTCTCTACCATCTCAAACTTGTTAAGGAGAGATTGACCGACCTGTTCGATATTGTTTCAAATGGAAAACACATGATTTATTTGGAACAACCAATCACAACCCTGTATTAAGAGTAGACGCTAACTCAGAATGAGGGAATAGGGCACTCTTCGTTCGGGCATTAAATAAGCAAGACGTGTGTTAAATACGGTCTCAATTGCACAAACAACGCAAAGTATTTATTTAAGTAAACAGTTCGCGAAGTGGTCCGCAGTAGTAGAGGAACTAGTAAATTCTAATAAATAATCTCGCTGCGTAATGACTAATTAATTAATTAATAAAAATAATTAAATAATTGATTTATTAATAATTAATTAACAGTGAAGTGACCTGTGCACCAGAGTAGCTACAGCATCTGCAATTGTCCAGGATCATCAGATAACGTTATTGGTCAACATCATTTCTTCCGAGCCGGACCATCAAAAGGAGTATCTCTACTGATTACTATCTACGGTCGACGCATAAATCAGATAGGAAATATATTCATTGATCAATGAACATAAAATAACAAAATAAATAATTAAATCAATAAACATTTAAAAGACACTATATAAATTAAAATTTTGTATTTAATTATTAAGATTAGATATAAAGTTATACAGGAGTGTTGAATGGAGAGTGAGGTGTAGTATTGAACGTGCAAATTATTGCAGACCCGTTCTTTACCACTAATATGGGTTATATATAAATCTCTAAATCAACCAGATAAGCGCAATTGGTCGTTTGGACGTTTTAATCTTCACTTTTCAAGCACACTCATTAACCAATAAGATTTATGTTAGCAATAAGTCATTAAATTAACTTTTAAAGGAATTAATTCAATAACAAAGTAATTAATTAAACAAATTTCAACATTATTTAAGAGTTATTTGTAACGATTCCCCTTAAATATTCCACTCACTGAACGAATCCTGAGATAGTGTGTCTCTGTGCTCTGAGCTAAGCTGAATCCGTGTCATTTGTATCTGGGATTTGTTCTGGCGCCCAGGTAAAGTAAAAAGTCACGGGTAAGTAAAATTTGTTCTATCATTATATACAGAAAATAGATATATAGACAAAAGGTCTTTATAATATATATATATATATATATATTATGTGTTAAAAATAATATCACTGTAAACAATTAAACCAGATTTATAAAGCGTCCTGAAAGTTTAAAATCAAGTGTTAGCACAATTTACCAGCCGGGAATCATTAACTGAAACCACGACCGCTAACATGCTAACGTCGTCGCAGATAAAGACCTAACAAGCAAACAACACTGCATAGCTGTAGATAGGTTATTGTCTCTAGTTAATGGTTGTCTTCGTATGTGATTCAGCTAACGATCCTGCACCTATCCATTAAAATATTTGTCTGTACTGCATCGTAAATGCAAATCTACTTCCTCTTTATATTTAATTACTCACCGCAGAAATGTGAAGATATAACACAGATACATAATGCCATTGGGATTGTTGTAAATAAAGGTTTGTTTTGTGTTGTGGTGAAATAACTGCTGCTGGTATATGGTAACTATAACGTGGCGACTGACTAAAACAGCGTCGACAATGGATAGCAGCGACGAGAAGGATCAGTAACCATATTAATGTTGTGTTTAGCTGGCGGCTGAAAGACATTATCATGCTCTTAAGGTTTTACCATTTGGTAAACGGTACTGTATCTTTTTTATTATACGTATCTGTGAAATGTGAGAATAAATTGTTGTGGCCATAATCCGAAGGATTCGGGTTTCCTGTGATTTTCGTGGTTGAATATCCAACGTGGGCTGAGTGGCCCGTGGGAAAATTAACTTATTCAGACTCGATCACTTTACAGATGTCTTTTATATCTGACGTAAATAATTTAATTATTTCTTGGAAACTCTAACTGATGCGTTGCAGTTACGCAAGCTACAATTTTGAATCATAGTGTTGGTTGGCACAGGAGTAGAGCAATTGCACCATTTGGTGTGCATTCAATAACGCACGTTTGAGCAAAGAAACTAAACGTTACACTTTTTTTGATTACAATTTAAAGAAAAATTCTTTTAACCGCAGTGTATATAATACAATTAAAAGTGCTGTATTCACGATGCAACGTAGATAGCTAATAGTTGATGCTTGTTATAAAACTACTCAATCAGTTCACTAAATAGGAAGTGGAATTAAATATTAACATAATGACAGAAATAACAGAATGTGTAAAAATTCCTCTCTCTACTTAGAAACAAGCTAAATCATTCCGCAGTTAAAATATTTGTTAACACTAACATACTGTACTTCGGCAATAGGATAGCTGTGTTCAACACCTACGGTCTGGCATAACAAACATCTCAAACAGGACACAAAGTTGAACATATTTAGCTCTGTAATGAGATAGACATCAGCGTTGTCTGCAGAAACAATTAGTGAGACAAAAAAAGGCATATCTGAAAATTGTGATATGAGAAATGGGGGTGTTAAGGACGATTACAAGGAGAGAAAGAAAGGACAGGCAAAGGAAGAACGAGTTTTGTGAAAAGCAGAAAGAGATTTGAACAAATGAGAAAATGATTTTTAATGTACTATGTACCTGGAAACTGAAACAGGTTGATTGCATCAATTAGCCCAAAGAAAGAATGAGACCTAGGAAACAAAGGTAATACTGAACAGACACTATTAGAATACAATAATAAAAGTATATATTCTGAACTTTGTGGGTGGTTAGATGGTTTGTGCTGAAAATTATGTTTATTTGTTGGTTATTCGCTTAGAAAAATATAAGATAATTTTAGACAGAATATTGTAAAAATATTTTTTCTTTAAACAGTGTATGTGGCAACAATCGAAGAGGAGTTACAGGAGGAAAATTGCCGATATAAAATAAGTTAATGCGATCCCCAAACAAACGTTTCATTGCTGCCATAGACTGTCTGGCAGTGTGTGAGGTGGCTCCATCCTGTTGGAACCAAGATTGCTGTTGTGTGCTGAATGTCAAGATTTGGAAAAGTATGGAGTCTTGGAGCCAAAAATGTCTCTAGTATGTTGACATAACTTTCGGACGTCACAGTGACAGCAGTGCCTCGTTCATCTTCAAAAAAGTAAGGGCCTATCACTCTATGACACGACACTGCACACCATACGGTAACTTTGGTACATTTAATGGACGCTGGTGAAGCTGAGCAGGGTTTCCTTGAGCACAGTAACAGAAGTTCTGCTTATTCACGTATCCACTTAAGTGAAAATGGGCTTCATCGGACATCCAAAGATTTTTGAATGAAGTTAGCATCCTCATTGATTTTAGCCAACAATTGTTCCAAATTTGCAGGCGCAATATACAATCATTAGGATTCAGTTGTTGCACAATCTGAAGTTTGTACGGATGAAATTGAAGTTCATGGAGTATTCTTTGAACGCTCCGACGTCCGAGATGCAATGACGAGGCAATTATTCGCACCGAACGATGAGGACTACTTAAGATGGCAGCTCGCACGGCATCAATGTTTTTCTGGGGTACGTACAGACCGTACACCCCCACTAGGCTTTTTCTTCAAAGCTGAACCAGTCTCTTCAAAACGTTTCGATTGCGTGTAACGAAGGAACTTGACAGCGGGGCGGGATCTGATAGTGCCGCCGAAACTCGTTGTGCAGCTGTAAAACTGTCACCATTTCGGTAAAACGCCCTTACGGCGACCGCACGCTCTGCACCGCTCTACTGCTCAATGGTAACTAAATGTCCGTTACTGCTAGACATACAGTTTCACTTCTGCTACATCTACAGGACTGCCAACATCAACTTAAAATTTTCCCGTTTCCCTGCGCCACCCTCTATATATAATAGTCTTCTAACAATATTTTCAGTAACTACACACAGTGTAGAATATATGCCGAAAACCTACTCACCAGACTATACGGATGTTGCGTGCAACATAAACCTAAATAATTTTACTTCCAATTTTCCGACATTAAACGATCAAACCCTATCAGGATTATGTGAACAGTTTTCACGCAAAAATCGCGTGAAATTAGGTTTGACGGAAACCAGAACTGGAATAAAATTCGATTCCTTCCGCCTGTGTAGAGGATCTATCAATTGTGACCTGAAAGGTTAATGTACCATGAATGAAAAATGGTTGACACTTTTGTCCCTATAACTTCTATGCTGCCGCTCTTCAAGCTGAATTCAGTTTTCAGAATAAAGTTAAAGCATACTGTTTAATAAGTAAGTATATTGTTACGGTCAAGCGATATCTTAATGATAGAAGAATTAGAACGTTTCAGCCGTCATCAATCATTAATCGTTATCAAGCGAGATAATATTATGAAAGAGTAAAGCTTGTAGTGGAACAGTAGGATGAAACATTGCCGTAAATAAAATTGTCTTGTGAATTAGACTGGAATCCACCACACCAATCAACACGTACTTCATGCTAGGCAAATAAGATATAATGATTACTTTTTAACATATTTTTTGTTTGTCGTTTTTAATATCATTATATTAATTGTTATCTGTGTATCTTAATTAATTCAGTTTTTCATAGTTAGGTTCCTATACTATGTTTTAGATTACCAACAAACCTATTCGTTGACAAATTATACGGCCTGAAAACTTTGTGCCTGTTTATAACAAAAGTAATAATAATATTAATAATAATAATAATAATAGTAATAACAAGAAGAAGAAGAAGAAGAAGAAGAAGAAGAAGAAGAAGAAGAAGAAGAAGAAGAAGAAGAAGATGATGAAGAAGAAAAAGAGGAAGAAGAAGAACAAGGACAAGGACAAGGGCAGGGGCAGGGACAGGGACAGGGACAGTGAGTGAAAAATGGCGGACGATGTGAATGCTGTGTTTGCTTGTGCTCTTGAAAACTTAGTGAGTGTGACGGAGAAGAGTGGTAATTTACGGAATGATTTGAGGAAAGTCATCTTGGAGTCGGTGAGTACGCTTAGAAGAGTTTTTGCAGATGTATGAATGTTTTGGAAGAGAAAGGAAAGACAATTAACGTGTTGGAATGTGAGGTTAAGAAAATGGAAACGGAAAGACTATCTTTTATGAAGGAATTGTGGGTGCGTGTACCGCCTACGCCACCTGTTGGTCAAACTCCAAAGCTTTACTCTGACGTTGCGCGTAGTAGAGAGAAGGGTTCAAATAAGAAATTTAAAGTTGTCGTTAAATCTAAATTTAACGAATCGGCTGAATCAGTTAAAGCTGTTTTAAAATCAAAAATTAATCCAATACAAATGGAAGTCGGAATAGGGGCTGTAAGGTCGTTTAGGGATGGTAGAGTTGTTATAGAATCTGGTAGTAAAAATGATATTGACATTATTACCAACGGTATGAGGCATGTGGACGTATTTGGAAGCATCGGTCCCTAAACTCCGTAATCCCGAAATGATTGTGTACAATATACCGGATGATATTTCCATAGAAAATGCTCGGGATGTTATTATAATGCAAAACTTTGAATTAAATCTACATGAAGAATACTTGCGACCTAAGCTTATTTTTAAAAACAAACGACAGATAAGGAATCTTGTAGTTGAAGTTAGTTCCCAAACACGACAAAAGCTTTTAAGTAATAGGTTAAAAATCGGGTGGCAATTATGCAACGTGGATGATTATCTGGTTGCTAAGCGATGTTTTAAATGTAGTGGATAAAATCATAAAGCTCAGGAGTGCAGAGGGGATCTTACATGCCCCTTGTGTGCTGGAGACCATAAGCTGAGTGAATGTAAAGCATCAACTAATGAGTTTAAATGTATCAATTGTATTCATTACAATAAGCCTATAAAGGATAATAGGGTTAATGAGCGTCATTCGTCCTTCGATAAGAGATGTTTTTGTTTGCAACAACTGATAAGGAACTATAAACAGAACATTGATTATTAATGCCATTTCTACGGACTGCTAATGCAAGGTCAACACATCTACATAAGAACAACCTAATTCGATGCATGCAGATCAATTTACAGCATTCCAGACAGGCAACAGATAAAATTTTTGATATAATACGACAACAAAGGGTGGACGTTTTGTTTATTCAAGAACCATATGTTATTTTAAATAACGTTGTCGGGATACCAAGGAATTGTAGAACGTTCACCCGTAGAACGGGTAAACAGAGAGCCGCAGTTGTAATTATGAATGATCGAATTACATGTTTAATGATTAACCAACTATTAGATGAAGATACCGTCGTTTTGCATTTAATTTATGGTGGTCAAAACTTCTTTTTGGCGAGCATGTATTTTGGTATGCATGATGATGTCGGAATTAATATTAATAAAATTGAAAGTGTTCTCAGCTTTGTAAAGGGAAGTGGCGTTTTGATTGCTGTCGATAGTAACGCCAGGTCAACAATGAGGCATGATTCGTTAACCAATAGAAGAGGTAGGGCGATACAAGAGTTTTTGATTGGAAACCAACTGTTTTTAAAGAACGATGAAAGTTTTACAACTTTTGAATCACGTAATGGTAAAAGTAATATTGATTTAACTATAGTTAATAATCAGCAGGTTTCTCTAGTTGAGGACTGGAAGATCAGTGAAGAAGAGAGCTGTTCGGACCATAGAATTATTACTTTCAATATAGTACATGGAAACTATTCTATTGCGGAATTTCAGTATCAGGGGTTGCGATATGTCTTCAAGGAAAGTAACTATGAAGCTTTTGATCGGAATTTGTTTCAAGAAATACTTAAAAAGTTTTATGTTTCTACGTGTAATACTGATTTAGGAAGTCTGGACATTGTATTACAGTATAAGGTTTCGGAGGTGCAAGATATGGATCAAGTCGTGAAAAAATTTGAGGATACCATAAAGACAGCATGTGACAAGTCTTTTAAGAAGCGTAGAACATTACAGAAGACTGTTGGAGGCAGATCGGTTCCATGGTGGTCAGATACACTCACAGTCATGCGTAAAAGAATTAATACATTAAGAAGAAGATACTAAAGGGCTAGAAACGACAATGTCCTGAGAGAATATCGGAAAATGTACTACTTTGAGGAAAAGAAGAAGTATCAATCAAGTATTAGAAGAGAAAAAATACATTCTTGGAAACAATATTGTAATTTAACAACATCAGTGAATCCCTGGAATGCGGTTTATCGCTTGGCAGCTGGAAAAATAAGAAAGTGTTCCCCTTTAACAACTTTGCAAAAACCGGATGGCTCCTTCACAACAGATTTGGAAGGTACTATGAATTGTATGTTGGAATACTTTATTCCCGTGGATGACGGAATAATGGATAATGAGTATCATAGGCATATTAGGAATCAGATTAAGCATCCAATAAGTGTACAAGATGACAGAGAGTTTTCACAAGAAGAAGTTTTGCGAGTTTTGGAAACCATGAACCCTCAGAAGTGTCCTGGTGAGGATGGAATAACAAGTGGCATTTTATTACGGGTTGTTATGCAATTTCCTCGGTTTGTAACAGCAATCTATAATGAGTGTCTGAGAAGAGGTGTCTTTCCTAAGTTATGGAAAAGAGCAAAAATAGTACCAATAGTTAAGCCGGGCAGGGAGAACAGTACTGAAGTTTCGAAGTTTCGCCCTATCAGTTTATTGAAGGTAGGAGCGAAAGTATTGGAAAAATTACTTATAAACAGAATTATGCACCACGTGTTTTCTAAAGATTTAATGCAGTCTAATCAGTATGGATTTACACCCCAGAAAAGTACAGTGGATGTAGCTATGGCAGTTAAGGAATTTGTTGAAAGATGTTTGGTGGAGAAAGGGGTTGTTGTTCTCGTTAGTCTTGATGTCCAGGGCGCTTTTGATGCAGCTTGGTGGCCGTGTATTTTGAATACTCTTAAACAATTCGAGTGTCTTAGGAACTTGTATTGTCTCTCACAGAGTTACTTTGGTGGACGAAAGGCAGTTCTATCTACTCACAATACATCAATGGAGAGGGATGTCAGTAAATGTTGTCCTCAGGGATCTTGCTGTGGGCCAGGATTTTGGAACATACAGTATAACTCGTTGCTCAATTTAGACTTCACTAAACGTAAAAAACTTATAGTTTTGCAGATGACTTAATTGTGTGAACAAGTGGTAAGTCTCTCTTAGAAGCTGAAAATTATGCCAATTTAGAGATGGTAAAAATTTCAAAGTGGGCTACAATTAACAAAGTTCCTTTTAATGAGCAAAAATCAAAAATACTCCTGATTTCTCGTAAAAGACTTCAGAATTCAGAATTAATCATTTACCTTAATTCTAAAAAACTTCAACAAGTTAGTAAGCTAAAATATTTGGGTTTCATTATTGACACAAAATTCAATTTTAATGAGCATATCCAGTATGTGGTCGGAAGGTGTACAAAACTGATTCATATGCTATCAAGATCTGCAAAATTAAACTGGGAGTTGGGACATGAGGCACTTAAAACAGTATATAAAGGGGCAATTTTCCCCCTTTTATCACATGGAGCCCCCGTATGGATAGACGCATTAGAGAGGAAAAGTAACCAGATGAAGTTCAAAAGAGTGCAACGTCTCATCAATATTAAAATTGCGAAGGCTTATCGTACAGTGTCTCATGAAGCTTTGTGCATTTTGACAGGACTGACTCCAATAATAATAAAGTTGAGAGAGATTGTTAGTGCTTACAGAGTTGCTAGAGGTTGTGATGGTGCTAATATTTTGATGGACACAGTAATTCCGTTCAAGGACTGGCCTCATCCGGCAGATACAGTTCTTATAAACTCGAGCCATGAAAGTAAAGTATACACAGTACAAGCATATACAGATGGCAGTAAGCACAACAATGGGGTTGGGTCGGGTATAGCCTTGTTTGTTAATGGTGAGCTCAAATATGAGTTGCAGTATAAGTTGGGTGCTGGGTGCTCTAATAATCAGCCTGAGCAATTGGCAGTCTTGAAGGCCCTGGAAAAGATAGCTAAATTAAATTATATTATAACTAATTTGAGAACGGCAGCTGTTTACGCCGACAGCAGAGTGACGCTGGACTCAGTTAGGAGCTCGAGGAATCATAGCTACTTGATAGAAGAAATAAGGAATAAGTTAAGAAGTTTAAAGGCGGTCAACTGGTCAATTGATTTTGGGTTGGGTTAAGGCACATGTGGGTATTTATGGTAATGAACTGGCTGACAATCTGGCTAAAGAAGCTGCGTCCAGAAGCAGTATGGTGTGCTATGAACGAATACCAAAATGTGCAATGATTAACAAATTCCGTGAGGTGCGCCTAATGGAGTGGCACAGTGAGTGAGAACAAACATTAAATGGAATGGTGACTAAGGTGTTTTTCGCTAGTGTGAAGCACAGACTGTCCTGAAGGTTTGCACTGTCTCCTAATTTTACCACAATGGTGACTGGTCATGGCAGGCTTAGAGCCTACTACCATCGTTTCAAAATAAAAGATGATCCAATATGTGTCTGCAACGACGGTGACCAAACAGTGGAACATTTGTTATATGAGTGCAATATGTTGAATGAAGAAAGATGGGATTTCAAAAATACTGTACTAAGGAGTGGTGGACGATGGCCTCCAAATAGAAGTGAATTGACATCAAAATATGTTAGACAGTTTATTAAATATGTTAATAACATTGATTTTGATTCTTTGTAGTGTTTATTGCTATTGTGGTTGTCTATCTATTTTTATTCATTGTATGCGTTTGTTATTATGAATTAACTTACATTTTGGTCGAACAGCTTTATCATGCATACGATACATACATGCATACAGTTTTAACATGTTAATAATGTAGTACTAATTCATTGTATCATTGTAAATGATTGATTTTTATTTTTCTTGTTTATTTTTAATCTTTGTAATTGTTTCAATACTGGAGTTGTCTTTATATGTATTGAGAATCGGCTTGTAATAAGTTTATATATAGCATGTAGTATTACTTTATTTGTAATGAAGCATGCTGAAAAAAAAAAGACAGGGACAGGGACAAGGACAGGGAGAGGGACAGGGACAGGGACAGTGGCCGGGACAAGGACAGGGGTAGGGACAGGGACAGGGACAGGGACAGGGGCAGTGGCAGTGGCAAGGGCAGTGACAGGAGCAGGGGAAAGGCAAGGACAATAACAAGGACAAGTACAGAGAACGTGACAGGGACAGGGACAGGGAGAACGACAGGGACAGGGATAGCGACAGGGACAGAGACAAGGGCAAGGACAATTACAAGGACACGGACAGGGACAAGGACAAGGACAAGGACAAGGACAAGGACAAGGGCAAGGGCAAGGACAAGGACAAGGACAAGGGCAAGGGCAAGGGCAAGGGCAAGGACAAGGACAAGGACAAGGACCGGGCAGGGACAGGAGGGAGAGGGAGATTAACAGGGACAGGGACGGGGAGAGTGCCCGGGGCTGGGACAGGGACAGTGACAGAGGCAGTGGCAGTGGCAGGGGCAGTGGCAGTGGCAGGGGCAGGGGCAGGAGCAGGGGAAATGCAAGGGCAAGGACAATGACAATGGCAAGGACAGAGACTGTGACAGGGACAGGGACAGGGACAACGACTGTGAGAGGGACAAGGACAAATACAAGGACAGGGACAGGGACAGGGACATGGACAAGGACAAAGTCAAAGACAAATACAAATACAGGACAGGAACAGGGACGGGTACAGGGAAGGGACAGGGACAGGGACAGGGACAGGGACAGGAATAGGGACAGTGTCAGGGACAGGAACAGGGACTGGGACAGGGAAAATGAGGGGGACAGTGGCAGGGGCAGAGGCAGGGGCAGGGGAAGGCGCAGTGGCAGCGGCAAGGGCAAAGGCAAAGGCAAGGGCAAGGGCAAGGGCAAGGTCAAGGGCAAGGTTAGGGGCAAGGGCAAGGGCAAGGGCAAATGCAAGGACAAGGACAAGGACAAGGACAAGGACAAGGACAAGGACAAGGACAAGGACAAGGACAAGGACAAGGACAAGGACAAGGACAAGGACAAGAAAAAAACAAGACCGAGAAGACCGAGGTAGGTTTCTGTAAAGGAGTAAGTAACTCATAAAGAGGTAACCAGAAAAACACAATGCAAACAAAAAAGGGAAAGGGACATAGTCAATGATGATGTCAAACTATGAAATGAAATGGTTTTGGCAGAACGAAAAGGAGTAAAATGAGGGAGGATTACGAGACGAAATTATTTTAATGAAGTAAGTTGTGTTAGTGGTTAAAATCACAAGCAGAATTATCACTGTTGCACACCACTATATAAAAATTATTCCGATTAGCGCCTTCAACCTTCAGAGCTCATCGTCAGATCGGAAATGAAAAAACCTGAAAACAAACCCTTCACCACCACCCCACCAGACCATGCTCAAACACAACAAACTATAATTTAAATGTTCCGTCCCCACCATCTGAGTCCTGTCTCTCAATCAGGACAGTTACATATTTTTCTAGCAAATTCCTTGTGTTTCAATGTTGTGTGTGTGTGTGTGTGTGTGTGTACATTCCTTTTAAACCACCCGTCTTTGTCATCCACACATGTGGGCCAGTCGCACACCCTTATTTTGAAACCATCCAATTAGTCCTATGTAATTTAATTCTTAATCTTATCTATCTGTCCTGAATTGATCAAAAATAGCGGTGGAGTACTAACTGCACAAATTCATGATATAGTATGTAGTGTATGGGAGGAAGAGACAATGCCAAATGACTGGAAGTCTGGAGTAATATGCCCAGTTTTTAAAAAAGGAGATAAAACTGTATGCAGCAATTATAGGGGCATAACACTGCTAAGCTGTGTCTATAAAATATTGTCCATGATTCTCCTCGATAGGCTAAATGTATATGCAGAGGAAATCCTAAGTTAACATCAAAGTGGATTTAGAGCCGACCGGAGCAAAGTCGATCAAATTTTCGTCATGAGGCAGTCACTCGAAAGATGTTTCAAATATGGTATTGACATCCATATACTGTTTATAGATTTCAGGCAAGCCTTCGATAGTGTAAATCGAATAATGTTGCGAATAGCATTGGAAGAATTGGGAGTACCTCAAAAGATTGTGAGACTGGTACTGCTCAGTCTGAACGATTTCAGGGGAAAAGTAGTTCTGGGAAGAAACAAAAGCCGAGATTTTACGGTTGGTACTGGAGTAAAGCAGGTTGATGCATTATCTGCGACCCTCTTTAACTTGGCACTACACTATGCTATAAACAAGATAGACTTCAGAGGACACATCTTCAAAAGGACGAGGCAACTAGGAGCATATACGGATGATATTGTGCTGGTAGCCAGGAACAAAAGTGTATTAAAAGTCACCTTAATTGAAATAGAGAGGGAAGTGGGCAGGATTGTTTTGGAAGTCAATGAGGCTAAAACAAAATACATGAAAGTGTCTGCGAAGGAAAATAGAGAACTGCTAGACCTTCACACAGGCCATTACTGTTTCCAAGGAGTTACAGAATTTAAGTACTTAGGTGTTATTCTGAATAATGAAAACCGAGTGAGCAGCGAAATAGTAAATAGAATCATAACCGGCAATAGAGCCTACTATGCAAACCAATCATTACTGAAATCAAAGCTTCTAACTCCAAGAAACAAATTGATGTTATATAAAACACTGATCAGACCTGTTATTACTTATGCATCCCAGACATGGACTCTCGTAAATAAGGATATAAGTGCACTAAGAATTTTTGAAAGAAGAATTTTGAGACAGATGTTTGGACCGGTTAAGGAAGGGAATATGTATAGGATCCGAAATAACGGTGAAATAAATGAGTTGATTGGTGGACAAGACCTGGTGAGACACATAAAATCAGCTAGAATTAGATGGCTGGGACACGTATTCCGTATGAATGTTACGAGGATGCCCAAAAGTATATTAAGTGGAACGATACTGGGCAAAAGAAGAAGAGGAAGGCCTCGAAGAAGATGGCAGCAGGATGTGGAAGAAGATCTAAGAAAGATGGGCATTAGGAACTGAAGACTGAAGGCAGTGGACAGAGATCTAAAAGAGTTCTGATTTACACATTCTTTAATAACTTTAATCAATTGCTTTTAATACCTGTATTCTCGCATATTATTATCGTTTATTAACTTAATAACTTTATTTACTGTGATATTGGTAAACATGTCTTTAACATCCAGTGATATCAATTTTGTATTTTCATTAATTCTAATATTTTCTAATTTTTATATCAATTTTACATTATTCTCTATGTTGTATTTTGTCCCAAATTCATATTTCTCTTTCAGTATTCTACTAACTTCCTTTGATAATTTATAAACAGGTGCATTAATAGAAGAAACAATCGTTCTAATTGGTTTTCCTTTTTTTGTATCTTTACCTGAATTAAAAGTTGTCTTAAATTAGAATTACTTTAGAATTAAGTCACCTGACTTATTAAATCAGAACTATTTTGATTTAATAACAAGTTTTATATACAGAAAAACGGATTACCTATGGGGTTTTCATTACCCCCTATTCATGTAAAAATATACATGAATGATTTTGAAAAGCAATTAATAAGTTCCACTAAGTATAAAGACAATATAAAATTATGGACTAGATACGTTGACGAAGTATAGTAATTAGGGACCGAAGCATAGAAGAAGTGCAAGGTTTTATAAATGAGGTAAATAATAAGGATAAAAACTTAGAATTTAAAGAAGAGGTAGGAGGTAAGAAAATAAATTACATAGATTTAAACATAGAAATTAAAGGTAATGAGAAACTACAGTTTGGGATATTTAGAAAAGAATCGTATTCTGATACAATTATACCAAGAGAATCTTACCACCCTGATGGATATAAAATGGCGGAAATCAATTCATTTTGTTATAAAGCTCAGAAGTGTTTAAAAGAGACCGAATCAAAAGATAGGGAATTAAAAACGATAAAGGGAATTGTAAGGAATAATAACTAATAACACCAACATAGCGGATAAAGTTATGAAAAGGGTTAACATATAAAAAGCTAAAATAGAACCAGAAGAATAGAATTATGCAGGGTAATTGACATACATAGGTTCACATACAAGAAAAATTATGAAATGTTTTAATAAATACCGAGTAGATATAGCTATTAAAATATGTGAAATGGTATTTGATAAGATAAGGAATAAATATATAGAAAAAATCCCAGTATTACAGAAAAGCGGAATTTATAAATTAAAATGTAAATACTGCAATAAATTGTACTTAGGTGAGACAGGACGAAAATTCGTATGCAGGTTGTCTGGCCACAAACGTGGAGAAGGTAATAGAACAACGAATTCGTTATATGCAAGACATTTCATAGAAGACAACCATAAGTTTGTTAATCCTTTGGAAGACTACGAAATTGTAAAAACAGTAAGTAACACAGGTGAAAGGAAGCTTAGAGAGGAGTTAGTAGTATTAAAAGAAAGAGAAAAAGGGTTAGACAATTTAATTAATACAAAAGTCAAATTTGATAATGAAGAAATATTTTATAACATAATTAAGAAATAAATGATAGAGGACAGATAGATAAGATTAAGAATTAAATTGCATAGGACTAATTGGATGGTTTTAATATAAGGGTGTGTGACTGGCCCACATGTGCGGATGAGAAAGACGGGTGGTAGGTTTAAAAGGAATGTACACACACACACACACACACACACACACACACACACACACACACACACACACACAACATTGAAACACAAGGAATTTGCTAGAAAAATATGTAACTGTCCAGATAGAGGGACAGGACTCTGATGGTGGGGAAGGGACATTTGAAATATAGCTTGCTGTGTGTGAGCTTGGTGGGGTGGGGTGGTGGTGAATGGTTTGTTTTCAGGTTTTTTCATTTCCGATCTGCCGATGAGCTGTGAAGCATGAAAGCGCTAAACGGAATAATTTTTATATCGTAGTGTGCAACAGTGATAATTCTGCTTGTAAATTATTTTGCAAGTCCAATTGCTAGTCAAAAAACGATTATATAGTTGACAATTAAAACATTTTTTTTTAAATAATTTCTATTGCGGAAGTCATAATCCAATAAAACAGAGCCAGCTGCTTTCGTAACTCCTTTTTCAATGATTCAAACAGAGACTTTGTTTGTCTCCACTGATACACTAATGACACTAATGTTAAGTTGTTTTCTTCCAATGCATATCTTCGCTCAGAAGGTTTATCTGCTACCTGGACTCACAAACCTGTTGATCCATCATAAAAGAAAGCAAAACTTACGTATTCTGTAATTGTTGTCGTCTTTTATCACAATCTTTTTCATTAATATGATGCTTTCAAAGGTAGTAAAGTACACTAAGATATAAAAATACTTTTGTCCCTGAATTTAGGCTAGTGTTGATGAAATTCTTAAAACAGCGTTTACTTTCACACTTCATTACTATTCTTGCTACGTTAGTTAAGTTGTATTAACACCTCCAACATTCGGTCGCTTTTTTGTTATGTCATAATTTAGAATTCGAAGGAGTATTTATGGAAAGTAACAAGCGTTTATAATTGAAAAATAAATTTACTTTTAATTTTACTGGTTAAATTCAATTACACTGCTTTGCAAATTACGTAATTCTTGAACTTATAACTTACTTTACTTCCTCCCAACTTTTGATACATTAATACGACATGTCACATTTTTTAAATAAACGATATTTTTCTTTCAATTTTTAATCAGTTACTTACGTAGATTCTCTCTGTTCAAGATCAGTGTGGGTTATGGTATACGTATGCACTAGCTTATTTGTATTAACCTGTTTACAAAAGGGGTAATGTTATTACTCATAGGATGAAGATTCCTTTGAAACGCTACTAGCGTTATCTTCTCACGTTTCACGCTTCAATTAACGTTTTACTAAACACACGCATTGTATCAACGTGGTGGTTCGCGTTTCTCTGAAGTCTACAGGAAAACGAGAGAGAACGTTGAATTAATTGTTCAAGAAAATAACAGATTGTTAAGAAAGGACGTACTAATCAGTGGGGCAAGTTAAAATTTCTGGCGGAAGAACAATCGCAACAACTACAACAAAATGATTAAACCAATAATTATGATAATTTTATAGGTTAGAAGCAACCGTTAAATAAAAAAAGACATGACTTGTATATGTCGGTAATAATCTAGACGTAGTTTTGAAACAATTTAAATAGAGAAAAAGAATGTATAACAATTGTTACACAGACACGCACACACGCACGCACGCGCGCACACACACACACACACACACACACACACACACACACGCACGGGTTTGATGTACGCTGTGGGCCCCGGCACACAAACATGAGAAGAGGTGGTATTGTGGGGACCACCAGAAGGAGACGTCGCAAAAACGTAATTCGAACACCACTGTAATCAGCTAATCACGCTGATTAAGAATATGGGTTCAAAAATTGAAAATTTCTTTTTTTAATATTCTATTTTTTTCCTAACAGTTTTACAAATTACTATCTTTGTGGGGTCCAGTTTACAAGCTGGTCATAAAACTTGTGTGGCCCTCTGGCTGAATGTGTTATGCGTAAGTTTTTGTATCATATCTTGTAGACCCCGAAGTTTGGCAACGCTGTAGTTAATTGTTAACGGTGGAAACTCCTTTGTTAATAAGCCTAATCTCTGGTCCCGTCTCTATTTCACGTTCAGCGTTACAGCGATTTCAGTACGAAAATCCATCACCACTTTCATGGACGTTTTCGCGTTCCGCTATACTTTGTATGCTGCAGCTCTAAATTCACAATTGTATTAGACGTGCTATTCTATTGGCATACTATTGTTACTGAATCGGCTGAACTTTTGTTATTCGAAATATATTATTGCGTATTTTACACAAGTATCCAATGGAAGAAGCGATTTTTTGAAAGGATTTATTATAAAGTGAGGAAAATTTTAAACATCCGCTTTTGGGCCTATAGTTTAGGCAAAACCCAGCTTCTGGTATAGCGATTTTGCTTGATATACCAAATATAGGGTTCTTTGGGCAGTCAAATGTATCTAGCAGTTTTGGTAAAAACCCGTTCTGTAATTTTTGAGTTAGAATATGTTCAAAGACAATATACAGATCTAAGGACAACCATAAGATTTTATTGTATTATTCCCTGAGCTAAATCCTCTAGAACCAAATTTTGGAATCCAAACGAATCCTCTAAGACCAAACGAATTTGGAAACATCATTTTTTTCGGAATTTTGAAACGATTACAATGCTTTCTTATGAATAGAATATGAATAAGTTAGCAATTATCTAATATTTGTTTTCCTATCCTTAACACATCCCGATTTTCTCTCTCCGGAGCCAAAATTACTTCCTTCCAATACCACACTTGGCTTTCAGCCTTCGGTAGTTTAGTTTGATAAAAACTAATGTCAAATTCGAAATCAACATTTCAAGAATCATAAAATATCAAGGTCCCATACAAAAGTTGAATTTTTTCAGTTTCTGTTTTAATTGCTTTGAGTATTCTGACTCAGATTTGATAGATGTAAAAACTAATAATAAATTTTAAATCTGAACTCTAAAATAAATTTAAAAATTAGGTTTCGTAAAAATCGGTTTAATGATAAAAACCTCATTTTTTGGCTGCTATTTGAATTTTTTAATTAAGTTAAAAACAAATATGTGAAATTTTTGAACTTTATTGTTAGTTATTAAATGTAGTGAGACCGTAAGCGTAGTTTCAAGTTATTACGATATTGAGAACTATTTTCTCTATGAATACCGGTAGCTTATAGGCTCATAAGGAATACATGAAAAATAATTATTGACATTCAAGTTTTCAAAAGATTACTGGAAGGTATTAACCGTTATCCGTTATTTTTTATTCTTGTAATCTTGTCTAATCCAAAAAAACAAAAATTTGACGAACTTTGTTTTGCAGTTATATTTGCAAGTACTTCTTGTTTGTGATAAAGGGTGAAATGGTTTTCTTATTGCGGCAGGGAATTTACCCCTTCCACAAATCACCCTAAAACTTAGGCATACCTTACCAACACACCCTACCTACATGCCAAATTTTAGAATTCTTCGACATTTGGAAGGCCTGATAATTATATGATGGTTGCCGGCTTAAGTCGTGTCATACAATCTACGCTATTAGCTTCATTTTCTCTGAAAATTCGCATAAAACAGTGATTTATATCTACAGGCAAATATGATAATCATGTGACAAAATTTAATAACAAGATACATTATTTAGGTTAAATACAGTGATAACCAAAACATACTTCTCTATAACCAAAATATGAATTCTTTAGTTAACAATTCTCAAAGTAATCAATAATGTCTTTCGTATCCATAATAACAATTTGGGATAAGACTAAATTAAATTTTACACAGGTATGGTTTTAAACAATTCGAAAAAAGCATTTTCAAACACAATGCCAGTAGAACACATAATAAAAACTATTTACCATTATTTAAACATCAAATATTTCATAATTTTTAACTTGACTTAAATTTGTACGTATTTAAAATTAAATGTTAATCAATATAAACGATGCCAGCTAACAGGCACTTACTTTCTCTATTAATGGGAGTAGAAGTTCAAATGTTCAAAGTGGGGTATAGCGTTGTATGTAAAGAAATAAATGAGACAAAATATCTAACACCTTAAATTTTGTGTCTTCATTACCTGTTTTTACTTCAGAAAAAGTGGACATTTTGTGTAATTGCAGGTTTGTACTAGTCGAACATATTTTAAATTCGCTAAAAAAATTAAATATTAACAAGTATTTAAATAATTATATAGTTAAGAAACTTACAAACCGCAAAGTAAAAAAATAGTAGAAGGTGAATTATTATTTAGGGGTCATTAAGTATTTACATTGATTTCATTTGTACTGAAATTGATAAAGTAGGTTATGCAAACGTAATATTAAATATATTTCAAAATCACTTGTCGTGAATTTGTTCAATCCCAAATAACACAAAATAGCCCTAAAGGTGGCAGGGTGCCATCGTTTAGGGGACATTATGTGAACTTTTAGCGTAACCTGCTTAAAAATCGATTAAGTTTTCAACACCGGGAAACTCTTACTTTTTCCCGTTGACTCTCACGTTGACATTGACTCTTACTTTTTGTATGAAAGTGTAATTAACTGCAGGCGAATAACCGTTACTCTTTTCTTTCGTTCACAGGCTAACTATACACAATAAATTTAGCTAGTACTGTCAAATATTTAGCACCAATTTTTAAACTTCACTATCCAATTCTATTAACCGTGGTATTGTAGTTATTGTGTTTTACGAAGCATGCCAACGTAGCGTACTGGCCTTTCGAATTATGCAAAGATTGACCACTTCTCGTCGGATCAGCTAACGGAATTAACGGTCATGTTAATATTTTCTCACATGCAATGACACCGAGTGATAATGTAACTTTGATCTCATTTACTAGAGAAATTTCCTATGCACATTGATAGTCAAAAATAATAAATGTAATACCAAACGTTATTAACTTATACTCGTTATATAAAAAAAAATAATCAGTTATATTTTTTATCGCAGTTTATCATTATACATAGAGTATTTTGAAGTAATGCTATACAACTTTTATTTGTATCAGTTTTGCGTTTAACAAAATTTTATAATTTTAGTATAAAGTTCTGTAGTTCTTAACAGCCTATAGTTCTGTTTGGGATCGAGATTGATAGATAGATAGATAGATAGAGAGCGACAGAGAGAGACAGAGAGAGAGAGAGAGTGAGAGTGAGAGAGAGAGAGAGAGAGAGAGAGAGAGAGAGAGAGAGAGAGAGAGAGAGAGAGTGAGAGAGAGTGAGAGAGAGAATGCTATATTAAAATTTTCGGGGTTGAGGGTATTAGACGTCGCCGCATACCTGCACCTTTTGTAAAACCAGGAAAAGGTTATTTTATTAAACTGTTTACTGACATGTCTATTGTTTATACATCCTTGTGGTTTCTCCACGGATTATAAACGTATGTGGCTACCTCCAGTGTCTTGAAAGCCGTTTCCTTGCAGAGAGTGCTCACGGCCGCTAATGAAGTGAGAAATATTGATACTTAATTAAAAAACAATTGACTCAATTACTAAAAGAGGTTAGTGAGGCCTTGTCGTTTTTTACGATTTTTATATAAAAAGATATTTATATCTTTAAATCCATTTTTATTTTTTAAATGTTATTTACTTTAAGATTTTTTCTAATTTACTCGTACGTTAGCTAAATTTATTGACTACAAATTACTATATATTCAAATTAAAATTGCGTGTAAAAATAATGAATAGCCGCTAAAAAATCAGTAAACAATTATTCTGCAGAAAAACATTTTCTCCAAATACATTAAATTATAAATACGTCTGAAATTTACTAATAGTCATTCTGCCGACTCTTCTCCGCACATCACGCTTAATTTTGGACCATTAGTTTTCGATCGATTGGGTGTGAACCGTAGAATTGCGAGGACATACAATATTAAGCGAATGGTTCACAGACAAATGTATATATACCCATACATTTGGGTATGTATGGGTACTGGCGAGTTGTAGTCGCGCTACATATCTGTAATTGTAGTTGTTCCTGATTCTATATTATCTAATATTACACGATTTAATGTGTTTCCATAGCTTTTATCCACCCACCTGTAGGAACCACTTCTTTATTCTCCTGCAAATTCCCTCAAATATCCACCAAGTTTTTGTTATTCGGCCCCAGTCGTACTTCCTTCTAGCGAACGCACTTTCATCAATTTCAGTACTCCCGGGCCGCCAGTTTTGGAGCTATTATCCATCAGCCTGATAGTAAGGATTTCCTGAACTCGTTTATTAATTATCATGTAATTTTCCTGTTTATGTTGTTCTCTTTTGGAATAACTGAAATTTGATATTTCAAAATCCTAGCGACTAACACACACAATATAGGTAAGCCAGGAACGCGCTATTCCGAAAAAAATGTTATAACGTATGTTTTCTGTAGCTCTGTAATTCCGTCTACCACATCTGAAAGTGACGGTTTTTGTCATTTTAATTTATTAACATATTACTATCACACTTTACACATTGTATTGAAAACGGAAGAAGATTTCAGTCACAAACACATGTGCTGAAACATTTGTTTTTTTTCAGTGAAACACCGAAAATTGTTAACAATTTTGTATTCCATTTCAGTAAGGTACGGATGTGCACAACGCTAATGAATGAATGTTAAAAAATAGATTTAAAGATATAAACATAGTTGTAAAAAAACGAGAAGGCCTCACTGGTCGCTTTTAGTAAGTGGAGCAATTGTTGGAATAAGTATCAGAATCTCTCGCTTATCATTTGAGTCCATAAGCATTCTTTACATGAAAATATCTGGCTGCATGAAAATGTCTCTTAAACAACTGGAGGTAGCCACATACGTTTATTACCTTTGGAGAAACCACAAGCCTATATAAAAATAGACATTTGAGTGAACAGTATCATAAGATAACCTTTGCCTGGATTTACAACCAGTGAAGGTATGCGGCGGCTTCTAGTACCTTCAACCCCAAATGTTTCTTTATAATTCGAGTAATTTTACAAGTAGTTATAGAAGTGATAGGTATGTAAATAGACAGATAGGAAGAGAGTAAGAGAGAGAAAGACAGAGAGGATGATAGAGAGAATAGTATAGATAGTGTGCGTCAGTTTCACTTAACTCATGTTTTTTCGTTTCCCGCTTTTTCTTAGTTTAAAGCGAAGGTCTTGTGTGATCGCAGCTATCACACAATCTCAGGGCACCTCTGCTTATCAATGTATGTTACTTGAGTCAACCCGTTACGACGCTCTTGGTAAAGCACATTACGTATATGTACGTAGACTAAACAAACCTGATGAATGAGCACGCACGCACGCACGCACATACACACACGCACAAACGGCATTTAACATTTACACATGATGTTCTTTTCATCTCATTTGCCTTATTTTAAAGCTATTTGAATAATTTTAGTAATAATTTTTGTTTAAATTTTCTGGATACTCTTCTTCGATCCTCTATCTACTCTACTTACACTCATTACATTTTTGATACCAAAGTGCTTTTGTCGACTTTCCTTCCATCTGAATACTATTTTCTTTTAACTAGACACACAAAACCCGCGACAGAAATTTGTAGAAATGAAAATACAAATTTACCTTGGAATGACATGACTTTGCCTGAAAGAATTATGTTATACTTGTCAATATCAAAACTTACCCGCCTAACACTAGTCAATAAAAACTAGAGGAACTCACTGGGGTACCTAAAAGTACAATTAGTCGTGTCTTACTACAACAAGAAAAATTACGACAATAGTGGCTTTTAAAGGACAGATTTCGAGGGGCTTCTTAAAAACGGAAACGTGACGGGAAGGATCCACTTTTTGAAGATGTTTTGAATGGTTCTCCACTGTCACTGTTCGAGGTTTGTCTGTTAGCGGTCCAATACCAGGACGGTTATTGGGACAATAACTTATCATAGTATGTTTACTTTTAAAGTGTTATATTTCACGTTAGTTATTAGTTGCAATTGGTCTTTCACGTTTACATTGTCCTTGTCAAACTTATATAAACAATTTAACTCAATTTTGCTTATCTATGTTGTTGTTTAATAATATTTACTTTTAACACGGTTTCTCCGGTATTTACGGTTTTAAAAATTTTTACGTAATCAATTCCGATTATCGAGTGCATCCACGCATTATCGACACCACGCCCTATCAAATACTTCCTGCAACATCCTGTCACTGCCGGTTCAGTTACAATTTTGTTGCCATATCAAGCAGCTCTCAGTAGCTTAGTAAATAACACCTGAGCATTATTTAAGCAATCTCAAAAACCGATAATGATTGCACGGCTCCGGGAACAATCAGCAAAATATTAGAATCAAAATGCAGGTAATCCCGTAATTCCATAAATCCCTTTTTTCGATTCGGGAGCCGAACTTCTTCCTTTGGTTATTTCACTCAATTGGCAGTATGGAATGAGATGAGTTGAAGTTTTGCTTTTTCAATGTTTGTAGCTGTTTTCCATTGGCTCCTGTCTCTCCAGAGGTAACAATATTAAAATACCGTTACTACGGTGTCACGGATTGTCGAGTTATTCAGTGGTAACAAATTACAGACACCAATGAAGTCAATAATTACCAACTTTCATTAGTGACAAAATAACGATTTTATATATTTTGTATTTTATTTTCAATTTTATTTTATATTTTCAACAAGCTACTCTCATAAAATAATTCAAGTTAAATTTGTCCACACGCAATAACAGTTGTCAACTATTAGAGTTCCGCACTAATTATAACACAATAATTACTTTCACTAATTCCCTTTCTTCGAACTCTGCACTATCGCTTGATGTAACTAACTAAACCGGCCGTTAATGCTTACATAGGTCTCACAGAGGTTTCAGAATAATTTTCTATTCTTTTGTCGGCATGCCGGCATACTTTGGATAGTTTCAAAGTGGTCCAACAATCTAGAGGCTACGTGACCTTGACCGGGATGCAGCTCCTGCTACGCTAACGGAGAATAGTGTAGAAAGATGTTCTTAAAAAGCTGAGAGCGTTACGTAATTGTTGTAGCAATATAAATGTTAACATTAAGTGGGGTTGAATGCGAAGTAAGTAAAAACTTACGTACTTAATTTGTAACCTTAAAACGCTACCCACTGAATATTTTAACAGGGAAGTGTATGTTGTATTAGATCACAGACTGACCCCTCGTCTTAATGTCCTATTTTATTTCAAGTATTTTCCATTTTCTCAGTCTACAAAACATTATGTTTTTTAAAATAATATTTAAAAATTTTTAAAGGGTTTTTATTTTTATTCTTTGCTATTAATATTCATTGATGTTAACGAAGAAGAAAATATTACTGTTTGCTCCTTGAGTTTTCCTGATTTTTGTGCATTATTTCTGTTAGACGTTTGTTACAAACAAAATTGCAGCTCGTGTTTGGTGGAACACTATAAAAGAAGTAGCAGTTCAAAAACTGAGCAGGAACGTACTTCATTAATTGGAACAGTCGAACAAATATTTGTTGAGCTGAAACACGAATAACAGAGCATAATGTGTCCGATGACAGCGGTAACCTTTGCACTGGATATCCAACCAACCCTGCAATGCTAACAATCCACGTACTTAAACCAACCCTGCAATGCTAACATTCCACGTACTTGTTTGCAGGTCTATACAATATTTTGTTAAAAACATTTATTTGTGGAAGGTGTACAGTTGTTTAAATAAACATCAACCTCATTAACTACGTGCTTTATTCCACCTGTGAGGATTATTTACCTGTGAGGATTGTGTTAATAGGATTACACGTGATGTGGATTGATTTTGCTAACTCAACATCAGTACGCGAAGTAGTATTATGTATTGATATTTACTGATATTAGAACAAGGTAAATACGCGGGAATCTGTTTGGCCTAAATCGCAATTGGCGCTGGATCCAATTAATAGAACAGAACAGTTGGCCGTGACCATAATATCTGTGTCAGACGTGATTAATACTGACTGCCCTTGAGCGCAGCACCACAAACATTATACATCTAGTCATGATAATACCAAGGTTTCAGTTGATTGAAAGAGGTTGAATAAATCATCACAAACGCTCTGTTGCGCCAACCGCTATAGCGCCAATTGAATAGTGATAAGATTTGAATAAATGTCATATAATAAATGCCTTTAAAGTAGGTATGACTGAATAATACACACAGCATTATTTTTCAGTAAAAGTAAAAATAAATGCAGAGAATTATTCATAAAAATATTATTCAAATATCAGTTTGTTGAAGCGAACTGCTGCTGCTGCTGCTGAACTGAGGGCCACAATACGATTTCTATAGATTTTGCATGTTGCATGTTCTATAATGTAAGATGTTGTACTAGTTTTACATTACGTTATAATGTAGAGAATTATAGCAACACAATAGTGTTATACTTCATCTGGGAATGCTTACGTTATGATGTTGATTTTATAGAAAGCCTGGGAGAAGAAATTGAATTTATTTCATAATTTAATGCTTAATACAATTTAAATTATTACGACAGTCAGAAAATAAAATAAGAAGAATAGATTTGGAAACACAGTGTTTTTAATCGAAAGAAATATTTCATGAGAGAAAATAATTTAAAAAATTAGGAGAAGCTTTAAAAGCTATAGGCAGACAATAGTGGAAAAGACGTAAAGAGGTAGAAAGAAATTGTTAGGTGAAGGCGACGGGGAGACTGTTCCAGAGTGTAACAGGAAACGGTTTGGAATGTCGCTTCAATAATTAACTGTTGTCAGAAGTATATAATGATTTAGGTGTTGTGGAAGGTGCAGTAGGATTTAGCTATTTGTGTGCACACGCTGTGTAATGTACTGCCGTTGGCAACACTGTATGTAACCGTACGGTTATACTGTTAATTTTTAACCCAATCTATTTTTGCCATTACCTAAACTTATTGGGTGTATTTTTTATAAATTCTAGTAAAACCCAATTTGACAGCACCCGAAGGTTTCGTTCCATCAGGTCATAGCCACCCTGATGTCATCGCACATGTAACATTGATACAGTTTATTCATAATGACAATGATATTAGTAAGAACAGTGAAACTGATAATGACTTATTTGTTTAATATAAATGAGATTACAGTAGAGTTATTTTTAAATTTAGTTAAAATACTTCGTTTTTTACTTGTTACCATATGTTTTTGTGAGAATAAGCGTGTTAGAACAAAATTTTGTTGTATATCACAAACACATTTAATTTTAGTAATACTAAACGTATTGTACTTCCGAAGTCATTTAAATTTTATATACAAGTACGCTTTTGAGATAATCTGCATTTTATAAATCTAAATGAAATAAGAAGTAACTTTTATGATTTTGACAAGCAATGGTATTTATATAGGTCTAGTTATTTATGTGAAATATGGGACTCAAAGTTTTTTGAGTAAAATTTATTTTTCGTACATAGTACCGGGAATCTGAAAAAAAGGCTGACAAAACAAAAAAACTAAGTGAAATATATTCGTTTCTGGCTAAAATATTTCGCCAAGCGAGGGAAATGCAAACATATAGTATAAATTCATTTTCACTTATGTTTTATTATTTATTTTGTTAAATTACATACGCCTGTTTATACCTGTAAGATCAATATATGTGAACGTTCTCTATATGTTTTAAAAAGATACAGTCCGCTTAAATATAGTAGCAGATTGTAGCAGTATTGTCAGACGTTTGTCAATTTGACGTTGTAACTTAAAGAACCAAAGAGAACTTGGGAATTTGACTACCGGTAAAGGTGGATCGGGAAACATTTGGAGGTATTGTTTTACGATAATTTGTTGTAGTCTAGAATGTTCATGGTGAGCTTTGTCACCTCTAACCGCAAGCGTTTCAATAGGCAATAAATATATAATAACATAAAAGCCGACGTTAGTGTGTTTTTACATATTTAATTTGGTAAAATTGTTAAATAATGAAGGTATGAACATTCCGTAAAGGCAAGAATATGGTATGTATCATGCAAAAGTTGTACATGTAAATTTTTAAAGCAAAATAACAAGAAATATCAATAAATGATAGAGACCGCTGAAATGGTATTTTTGAAAGCTGCTGCCCGATAACACTTAGCGGATAGTGTAACCCCCCTTTAAAATTTTTTTTTCTTTATAAATTTTTTTTTTTTTTTAAGAGGGGCCACTAGTTATTTAAAACTAGGCAGAGGGCCTAGAGAATCCAAAAATGTGCTGGGTCCAGTGAGACGGGACTTGCAATTAAACTCGGCTGTTAAACAAGAATAACAATTTTTATTTTAAATTTTAAATCTTCACATTCATGCATATTAGTTGCAAATTCGATAACTCTTCTTTAATACAAAATATAATTTTCAGATCTCAACAATCCCATATTAATATTAAATACACAATTTAAAAAATTTTTTTTTTAAATTCAATCTCGATACAAAATATAATTTTTAAATTTCAACAATTTGATTTCAAATAATTTACAACTTTAACTTCTAGTTCAATGTTAATACAAAGTATAAGGTTTAAATTTTCAATAATTCAATTCACAATACAAAATGTAAACCTCCAATTTTAATTAATTTTCCCAAATTGGCAATTAAAAAATTAATATCATAAGTGAATATCTACCTCACCATTCTAAAAGCTTCATTAATATCTTGAATGTGGATAATTGCATAGTTGCATGAATACTCCTAACCTTATAATTATAAATAATCATATTATTTCCATAACACTTAATCATGTAAATAGAGCGAACATAGTATATAATTGTATAGATTATCCTTAAAAATACTCGACATTAAAACATCTAATTACACATAAAAATACATATACACAGAAACACATATCACAGCTACAGTACAGCATAACACAATACAGCTTGTTAATTCCGACAGGCAGCCTGTACCTTCCCATCGTACCTATACCTGAATGGGGAGACATCAGGACCGGTCAACGTGTACCAGCACTCAATTGACCGTTTAAATGGCCACCACAGCCTTATATAACCACCAAGTAAAAAAAACCTAAAACCCATTAACTCACAAAAGCGAGTAAAAGGAAATTAAAGTAGGAGAAAGTAAGTAACAGAATGTAAAAAAAAAAACTGAATCAGAGGTGATGACTGGAAATTACAAAATTTATATTGGCATAGTAGCCCCGCACCATCTGCAAATCACAATCTATAAATCAAAATAATCCCCTTATACAAGCATACCAGCACATAGTTAACATAGCTGTATAGGTTTATAAAATAGTAAGTTTTTATAGAGAAAAAATATTCAAACGTTTACAGAACTCCCAAGTGGACATGACCACCAGCAAATTAAGTATAAAAAAAATAAACTGAAGCTAAAATCATAACTTTACAAATCTAGAATGAAGTAGTAAAAAAATTCCCTTATAAGGTATACATAAAAGCTTAAGACATTCTGAAATAACAATGGGAGTGATAAAGTTTTTAAATCGTGTTACATGTTGCATACTTCCACAAAATTACGAAATACTTTTACTTGAAGGAGCAAATATATATATATATATACTGGTATATATCTTTACAAACCTGAATTGACCCGACCGAGTAGACGTGTCCGGCCTGACCGAACAATTAAGAACACGTCCGGTACCTGCATAAAACTGCCCCTGCCGTAGGTACCTGAATCAGTAAAAAAAAACAAAATCCCTTAAGACTACCCACCCCCTATTAAAGGAACGTTTATTAGTGTAGAATAAAGAGAACTAGACCCCAATACATGAAAGGAATCAGATTGGCCGCAACTTTTACGACATCAAATTTTACTACCAAAAAAAAATTATAAAAATACTTGAACGCCGGACACGGCCCCTCGGCCAGGTCTACATTTACCTTGGGACGTAATTACATAAGGAATTTATTCGAAAAAGGTTCATCACCCCGCCCAATTATGTCTAGTTAGACGCGAGCACTATAGCGTAGATCTTGTTAACGGCAAAAAATGTCCCACATAGGAGGTTTGCTGAAGAGGCCAAATGTATATAAAAAGATTAATTTTCACCTTCGTATTGTCCTAGTATGTCTCATGGGGCACTTTCGGCATGATGTGCAGACGCTCTTCCAGCCGCAACCCGCATCGAGTCTGGTTGTTGTTGCATTGTGGCCGGTGAACCGCCAACTGCTGGAATGGCTAGATCTCCGGCGGGGCGGAAACCATTAAACATTTTTAAAGAAAATTACAATCGTCACTCACCATTCTCAACACCCACGTCCCACGAATACACTCGCGCCCCCAAAGCATCAATATTATGTCAATATCTCCTCATAACTGACAATAACGTATTGCATAATAGCCCAGAAAATGATGACACTACGCAAACTGACAAACTCAACCAGGTATAAGTATTTAGAAGCACGTGCTACGATATAATAAGACTTCCTCACATTACAGTTACAAATCATCTCTCTTTTACGTCCCAATAGTTATAGTTAATTATAGTTACAATAGTTAATTATAATAGCAATTGTCATGCTGTTCAAGAGCAACAAAATCATCAAATATTCGATCATGAACATAGCCATTCACTCATCAAAACGCGGCAACGTACAGTTTTTCATCTGACTCACAACCCAGCTAATTTCAATTTTCACTTTATCTTTTATAAAGTAGGTAACAATATACCTTAAATCGGACTTTCCGGGGATCACAGTAGCCTCTACTCAATCATAGTAGATAGTACTTGTAGATTTAAGCAACTAGGTCGGCCGGCAAGAACGTCTGGCTATGCGCGGAACAGCTGTCTTGTACAAAATGAACTTCTCAATATCAAGCACGTGTTGGAAAAAAATAACTCCGCGCCGCACCGCTAGGTTGCGACGGTATCCAGTGCCCCTTGAACCGTCCGCTACGTATAAACGAGTTACATAAATAATTCTTTCGGCAGTTAGACCCTTTTACTTTATATTCACGTTTATGGCACGCCG
This sequence comes from Magicicada septendecula, assembly GCA_034769895.1. Taxonomy (NCBI): domain Eukaryota; kingdom Metazoa; phylum Arthropoda; class Insecta; order Hemiptera; family Cicadidae; genus Magicicada; species Magicicada septendecula. The sequence continues at coordinate 322,583,527 of CM068375.1, forward strand.
GGTTTTCACCAAAACACGGCACAATAGGAAGAGTAAATTTTAATTTATTAAACGCTTAAAATGTTAATTTTAAACTTACACATGGTAAGGAATAGGAATAAACGCAGTTACTAGTGGGTTCTGGATTTACAAAGATTATTAGGAACCGTAAGCTAGAATATGGCGGTAGATGCATGGACCTTAGAAGGGAAAGATGTAGTAATCAGCTGTAATGAAAGAGATAAACATTCCAAATAATTCAGATACTACTGATGATTTTATGGTGCTTTAACTTTACCAAGTCAAATGTTTCCAAATTATGATTAACGGAACAAACACCGATCTACTATAGGGAACTTTTGGAATTCTGGAAATAGAAACGACTAATTCTTATTAACAGTGTTATCCTAAAACTTAAATTAAATGTACAACGTTTAAATTGTAGTGTGTTTACTTGTAAATTGACAAAACTCTAACAAACGAATATTCAGTGACGAAACTTTAAAAGTCGTGCGACTTATTTGTAAAGGACTAAAGAGTTGGAGAATGGCATATGTTCCTGTTACGAACTCCTGAATTTAGTATTTTCTAAAAGAGAGGCAAACGTTTCTTCTTGCCAGATGAATGCCGATGTAACTACACAGATGCAAAACTTGAACAGATCATAAGAAAATTACCATTCACAAAAGATTTACAGTTAGTAAACAGTGGAATCAACAACACTTAGTAGCAAATTTTGCGACGTCAATAGAACTGGTGTTGTTCAGTTTCAAAACACAAGAAATAGTAGATGAAAAATAGATTAACCTCTAGAGACTAACATTAAAATATTACTTGTAACAAGGTGGGGATAATCAAGAGTAGTTTTAAACGAGGTCATAACAAGGCACTACAACCTGCAAAGTTAAACCGTATTGAAATGAACATCTACGACATTATAAAACACAATTACATAAAGTCATAAACCCAACAATTGTACGTTTTACATTTATTGTGTCCCCTGTTAAAGGGTAACAAAGAAAATTGAAACTCCTATCCCCTGTTCATAAGATTTAATAGGGAAGGTTTTATTATATTCACCTATTTGTTTCGTAATCATAGTATTACATCAATATAAACAGAAACTTGTATAATTATTCTTCAAGTATATTCACTGTAGATTTACTTATTTATTGAATCCTGAAGGAAAAACTTTGACGTTGCAGTCACGTATTCTTGTCCGCTGCAGTCTCTTCACTATTACATAAGAACTATAACTCTCCACCGCCATCTCGCTGATCACACTTGCCAACAACGTCATATAAGCGGTGCCCTCAATCTCTTAAACAAAACCTTGCCCTCGACAATGTTGAACAGAAAGATACCATACCGAAGAGCAATACCCCAAACGCTTGCTGCCTTACTGTCTGTGGCTTTTTGCAAGACCATTTCTCACCAAGACTATTCCAATCGTCTTCGTTATTTACCTTAGTGTTCACTAAATAGGAGATATTCCCTATTGCTTACAGACTCCATATACTTTGCGACAATAGTCACGATTCCGTCGTAACTGAAGAATTCGGTTCTATCCTTTGTAAGCTTATTCTTCTTTTTCACTTCCTTTGCTTCCCTCATAGAGGTATTGGATCTTGATATATATTATGGTGTTGCGATACTACTAAATTCTGCATTACAATTTGAACTCACGAACTCAGTTTAGGTCTACCAAACCTCTAACAATTGTCAAATATCTTAAATATTGTCTTGACAGAAATTTAGATTTATTTAAGTTAGATGATGATTCACAGATTGCAAATTTTGATTGATTTTCGTTATACGTTTTCTATATAGAACTTATCCCGCATTTCAGCATTTATCATCCTGTCAATTTGTGAGTAATTGGTACCTCTCATTAAGAAAGGTATTGTTACGACGGTCTACTGATCGTCGTATGGTACAGTGGAAAACAAAATACAAGACACCATTTACGTCACTATTCACCAGCTTAAATTATCACCAGTTTGTAATTAACGAGACTGTCTCTTACAAAAAATCAATTAAAAATTGTTCACACGAAATCAAATTATCTACTAATATAAAACACAATTGTATTAAAATTGTCCGCCCGATTAGAAAACACAACACTCCACTAATAACCACTTGAACGCACAGAGTAATCGCCGACAATAACTCGAAATGCACTGAGATATATCGCAACTCAAACTGACTGAGCGTTTGCTGGGTACTTGTATTTATACCCCGCCGAAAACCTAGATTATTCGCTAACTGCGCCTCAAAAATGGCACTAGAAAACACCAGAGCATAATTGGTTGCGGCCTTACACACAGCAGACGCGGACCGGTGAGTCCCGGAACAATCTCGCAACGCATGTCGAGAATCACGTACGCCATAACATTACAGCCGTATTCTACTGGATCGTTCGAGAAACACGTAGATTGTTCTGTAATGTCGTAACAGTATAGAGAAGTTTACGTACAATTTAACCTTCGCGTGTTTAACGTGTAATATACTGCTGATCAAAACCAAGTTCATGGAACCACAAGGCTTCCATCCTTTAAGGTGTAAGCCTGTAATAGAAATTCAGTAGTTTTAGATGCTTTGCTGTATCATATCCTGCCGTTACAATGTTGATATCATAAAAATATTAGAGAAACTTAACGTTATGTAAAACACAATTAAAATATTTCTTGAGAGAAAGTAAAAAAAGACACGTTGAATATGTTAAATAAAATTGTGGGTGCTCTGTATGTTCTATACTGAGGAAAAACCTCAACCGGTAGTAGAGTCCAGTCGGGTGAGATGAGATAGGACAGTAGTAGCTGTAGTAGTAACGGCGTGGAAGGGAGGAAAGAAATGACAGTCTTAAAAACGAAACAAGAATAGAGTTCCTTGGAATTTATAATCTAAACAAATTATCGAATACGGGAAGAACAACTATATGTTACGTATGAAGAACGGAATACATTCTAAACAAATTCTAGATTACAGAAGCGCTGGAAAAATATTGTGACAGGCCGAAGATTAGTGAGTTCTTAACGAATGAATGGTTTAATGCTTATAGAAGTAGAGGAGGAAAGAAAAGAAACTTTATCTTTTGTTGAAGTATTTAACACGCTTAATAGTCTTATTAACGTATTTGAATCTCTCTAATTTAATCTGTAGTTTTGTATACCATAACATCAATATAAGTAAATGCTCTATATTACGAAACAGAAATAGAAAGTTACGCATGAACAATTAAACAAGCAGAAGCAAGGAAAAGTATCTACATTAGGCATAACGTTTTTTTATTTACGTTGAATAGTTTTAAGATAGAAGTAGTGTGTTGGGGGTACTGAAACATTGAACAAGTGGGGGGGATGACGTCACGATCCTGACCTACCTCAACAGCCAATGACGTCACTGAAACAACAATGGGGTCATTGTTTTAGAAGCGCCCATTGTTTCAGTGTTGAAACAATAGCGTCATTGTTTCAGTAGCGCCTATTGTTTGAGTAGCGTCTATTGCTTTAGTATCGTCTATTGTTTTAGTGGCGCCTATTGTTTCAGTAGCGCCACTGTTTCAATGACAACGCTGGCTGTTGTGGTGAACAACATATGCATGAAAAAAGTAAGGACGCTTTTGAATGTCCAAACCAATAAACATTCAATATTATCATGAAAATGTTTTTAATATTGTGTTGATATAACATAGAAATACAGTATAATTGTTTAAGTAGTGTGTATCTGTTCAGCGAGTATAGTGATGGCCTTTGTCAACAGTTGTTCGACAAACTGTAATAACGTTGGTTAGTTGGGTGGACAACGACCACTAGGGGAAGCCTCAGTTGCGTTACATGCTGTGATACTGGTACACCAGTAAAATATAGTGACGTATCATAATAGTGCATCATGATATCGTATATAGTCCTTATCGTATTATAGTCCTTATGTGTGTTTACTTGGCATTCGGAAAATATAAAGTGCGTATAAACAGTAACGAGGTTGATTGTATAAAATTGGTTATTGAGAAATGAACTACAAAATTGTTGTAAAACATCTCGGCCAGTAACACGCCAACAGTCAAGGAACCTGCCCAACCGATAATGTGGGAGAACAAACTAGCCAGGTACGGCCAAATATTTTCCGCAGAATATAAACAGAGTGACATAGTAGAAAACACTGCAGTGCACAAAAAGGAATTCAATGGAGATGTAAAAATGTCAACAAGGGAGAACGTTACTGACTCGGTCGTTTTGAAAAACTAAACTAGATATGATTACATGAAATAGAAATATGCAGAAGAAGCAACACATTCTCCCTGGCGTAAATAGTGAGAATCGCTGTCTTGTGATGGAGACGGATATTCAAAGGCTAATGGAGTAAACTCCGACAGAAAGTCAGGGTATATCAGGATCTAAGCTGTGGTCAAAGCACCTGGTATAGGGGACGGAAACCTTAAATAAAAGTGACCCGGCCCTCCAAGTTGGGGTTGGGCGAAGGGCCAGCAAGCCCTCCCCGTAAAACCTATCCTCGGAATGCGGATTACGGCAACGATAAAGTCACAAGAAATTGTACTATGGGATAGAAACTTGTAACGTTATATCAGTGATAAAACAGGAGCTGTAATAGATGTATTACTGCAGATAATGGCATATAATATTGACATAGCAGCGGTTCAAGAAACGAGGTGGACTAGCCAACAGGCATGGGATACCAAAGACTATACAATCTTTAGTAGTGGGAGACAAAAACAGAAAGAAGGAAGAGTGACATTCAAAAGTAGTAAAATACTGAAATCCGGCATATTAGGTTTTGAATCTGTTACCAATAGAATCTGTATAATAATAAGAATAAAGACCATATTATTTAATAAAATTATTATCAACATATATGCGTCGATGGAATATAAGGATGATGAGACGAAAGATTTATAATTTCAAAAACTGGAACAAGTATATGACAAGCTATTGTCAAATGGTATAATAATTACAGTTGTAGATCCTAACACAAAAGTAGGTAGGAAAAAATTAAAAAGGAACAATCGCGAATCATAGTTTGCATCAACGACAACAGACTACGAATTATTAATTTGCAGCAAGGGAGAATATGCGAATAAGCGCTACATTCTTTCCACACAAGAATATGCATGAAGAAAAATGGAAGTCATCTGACCAGCAAATCATCAATCAAATAGATCATGTATTAATAGAGAATAGAATTCATGAAGTATTATGGATGTAAGATCCTTCCGGGGTGCATGTTCTGGGACAGATCATTTTCTAGTTAAAGCGATCTTTAGATCGCGGATAAAGAAAACGCCAAGAGGGTCAAATTCTAAAACAATACCCCTAGACATAAACAAGCTTGGTTATTTACAGGTAAGTCAACTATACCAAAACGCAATAGCTAGGAAACATAATATTTCGGAGCCATAAATAACTCACAAAAATGAAAAAAAGAATAGAGAAACTTTGGCAGAAAATAAAGACAAAAATATTAAAAACGGCCAAGTACGTACGGAGAGATAATGAAATCTCTGGTTCGATGAGAAATGCACGGAATTAATTTAAAAAAAATTGATGCAAATAAAAGATATAGCAGCAGACCAACTAGACGGAAAATAATAGAATATGAGGAATTAATAAGAAAAGTTTATAAACTCTGCCAAATAAAAAGACTGCTCTGATGGAGGAAATCAATAGAATTAAACCAGAGTTCATTGATGGTAATACCAAACTGGATTACCAGAAAATCAATAATATTAAAGACGGGTTTACAGCCAACACAAATCTCTTTGTTATGATGAAGAAAATAATATAATAGGGAATTAATTAAAAATCAAACAGAGATGGAGAGAACTCTTTGATAAACTGCTGAATTCAAAGCTATCAAGTACAGGGAAGACAACTTTGAAGAACAACAAATAAATGACTATCATGTGGAAGATACCAGTCTGCAGGTGAAAAATGTTATACAACATTTGAAGAAAATTAAAGTTCCAGGAGTTGACTAATTCTCAAATGAACTAATAAAATACGGTAGCATAGAAGGAGAGATGCATAAATTAATTCAAGAAATAAGGAAGTACGAATATATGCCTGAAAGATGGAACGTTAGCTTAATAGTACTTATTCACAAAAAATGTAATTGGTTAGACTGGAGAAATTACAGAGGCATCTCAATGTTGTGTACAGGTTACGAAATATTCACTCAATTATTGCTGAAGGGACTAGAGCCATATGTTGAAGGAATATTGGGGGAATACCAAAGTGGGTTCCCAAGTAAAAGATCCACTATAGACCAAATATTCACAGTCGAAATACTGATAGGGGAGATGTGGAAAATCAATCTGGACCTAACAGAAACCTTTGTAGATTTTAGGCAAGCCCCTAGGAAAGATGTTTTTGAAATTATGTTGTACTTTCAAATACCAACTAAAGTAGTACAACTGACAAGACTGACAAATGATACAGACGACAGCCAAAATCAAACTGCAAACGGGCACGAAAGAACCTTTTAACGTCACGAGAGGGTTGAAAGAGAATGATGGGCTTTTTCACCAACCCCGTTCAGCTATGTGGCACCAACGAATCAAATATGTGATCAGAAAATTTTCAACTGATAGAAATGCAAAATTAGGACATAATATGGTCCAGATGGTAGGATATGCAGATGCTGTTAATAATTAGGACATAATATGGTCCAGATGGTAGGATATGCAGATGCTGTTAATAATATTGTTACGACATTACAGAACAGTCTACGTGTTTAGTGTTTATCGAGTGTTCCAGATGAATCCAGTGGAATACGGCTAAATGTTGTGGCGTACGTGATTTCACCATGCGCTCGCGAGACTTTTCTGGAAACCGCCATCCGCGCGGACTATGTCAAGGCCGCAATTTATTACGTCGTAGTTTAGAGAAAACACGTAGTTTTGAATGTTCTGGTCTGTGAGCTTTGTATAAACACAAGACGCCAGGGGCCTTAGTTTTCAGTTATTATAAGGCGATATTACTATGTGCATTCAAGTGGTTATTAGTGAAGTGTTGTGTTTTATAATCAGGTGGTATAATAGTAATACAATTGTGTTTTATATTAGTTGACATTTTACTGCGTGTAAACCATTTTTATTTGATTTGTTGTTAAGAGATTATGTTGTTAATTACGAACTGTTTAACTGTGAAAATTAAAGCTGCTGATTAGTGACTTAATTGGTGTCTTGTATTTTGTTTCCCCTGTACCTACGACGATCAGTTAGACCGCCGTAACAGTGGTGTCAGAACTGGGATAGAACCGTTAAGAGTGGAACAGTGGACGCTTTGTACAAGACAAGTGTAATTCGTAATTAATCGGTAAACAATAGATGCCATTCAGATGATGGAAAATTTCCAGGCGCTGCTGTTGCAGACAGAGGAACAACGCCGACAGGAGGCGGAACAAGCAGGAAGACGACAAAAAGAAGAACGAAGACAAGAAAGAGAAGAAGGAGAAAAACGACAATACGAGAAAGCGGAAGAGAGACAGAAAACACTACTGCTGGAAACAGAAGAAAGACAAAAAGCACTGTTGCTCGAGTTGGAAGGACGACAGGCGGAGGAACGGAAACGCGAAACAGAACACATCGAAGTGTTAATTCTAGAGTAAAAGCAGATGCAAGGACATACTACCGCAGAATTGGGTCTACTACGTGATGACGTAGGTGAATTACGAGGTGAGCTTTACAATCAAATTATCAGATTATCTGACGCAGAAGAATCCATGTCAAATAAAATAGCTGAAATAGAAAAATCTGTCTTGAGTGTGGAAGAAGTTATGTCAACAAAAATATGTGCAGTAGAAAACTCAATGGCAAACATAAGAGAACAAATTAAAAGTAAAGTTTAGCAGTTCATGAAAACTAAAACCAAAACAAATTTCTTAACTGACTGTACCAATGATAACGACAGGGAAAGACACAGAAAATAAGTGAATAGAGAAGGTCACCTCGCCTGCGGTTGGGACAGTTCATGTCAAGGTGCCAACCTTTGATGGAAGCACGCAATGGGCGACGTATTTACGCCAATTCGAAGCTGATGAATGCGCAAATAATTGGGCAGAGAAATACAAGGCTGTTTCACTCGTTCTCTCATTAAAAGGACCCGCGGCAAAACTACAACACAAAGTGCCACCTGACAGCCAGAACACCTATGCCGAGTTGATAAAAGCTCTGGAATTACGGTATGGTGATAAACATTTGCGAGATGTGTACTGCACCCAGTTGAGAGCAAGGCGACAGCATTCCGGGGAGAGTCATCAAGAGTTTGAAGCAAGTATCGACAGACTAATTAGACTGGCCTATCCTGAAGCGCCAGAAGATTTTCGAACGCGTTTTGCGATGCAGACATTTACTGCCGGTGTCCGAGATAACGAACTACAGCAAGTGTTACGAATGGCAAGACACCGGAACAGTGCGGACGCCCTGGTACATGCTTTGCAATTTGAGGCCGCCAAAGCAGCGTCTGGTTGGACAAGTCATAAAGTGCGCGCGCTAAAAGATCGCGACGGCACAGACGATGAGGAAGAAGAACAAGGAACAGAGACTCGACTGGTCGACGCCACAGAATAAGATAAGAAAGGATGGAAGACCGAAGTGTTATCGATGTGGGAAACCTGGACATCTACAACGAGATTGTCGGGTTAGAATTCAGCAGCAGGGAAACGAGCAATAGTCGGTACAACGGGGCGTGTGCTGACTAACTGGAAGAACGAAGCCCCTAGAGAATACGCAATTTGTACACTTCAGAAAACCAGCGGGAGCTTGATGGTTACCGGATTCGTTCAAGAAAGGCCAACCTCAATTACAGTTGACACAGGCGCAACAGTCTCCATTGTGCGCCCGACGTGGTGAAAAATCTCAAGCCAATCTGGTGCTGTTGCCGCTTGCGAACAGCTACTGGACGGCCTGTAAAAGTGTTTGGAAAAGTGGAGATACACCTACGCCTTGGTCGACTTGAGTTTAATCATCAAGTACTTGTTGCAGACATTGTGGATGAAGCAATTCTTTTTGTGGACGTTATGAACGCATACGGATTTATAGTGGACTTAAAAAAAATATCTTGAGAATCGGAAGAGAAGAGGTAATGTTCTACACAATGACTACATCAGAAAAATCGATGGACGTGATAAACCAAGTGGCCGTAACTGTTCCGCCAAACTCCGAAAACTTCATCATGGTTAGAACCGAGGTAAATACTAGGGGCAACCAAGTGCTCAATATTCGAACCCCAGGTAGTCAGCACACCGGGCATACTAATTGCCAGACGTTTACTAAAACCTGACGAAATCGGAAATGTACCTATTTGAGTGGCGAATATTTTGGATCAAGCTATCACTATACAAAGCAATACGCTCATAGGAAAATTGACTCCTGTGGCCTGGGTAGCCGGAATGATGCAACGAAGTTCCAGTGCTTCGGATAATTCCAAATTACCAGAGGAACTGCAAGAATTATTGAACAGATCTTCTAACGACCTTTCAAGTGGTGAGGTAAAAGAACTCAGACAGTTTTTACATGAATTCAAAGATTGTTTTGCAGTTCGGGGGCAGTCACTGGGAAGAAACTCTCTTGTGCAACATCGCATCAATACTGGTGACACAACACCGATACGCCATCCTCCTCGAAGACCTCCAAATCTAAACAAGAGGAATTGTCTCGGTTAGTACAGGACATGTTGACAGAGGGAGTAAGCAGAGCCGCGTTTGGTATGCAGTGCGCCCTGGGCCCGAACAACATTCGCGCCCCCATCTCCCGTCCAAACTTGTAATCTCATGCGCCCCACAAAATCGCCAAATCTCATGCGCCCTGGGCCCGGGCCCACCGGGCACATTTATAAAAATGGCCCTGGGAGTAAGCACACCTTCGTCAAGTGCGTGGTCTTCTCCTGTAGTGCTGGTAGCGAAGAAAGATGGTGGATTACATTTCTCCGTAGACTACCGGAGGTTAAATGACGCTACAGAGAAAGATTGCTATCCTTTACCTCGTGTTGACGAAACACTCGATACGCTGTCCGGAGCACAGTGGTTTTCTACATTGGACCTGAAGAGTGGATATTGGCAAGTGGGTGTTCATCAAGAAGACAAGGAAAAGACCGCTCCTGAACCCAAGTGGCTTATTCCAATTTAAAGTCATGTCATTTGGACTCCGTAATGCACCGGCCTGACATGGAAAACTTGCCTTGTTTATTTAGATGCCATGGTAATCGGGAAGACTTTCAAAGACCATTTGAAAAATCTTAAGGGGTTTCTAACTAGAATTCACGGTGCCCAAATGAAGCTGAGCCCGAAGAAGTGTTCTCTATTCCTGAACGAAGTATAGTATCTGGGCCATCTGGTTTCGGCATCGGGTGTTAGCATGAATCCTATTAAATTATACACCGTAAGAGACTGGCCAGTGCCGATGAGTAAACACGAAGTGCGCAGTTTTCTTGGGTTATGGTCTTATTACAGACATTTTGTGAAAAGCTTCGCTACTCTTGCTAAACCTCTACATAAGCTAACGGAAAATAAACGAAACTTTCAGTGTTCGAGAGAATGTGACCAAGCATTTAAGACTTTGAAGACTGCATTATGTTCGCAGCCAATTCTCGCTCTTCCAGCTTCCGAAGGGAAGTACATCCAAGACACAGACGCAACCAATTCTGGTCTAGTAGCAGTTTTGTCTCAAGTGCAGAACTCTGAAGAACGAGTAATAGCTTATTACAGCAAGACGCTTTCTAAACCAGAGAGAAATGGCTGTGTTACAAGGAGAGAGTTGTTGGCAATTTTCGCAGCTTTGGAACACTTCCATAAATACCTCTATGGGAGAGAGTTTCCACTACGTACCGACCATGCCGCGCTTGCATGGCTCTTGAGATTTAAAAATTCGGAAGGACAGTTGGCAAGGTGGCTCGAGAGTCTGCAAGAATAGAACTTCAAGGTACAACATCGACGGGTCGACCTGCATGGTAATGCAGATGGCTTATCACGAAGGCCGTTCCCGGAAGTCTACCGACATTGCTACAGAAAGGAAGAACAAAACTCAATCACACATGTTCAAGCCATCACGGTAGATTTCCTGGCAGACGGCTCGGCTAGACGACACTAGACTGTCGACAAGAACAGATGACTGATGAAGACATTAGGCAGATCTTGACAACAAAAGAAGAAGGTCGCCGACCAGATTGGCAAGGTATCTGCCATGATTCCGAAGTGCTTAAGGGCTACTGGGCACAATGGGAATTCTTACCTTAGAAAACGGATTGCTAAAAATGTCTTGGGAAAGTGCAGATGGACAAGACGTGGTCATGCAGTTGATAGTTCCCCGAAGTAAACTGCAGTCTGTTTCTAAGGAGATGCATGATGGAACATCTGGAAGCCATCTTGGCGTTAACAAAACCCTTGGTAAAATTCGGAAGCCATTATATTGTCTTCATCTTCGCCACGACGTAGAGTAATGTGTTCGGACATGTGAAATATGTGCTGCAAAGCAAGGCCCACAAACCAGAAGCAGGGGAAAATGAGACAGTATAACGATGGACTGCCTTTTGAGAGAATTGCCATAGGCATTGCTGGACCATTCCTAGTTACTGACGATGGAAACCGGTACATCATGGTTGTAGGTGACTACTTTACTGAGTGGGTGGAAGCCTACGCAATTCCAAATCAGGAGGTTACCACTGTGGCAAAGAAGTTAGTCCACAACTTTTGTTGCCGTTATGTAGCCCCTATGGAAATCCATACAGATCAAGGGAGAAATTTCGAATCAGGAGTGTTTAAAGAATTATGCCGTCTTCTCGGAATTCGAAAGACGAGGACAACACCACTGCACCTCAGTCGGACCGGATGGTTGAGAGAATCAATAGGACACTTGAGCACCATCATTCAAGGGTTGTTGACGAGAAACAAACAGATTGGGATCAACGTATACCACTATTCCTCTTGGCGTATAGGTCATCAGTACACGACACAACTGGCATGACTCCAGCAAAATTGGTGTTTGGGAGGGAGATTCGTCTTCCTTTGGATTTGATGTTCGGATCACCTGAGACTCAGTCCCAAGACCCACAGAACTATTCCTCGCAATTAGAAAACCAACTGCGTAAAATAATCGCTTGATAAGAGGACGGCTGAAAATTGCCAGTGATAAAATGAAAACTCTGTATGACATTCGCAGCAATAGTGTAGGTTTCCAAGAAGGAATTGAGGTCTGGTAGTTCAACCCAAAGCGCCGTCGTGGTCGCTCACCTAAGCTTTAGACTAACTGGGAAGGACCCTACACCGTGAAAAAAATATTCAGCAATGGTGTTTATCGGATGCAACAGGAAGGACAGCGAAAGTTCAAGGTCGTCCACCTAGATCGCCTGACTTCAGAGACGGTTTGCCAGTTCGGGATGAACAGGTGTAAGGAGGGGGCATTGTTACAACATTACAAAACAATCTACGTGGTTATCGAATGTTTCAGATGAATCCAGTGGAATACGGCTGAATGTTGTGGCATACGTGAATTCAACATGCGCTCGCGAGAATTTTCTGGAAGCCGCCAGCCGCGCGGACTGTGTCAAGGCCGCAATTAATTACGTCGTAGTTTAGAGATAACACGTAGTTTGGAATGTTCTGATCTGTGAGCGTTGTATAAATACAAGGCGTCTGCGGCCTTTGTTTTCAGTTATTATCGGGCGATATTACTGCGTGCGTTCAAGCAGTTATTAGTAAAGTGTTGTTTTATAATAGGGCGGTATAATTGTAATACAATCGTGTTTTATATTAGTTGACATTTTATTGCGGTTAACAATTTTTATTTGATTTGTTGTAAGAGACTGTGTTGTTTATTACGAACTGTTTAACTGTGAATATTAAAGCTGCTGATTAGTGATTAAATTGGTAGCTTTTATTTTTTTGCACTGTACCTTTTTTTTTGTTCAGTTAGATCGTCGTAACAATATTATGGCAAAATCCAAAGGAAAAGCAAAAGAGAGCTGCTAGGAACTCAAAGGTGAAGCAAAAGAGTTAGGACTACAGGTGAATACACATAAAACAAAAGTTATGATTACCACTCGAAGTATAACCAGGAAACCTGAAAAGTTTAAAATCAAACCTCTAAACCTGGAAATAGTTAATCGGATTAAATTTTTGGGATTTTGGATTCCAGAAGACAATAAAAATAAATGAAATAAGGAAAATAATACCAGCCGCAAATAGAGCATATAATTTGTTGACAACTATATTCAAGACAAGGAACATCCAGCGTCAGCCCAAGCTCACATTACATAAAATCATGTTTATATTGTAACATAACAAAATTATCACACTAAACATTTGAATTAATGTTACATAAATAAAAGAAAAAGTTCCATAGTGAGTGAGAAGAATAAATTGTTTAAGGATTACACTAGAAACTGTATAATTAAGTCTATAAAATGTTAATAAAAATGGAAGATAATAAAGAAAACCATTAATTAAAATAACCTACGATGAAAAAACCAGTTAAACCAGCAGTATACCCAGTAGATTGGGGAAGCAGTACAAAAAGGGAAGGACCATAAAAAAGGAAATAATCTGTCATGAAACCATTTTAATAAGGAAACTACTAATGTGATATTTGAAGAAGGGACAAAACATATCAAGATTCCAACAAAGAGACCAGAAACAGGAAGAGATATGCCAAAACAAAATGTTAGTCATATAATAAATACCATGAGACAAAATTGAAACCGATATAGGTAAACCCAAACAAGTTACAAGATACAATACTATAAAACACAAATTGTATATTAGTTGTAAGTGTAATATGTTAAAAAATATGTCAAAGGAGACTACCATAGTGTAGAACTCACTAAAAAGACTACCAGAGTGTAGAATCCAATAAAGTGAAGTGAGATAACAAAATTAAGAAACTACAGAGTGTATAGTGAGAAACATAGTTAAAAAATCTATGAAAAAATCTTCAATGAAGTATAAGTATTATAAAAAGACTACCATGAGTGTAGAATAATAATAATAAAACCATTGGAATGAAAGACAGTCTAAGGACTGACAACATTACCAGTAATAAGAGTTTTTAAATTAGATATTAGAAAAACTATTACATATGAAATGTTTTCTTTAATTATAGCTAAGTAAATGGTGAGAAGGACAAAAATACCAAAGGACAGTTCATAACTGAAGGTATGACTAATATTAAGATGTTTGTTATTTATTATTAATTAGATAATATTTTAGATGTAAGGTGTAAATAGATACACGATGTTTTTTGATCACAGTTAAAGTGTTTTCAAAAGAATCATAAATACACAAGACAGTTAGTGACTGACAGTGTTACTAGTAATAGGAGTTTTTTATTTTTTTTTTAATTAAATAATGTCTAGGATAAGCTATTTTGTTATCATTTGATGATACAGTTAAAAAATAATAGGAATAAGATGTTTTTGTTAAAATTAAACCAAATTATTAACAACAAAGTAATTACGGGAGTTATTAGGTGTATTCCAGGGAAATATTATACTGAAAAAACAAATAAAAACCTTTAAAACGCTGAATTTGTACAAAATATGGAGCATACAATCATTATGTAAAATTGTAATTTTTGGGCTTAAATGAGTTTGAAACAAACCCAGCTATATATCAAAAGATGTAAAATTAAATAATCAATATTACTGAATAGTTAGATTCATGTAAAATTAAGAAATATTTGAAATACAGTAAAAAATAAGAAAACTTGTTATGTATAGTTAGATAGTGAAACAAGTCTTAGACAGATATTTTATAATTAAACAATATGAAGAGGAAAAAGACATACCACAAATTGCCATAAAACGACGACGTTGCGTCTTTTAGTCTATTGTTAATCGCAAAGCTGAACAGTTGAAAAATGTATTAGCGGAGAATTGAAAACGAAATAATTTATATTAAAACCAAGTGTGGTTATGTGGCGTGTAACGGAGATGAACTAACAAGTGAAATAACATTATCTATCAATGTCTAACACTTCACAAATTTCCAAAACACAGTATAACACCATAAAACGCAACACCAGAAATCGACAGCCATTTTGAACCATTTTTGGAACGAATTCACATAAAACCAACACGCATAATTGAACACTACACTACACAAGAGATCCATCCAGAATTCGACATCGCAGACGACGAGGGGACATTCAACACGATATTTTGGACCAACACCACTTCGCAGAAAAAGGGAACATCGTTTTATTTCTGTGGGAGAAGATCTTCAATTCCAACAGCATTGTAGCAGTTAAAATCGAGCAGACGGCGGCCATTGCTGAATTTCTATAAAGACGATCAGCCAGTGCTTCCTGGAGAGGAGTGACGTCATTTCTTCGACTTGGTTCGAAATTTAAATAATTTCTTTCTAATTGACAATTGTAATAATAATTCTGTTCTATTTCAGATATTAACATTTAGTTTAAGAATACCTGTTAAATGTATCTTGTTCCTTGCCCTCTGACCATTTCGACTCGTTAAAAGAACCATAAATTTAAACTTGTAAAAAATATATTTGTTGATTTTTCTCACTGCCGACTGTGGCGAATATTCGCCAGTGCCTGGGACATGCGCAGTTTGACTGGCGCACAATTTTGAATGAATAAACGCAAATCAGTATTCAGTTACCAGCATTGTTTTTATTTCTACCATTAATGTTATTATTATTTTTTATTAAGCAAAAACAATTCTCATTGAGAGAATAGATATAGAAGGAAATTACAAACTCAACTAATTAATTAATTATTAATTAATTAAATTAAATCATTCAGTCAAATTCGATACAAGCACAAGAAAAAATATTTGCAAAATTTTTAAAGTTTGATGTATTTGTTATTTAACAATCAAACACACCTAGTTATAACATATTCTTGTCATCAATATCTTTATATTTTGTTTATTATTACACTTGAAATTATATTACCATTTGACTAGCCTAAACAGTGGGGCTAAAAGAAGAGCACAATACCTTTGTTATCACAAAAGCTACACACACAATATCTATCTATATATATTTCAATCAATTCTAATAATATTATATTTTTCTTTTTATTTGTAATATCCATAAAATTATATTACAAATTGGCTTGCCCAACTAGTGGGGCTTTAAGGAGTCAGACTGATCCAGTGATATAAACAACACACATATCTACATATATTTCAATTATATTTATATTTTTATTTTTATTAGTAATTATATTACAAATTGGCGTCCAACTTAAGGGGCTTTAAATAGGAGGTAATAGTGTTGTAAAATAAGGACGAGTGTCCAATTTCCTATTTTTAGCTTGGCAACGGTCAACAGGTCGGAAGAGGGAGCGAGATGCACAGGAGAGCTACATCAAGGAAAAGGGCTATGGAGGCCGAGCAGGAGATAGACATGGAAGATAAAGAGGCAACACCAGTGGAAGATGTGGAGTTAATGTTACCGCCAGCAGAACCAAATAAGCCTGCACCACAGAAGGAACAGCCGGAGAAATCCACCGCAAAGGAAGATACAAAATTTGATCAAATGATGGAGATGTTACTCAGAGAATTTAAAACGACGAAGGAAGAATTAAAGGAGAAGATGGAAGAAAATAGTAAGAAGCTGGAAAACGATAACCAACAATTTAAAGAAGAGTTGGGTAATAAAATCGGAGATACCAATAAGAAAATCGAAGAAAATAGTAAGAAGATGGAGGAGAAGATGGAAGAAAATAGTAAGGAAATGAAGAACGATAACCGACGATAGAAGGAGGAATTAAGAGAAAGCAGTAAGAAGATGGAGGAGAATAGTAAGAAGATGGAGGAGGAAATGAAGAACGATAACCAACGATTGAAGGAAGAATTGGGCAATAAAATTGGAGATACTAGCAAGAAGATGGAGGAGAAGATGGAAGCAAACAGTAAGAAGATAGAAGAGAAGATGGAAGAAAATATTCAGAAAATTGAGGAGAAAATGGAGGAAATAAAGACTGACAATAAACAGTCGAAAGAGGAATTAACCCAGATAAGCCAAAAACTGGAAGAAACTAACAAGAGGATGGAAGAAACAAATCAGAAAATGGAAAGTAATAGTCAGCAATTGAGAGAAGAATTGAAAGAGACGAACCAAGAAAACGTGAACCGGTTAGACGGAAGGATGGAAATATTGAAGGAAGAATTGAGCCAGAAGATAGCTGAAAACAATGAGACAATCAGCAAGAAAGTAGAAGAGGAAATAACGGTAATCGAACAAAGGGTTACCAGAGCTGACGAAAAATGGAGTCAAACCGAACAAGAAGTACGGAGTATCAGGACAGAAATAAATACGAAGGTTAACACCATTGAAGAAACGACTAGGAAGACGTTGGAGGAAAAACTGAAGGAAACACGAGAAGACTGGGAGCGAGTGCAGGACCGATTCACAGAAAAATGCGACGGCATAGAAGCTGCTGTGACCAGTATCAACAGTCAGGTACGACAGAACCAGACAGATATAGACCTATTCCATAGTCGACCGACAACCATTACCGGTTGTCCCAACAGTGAGAATCGTGAAGGGATTAACTTCAGGTTTTATAAAAATAAACCCATGGAATTCCTAGCAAGAATCGAGGAATACTTTGCCAAACACAGAGGTAATCGCTGGAGGGAGAATAAAGAGGTGCTTGACGAATCGTTCAAGGAGATAGCAGACAATTGGTGGATGGCGATAAGAGACGAGGTGACCGACTATCAACAATTCAGAAGGCTATTCAAAGCCAAATATTGGTCTGAATCAACGCAAAATATCGCCAGAGACGGGATATGTCATGGGAAGTACAACCCATATGGAAACCAAACTTTAACGGCGTACTTTTTGGGAAAGGTGTGCGTGGCCAAACATCTAGAGCCCCGAATACCGGAAGAATGCCTGGTCAGCAAACTCTCATACCACTACGAGGAGGATATTATCAGAGCCAGACGAAACAGTCAAATAAAGACGGTGCAAGCCATGACCGAGCTTTTAGAAATGTACGAGCACGAAGACTATTACCGTCAAAGTCGCAGGAGGTATGAAAAGCCGGAACCAAGGAATAACAACAATAATTTGAATAATAATAATAATCGGCAGAATGTGGGTAATAATAATAATTATAATTCCGCAAATCGGAGTAATGCCGAGTACAATTATAACCCCAGAAATAACAATAATTTGCCCCGTTTTAACAACAATAATAATAATAGTAATATTCCTCGCATAAATAATAATAACAACAACCAAAACAATAATAATAATAATAATAATAGCCGTCCACAAAATAACAACGGTTATTATAATAATAATAGTAACTATGTTCCAAATGGTCAGAGGAACCCCAACCTTTCTAATAATAATAATTATCATGGTAATTATAACCGAAATTACCCAAGTGGAGGTAATAACCACAATTACAGGACATATCGACCTAATGTTAATTACATCCGAGCAGAAGGCAGTGGACACAGGAGGTACCAGCCTCAACGAAGGAGCCGATACTACGAGTACGAGACCTTCCAAGGGAGCCAGGGAAGTAATAGGTACAGAGAGTACGAGCCCAGACGTAGTTCCAGCTTGGATAATCAGCGAAGACTACCTGTAACAGAAGCCCAACAAGACGATCGAGCAGAACCAATCGAAGCCGTCTCAGGACTTTAAGCTGACGCTTCCAACGGCCTAATCCGTAATGAAACGGAACATTTAAACGAACGGAGGCAGTAATAAAATCCAATAACCCTTTACTGCTCCAATCTGCTGGGTTTAACCAAGTAGGTATGAATTTGAAGAAAAACAGAAAAAATTTTACCATAATATACAGCAACTATTTAAAGGATATCCGTAAGGACCTATTAGAAGAAAATGAGCTTAATATTAACAATAATGATAATGAAATAATATACATAATCGCAGAAATTGAAGGTATTTCTGTTCCTATAATGATAGACACTGGAGCCAATGTCTCCATAATAAATCGAAATGAATTGGACCGGATACAGCAGGAATGCCACAAAAACTTACCGGTACTACCTATTAATAATATTGTACTTGTAGGAGCTACCGGCCGACAGAACAAGACCATAAGAAAGCAGGTATCCCTCAATGTCAAAAGTCAGGGCATTAGTGTGGATATGATATTTCTTGTTGCAGCCGGATTACCTTTCAACATCATGATAGGATGCGACATATTGCGCCGAAACTCAGCAATTATCGACTTGTGCCGAGGAAAGGTATCACTCTTTGCTGAAGGTTCAACCTGGATAGCCAATTTAACTGATAACAAGACTTTAGACTCCAGACAACTTCTCGACCACCAAAATAAGGTGAATTACTTATCCAACTACTCAACAAACAACAAGCCAGTACATCAAGATTCGGAGGAAGACCTATGGCAACAAAAGATCCAAGAGATACATAACTTCCAGTGCCACAATACTAACGAGCAATTAACGGAAAACCAGCTGAATCAATTGGTAGAAATATATGAGAAATATCGAGCTGTATTTTCTGACGAACCTGGAAAGATCCGGAACTAGCAATGTTCCATACGATTCAGAGAACCGGTAGAATTTAACCGAAAGTCGTACCCAATAGCACAATCTTTGAAAGAAGCCGTACGATCAGAGATCCAGAATATGATCCGTAGGGATATCATCGAGAGCAGTCAATCGCCATACACTAGCCCAATCGTGGCCATACAAAAGAAAAATGGGAAGGTAAGACTTTGCCTTGACGCTCGTGAGATAAATAAGATGATAATAAACGATCGTATCTCACCTGGCGAAATTGATGAAATTTTGAAGAGGTTCCACGGAACACGATTCATTACCACCTGGGATACGGTATGCGGCTATTGGCAAGTGGAGTTGCACCCAGCAAGCCGGCAATACATGGCGTTCATCTTCGAAGGGCGCAATTATCAGTTTAAGAGGTTGCCCTTCGGGTTGGTGAATTCAGTAGCTGTTTTTGTCGCATGTATGGATCATATACTAGGACCAGAAGCGCTCCAATTCACGACTGTATATGTTGATGATCTCCTAATAACATCAACCAACTGGGAGGAACACTGTTATCGTGTGGAGTATGTTTTGAAGAAGCTTGCTGAAAATAATGTCACCCTTAAACTGGACAAGTCCAAGCTTATAGCTAAAGAAGTTCAATTCCTGGGTTTCCAGCTAAACAGTCAAGGAATAACACCATCAACAGAAAAGGTAGACGCCATACAACGATTCCCTACACCAAAAAACAGAAGGCAACTACAATCATTTTTGGGCCTGTGTAACTATTATAGGAAGTTCCAGAATAATTATTCCGAACTAACAGCCCAGTTTCAGTACCAGTTATCGTCCAAGAATAAATGGCGATGGGGTCAAGAACAAGACGAGACCTTCAAATCAATTAAAGAGAAATTCTTAGATGCAGTAATGCTCAACCATCCAGATTTTAACCGACCCTTCTTTCTAAACTGTGACGCTAGTAACATTAGCTTGGGTTCAACACTGTACCAAGAAGATGAAAGTGGAAACCATCTAGTAGTGAGCTTTGCTAGCAGAACCCTTAACCAGTGTGAGAAGGACTATAATGTGACGGAAAAAGAACTGCTAAGTGTAGTCTTTGCCTGCGGGAAGTTTCGGACGTATATCCTCGGGTATCCAGTGACCGTCCGAACAGATCACAAGTCAATATCATTTCTAAGAAGATGCAAATTAAGCCATGGTAGATTGACCAGATGGGTACTCGCCCTACAGGAATACGATATACAGTGGGAGTATGTTCCTGGAAGTAAAAATGTAGTAGCCGACGTATTGTCAAGAGTGAATCTGGAAGAACAAACATTCGAAGGCGAAAAGGAGAGCATTTTGAAAATCTATAACATTATTAAGGACAGATCTGATTTAGAGAAGATAGTGCAGGACATCAGCAAACACCAGCAGTCCGATCCGAAGTTAAACTCTATTAAACTTCGTCTCTCCAACCAAGATGACACAATAAACAAATTTTATTGTATACATAATGGGATTTTATTCATCAAGACACCCCTTGATGAAGAGATATGGAAGGTCATGATCCCTACTACAATCGAAAAGGATATCATCCTGGACTATCACCTACGATACGGTCACATGGGAGCCATGAAGGTGATCAAGGCAATAGAAGAGAATTGTCACATAAAAAGTATCAATAGAAACTACCTTAAAACCTGTATGATATGTCAATTGGTGAAAACCAACAATGAGAGAAAGGAAGGTATGATGATACCAATTACCTCACAAGCCAAACTGGAAAAGGTCTTTCTGGACATATGTGGTCCATTTCCCCGCAGTGGCGGACGCCATCGATACAAATATATTGTTATTATGATGGATCATTTTACAAAATTTACAAAACTATACCCTGTGTACAGACCCACCACTCTGAAGACTCTAGAAATAATAACAAATCATTACATTCCAGAGGTAGGAAGCCCGACATCCATAATCACCGACCATGGAACGCAATTTAAGGGTTGGCGGTGGAGAAACACTCTGAATACATTGGGCATTAAGACATACAAGACGTCTGTCTACCACCCCAGCAGCAATCCAGCGGAGAGGGTATTGCGAGAGGTCGGAAGAATATTACGGACTTATTGCTATAATCAACAAAAGAAGTGGCAAGAATATTTATTAGCGACTGAAGAATTCCTTAATTTGTCATATCACACCGCTATAGGTACCACGCCATACACGGCAATGTATGAAAAACCGCATCCGAGAGAAATACAAGAAATAATAGAGTTCCCCAGGAGTCAAGAATACAAATTCAATCGAATCAGATTCTACAATAAATTGGCAGAAGACCAGGAAAGGCGCAAGAACAAATATCAAAAGGCTGTTAAGAAAATAATAAGCTATGAAGTCGGAGAAAAGGTACTGCTAAAAAACAGGGAATTACCCAGTACTTTGGAAGGCATTACCAAAAAGTTATTACTGCTGTATACCGGCCCATACCTGATTATTAAAAACAATAATAATAATACATATGTACTAAAGGATATTATTTCGAATAAAGTAAAGGGAACTTATAATCAGTTGTCCATTAAAAAATATTTGGAGGACTCATAATTATGAGTTAAAACTATTATGAAGAAATGGTGAATTTTGATAAAAATAATAATTACCAAATTCGAAAATTAGTAAGAACAACTTACACCAAATATCAGAAAGAATATTGTGAACGAAATAAGAATTTTGATAAGTAGATAATTACCAAATTCAAAAATCAGTAAGCACAACTTACACCAAATATCAGAAGGAATATTGTGAATGAAAAAAGAATTTTGCTAAATAGATAATTACCAAATTCAAAAATTAGTAAGAACAACTTACACCAAGTATCAGAAAGAATATTGTGAACAAAATAAGAATTTTGATGGAAGAATAAAAAATTACCAAATTCCAAAAATCAGTAAGAACAACTTACACCAAGTATCAGAAAGAATATTGTGAACAAAATGAGAATTTTGATAAGAATATAACTACAAAATTCAAAAATCAGTAAGTACAACTTACACCAAAACATTTGAAGGATTATTGTGAATAAATAAAAAGAATTTTGAACATAATAAGCTTCAAAATTCAAAAGCAATAGTAGGTACAAGCTACACAAATATTCAAAGACTATTATGCAAGTAAAAAGAATTTGGAGGGATAATAATTTCAAAATTCAAAACGCTAATAAGCACAACTTATACCAAAATATTTGAAAAACAACTATGAATAAGAAAGAATGTAGTTGAATAAAAATGTCTAAAATTAAAAAACATTAAACTCATATCATTACTCATACAAATGATGAGAAATAACTCTGAAATATGAAAAAAGATTTTGTAAGAAAGAGATACAAAATTCTAAAGGAGAAAGGAAACCAGAATGTCATATGACTTAATCGAACAAATTAACCAAACTCACAAAGAAAATAATTTAATAAAAATGGAACAATGAAGAAGGACCAGCTCACTAAAGACCAAATAGTGAGAAAAAAAAAAAAAAAAAAAAAAAAAAAAAAACCTGATACTAATAATGATAATGCTGTTACAACAACCACTGTTATAGTGAAAGTGATAAAGAATTAATTCATGTTATACCATGAGCAATAAAAGTAACTCAATGGATACCAGATGGTAGAAGGAGTAAATATAAATACTACTTACTATGTAAACATGATGAAATGTATATTATACCACATACCTAAACCACCTAATATGGAATAAGCTTTAACAGAGAAGAAGAGTCAAGTGTATAAAAGTATTAATTAATATAACGTATTATGACGTGAAGAATCTAAAGATGTTTATTTTAGTCAAAAATGACTACTTTTACTGTTTATTTATTTTTATGACTGGATGTAGAAAATGCCATCAGTCTTATGTGTTGAGCAGAGATGATAATACCTCTGGACTCAATTGAAGTATTGGACAGCAGGGATTGAAGCCAAAAGTGCCACTCTGAACTGTTCCCATTAATTTGTTAGGGAATGTTAGGGAGTAAACATACTGGTGAGGAAGCACCAAATAAGATGGAATATAAAATGATAATGTTATACACAAGATTGAAGACCACTTATCAATGAAAAAAAAAAAAAAAAAAAAAGAAACTAATGAAGGAGATACACATCAGCTGAGAGGAAGCAATGGTGGAAAAGGAAGGTATATAAAGTGAAAATATGTAATCACGGAGAAAATGTAAATACAAAAGAATTAGTAGTAATTATTTCATCCATACAGAGTATGATCTGAACTAATCACTTTTACAGGAGAGCATATGTAACATAACAAAATTATCACACTAAACATTTGAATTAATGTTACATAAATAAAAGAAAAAGTTCCATAGTGAGTGAGAAGAATAAATTGTTTAAGGATTACACTAGAAACTGTATAATTAAGTCTATAAAATGTTAATAAAAATGGAAGATAATAAAGAAAACCATTAATTAAAATAACCTACGATGAAAAAACCAGTTAAACCAGCAGTATACCCAGTAGATTGGGGAAGCAGTACAAAAAGGGAAGGACCATAAAAAAGGAAATAATCTGTCATGAAACCATTTTAATAAGGAAACTACTAATGTGATATTTGAAGAAGGGACAAAACATATCAAGATTCCAACAAAGAGACCAGAAACAGGAAGAGATATGCCAAAACAAAATGTTAGTCATATAATAAATACCATGAGACAAAATTGAAACCGATATAGGTAAACCCAAACAAGTTACAAGATACAATACTATAAAACACAAATTGTATATTAGTTGTAAGTGTAATATGTTAAAAAATATGTCAAAGGAGACTACCATAGTGTAGAACTCACTAAAAAGACTACCAGAGTGTAGAATCCAATAAAGTGAAGTGAGATAACAAAATTAAGAAACTACAGAGTGTATAGTGAGAAACATAGTTAAAAAATCTATGAAAAAATCATCAATGAAGTATAAGTATTATAAAAAGACTACCATGAGTGTAGAATAATAATAATAAAACCATTGGAATGAAAGACAGTCTAAGGACTGACAACATTACCAGTAATAAGAGTTTTTAAATTAGATATAAGAAAAACTATTACATATGAAATGTTTTCTTTAATTATAGCTAAGTAAATGGTGAGAAGGACAAAAATACCAAAGGACAGTTCATAACTGAAGGTATGACTAATATTAAGATGTTTGTTATTTATTATTAATTAGATAATATTTTAGATGTAAGGTGTAAATAGATACACGATGTTTTTTGATCACAGTTAAAGTGTTTTCAAAAGAATCATAAATACACAAGACAGTTAGTGACTGACAGTGTTACTAGTAATAGGAGTTTTTTATTTTTTTTTTAATTAAATTATGTCTAGGATAAGCTATTTTGTTATCATTTGATGATACAGTTAAAAAATAATAGGAATAAGATGTTTTTGTTAAAATTAAACCAAATTATTAACAACAAAGTAATTACGGGAGTTATTAGGTGTATTCCAGGGAAATATTATACCGAAAAAACAAATAAAAACCTTTAAAACGCTGAATTTGTACAAAATATGGAGCATACAATCATTATGTAAAATTGTAATTTTTGGGCTTAAATGAGTTTGAAACAAACCCAGCTATATATCAAAAGATGTAAAATTAAATAATCAATATTACTGAATAGTTAGATTCATGTAAAATTAAGAAATATTTGAAATACAGTAAAAAATAAGAAAACTTGTTATGTATAGTTAGATAGTGAAACAAGTCTTAGACAGATATTTTATAATTAAACAATATGAAGAGGAAAAAGACATACCACAAATTGCCATAAAACGACGACGTTGCGTCTTTTAGTCTATTGTTAATCCCAAAGCTGAACAGTTGAAAAATGTATTAGCGGAGAATTGAAAACGAAATAATTTATATTAAAACCAAGTGTGGTTATGTGGCGTGTAACGGAGATGAACTAACAAGTGAAATAACATTATCTATCAATGTCTAACACTTCACAAATTTCCAAAACACAGTATAACACCATAAAACGCAACACCAGAAATCGACAGCCATTTTGAACCATTTTTGGAACGAATTCACATAAAACCAACACGCATAATTGAACACTACAATACACAAGAGATCCATCCAGAATTCGACATCGCAGACGACGAGGGGACATTCAACACGATATTTTGGACCAACACCACTTCGCAGAAAAAGGGAACATCGTTTTATTTCTGTGGGAGAAGATCTTCAATTCCAACAGCATTGTAGCAGTTAAAATCGAGCAGACGGCGGCCATTGCTGAATTTCTATAAAGACGATCAGCCAGTGCTTCCTGGAGAGGAGTGACGTCATTTCTTCGACTTGGTTCGAAATTTAAATAATTTCTTTCTAATTGACAATTGTAATAATAATTCTGTTCTATTTCAGATATTAACATTTAGTTTAAGAATACCTGTTAAATGTATCTTGTTCCTTGCCCTCTGACCATTTCGACTCGTTAAAAGAACCATAAATTTAAACTTGTAAAAAATATATTTGTTGATTTTTCTCACTGCCGACTGTGGCGAATATTCGCCAGTGCCTGGGACATGCGCAGTTTGACTGGCGCACAATTTTGAATGAATAAACGCAAATCAGTATTCAGTTACCAGCATTGTTTTTATTTCTACCATTAATGTTATTATTATTTTTTATTAAGCAAAAACAATTCTCATTGAGAGAATAGATATAGAAGGAAATTACAAACTCAACTAATTAATTAATTATTAATTAATTAAATTAAATCATTCAGTCAAATTCGATACAAGCACAAGAAAAAATATTTGCAAAATTTTTAAAGTTTGATGTATTTGTTATTTAACAATCAAACACACCTAGTTATAACATATTCTTGTCATCAATATCTTTATATTTTGTTTATTATTACACTTGAAATTATATTACCATTTGACTAGCCTAAACAGTGGGGCTAAAAGAAGAGCACAATACCTTTGTTATCACAAAAGCTACACACACAATATCTATCTATATATATTTCAATCAATTCTAATAATATTATATTTTTCTTTTTATTTGTAATATCCATAAAATTATATTACAAATTGGCTTGCCCAACTAGTGGGGCTTTAAGGAGTCAGACTGATCCAGTGATATAAACAACACACATATCTACATATATTTCAATTATATTTATATTTTTATTTTTATTAGTAATTATATTACAATATCGGTGATAACATATGGCAGCGAGACTTGGCCTCTGAAAAAACAAGCCTTTAACATAGTCAATACCTTTGAAATGAGAATTTTGTGGAGTATGTATGGACCAATACAAGTCAATGGGATACAGAAAATGAGTCACAACGGAGAACTATACAAGCTATATAAAAACAATGACCTGGCAACCACCATCTCATTGCACAGATTGGAAAGGGCAGGTCAGCATTAAGATAAAAGGTAACCGAATATCTAGGAAGGTACTGTTCAGTCAAATCGAGGGTAGAAGGCCTACCGGAAGACCCAAGCATTGCTGGATTGACGCAGTTGGATTGGCGCTGGATTGGCAAGGGATGCTGATACTTTGCTTAAAATAAAACAATCCACATCGATTGCCAAAGTCAGGGGAAAATGAAGGCGAATGATTATGGCGGCTAAGTTTGGACTACGAACTCTGACGCTACAGAAGAAGGAGAAGAACTACAAATATTAGAAAAACATACAAACCAGTTGGAAAGAGCATGTTAAAAAGAAACGGGATGAACTTGGATTAAAATTGAAGAAAATATGGTGGCTGCTTGAAAAACAATCAGAGTTGTCACTTCATAACAAGCTGTTGTTAGTCTAATGAGTCTCGAAACCAGTTTGGATGTATGGTGTACAGCTGTGGTGCTGTACTAAAAAATCTAACATTAAAATAATTTAGACTTTTTAAAATAAAATTCTTCGCAGCATTGTTTATGCACGGTGGTAAGTAATAAATGATGACATCCATCAGGACCTAAAAATGTCTACGGTTGCTGACGAGATTAAACGGGTTGAGGATAAATATGAAAGGAGCTTTCATGGTAAAAGTGAAGCGCTACAACTGCTTGATAATGCTGAACTCGTTCGGCGATCGCAGAGAGAGAAACAATTTAAACTAGTGAACTAAATACGTATGTACAGTAATTCTCCACACATGAACAAAGTGTAACTGCACTCAGGAATGCTGCAGAGGGCTCTTATCCTACACACCGTTTACTTATATATTAGAGTAAAATTGCCAGACATTTTGTAACTACTTGCAATGAGGTTAAATAAAAATAATTATCACTTTCAGCCACAATAACTGTAACAGCTTGAATAAATTCTTTGAATTCAATTATAGCCGTTATCTATAAATCTTATATGCTTCTTATAATTAAAAAATCCTGGAAAATTTAAGACAGAGAGCAAACAGACAAAAGTAATTTTACTTGGGACATCCGAAATTGCGAAATACCAAACACGTTTTCTTAAATGTACATCAAGCTGCTATAATTATTATTGACATCGATTATCATTAAAACGTCAACAATTTGTCATTGTTTACGTTGTACAGCAAATTTGATGTTTTTTACGGCTATGAATATTTGTTTACTCGGCACAGTAACGCCGTCTGAAGTGGACGTCGTTTTTCAATAATGGGTAATGTGTTTGGTCATTAATACAGCCTGGACGTAGTCGTGGGAAGGAGACTTTTTTTCAGTAAGCGCGTCGCAACGCTACCTCTACAGCCGACTCGGTTACCTTGGTAAATTACAAGCATTACAATATTATGTTGCTGTAAAAGTACTCCAACGGTTTAAACTTATAACGATGGGCACGATATACAAGTCTTTCCTACCAGTGACAGTTCTGTGTGCTCTGTTCGGTTTCCCAACATTTACTTGCCAGCGACCAACGTTACACAAACTATTCAGTGTGTACAGCCGGCTGCTAACTGTGATTCTGTGTGCTCTGTTCCTGTTTAGTACATTTATCTCTGTGTATGCAATCAAGTTTACTTTTCTCAGTGTTTTGGTGTCTGTAGCAGGAATCGTCTACCCTTTTGCTTTGTTTTACTACCGCCTGAAATATATTTTCGACGATGAAGGGAATATTTTGGATAACATCAACTTCCTGGACAAGAAACTAGAAACTATCGGCATTAAGTTGCCTTACAGACGGAACGCAATTGAAACTTTGGTGCTTCCCTTTGCGTATATTCTGTTAAACGTGGCAATTTCTTATAAAAATATTAAGTACTTTAAAGTGCCAACTTACACTGAACTAATCAACTTAGTCGGATTAAAGTGTTTTGTTGTATCGTCTTGTGCTGTGTATTGTTACTCAATTATTTTAAATATTAGAATAGTTTTCCTCTTTTACTTTCTGCAACAGAGAATGAATCTGATTCGGAAAGGTCTTGTGAATTACAATCATCGAAATATTGCGTGGAGTGATCGTATTGTTTGGAGAACACGATTTAACGGAAATGTAAATTACTTAGAGACACTGATATCACTATACCGTTGTGGGTTTAACACTTTCGAAAGAATCAGATCATTTTATGGATTTTTTATGATTATAAACGTTTTCACTATATCCGTAATGTATCCAATTCAATTAGTTTTCAACATTGTTCAGAAACACGACTTGAGTTATGCGTTTATAGTATTAGTTACTCTGTTCGCCAACCAAATCCGATTCATTACGTGTATGTCGGTTACCAGTGAATTGAACAAAATACAGTGCTTGATATACCGTATGTGTAACAGACAGTCGCCGGGTCGACATTTGTCGAAGAGGACTAAATACTGGATTCACAATTACGGACACTACGACGCTAATTTCAACTGTGGATTATTTTGCGTAGACATTGCAATGTATTCAATCATATTTGATTATGTTGTAATGTTTCTATTTGCTATAATACCAAGTGTCAGAAATTAGGTTTGCATATCAGTTGTTTCAAGGCAGTTTGTGGACGTCTAGAGATCTGGAAATGATTGCTGTCCGGTCCTCGAGACTATGTCAGAAGTCACGTGCAAACAATAAAAATGTGAACGTAGTTAAATTGTCATTTAATTAGGCATATGTAAAGTGGTTTCTGTTGTGTTCAGAATTTTTGAAATTCATTAGGTACTGTTTTAACCGAGTATACGCTAATTTAGGCCTCTTTTAACAGAGGAGCCTACCGTCTTACCCTTTTTTTTCAGCCAGTCTAAGCAGTTTGCATTACATGTATGAAATTGTGTTTTCATATGTGGTGACAGCGAGGCGATTACTCATGCTGCCCGTGTACAACCACATTAATATGTAAACGTGTTCTAATGGCTATAAACTATCACTATCGCTTCTTGATGGAAATCTTCAGTATTCACCAGTATCAGGTTTGTGTGTACACAAGAAAGTGTTCAGAGATTAGTTTAAGTTTGAACTGTTGCAGCCGTAGATGAAATGAAGATTCACCGCCTTCAATACTGGAGTGTAATTACGAGAGAAGAAACATTATTTCTCTTAGTTATTGCATGCACGTTGATAGAAACATGAAAGGGTAGGCCTGTCTATGTGTATATTATTCACGTTGTTCCAGTGTTGAGCGTTACAACAAAGCACTACGAATACTATATTATATAAATTATGTAATCTTGGCCTTGCAAAGAAACAAATTTGTTGGGAATAACAGATAATCGAGCTGTTCTTAAGAACAAAACACACTGTAACACTTCAAAAGTTATGAAAATATATTTACAATTTCTCTAAATATCCTACCGTACGGTAATGTTTGTAATTGTCCAGCGTTGTGTTCTGATCTTTGTAATTAAAAACTTTTATTGTATTAACTACAATAAAGCTGGCGACGAAAATGATAACGGTCTTTCTGTACGCTTGATAATCTGTACAGAAATTCAACTTGACTTGCTAGAAACGAATTGGTGTCAGTTCTCTTCCCGCACTCAAAGCTTCAAAAAATTAAAAATTTAATAAATATAACGTTATATCAGTGTGACTGGTTTCTTGATATATTGTATTTGATAATATAATAAATTAAACATATTAATTTATATATTAGTCACGTTTTTCGGTTCCAAGTTGTTGACAGACGATTTTAGAGTGACGAAATAAATGTATTGTTGTAAAAATAAAACTGAATTTTATATAATTATGGTTTTTGAAATATATTTTTATAACATCTTGCAAGTTTCCAGAAAATATTCCGATTCCAAAATCTAGCCAGACCAGATGAAAGTACGCGAAGAGTCGTACCATTTGCGCTTTTGTGGTATCACAGAGTGAGAATTTATTTACGTACTGATAAATAAATATATATATATATATATGTATATAGGTAAATAAGTAATTTAGGAGTTTATCTAATACATAGTTGTATTTCAAAACCCTGAAAATATTTTTGATATAACCTCCAGTAATTGCACAAATCTGTTGTGTGTCGTCAGGTCTATGACCGGAGTTAATCAACAACTTTTGCGTAGTTCTAATATAACAATTCAAAATAATAGATTCCCATAAATGACCGTCATCTGTAATTCGGACAAATGTATCCGTTTACTATATTAAAACTATATACTGTACCAAAAATTATATTCACAACATTAATGGTTATTTCCAACAAAGTGCGACTCGTACATAAAGAAAACATTACTTTAACTCGCCAATAACATTGGTGTCTTAAAAACAACCTCAAGAGCCTAGTGTTGTAAAACAAACCATATCCTCATTTTGAAAATATGAAATGAGTTAAAAGGAAATGTTAGTTATGGTATGCAGAACTTTGTAATAGACAACTTTTTATTATTTGTGTGCGATGTTGTGTATGTAGGACAATGCAACTAGAAAAATTGTGTACTGTCCCATTAACCTTACCAAAACAAATTTTCGAACTTATTGGCACCGATATGTAATGAATATCGCATATAAGTTTAGTTAGATGAAATAATTTGTTAAAATCTATCTGCATTTGTTATAAAATACTTTGTTGACGATTACAATCGTTTTCCTCTGCCATATTGTTTATGAAAAATGTTTCTAGTACTAATTAACTATAACACCGCTGTGTGGCTGTGACGCCAAAAGTTCATGTTGTTAGGTTGACATGTAAATTGTAGTTACACATGAAAATCAACAATCCTCTAATATAATAATTTCTTGTTTTGTGAATACCACGTAACGAATCCAACTCCAAGTTGGACCACTTACTGCCTGTTGCTATACGTGTTTCCCTTCTCAAGGAAGAACTCGTTTTCACAAGTACTCGTTTTCACAAGTACTCGTTTTTTATTACTAATCGTCGGTTTTTGAGATCACAGGAAAAGTAACCAATTCGAAATAAGGCGGCATGCCTCCAATTCTTTTTGTTTCGCACAAAATACTATTCCACTAAAGTCTGCGAGATTTTTACTGAATTACATAAAAGAATACTGGCCAACTGGCCAATAAAATAAATCTTTTTTTTTGTTTTCTTAATTTCACTATTTAGAAAAATTGTATTTTTACGGTATATTTCTTGTTGTCTTTTCTGTTAAATTTTTATGTTCTTCATTAAAAATATTACTCTGTTATGAGCAATTCTGTAATGTGTTTAGCCTATACATTAAAAGTCATGTTTTTTTAACCATGGCTTTTATTTCTGTAAACAGTAAACTAAACAAAAATCTCATTTAACGTCACAAACCAAAACGGCAAGACTTTTGCTTTACATTAGAAATAGAATAATTTACTATTAGTACGCTTCTTCTTTACATTGTGGTATGTCGATACAGTACGCTATACTATTTATGAAGTAAAATCGCAAGAGATTCTCTGTGTTGTATATAGATATTAAATAGAGTTACCCAGGTTAAAGTTATTTACAAAATTATTAGCTTAAAAGCGACAAAGATTATATTAGTAAAATACGCTTTAAATGATTTTTTGTGGTATGGAACGAAACCAAACAAATTTTGGATAGGAAGTCTAGCAAGTTTGACATTTTCCGGTAAGCTAAAGAGACAACAGTATGTTTATAGCACTTTCAAATGGAAGCAGCCTAGATAAATAGGTTTGTATTTATTAATATGCATTGGGATTTGCATTCCATGTTCACATAAAGAATAAATAAAGCTAAAGTAGAGAATAAAATAACAGAATGAATTGTTTCCAACATATTATTTATATAGTCAAAGTTACCAATCCAGACGTATACTGTGAATTAAAGAGTAAAGCTGAAAATCAAGAATCAAGAAGTGCTAGAAAAGAGGCAAAAAGGACATATAGGGAAGCAAAATAGATGTAGTAAAAAGTGAAAGATATTGATAATATTACATTGAAGAAAAATTGCAGTTATAAGGTAAAATATATTATTCTAGATATACAACATTTTAGACTTGACTATTAAGAAAATATTTTTGTATAACCAATAACCACAGACAGTAAGGTATGAAGTAACTGAGTCACGTTAATTGCTTATCACTCGAAGAATACTGTAAAACAGAGTGAAGATTAAAAACAAAATTGGCAGGTCTAGGTGAAACAATAAGCATCTACTGCTACACACAGCGATCTACTTACTGAACACAGCGAGTAAGGACAGAGATATCAAACTCGACAAAGCAATGATTGTTCACGCAAGCCGCAAAACATCTTGTAGCCACTGAGACAAACGTTTGCAGGCCGGCAGGCAGCAATGTAAACAGGGAGTTTTTTTAAAATACCACCGTATATGATTAATATGCAACGATGCACGTCTTTCTGCTTTCTCTGCCTGTTCTGAGTGAATTAACAGTACAGTAACACATTGAAAAAGAACTTGAGCACAGGATAAAGCATAAAAATACCAGGTGATTGAAAATAACTTCTTGCAATTTGGTTTATTAGCAAACTTTGCCTAAAAGCAAATTAGAATTCACTAAAGGAAAACAAGCCTCTAGTACTTTCACTATGTGATCAACACGCTCACTTTTCCCCTCTTCAGCACTAAATTTTATTTAGTATTTTGCATAACAAAACAGTTATAATGTGTGAGGTTTCCTGAAATAGTATTAACCATGAAAAGAATGACAACTCATGAATTTTAATCCGTGTTTTGTAATTCCTGTAAATATATACAAGAGGAAAAGATAAAGTGAGATGTAGAGAGAAGTAGTGAGGGTGAGAGAGACAGGATAGACAGAGAGAAAAGGAATAGAGAGCCCGTGAAAAGGAGGTAAAGTAAAAATTGTTGTGACTTTTTGTTACTGAGACAACGTGGTACAGTGGAAAAACCACTAAACTACAGGTAAATAGAAAGCCAGATGTCTTATTACCACTCGTATCAAAATAATCACACAAATGTTGCAATAATGTTAGTGTTTTGTTCAGTATGCTATATACGTAACATATAACAACAGTCATTAATTTAATGAAATGAAAATAACTCAATATAATTAAAAATTATGAAAATTAAATGCTGAAGAGATTTGTAAAACGCTGAAACTGAATTCGTAAAACTGACTAATTATAAATGAAATAAATCAACTTTACAATGTAATATTTCTTTTTAATAAAGTTTTTCTTTGTTTGAAAAACGTTGTTTAAATATTGGAGACGATTATCATACGTTACGGTATTATTTCGTGATGAAGGGATAAGTACAAACGCACATTGAGGTGGTTGCGGATTATCAACGACTGGTACCTAACGCGTCTCAGCAGTCCGAGTGGTAGACAGTACAAGCTTTGTTGCCCTTGATGAGAAACGTTACCTACAAAAGTGGACAAGCCTTTGATGATCAACGATATAGGATGGGGGAAGCAGGAAGAAGCTAGCACGTTAAAGATCACTGCTAACTTCTTAAACAGTAAAACAGTCTCTTCATTTCCGTGAGTAGCCAGTTTTTGGACAAAACTCCGGACAGACAATCAGGTTAAACTTTACCTCGGAAGGTGGCAGCAACCCAATACGGCATATATTTCTGCAGACAGGCATTTCAATAAATTAAGGATACATTTACATTATTAGATATTGCAAAGTAGTCAAAAGAATAAAAGTTTTCAAAACGCTTTTGTAAATAAAATAATTTTGTAATTAGTATTTTTTGTATTTGTAAAAAATGTATTTGTATTTCCTGTTATGGCACTTGAAGAACAACGGGCTAAAAATGATGCACTTTTCTTTCCTGAGGTAAGAAATATTTACTTATATATATTTTTGTACAGATCTTAGATATGTGTATCATAAACAACACAATTACGACTAGAGTTTTGTTTGAGATTTTTTTTTTAAATTTATGACAGTAGTGGAAAAAGCTAAGTTTAGCTTCTAAGTAATGAAGAATTAAAGGTTTCGTTTTTTATGTGATTGCATGAGTTGGCAACGTCTAGGTACCCGATGTAGTAGCAAAAAGTGCTATTATCTTTGTTACTACTACTACTACTACTACTACTAGTACTACTACTACTGCTACTACTACTATTGCAAGTGGGTCTATACTACGATGCGAGTTTCTCCCATCCTTCTTCCGTTATCCTTTATTTTGTCTATCATTATCTTGTGTGTATCACTGATTGCCTCACTACGTCGAATCAAGAAAAGGGGGTGCACCTTTCTTTATTGATTGGGTAGGTGTTTACACTCTTATGAATTGTGTGTAATTTAATAAATAGTTATATATAACTATATAATAGTTCAGAGAATATTTCCAGTAACTTCACAAAGTACAGTATATGCGTGTTATTTATACTATGTACATAACGTATATTAGGTTTTCTACAGAGTATATTGTTTACGTGTCCAGTGTCATATGGATTGTCACATTAATTTTGTAAATATTCTAAAATTTAAAAACTCTTTAAATAAAAGAATTCAATATGGAGTAAATTTCAAGGATGTCTGATCAGTATCGAGTATTTTGTGCGCTAGAATCTCTAATCATCTTACATCTTTCTACCGCTATCATAAATGATGAAATAATTGCAGTGTTTCGGGCACTAGCAAGCTGTCAACACCGTCTGGTAAGATAATTATATAAAATAATAGAATTTGTATTATAAGAGTAGCACTAAACATTCTTGTATTTTTTCTAATCGAGTGAGGAATTTTCCAAACGCATCAACATGTAAGTTGTGGAAGCCATGCAAGTTATAATGTTTACGTAATGCGACACAAATTATTCTATAACTACTACTGTAACATTATGTAAAGGCTACGGGTATCAGCCAGCAACAATTATACACCCGAGAATAGCAGTGCCCAGAAAATATTATTATAATTATTTATAATAATTAAAATGTTTTATTATCATTCATTAACATACTTATAATATATTTGAAATATTAGGTAAATATCATCCATATTTATATTACAATTTCTAATAAATTATCTTATTTATGACAATTTATATTTATTTAAAATTCAAACACTTTTTGGTGCAGTCTATTTCTTGATGTATATAATATATTTAAAATTTATATTTACTTTACCTCAAGATGTTATTTTTCCATTATTTGGAACATGTTTTGGGATCCTTAGTGTTCCCATCATCATTGCTGTCAACCATACAATTAAAGCGACGTGTTCACGTTGTTCATAGTCTCTCTCTCTCTCTCTCTCTCTCTCTCTCTCTCTCTCTCTCTCTCTCTCTCTCTCTCTCTCTCTCTCTCTCTCTCTCTCTCTCTTTCTCACCAATCATCGATCTTCCACTTTCTTTGTCTTACTGTCCCTCCTCACTCACCCTTACTCTCTCCATACAAAATTATGACTGTGTAGAAAGCGTTTATCAGATGGAAAGCTGGAATTCGCTTGTTCCAAAGCTTTTACTCCTTAACTAATTATTTATTAAAAAATTAGTGATAAAAATCAGTAGGTAATCATTACTTTTTCTAAAACTTACAATTTAAATAGGCCTAAACCAATTTTTTTGTCATACTGTAAACTGCCTTGGAGAGTGGCCATTACAGGCTATATTAACTACTCTTGTCATGTGACATACAAAAGTAGAAGCATAATTATTATAATTGTTTACTACTAATATTATGGCACGTCCCCTCCCACAATTTGCTGTATACTAGAGAAACTCCAACTCACATTAA
Source organism: Magicicada septendecula (assembly GCA_034769895.1). NCBI lineage: Eukaryota > Metazoa > Arthropoda > Insecta > Hemiptera > Cicadidae > Magicicada > Magicicada septendecula. The sequence continues at coordinate 322,620,055 of CM068375.1, forward strand.
AAGTCATATAATAAATATTGTATATTATATTGAAAGATATTTTATTTGTATTATTATAACTAAATGTCATTAAAATAATATATTGTAAATTCGTATTGGTCTAAAAATTAAGTTCGTGAACTCGCCACTGTTAGCGCTGAGGTTAGCACTACACAAGCAGCTCTGAAAGAGTTCACCACCTTGGTATTTCAATGTCTCACAACAGTGTTTGTGGTGACTCATGGCGGATTTGTGCTAAGTGGCGTGCATTACTGTTTGGGCTTGTGTGCATGCGCTGTCATGAAAATGTCTAAGCCGAAATTAGAGAAAAACATACACAAATACGGAAACTATTAATGCAGGTTTACGATGAGAATGTCATGAAGCAAAAAAAATATTGTAGAAAAGGTTCAAACTTTTCTGAGGAGAGAGAACAAATGATTGACGAATAAAGTGTAGGCCGGCCATTAACAAACCAAACGGACGAAAACATTACTAAAATTCACCAATTAGTGCATGGAATTCGGCAACTGACCGTGGAGTTCATAGCAGACTAAGTGAACATTGTTCGAGAAACTATGCGGAATGTTTTAACTGAAGACTTTGGCAAGATGTGTGTTCCCAAAGGAACTTACCGATTAACAAAATCAAAAGAAGGTGAACTGTGCACAGACCTGTTGGAGAGGGAAGACGATTGTTTGGGCGACAATAATAACAGGTGATGAGACCATGATTTTTGCATGTGACCGTGAAAAAAAGCGACAAAGTGCCAAATGGAAGTCACCTAATTCTCCACGAAAGGAAAGTTCCATCAATAAAAATAAAACTTAAAACATTCTTAATAACGTTCTTTTGATATCCGAGATATTGTTCACTATTAATTTTTATCACCCGGCAAGCAGTCCGCCTACGCACACGGCACTGCCTGTACGGGTGTTTTTGGTTAGGAAACAAATAATTTTGGTAGCCCACCCACCACTCACCTGTCCTTGCCCCCAATGATTTGTTTCTTTACCTGAAGGTCTCAAAAAATTTTGAAATCAAGACAATTTAATGACATTGAGGACAATTAAGGGTCATATTACGGCAATCCTTAAGGACATTCCAGAAGGTTAGTTCTAAATTTGATTTAAAGGGTGGAGTGGGATAAAGTGCATCGGATTACAGCTTTCCAATGGGAGTATTTTGAAGGTGGCCACAGTGGTATTCAGCAATAAGGTATGTAGCGTATTTTCGAATATGATTTCGCGAACTTAATTGTTAGACCTCGTATATAGGTTATGTTATTCACGTGTATTTACATTATCCTCAATTGATGTAAAACGTAAGTATACTGGTAGATACTATACACTGGAATATTCTGTAGCAATGTTTTTAATTTAAATGAATGCACAGTTCATTAATGAGTAAGCGTTACATTAGTAGAAAAACTAGATATATTTTCTTATTGAGAAATTCGAGTTCATTTGCAGCCACTTTTTAACGTAAACAATATTTCGAGTAGAGTCGATTTGATGTTAAGCAAACAGCCGATTGTAACTGAGTGAAACAGCTAATTAAAGTTTCATGGAAAAAAATGTTTGTTTGGAAACCCGCATGTGTTAATATTTTGTACCGTATTTGTGGATCTATATTATGTTCGTGCTTGTATAAATTATTTGTACTTTATGTGTTATATTTTTGTTTGTAAAACAATATTTGTCATATCGAAGAAATAAACAGTAGGTTATAGATGGTTAAATGTAAGAAAAATGTTTCGTCAAAACAATACAGTCAATTGAAAATTCAACAGTTAAGAAGATTTCTTTCAATAAAGTACGGACCACATACAGACCAATGTGAAATGTGGTCAAGAATCAAGATGCTGAACGTTATTACCCATATTTCTGTTGGCTTCAATATGGCGGATTATGGCATTGTGTCCGGCTACTTGATTTTTTTCATTTAAGTATTCCAAATTGTTTGAATGACAGGTCATATTTGAACAAACAGCTATAGAAATATCACATGTGCCATTTCCTTTGGTCTGGTAAAATTTGCATGGTTAGCCAAAATTAATCACGTACATCGTTTGGTTTTGAATGAAAGTTGTATTTTTTAGACGAAACAAATTTATATTAAATTGGTAATTTATAAAATAACTCATTCAAAGGGTGTTTGAACTTCAGACATTATATGAGCTTAGAGTAAAGAAAGACAAAATTTCAACAAATGTTACCACAACAACTAACATATTCTAAAGTGCGGATGGAAACTGAGGTTCTCAAGTAGACACAGTGTAAGAGACGACATCTAATGTGTGTATTCTTTCCGGCTTTTCATTAAGAGAATCAAAGAAATCACATGAGATTAATGTAAAATTTTGCTAGTTAGGTTTTTGGCTATATAAAAAAAAATACTTCTTTTACGTATTAAGGCAAAGAAGTGAACAATGTGGTTATAAATTAATATACAGGTACAGACAAATAAGAATGTTTTCAAACTAAAAATAAATTAACATAAATTTTAAAGTAGGAGATGGTAAGTTTTATTTTCTGTAATTGTTACGTAATATTATTTTACCTAACTAGTTTTGAAAATCGTTTTATTACCTTCGTCATTATTGGTTTTCATTTAATTTGCCTCACAAATTTAAGGGATTCAAGCAGCGGAGATGAGGAGGTAAAGTTTATGAGTACTCTGGGCTGTACCATTCTCGATAGAAAGAAGAATGTGTATATAAGGACGGAAGTGGGGATGACCCATTGTTGTAACAGCTAAGGAGAAAGAAAAGAATGGGGTGTGAACATCTGAGAAGAATGGCGGGTGACAGGATCCAGTGCTAGTAATTCGGTATAGACCTGTGGGTAAGAAAGATGTAGGACGGCCGAAAGCAAAGTGGGTCTTGGATCAGGTTCAGGATGAGCGTAATCCTTGATGATACAAAAGTTTTTGTTTTATTTTTATGTAAGTATATCACCTCTTCTATGTACGGAACAGAACCGCCTTATCTCAATAACTTCAGATTAAATAATTTATGTATCATTTTTTTAAAAAATGATAATAGTCACTAACACAAAATTGTCTACAGTTACTTAAACATATAATTTGTAAATGCTGTAACAAAATAAACTTGATTAGATGAACAAATTTATTTTTACAATCTTTTAAATTTTAGTTTAAATAATTTGCCAGTTTGTTTACTTAAAAACGTTTATTACACAAACTTAAATGAATGTTTATAAATAATTTTGGTACCAGAAGTATAAAATTGTATCAATAACAAACAACTAAATTATTAGGATTACATGATAAAGAGTTGTTGACAAAAAAGGAACAAAAACTTAAAAAAATTTTAAATTTCAATGAAGCAATCGTAAATTAAGTAAAGGCTGATAGTGACATGTACTTATTAGTTTGGAGTTACTTTATTATTAAAAAATTTGTAATCCATACAATTGATCAGGTTTATCAACTCATAGTAAAAGATTTGTACTAAATAGAAAAAGTAAAAAAAACCTAACGTTTTTATTTTAATAAAATGTAACGTAAAATTTAGGTGACAAACTCAATTTCTCAGTTAACACGTGCTAATGAGTTATGAATTACCGTTTGTTTATGAAAATATAATAAATAAATTTATTTTTAAGCAGAATTAAATAAAGAACTAGTAACAAGTAAAAAATGTACAGATATTGCACAAATGCAGTGCACAGAGAAGGGCAATGAAAATGCTTCAATAAATCTAAAAAATATATATATTTATGTTCATATATATCAATGAGTTCACTCTTCATTTACCAATGCACAGATTATAAGTTAAATGTAGTCGCATTCATAAGCGAAGTTTTATATGTGTACTACGTTATTGACAACAAAGAAGTAGTTTCTATGGAAACTCACCGGTTCCCATTTTCGATAACGCACCAGCGATCACGCGCAAATGTGCGACACGTACTTATAAACATTTTCAATGTTAAAATTTGATATTTCCATTTTTACTGGTTCTGCTTTCCATAGGTAACAGCGAGTTTGTAGTAAATTTATATAAATGCGTCAGTCTCTGATGCGAATTCCCTGAGACGTGCGAATACAAATCCAACACTAGTAATATGTGGAGGAGCATGCTTTTCTGTGTCATATGTCTTTCTTAGTAAGAATGCCGAGTAATGTAGTGTTTCACACGCAAAAACACAACAAATTTGTCAGAAAAATTATTGTTGTTTTTCCACAATATGACGGTGACTGTTGCGACATCATTGTGACAATTAACATATGCTTCTAACTTTCATACATGAAATTTATTTCTGTTGTAAATTTTTAAACTTAAATATAAAATTATAAATAACCTGATTGGAGTAAATAATTCCTCCAAGCGAATCACACCATCTGTAAATATTCGATTGCAGACATTTGAGTTTCAAACGTATTTCATTAAGATCCATACCAAGTGAAACTTAATTGCATTAAATGTGTTTAATTGTTGACAGATCGATCAAAAGTCAGCTACCATTTACTCCAAAGCATCACAGGTCTTACCAAAAATTGATTGCTGTTGTTTATGTTTAGTTTAGTAGAAGAGTGTGAATAGGTGTGTCTCGGTTGTAATCCACATGATCGCAAAAAGGTGAGGTACACATCAAAACAGAATCAAGGTCGTTTACATTTTTATGAAGTATTAAACTCGAAACATTTTACCCACATGTAAAAATAAATAAACCGTGGATCAAACTCAGCTTGTTATGTTTAAACTCATCGAAAACAAAATAAATAAATTGTATTAATTATATTGCGGTTATAGGCAGAAAATACTTTGATTGTTTTATGTAATTTACTGTTAGAGATGAAGCATGACTCGCGGCTGTATACTTTGTATAGCGACCACCGTACCGCTTTCTAAACTGGTATATTGGAGACCATGTGAAAACCCCCCTCAAATGGTCACTTCAGACGAAATTTTTCATCGTCTTGTGATTGTAGAGTGGTTTCCTAACTGTGAATGTGATACAAATTGTATATCAAGTTATGTAGGTTTATGGTATTCATTAAAATTATTCTTACTTTAAATTGTAACTATACTTGTGATAATACAAGACTTTACTTTTATCTGTCTTTTATGTATCATTTATGCTTTATACGATAGGGTGACAACTATTCATAATAGTACTAGGTCGCTCCAGTTTTACTTAAAATAAAAGAATAGTGGACTGTATGAGTAAATGTTTATTCCTTATTTGAATGTACACCGATTTTACATCGCACATGTAAATGTATGTTGATTTAAATACATCACCGAACCTAGAATAACAAATTTGTAGATCTTAACGAATATCTTGAATAATGTAGAATTGCGCTGGACCAAATTGAGATGTGTGACGCCCGAAAGCCCTTACATTACTGAAACGAAAAATAGTGGGGCGAATGAACGTAACGCGCGTTGACCTATCAGAACTAAGCAACATACAGTCACATGTTACACGCGCGTACAATTAATTTTACAATACAATCATAACAGATGTCATAAATTTTCATATCCCCCCCCACCTAAAATTGCTTGCTCCATCAGCTCCTGTATGGAATGTGTAAAAAGTCAGGCAACTATAAATGTGGAAAAATAACTTTCTATATTCTAACGAATTTTCTGTCCCTTATCAAAAATCTAAAAATGTTTCATAGCACCGTTAAAACGACTTTAATCTAAACTAGTTGTTGGTGACTTGAACCAATCGTAAATTTAGTGGATTAGAAGACACACCTTTACGTAGTTTGTAAATTATTAATATAAGTATAACAAGTGGCAACAAGGGGTCTATTTGTTAAATTATAACTGCAAAAGTATAACTCCTAACAGTATACTTTACCGACAGAGTTTATAGCTGATTGTAATATACTTTTTTTATAAATGTATGGTCTTAAATGTTATTTTTATATCATGCAAGTTAATAATTTACTCTTGTACAAATTACAATGGGTGGAATACAAATGTGTTGACATTGAATGATATTACTTACGAGTTGGAAACCTACACCGACATTGAATAATTCAAATGAATAATCTGACCATTATTTTCTGATTTTCTCATTTAGATATCCAAGAAACAATTTTTTAACTAAATGGAATTTCAATCCTTGTTACAACCTTGACATATTCTGCTGTGTAATAGGTCATAATATTTTTTATTTAAGGATTTGTATACAACTTATACAAATTTATTATAGAGAGGAAGTGTAACGCCCAGTATATTTTCACTATCTACGCTATTGATAATTTATATATATATATATATATATATATATATTCAAACTCTTTTTGCTACAGTCCGTTTCTTGATTTATATAATATATTTATTATTTATATTGAAATTACCTCGATATTTTATATTCCTAACTAGGAACATGTTCCGAGAGCTATTGTGCTCTCATCCTCAGCCTTCGCGATTCTGTTGATGAGAGCACAATAACTCTCGAAACATGTTCCTAGTTAGGAAAATAAAATATCCTGAGGTAATTTCAGTATAAAGAATAAATATAATATATATATATATATATTGTAACATAATTTTATTACAAATATTAAATAATAATATTAGTAGATAGATTTTATAATTATTATGTTGATTTTATAATAACTGAAATCCCACTAGTGATCTCGCCAATTTGTAATAAAACGTGCAAATAGAAGATGATGATGCCCCACTGTTGTGAGCGCCAATTTGTAATATAATTTCAAATTTAAAATACTAAATAAAGATATAAATATAGAAATTGTGATGCTAATAAATGTTGTCTGAATCTCGGTGTTGAACTCGCCGATGATACAGCTCCACTTTGGATTCACCAATTGGTAATTATTCCCAATTACAAAGAATAAATTAAGTATAAATAATGTATTATAATAAAGTGTGATTTGTTGATAATAAAAAATTTTTGTAAGTTATGAAATTTTACTTCTATTTTTTTTTAAATTAATTAATTCAATTAATTAATAAATAATTAATTAATTGTATGTGTTTTATATACTTCCAATTAAATAGGTATGAATTTGTGGTTCGAAACTATTTGTTTCTATTAATAATTTAATTGTGTAGTTAGATCTATGGATTCTCTCTGCTGACTTCGCTCTTCTTCTTCCTCACAAATATTTATTTTATCACTGTAAATTATTTTTTTAGAAGAAAGATTAGCACTATAACATTCACTATACAAATAAATACAAACTCTTATAACTGAATAATTATGTTCATTTATTGACATTTAAAATTATGCGCCATTCTGGCTGCGCGTGAACCAGGCATTGGCGAATATTTGCTCAAGTCGGTAGCGAACAAGATTGACAAAATATATTTTTACAAGATTAATTAATTAGGAAATCTTTTAGCGAGTCGAAATGGTCAGAGAAGGCAAGGAACAAGATACAATTCTTACAGCTATTTTTAAAATAAATCATTATGGCTGAAAAAACAATATTATTATGTAAATTGTCAATTATTAAAAGTAACATCGAACCATTCGTCGAAATGACGTCACTGGCTTCAAGCAGGCTGTGTCCTGGACTCGTTCGGAAATTAAGTATGGCCGCCGTAACCTCGATTTTCTCTGCTATGCACTGCTGATGCTGGTTGAGCTTCTCCCACAGAAATAAATGAGTATTCCCTTCTCTGCAAAGTTGTAGTTGTCCTGGAATATAGTGTAGAGTGTTCTCCCTTCTCCTGCGATGTTGTTTCGTGATGGTTTACTGGTGAAGTGTCCGGTGTTCAAATGTGTTGTATTCGTGTTCTGCTAATACGGTTTAAAATATTCTCAAAATGGCCGTTGATTTCTTGTGCTCGTGTTAGATAGTGTTATTGCTGTTGTTCTGAATTAGTTAGGTGTTAATTATTATCTGTTATTGTTATTTTTATTTAGTTAACCTCTGTTACACTTTTCGAGGCTACACTCATGGTTTTGCACAAAATTATACTTTTTCGGTCTTCTGTTAGTAATTTCTCAACTGGTCATATTAACGATAACAATAGACTAAACTCTGAAAGTCGTCGTTTTGGGGTAATTTATGAAATGTCTTTTTCCTCTTTCCATTGTTTATTTATAAACGTACATGTCTCAAATTTGGTTCATCCTCTAAATATACATAACAAGTTTTCCTATTTATTGCTGTAGTTCAATTATTTCTTAATTTTACTAAAATCTAGCTATTCAGCAATATTCTTAAATTAATTTTACATAATTGTATATATAGCTGGGTCTGTTTTAAGTTTATTTAAGCCTAAAATTTACAATTTTTGATAATTATTGTAGGCCTCATATTTTGTACAAATTTAGTGTTTAAATGGTTTACAAGTGTTTTTCTGATAATATTTCCATGGAATAATATTAATCACTCCGTGATTATTTTTTGTTGTTCATAATTTTGTTGTTATAACACTTCAATATTGATTAATTTACTTTTTAGTCTGAGTTGATTACCATTATAGGCCTAGTATTATTTATTTCCAAAAAAAGTTAATTTTCTTTCCTTTGCAATTCCATTCGTTATTATTTGTATCTGTAGTAATTACATTTTCATATTTCTGTGTTGTATGGACTGAATTCTATTCCCTATATTATGTAGTTTGATTCTCTGATAGATAGTTTTGGTTTGCATTACTGGTCTGTTTTTCTAGAGTGGTGTATTAGCTAATCTGCTTTGTACCTTTCATATGGTTTATAGTTTTAAATAAAATTATAACATTCCTATTTCCTACTTGCCTCTCTGCCTTACAAATTTGAAAATTAGTTAACATGATTTTAAATACAACAAAACATCTTATTATCTACTATTTTTCATATATCACCTAATTTTAACAAAAACATCTTATATCTATTATTTTTGACTGTATCATTCAATGATAACAAACTATCTTATGCCTATTATTTTTTTTATATCATTTAACTATAATAGAAACATCTTATTACTAACAATACCTTCAGTCATTAACTGTCCTTTGTTGTTATGTTCTTTTTGTAACAAATTTAATTATACTAAAACATCTTATTACTAATAATACTTTCAGTCATTAACTGTCTTTTGTATTTGTTTTTTCTGGTAACAACTTAACTGTAATAACAACATCTTATATCTATTAATTTTTATTATACATAATCCTTAAAACATTTTTATTACTAATACTATTCTCAGTCATTAGACTGTCTTTTATTCTTATGTTTTTTATATTGTATCTCTCTACACGAATGGTAGTCCTTTTAAATAATTTTTATTTCCTACACTATTTTTTATTATAGTGTTTCACTTGTTATTCTCTACACTCACTGTAGTCTCTAACTTTTATTGTATTTATTATGGTATTTCACCTTATATTTCTTACACTAATGGTAGTCTTTCGTTTTTACACTATGGTAGTTTTTGGTTTGTTTCTACACTATTGGTAGTCTTTTGTTTTTACACTATGGTAGTTTTTGGTTTGTTTCTACACTATTGGTAGTCTTTTGGTTATTACATATAATACTTATATCTAGTTTACAACTCGGTTTTCATTGGATTGTATCTTGTAACTTGAGTTACGGGGTCTAAATATGTTGGTTTTAAATTTAGTTCAAAGGTATGTATTCCTTTATTAACATTTTTGGAATAGCTCTTCTTATTTCTAGACTGTTTTTAGGAATCTTGACATATTTGGCCTTTCTTCATTATTATATTAGTAAATTTCTTGTCTTGTGGTTTCTCTGCTTCTTGACCTTATAAATTTCCCTTATTAATATTGTTTTCACCCTTTTATCTCCTTTGTCTTTTCTTTCCTTTTTAGTGCTTCCCCAATCTACTGGGTATACTGCTGGTTTATTGGGTTTTTACATAGTAAGTTATTTTGACCAATTGTTTTCTTTGTTATTGTTTATTCTTATTAACATTTTATTGACTTAATGTACAGTTCCTTTAGTTTAATCTTTAACCAATTCATTCTTCTCACTCACTATGGACCTTTTCTTCTTTATTTATGTTGCATTAAGTTAAAATTTTAATGTGATAATTTTGTTATGCTACAATATATATATATATATATATATATATATATATATATATATATAATTGTATAACTAATAATGACTTTAAAAATAAGATATTAAGTGATGTGTAGACCGGTAGTAGACCTACTATTTTCAAAAAATAAAACACAATCTGATAAAAATTAAATCATAAAATAATAAGAATACCTGCCGTACATGGCAGTAAGGCGCTTACCTGGCTAAAGCAAGGAAGAAGACTAAGTATTATTGTTAGGTTTTGCTCATACAAAGTTTTAAGTTTACCGTGCTACACTTTCCTGGCAACTGTACCCCGGGCTCCACAGTATTTTGCAATACCCTGTGTGCCTAAGATAAATTATTTTAGGCAAGTAAACGTTTGTCTTCTACATAACCGAGAACTTAGTAAAGATAAATGGGCCGAGCTGTGTACAGTTTCTACGAGTAACAGAATAAAAAAAAAGGAAACAACAGTGGATACAACATGGGTACAAAATGGAAGATCAACGCGTAGGAAGCCTGACGGTGGACAATCAACCGATTCGATCAAGGCCAATGAGTAGGAACTTGCAGAGATTTGTGACAGTGAACATGGGTTAGATAGTAAACGTATGACTTGGAGTGAAGACAACAGCGGGATTTGTAAGTTTTTAGCTGTTTGATATCATGTTTAAAGTTATGCACATGCTACTAGGGTTGGGTGATAGGACCCGTGTCTAAAAACAACACTTTGTTAAAAGAGCTTTCGTTTATTTCTCAACATAATCTCCACATAGCTCTTTTCTATTTTCCCCATAATGTTCTAAAGCGGTTATGCCAAACTGATAAGCCATTTTGTCGATGTTCTCAATGTACCTGTTTAAAGCATCACTGACTTTATTGTCGTAAGTAAATCTTCTCCACCGATCAATTTTTATGTTAGGGAAGAGGTAGAAGTTGATCGGAGTCAACTGGGGCGAGTGGGTGAGGAAGAAATTAAAATTTCAGTTCTTTGATTTTAACTACTACAACAATAATGACGCCACGAATTTCTAAACTAGCCACTGTTAAAACAATCCTTGAAGTGTCATTGCGATATACTGTCAAATTAATACTAAACAACACATTGATTTTAAATATCTAAATTTAGCGTACAAAGAATTAAATCATATATCATGATGAAAATATTGAGTACATTAGCGCTATATCTGTGTCAGGCCCGCAAATTTTTACCCTACCCTTGTATGATTTAAAGTGTTTTTGATTGAAGGTTTGTAGGAATTTGTGTTTCCCCCGATAATCACTCTGACCGTCCACTTTGGATATTAGAATATTTTCCACTACACACTATCAAGTTATTTATGGAGTTAGTCAGTTGAATTTGAGTCTACCTGACGGACTTTCCCTATTACATCAATAAAATAAATGCAACGTTTCGCCTACCCAAACAATGGGCAGCCCTCTTCAGGCTATTTATAAACCAACACATGTAAATAGAAATAACACAGTTTTAACGACTGCCAGACAATCGACAAAATAATGGTAACAAAGTTTACATAATATCTTACAATTACATGTATGAACTTTTGATTACAATCAAAATCAAAGGCCAAGTTTTGTGGCCTTGCTGCTATATAAGTGTTTGTGTGCATTTTAAAGATTGTTTGCCCATTAATGCGCATTGCCCACCACGGTTGTCCTGTAAAACGCACACCATACACATACACTTTTCACTCTCTCTCGACTAAATGCCTCCACCATTTTCTGCATTGGTCTGCAATGGCGTACATTTCCCACAAATCTATTTCCAAACTGGCTGAAAGGGGCTTGATTCAAAACGACCAGAGTCTTCTCAAGGTGACAAGTCTCAAATAACATTAAAAATGTCCAGTTTGTTTGTGAGTGTTGAGCATCCCTTCGTTGTAAGATTCAGTTGAATTACTTAATCTTTAGATTACGTATTTATAAATTTTGTTATTGTTATTTTGTTAGCTCTTCATAAATAGTTAAATTTTTAATTATTTATTTAAATGTATTAGCTTATAATTGGCCTTAAGACGGTTGCTGATTGGTTGGGTGGTCGAAAGTTCACATTTACGTAAATTTTTTGTGAAAACAAAAGTCCGTCAGTTATATGCAATTTTGAAGTCTACAATCCGTCACAGCCGTCTTTTAAAAAAGGGTCAGTCAGGATTGTCAATAAGGTAATGCTAGAATTGTAGAAACAGTTTGGATTTTAAATTACGTTTTAAAGAAAAATCTGGTATTTGTTATCTATAAATATTATATATTTGGCTTATTGTACGGAAATAAATTATTTTTATCGGATGGTTTAAATCAAACGATATGGCACTGTCTTCAACCAATATATAACGTTCATATATTACCGATCTACGTCTGTCTGTTTACTTGTAGCTGTATCAGTTCGTCTTGTTTGTCACGCCCAAACAGATCACACAAATAAATGGTTGACCATTTGAATATGTACGTCTGTATATATATTTGTAGCTGTATCAATTTGCCTTGTTTCACATACAAATAAAATGGTGGACGAATACTAAAATCGAAAACGTCAATTTACTATGAAGTAAATTTTATTAAATTATTTTATTGACTGTTTTCTCCTTATAGAAACTAATGTATTTCCTTAACAATTTAAGGTAACAAAACTCAATAACGAAACTAATACCATCTGCCATCTGTATTCATGAAGACTCACTGACCCGTTTTCTAGCCAAGGTGTTGATTCTGTAACGGTGTGTGTCGATCGTTAGTCATTCACGCTTCAACGTACCAAAGTCACTGTTACGATACTGCGACCCAACGACAAAGAATCAATCTTCGGCACTGTGACAAACAATTCCTTTCAACACCGTCGGCGTCAAGTGTTGATTCCAAGGAATCGTTTAAAATTATTCACCACACACTTTGCAAACATTTTTTGTTTTTAATCTTGTGGTAAATTTATTTTTCTCTTCAGTTGGCATATAGTAGGAGGATTCAAATTTAAGTTATAATATATTATTTTTTCTAAAATTAATAAAAGAATTGTAGTTTACATATAGGACTAATCATTTTTTAATAGTCTCCCTCTTTTTCAAAGCTTTGGCACCATCCATTGGTACCTTACGTACACATCTATTCTCAAACAGCTTCGACGACTTCTTCATTGAAAGATCATACTTTCCCTCTTAGAACTCTATTGAGGGTCCAAACAAATTAAAGTTACATAGAGAGAGGTATGGCCTATAGGGCGAATGTAGGCGTTGCAGTTTAGTTTTCGAATCTAGTCGTATAAGTAGCGACAGCGGATGAGGTCCCGGATTATCCAGTAGAGAAACAGGCAGAATACTGGCGTTTTACGCCTAATTTGAATAGCTGTTTGGCATAATACTCAGCGTTTGTATATACAGCGTATGACGCCTCTCACCTCCCAAAAAATATAGGCATAATTTTTTCGTGTTGAATAAGTATTTTTGTTTAAGACGAAGAATCCTGCCACTGCATCGATGCTTTTTTTTCTGAGCTAAAATGGTGTACCCATGTTTTATTAGTAGTGACTATAATGATTTCCCCGTTTTTTCACATTGTGCCAGCAGTGAATACCTGCATGCATGTCTGCTTGTGTTCGTAAGTCAGCATTCGTCGGATACAATGTGTATATATTTTCCTGTAACGGAAATTATTTATGATGCAGCTATCTGCACTCTGAACACTGATATTAAATGTAAAAGCAATATCCTACACAGGGATTTGACGATCATTTTGAAAAGTGTGTTGATCCTTTTAGCCATATCCACTGTTTTCAGTGTTTATGAACGTCGTAGTTGCTGTTCATTCCCGAGACGTTGTCGGGAATTTTTATAATCTTTACCCCCTCTTATAAACCCCTATGTCTGAAAACGTTTTTTGATTAATTTGCTGAAAGTAAATTTGCTTCACTCATATATATGCAGAAAGGACAACAATGCATGATGGTTGTTAAGCGACTTAGAAAGATTAGTAGTTGTTGCTGCTTGTCAGACAGTAATACTAAGCTTGGAATTTGTATTTCTATTTGAAGCTCAACCAAAGTATTGTTTAAATTTCAACTTTCATAGTATTAGTATTTTTGCTTTTTTATTTACCATATGAATTTTTAAGAGTTAACACTTTTTTCTAGTTAAAAGCATTTCTGTTTTTTTTCCGGTTTAATTAGATTTAGTAGACCTAGCAAATGTGTTTCTGAGACTTCAAAGATGTGTTACGTTTCTCACTTGAGTAGCTCTTTCCCTGACAAATATTGATAATCGCGTATATTAATCATCGTGTAAGGTAAATTTTCTTCTCGTTATGATGCTACAACACCCGGGACTGTAAGTCCATTTAGGCATTTGGGTCCTAGCTGTCCCAAACAAGTCCGTTTGTCATAAGCAATGTAATATTTAACTATCTTTTCATCCTCAAATATTTTTCTATGCCAGAAAAGTATGTACATATTGCTTTAAAATTATTCGCCGTTTTACCTGTTTTCGTCAACGCATTCATCTGTTTTGCGTTGAATATTCTTGAAAGAATTGTTTTCAATCTATGATGCAATTAAAAATCTTAAATTAATTCATTAAATTAAACTAATTGTTTTCAAATCTATTTTTTACATACTTCCGTTATTGGTCGTACTAAAATTCTTTTTATAGATCCAGATTTTACTGTTTTGTGTGGATATATCGATGCCTGTTTAGGCGTCTGCACTAAATCCAGTGCGGGTTATGCTTATAGTCATGACATTTTGTGTCCATCTTTAGTCAGATTCACTTTCAGATACATAAAGTGCATAAATGTTTGTCTATGCTGGTATTTATTGTCTAACACCTTTTATAATAACATTGTTATGACACAGTGGTTTGAATAGCTTAAACAGGAAAAAATAATTAACTAAACGCAAGAGAAACCATTAATTATACCTTACGTTATAGTTACAATAAATGAAATAACAATAAAATACACCTGTTAAATAGTGTTTTCAGTTTACGTTTGTCCAAATTGGGTATGTTTTTCTGCTTTTTTTTCTTAAACACTAAGCCTGGAACCTATTGGTCATGGTAGAACTCATGTTCTATTATTTGCAGAGAGAAATCAACTACACGTAAACGTTACAAATAATAAAAATCACCTAACCATATGTAGCAACAATTAATGCACGTCAATAATTAATTACAGATGTCCGCACTTAGTAATGCACAAAAAACACTTTACAGCAAATCGCTGTCAAACACAGCACTGAATCCCAATCCCAAACTAAATGTTGAGATATGTTTTAGTGTTTCGCTTTGCAGTGGGTGACTGACTGTTTCTGTGATCTCCTGATCTATTGTATGTTGGCAGTAACTGCGTAGGCTCAATTATCGTAAATTTTCCATTTTTTGTAGCACAGTCGGAAAAGATGAAGCCCATGTCCGTCGGTTCATGAGATCGAGAGAATATTCTACTACAACGTCCAGTCGGTCACAGAATATGTGCTTCCTCAATATTGCAAATCTGCTTCGCCAGTAGCCTATATCACAGGCGTTGCAATATTAAAGTATACACCCTTGCATAACTTTTAGTATACCGATTTAGAAAAATAACGATTTTATATTTTATTTGCAGTTAAAATACAATATTTGTAATTGAAATATGTCATTTGAAAACTTATTTTCATTCTTTAGGATTTCACAGAAATTAACTAATGCTAATTATTTAATAAAAGTACAGTCTTGATGCCTAAATGTATGTTAGTTTTACTATGAGCTTCCTTATGTGCTGTTATCCTTTGCATAATATTGCAGTCAGATTGAGACAGCTTGATATCATCATAATTGAAAATGTCTCGGACTTTTAAGGAAAACATCACTAATAAAGTAAGACATTGCCAGAATTATGAACATCAAAACTATATTAAGTCTTTAAGAGAAACTATATTATACGTGTGCTTTGGAGTTAAAAATGTTTATCGGATGCAGACAAGCTTAAAACAATAAAAAACGAAAAACATAAATTTGATGCATTTATAATTATTAAAATTTTGTATAAATAATTTTTATCAGTTCTTTTTAAATATTTGATTTTCCAATAAAACACCAAACGGAATGAAATCAGAGAGTTTGACCAAAACGATTGTTGAATACTTTCATAGCAAGAAAACTTTGGGGTCCTGAATCTGAAAAAAGTGGAATTGCGCTTCAGGATATCCTTGTACGTGTACCTCTTCAGACGAAACATAGAAAAGCTAGGGATTATAACAAAACAGTAAGCTGAAAATAGAAAAAACGTGGAGTGAAGAAAGAAATGAAACGCGCCGAAAATGAATGCAAGAACACCGGGCAAACGTTGAAGCTCAAGGAAAACAGTTGAATTATCCGGCCGAAACATGAACAAATTACAAACAAACAAATCTGATAATTTGTTGTTCATGTTTTAAAAGTTTAAATATTTATCTTGGGCCTGCAGTGTGAAAGTTACTAAAACTACTGTTCTATAAATAACACTATATAAATATTTCCGCTTGGAGCTGTGCCGCCAAATTTTCTGTTACTAATTCCTTTTCTTGTCTTCTACTTGTTTGTTGCTTGTTTACTAAAGGTAAATCCTATTTGAAGTATACCGTGTTAACATTTTTCTACGCTTTACTGTCATTACCAACGTTTTATGCATCCTGCATTTTCAAAAATTCTTTTCTCTACTTTGGCCCACAAATCCATGGTCCAAGGACGTACATGATCGCCTCTATTCCTCTTTCCTCTTTCCTTTCTATTCCTCTATCTACTTTGGCCTGAACAACCCAATTATAATTCCGTAGAAGAGCTTCAAGATTTGCATCTGTTTCCTTGCCAGCAGTAATTTCATTTATCTGTTTTAATTTTACACAGACAAAAGTCATTAGTTTTTGTCCATTATACTTGTCGCATACTTTGGTACCTGGTTATTACAAATTTTATCTGTATGCAGAGTTCAAATTTGGATTAATATGTGAAATGAAAAATATAAGCTCATCTTTGTTTTTTCTTAAATTAATGATGTTTCCACAAATTAGTTAAATGTATTATTGATAATGCCTATTTCTAAACTTGTTAGTTACTACTTTCCTCATTTGTAATGCAGTAAACTGGTTTTGTGTATGACGATGTGAGAGAAAATATCTACATATTACAAATTAATATTTGTAATGTGCGTTTTGGACTTACTGCAGGTACTAGTGTTTGCATTGAACAGGAATCCTGTCGAGTTTGCACTCAGCGATGGAGACAAACCTTAACGGTTTTGATGTGTACTGAGATTATTGCTGACTGTATTGTGCTGAGTCAAAAGATTCAGCGCTAAGTTCAGTCATTTTATTGGCAGTTTTGACGGTAAGGACAGTACAAAAATTAAAGTAATAATGAGTGCTGCTCTCTACCCGCGGATAGGAGAGGCTACCGTTTTCGATTTTACACTGTTTGATCGGTGTTGCCATCTGCTGAGTTTTTGCAGCAGTTTTAAACGGCAGTGCTGCGTCCTGGTGAGATTTTCCTTACAAACGAACAACGAACGGAAAATTCTGTTAAGGCCTTGTCTCAACATGGAAGCCTAACTCATGGCCTCGTGGAAAATTCCTTCGGTGGAGAGAAGTGTGAATTACAGCATCTACTTCTTATAACTATGAGATAAGTTTCTTAAACGACTGCGGGTTCGCCGAATAGAGACAAGTCCTGCTACATGACTGAAAGGATGACATCCTAAAAGCTCCACACTCGACACCGAAGAGAATAAGACCACAACAACATGCCAGTCATAAGATCGCCACGTTACAAATAAGAGATCATCCTTCTGGGCATATAAGCAGGTGAAAAATAACCATTTATAATTCACACGTAGAATCAACATGGCACCAGTTATACATAATCATCAGTTTTTACCGTTCAAGTATACATTCATTTGGATCCCCAATTGATGGGACAGTTTAGTGTGAACACTAAGAATTAATTGTAAAATTTCAATATATGTATAGTAAATTGTCAGTTCAGAGACTGACATGTCTACAACACAGCATCCAACTTAGATTTCCACTCATTTCCTTATAGGGCTTTCGCTACAGATTTAAAGTCAGTTTTGTTATTAGTAATTTTCTCAAGTTTAATTTACTATGCATAAAAACATATATTTTCTCTTATTTTTAAAATCAGGTTATGTCATTTGTATAAAAGATTACTGGGGAGGTAGGCGTTTTTTTTTTAATTAGTTTCAACCAAGCTGTGCATGTCGAAACACTTTTCAACTTGTTTGTCGAAACAAGGTTGTTGAGACAAATTTGTTGAGACTGGTCATAAGTTGAAAGAACATGTCCGTCTCTGACACACAAATGTATTTTTTTTATATAAGGTGCTAATATTGTGCAATTTTCTCTTTTCATTAATTGGCCCTATTTTAGTCTATATAAATTCTTTATATTAATCATGGTAACTGGGGGGCGTTAATTATTTTAAAAAATTTTTATTTCTCACCTTAATTAAGTATTTTAGCACTTAGCCACTTAGGCACTTCTTTTGAATTTTTATTAGGTCCTGGGGACATTTGTATGCAATACATTATGATACACATGACGTGCAATTAACCCACACCATGGGGGTACATTTATAGAAATAAATCTTTAATCCTAATTGGGATTCCTATAAAGAAGAAGTTTAGAATTTATATACACCAGAAGGGTAATATAAAAAAGGGCGTGGCAAGAGACCTTTATGTATTTGTATACTATTGTATAATGTAATTTGTCTTGTGGAACATGTTATGTCTGTATATTTCTGTGTACATTTTGGGGGATATATATATATAAATATTATGCATTACTGTACTTTTGGTGGGATATAGGGATTTATTATTAGAATTTATATACACCAGTAGACGAGTATTCTATCTCAATAATCGTGGCTGATCATTTCTTTAAGGAAATTAATTATTTTATTTAAGAAGTATAGGAAGTGTCACCTTTAAAGTTCATTTAATTGGTAGAGTAATTATTTTAATTATTAATAGTAACTGGGAATGAAATCATTTACCTTCATCAATTTATATACTGCATTTTAAAAGGAACACATGATATAAATTTTATATTTTAATAAATAGTTTAATGGGAGTTTTATTTTGAGGTTAATGATTATTTTAAATTTTCAATTCATTGATGGTGACATAGCTATTATTTTCGTGGATTCAGTTGATATTTTTCAGGTGGCCTTGTTGAGAGGGTATACTTCTTTATTTAACCATTTAAAAGGGGAATTATAAATCACTGTTGTTTTTTGTTATATGTTTATTATGAGATAGAATAATAAAATGGGACTGTTAATTATTTAATTCTTGAGTTTTCATTGCAAGTCCCGTCTTACTGGATCCAGCGCAATTTTTAGCTTCTCTAGGCCTTAGCCTAGTTTTAATTAACTTGTAACCCCTCTTTACAAAAGGAAATATTCTTTTTGTTTTAACTACTCAAAATGAAGTAGGGGTTTCAGTATACGTGCAGTTAAGTACATACCTGATAAAGTACACTTAACGCTGGTTGAAATTAATATCAAGGGCTGCTGTGACCTAATATGGAACTGCGTAAAACGTGATGGATGCTTTTTTTAGAGAGAGAACATTCAATACTACATTATATCTGTGACCGGAATTTGTGGGATTAGTTAACACTGTTTCAAAGTGTATTTGTTCTGATTAGAGCAAAGAACGAGATTTTGTTTTAGTATTGTCATAACACTGATAAAAATTTTTAGAATTACTAACCGTTTCATAGTTAACAGTAACAAAAAATCTGTTCTTATACTATTATTACGAAATTAATTTTAAATGCTGTGTGTGTGTGTGTGTGTGTTTGTGTATTGTAACGAAACAGAAAACAGTATGACTAATTATAATTAATAAACTGTGAAAACTCATTCAGGAATAGAAACAAGCATTATGATCACCAGCTAATAAACCGAAAACCCCAAAATTAAAGATAATGAATGGTCAAAATTAACTCAATAACACCAATCATTGACATGACTATGACTAACCAATAATAACCAGACATTACCTAGTTAGATAGGACAGTAAATCAGTAAAAAAGTAAAGCTGTAAACGAGCATCAAGTAAAGAAACAATAACCAAAATAATAAAGAGTACAGCCACTTCGTAACATAAAATGTGTATTACCTATATAACTAAATAGGCCAATAAAAATCTTTCTTTTAGTAAAGTAAGGTAACAAAAAGGCACAAAACCCTATAGTGACAAAAGTGAGAACAAACATATAAAAGTGGCATAATAATAATCACACAGACTATAGTTAAAAAGTGGGGTGTTATTTAGTATTAATAACTTTTGTTCAATCAAACAGAATTTGACACTAGTGATTTAGAAAATAACACACAGACAATTGTTTAGCAGTGTGTAACCAGTTAAATGTAGGAAATTATAATTATTAAGATAAGGAGTATAGTTAAGAATATTGTGTTATATTAAAAAAAGTTCTTGTTACTAGCAGTTCAAGTTTAATTAATATTTTATCAAAGGGTCATAGTCAACTGTCATCCATTATTCTAAATTGTTTAGTAAGATAAATGTTAAATCCACAAGATACTAGTTTTTGCATGACCAAACCAAGCCATGTGTGGTATCAAATGATTTATAATTTTATTTGCAATAACCGCATATAAATTGTATTAAATATTATTATGTTATGATAAAAAGGTAATTTGAAGGCAAAATATAAAATGTAATGTATTTTAATGATCATGGTAATGTAACACTTGAACTTTGCATAATGGGCCAATAAGAATCCAAGAAATTTTGGTCAGCTTGTGTGAAAAAAAGAAGAAATTGGGACACTTGATTGTTAACCACGATAGAATACGGTTGAGGAGTGCTGATAAAAAAATTATGTAAAAAATGTTCAAGAAAGGAACCAAACTCTGAGGGATGAATTACCAAAAAAAAAGAAAAATCATGAAGTCATTACAAAAAGTCATCTAACCCAACATGAAAGGCTACCAGTGAAGTTAACGGAAATATAAGGACATGAGCAAGAAGGAAGCCTAAATTAAAATTAACTAAAGAACTATGTATTTTACAAAATTTTACCAACTAATTCTTGTAATCCAAATACGAATAATCACCAGCAGCACCAACTCACACCACATTAGTAACTGATAGAACATTTTATAAAAGAAAAAGAACAGAATATAAGAAATAGTGAACAGGAAGTGACAATATTTTAATAATATAAATTGGGAACTAATTTACCCTAACTACAGCTGGTCACTCATCGGACATGATAATGACGTCACTAACCAACCAGCATGCCTTGCGCACATAACGAAACGAAATATTACAGGCCATACTGTTCAAACATTAATAGCTTTTTATAATATTGTGTTAGATAATAAGAATTAATCTATTTCCATTGTAATGTACTCTTTATTTGGTTTTTGTTAATTAATTGAACCTTGCGTAGCAGCCAAAAGAACTTCCTTTTTATATACATCATTCATTTGAAAAATGACCTTATGATAAGAATCGATTATTGCTAACGTTAATATCGAAATAACAATTTTTTACTAAAACTGAATAAAAATTTTAAAGATTAAACATTATTATTACCAATATCATTTCCATGTTTTTTAGGTCTCGAAGGTAAAGTATAAATAAGATTCGCTCTATACGCACAAAGATCAAGAAGACGTCTGCGAGTTGTAAAAATAACAAAAATTACGAAACCGAAATTAACCTCAACGAATACGTTTGAGATGGAAATCGGACGTATTCATTAAGAAATTGTTTTGGGACGATACAACCGTTATAGTCAAACATTTGAAGCATACGAACTGAAGAATTCTCTTCAGTTAATTCTAGAATTAATCGGTAAAGAAGATTCATCCATAAAATAAAATTATAATTAAATAGAATTAACATATATAAGAGGGATAAACATGCAACCATTAGTATCAACTGACAAAAACAGATGCACATAGAGCAAAGGTATTTATTAAACAACCCAGTGTTTATTACATATTAACACTCTTAATACGAAGGTACACATTTCGTAATATATATTGTAATATAAATTACAAATTCAAAATAGTAAAAATAAAAAGATATTGATGATATATTGATATGTTGTGTATGTGTTGATTCGCCCTGACTGTAAGCCCCACTGTTTAGGCTAGTCAATTTGGAATATAATTTCAAATATAATAACAATAAATAAAATATAAAGATATAGATAATCAGAATTGTGTATGTTGTCTGGATCTCGGTATTGAACTCGCCGATGATACAGCTCCACTTTGGATTCACCAAATACAAAGAATAGATTTAATATAAATATGTTATAACTAGGTGTGATTGATTGATAAATAACAAATAAATCAAACTTTATAAATTGTGAAAATATTTTTTCTTTTTCTTGTATTGAGTTTTGATTTAGTTATTTAATTTAATTAATTAATAATTAATTAATTAATTGAGTGTGTAATTTCCTTATATATCTATTCTCTTACTGTAAATTATTTTTTTTTGTTTTAAAAAATAATAGTAACATTAATTATAGAAATAAAAACAATTCTGGTAACTGAGTAATGATTTGCGTTTATTAACATTCAAAATTATGCGCCAGTCAAACTGCGCATGTCCCAGGCATTGGCTAATATTTTCTCCAGTCGGTAGCGAAAAAATCAACAAATATATTTTTTACAAGGTTAAATTTGTGGTTCTTTTAACGAGTCGAAATGGTCAGAGGGCAAGGAACAAGATACATTCTTAACAGGTATTCTTAAACTAAATGGTAATAGCTGAAATAGAACAAAATTATTATTGCAATTGTCAATTAGAAAAAATGAATTTCGAACCAAGTCGAAGAAATGACGTCACTCCTTTCAAGCTGGCATTGCATTCGTGCTGGTGAGTAAATCTAGTATGGCCGACGTCTCCTCGATTTTAACTGCGATGCTGTTGGAATTGGCTGAGCTTCTCCCGCAGAAATAAAATGATATTCCCCTTTCTGCGAAGTGGTGTTGGTCCAGGAATATAGTGTAGAGTGTCCTCTCGTCTTCTGCGATGTCGTTTTCGTGATGGGTTTCTTGTGAAGTGTCCGGTGTTCAAATATGTGTATTGGTGTTCTGTGAATCTTGTCCCAAAATTGTTCAAAATGGCTGTTGATTTCTTGTGTTGAGTTTTATGGTGTTATTACTGTGTTTTGGAAATATGCGAAATGTTAGAAATTGATAGTTAAGGTTATTTTCACTTTTTAGATCATCTCCGTTACACGCCGCATAATCACACTTGGTTTTATACAAATTATTCTGTTTTCAGTACTCTGCTAACACATTTCCAACTATTCGGTTTCACGATTAACAATAGACTAATAGACGCAACGTCGTCGTTTTAGGGTAATTTGTGCTATGTCTTTTTCCTCTTTATATTGTTTAACTATAAAAATATCTGTCTAAGACTTGGTTCACCATCTAAATATACATAATAAGTTTTCTTATTTTTTACTGTATTTCAAATATTTCTTAATTTTACATAAATCTAACTACTCAGTAATATTGATTAGTTAATTTTACATCTTTTGATATATAGCTGGGTTTGTTTCAAGCTCATTTAAGCCCAAAAATTACAATTTTATATAATGATTGTATGCCTCATATTTTGTACAAATTCGGTGTTTTAATGGTTTTTATTTGTTTTTTCTTATAATATTTCCATGGAATATACTTAATAACTCCGTGACTACTTTGTTGTTACTAATTTGGTTGTTAAAACATTTCAATATTGATTAATTTACTGTTTAGTCTGATTTGATTACTATTATAGGCCTATTATTATCTGTTTCCAAAAGAAGTTAATTTCCTTTCCTTTGTCATTCTATTTGCTATTAACTGTATCTGTATTAATTATATTTTCAATTTCTGTAGTGTATGTATTGAATTCTATTCCTATTACATAGATTGATTCTCTGATAGATAATTTTTTGGTTTATATGCCAGTCTGTGTTTACTAAAATGGTGTCTTAGCTGGTCTGTTTGTACATTATATATGGTTTACTGTTTTGAATAAAATTATTACATTTTTATGTCCTACTTGCCTCTCTGCCTTACACAATGGAAAATTAAATGACATGATCTTAAAATACAATGAAATATCTTGTATCTACTAAACTTTCTTTATAATAATAACATCATTGAACCATAACATAAACATCTTATGCTAATATTCTATATACTTAGAATTATGATGGGAACATATTATTATCAGTCTTTGGCTGTCCTTTGTTTTTATGTTTCATTTTATCACAACCTTATTCTATTAAAATATCTTATTCTTAGTAACAATTTCAGTTATTCACTGTCTCTTTTTATTTACTATATCTATTTTGCTAAAATATTAACATAAAAACACCTTAGAACTACTGACACTTTCAGTGATTAACTGTCTCTTGTGTTACCTATACCTAAATTGTTCATACAATAAAATAAAAACATCTTATAACTACTGACACTTGCAGTTATTGACTGTCTTTCGTGTTCCCTATACTTAATTTGTTCATACAATAAAATAAAAACATCTTATACCTATCATATTGTTATTATGCCTAAACACTAAAACACTTTTATTATCTAACTTACACTCAGTCATTAGACTGTCTCTTTAGTTTTTATCCAGTATTTCCTACCTTAATGGTAGTCTGTTTTAATATATTTTTTATATCACACTTTATTATAAGGTGTCCTTTATTTTGGCTACACTAATAGTAGT
Organism: Magicicada septendecula; assembly: GCA_034769895.1. Lineage (NCBI taxonomy): Eukaryota > Metazoa > Arthropoda > Insecta > Hemiptera > Cicadidae > Magicicada > Magicicada septendecula. The sequence goes on from CM068375.1 coordinate 322,644,795, forward strand.
CTGTTTTAATAGTTTTTTGACATATTATTCTTACAACTAGTATACAATTTGGTTTTCTGCGATTTTATCTTGTAACTTGTTCTGGGTCTACATATATCAGTTTTAATTTTGTTTCATGGTATGTATTACATGATTATCATTTTTTGGAATATCTCTTCCTGGTTCTGGTCTCTTTGTGGGAATCTTGATATATTTTGTCCCTTTTTCAAATATCACATTAGTAGTTTCTGGTCTTGTGGTTTCTCTGCATCTTGACCTTATTATTATTCCCTTATTAATATGGCTTCATCCTTTTATTTCCTTTTTTATGGTCCTTCCCTTTTTACTGCTTCCCCAATCTACTGGGTATACTGCTGGTTTAACTGGTTTTTACATAGTAAGTTATTTTAATCAATGGTTTTCTTTGTTATTTTTCATTTTTATTAACATTTTATTGACTTAATATACAGTTTCTAGTGTAATCCTTAAAACAATTTATTCTTCTCACTCACTATGAAACTTTTTCCTTTATTTCTGTTGCATTAAGTCAAATGTTTAGCGTGATAATTTTGTTATGTTACATATGCTCTCCTGTAAAAGTGATTAGTTCAGATCATACTCTTAGTATGGATGAATAATTACTACTAATTCTTTTGTATTTACATTTTCTTCGTGATTACATGTTTTCACTTTATATACCTTCTTTTTCCACCGTTGCTTCCTCTCAGATGATGTGTATCTCCTTCATTAGTTTTTTCTTCATTAAAAGTGATCTTCAATCTTGTGTATAACATTATCATTTTATATTCTTTCTTATTTGGTGCTTCCTCACCAGTATGTTTACTCCCTAACATTCCCTAACAAATTAATTGGAACAGTTCAGAGTGGCACTTTTGGCTTCGATCCCTGCTGTCCAACACTTCAATTAATTGAGTCCAGAGGCATTATCATCTCTGCTCAAAATATAAGACTGATGGCAGTTTCTACATCCAGTCATAAAAATAAATAAACAGTAAAAGTAGTCATTTTTGACTAAAATCAACATCTTTAGATTCTTCACTTCATAATACTTATATTAATTAATACTCTTATACACTTGACTCTTCATCTCTCTTAAAGCTTATTACATATTAGGTAGTTTAGGTATGTGGTATAATATACATTTCATCATGTTTACATAGTAATTAGTATTTATATTTATTCTTTCTACCATCTGGTATCCAATGAGTTATTTTTATTGCTCATGGTATAACATGAATTAATTCTTTATCACTTTCACTATAACAGTGGTTATTTCAACAACATTATCATTATTAGTATCAGGGTTTTTTGGTTTCTAGTCTCACTATTTGGTCTTTACTGAGTTGGTCCTTCTTCATTGTTCCATTTTTATTAAATTATTTTCTTTGTGAGTTTGGTTAAGTTGTTTCGATTAAGTCATATGATATTCTGGTTTCCTTTCTCCTTTAGAATTTTGTATCTCTTTCTTACAAAATCTTTTTTCATATTTCAGAGTTATTTCTCATCATTTGTATGAGTAATGATATGAGCTTAATATTTTTTAATTTTATATATTTTATTTCAACTACATTCTTTCTTATTCATAGTTGTTTTTCAAATATTTTGGTGTAAGTTGTACTTATTATTGTTTCGAATTTTGAAAATCTTTATTCATCAAAATTCTTTTCTCATTCATAATAGTCTTTGAATGTTTGGTGTAAGTGGTACTTACTAAGTTTTTGAATTTGGAAAATTATTATCTCCATCCAAATCCTTTTTTCGTTCATAATAGTCTTTCAAATGATTTGGTGTAAGTTGTACTTACTAACTTTTGGAATTTTGAAATTTTCTTATGTTCAAAATTCTTTTTTTTTTTCATTCATAATAATCTTTCAAATGTTTTGTTGTAAGTTGTACTTACTAATGTTTTTGAATTTTGAAGTTTATTATTCCTCCTCCAAATATTTTGTAATGGATAACTGATTATAAGTTCCTTTTACTTTATTTGAAATGATATCCTTTAGTACATACGTATTGTTATTATTGTTTTTAATAATCAGGTATGGGCCGGTATACAGCAGTAACAACTTTTTGGTAATGCCTTCCAAAGTACTGGGTAATTCCCTGTTTTTTAGTAGTACCTTTTCTCCGACTTCATAGCTTATTATTTTCTTAACAGCCTTTTGATATTTGTTCTTGCGCCTTTCCTGGTCTTCTGCCAATTTATTGTAGAATCTGATTCGATTGAATTTGTATTCTTGACTCCTGGGGAACTCTATTATGTCTTGTATTTCTCTCGGAGGCGGTTTTTCATACATTGCCGTGTATGGCGTGGTACCTATAGCGGGGTGATATGACAAATTAAGGAATTCTTCAGTAGCTAATAAATATTCTTGCCACTTCTTTTGTTGGTTATAGCAATAAGTCCGTAATATTCTTCCGACTTCTCGCAGTACCCTCTCCGCTGGATTGCTGCTGGGGTGGTAGACAGATGTCTTGTAAGTCTTAATGCCCAATGTTCAGAGTGTTTCTCCACCTCCAACCCTTAAATTGCGTTCCATTGTCTGTGATTATGGATGTCGGGCTCCCTGTCTCTGGAATGTAATGATTTGGTATTATTCCTAGAGTCTTCAGAGTGGTGGCTCTGTTCACAGGGTATAGTTTTGTGAATTTTGTAAAATGATCCATCATAATAATAATATACTTGTATCGATGGCGTCCGCCACTGCGGGGAAATGGACCACATATGTCCAGAAAGACCTTTTCCAGTTTGGCTTGTGAGGTAATTGGTATCATCATACCCTCCTTTCTCTCATTGTTGGTTTTCACCAATTGACATATCAGACAGGTTTTGAGGTAGTTTCTCGTTTTTCTATTGATACTCTTTATATGACAATTCTCTTCTATTGCCTTGATCACCTTCATGGCTCCCATGTGACCGTATCGTAGATGATAGTCCAGGATGATATCCTTTTCGATTGTAGTAGGGATCACGATCTTCCATATCTCCTCATCAAGGGATGTCTTGATGAATAAAATTCCATTATGTATACAATAAAATTTGTTTATTGTGTCATCTTGGTTGGAGAGACGAAGTTTAATATGGTTTAACTTCGGATCGGACTGCTGGTGTTTGTTGATGTCCTGCACTATCTTCTCTAAATCGGATCTGTCCTTAATAATATTATAGATTTTCAAGATGCTCTCCTTTTCGCCTTCGAACGTCTGTTCTTCCAGATTCACTCTCGACAATACGTCGGCTACTACATTTTTACTTCCAGGAACATACTCCCACTGTATATCGTATTCCTGCAGGGCGAGTACCCATCTGGTCAATCTACCATGGCTTAACTTGCATCTTCTCAGAAATGATATTGATTTGTGATCTGTTCGAACGGTCACTGGATATCCGAGGATATACGTCCGAAACTTCCCGCAGGCAAAGACTACACTTAGCAGTTCTTTTTCCGTCACATTATAGTTCTTTTCACACTGGTTAAGGGTTCTGCTAGCAAAGCTCACTACTAGATGGTTTCCACTTTCATCTTCTTGGTACAGTGTTGATCCCAAGCTAATGTTACTAGCGTCACAGTTTAGAAAGAAGGGTCGGTTAAAATCTGGATGGTTGAGCATTACTGCATCTAAAAACTTCTCCTTAATTGATTTGAAAGTCTCGTCTTGTTCTTGACCCCATCGCCATTTATTCTTGGACGATAACTGGTACTGAAACTGGGCTGTCAGTTCGGAATAATTATTCTGGAACTTCCTATAATAGCTACACAGGCCCAAAAATGATTGTAGTTGCCTTCTGTTTTTTGGTGTAGGGAATCGTTGTATGGCGTCTACCTTTTCCGTTGATGGTGTTATTCCTTGACTGTTTAGCTGGAAACCCAGGAATTGTACTTCTTTAGCTATAAGCTTGGACTTGTCTAGTTTAAGGGTGACATTATTTTCAGCAAGCTTCTTCAAGACATATTCCACACGGTAACAGTGTTCTTCCCAGTTGGTTGATGTTATTAGGAGATCATCAACATAGACAGTCGTGAATTGGAGCGCTTCTGGTCCTAGTATATGATCCATACAGGCGACAAAAACAGCTACTGAATTCACCAACCCGAAGGGCAACCTCTTAAACTGATAATTGCGCCCTTCGAAGATGAACGCCATGTATTGCCGGCTTGCTGGGTGCAACTCCACTTGCCAATAGCCGCATACGGTATCCCAAGTGGTAATAAATCGTGTTCCGTGGAACCTCTTCAAAATTTCATCAATTTCGCCAGGTGAGGTACGATCGTTAATTATCATTTTATTTATCTCACGTGCGTCAAGGCAAAGCCTTATCTTCCCATTTTTCTTTTGTATGGCCACAATTGGGCTAGTGTATGGCGATTGACTGCTCTCGATGATATCTCTACTGATCATATTCTGGATCTCTGTGCGTACGGCTTCTTTCAAAGATTGTGCTATTGGATACGACTTTCGGTTAAATTCTACCGGTTCTCTGAATCGTATGGAACATTGGTAGTTCCGGATCTTTCCAGGTTCGTCAGAAAATACAGCTCGATATTTTTCATATATTTCGACCAATTGATTCAGCTGGTTTTCCTTTAATTGCTCGTTAGTATTGTGGCACTGGAAGTTACGTATCTCCTGAATCTTCTGTTGCCATAGGTCATCCTCCGAATCCTGATGTACTGGCTTGTTGTTTGTTGAGTAGTTGGACAAGTAATTCACCTTATTTTGGTGGTCGAGAAGTTGTCTGGAGTCTAACGTCTTGTTATTAGTTAAATTGGCTACCCAGGTCGAACCTTCAGCAAAGAGTGATACCTTTCCTCGGCACAAGTCGATAACTGCTGAGTTTCTGCGCAATATGTCACATCCTATCATGATGTTGAAAGGTAATCCGGCTGCAACAAGAAATATCATATCCACACTAATGCCCTGACTGTTGACACTTAGGGATACCTGCTTTCTTATGGTCTTGTTCTGTCGGCCGGTAGCTCCTACAAGTACAATATTATTAATAGGTAGTACCGGTAAGTTTTTGTGGCATTCCTGCTGTATCCGGTCCAACTCATTTCGATTTATTATGGAGACATTGGCTCCAGTGTCTATCATTATAGGAACAGAAATACCATCAATTTCTGCAATTATGTATATTATGTCATCATCATTATTATTAATATTAATCTCGCTTTCTTCTAGTAGGTCCTTACGGATATCTTTCAAATAATTGCTGTATATTATGGTAAAATTTTTTCTGTTTTTCTTCGAATTCATTCCTTCTTGGTTAAACCCAGCAGATTGGAGCAGTAAAGGGTTATTGGAGTTTATTACTGCCTCCGTTCGTTTAAATGTTCCGCTTCATTACGGATTATGCCGTTGGAAGCATCAGCTTGGAGTCCTGAGACTGCTTCGTTTGGTTCTGCTCGATCGTCCTGTTGGGCTTCTGTTACAGGTAGTCTTCGCTGATTGTCCAGGCTGGAACTACGTCTGGGCTCGTACTCTCTGTACCGATTACTTCCCTGACTTTCTTGAAAGGTCTCGTACTCGTAACATCGGCTCCTTCGTTGAGGCTGGTACCTCCTCTGTCCACTGCCTTCCGTTCTGATGTAGTTAATATTGGGTAGATATGTCCTGTAATTATTGTTATTACCTCTTTTCGGGTAATTCCGGTTATAATTACCATGATAATTGTTATTAGAAAGGTTGGGTTTCCTCTGACCATTTGGAACATAGTTACGATTATTATTATAATAACCGTTGTTATTTTGTGGACGGTTATTATTATTATTATTATTATTATTATTATTATTGTTGTGGTTGTTGTCATTATTATTAATGCGAGGAATATTATTATTATTATAATTATTGTTGTTAAATCTCGGTAAATTATTGTTATTTCGGGTGTTATAATTGTATTCGGCATTATTCCGATTTGCGGAATTATAATTATTATTGTTACCCACATTCTGCCGATTATTATTATTCAAATTATTGTTGTTACTTCTTGGTTCCGGCTTTTCATATCTCCTGCGACTTTGACGGTAATAGTCTTCATGCTCATACATTTCTAAAAGCTCGGTCATGGCTTGCACAGTCTTTATTTGACTGTTTCTTCTGGCTCTTAAAATATCCTCCTCATAATGGTATGAGAGTTTGCTGACCAGGCATTCTTCCGGTATTCGGGGCTCTAGATGTTTGGCCACGCACACCTTTCCCAAAAAGTACGCCGTTAAAGTCTGGTTTCCATACGGGTTGTACTTTCCATGACAGATCCCGTCTCTGGCGATATTTTGTGTTGATTCAGACCAATATTTGGCTTTGAATAGCCTTCTGAATTGTTGATAATCGGTCACTTCGTCTCTTATCGCCATCCACCAATTATCTGCTATCTCCTTGAACGATTCGTCAAGCACTTCTTTATTCTCCCTCCAGCGATTACCTCTGTGTTTGGTGAAGTACTCTTCGATTCTGGCTAGGAATTCCATTGGTTTGTTTTTATAAAACCTGAAGTTAATCCCTTCACGATTCTCACTATTGGGACAACTGGTAATGCTTGTCGGTCGACTATGGAATAGGTCTATATCTGTCTGGTTCTGTCACACCTGACTGTTGATACTGGTTACAATAGCTTCAATGCCGTCACATTTTTCTGTGAATCGGTCCTGCACTCGCTTCCAGTCTTCCCGTGTTTCCTTTAGTCTTTCCTCCAATGTCTTCCTAGTCGTTTCTTCAATGTTGTTAACCTTCGTATTTATTTCGGTCTTGATACTCTGTACTTCTCGTTCGGTTTGACTCCATTTTTCGTCAGCTCTTGTAACCTTTTGTTCGATTACCGTTAATTCCTCTTCTACCTTCTTGCTGATTGTTTCATTATTTTCAGCTATCTTCTGCCCCAGTTCTTCCTTCAATGCTTCTATCCTTCCATCTAATCGGTTCATATTTTCTTGGTTCGTCTCCTTCAATTCTTCTCTCAATTGCTGACTATTATTCTCCATCTTTTTATTGGTTTCTTCCAGTTTCTGGCTTATCTGGGTCAATTCCTCCTTCGATTGTTTATTGTCAGTTTTTATTTCCTCCATTTTCTCCTCCATCTTCTGGATATTTTCCTCCATCTTCTCCTCGATCTTCTTAATATTTTCCTCCATTAATAATTTATTTTCGTTTTTTATTTCGTCCACCTTCTCCTCCATATTCTTACTGGTATCTCCAATTTTATTACTTAATTCCTCCTTCAATTGTTGGTTATCCTTTTCCAGCTTCTTACTATTTTCTTCCATCTTCTCCTCCATCTTCTTACTATTTTCTTCGATTTTCTTATTGGTATCTCCGATTTTATTACCCAACTCTTCTTTTGTCGTTTTAAATTCTCTGAGTAACATCTCCATCATTTTATCCAATTTTGTATCTTCCTTCGTGGTGGATTTCTCTGGCTGCTCCTCCTGTGGTGCAGGCTTGTTCGGTTCTGCTGGCGGTAACATCGACTCCACATCTTCCACTGGTGTCGCTTCTTTATCCTCCATGTCTACCTCCTGCTCGGCCTCCATAGCCCTTTTCTTTGATGTAGCTCTCCTGTGCATCTCGCTCCCTCTTCCGACCTATTGACCGCTGCCAAGCTAAAAATAGGATATTGGACAATCGTCCTTATTTTATAACACTATTACCTCCTATTTAAAGCCCCTTAAGTTGGACGTCAATTTGTAATATAAATTACAAATTCAAAATAGTAAAAATAAAAAGATATTGATGATATATTGATATGTTGTGTATGTGTTGATTCGCCCTGACTGTAAGCCCCACTGTTTAGGCTAGTCAATTTGGAATATAATTTCAAATATAATAACAATAAATAAAATATAAAGATATAGATAATCAGAATTGTGTATGTTGTCTGGATCTCGGTATTGAACTCGCCGATGATACAGCTCCACTTTGGATTCACCAAATACAAAGAATAGATTTAATATAAATATGTTATAACTAGGTGTGATTGATTGATAAATAACAAATAAATCAAACTTTATAAATTGTGAAAATATTTTTTCTTTTTCTTGTATTGAGTTTTGATTTAGTTATTTAATTTAATTAATTAATAATTAATTAATTAATTGAGTGTGTAATTTCCATATATATCTATTCTCTCACTGTAAATTATTTTTTTTTGTTTAAAAAAAAATAATAGTAACATTAATTATAGAAATAAAAACAATTCTGGTAACTGAGTAATGATTTGCGTTTATTAACATTCAAAATTATGCGCCAGTCAAACTGCGCATGTCCCAGGCATTGGCTAATATTTTCTCCAGTCGGTAGCGAAAAAATCAACAAATATATTTTTTACAAGGTTAAATTTGTGGTTCTTTTAACGAGTCGAAATGGTCAGAGGGCAAGGAACAAGATACATTCTTAACAGGTATTCTTAAACTAAATGGTAATAGCTGAAATAGAACAAAATTATTATTGCAATTGTCAATTAGAAAAAATGAATTTCGAACCAAGTCGAAGAAATGACGTCACTCCTTTCAAGCTGGCATTGCATTCGTGCTGGTGAGTAAATCTAGTATGGCCGACGTCTCCTCGATTTTAACTGCGATGCTGTTGGAATTGGCTGAGCTTCTCCCGCAGAAATAAAATGATATTCCCCTTTCTGCGAAGTGGTGTTGGTCCAGGAATATAGTGTAGAGTGTCCTCTCGTCTTCTGCGATGTCGTTTTCGTGATGGGTTTCTTGTGAAGTGTCCGGTGTTCAAATATATGTATTGGTGTTCTGTGAATCTTGTCCCAAAATTGTTCAAAATGGCTGTTGATTTCTTGTGTTGAGTTTTATGGTGTTATTACTGTGTTTTGGAAATCTGTGAAGTGTTAGAAATTGATAGTTAAGGGTATTTTCACTTTTTAGATCATCTCCGTTACACGCCGCATAACCACACTTGGTTTTATACAAATTATTCTGTTTTCAGTACTCTGCTAACACATTTCCAACTATTCGGTTTCACGATTAACAATAGACTAATAGACGCAACGTCGTCGTTTTAGGGTAATTTGTGCTATGTCTTTTTCCTCTTTATATTGTTTAACTATAAAAATATCTGTCTAAGACTTGGTTCACCATCTAAATATACATAATAAGTTTTCTTATTTTTTACTGTATTTCAAATATTTCTTAATTTTACATAAATCTAACTACTCAGTAATATTGATTAGTTAATTTTACATCTTTTGATATATAGCTGGGTTTGTTTCAAGCTCATTTAAGCCCAAAAATTACAATTTTATATAATGATTGTATGCCTCATATTTTGTACAAATTCGGTGTTTTAATGGTTTTTATTTGTTTTTTCTTATAATATTTCCATGGAATATACTTAATAACTCCGTGACTACTTTGTTGTTACTAATTTGGTTGTTAAAACATTTCAATATTGATTAATTTACTGTTTAGTCTGATTTGATTACTATTATAGGCCTATTATTATCTGTTTCCAAAAGAAGTTAATTTCCTTTCCTTTGTCATTCTATTTGCTATTAACTGTATCTGTATTAATTATATTTTCAATTTCTGTAGTGTATGTATTGAATTCTATTCCTATTACATAGATTGATTCTCTGATAGATAATTTTTTGGTTTATATGCCAGTCTGTGTTTACTAAAATGGTGTCTTAGCTGGTCTGTTTGTACATTATATATGGTTTACTGTTTTGAATAAAATTATTACATTTTTATGTCCTACTTGCCTCTCTGCCTTACACAATGGAAAATTAAATGACATGATCTTAAAATACAATGAAATATCTTGTATCTACTAAACTTTCTTTATAATAATAACATCATTGAACCATAACATAAACATCTTATGCTAATATTCTATATACTTAGAATTATAATGGGAACATATTATTATCAGTCTTTGGCTGTCCTTTGTTTTTATGTTTCATTTTATCACAACCTTATTCTATTAAAATATCTTATTCTTAGTAACAATTTCAGTTATTCACTGTCTCTTTTTATTTACTATAACTATTTTGCTAAAATATTAACATAAAAACACCTTAGAACTACTGACACTTTCAGTGATTAACTGTCTCTTGTGTTACCTATACCTAAATTGTTCATACAATAAAATAAAAACATCTTATAACTACTGACACTTGCAGTTATTGACTGTCTTTCGTGTTCCCTATACTTAATTTGTTCATACAATAAAATAAAAACATCTTATACCTATCATATTGTTATTATGCCTAAACACTAAAACACTTTTATTATCTAACTTACACTCAGTCATTAGACTGTCTCTTTAGTTTGTATCCAGTATTTCCTACACTAATGGTAGTCTGTTTTAATATATTTTTTATATCACACTTTATTATAAGGTGTCCTTTATTTTGGCTACACTAATAGTAGTCTGTTTTAATAGTTTTTTGACATATTATTCTTACAACTAGTATACAATTTGGTTTTCTGCGATTTTATCTTGTAACTTGTTCTGGGTCTACATATATCAGTTTTAATTTTGTTTCATGGTATGTATTACATGATTATCATTTTTTGGAATATCTCTTCCTGGTTCTGGTCTCTTTGTGGGAATCTTGATATATTTTGTCCCTTTTTCAAATATCACATTAGTAGTTTCTGGTCTTGTGGTTTCTCTGCATCTTGACCTTATTATTATTCCCTTATTAATATGGCTTCATCCTTTTATTTCCTTTTTTATGGTCCTTCCCTTTTTACTGCTTCCCCAATCTACTGGGTATACTGCTGGTTTAACTGGTTTTTACATAGTAAGTTATTTTAATCAATGGTTTTCTTTGTTATTTTTCATTTTTATTAACATTTTATTGACTTAATATACAGTTTCTAGTGTAATCCTTAAAACAATTTATTCTTCTCACTCACTATGGAACTTTTTCCTTTATTTCTGTTGCATTAAGTCAAATGTTTAGCGTGATAATTTTGTTATGTTACATATGCTCTCCTGTAAAAGTGATTAGTTCAGATCATACTCTTAGTATGGATGAAATAATTACTACTAATTCTTTTGTATTTACATTTTCTTCGTGATTACATGTTTTCACTTTATATACCTTCTTTTTCCACCGTTGCTTCCTCTCAGATGATGTGTATCTCCTTCATTAGTTTCTTTCTTCATTAAAAGTGATCTTCAATCTTGTGTATAACATTATCATTTTATATTCTTTCTTATTTGGTGCTTCCTCACCAGTATGTTTACTCCCTAACATTCCCTAACAAGTTAATTGGAACAGTTCAGAGTGGCACTTTTGGCTTCGATCCCTGCTGTCCAACACTTCAATTAATTGAGTCCAGAGGCATTATCATCTCTGCTCAAAATATAAGACTGATGGCAGTTTCTACATCCAGTCATAAAAATAAATAAACAGTAAAAGTAGTCATTTTTGACTAAAATAAACATCTTTAGATTCTTCACTTCATAATACTTATATTAATTAATACTCTTATACACTTGACTCTTCATCTCTCTTAAAGCTTATTACATATTAGGTAGTTTAGGTATGTGGTATAATATACATTTCATCATGTTTACATAGTAATTAGTATTTATATTTATTCTTTCTACCATCTGGTATCCAATGAGTTATTTTTATTGCTCATGGTATAACATGAATTAATTCTTTATCACTTTCACTATAACAGTGGTTATTTCAACAACATTATCATTATTAGTATCAGGGTTTTTTGGTTTCTAGTCTCACTATTTGGTCTTTACTGAGTTGGTCCTTCTTCATTGTTCCATTTTTATTAAATTATTTTCTTTGTGAGTTTGGTTAAGTTGTTTCGATTAAGTCATATGATATTCTGGTTTCCTTTCTCCTTTAGAATTTTGTATCTCTTTCTTACAAAATCTTTTTTCATATTTCAGAGTTATTTCTCATCATTTGTATGAGTAATGATATGAGCTTAATATTTTTTAATTTTATATATTTTATTTCAACTACATTCTTTCTTATTCATAGTTGTTTTTCAAATATTTTGGTGTAAGTTGTACTTATTATTGTTTCGAATTTTGAAAATCTTTATTCATCAAAATTCTTTTCTCATTCATAATAGTCTTTGAATGTTTGGTGTAAGTGGTACTTACTAAGTTTTTGAATTTGGAAAATTATTATCTCCATCCAAATCCTTTTTTCGTTCATAATAGTCTTTCAAATGATTTGGTGTAAGTTGTACTTACTAACTTTTGGAATTTTGAAATTTTCTTATGTTCAAAATTCTTTTTTTTTTTCATTCATAATAATCTTTCAAATGTTTTGTTGTAAGTTGTACTTACTAATGTTTTTGAATTTTGAAGTTTATTATTCCTCCTCCAAATATTTTGTAATGGATAACTGATTATAAGTTCCTTTTACTTTATTTGAAATGATATCCTTTAGTACATACGTATTGTTATTATTGTTTTTAATAATCAGGTATGGGCCGGTATACAGCAGTAACAACTTTTTGGTAATGCCTTCCAAAGTACTGGGTAATTCCCTGTTTTTTAGTAGTACCTTTTCTCCGACTTCATAGCTTATTATTTTCTTAACAGCCTTTTGATATTTGTTCTTGCGCCTTTCCTGGTCTTCTGCCAATTTATTGTAGAATCTGATTCGATTGAATTTGTATTCTTGACTCCTGGGGAACTCTATTATGTCTTGTATTTCTCTCGGAGGCGGTTTTTCATACATTGCCGTGTATGGCGTGGTACCTATAGCGGGGTGATATGACAAATTAAGGAATTCTTCAGTAGCTAATAAATATTCTTGCCACTTCTTTTGTTGGTTATAGCAATAAGTCCGTAATATTCTTCCGACTTCTCGCAGTACCCTCTCCGCTGGATTGCTGCTGGGGTGGTAGACAGATGTCTTGTAAGTCTTAATGCCCAATGTATTCAGAGTGTTTCTCCACCTCCAACCCTTAAATTGCGTTCCATTGTCTGTGATTATGGATGTCGGGCTCCCTGTCTCTGGAATGTAATGATTTGGTATTATTCCTAGAGTCTTCAGAGTGGTGGCTCTGTTCACAGGGTATAGTTTTGTGAATTTTGTAAAATGATCCATCATAATAATAATATACTTGTATCGATGGCGTCCGCCACTGCGGGGAAATGGACCACATATGTCCAGAAAGACCTTTTCCAGTTTGGCTTGTGAGGTAATTGGTATCATCATACCCTCCTTTCTCTCATTGTTGGTTTTCACCAATTGACATATCAGACAGGTTTTGAGGTAGTTTCTCGTTTTTCTATTGATACTCTTTATATGACAATTCTCTTCTATTGCCTTGATCACCTTCATGGCTCCCATGTGACCGTATCGTAGATGATAGTCCAGGATGATATCCTTTTCGATTGTAGTAGGGATCACGATCTTCCATATCTCCTCATCAAGGGATGTCTTGATGAATAAAATTCCATTATGTATACAATAAAATTTGTTTATTGTGTCATCTTGGTTGGAGAGACGAAGTTTAATATGGTTTAACTTCGGATCGGACTGCTGGTGTTTGTTGATGTCCTGCACTATCTTCTCTAAATCGGATCTGTCCTTAATAATATTATAGATTTTCAAGATGCTCTCCTTTTCGCCTTCGAACGTCTGTTCTTCCAGATTCACTCTCGACAATACGTCGGCTACTACATTTTTACTTCCAGGAACATACTCCCACTGTATATCGTATTCCTGCAGGGCGAGTACCCATCTGGTCAATCTACCATGGCTTAACTTGCATCTTCTCAGAAATGATATTGATTTGTGATCTGTTCGAACGGTCACTGGATATCCGAGGATATACGTCCGAAACTTCCCGCAGGCAAAGACTACACTTAGCAGTTCTTTTTCCGTCACATTATAGTTCTTTTCACACTGGTTAAGGGTTCTGCTAGCAAAGCTCACTACTAGATGGTTTCCACTTTCATCTTCTTGGTACAGTGTTGATCCCAAGCTAATGTTACTAGCGTCACAGTTTAGAAAGAAGGGTCGGTTAAAATCTGGATGGTTGAGCATTACTGCATCTAAAAACTTCTCCTTAATTGATTTGAAAGTCTCGTCTTGTTCTTGACCCCATCGCCATTTATTCTTGGACGATAACTGGTACTGAAACTGGGCTGTCAGTTCGGAATAATTATTCTGGAACTTCCTATAATAGTTACACAGGCCCAAAAATGATTGTAGTTGCCTTCTGTTTTTTGGTGTAGGGAATCGTTGTATGGCGTCTACCTTTTCCGTTGATGGTGTTATTCCTTGACTGTTTAGCTGGAAACCCAGGAATTGTACTTCTTTAGCTATAAGCTTGGACTTGTCTAGTTTAAGGGTGACATTATTTTCAGCAAGCTTCTTCAAGACATATTCCACACGGTAACAGTGTTCTTCCCAGTTGGTTGATGTTATTAGGAGATCATCAACATAGACAGTCGTGAATTGGAGCGCTTCTGGTCCTAGTATATGATCCATACAGGCGACAAAAACAGCTACTGAATTCACCAACCCGAAGGGCAACCTCTTAAACTGATAATTGCGCCCTTCGAAGATGAACGCCATGTATTGCCGGCTTGCTGGGTGCAACTCCACTTGCCAATAGCCGCATACGGTATCCCAAGTGGTAATAAATCGTGTTCCGTGGAACCTCTTCAAAATTTCATCAATTTCGCCAGGTGAGATACGATCGTTAATTATCAATTTATTTATCTCACGTGCGTCAAGGCAAAGCCTTATCTTCCCATTTTTCTTTTGTATGGCCACAATTGGGCTAGTGTATGGCGATTGACTGCTCTCGATGATATCTCTACTGATCATATTCTGGATCTCTGTGCGTACGGCTTCTTTCAAAGATTGTGCTATTGGATACGACTTTCGGTTAAATTCTACCGGTTCTCTGAATCGTATGGAACATTGGTAGTTCCGGATCTTTCCAGGTTTGTCAGAAAATACAGCTCGATATTTTTCATATATTTCGACCAATTGATTCAGCTGGTTTTCCTTTAATTGCTCGTTAGTATTGTGGCACTGGAAGTTACGTATCTCCTGAATCTTCTGTTGCCATAGGTCATCCTCCGAATCCTGATGTACTGGCTTGTTGTTTGTTGAGTAGTTGGACAAGTAATTCACCTTATTTTGGTGGTCGAGAAGTTGTCTGGAGTCTAACGTCTTGTTATTAGTTAAATTGGCTACCCAGGTCGAACCTTCAGCAAAGAGTGATACCTTTCCTCGGCACAAGTCGATAACTGCTGAGTTTCTGCGCAATATGTCACATCCTATCATGATGTTGAAAGGTAATCCGGCTGCAACAAGAAATATCATATCCACACTAATGCCCTGACTGTTGACACTTAGGGATACCTGCTTTCTTATGGTCTTGTTCTGTCGGCCGGTAGCTCCTACAAGTACAATATTATTAATAGGTAGTACCGGTAAGTTTTTGTGGCATTCCTGCTGTATCCGGTCCAACTCATTTCGATTTATTATGGAGACATTGGCTCCAGTGTCTATCATTATAGGAACAGAAATACCCTCAATTTCCACAATTATGTATATTATTTCATTATCATTATTATTAATATTAATCTCGCTTTCTTCTAGTAGGTCCTCACGGATATCTTTCAAATAATTGCTGTATATTATGGTAAAATTTTTTCTGTTTTTCTTCGAATTCATTCCTTCTTGGTTAAACCCAGCAGATTGGAGCAGTAAAGGGTTATTGGAGTTTATTACTGCCTCCGTTCGTTTAAATGTTCCGCTTCATTACGGATTATGCCGTTGGAAGCATCAGCTTGGAGTCCTGAGACTGCTTCGTTTGGTTCTGCTCGATCGTCCTGTTGGGCTTCTGTTACAGGTAGTCTTCGCTGATTGTCCAGGCTGGAACTACGTCTGGGCTCGTACTCTCTGTACCGATTACTTCCCTGACTTTCTTGAAAGGTCTCGTACTCGTAGTATCGGCTCCTTCGTTGAGGCTGGTACCTCCTCTGTCCACTGCCTTCCGCTCTGATGTAGTTAATATTGGGTCGATATGTCCTGTAATTATTGTTATTACCTCTTTTCGGGTAATTCCGGTTACAATTACCATGATAATTGTTATTAGAAAGGTTGGGGTTCCTCTGACCATTTGGAACATAGTTACGATTATTATTATAATAACCGTTGTTATTTTGTGGACGGTTATTATTATTATTATTATTATTATTATTATTGTTGTGGTTGTTGTCATTATTATTAATGCGAGGAATATTATTATTATTATTATTATTGTTGTTAAATCTCGGTAAATTATTGTTATTTCGGGTGTTATAATTGTATTCGGCATTATTCCGATTTGCGGAATTATAATTATTATTGTTACCCACATTCTGCCGATTATTATTATTCAAATTATTGTTGTTACTTCTTGGTTCCGGCTTTTCATATCTCCTGCGACTTTGACGGTAATAGTCTTCATGCTCATACATTTCTAAAAGCTCGGTCATGGCTTGCACAGTCTTTATTTGACTGTTTCTTCTGGCTCTTAAAATATCCTCCTCATAATGGTATGAGAGTTTGCTGACCAGGCATTCGTCCGGTATTCGGGGCTCTAGATGTTTGGCCACGCTCACCTTTCCCAAAAAGTACGCCGTTAAAGTCTGGTTTCCATACGGGTTGTACTTTCCATGACAGATCCCGTCTCTGGCGATATTTTGTGTTGATTCAGACCAATATTTGGCTTTGAATAGCCTTCTGAATTGTTGATAATCGGTCACTTCGTCTCTTATCGCCATCCACCAATTATCTGCTATCTCCTTGAACGATTCGTCAAGCACTTCTTTATTCTCCCTCCAGCGATTACCTCTGTGTTTGGTGAAGTACTCTTCGATTCTGGCTAGGAATTCCATTGGTTTGTTTTTATAAAACCTGAAGTTAATCCCTTCACGATTCTCACTATTGGGACAACTGGTAATGCTTGTCGGTCGACTATGGAATAGGTCTATATCTGTCTGGTTCTGTCACACCTGACTGTTGATACTGGTTACAATAGCTTCAATGCCGTCACATTTTTCTGTGAATCGGTCCTGCACTCGCTTCCAGTCTTCCCGTGTTTCCTTTAGTCTTTCCTCCAATGTCTTCCTAGTCGTTTCTTCAATGTTGTTAACCTTCGTATTTATTTCGGTCTTGATACTCTGTACTTCTCGTTCGGTTTGACTCCATTTTTCGTCAGCTCTTGTAACCTTTTGTTCGATTACCGTTAATTCCTCTTCTACCTTCTTGCTGATTGTTTCATTATTTTCAGCTATCTTCTGCCCCAGTTCTTCCTTCAATGCTTCTATCCTTCCATCTAATCGGTTCATATTTTCTTGGTTCGTCTCCTTCAATTCTTCTCTCAATTGCTGACTATTATTCTCCATCTTTTTATTGGTTTCTTCCAGTTTCTGGCTTATCTGGGTCAATTCCTCCTTCGATTGTTTATTGTCAGTTTTTATTTCCTCCATTTTCTCCTCCATCTTCTGGATATTTTCCTCCATCTTCTCCTCGATCTTCTTAATATTTTCCTCCATTAATAATTTATTTTCGTTTTTTATTTCGTCCACCTTCTCCTCCATATTCTTACTGGTATCTCCAATTTTATTACTTAATTCCTCCTTCAATTGTTGGTTATCCTTTTCCAGCTTCTTACTATTTTCTTCCATCTTCTCCTCCATCTTCTTACTATTTTCTTCGATTTTCTTATTGGTATCTCCGATTTTATTACCCAACTCTTCTTTTGTCGTTTTAAATTCTCTGAGTAACATCTCCATCATTTTATCCAATTTTGTATCTTCCTTCGTGGTGGATTTCTCTGGCTGCTCCTCCTGTGGTGCAGGCTTGTTCGGTTCTGCTGGCGGTAACATCGACTCCACATCTTCCACTGGTGTCGCTTCTTTATCCTCCATGTCTACCTCCTGCTCGGCCTCCATAGCCCTTTTCCTTGATGTAGCTCTCCTGTGCATCTCGCTCCCTCTTCCGACCTATTGACCGCTGCCAAGCTAAAAATAGGATATTGGACAATCGTCCTTATTTTATAACACTATTACCTCCTATTTAAAGCCCCTTAAGTTGGACGTCAATTTGTAATATAAATTACAAATTCAAAATAGTAAAAATAAAAAGATATTGATGATATATTGATATGTTGTGTATGTGTTGATTCGCCCTGACTGTAAGCCCCACTGTTTAGGCTAGTCAATTTGGAATATAATTTCAAATATAATAACAATAAATAAAATATAAAGATATAGATAATCAGAATTGTGTATGTTGTCTGGATCTCGGTATTGAACTCGCCGATGATACAGCTCCACTTTGGATTCACCAAATACAAAGAATAGATTTAATATAAATATGTTATAACTAGGTGTGATTGATTGATAAATAACAAATAAATCAAACTTTATAAATTGTGAAAATATTTTTTCTTTTTCTTGTATTGAGTTTTGATTTAGTTATTTAATTTAATTAATTAATAATTAATTAATTAATTGAGTGTGTAATTTCCATATATATCTATTCTCTCACTGTAAATTATTTTTTTTTGTTTAAAAAAAAATAATAGTAACATTAATTATAGAAATAAAAACAATTCTGGTAACTGAGTAATGATTTGCGTTTATTAACATTCAAAATTATGCGCCAGTCAAACTGCGCATGTCCCAGGCATTGGCTAATATTTTCTCCAGTCGGTAGCGAAAAAATCAACAAATATATTTTTTACAAGGTTAAATTTGTGGTTCTTTTAACGAGTCGAAATGGTCAGAGGGCAAGGAACAAGATACATTCTTAACAGGTATTCTTAAACTAAATGGTAATAGCTGAAATAGAACAAAATTATTATTGCAATTGTCAATTAGAAAAAATGAATTTCGAACCAAGTCGAAGAAATGACGTCACTCCTTTCAAGCTGGCATTGCATTCGTGCTGGTGAGTAAATCTAGTATGGCCGACGTCTCCTCGATTTTAACTGCGATGCTGTTGGAATTGGCTGAGCTTCTCCCGCAGAAATAAAATGATATTCCCCTTTCTGCGAAGTGGTGTTGGTCCAGGAATATAGTGTAGAGTGTCCTCTCGTCTTCTGCGATGTCGTTTTCGTGATGGGTTTCTTGTGAAGTGTCCGGTGTTCAAATATATGTATTGGTGTTCTGTGAATCTTGTCCCAAAATTGTTCAAAATGGCTGTTGATTTCTTGTGTTGAGTTTTATGGTGTTATTACTGTGTTTTGGAAATCTGTGAAGTGTTAGAAATTGATAGTTAAGGGTATTTTCACTTTTTAGATCATCTCCGTTACACGCCGCATAACCACACTTGGTTTTATACAAATTATTCTGTTTTCAGTACTCTGCTAACACATTTCCAACTATTCGGTTTCACGATTAACAATAGACTAATAGACGCAACGTCGTCGTTTTAGGGTAATTTGTGCTATGTCTTTTTCCTCTTTATATTGTTTAACTATAAAAATATCTGTCTAAGACTTGGTTCACCATCTAAATATACATAATAAGTTTTCTTATTTTTTACTGTATTTCAAATATTTCTTAATTTTACATAAATCTAACTACTCAGTAATATTGATTAGTTAATTTTACATCTTTTGATATATAGCTGGGTTTGTTTCAAGCTCATTTAAGCCCAAAAATTACAATTTTATATAATGATTGTATGCCTCATATTTTGTACAAAATCGGTGTTTTAATGGTTTTTATTTGTTTTTTCTTATAATATTTCCATGGAATATACTTAATAACTCCGTGACTACTTTGTTGTTACTAATTTGGTTGTTAAAACATTTCAATATTGATTAATTTACTGTTTAGTCTGATTTGATTACTATTATAGGCCTATTATTATCTGTTTCCAAAAGAAGTTAATTTCCTTTCCTTTGTCATTCTATTTGCTATTAACTGTATCTGTATTAATTATATTTTCAATTTCTGTAGTGTATGTATTGAATTCTATTCCTATTACATAGATTGATTTTCTGATAGATAATTTTTTGGTTTATATGCCAGTCTGTGTTTACTAAAATGGTGTCTTAGCTGGTCTGTTTGTACATTATATATGGTTTACTGTTTTGAATAAAATTATTACATTTTTATGTCCTACTTGCCTCTCTGCCTTACACAATGGAAAATTAAATGACATGATCTTAAAATACAATGAAATATCTTGTATCTACTAAACTTTCTTTATAATAATAACATCATTGAACCATAACATAAACATCTTATGCTAATATTCTATATACTTAGAATTATAATGGGAACATATTATTATCAGTCTTTGGCTGTCCTTTGTTTTTATGTTTCATTTTATCACAACCTTATTCTATTAAAATATCTTATTCTTAGTAACAATTTCAGTTATTCACTGTCTCTTTTTATTTACTATAACTATTTTGCTAAAATATTAACATAAAAACACCTTAGAACTACTGACACTTTCAGAGATTAACTGTCTCTTGTGTTACCTATACCTAAATTGTTCATACCATAAAATAAAAACATCTTATAACTACTGACACTTGCAGTTATTGACTGTCTTTCGTGTTCCCTATACTTAATTTGTTCATACAATAAAATAAAAACATCTTATACCTATCATATTGTTATTATGCCTAAACACTAAAACACTTTTATTATCTAACTTACACTCAGTCATTAGACTGTCTCTTTAGTTTGTATCCAGTATTTCCTACACTAATGGTAGTCTGTTTTAATATATTTTTTATATCACACTTTATTATAAGGTGTCCTTTATTTTGGCTACACTAATAGTAGTCTGTTTTAATAGTTTTTTGACATATTATTCTTACAACTAGTATACAATTTGGTTTTCTGCGATTTTATCTTGTAACTTGTTCTGGGTCTACATATATCAGTTTTAATTTTGTTTCATGGTATGTATTACATGATTATCATTTTTTTGGAATATCTCTTCCTGGTTCTGGTCTCTTTGTGGGAATCTTGATATATTTTGTCCCTTTTTCAAATATCACATTAGTAGTTTCTGGTCTTGTGGTTTCTTTGCATCTTGACCTTATTATTATTCCCTTATTAATATGGCTTCATCCTTTTATTTCCTTTTTTATGGTCCTTCCCTTTTTACTGCTTCCCCAATCTACTGGGTATACTGCTGGTTTAACTGGTTTTTACATAGTAAGTTATTTTAATCAATGGTTTTCTTTGTTATTTTTCATTTTTATTAACATTTTATTTACTTAATATACAGTTTCTAGTGTAATCCTTGAAACAATTTATTCTTCTCACTCACTATGGAACATTTTCCTTTATTTCTGTTGCATTAAGTCAAATGTTTAGCGTGATAATTTTGTTATGTTACAATATATATATATATATATATATATATATATTACAACTACACAAATTGCAAATATAATATATTTGTGTTTTAGGAGCCCCAGGTTCTTTGGGACGCCAAATTATTCAAATTTACAGATGCCTGTTTAAGATTCTGTAATTTATGGACGTTGTATAACTATATCAGGTGTAATTATAATAAGAGTATTATATTTATGAGTATTTAAAATTCATATTTATTGTTTACTCAATCTTATAAATAATAAACGTCATTAATAATCTTCGGTCACGGTATTGATCATTATTAAATGTTTATCTCTTATACTATGCAGTATTACACATATTTAAAAACCCTCTTACATCTAGACATGTTAATAATCTTAATCTGGACATGTTAATAATTTGATTTACTAATAAAATATAAAATTAAATTGTAATTTGATTTGAATTCTTTTAATTCAGATCTGAACACAACTCGCTCAGTCTAGCCCAATGTTTAAAATTAAATTTAAATTTATATTAATTACTTTTAGACTGTCATTTGTCTTATATTCACATTTAAATTATTCTTTTCTATAATGCAAATATCAAATCAAATCAACTATTTACTTTGATAAACAAAATCTAACATCCCAACTTTAAATTCCTTTTTTTATTATTTCTTATATGCCATCGCTCATTCTTACGACTAAACATTTATCTACATTTTTAAATATTATTTCTAATTATAATTTTTTCTTTGTTTTAATTTATTGTCTTTTGATATAGCCTTTATGAGCTCTTTTAAAAAAATCGTTTATAAATGCATTATGCATGTCACCTCGAGTTCTGATGATCTTACGACTTATTGGCGGGGTCCAGCGTTGTCCAGAGTTAGGTTTCCATTCCTCCTGTCCTGGCGTTGTCCTGGATACGTCTAGAGTCCAGCATCGTTCTCCAGCAGTGTGTGGTCCTGGCTACCTCTAGAGTCCAGCGGCGTTCTCCAGCAGTGTGTGGTCCGCTTCAGAGAGTAGTTATCTGCTGCAAGGTAGATCTTAAACATCGTCTAATGTCCAGCATCCCTCGTCGCTCTTGTAGCTTCTCCGTAGATACTCTTGGTAGACTTAAACAGTCCCGGTACTTTACGTTTTCCGGAATACTGTCACATAATTAACGAACGTTTTATTCTTTCGTTAATGAGACTTGTAATAAAAATAAAACTGTTTTGCCGACGGACAGCATGTCCGACTGCAACTGTGTCTTGAAATGAAGAGGAGGGTTTTCGGTCGAACCCTCAATTTATACCCTCTCGAGATTCCGCGCCAGTTGGCTCCAAAATCGTCCTGTCGATACCTGCAGATCGCCTGATAGCCCCCACTCCCGAACCTTTTCATCTATTTGCCATTATTAGCAAATAGCAATGTTTTGGACGGAATCGAGATAGCACAAATCATAGCTAATTTGATTAAGCACTCACTGTATTAATTTGAGCGTCTTAGGGTAATTTGCGTATTTTTTGTCACGTTTATTTCGCACTGACTTCGCATAGCGTGTCCTATGAACGTCATTTATTTACTGGAGATAACTATAAAATTTACACACACTTTGGTGTCTTTTGTTTTGTTTATACACTAATTAGTTTTCACACAGTGAATTAAAATAATTATTTTATCAATTACTTGGGGCGGATAGCTGAGATTCCTGTCTGTACATGCATCAGTAACACACACATGATACACGAGTAACACACATACAATTGATCAGGTGTTCTCTGCTTGTCGGAACAGGTTAATTTCTCCCCTAAACTAACAATGGAATATTTTTACAATCTCAGACCTGTCAATTTACCCTTAACTTATAATAATTCTAAAATTTTTATATTTATTCAAATCAATGCCTAATACAGCATATGGCTGTATCGTTGCTTTTTCCTCTGCTTGAGAAAACAAATTTAATAAATATTTATTTATTAAATTTTTGTCTATTTGTTCTAGACAATTACAGTCATATTATATTCGCTAAACTTAAGTTTACATTAGTTATACAACACATAATAATGAGTAGGTCAGTAACTCTCGCTGTTGGTGGAATGCAATATTCACCCCTCCATCATAACAGGTGATCGGTGCATTGACCTTGGACGTCTCAGTGTCCTTGTTCATTTCTCACTCCCTCTTACATTATTCATGCGTAGAATGTCTTGAATGACGTCGCATGATATTTGCCGATATCTTTTTCCTTCCTCTCATCGTATACGATGAACGTGTGTCTTCCCACGCGTTGTTTCAACGTATAAGGTCCGTTGTACAGCCGGAAGAACATTCTTCTTCGCTGTGTTGTCGTTGCGTTTTCCTACAGGATTAGCTTTCAACAGAATTTGTTCTCATACGTCGAATCGTTGTAATATATGCGTTCTATTGTATTTTCTATCCTCTTGTTACCTTATTCTATGATGCGTTGTTTAGCATACTCCACCTTTACACTTAATGGAATAGGTACGTTTTGATTCTCTGGCTTGCTTACATATTTGGTCCAGAATCTAACCGGGTTTTTTGTCTCTATCTAGCTCGATTGACGTATAACTTGTTGCTTCGCTATAATTTTCATTTATTGCTTTCTCAAAGAAAGGTAAATACTCTGCCCATTTGTTGTGATGATCGTCACAGTAGATTCGTAGATATTTACCTAACTCTATATTTACTCTTTCCGCAAGACTTCCCTGTGGGTGTCGTACTGATGTGAGTACAGGTTGGATTCCATTTTCACGAAGGGTCCTCTCCCATACCTCGCTTTGGAACTGTACTCCTCGGTCGCTAAGTACCTTCTTCATTTTACCACATGCAGGAATGTATGTCTGCAAGACTATTTTCAAAACAACTTTAGTTGTGGGTCGCATAATTGGATACAGGTGGACGGTTTTGGAAAATACATCAATACAAACAAGTATGTGTTTCACTCCCCAACTAGAACTCGGAAGTGGGCCAAGAAAATCCACTGCAATTAGCTCTCCTTTCTGGTCCTTTTGGATACTCTGCGTTTACACATATGTATGCCATCTTTCACTCTGTAATTTTACATTTCCTTACTCATACATTCTTACCTTAACCCTTTTACTTTCGTTTCTTACTTTAACTTTCGTTACCTTTTATTATATTTATTTACTATTACCTTTCTGATCGCTAATAATTTTCTTCATTCTTACCATTACTTTCTGAAATACACCTTTTTTTTTAGCTTCGTAGTGATTCATTATCGGCTACAGATGACTACCTTAGAAACACGTCTATATCCAGACTTTTATGTGCTTAACTCTACTCGATGTTTTAATCGTAGTATTTGAGCCCTAATTAATCTCTGCCCTTGACTTTCACTATCGCTATCTTCTGTGTCCTTGCCTTTCCACTAAGGTATGAAGATTTCTCTTGAAAAGCCATTCTGCCAATTATAACTTTTACTTCTCATCTCTAATCCTTTCTTCATATTAATAACAACATTGCTAATAACATTCCTTACAATCATTTCTTCCATATTTCTTTACATATTATCATTTCTTATCATTAATAATACATTTCTTAATTAACATTTTACCTTACTAATAATTAACCCTAATATTTTTCGTTTAAATAATTATTTATTCACATTCAATAGAGCATTGAGTTCAGTGTGCCGTTTGATTTTACACCCCTCCTTATAACAATGCATTGGGTGCGTCAACAGGAAATTCAGTGCTCCTTTGACGTGTACTCACCGCCGTGCTTAGCATTGTTCTCACTGTCGTGTAAACAACATCCGCATTCTATTGTAGCGTTGCGACTCTGCACTCACCAGATGTGACGAATAACATCTCTCTCTCTTTCTCTCTGTGTTCCATAATTCTCTCGTCCTGCATGTGTTGCGTAGGGTCAGTCCGTTTGAGCCTATATATACACAGCTGTTCGCTTTTTCGCTCGTCGTTTATGATAATCTTTGTAGTTTTTATAATTATTGTGATTATCATTATGATTATCGTTCACTCGATAATTGCTGTGCGTACCCTTGTCGCGTGTGATTTGTTTCAATCGTGTTACCTTTTTGATTCTCGTACTCTGTGTGCAACCAACATTTTGGACATTTTCGCCAACACGGTACGAGTGTTTAATTAAATGTATTTTACATTTTTCCTTAGAGTTAATTATTGTATTAGAATTATCATCAGTAATTATGAACGTCTGTTCTCTCTTACTTCCAATTACAATTGTTTGTTCTACTGCCGCTATGCGCGTATTTATTTCTTTGAGTTTTGTAATCAGTTACTCTTTAAATTCGGCTTTAAAGTCGGCCCTAATTTCTTCACTATTCTTTTGCATTTGCTTTGTATTACATTCCCTTAACTCTTCTATTTGCTTCCTATTTTCCTCTTTTTGGTTTGTAATTTATTCGTCCATAAAGGCACCCATCATCGTTTGAAATGTCTCCATATTTAAGCCTTCGGGTGCTGCCATAGTGAACTCTTATTAAAATATTTAATTATAATTTATTATAGTAAAGGGACCGCGTTCCGTACTCTCTTTTATGCCACCCGTTGTTGGCGTCAATTTTATAAAGGAACGAAATCGTACTTTTCTTATTTCTCGCGCTGACGATGTCCGTCGCGAACGCACGAATAACCAGTACCGAAATCTTCACGTGTGTAATCCTTACCTGTCCTTAATCAATGTATTTGATTCCCGATAGGCGCCAAATTGTTTCCTTAAAACAATTAAAAAGTTCAAACTAGTTTGTCTTCTGTGCGGTGATAACAAATTCGAATTACCCTCGCAGACTGGCGGGAATTCGTATCTCGCTTGCCGTTCGTTGTGTTGCCAACGTCCAAATCTGGTAAATAATTTTATTCACCGCTAAAGTGCACAAATGTTATAATACAATTCAAATAAAATGAAGGACGGTTATTAATAATCAGTACTAGTTTATTAATGCTCAAAATAGTTAATTATTGATCATTCAGATACAAAAAATATTATTATAAAACAATGTTGCTCCGGCTATAATCGAATTATATCTCAAGGTTTGGCTACGTTTGCTGAACAGTTACTACACCAGCATGGCTGCCGTTTTTGTTTATGTTATACAATTCATTCAGTCAACGAGTTCTTTTGATTACGAAAAAATTAAAACAAGATGTTATTAAAGTACACCACCTTACATCAATGGTACTTATATACTATTAAGGTTTAAATACAATTCGTTTCTGAGTGTTAAAAGTGTGTGCTAATCTTTCATACTTCGTACATATGTTATTTTATGTTTACATACAAGTTTAATAAATATTTTCAATCAATCCTTGAAAGAAATTGAGTTACCAAGTTCGGAGTGAGAGTTATTGTGTTGTGAGAAAAGTTAATTAACTTAGTTCGCAAATTCTGGTAATTCAAATATACTTAACAAAACCTTGTCGATGCTTGTGATGAGTCACTGGTATTCCTTCCGTTGTGGGTTGATACGTTAATTAATGTTCCATCATTTGGTTTTTCTGCTTCATATGGCTTCTTTTTCACTGAATTAGAATTTTTATTTATTTTTGAATATTCTAATCTGGTTTATCTGCTCTCCGTGTTTTAATGGGTGTTGGTCCAACTTCTTGAATCCATATCTTATCTATTTTATCCATACTATATTTTATAGTATTTCTTCGTATTTTAATTATTAATTAAGTCGAATGTGGTTTGGCTTCCGTCTCTCTTGATCGTCAATAATGGACTATCGTTTTATAACGGTTTTAAATATAATAACGTT
This sequence comes from Magicicada septendecula, assembly GCA_034769895.1. Taxonomy (NCBI): domain Eukaryota; kingdom Metazoa; phylum Arthropoda; class Insecta; order Hemiptera; family Cicadidae; genus Magicicada; species Magicicada septendecula. The sequence continues at coordinate 322,671,858 of CM068375.1, forward strand.
ACGTTGTTATGGTAACCACCTATACCCTTATTGGTTGAATACATTTGTATCTGTTGTTATAAATCCTGGGTTTTGGTTCAAAATGATTAAATACTTTATAATTGCTTTTATTCCTTGGTATACTTATCAATGCATTAGATATTAACATAAATGTCTCTATTTTCTTTCAAAGATTATTTTGAAATCTTACAAAGCTGGGCTTGTTCATGTATTAATGTTTTGACAACATTGCTAATATTATGTTATTACATATTTTTCTTATTTTATCAGTTTATTCCATTTCTGATATATTATTATTGTTAACTAATTGTAATTAATGAGTTACTTGGTCTTACGTTTCTAATACAAAAGATACTTACTTCCAAATTGTTTATTTTGAAGTTTTACAGTTAGGCATTTTATGGGTCTAAGCTGTAATTGTCTATATCTTCTTACTTTACACAAATTAAAGATTATTTATCATTAACATATGTTTTGCTTGCTGTCGCTTATTACTTATTTACTTTTTGAATTATTTTGCGCTGTTTTACAATAAATGAAAATTATTATAATTTTGCAACATAATTTCTTGGCTGTTATTCTCTTTTATTTCTGTCTTTATTCTGATGATTAATATTATGATTGTAAAATTTATCTCCTTATTTTAATCTGTTACTATTTATTACACACTTTTTTAGCACCTAATACTACTATAAAAACATAACACAAAAATAGGTTTATGGTCTGTTCCTTTTACCAGCCATATTCCTTCTTATAAACACAATTTTTTAAAGTAAACATATAACAACTTTGGTGAACATTATTTTAACACCATCTATTCTATCGTGATAATCATCCCTTTGAGTATTTTATTAATATAGGATGTTTTATTGCACTCATAACTCATATTTCTTACTATCTAACATTATGAAATTAGTTGTCTATCAACCCTTGCTTGTTGTTTTGGTTTATTACCTTTATCTATTTCTTTTCCTTTTTAGAATCACGAATTGTTTATATTAACTTATTCTTAACACTTCTAACACTTTCACTGTTTATCACTGTCACTTCCAACCTACCTCTCACTCATGGGTTTTACTCAATTTTAAACACACATTCATAGTTAGTCTTTCAACATTTTATGTTTTACGTTCTTATCATCATAAGGCTATTAAAAATACACATTACCTATTAATAATTGTTTCACTTATTTCTTATGGTTAGTGTAGTTCCTTTTGTATCATTTTATTTAATGCTCATTACTAAATTTGTTTTACTTATTTGTGCTTTTTTATCATTAGTTTACCTTTTCTTATTTTATTGTCTTTATCTGGCCAATCTCTGGGGTTCGGTCATAGTCATTTGTTTGTCAGTCAAGTCTATTCACTTATTTATTATTCTTGTTTACAAGTTTTCTTTTTTTTTGTACATTATTCCCTAAATTATTTTACATTTTATCATTTATATAATATTTGTGGATTCCCTATAAGGTCTGATTTCTGCAACGTTATATTATTAGTGAACCGTAGGCAAGCTTTTATTTATTTATTGTTGAATTATTAATATTTATTTATTTTTATTTACTCCTGTTACAATATGGAGTACATAACACCTGTTTATTGGGTGGGCGCCAGTTGCGTTATTACAATACAATACACACAACAATTTTAAAATACTAAAATACAAAATTAATTAAAATATAATATTAGTTATATTATATAACTCATCAAACACTGGTAATCATATAGCATGCATTAATTATTAAATGAAGGCGTTTCGTGCAACAAGTTGACGGGCGACAAAATTTATACAATTTTGTTGTATACAAATTTAATTTGTATAGCCCCACACTTTGTTGGAGCGCCAAAAGTAAACAACGACACAAACTGCAAATATAATGGATTTGTGTTTCACGAGCCCCAATTTGGGCGCCAAAATTATACAACGACACAAATTGCAAATATAATGTATTTGTGTTTGAGGAGCCCCACGTTCTTTGGGACGCCAAAATTATGCAACTTTACAGAAGCCTGTTTAAGATTCTGTAATTTATGGACGTTGTATAACTATTAGGTGTAATTATAATAAGAGTATTATATTTATGAGTATTTAAAATTCATATTTAATATTTACTCAATCTTATAAATAATAAACATCATTAATAATCTTCGGTCACGATATTGCTCTATATTAAATGTTTATCTCTTATACTATGCAGTGTTACACATATTTAAAAACCCTCTTACATCTAGACATGTTAATAATCTTAATTTAGATATGTTAGTAATTTGATTTACTAATAATATATAAAATTAAAATATAATTTGAACTGAATTCTTTTAATACAGTTCTGACCTCAACTCGCTCAGACTAGCCCAAGGTTTAAAATTAAATTTAAATTTATATTAATTACTTTTAGACTAGCATTTGTCTTATATTCACATTTCAATTATTCTTTTCTAAAAAAACATTTATAAATGCATTATGCGTGTCACCTCGAGTTCTGATGATCTTACGACTTATTGGCGGGGTCGAGCGTTGTCCAGAGTTAGGTTTCCATTCCTCCTGTCCTGGCGTTGTCCTGGATACGTCTAGAGTCCAGCGTCGTTCTCCAGCATTGTGTGGTCCTGGCTACCTCTAGAGTCCAGCGGCATTCACCAGCAGTGTGTGTTCCGCTTCAGAGAGTTGTTATCTGCTGCAAGGTAGATCTTAAACATCGTCTAATGTCCAGCATCCCTCGTCGCTCTTGTAGCTTCTCCGTAGATACTCTTGGTAGACTTAAACGGTCCCGGTACTTTACGCTTTCCGGAATACTGTCACATCATTAACGAACGTTTTATTCTTTCGTTAATGAGACTTGTAATAAAAATAAAACTGTTCTGCCGACGGACAGCATGTCCGACTGCAACTGTGTCTTGAAATGAAGAGAAGGGTTTTCGGTCGAACCCTCAATTTATACCCTCTAGAGATTCCGCGCCAGTTGGCTCCAAAATCGTCCTGTCGATACCTGCAGATCGCCTGATAGCCCCCACTCCCGAACCTTTTCATCTATTTCAATTATTAGCAAATAGCAATGTTTTGGACGGAATCGAGATAGCACAAATCATAGCTAGTTTGATTAAGCACTCACTGTATTAATTTGAGCGTCTTAGGGTAATTTGCGTATTTTTTGGCACGTTTATTTCGCACTGACTTCGCGTAGCGTGTCCTATTAACGTCATTTTTCACTGGAGATAACTATAAAATTTACACACACTTTGGTGCCTTTGGTTTGTTTATACACTAATTAGTTTTCACACAGTGAATTAAAATAAATATTTTATTAAATTCTTGGGGCGGGTAGCTGAGATTCCTGTCTGTACATGCATCACTAGCACACACAAGATACACGCGTAACACACATACAATTGAGCAGGTGTTCTCTGCTTGTCGGAACAGGTTAATTTCTCCACTAATCTAACAATGAAATATTTTTACAATCTCAGACCTGTCCATTTACCCTTAACTTATAATAATTCTACAAATTTTATATTTATTCAAATCAATGCCTAATACAGCATATGGCTGTATCGTTTAATATAGCAGATCAAATTTTATTATACTAATAAGGATATAGTGAGTCTATTACTAACCAGTAAGGTCTAAGGACAAACCAGTCTATTATGGAGTAGATGAAAATATATTTATTATACACACAAATATTGTTTTCAAAGATGTGTATTGTATTATAAATTGTCATGTATTGATAATAGAAATAATTGTTTGTATTGTTCGATAATATAAATCGATTTTACTTGGTTTCTTCTACGTCCTCCTCTCCTCTCGTCGCTCCCCTCCATGCGTCCTCTTCTTCAGCGTCAATCCTTCCTGGTGTCCTCTTCGTCCTGGCTTCCTCTTCGTCTTGTCGTCCTCATCTACGGCAGTCGACTCCAGCGGCGATATTTCAATGAGTCTCGTTGTTATTATGTTTGACTGCTAATATTAATTAATTTTTTCATAAATTGTTCACCCACAATGATTACAAATTTTACTCGTACAGTTTATTATTAACTTATACTTCATATTTTCTTAATCTCAGGATTGATATGGGTATTAATTAATGCGGTGCGTTTAATTTACACCTTCCACGATATCTTGAAGTGTCTTTAACTTCCCTAAGCGGATATCTTAACTTACACGAAAACAGCACTGTATTATATTTTAAATTTTATCTAAATATTTTACCCACTCGGTTCTTAACGCAAAATTTCGTTAAGAATTACCAAGGTTTATTTTATATATGATAAACAACTCTCTTCACCGGGCACAACTTCCTCTTGTAACTTCTACAGACAGACTGTGTCCATCATAACTTTACAACGAATGAATCTCGCTGAATTTAGTGTATTCTGATAGGCTAAGCCCAAGTCACATGATTGATGGAACAAACAGATATACAAATTTCATCAAAATTTGTATAATTTTGCAAAGGCCTGCATGGAAATTATCTACGAATTTTTTTACCCTATCTTTGATAAGAGATACAATTCAGTTTTTCTTCACTTAAAAAAAACATATTTCTAAAATAGTTATGAACCTCAGAGTATACACAAATTTGAAGCTATTTACCTACATAATTGCTTGTCAAAGTTTCACGTCAATCGGTTAACTACCACTGAAGCTATAGCGATCGAACTTTATCACACCCGCACACACACACAAATTCACACAAAAATACATGACAATATAGAACACCTTTTTATGAAGAGTTTGGTACACCCTATATGCTTATCCATTTCTAAATACAAAACTTACGACTAGAAGACAAAATATTACATAAAACCAATTTAAACAAGAAAATGCTCGTCATCCATGTGCTCTGATAAAAACAACATAGCTTATTATCCTGTGTTCTGTTGCAATATATATCGACTGCTTTAAATAATATATACAATTATCGCAGCACATTCATAACACTGATAGAAACTTTCAGAATTACTCAGCGTCTCATAGTTGACAGCAACATCAAATCTGTTCATATACTAACACACCATATTTTTTTTGTTATTACTGCGCAGAAGTGTAAAGCAACAGTGACTGCAATTAAAACATTTTACATTTTGTTTGAATTGACTGTTGTAATGACACAAAAATACTTACACGTTGGAGTCAAGTGAATTATCTTTTTCAATGATATCAACAGCCACATAATTTCACTTTCTTTTACATTTCTCACTTGGACGGTCCATTCCTCTTGAAAATAATTCAGCTCTCTTCATTAGGTGAAAGTAGCAAGGACATGTTGTTACAAAGTTAGAACTCAATGTGTTTGAGACTTTAATTTAGTTTAGATATTGTTGAACTTCTTTGTAGTGTTTACACGTGTTGGTCCAAGTAGGTTGCAGAAGTATCAATTTCCGTTTCCTTGAAATAAATAATTAAATTCAGGTATTGGCAATTCACCTACTAAACCTTTCCTAAACAATTTAAAAAGATTTGTTAATATTATGCATTTTATTTTTAACGTTTTTTAAATGAGATAAAAAATGTGTTGAATGGATCAAAAGAATTGTATGTCACAACGTTCTCATTGTTATGACTTTTAAACGTGTAATAAATGGTTAAATTTTACAAAAATTTATAGGAACAAGGTTTGTTGCACATTCATTGTTAGAAGATACTTGTACGGTCATTGTTGGATCTACGGATGTAACAATGATATAATAATATTGTTTGCGCTTTACAGTAAATTAATATAAATTTTACAAAATATTGTTTACTTGTTTGATGTGTATGACTAGGCTTACGCATTACGTTTATAAAAATACACGCTCTGCAAACTACTTCTCAAACGTTATACTGTAACTTATTTGCACTTAGTCAGTAAATTTAAAAGTCAAGTCAGTTTACTGTGGTACACTATTATTCTGCTTTTTATAAACTGCTTAGAATTCAACAATTTAGCATAACAAAGAAGAAAGAGGACTGGTGCACCCTAACTAACCCACCCTAACTAACCAAGTGCGAACAGTAATGAAATGCTAACTTGAACGCTGCTTTATGAATTTCATCAACAAAGACTTACAGAGAGGGAGAAAATTCTGTTCATTTTGAAAGGAATACTTAAAAACGGTGACTGTTTTCCTAGAAACAGTAAGTAAATATGCTGATTACCTGTAAAATATCAGAATTAATGTGTGTGTGTGTATGTGTGAGTGTGGCAATTGTTGATTATGTGTAAGCAATGGTATGATAGTTTATTAAGAATTAATATTTCATTCTATGGTAGAACTTGACAATATTTAAAAATTAAAACCTTTTACTCCAAACTTAAACATAAAATTAGTTTTTCGATCAATCACAAAAGCAATCGAACATAAGTGACTATCAATTGCTTATATTTCAAATTGTATTTGTTAAAAATTACTTAAAGGTAAGAATTGTACATTATAGACAGTGTATAATAATTTGGAGTTCCCTAAAACTGTAGTCCTGTGATCTTCGCTCTCTGGACACCTATCGCGACAGTGTTGTTTGCCCATAAAACGTATGTCACCTTTCTGAAGGTCGCTTGCTCGGTGTCAGTAGGTACAAAATTTCTTGTTCTATATCTCTGATACGAACAGGCTTATATCAGAACTCGGTACACTTAATGCATTTTATCTAAACACGCAAACAGATATTGGGTATAAAATGAAAGTCTGGCTATCCACTCTACATATGTTCGGATTATATGCGTCAATATACGATAAAAAGTTCCTATAAACATATGTCTCAGAAGGTCTTGTGTGTCTCTTAGCTTTTATTACCAACATTTCTGTAAATTTTAATTTTTTCAAATTGTAAATAATTAAGTAATTAGTGATATACGTACTTATTTAATTGAATGATAAGGACAAAACATGGAGAAATGTATTTTTACTTCGGTTAGGGAATTTGGATTATGGATACATGTGTGTCCCTGATCCAACATTATTTATATTGTTTCTCATTATAACAACATTTATATTACAGTAAGTTTTGTTGTGTGTTTTGTGTGTGTGTTTACGCGTAATTTAGTAACTGAAAAATGGTTTTATAAATTTACTGTAAAAATTCTCTTACAGAATATTGTACCGGTGAGTTTTAAAAGTTAAAAACTTTTGAATAAGTTACTTTTGTTTTTATTCAATTTAAGTTTGTATAAAAGCTTAGATTCCTTTTATATACAATCTTTACAAAAGACGTTTTTCAGAACTTCTTAATTATCACCGTATCTTATAGGATATTGGGTGTAGAAGCGGTGACGTGAAAACTTTTTTTTAACCAAATAATTCTTCATTCCACCAGCTCAGTAAATATTCAAAAATATATCTTTTGGAAATTTATTAAATTCCCCAATTTTTGGGCTGTATGCAACAAGAGATGAGTGGCGCTTGTATAATTTTAGTACGGTAATAATATTGAATATACGTATGTAATAAAATATGTTACAAAGTGATAAATGGAAATTCAGTAAATCAGTTACGAATTTAATAAAAATGTAAATAATAAAGTAATAGAAATAAATAAATACAAAACAATTATTTACGAATCTAACAAAATAAATATAATTTTTTTTATAAGTGTAATACTATGTAAAGAAAGTTGAAAGCATCGAAAAGAATTAGGCAAAGACACTATCAGGTTCTTTAATGTAATTATGCATCAGGCTATTCATAGGATAAATCATTCAATGGTATGTAATTTTGTAAGAGCACGTTCAACATTATTTGATCTGGCGACCTTATGGTAATAGCTTAAACAAAGAATTTTAAGGAACAATTTTACATAACTGCAAAAGTGCACGTCAAGAAATAATGTGAAGACAGCTGATGACAGGACGAAGTAAATAAATCAAACATGAAACATCTTTATTTGGTTGCTGGACTTCTTCACTAACATTTCAAACGAGGTCCCATAGTAATGACTTACCTCAGGGTTATAATGACGCAACATTGTCCAGTGTGGCCAGGTGTTCTTCCCAATCCGCCTTACTATACTAGTGGATCCACATTCAACTCATATCGGTAAGTTCTGGTTTTTATTCTAATATATTTCGTATTTTCTGAAGAATTTTTATTTTCTAATAACGAATTTAGAAGTATCAATTTACACCATGAGACGTCACAAAAAATATACCACTGAGGTCGTCAGGTGACAGAATAATTAAATAAAGGAAAATATAAGTGTCTACATTTATGTGTTTCTATGCTCTCTTTGCTTTCCTTGCTTGTGTTTGTTAGTCTTTTTACCGTGTTGCTTATGCAGAGGACAGGGCACTACAGTCCAACAGGGAAAAAGTAAGCATTATTGGGTCATTAATTACTGTAACCTGTCAGAATAGCAGTTGCGTATTGTTTCATAATTATAACGTTGCAGCAAATCTCATGCGATGATAAAACCCTTAGTATTTACAAAAATAAATTTGCTTCTTAGGTTTACAATTTACAGATACTACTGTAATTGCTCAAATAACTGTAACAACAAAATTTAAAAAAATATATAATTAATCTTTTAAAAAGTAAAATAAACGAATAAAATATCTTTAGTACGTGTGTGTAATGACGGTTTGTACATCCTATTTGTCCCAAAATACTTCTACTTTTTAATATTCAAGCCTGCTTTTTACTCTTCTGCTTTTTAATTCTTCTAGCGTAATGTTTATCATTCAACGTTTCGAGCATATACAGTGTAAGATGTCTGTGCCGTTTTACTATGATTTTTTACTTACCAACAGAACGTTAACACGGGAGAATATTTAACTACTTCTAACGTTTTGCAGAATAATTTAGTAACAGGTCAAAGAATAGAAACTGGTTGTACACCACTTGTAGTATTTATTTTACGCTGTTTAAATCCTAGCCTATTTCTCTTGTCAGTACTGAGGAAGAGACTATGTGTTGGCTCTGAGAAGGCTTAGTTGAATAACCTTTTCAAACAAATATGACCTAAGTTGGAATACAGCATCAATCAACTAGCACCCATCGGCTTGAAAGCAGGCACCTATCTTATTGGCGGGAGCCTGATGAACGTAGCGAAATCAGGCATAGCCCTCTACCCGCGACTCGATGCACAACTTCGGCGGCGAACTCCTCCGAAACTACTCAACTGATTGTTATAACATTTTGCGTACATATCCGGACTGTATTGCAAAGTGCATTATTGTATTTTTATGTCTCGAAATTATTTGGTTCAAAAGATATTACGATTTTTAAACAATCTTAGCTCCAACGTGTGATAGGAAGAGAGATAGAGATATCGCTGGCTGTCGCCCGATAAGATAAGATTTTGCTGTATCACAATTGCCAGTGCGTGTGCATGTGCGGCTTCCGCCGTCAGCGCTGGCCCGAATGGCGCCGTCACCTGATAAGGTAAGGGTTTGCTGTTTCACAAATGCCGGCACGTGTGCGTGTGCGGCTATGTGTTTTATTCAAACAGTAGTAAAGCATTGTTCTATGGTGTAGCCAGATGTACGGATTTGACTTAAGTGTTGAACAAGTGTCAATTTTTAGAAGAGAATCTATTTAGTCGCTGATCCACTGCAATTTACTGTTACATATTGCAACGAATGACAATTCAGGCAAATTTTAATCCAAATTCTATTAAATTTTAATTCAAAAAATGAGAATAATATATCACAGAACTTAATTTATACACTATTGCAATTTAAATTGCTGTATGTAATGATATTTTTCATTAATTATAAAAGAAATATTCAACAATTAGATATTAGATTGGTACAGAAAACGTTTATACATATAGCAGTCAACATATAGCGTAATAAAATATATTATAACTATAAACAGATTGAGGGACGTTCAACTCTGTAATTATAGAAAGTTATTTTTAACATGTTCCCTCACTACTGGTATTAAAAACAATCATAATTTAAAAACATATAAATTGCACAGTAACTGTAGAACTTTATGACCTTACTTCAGATTGTTGACATAATGTTACAAACACAAGTTTTTGGTAAATTTCTCTAACAAGTAAACTTGGATAATAATTGTAATCATATTGTTGTAAATTATAGTCCGGAGTACTATAGAATAGTGTAAATTTATGTACATGTCCAAAATCACACCCGCCCTCTCTTCCATTCTCCATCTACCACTCATTCTCATAACCTCTCCTCCCTCTCACTCTCTCTCTCTCTCTTGCTCTCTTTCTCACTCATTCTCTCCCCCCCTCTTTCTCTCTCTCACACTCTCTCTCACTCTTCCCACCTGCTCTCTCTCTCTCTCTCTCTCTCTCTCTCTCTCTCTCTCTCTCTCTCTCTCTCTTTTTCTCTCTCTCTCTCTATATCTCTCTCTATTCATTCAGCTCTAAGAATAAATACTTCAAAGAAAAGAGGAGGAACTTTCAAAGATTTAGAAGGTGAATCCAAACTTGATTTTGAAGAAGAATTAAAAGATGTGAGTTTCGTTATTATTGATGAAGCAAGTATGTTGGGTTTGAATTTGTTTTTCAAAGTGGATATATGACTCAAACAAGCAAAGCAGCGTTCTTCAGCTGTTCCTTTTGGTGGCCTCTGCGTGTATTTAGTCGGCGATTGATCCCAACTTCCACCGGTTTGTGACAAGAGTCTTTACAATATTAATAATAATGATCAGACCATTCAATCGAATCTTTCATATAAACAGTTCAAAAAATTTTTTTTTAACGGAGTTATGAGACAGCAAGGTGATGATCAAAAAGTTTAGAGAGACTTTAAATAGAGTCGCAAATGGAACAATCACTGAACAAGATTATAAGCTCTTATCTAAAAGATGTTATGTAAACAATATCGGGGACAATTTCAAAGATAGTGTATGTATAATGTCGAAAATTGCTGAAATGGAACGCTTTAATTATGAAAAACTAGAAAGCAATAAACAACCCGTGGCTCTAATCAATGCAATCCATAATTGCCCAGAAGCATCTCTAGCAAAATCTGACAATGCTCAGGGGTTATTTGCCCAATTACGTTTATGTAAAGGTGCTCGAGTTATCCTTAGAAAAAATCCTTGGGTCACAAAAGGACCACCCAACGGTTCAGTTGGGACAGTAACTGATATTATTTATGAACCGGCAGTTGAATGCGAAAATTATAATGATCACATGCTCATATGTATACTTGTACCTTTCGAAAAATATACAGGACCAGTTCTGTATGGGAATTCAATACCCATTGTACCAGTAGAATCCTTCATTGTATCCTTCAAGAAAAATGAAATTTCTTGTACTCGCAAACAATTTCCGTTAATGTGAGCATATGCGGTCAGTATACATAGATCGCAAGGGATAACATTAGCTAAGGCAATTGTTAATGTAGGAGACTATGAATTTCAGGTTGGATTAACGTATGTTGCTCTTTCAAGAGTGAAAACATTAGAAGGATTAGGTCGAAGGTCGATACCCCAGCGGTATAGAGGAGCCATCGGGACTGGACCAGGAGGATCAACGGACAACGGATTCCAGGAGGACCAGAGGACAACGGAGGATCAACGCTGTACAAGGACACAAGACTCAGGATCATAACGAGGAGTACCAGAGTATCACCTCATCAATAATAAGGTGACACAAAACCATATTACTCGTCAACATGTTTCATGAACAACATTAAAAAGAAAGAATATACAAAAAAATAAAAAGAGTCTATGAGAGACACTATATAGTCTACTAATTTTTGTAAATACTAATAATTGTAAATTTTGTATTGTTAAATTATAGTAAGAGAATGTACAATTTTTATAATTATTAAAATGATACAAAATAACAGTACTTTCAATAACACATAGAGTAATTTATAAAGTAATAATGCCGTCATAATATAACTTGCAAAATTTTAATTGATTTTCAGTATTATAATATTTTATTACTTTGATAGTTGATTGATAATTCTTTGTTATTTGATTGATATTTACGTACACAAATTAAGTACTGATTAAAAGAAATGATTTAAATTAATGCATTTTTTTAAAAGAATATCTGAGCCAGTCGAGAGCACATTTTACATCATATAAACTTCATGTCACGTCATATTTATTCACGTTTATGTTCGCATGTAAATGTACATTTGTGTTTAAAAATTTAGAATATTTAGGTTAAAGATATTTGTATAGTTACAATAATTATGTGTATGCTGAGCACATATAAAAGAGGAAAATACATTATGCTAATAATACTGATGAATTTTAATTCGTAATTTGAAATTTTTATTTAATACAAATTTAAATGATTTTCCATATTCAATATGATAAGAAGTGTTATTATTAAAAAAAGGAAAACTTTACACTTTATCGTTAAAGTATATTATACTTTAATGTAGTGTATTCAATAAAAAGTGTGTAATGTATCATATATATTTTGTTGATTGTAAGAATATTGATAAATAAATTATTACGATTCTATTTATCTAACGGATCAAAAACGGTTGATTGTAAAAATATTGCTAAATAGATTATTATGAATATCAAAGGCTCCGCCTATTTGTGTCAGTGATACTCCGAGTTTAATAGGAGGCTTTTCCCCTTCCATTCGTGGCGACGGAACCAACGAAAGTAACGGAAAACTTTGAGAACCTGGATCACCGAGTGGAAAAAGACCTAGGAAAAGTGGAATCGCGATTGAGGATATCGAGAAACGTGAAACTCTTAAGCCAAAACATAGAAAACGCTAGGGTTTCTAGCAAAATAGTAAGCTGTAAACAGAAAAGACGTAGACTGAAGAACGAAATGATAGGCGCCGAAAATAAATGCAAAGAATACCGGGAAAATGTTGAAGCTCAAGGAAAAAGCAGTTGCATTATCCGATTCCATAGTTGGTCAAAACATTAACAAATTACCAAAAAACTGAAAATTTTTTGTGTTATTTTATATTAAGTTTTAAATATTTATCTTGGGCTTGGAGTGTATAATTTACAAAAATACTTTCCTATAAAGAACACTATATAAATATTTCCGCTTGGAGCTGTGCCGTCAACTTTTATGTTTCTAATACCCTTTCTTCTTTTCTTTTTCTTTTGTTGTTTGTTTAGAAAAGTTAATTCTATTTTATCATTAAAGTTGTTAATAGTTTTTACGCTTTACTGTCAATACAAATCGCTTTATGCATCCCTATTGTCAAATATTCAGTTCTCTACCTTAGACAATAAATACATGATCCAAAGAGGTAGACGATTGACCTCTATCCATTTTACCATTTACTTTGGCCTGTAAACCACTTATAACTCGTTAACATGCCGCCAAAAATCTTCAGGTTTTGCATCTGTATCCTTGCCAGCAGTAAGTTCATTCATCTGTTTTTAGTACACACAGACGTAAGTCATTAGTTCTGCAGGGAGTCCACTATATTCGCTGCATATTTTGGTATCTGCTTATTACAAATTTATGTAAAGTTCGAATTTGGATAGATACATGGAATGACAATATAAGCGAATTTTCGTTTTTTTCTTAAAGTAAAGATGTCTCTACAATTTAGTTCATTTTATTATTGTCATGTCTATTTATAAGTTTTTCTTTTTAACGGGGCGTAACTTGTTGATTGCTAATTTCCTTATTTGTAATGTAGGAAACTGGTTTTGTGTATGTCAATGTGGGAGATAATATCTACATATTACTAATTAACATTTGTAATATGCGTTATGAACTTACTGCAGATACTAGTGTTTGCATTGAACAGGAAATCTGTCGAGTTTGCACTCAGCGATGAAGAGAAACGTTAACGGTTTGATGTGTACTGAGATTACTGCTGCATGTATACTTGTAGTTAAGCCGGTCTGATAAAGTACACTTGACGCTGGTTCAAATTAATTTAAAGAGCTGCCGCGAACTCAAATGAAACTACGTAAAACGTGGTGGATGCTTTAGTTAGAGAGATTACATTCAATACTACACTATGTCTGTAAACGGGTGACAGGAATTTGTGGGATTAGTTAGCACTGTTTGATAGTGTATTTGTTATGATCAGAGCAAAAAACGAGATGTTGTTTTAGCATTTTCATAAAACTGATAGAAACCTTCAGAATCATTAAGAGTCTCACAGTTAACAGTAACATGAAATATGTTCTTATACTATGGAGACATTATTGTTAGTTTGTTATTAATGCACAGAAGTGTAAATTAACAATGATTGCTATTAGGCCATTATACATTTTGTTTCATTTGACTGTTGTAATGACACAAAGATACTTACACGTAGTGAATTATCTTTTTTCAAAGATATCAACAACCACATAACTCACTTCCTTTACAGATCTGACTTAGACAGTCCATTTCTCTTGAAAATAAATTTACCTCTCTTCATTGGATGAAAGTAGGAAGGAAAAGTCGTTACAACTTTAGAACTCAATAAATTGTGTTTGACACTTTAATTTAGTTCGGATATTATTGAAGATTTCTGTAGTGTTCACATGTTTTTAGCCTCAGTAGGTTGCGAAACTATAAATTTAGTTTTTTAAGGCTCTAATAGAATTTAAATATTGACAATCAATCTAGTAAACCTTTCATAAATAATATGAAAACGTTTTGTTCATATTGTAACATTACATTTGGCATAGCTTGATATCGTACCAGATTTAATGAAGATCATGGATAAGAAACTTAACAAGAAGAAACATATGTTTTAAAAATGATAGTGAAGATGAACAAATGACAAATTTAAACTGACTTAGACTATAACTGACCGTACCCAAATTAACGTTTAGGTAAACTGATGGAAAATACCCAGATGATGAGATAAAATTAGACCAATTACAATAATAATACTTACGAAGACAGACAGCATTATGGACCATTACTAACAGTAAACAAATTGTTTTGTTAAATATATCACACAGCATAGAAATACTCAAAATACAAATTGAGGGATAATAGGCCCAAATACACAATAGAATTTAATGTTAACTAACCAATATAATTGAATAATACAAGAACACAATCATTATATATTCACGGAAACATAAATTAAAATAGTGTGATTAATGGTGGACCTAATGTTATAAAATAAATACTGTACAATCAAAGAATAGATTATTGTGTAATAAAAAACAAATAATAAAATATGGAAAAAAATATAGAAATGTCAATCCATGTGTAAACAAGGCTTAAGAAATAATATTTATCAAATGTATATGACAAGATGAAAAACCAGTAAAAGTACCTAGTACAGCAATGGCTGAACTGTCTAAGACAAATAGAAAGATATAAAATCATTATTAAATGATTAAACATTTTCTTTTAATGTTTGAAAGTAAGAATAAAGTTGTGTTTATGTTATTTATAGTTTTGTTAGTTAATGAGTGGATGATATGTCTTATGCAGGATTTATGTAACCAGGCATATACCGATTGTTTAATCACAAAATGTGAATTATGTTTTTTATAATGTTCCAGTGATAATTATTGTTGTACTTTTAAATAATAATACTAATAGAGTTATAGGGAGTAGTTTTGATGGTAGTTGCATAGTTAATAGGTGTTACAATAACAGAAAATAGAAATTTAACATGTCAAGACCTAGGCCTATAAAAACTTTGGAATTTTGTAAATTTTAGGAAATACATTTAGAATTTTATAAAACAAATGTTGTAATATGGATAGGTTTATAATTAATAGTATACACAGTAAATATGTAATCGAAATAATCAGTTTTAAATTATTTAAGAAAATTCAAATAGCAAAAATGGTAACATCAGAATTTCTTAAGCAAAAATAGGCATGTTTGGTGTCTATGTGTCACAAATATTAAGACCAAAATAATGATGCTATTAGTTTTAAATTCCCAATTAGTATAACAAAGTTATACTAATTTAAAAGTTTTGGCCAGGTTCATGAATAAAACAATGAATTTTTATGACAATGTATATCTGAATCAACCAACCAGATTTCAAGTTTTACCTTAGCAACCGAAAATTCAGATAAATAAAAGAGGGACTTCTTTAACAACCATCATTAAGAACAGACGCGTTTTTATAACGTCTTAGCCAATTATATTTTAAATAGAGTAAACCTATACTAAACATAGTAAACGAATCAGGACAGTTATTGAAGAACATTAGAGGAATCCAAGAACATCAAGACACCAATTCGCAAGAATTCAAATCCCGGGAAAAGAATTAAAGAAGATTTGGACCCCAACTTCGTCCTGGACGAATAAAAGAAGAGGATCTGGGTGAATCTGAATAATTTTATAACCTTATTTAACAACAACACCCACATACGAGCACAAGAACCACTTAGAAAACTAAACAATAAAAAACCACATACAATATAACACACCAACACTAAAGAACACTTGAAGATAACACAAATTAATACCACCTTTCGAATACCAAAAAACTGAACGACAACTAATAAATATCTGAAACTGTTCATAACCTAGAACTGTGAACAACACACACACGACTACTAGTTTGCACTATATACATCAAAACCTTTTTGTATCCTTCTGTTGTAAAGTTTGTATTTTGATTTTAAAAGTTGTATTAATTGTTTACCCATAATATTCGGACCGAATACGCCCTGAAATTACTTTATTTAATAGAAAGAAAAAAATGCATCATTATTGAGGTTGATTCCAACTTACCAACTTATGAATGAGACGACATAATTTTGTCACAATTTTTTATTAAAATAAAGAAAAACGAGAAACGTAATTGACCAATACTTTTGAATAAAGATTGATTAAAGGAGTACACCTGTTTTGTTTTATATTGCATTATTATTGCTGTTAAAATTAAAAAATACGACAGCACAGCAAAGAGGACGGAGCGGCAGTTGGCAGCTCCGAATTACGTCACCGGTTTTGGACGCCTAGGCGAGAGCGAACGGCGGGAATAGTAAACAACAACTGTAAACGAATGTTAATATACTAAATAAAGTTATATTGGTACAAATTGACGCATCAAACGTGCGGCATAATAGCTCGTCTCCTAAGTTATATTGTTATAATATTGTAACGCTACTTTCTAATGCCCGAAGTTGTTGCGTCAAATGTTATGCTAATTACCCCAAGTTGTGGGTATCAATTAACAATAATTGTAACATACTTTCAGAAAACTCTTATTGATAGTTGTGATGTTAATCGTATAATACTCAAGTATTAATTATTTACTCAGAAAGTGATAAATACTAATTTTTTTATTTAATTGTTGGTGTACATGAAAACTATTTCACATAATAATGTTGTATAATCCATAAGGTTAATCTTTAATAAATGAAAACAGTACACATTTATTAGTCTAACCAACACATTTATTAAATTTATATTAACTGTCATTAATATCAGTTCTTTATGTCTTTTAACATATCATTATCATTACTTATTTTAAAAATATTTTCTACCAATAGACAAATTATATGCTCCGATCTCTATATCTCAGGGTTCATTTAATTTGGTATCTAAGCATGAATAACATTTAGATCTAAATACTTATGTATATTACAAAATACAGTTATTCCAAATGGATTCATTTTAATATATGAATAAATATTTTTAATCGAAATGATATATTTATTTTAAAAATGTACGTAGTTTGCTTTTAAATTCTAATCATATGACTTTAAGTTTGATGTGTACCTTATTCGTAAGTTTTTTTAGAAGGCAGGCAGGTGTATTGTAAATTAGTAATTAGCACATACAATTTTACTGTTGGTACGTATATCCCTGTCTGTGGCGTGTTGATGTCCTGCGCCTCCATCTCCAGCTCTTTAGATCCGTTGAGTAGATGTAGATTCTCTCTCGGCTCCTTTTCAGATATGATCATTTAGACGAATCAGAGACGCTTCCCCCTCCCACCGTTCGTACCATAGAAAAGAGGGCTACGATCAACAGGGTATTAAGGAATTAAAGTACACGAAATTTGTTATAAATGACTACATTTATTAAAATAATTAAACGTATACATTAAAAGTTGTGTGTACACATATAATATTCTTTTTCTAGAAAAAAAGGAACATAATATTTACAGCAAAAAAAACAATAATATACAGCGTGCGTTCGTTTAATTGTGTCTGCGCACTTTGTTCGACAACGGAGTGTATACTTTAAGCGAATCGTGCAGTATCATGCAATAGGCCGTAGTCTGAGCCGGGAAATTGGTCGTGGACTCGAATTCCAATCTGACGTCAACCGGTGAAGCCGGTGAGCGACTCGTCCTGTCTGCTACAATCGAAGACGAATAGTGGTGCTTTTGCTATGTACTCGGTGTGTGTTAGAAGTGCGTTGGATTACGTTCTATGGTAGTACAATTTTTGAAATCGTGAGTACATATCGTACATAAGAGCGTAACGTCCGTTATCGATATCCAGGTTTAGGTTATCGTACGGGTAGTATTTGTATTTCATAGAGTCTCGCGTTGGTCACCTTGCAGTGATCGAATTCGTCTGCGTGTTTCTTCAGATCGTTCTTTCTGCCGGTCTGGAATGTGAGTATCCGCGGTTTCTCCAGTTGTGTCGTTTTCACCGTCCAAGTCTGTCTGTCGGTCGTCGTTAAAGCCGGGTAATCGTGCAGTTTCCAACTGCGAAGTATTAAGAAAGTCGTACGTCTTTGCGCATGATTTCCAACAGTCGTATCCGCACTTCCTTGTTTACTTACACGAACGGAATCATCCAAGAGATTTTGGTTAGTTCTATGTCGGCGTTAGCCGGCCTACCTATCCGTGGACGAGAACACGTGGAGAGTTAACGTGGGTGGAAGTGCGCAACCGTATCAGTTCCTGTTTCATTTTTAAAATAATGTGCGTGAAATTCTCGGCTAATCCCATCAGCATCCTCAACGTTATGCAAAAGGTGAATTCACCGTTTTACAGGGCGGTGTTAGATTGTTAGCCGATGGTGCCAACCAACCGTCGTTTCGCATCTAAACAACGTCCTGCGTGCCGACGGATAGCATGGTTTTAATAGTGGACGTGATGCCGACTTTCTTGGTACGATCGACTTCCGAACCGTAACGGATTTCTTTAAACAGAAACGCGATTGCGTTGTTGACCATTTTTACGTTCACAGTATCGCTCCTGCCGCTGCCGCTGCTGCCCCGTTCTTCTTGCTTAACTTGCCTTCGATGTACAGGAAACATTCCATCGGTAAAGTGAAGACTTCCTGTTGCAGGATAGGTATACGTATTTTATTGTTATTTCCGTATCGCGACGATGACGCGTACGGTGCGTGAATATGATATTCGTAATGCGTGATGTTGCCTTCAAAAACGGTCGCCGTTCGACCGATAAGATTATACCGCTGTCCGCTATCGCTATGTTACTTGTTTTTCATGAGTTTGAAGCCTAGTGAAATCAGGTAGCTTCGGTTAGGTGCTGTTAACCGTGTCAACGACGAACGTCTACTGATACCTTTTCCAAAAGTGTCGTCCTCTTTTATTTTGTGGTGCGCGCTGCCGCCCTTCTTCGCCGTCGCTGATGCTGTAGGTAAAGCAGCGACGGCGGCGGTATCGGCGAAATAAAATGCCATCATTATTACGCACGTTTCAAATGTATACGCGCGGTGATGACTTCACCGTGAAAATTTACGTTATCACTGTCTTGATCGTGTACCGACATTGTAAGATTTCTCAAGTGTAATACGTTAAGCGGAAGATAAATGACGTTGCTGGGCGTTTTGACTATCTTGAATCCTGGCACGACTGTCGGGTAGAAAGAATGCAGAATATGCTCGTTTCGTTCTGCATTTTACGAACCTTGTACGGCGTTACACCTCATCTACCAAACGTTCACTTTGTTAATGTTTACGGGCGCGTCCGACGTGTGCAATTTATACGCTTTTAACTTGCGATTCTTGATAAAACTCAATATAGCACCGATCCCGTGTTCTGTACGCCTAAAATTGATCTCATGAGAACAGTAAAGTTTACATTTCAGCGTGTTGTTGTTGGGGCGTAGAGTAAATTTTAGGTCGAATAGCGTTTTCTTCAGGTACGTTTCAATATTACCGATTTCGTACACACCGGTCGGTATTTCGATTAGTTCTAATGTTTTACGCGGTCCCTTTTAGTACGGGAAATACGTTGTTTCTTCCGCTTTCCACGTTTGGTATAGATTTGTACGTGGTAAAGACCAACATTCCCGCATACCATTCGCTCTCTGTCAGATCGAGATGTTGAAAAAAGTCACAAACCAATGCGCTCGAATCCGTACCCGCGACGGTGACTGTAAGCGAAAACATCTCGTTGTTTACTGACCGTTCGACGAAAAAAACGCCAAACATATATGTCCGCAGACGACCGTCTCCGGTGGCTGTTTACGTGCGTAATTGTAACGAAGTTCGGTCACGTTTGAACCAAAGTACCGTATTACGTCGACGGGAGGACGCATATTACCGATTCCGTTAAAGTATCTGACTTTGTCGCCTCGCTTCTTGTAGCACACCCAGTGCGTACCCGGTCCGGTAGTGTCGTCCAGATTCACGATCCCGCTTTCTTTCTCTCACGGCGGCGATGTGCGAGGAAGTGCGTCGCGCATGTACACGCCTCGGAAATGAGGTAAGCACAATAGTTTTGCATATGCATACAGATCTATATCAAACAAAGGACGCACGGTTATTTTAATTTTTTTTTTTCGGTACAGGCAAAGGTTTAGTCCTAAAGCCCTTTACTGCTGCTGCCGGTCCGTCTTCGTCGTGTTAGTCCCGTTCCCGTCGTCGTTGTCCTCGTCCTCCTCTTTATCGTGCGCCGAACCGACCTGCGTCAGTTGGTGAGACGTCGACGTTTACGCACGCCGCCGCCGCCGCCGCCGCCGCCGCCACCGCCGCCACCGCCGCAGCATAGTTCGCTGCCTAACGCTGAATTTGTTTTCATTGCTGCCGCTACAGCTGCCGCGTACGCTCTTTTGCTGATACCCGAATTCAGAGGAAATGATACCCGAGGTTGGAGAGGAAATGAGACGGTACCACACGTTCAGCGAACCCACCACGGTACGTACACAACAAGTTGGGAATTGCCGACCATCACGCGTCAGCTGCACAGTTGGCTAGCTTACTATGTCGCGTCGCCGTTCACTGTCGCGGCATACTGATCAAGTCAGCTTTGCCTCCCAACGGCCACACAGCCAGCTTTGGTTAGGCGGCACGGTTTTTCAATTCACACCGGGAAAATTCAAATCCTGGCAAAATGCTAACGTTCCATGTACCCTGTTTATACAACATTTTGTTAAAAAGATTTATTTGTCGAGTGTGTACAAGTGTTTGTGTAGACATCAACGTCATTAACTACGTGTTTTATTCCACCTGTGAGGATTATTTACCTGTGGGGTTTGTGTTAATAGAAGGACTACACTTCAAGTGGATTGAATTTGCTAACTCAACATCAGTTTGTGTAGTAATATTATGTATTGATGTTTACTGAGTTTATAACAAGACAAATACGCGGAGTCTGTTTGGCCTAAATCGCAATTGACGCTGAATCCAATTAATAGAACAGAACAGATGGCCGTGACCATAATATCTGTGTCAGACGTGATTAATCCTGCCCTTGAGCACAGCAACACAAACCTTATACATCTAGTCTCGATAACACCAAGGTTTCAATTGATTAAAAGCATTTGAGTAAATGATCACAAACGTTCTATTGCGCCAACCGCTATACCACAGTTGAATGGTGATAAGCATTTGAAGATATATCATACTATTAATGCCTGTAAAGTAGGTATGACTGAATTGTACACACAGCATTATTTTTCAGTAGAAGTAATAATAAATTTAGAGAGTTATTAATAAAAATATTATTCAAATAAAGAATTTGATAAGTGAACTGCTGCTGAACTGATGGCCATAACACGATTTCTATAGATTTTTCATATCAGTCAGTTGTACTGGTTCCACAGTATGTTACACTGTAGATAATTATAGCAACGGAACAGTCTTATACTTTAGCTGGTTAGCTGGGAGTGCTTACAGAGAGGGGTATCAATTTACACCATTAGCAATATAGAGTTCTTATAATTTTTTGATAGATGAGGTTTCCCAGAAAGCACATTGAAATATTTAAGATCGATCAAGAACCGTTTCAAGAGCAGCAAGACGATCAAATGGATCTGCAATTTACTGTTCTTTCTTGTAAACTTGACATAACAAAGTAAGTTCAAAATAAATCAATCATTAATAAGTTTGTTATTTCTACTGTACAATGAAAATCTTAACTTTTGTTAAAATTGTACAAAGCCGGTGAAAATATTTTAAAAATTATTTCTGTATACTACCGGGCTATCAGGCCGTAGTCGGTTGCTATGAATTATGTTCTCGGCATTTAACGTTTGGATTCCCACCTCGAGGATCTTACTCAGACCGCCAAAAAGCGACAGAGTATGCAGAAACAATAGCGGCAGATATTCGTCGAACGATACCCGACCTTTGTTTCGGTTAGAAGCAACAAGGCCACCGGTAACACACGGTTACCTATTAACCTCGGTGACCAGGTTTCAGCCAATCATAGAGCCTTTACCTTGTCGCGCCCCAAAGCTGATAGTAACCGACCACGGCCTAACAGCCCGGTATTTAGGAATAATTTTTAAAAAATGAAAAAATGTTATAATTACGATTCTTACATTTAAATCAAAACAATTTTGTTTTATTTTATACAACGTATAAACACAATTTGGTAAAAGCCTGTTTTAATAAATGTAATTAATTTTCTTGCCATTATGACTATTTAATTTTCAAAAGTGGTAAATAAAATCGTAAATAATTGTTAACTTTTACTTCTATTATTACTTTTTATTATCTTAAATAAAGATTTTCTATCAAATATGTTAAAAAATAAAAGTTGTTTTAACAAACACTCTAAAGATTTGAAAAGATAAAGTAAGCTGTGGCCTAATAAGAAGAATTGCTCTATTGTATAATTTTTTTCTTGTGTTCCACATGCACATATAGCACCAATTCACACTATAAAACATTTATCCTGGATTTGTGTTGTGGAAGATATAATGACGTTTAGGGCAGCACCTCTTCCTAGTTTAGTTGTTCTTGGATCAGGATCAATTACCGGTTTAATTAACTACTTTGTGGTACTCGTACGCCAAAATGATAAGGGTCTGATCTTCCCGTATTTATAGCTAGCTTTTTTCCTGAAACGTTAACCTCTTTTAAATGTTACGAACGCAATTTTTTTAGAAAAATGTTTGCAAACGTCTCATTCACTTCTCTCATTCACTAAGGGATCGTGTTGAGAAGGACCGGTAACCGATACCTTTACGAACTACGTAAAATCAGACATTTTAATGTGCTGAAATAAATGTATTATTAACGTTATAACAGTGCTGCTGAATGTTATATATTTTTTTAAAAATATACTTGGATAACTTCTTGCAAGTAGCCAGTCAAATATTCTGGTTTCAATATCCAACTAAAACCTTTGACGAAGACGGAGAAAAGACTTATTTATTTACTGATAAATAGATAGAGAATGATATAATGTATTGAGTTTAACTAATACATAGTTGCATTTCAAAACACTGCAAATATTTTTGAAATAACCGCCAGCAACTGCAAAAATCTGTTGCAACACGTTAGATTTGTGATAGGAGTAAATCAACAATCTTTGGTGTAGTTCTAATATAACAATTCTAAATAAACGATTCCAAAAAACACACACCCTTTGTAATTCTACCAAATGTATAAGTTTACTACATTGAAACTACATATTCTTTATTAAAAATTGTATTCTGAACATTCGTGGTCATTTCAAACACCAAACTGTCAAAGCCAAAAATGAGTCTAGCATATGCTACGTGAGGTGCCAAACCTCACGCATTCGGAATAAAAACACCAGAACGTGTCTATACCTGACAATAGATGTTAAACAGTGGCTTCTAAATGCGCAGTAAACAAAACCTCGTTGCGAGGCTAACAAATTTTTAATCCACATTGTACAAACACCCAACCGTCTTGTAGGGTGCTTCCTGTGAATTTGAGAAGCATGCTACTGTTGCTGTGAAGCATCACTGTGAAACAAAGTGAGCGTGTGAGCGAGAGGGCAATTGTTACTTTGTACTCTCTCTCTTGTCACGGATATTATTACTGCTGTGAGGTCTCCATTAGCAATACATGAGTATTCTTTCTGTTAATTTTCTTATCCAACTCATCTTGTCTTTTACTCATAATAAGAAACTTATTCTGTATGTAATTATTATTATCTGTTAGAATAAAAGCAGCAGAAACTGGTGGTTTACAATGAATAGCTGAGTACGTCACTAGGTGGAAAATAATGGCTTATCAAGCTGAACACAACAAAGGCTACTCGTATCAATTTAACCAACCACAAAACAAATCATTTTCCAATCGTAATCGATCAGCAAACAATTCTACACGCAAGCTTAGTGAAGTATTTAGGCATCACCCTGGATGCTAAACATAGTTTGGAAGAGCATGTTAAGAATAACCGGTAAGAAATTGGATTAAAATTGAAAAAATGTAATGGCTGCTTAGAAGATACTATGAGCTGTCGCTGTCTAACAAGATGTTATAAAAACAAGTCTTCGAACAAGTTTGGGTCTACGATGTAAAGCTATGAGATTGTACTAAGAAATCTAATATTAAAATAATTCAGACTTTTTAAAATAATATTCTTCCCAGTAGTGTAGGTGCACTATGGTATATAATAAATGACGACATCCGTCGGTGTTTAAAATGATTAAGGTTGCTGATTAAACGTGTTTTGCGGATAAATATGAAAGAAGACGTAATGAACACGTAAACATTTCAGTGGTACAACTACTTGGTAATGCTAGACTCGTTCGGCGATTGCAGAGACAGAAACAATGAGATCTAGTGAACTAAATATGTATTGTAATCCTCAGCACATGAACAATTTGTAACTGTACTGAGGAATACTCCAGTAGGAGCTTATCCTACAGATTGTTAACTTATTTATTACAATAAAATTACCGGATAGCTTGTAACTATTTGCAGTAAAGATAAATAAAAATAAATTTTCATTGTCAGCCATAACACCTTGAGTGAATTCTTCAAACTCAATTATAGCCGTCACCTATAAATTTTGTCTGATTCGTATAATAAAAAGAACTGGAAAAATTAGGACAGAGAGTAAGCAGACAAATATAATTTTACTTGGAACATCCGGAATTGGGAACTACCAAACACGTTTTCATAAATGTACATCAAGTTGCTATAGTTAGTATTGATATCGATTATAATTAAATTTGCACGAAGTTTTGTTACGGCTACGGATATTTGTTAACTTGACACAGTAACGCCACCTGAAGTGGAAGTCGTTTTTTAATAATGCGTAATGTATTTAGTCATTAATATAGCCTGGACGTGGTCGTGAAAAGGAGACTTTCGCTGCAAGCGCGCCGCGACGCTCCCTCTACAGCCGACTCGGTTACCTTGGTTAAAAACAAGCATTGCAATATTATGTTGTTGTAAAAGTACTCAAATGTTTTAAACTTACAACGATGGAAACGGTGTAAGGGTCTTTTCTGCCAGTGACAGTTCTGTGTGCTCTGTTCGGTTTCCCGACAACAGTCACTTGCCAGCAGCGACCAACGTTACACAAACTGTTCTCCGTGTACACCCGGCTGTTGACAGTGGTTCTGTGTGCTCTGTTCTTCTTTCGTACATTTATCTCTGTGAATGTGGTAAAAGTTTATGTTTGTCAGTGTTTTGGCGTCCATAGCAGGAATCGTCTATCCTGTTCCTTTGTTTTACTACAGGCTGAAGTATATATACGACGATTAAGGGTATATTTTGGATACCATCAACTTCCTGGACAAGAATCTAGAATCTATCGGCATTAAATTGCCTCACAGACGTAACGCTATTAAAACTTTGGTACTTCCCATTGCGTATACACTGTTGAAATTGACAGCCCTGTTGAAAAATTTTAAGTAAATCAAATTAGTCGGATCAAAGTGTTTTGTTGTGTCGTCTTGTGCTGTGTATTGTAACGCCATAATATTGAATACTATTGAATACTAGAATATATTTCCTCCTTTACTTTCTACTACAGAGAATGAATCTGATGCGGAAAGGACTTGTGAATTACAATCATCGAAATATTGCGTGGAGTGATAGTATCGTTTGGAGGACACGATTTAACGGAAACGTAAATTATTTCCAGACTCTGATATCACTATACCGTTGTGGTTTTGACACTTTCGAAAGAATCAGGTCATTTTACGCATTTTTTATGATTACAAACATTTTTGCTTTGTCCGTAATGTATACAATCCAATTAGTTTTCAACATCGTTCAGAAACACGACTTATGTTATGCGTTTACATTATTAGTTACCCTGTTTGCCAACCAAATCCGATTCACTATATGTACATCGGTTACCACTGAATGGAACAAACTACAGTGCTTGATATACTGTCTGTGTAACAGACAGTCGCCGGGTCGACGTTTGTCGAAGATAACTAAATACTGAATTCACAAGTACGGACACTACGATGCTAAATTCAAATGTAGATTTTTGTGCGTCGACATTGCAATGTACTCAATCATCTTCGATTATGTTGTATTGTTTCTGTTTGCTATAATACCGGGTATCAGAGGTTAGGTATATATCAGTATATGTATATCAGTTGCTTTCAGTTCAGTTCGTGAATGTCCAGAGATCAATTACGGTCCAGCCCTCGAGACTATGTCAGAAGTCACGTTCAAACCATCAAAATGTAAACGTAATTGAATTGTTATTTAATTAAGGTTATGTGAAGTGATTTCTGTTGTGTTCAGCATTTTTGAAATACAGTAGGTACTTTTAACCGAGGATCTGACCGGCTTACGTTTCTTCCAGTTACGTTGCCAGTCTAAGCACTTTGCATTACATGTATAAAATTGGGTTTTCACTTGTGGTGACAGCAAGCCGATTACTCATGTTGCTTGTGTACAACCATATTAACAATTGTGAACTTGTCCTAATAGCTATAAACTCTTACTATCGCTTCTTAACGGAAATCTTCAGTATTCACCAGTATCCAGTTTGTGTGTACACGAGAAATTGTTCCTAGGCTAGTTTAAGTTTGAACTGTTGCAGGCGGAGATCAAATAAAGATTCGCCGCCTTAATACTGGGGTGTAATTATGAGAGAGGGAAACTTACTACTCTAAGTTATTGCATGTACGTTGATAGAGCCGTGAAGGGATAGATAGACCTGTTTATGTGTATATTAATCACGTTGTTCCAGTGTTAAGCGTTACAACGAAGCAATACACATACTATGTAATATAAATTATATAATATTATACTTCCAAGTGAAAACGGGAATAACGGGGAATCGAGAGATCCTCAAGAACGAGACACACTGTGACACTTAAAAAATTATGGAAATGTATTTACAAATATTTGAAAATATCCTACAAAAATATTCTGCAAAGTTCTGTAAAATTTGTAAATTTTTAAATTTAGTATTCTTAAGCCTATGAGGTAGTTACCTTTCGTAGCACGTGAGCGAGCGTTGTAGGTTTCTAGCGATGAATACAACGTCGGCTAAAGTTGCAGTTCTATGAGGCTTAGTATCTCGGTAGACGGTACAAGTTTATCGTAGTCGTAGCCATATCGGAGAACCCAATAAAACTTTTAAATAGATTTTATTTAGTGCTATTTCTTGTACAGTGGAAGATATCCGGTCTAGGGGCAGTAATACCTACCGTGGTGTTTCTGAATACAACGCGAGAACACTTGAAGAAGCAGGAATTGTGTAAGCCAAGTACACATGATCTATTTGTAACCAGTTGGAACCCTGAGAGTAAATTCATAAAAAACAATAGTCTGATAACGCAACGCATGTGAGCGAGACGTGAGGGATCGACATCGAGCGACGCGCGGAGGAGCAGCGAGAGCGGCGCGCCTGATGTCTACATAACCATTAGAATTCTACGAACAAGTAACAATATATGTAAAACAAACCAAATAGACTCTTTTATTTAAAAACAATTAAATAATATACAATTTTATGTTAAAACTCTATAAAAAAGTAATAATAATTAATGTGTTAATTATTAAAATTTTCCTACACCCAGATATACACTCTGTGTTGATAATTTCAATTAAACTATCTATGCGATAACAAATTTGTACTGCTGCAATATACTCTACCGAAAATTATATTCTGAACATTCTAGATTAATTCAAGCAAAGAGCGACTCGTACATAAAGAAAACATTATCTCAAATCGTCAATAACATTGGTGTCTTAAAAACAATCTCAAAAGCTTAGTGTTGTAAACTATAACTAGATCCCCATTTTAAACTTATGAAATGATTTAAAATGAAATATTAATTATGGTTTTGCAGAATTTTATAATTGATAACTATTTATTATTTGTGTGCGATATTGTGTGTGTTGGGCAATGCAACTAGAAAAATGTTTTATTGTTCCATTAAACTTACCAGCAATCATTTTCGATCTTTCGGTTATGCAATAAATTATTGGCACCCAAATGTAATGAATATCGCATATAATTTTAGTTAGATAAAAGAATTTGTTAAAATTTCCTTGTATTTGTTATAAAATAGTTTGTTGACGGTTGCAAACGTTTTTCGTTTTTCATAGTTTTTATGGAAAATGTTTTTAGCACTAATTAAAACACCTGTGTGTTGCTATGACCCCAAAAGTTGATGTTGTTAGGTTAACATGTAAATTTAAATTAGATATTAAAACCAATAATCCTACAATAAAATGCTTCCTTGTTTTGTGAATACCACGTAAAGAAATCAACTCCAATTTGGACAACTCATTGACTCTATTTATACGTGTCCCCCTTTTTAAGGCAGATCTCGTTTTCAGAAATACTCGTTTTTTACAACTACCAATCGTAGGTTTTTGAGATCATGGGAAAAGTAACTAATTTAAAATAAGTCTGGGTGCTGATGGTTTTTGCCTTAAATTGTTTTTGTATTTCGCACTAAATACGTTTCCCGTAAATTTTTTGAGAATTTGCTGAATAATATAAAATAAAACTGGCCAAATAGCAAATAAAAAACTTGTTGTTTGTTTTAATTTTTCTATGTAGAAAAACTGTATTATTACTGTATACTTTTTGTTGTTGTTTACGTTTAAAACTTTAAGTTCTTTATTCTAAACGTTACTCTGGTATGAGCATTGTGTTTATATATTAAACGTCATGTTTCTTCTAACCATGACTTTTATTTCTGTAAACATTAAACTAAAATAAAACATTCTTATTTAACCTCACAAACCAAAACGGTAAGACTTTTTGCTTTACATTAAGAAATATAATAATTTACATTTAGTACACTTTTTCTTCTTTAAATTGTGATATGTCGATACAGTACATTATACTGTTTATGAAGTAAAATTGCAGGAGACTGGCTGTGTTGTACTCGTATATAAATATTAAATAGAGATACCCAGGTTAAGGTTATTTACAAAATTATTAGCTTAAAAGCTATCAAATTATGACGTTTTGCGGTAATTGGAAGAGAGAAGAGTATGTTTATGGCACTTTCTAATGGAAGCAGCCTAGATAAATAGGTTTGTATTTATTATAACATGCAGGCTTTGCAAACGATGCATCAGCTTTGCATTCCATGTTCAAATAAAGGATAAATAAAGCTAAAATAGAGAGTAAAATAATTGAAGGGATTGTTTTGAACATATTATTTAAATAGTAAAAATCATCAATAACGAACCAATGATTGTTCACGCTTTGGGATTTATGTCGGTGGCATGTATCTTTTGCAGAAGCCGTAAAACGTCTTGTAACCACGGAAACAAAAGTTTGCAGGCCGGCAGGCAGCAGTGTAAACAACAGGTTTGTTAAAACTCCATCAAATATGGTTAATACACAACGCTGCACGTCTTTGTGCCTGCTCTCAGTGAATTAACAGTACAATAACACATTGAAAAAGAACTTGAGCACAGGATAAAACACAAAAGTACCAGGTGACTGAAAACAACTTATTGCAAATTTGTTTTATGAGCAAACCTTGTCTAATAGCAAATTAGAATTTACTATAGGAATACAAGGCCCTATTACATTTACTAAGTGATCAACGCGGTCACTTTTCCTCTCTTCAGCTCTAATTTCCATTTAATGATCTGCATAAAAACAGAGCGTATAATGTGTGAGGTTTTCTGAAATATTACTAACCAAGATGAGAATGAAAACTCATGAATTTGAACCTATGTTTTGTATTTCCTCGGAATATATAAAAAATAAGAAAGATAATATGAGATATAGAGAGTAGTAGTGAGAGTGAGAGAGACAGGAAAGTAGAGAAAAAAGGAATAAGGAGCCCGTGAACAGGAGATAAAGTAGAAATAGTTGTGACTACGTCACATATTAATTTTGAGACAACGTGGTACGTGGAAGAAACCACTAAACGACAGAGAATAGAAAGGCTTATTACCACTCGTATCAAAATAATCACACAAACGTGTTAGTGTTTTGATCAGTATCTTATATACATAACAGCTAAGAACTTTCATTAATTTAAAGAAATGAGAATAACGCTATAAAATTAAAAATTATAAAAATTAAATGCTTAACAGTTTTGTAAAAGGCTGAAACTCTATTCGTAAAACTGGGTGATGATATATATGATACATTAACTTTATAAAGTAATATGTCGTTTTAATAAAGTTTTTCTTCAATTGAAATACGTTGTTTAAATATCGGAGAGGATCATCATAGTTTTAGGTCTTATTTCGTGATGAAGAAATAACTACAAATGCACATCCAAGTGGTTGGCGATGATCAACTACTGGTGCCTAACGCGTCTCAGGTGTCCAAGTGGTAGACTGTACGAGCTTTGTTGCACTTGATTCGAAAAGTTACCTGTAAATTTGGATAAGATATTGATGAACAACGACATAAGATGCGAGCACGCAGCAAGAAGCTAGCACGTTAAAGAGCAGTGCTAACATCTTAAACAGAAATTAGTCTCTTTATTCCCGTGAGAAGCCAGTATTGGGGTGAAAACCCGGCCAAAGAATCGGGTTACACTTTATCCCTGAAGATGACAACAACCCAATACGTCATATATTGCTGTAGATAGGTATGTCAATGAATTCATGAGACATTCACATTATTAGATAGAGTAAAGTAGCCAAACGAATAAAAACGATTTTATATATATACTACTACTACCACTATTACTACTACTACTACTAGTACTACTACTACTACTGCTACTACTACTGCTACTACTACTACTGCAAGTGGGTCTATACTATGAAGCGACTTTCTCCCATCATTGTTCCGTCTTCCTTTATTTTGTCAATCGTTAACTTGTGTGTATCAACGCTTGACTCACTACGTCCAATCAACAAAAGGGGGCGCTTTCCTGATTGATTGGGTAGGTGTTATGAAAAATTTGTATAATTTTATAAATATTTATATATAACAATCTTTAAAGACTAGTTGAGTAACTTCATACAGTATAGTATGTATATTGGTTTGTATAGAGTACACTGGTTACGTATCCAGTATCACATAGATGTTCACATTAATCTTGTAAATATTATAAAATTAAAAAAACTACTTAAATAAAAGAATTCAGTGTAGAGTAAATGTCAAGGATCTCTGATCAGTATCGTCTATTTTATGCGTTAGAGTCCCAAACCGTCTTACATATAATCGTCCAACAGTACACGGCCAACGTCTAGCAGGATTTTTTTAATATTTCTTACGCTCAAATTGCGTGAAATTAGTTTTCACTTAAATAAGGACTGTGAAATAAATTATTCGACATCCTTCGCCAGTGCAGCAGATTTCGTTGCTACCAATTTTGATCTGAAGTGTTTATGTGTCGTGAATAAATTATGGCCAAGAGAATTGCTCCTATAAACACTACACTGATGATTAGCAAGTCATCGAATTTAATTTTGCAGAATAAAATAAAACTTTAATATTTACTACGTATATGTGTACGTCAACCGCTGTCTTAAGGGATGAAATAGTTACACCGTTTTGGGCACTCGAAACCTGTCAACGCCGTCTAGTGAGATAATGATATCAAATAATAAAATTTGTATTAAAACAGTAGCATTAAACATTCTTATCTTTCCTTTGGTCGAGTGAGGAGTTCTCCAAACGCATCAACATGTACGTTATAAAAGCCATGCAAGTTATAATGTTTACGTAATGCTTTACAAATTATTATATAGCTACTATTGTAGCATTATTTTAAGACTACAGAGATCAGCCTATAACAAGTACACCCTACAATAGCAGTGCCCGGAAATCATTATAATTTTATATCATTATTTTACGTATGTTTTTAAATAGTAACATACAATTATTTATAATAATTGAGATGTTTTCTAATCATTCATAAATACACCTATAATATATTTATATTATAAGGCAAATATTATTCATATTTACAACATAATTTATAATAAATTTATCTTATTTACGATAATTTATAATTATTTATAAATATTAAGAAATATTTAATTATCAATCTAAATATAATATACATAATATAAATATAATTAGGATTATATAAAAGAAGGTACTATAGACATATAGGTAGAAAATAAAACAACACAGGCTTTTCTTTCTATCGAAAGCGAGTAAGTATCCTAACCGGGTCCTAACCACAAGTAATGTCCGGTTGCGTTATAGGCCCAAAATGAAATTTTTAGTCATAACCGTCGACAGACATTTAATGAAATGCCCATGTGGGTGACTTGCTGCGTGGTGCAAATCCTAGCTAAACGCCAGATTACTTCTCCGATGGACTGTAATCTGAGGAGCAGATAGAAAAGCTTTATTACGCCTGTACACCGCTCTAGACGTATTCAAAATGAATTACGGATGTAATCCTCTTCAGCCAGGAGGCCGTGCTTAAAGAAGGCAGTTCCTGTTAACAGCGGAGGGGTGCGATAAGCTACAAGGACATTCCACAATAGCCCTGCTCACATATTATATTGTGATTCAGAAATGACGTCCTTAGATCTGCGACAATTACTACTGTTGCTGAGATATGTAGCAAAATGTTAGCACTACCGAGCCACAAAGAAGCACGTATTGCTGGCAAATAACAGACTTACCAGAATATACGTCCGGCGTTCTAAGTTCACCCGATCAGCCGATATTCGTGCATTCGAAATTGCCCTGCACTACAAAATTGAAGGGCCCACGGTCCACACGCACGTTTGGTGCAAAGTGCTTCCTGGCTGCTATCTGCGTTATGCCATGCGTTAGAGAACCTTGATTCACCTTTTACGTTTGTTTCGTGTCCGAGACATGTAAGTATCGAAGGTGAGGTATTAGCTGCCGCTGCAGCAAGAAACACTGCGTACTGCCCGCGACTCGAAGTGTTGCATACAACCTGACGATGCGAAACTAGCTGCCACACACAACGACCATTATTGACCTGTAGCAGCAGATGTGAAACACACTTCAGAGCAAACTTTCTGCAATGAACAGAATTCAGGAATGCAGGACATTCGTAATTGGCGAGGAGCTGGTGATTACAGTCGTCGTAAACACGTTTGCATCACCAGACTCCGAATTGGGCACACAAACTTGTCGTCATTGTACCTCCTACAAAATCACCGTTCGTCCTAAAAGCAGCACGATTACTGTAACGAACTAGGACTATAAAAAGTAGTTGTGTTTTAGCACAACTAGAACATAATATTCTGACTAGGAACACCTGGTAGATGTGGTTGAGCTACAGCGACTTAGTTACCAAACCCCAAAAACATGAAAACAACATTACATAATAAAAACAATAATATAATAATACAGACATTACTGATAATCATTATAATAAGACAGAGTTATAACGATAAAACGAAAAAAAGACGAACAGCGATAATTTCCGGAATAGGAGTAAGTTGTTAAATGCTTTCAAGGAAATTTGGATAAAAATAATAACAACATTTAGACAGAAAATTACCAAACTATGAAGACAATGAATCGTCTTGAAATAAAAAAGTTTCACGAGGTTTATAGCTAGCAAAGATCACAACGCTGTCAAAAAAAGTAGCTGTCGACAAAAAAAATTTTCTTAATACAATTTCCGTATAACTAACGGAAAGCGAGAAAAGGCATGAGTAATACACCTTATATAAAGTAATTAAATAAAGCCACTCGTAATTAATAAAAATGTTCTTAATAGAATTAATAAAATATCTCGTAAATATCCGCCTGCAAGCAAAGTGTACATATATCTGAAAATAAACATTCTTTTTATTTGAACTTTGAGAATAACTTACTTTTCATTTTGAATACAGAAGAATAAATGAAATGGGCATTGTTGAATTATGTATTTTCAACGAATGAAACAAAGGTAATAAAGTACACTAAGGTACCAAAATAAATTTTTCCCCTTTTTTAAGCCAGTGTTTCTAAATTCATAAAACACCGTTTAAATTCGTACTTCATTAATGTTTCTGCTTTGTTAATTAAGTTGTATGAACCACACCGTTACTCCGTCGCTTCTTTGTTATGCTAAAAGTTTGGTTGAAAAAGCAATTTATACGGAGTACAGAAACAGTCTATCATTGAAAAATAATTTAAATTTTAAATTTACTGGCTCAATTCAAATGAGTCCGTCCGAAATGTATCAGGTTTTTTGTTTTTAAACTTTTCACATATCTTTCGGTTAGAAGAAAATTTTGAATGATTTTTCTTTGTTCAAGTCAACTGAACACTGGTAATCATAATTTTCTAGACTGAATGAAGCTCAAAAGCCCAATTAACTCCCAACATAGCCCTTAACCACTCTGCAGACAAGAATAAATTGCCACATCCCAGGAGAGCTGAACCTGTTGCTACGAGAGCTGATCCTTAGGTAGTAAGATCAGAAGATAAAAGATTCAGGTGGAGGGCACTATTGTCCGTGGAACTATAAGAGGAAATATTTAACGGTCGTATTAATTCTGGGCTACTACCAGCAGCAATCGAAATCTCACTTACCTGCCTGTAATAAATGAAACAGAAGGAACCTTAACGTACTAAATTGTTGCATGCATGTTCATATGGGCATCAAATGATTCATACTAAAAATGAAGATTAAGAATTAAGAACTGCAAGATAAAGGACACATCACGTCCATGATTCACAAAACAAGTGCAAGATTAGAAGAAATGCAAAAGAAAAAAAACAACAGAACAATCTGGTTTTGAAATCATGGATAATTAAATTTTTTCAGTTTTGTGTTTTATTTTCTAAATACAAGCAAAACTTCTATAAATATAAGGTTAATATGTTGTATTGTTTAAATAATTTTAAACTTAAAAATTATTTAGCAAGTATTTAAGAAAACACTAAGTAAAATGACTGAAATAAAGAAAACCCCTTTATAGAAATGTATTGTTACAACATTACAGAACACTCTACGTGTTTGTCGAATGCTACAGAAGAATGTCGCTCTAATGTGTGTGGCATACGTGACTCTAGACGCATTCGCGAGAGTTTTCTGGAAGCCGCCAGCCGCGCGAACTGTCTCAAGGGTGCAATTAATTACGTCGTAATTTAGAGATAAGGCGAAGATTGGAATTTTCTGGTCTGTGTGCGTTGTATAAATAATTGGCGGCAGCGGCCTTAGTCATCAGTTATATTTGCGGTATACTTACAGTGCGGGTCGAGAGTTATTTGTTGGGCAATACTGTGTGCGTTCAGGTTATTAGTGAAGTGTCGTGTTTTATAATCGGGCGGTATAATTGTAATACAATTATGTTTAATATTAATTGTCTTTTATTGCGTGTGAACAATTTTTATTTGATTTGTTGTAAGAGACTGTATTGTTAATTATGAACTGTTTAACTGTGAAATTAAAGCTGGTGATTAGTGACTTAATTGGTGTCTTGTATTTCGTTTTCCACTGTACCTACGCCGATCAAGTAGACCGTAGTAACAGTGGTGTCAGAACTGGGATAGAACGGTTAACAGTAGAAACAGAGAACACTTCGTAGAAGAGTGGTGTTAGTGGTAGTGATAAAAATAAAATGGATACCGGTCAGATGATAGAATAATTCAAAGCTAATGGAGATCTAGTAACGACGCCGACAAGAGGCAGAAGAAGCAGAGGAAAGACGCCGGCGAGATGCGGCAGAGGAACGACAGAAAGAACTAATTGAAGAACGATTAAAAGAAAAACGTAAGCGTGAAAATGAAACACCAGAGAGACGACGAAAAAAAAGAATTTATTAGTCAATCAGACGAAGTTAAGGCGTTCGTACAAGATGATGTCACTGCAAAATTCGCCATATAATGAGGTGAGTTGAACAATCAAATTGACAGAATATCTGAAATAGAAAAATTTATGTCAAGTATGAAAACAAATATGTCAAGTTCAGAAGATTTTATTACAAAAACGTAATAAAACAAATTAAAAAGGAAGTCCAACATTTAGTGAAGGAAATAGTTTGTAAAGACAGACCAATAATAAATGCTGATGAAGATTCAAAATATCAGAGAAATCAAACTGTCGCCGTTTACACAAAAGCCCCAACGTTTGATGGAAGCACTCATTGGGCAACTTATGTTCGCCAATTTGAAGCTGCGGCTCGCTTAAATAATTGGACAGAAGAAGAGAAAGGTCTTTCACTCATTCTTGCTTTAAAAGGACCTGCCGCACAGCTAATACACAAAGTGCCATCTGACAGTCAGAACGTTTGTGCCGAATTAACTAAATTTCTGGAATTACGGTACGGTGACCAGCAGAAGTGTACCGTGAACAACTTAAAGCGGGGACACAGCGTTCAGGGGAGAGCCTTCAAGAGTTTGAAACGAATGTCAACCGACTGACGGGATTGGCTTTTCCCGAAGAATCGGAGGATTTTCGGAAGTGGATTTATCTCATTATGTTTATCGACGGTATCAGAGATAGTCAATTACAAGAAGTGTTAAGACTGGCACGGTATGATAATGAATCAGATGCTCTTGTTCATGTTCTCCGATTTGAAGCTGCCAAGTCGGCGACCTACATTAATAAAAGTATGCCATCATGTTGTAGCCAAACGGATCCAACATCACAGTATCGTCATAACGGACAGAATAAAGAGAAAATTCAAGATCAACAGTTTAAGAAGTCAGCAGCTCCACAACGATCTTTCGAACCAAAGGATAAAGACAGAAGACCGAAGTGATACAACTGCTGCAAACGTGGTCATCTACAGATAGACTGTTAGAAGAAGAAAATACCGAGAGAAGGGAGTAATCTCACATATTGGAGAAGTAAAGGCCCAGAACAGCACACTATTTCCACGCTACATAAGACGAGTGGAAACTTGATTGTTCATGGATTTGCTGAAGATAAACAAATATCATTTACAGTAGACAAGGGCGCAACAGTGTCCATTGTACGCCCTGACATAGTCAGCAACCGCCAGCCTCTAATTAGCTATTGTATAATACAGACTGTGACTGGGAGCCCCGTCAAGGTGCTAGGAAAGGTGCTACATGTACGCCTGGGTCTTCACGAGTTCAGCCACCAAATGCTTGTTGCAGACATTGTCGATGAAGTGATTCTTGGCACGGACATTATGAATGCCTACGGATTCATTGTGGACTTAAGAGAAAATGTCCTGAAGGTTTGTCAAGGGAGGATAAAGCTTTGCATGGCTAAAATGACAGGGTCTACCAACCATTCGATTAAGCAAGTGCCATTAGTCGAAGAAAAAGTAACAGGTCTGGTCAAGAGGAACCCTCCCTATGGCAAGCGGAAATGGAGGAAGAATTAGCAGGGGAAGTACAATAAGTGTAACGGCAAAAGAATTTATTAAAAAGCTTATTATGGTCGTCGAGACAAAACTCTTGCTTGTTCCTGAGTTGATAGGAGCACCCGAGGGAAAAGTGGCTGAAGATGAGGTTACGCAAGAGGTTGTTGACGAGAACCAAACAGACGTGGCTCAGCCAGTGGTTTTAGGTCATCAGTACATGACGCAACGGGAGTGATTCCAGCAGAACTAGTGGTTGAGCTGAAGACTCGCATTCCTGGGATCGTGATGGGGTCACAAGAGATTGAATTCGAAGAACCGGAGAATTATCTTTCGCAAGAACGTCAACCTAGATCGCCTGGTCGAGTATTACTTCAGAGACGGTTTGACAGCTCGTGACTTACAGGGTTAAGGAGGAGGCAGTGTTACGACATTACAGAACAGTCTACGTGTTTGTCGAATGTTCCAGAAGAATCTCGCTGTAATGTGTGTGGCACACGTGACTCTCGATGCATTCGCGAGAGTTTTCTGGAAGCCGCCAGCCGCGAGGACTGTGTCAAGGCCTCAATTAATTACGTCGTAGTTTAGAGATAAGGCGTAGTTTGCAATCTTCTGGTCTGTGAGGGTTGTATAAATACTTCGCGGCAGCGGCCTTAGTCATCAGTTATATTTGCGGTATACTTACAGTGCGGGTCAAGAGTTATTTGTTGGGCGATACTGTGTGTGTTCAGGTTATTAGTGAAGTGTCGTGTTTTATAATC
Source organism: Magicicada septendecula (assembly GCA_034769895.1). NCBI lineage: Eukaryota > Metazoa > Arthropoda > Insecta > Hemiptera > Cicadidae > Magicicada > Magicicada septendecula. The sequence goes on from CM068375.1 coordinate 322,710,192, forward strand.
GGGCGGTATAATTGTAATACAATTATGTTTAATATTAGTTGTCTTTTATTGCGTGTGAACAATTTTTATTTGATTTGTTGTAAGAGACTTTGTTGTTAATTATGAACTGTTTAACTGTAAAATTAAAGCTGGTGATTAGTGACTTAATTGGTGTCTTGTATTTTGTTTTCCACTGTACCTACGACAATCAAGTAGACCGTCGTGACAATATCATTTTCTTTTTTTTGTTCTGACTGCTACTTGATGGGCGAGATGTGACATTTCTCCGTTGACAACCATACAATTAATACCACAGGTTCACGTTGTTCATCATTTCTCTCTCTCTCTCTCTCTCTCTCTCTCTCTCTCTCTCTCTCTCTCTCTCTCTCTCTCTCTCTCTCTCTCTCTCTCTCTCTCTCTCTCTCTCTTTCTCACTCTCTCTCTCTCTTTCTCACTCTCTCTCTCTCCCACACTCTCTTTCTCTTTTTACCGCACCTATCACTCTACCCCTTTCTTCGTCTTACTATTCCCCCTTCACTCGCTCTTACTCTCTGCATACAAAATTACGGCTTTGTAAAAACCGTTTATCAGATCAGAAGCTACCGTAGAATTCGCTTGCTCTATGGATTTTACTCCTAAACTAGTTACTGATTAAAAACTTAATAGAAAAAAAAATCAGTAAATAAGCATTACTTTCTCTAAAACACACAATTTACATAAACAAATTTTTTGACATACTGTGAACTGGCTTGGAGAGTGGCGGAAATCCTTATTTAGAGACCATGATAACTATTCTTGCTATATGACATACAAAATTTGAAGCACCATTATAATTGTCTATTACTAATATTATGACACGTCCCCTCCCACAATTTGCTGTATACTTGAGAAAGTCCAAACCACATTCAAAGTAATATTATACTATACGGTATTGTACAATATATTATGAGATATTTTTATTTGTATTATTAAAACTAATTGCCATCATAATAGTACATTGTAAATGTATACAATTCTGAAAATTAAATTTCCAAACTTGCCACCGTTAGCGCTGAGGTCAGCACTACACAAGCAGCTCTTTTAGATTTCATAACCTTGATATTTCCTTGTCTCACAGCATTGTTCGTGCTGACACGTAGCGGATTTGTGCTGAGTGGCGTGCATAGTTTTTTGTGGTTGGGTGTGTGTGTGATATCGTAAAAATGTCTGAGATAGAATTAGAGCAACAAGCAAACATCAATTTTTTGATAAAACTGAAGGGGTGTGAAATATGGGAAATGTTAGTGCAGGTCTATGGGAAGAATTCTATGAAGAAAACAGCGCTGTACAAATGTTTTAAACGGTTTTGTGAGGAGAGAAAACATGTGACCGACGAAGAAAGTGTAGGGCGGCCAGTAACCATCCGTACGGACGAAAACATCGCTAAAACGTGTCAAATTGCGCGTGCAATTTAGCGAATCACCGTGAGATCAATGGCAGACCAAGTAAACATTGATACGGAAATGTTTTGTGCTAAAATGTCCTAAATAAACTCACCGTTGAACAAACGCAAAGTAGGGTTAAACAGTCTTTGGATTTCTACCAAAGATAGTTCAGAACTGGTGATGACCCATTGTTGGAACAGCTAAGAAGAAACAAAAGAATGGGTGTGAATATTTGGGAAAAATGGCGAGTGATAGGATTCCAGTTCTAGCAATAGGATATAGACCTGTGGTGATGAGAGATGTAGGACGGCTGCAAGCAAAATGTGTACCGGTTCAGGTTCAGGATGAGCGTAATCCTTGAGGTTGATGATAATGATAAAAAAGTGTTTTTTAATTTTTAATGTAGATATATCGCTTTGTCTATGAGCGAAGCGGGACCGCCTTATGTCAGTAATCTTGGCTTAACAAATGTATATACTTTTTTTAAACAATATTAATAGTTTGTAACGTAAAATTTTTACAGTTATTGGACAATAGTATTTGTTAATCATGTAACAAAATGAACAAATTTATTTTTACAACCTCTTCCATTTCTGTTTAAAAAAGTTGACAGTTTTGACTTTGAAACCTTTATTACAAAAACTTAATTGAAGGTTTATAAATATTATAACAACACAAATTTCATATATATAATTTAAATGTATTGAAAATGTGTGTTATATAGCATAACAAATTCAATTTCATTTATTGAATTGATTTCGTGTGTGTAATCGTAATAAGAAGATGATACATTATTTAAGTTTAAAATTGTTCCATAATTTATTTATTAAACAAATCTTTCATATCGCATATTAAACATTGACTCATTATTATATCGTTTGTACGAAGTTCTCGTACATAATTTATTCCTAACAAGTTACATACACAAGTTATACACAAATCTTATTATCTAATTTTAATTACTTTAAAATATTTATTTTGCTCTCGGCCTTACTTATTGTGTGCTCATTTTTTTGCAATTGCAGATTCATTAGCTTAAAAAATGAATTTACTTCTATTCAAATTTCTTTTATATTACTTTGTTTTAACTTTCTACTGCATATGCATTCTCTTTTATCATCAAATACTTTACTAATTACGTTAATTCAAAAATTAAATATTTCTCTTATCATTTACGTTGCTAATTACTAAATTTGATACAAGAAATATTATTATAATTTTTATTCTGCTTCTATATTTATGTATAATTTATTTATTACAATACTGGTTGAATGTCTTTCATTCCAACTTTAATTAGTGTCTTTCAAATGTCTATAATTATAATGGTTCTTTATCACCTCGTTTGACTTGGTAATCATCCGTACGTCCTCCTTTGGTCCTCTGGTCGGATCCTCCGTGTCATTTTGGTCCTCTGGTCGTGTCCTCCGTGTCCTTTTGGTCCTCTAGTCGTGTCCTCTTGCATGTGTTGATTAATAGTCGTCTCGCCTCCCGTCATATGCTGCCGGTGTGTCCATAGACCTCATCGTATGTATTCTGCGAGTCTGGTTGGACATCTAGTTTGTCCTGTGACTCTCACTATAGATGTGAATTGGCGACGTCGACTGACATAGCCTCCTGCGGCAACGGTTGAATCGAGAAGAAGAAACTTTATTAGCGCGACCTGGTATTTATAGTCAGGTCGTGCAAAAATTCCTATCTGAACAATATTTAACCTGTCAGATTCTGTCGAGCGTCACTTACTCCATTCTGGTTCAAGTCACAATTTTCACCTATTTTCGCGAATTACGAAGTTTGTTTCACATCACTCGATGCTTAATTTTTATGTGATTACTATATGGTACTCTATGCACTTCTTTATGGTACTCACAAAAAGTGTTATTCATTTTTTACGTATAGTAATTGCACTTTTCGTCACATCGATACGGTTTTTTAACACTTCATTCACCTATAATTTCTATACACTCTGGTGTCTTTTGTTTTATCCTATCTTACATAGCTTTCTTATAATTAAAATAAACATATAACTATTCTACTTGAAAAGGGTTGGTTACATTTCAGGAACGGACAGGTTTCACACACACCAACAAAATACGCGCGTACAAAACGCTAGCGACAGGTGTGTCGAAAATGCATGTCCATGCATGAATTCTGCGCTCCCTATTTTTACTACGATCCAGCTTATGCAATCTGAATCATGTTTATTAATTCATATTTATTTATTTTTATTATTTATTTCATTTACTTTGGCAATGAACAGTACCATTAATGTTTGTACTGTTGCAATATATTTACTACCAGAAGTGTAAAATTCTATTAATAACAAACAACTAAAGTTTCAGGATAACATAATAAAGGGTTCTTGAGAAAAAAGAAAAATGAACTTATAAAAATTAAAAGTTTTGATAAAGTATTCGTAAAGTAAGTAAAGGCTGATAGTGACATGTACTTACTTGTTTGGAGTTACTTTGCTATTAAAACATTCCTGATCCATCGGTTTGATCAGGTTTACAAACTCATAGTAAATATTTTCCTACTAAATATGAAAAAGTAAGAAAATGGTCATAATGTTTTATTTAAATATTCTTAAACAAAATTATATAAAGAATTAAAACCTAGTAAACAAATTTGAGTTTTCAATTTTTACTGGTTGTGTTTTCCTTAGGTAACAGCGGGTTTCCAGTAAATTTATATAAATGCGTCAGTCTCTCATGCGAGGTCCCTGTGACGTGCGTATACAAATCCAACACTAGGGATTTGTGCGTGATGAGGAAGAGCATGCTATTCTGTGTCATATGTCTTTCTTAGTAGGAATGCAGAGTAATGTAGTGTTTCACGTGCAAAGACATAACACATTTGTCAGAAAGAGAATTGTTGTTGTTTCAGAATATGACGGTGACTATTGCGGCATCATTCTGACAACTGACGTATGATTCTAATTTTTTCATAAATGAAATTTCTTCCTGTTGTAAATTTTTAAACTTAAATCTAAAATTCTAAGTAATCAAATGCAAGTAAATCATTGTACTGAGAAAATCACAAACACTTTGTAAATTACGGTAAAGCCATTTGATTTTCAAACTTATTTAATTAAAATCCATACCAAGTAAAGCATAATTAAATTAAAGTTGTCTATGTTGACAGACAAAACGAAACGTCAGCTACCATTTACTCCAAAGCGTCATAAGGCTTACCAAAAACTGACTGCAGTTGTTTATGTTTAGTTTACAGTAGAAGAGTGTGCAGTTCTAGGCCTATCTATTCACGTCATCGCAAAGAGTTAAGGTACACATCAGAACGCAATCAAGGTCGTCAACGTTTTTATGAGGTATTAAATTCGCAAAATTTTACTCACTTATAAAAATTAATAAACGTTTAATCAAACACAGTTTGTAATCTCAACAAGCACAAATTAAATAAATTGCGTTGCGGCTCTAGGTAGAAAATATTTGGATTGTTTTATGTAATTTACTTTTGCGGATGAGGCAGGACTCGCGGTTGTATACTGTTATACAGTGACTACCTCACCGGTTTCTAAACTGGTATTCTGAAGACTATATGTAACCAAGAAGTGGGATAATGGTGGAAATTCCCTACCCCCCCAATTATCACTTCAGATGAAATTTTTCCTTCGTCTTGTGATTTTAGAATGGTTTGCTGATTGTGAATGTGATACAAAATTCATATCAAGTTATTCACCGTATTCTTTAAAATTAGACTTACTTTAAGTTGTAACTTTTCCTTATCACTATGTTAATTTTTTCCTGATACACAAATAAGTCGTCTGTATTTTAATAAAAGTAAATATTATTAAAAAAGCCATGAACTGACAAACATATTTATGTTTATATACTTGTACGTTAATAAGCGTATTGTGATGGTAATAACACACTGTACTTTTGCCTACATTTACTCCTATGATTTATACTTTATTCGATTCAATGATGGTCCAAATTTTTATACCCCTCCTCAAATTGCTTGTTTCATCAGCTCCTGCATGGAATGTATAGGAAGGCCGGATACTAAGCCTATAAATGTGGAAAAATAACTTTTTGTATATTAACAATTTTTCTGATTTTATGGGAAATGTAAAAAAGTTTCATAGCACCAATAAATCTAATCTAAATCTAAACTAATTGTTAGGGACTTAAACTAATCGTACAGTTAGTGGATAGACGACACATGTTAACACGGTTTGTAAATCATTAATATAAGTATCACAAGTGACAACAAGGGGCTTATTTGTTAAACTATAACCGTAAAGGTATAACTACTCACAGTATACTTACTGACAGAATTTATAACTGATTGTCATATATTTGTTTGTAAATATACGGTTTTAAGTGTTAATTCCTTATCATGCAAGTTCATAATTTACTCCTGTACGAAGTAGAAGGGACGAAATACAAATGTGTTGAAATTGAATAATATTACTTACGAGTTGAAAACCTACCAATGACATTGAATAATTCAAATAAATTTTCGGACCATTATTTTCTGGTTTCCTTATTTATATGTCAAAGAAACAATTTTTCAACTAACTGGAATTGTGATCCTTGTTACACTCGTGATGTCTTCTGCGGTGTAATTAGCAATGATTTTTTATTTAAGAATTTGTATATGACTTCTACAAATTTATTATTTAGAGGATGTGTAACGCCTAATAAGCGTATTGTGATGATACTAACACACTGTACTTTTGCCTACATTTACTCCTATGATTTATACTTTATTCGATTCAAGGATGGTCCAAATTTTCATATACCCCTCCTCAAATTGGGGAGGAGTATTTTTACCAATATTACTAGCCTATTTACCAATAGGCTACGCTACTGGTAATTTACATATACAATTATATAACTAATAGTGACTTTAAGAATAAGATATTAACATATGTGTAGACCGGTATAAGTATCGTTAAAAGATAAAATTAAATCTGATACAGTAATTAAATTTTATTTTTCCTAACTGTTAAAATAATAAGAATACCTACCGTACATGGCAGATCGCCACTTACCAACAGTAAGGCCCTTACCTGGCTGAAGCAGGCGACCGGGCAGAAGACCAAGTATTACCGTTGGGCTCTGTTCATACATAGTTTTATGTTTACCGTACTACACTGCCCGAGCAACTTTGAAACCGTAAGATACGTTATTTTAGGCACGTAAACCTTTATCTTCTACATAACCGGGACCTTAGTGAAGATAAGTACGCTGAACTAAGTACAGTTTCTACGAGTAACAGAATAAAAGAAACGAAATAAACAATGGATAGAACATGTGTACAGAACGGAAGATCAAAGCGTAGAAAGCGTGGTCAACCGATTCGATCAAGCTCAATGAGTAGGGCCTTGCAGAGATTGTTGTTATTGAGAATATGGGTTAGAGAGTAAACGTAGGACTTAGAGTGAAAACGACAGAAGGATCTGTACGTTTTTAGTTGTTTGATTCGATGTTTAAAACTATGCATATGCTATGATTTGAACTGTTTTTGCCAGGAGGTTTGCAGGAATTGTGTGTTTCTTCCGAGAATTCACTCTACCCGTTCATTTAGGATATTAAAATATTTTCCAGTAAACACTATAGAGTTGTTTGTAGTGTCAGTCAGTTGAATTAAAGTCCACCTGACTCACCTTCTCTATTAAGAAAATAAAATAAATTCAACCTTTCGGCTACCCAAACAATTGGTAGCTATCTGCAGGCTGTTTATAAACTAATACATGCACAGATATAAAAACACTATTTTAACAACTGAAAGACAATCAACAAAATAATTGTAACAAAATTTATATAATATGTAATCAAAAGGTTATATAATACAAATGAATACTTATCACGAAGTAACAGTGTTTTGTTGGGCTTGCTGGTTAATAAGTGTTCGTGTTCATTGTTCAGTTTGTTTGCCCACTATGCGCATTGCCCACCTACGCTGTCCTGTAAAACGCACACCATACACATACACTATCCACTCTCTTTCGACTAAATGCCTCCTCCATTTTCTGCATTTGTCTGCAATGGCGTATATTTCCCACAAATCTATTTCCAAACTGGCTGAAGAGGGCTTGCTCCAAAACAATCAGAGGCTTGTCAAAGCGAAAGCGAACCAGAGACAATAACATGAAAGAAAAGTCCAGTTTGTTTTCTAAGTGTTGAGCATTTTTTCGTTGTAACATTCAGTTGAATTACTTTATCTTTGGATTAGGTATTTATAAACATTGTTATTATTATTTTGTTAAACTTTTATTTTTTGCTGTTAAATTATTAATTATTTATTTACATGTATTCATTTATAATTATCCCAAAAACGGCTGCCGACTCTTTTGGTGGCCGCAAGTTCACATTTACCTATATATTTATGTCTGTCAGTTAGATTAAAATTGAAATGTCTACAGTCTGTCGCAGTAGTCTTTTAAAGAAGGATCAGTCAGGATTGCTAATAATAAATAAGGTAATGCTAGAATTGTAGAAACAGTTTGGATTTTAACTACATTTTCAAGAAAAAATAGTATTATTTTTTTATGTAAAAATATTATTTTTTGGTAATGGTTCATAAGGAAATAAATTATTTTTGTGAATGTCTGTCGGCTGGTTTAAATCAAACGATATCGTACTGTCTTCGATATATATATATTGTAACAGTACATATGTTACCACATCCACCTAAGTACTGAAAATTAATTTGAAGGCCACCACTAGAAAAAATACGTTAAAAGGTCTAGAATACCACCAAGTATACTAAAGAAAAGTACCATAAGTTAGAATAAGTGAAGCATCATTGAAAGGAATTCACTAGTAAATGCACCAAGAAAGAAGAAAAGAAGAATAAAGACGAGACGACCGACATACTATACCCAATAGATCAGTGAGAAGGACACCACACAACCAAAGAAGAAAGAAAAATCAGTGAGGAGGACAAGACAACAAAAGAAGAAAGAAGAGTCAGGAAGAAGAACACAACAAGGACAACTTCAAGAAAGAAGAAGGAAGAACCAGTGTGAAGAAGACAAGTGAAAACCACATCATGTATAAACTGAACAATAGTGAGGAGGAGATCAGTGAAGAAAGAAGAAAGAAGAAGGAAGATCACCAGAGCAAACACAAGAAGAATAAGGGAAGAAAATTGAAGTAAAACAAACTAACATAAACCTTGAAAGAATATTTGTATTAAGAAGAAGGAAGAAGTGTTAGTTAATTATATGATATGAATCCCTAAGCTGTATGGCAAAGTCAACATTGACAACAACTCCTTTAATGAACACATTTATTGTTTATGTGAAACACATTATTGTAAATAAGTATTAAATATTGTAAATAAAGAGTCACAAGCAAACTGATTAAGGACAAGATGAGTTTATGATAGCTAAATGATGTGTAGTTATAGAATAAACAGAGGAATATGCAACCAAAATAGTGAATGACCAAGTGTACAGTGGGAATGATGTACATACAAACCCACTAATTAACAACAAAATAAGATAATGCAGTAGTAGTAAACTAAATATTAACTATTGATAACCAATAACCAATGTACAAACATGAAATGAAAACCAGTCGAATAGTTTAAGATAGAAATATACAGGACATAAACAACACTTCAATGTTTACTGAACCTATGACATAACCTAATCTGGGCATCCAGTTTTCAATAAAACTTGATAAAAAATGAACCAAAACAATGTTAGACCAAAATGTAATGAGCTAGGAAGTAAATAGAGCATATAAGGAATGTTTTGTACACGATAGCTAATAGTATAATAGTATATAAAAGCTATACTTAAGTAATACAAGTATGACCAAATGCTTGTAATGGCAAGATGACACTATGCAACCAAAATTATGTAATAAACACATTGTACAAAGCAAGTAACCCAATTAATGATTTGGTGTCGGACAGAATACTATTCCTATGAGCAATTGTAACCAAAATAACCATTTAAATAGTTTATATAAACATAATTATAACTCAACCATTATGACAACTAGCTGCAAATAAAGTTTACAGCAACCAAACCTTGCTAATAACAGAGTCAAATGCAGAGTGAACTGCATCACAATAACTATAAGGTCCTAGTGACTAGTTCAGTTATCAATCAGAGAAAAATACATCTAAAATGTCTATGATATTAAGCATACTACCAAGTAACGCCATATAGGCATAGCAAGCCTGATTCATAAGTGATAATTAAGGCATTAAACCAATAATATAGGGAAAAGAACACTGCCAGTAGTGACTTAACCCACCAAGGTACAAACATACTATGTTAGAACTTAATTAAATGTTGTTATTAATAGGATATAAGAAAAACCAAAATGTATGACAATACTACCAAGTAAAGCCATATAGGCATAACAAGCCTGATTCATATGTGATAATTAAGGCATTAAACCAATAATATAGGGAAAAAGAACACTGTCAGTAGTGACTTAACCCATCGAGATTTAATTACAACATGTTAAAAGTTAATTAAATACTCTTATTACTGAGTAATGAGCAAACCAAAAATGTCTGACCATAAGTTTAAGAGGGAAGCTATGAAAACGGACATAGTATTAATAATAGGACATAGTTTTAAGGGAAATTTGTACAGTAGATTACGAGTGAGACATTACTATAAAAAATAACATAAAACCATGAATTGTTAATAATTAATGGTTTAATGGACACCAAGCATAAATGCTAAGTGCTAAGTCTGATAACCCTTATCAGAAATATATGATAAGAGGACTCAAATTAATCGTCTTTCAAAAACACGAACAATGAGAGTAAGCACAACATTCTCAGTGCAATTATAAGAAAGATATTAGACTTTTAAAAATAATTGCATTGTGCTTAGCCCTTCCGCGTAGTCGTGTGAACCAGAATTTGTTAATCTTGTCCCTAAAGACTGACGCTTATGATAGCGTCTATTTTGACGAAGTCTACCGTAAATAAACGAATTGGCAAAAACTGACCAATCAGAACACATAAAAAATCCGAAATTCATCATTCCAGCCCAAGAACCAGGGACAGTCTTTGAACAACAGCGAAGCGGACTGCACGCTAGTCGACGCCTCAGAAAAACGTGCGTTTGACAGCAAAACAGCATCAACCATGTTAACCTCAAATTGAGACATAGGTTATCTACCAGAAGAATCAGTGCAGTATATTTACAAGTGTAATCTAATCGGAGTTTATGCGCATAGGAGTGTGTGCAGTGTTGTGATAAAGTTCAAATAATTAATTAATCAATTTTAATTAATTAAAAAAGTGTTAATAATTAATAAAGTGTAAATCTTCAACCGACGAGAGACGCAAGTATTATTAATTACAAATATTATGTCATGATTAGTCTATAAGCAAAACAATTGAACGCTAAAAGCGATTAAGATTGAAATATAGAAACAATTCAATTCCCTATCCTTAATAGAAGGGAACCGATAAATACAAATGAACAATGTTGAAATTGAACGTTCTGAGTAATGACAGTTTAACTATTTGTATACTGTAAATATCTAGGATAAGCAAAGACATTGTGATATCAATGAAGAGTATATGTACTCTAATACTATCAGTAGATGGAAGTATAAATATTTTGTTATTAAATTCAATTAATAGTTTTCGCCGGAGTGCGATAACTATAATAGATAAATTACATTTACCTGAAATGGGAGTATCCAAGTTCATAGATGATTGTAGTACATGGTACTGGGTTATAACAATCACTATTAATTATTAATAAATAATTCACTACTTTTAACCAAATAAGGTTGCACTAAGCTATGTATAAAGCATGTGCCTAACTATGAACAGTGGTTCATATTTTATATTTTTTCATTAATAATCATTGAATTTTTATTTTTATGTTGACTCTAACCGTAGCTATCATTCCAAGAAAGTGTATTTTGCAGTTTAAAAGAACCTACTACTTTTATTATTATCATCATTATTATATTTTCAAGTCGAACAATTCGACATAACCTATAAATTTGTCAAAACACATTGTATTATTAACCAGAGGCAGTCATGCCAACTAGAGCTCATCATTTGTTTTAGAGTTCATGTTCACTTTAAAAATATTAATTGTTAACTAAAAAAGAAGAGCAAAATTCCTTATTGTATTGAATTTCACTGTGTGTTATTTGAATAAATTGCCATTATTGTTTTTTACCAGTGAAAGAGTTGACTTTATTTGTAACAGTAAAATTACAGCTTAGAGGAGAAAAACGAGACGGTTGGTACCTTCCTGAGAATGCGAATTATTCAAATTGAATGATTCCTTGTTTTGTTTACAACCGTTGGGGATGCCTACTAGCATTGTACAATATCTTGGTCTTGTATTCGGTCGCTAAAGTCTTTAGTGCTCTTCCAGAGAATTCCGCTCCATTGTCACAAATAAGATATGTGGGAATACCGAACATGAGGAAAATATTCTGTTCCAGGTGTTTGGCTACGAGAGATGAAGTTGCCGCTCGCAGGGGAAACAAAACAGTAAACTTGCTAAAGGTGTCAGTGACCACAAGGATGTATTTATAGCCTGAAGTGGACCGAGGTAGTGGCCCTAACAGGTCCGCCGCAATCATTTTCCATGGTCGATCTACTCCTCTTCGGGATCCCATCATTCCAGCTGGTCGTTGGTTGTCACTCTTTGTGGTCTGACAGACTCGACAGCGTGCAACGTATTTCGAAACGTCCTGTCGCATCTTTGGCCAATAGAACTGGTTTTGTACTCGTGAAAATGTCTTGAAGGATCCTAGGTGACCTGCTGTAGGTTCGTCATGACACATATGGATGATTTTGGCTCTATCCTCTTTGGGGATGACTCGCTTCCATTCTGAAGTGATATCCCATAACGCTGTTCGACTAGGGATGTGTTTCCACAAAAGGTCCTTTTCCACTCTCCAAGTGGGATACTGGTCACCCTTTTCGGTCACCTCCCGTAGCATCTTCTTGTACCATCCATCTTCAACTTTCAGAACTTCGGAGACCGCTGGAACCATCTCCTGCTCCTGCTCCACAGATCTTGATAACATATCTGGAACCACATGCTCTTTCCCTTTTCTATGGACTAGAGTGTAGCTGTATGGTTGAAGTCGAAATGCCCATCTGGCTAGCCGACCTTGGGGGTCTTTTAAGTTATGCAACCACAAAAGGCTGTAGTGGTCAGTAATAATTGTAAAGTGACTTCCCTCTACATAAGGTCGGAATTTTTCCACCGCCCATATGACGGCCAAACACTCTCTTTCTGTCGCCGAAAATTTTTGTTCAGTTCTTGACAGAGTTCTAGATGCATAAGCGATTACTTGCTCTCCTTCTTGAGTGAGAACAGCTCCCAATCCTACACCTGACGCATCACATGATATAAAGAAGGGTTTGTTAAAATCAGGGCATGTCAATATAGGAGCTTTAACCAGGCAACTGCGTATGTCTTCAAAAGCATTTTGGGCCTCATCTGTCCACGTAAACCTCTTGTTTTTCCTTAGCAGGGACGTGAGTGGATAAAGTCTACTTGCAAAGTCAGGGATAAACCTGCGGTACCAAGAGGCCGTTCCGCAAAATTGTCTAACTTCCTTTTGGTTTCTGGGTACGGGAATCTGAACAATAGCCAGAACTTTTTCTGGGTCCACGCGTAAACCTCTACTATCAACCACGTATCCGAGGTAGCGTAACTCCTGGCGACAAATGCAGCACTTTTCCTGGTTGAGAGTCACGTCCACAGCTCGAAGTCGATTGAATATCTTCTCCAGAACTTCCAAGTGATGGTCAAAATGTTGAGTCACTACAATTATATCATCCAGATACACGAAAACGTGTGGTTCTAGGTCCGCTCCTATGATTTGATCGATGAACCTTTGCCAAGTGGCAGGCGCATTATGTAAGCCAAACGGCATTGTCACAAATTCAAACAGTCCACGACCCTAAACGCTGTTTTTTCTCTACTGTCTGCGGCAAGCGGGATTTGCCAATAAGCAGATTTTATATCCAATGAGGAGAGGTATCTAGAATCTCTTAGTCTGTCAAGAATCGTCATAACCTGAGGTAGAGGATATGCGTCTCTTTTTGTTACAGCATTCAATTGACGAAAATTAACACAAAATCTTTTCGATCCGTCAGGCTTGTCTACCAAAACTATCGGTGAAGACCATGCGCTTTTTGATGGGGTAACAACTCCCAATTCCAACATTTTGTCCAGCTCCTCATTCACAATCTTCTGTATACTAGGGGACATAGGATAATACCTTTGTTTTATGGGTTGGGCGTCGCCCGTATCAATCCGGTGTTCTACTACACTTGTCCGTCCTAATGGTTTTGTCTGTTGTTTGAATTAGTTTTCAATAAATTCCTCTAGCCTTTTCTTCTGCTCAGGATCAAGATGTTCCTCAGACTGCAGTCCCCCTTTTGTCCAAATCGATGCCAGTCCCACTTTTGTCGGTGCAAATTCCCAAGTCCTGTTGTAAACGTCTGTGACAATTTGCATAAGGTTCCAGAAGTCTATGCCTAGGATAAGTGACTGGTTCAAACTCGGTACAACAATGACTCCTAGGTTTCTTGTCCTAGCCTCAAGAGTAACAGGAAGGTCAACAATTCTTTCAATCACATGTTTTTGGCCATCCGCTGTTTCCACATATTTGTTCTCAATAGGTTTCAATTTGGCTGGGAACCTCTCTAATATCCAAAGTCCTTCCTTACCCAAAACTGAGTGTGAAGCTCCTGAATCAAGCAAGGCTCTAATTGTTTTACCAAATACCCGCACTTCCAAGTATGGTCGGGGATCTCCAGATTTAGAATAGAGAATGTAATTGATTTTTATATTAATTAAACTGTCTTGGAAGCCAACTTTAGGAATCAAGCTGACTTCCTCGTCTACAAGTTTTTTGGCCTGCATTTTTGGCATTTATTTTTTATGGTATCTGGCTCTCCGCAGCCGTAGCAAAATTTCCTTTTAGTCTCCTTGCAAGTAGCATATCGATGTCCTCTTGCTCCACAGTTCCAACAATTAACACTTCCTTTAGTTGGTGCAACCTGTCTGATACAAGAAATTTGTGGGGTTCTTCTTTTATGGTGTTCAGCATATGCTAAATCTGGTTCTAAAACACCCATAGTTCGATCTACATTGCGGGGTACAGTAACCCTAAAACGTCCTGCTTCTGCCTTACGTCCCATCAGGCGTAAATCTTCCAGAGTTTTTATGTCACACAGTGCTAGTCGATCTTGAAGAGTAGGGTGCAGATTGTTCAGAATCTGAGCAAGTCTGACTGATTCTGGGGTGTTTATTGACAGTCTGCTATACAACCCCTCCATGGCAGCAATAAACATATCGATTGACTCCTGCTCTCCCTGGAGGCGATAAAATATCTCTTGTTGCAACCTAAAGTCATAGTCAGGAGTTCTAAAAACAATTCTCATCTCCTGACATAAATCATTCCACGATTTAACCCTAGATATGGTTGACCTATACCAAACCAATGCTTGTCCAGCAAATAAATCAACAGCTGATTTAAAGAGTTCTTCATGGGTTACGCCCCTAGCTCTACGAATCTCTTCTACTCTCTCAAGAAAAGCACCCACACTTTGACCACCCTGACCATCAAATCTTAGTCCCCACTTGTACACGGGAACAGTTTTTGTGTTTGCTGCCAAGCTCTGAGATTGCTGGATCAGTTGGGGTCTATCCTGGTTGGCCAGTACAAGTTCAGACGGTGTGCCGTTGTGCCGGTTTGTAGTATCAACTGGTTTCGCCAAAGGGAGAGTGCTGGGTCCTAGTGATGACTTCTTACTGTGACCAGCAACCGAGGCTTCTCTAATTGGTAGAGTCTCTTGAGTAGCTGTAGCTCTGGCTGGTCCTTCACCTATCTTCGGTTTCTCCACTTCAGGTGTGACAAAAGAATCCAATAGACTCTTCACCTTGCGTTGTAGCTCCATCCTCTTCTCCTGCGATTCCTCTTCTTGGGTGTCCTCAGCATCTGGAATCGGAATGCGTTCAACTCGAGGGTAGAGATGCCACAGCCTCGCCACTATCCTCTGATATTCGTCACCTTTGAAGTTTCCCTCATATTGTTATACTAGGTCCTCCAAATCATCTAAAATTAAAGTACACCCTTCCAGCTCTTCATCAAATT
Source organism: Magicicada septendecula (assembly GCA_034769895.1). NCBI lineage: Eukaryota > Metazoa > Arthropoda > Insecta > Hemiptera > Cicadidae > Magicicada > Magicicada septendecula. Next base: position 322,725,688 of record CM068375.1, read on the forward strand.
GAAGTGAATTGACGGAAGCCTCATTTATTGGAGTGTTTTTCGACATCGCCTGCGTCAACCGTTTCCTAAGATCATTAGCCGAACCATCAGTTGAAAGGCCTCGGATCCTGAGCTCATACGCAACTTCTACTTTCCTCAACTTGTAGGCAGACATATTTAAAGTAGCAACCAAATTTAACAAAGAAGGAGAAATGCTCATAAGTTATACACAAAACCAATGGCTATATATCAAGCCAATGACAAGTTCTTATCCAAAAATCTGATAACGAATGTCCAAGTTCAACTTTACCAAATGTAGCTTTAAGGTGGACCGCAATTCTACAGCTAAATACAGTCCCAATAGATATTTCAAAATTATCAAAACTCAAAACATTTACAATAAAAAATCTGTAAAGAATTCAAAGATTTCAAGCATAAAATAACCTGAAAAAAAAAATTCCAACACAATTGGTATAGATTTATCTCAGATGTTACGGATATAGATGTCTTCACCAGAGAGAAGGGCCCCACGTTGGGCGCCATTTGCTACCCGCCGAATTTACCCAGGCTAGCTAGTGGAGAAGGGGTGGGGTTCCTTGGTAGATATTAACACCACCTACGTCAGTATCAAGAAGTGTGAGTGGTAACCAGAAATCCAATTCACTTATATATAGTTTTTTTTTTTAAGGGCGCCACTCCGTGCAGGGAAAACCAACGGGCGAACACGGAGATTCAATCCCGTCCCAATAAGGTTGATCACTAAACCACTTGATAAGGCAGTTTGCTCAAATTTACTATACCAATCATGTAAGGCTTACAAAATATACAAAATAAGAAATCATATTCTATTTTATTAAGTTTTGCTTGTATCTCCAAACAACAATGAGAGTAAATGACTGTATATCATTAGCTGATGCCGCAATAATAATAAATGTTTAAACTGACAACAACTTAAATCTAAATAACTTATGTAATACGCTATACTAATGTATACAGTATTTATGCGGCGCAGAAGTGATAATCCCTCGAAGAGTAACTCTCCGCAAGTCCGTGTCGAAACACCAGTCGTGACACAGTTTAGGAAATTAATCAAGGAAAAGATACATTCACCACAAGTTCTCCGCGTAATGCACGCACAATCGAACAGTAAGCGTATCGGAAGTCCAGGTCGGTCGCGGAACGCGACGGCGGAATGCGGAAATCCGCGGCGGCAGAAAGAAGTCTCCAGATGACAGCACCAAGCCCCAGGTGTGAAAATGCTCCAAAGTAACAGCAATCAGAGCCCCAGATAGTTCAGGAATCAAAATTAAACCCTTTTCGCACTTGGCTAAGTGCATAGATCCTCACGTCGAGAAAAGGGTTGTACTGCAGCGCTCGAAACGTTGACTCTCAGTAGTAGGCGAACTTGACCAGCAATGACTCATTTCAAGACTGCCACAATCTTGGGTTCCTACATAGTTAGGCTCCCTACCGAGTTGGGGTCTTATCAGTTGCTGATAAGAACGGACCGGCTGGGTAGATCGTAACAGCTGTGCTCTAGATATCGACATTGTTTGCATGCACAACAATGATAACTATACTCAGGTTGATCAGGCCTGATTTCGATAAAGTATTGAGCTATTTTACTGCTACAGGTGAAGTCAGACATTTATTTAATATTTAAAGGAAGACTTCGTTTTGAATAATATGTTTAGAAGAATAAAAGCAATCTTAAAAGAATGCTACGAATGTCAAACGGCACGACATCCGAATCTTCACACCTACGTAGATATTCAAAATATCAAGACACAGGGAAAGGGAGAATTAGTAGCAGTGGACTTCCTGGGCCCATTTCCGAGAGCTATTTACGGGGGTACAAAACACATACTTGTATGTATAGATGTGTTCACCAAGGCAGTTGGACTCTACGCTATTCGAAGCCCCACCACTAAAAGTGTACTGAATCTCATACTACGCAAATACGTACCGAAGTAAGGTCAAATCAAAAAGATATTGAGTGACCAAGGTAAACAATTCCAAAATAAAGTATGAGCAGAAACGCTAAAGCAGCATGGCATACAACCAGTGTTAACGTTATTACGGCACCCACAAGGAAACCTTGCTGAAAGTGTAAATAAAGAGTTAGGAAAATATTTACGCATCTATTGTAATGAACAACATAACCGATGGGCAGAGTTCATATCATTTTTTGAACAAGTCATAAATGCTACATACAGTGAAGCTACGGGATATACACCGGTGGAACTAGAAACGAATAAAAAACCTAATAGATTCTGGTCGAAAAACATTGATAAACCTCCAAAGCAAAAACTGCAAATTCCATTGATTCACAAGTACGACAATGCGAAGAAGAGGATGGAAAAACTTGGAGAGAAGAGGATCGAGATGTTCAACAGAAGGCACAAACTTATCACATTCCATGAAGGAGAGAGAGTGCTACTAAAAAGCAATCCAGTGGGAAAACGAATAGACAATACAGCAAAGAAACTATTTAGACTGTACGAGGGACCCTACTTATTACAAAGAAGGAAAGGACGACACACCTTTATCGTCTACGATCCGACAAGGAAAAAGACTATTGGGAAGTACCATGCATCAGCATTCCGTAAATTCTATGGATAAAGAAACAAATCCAAAGTCAACTTATAATCCATGGGAGGGACGTAATCCACCCAGGAAAAGAGTGAAAAAATTTTAAGAACCCTTATAACCACTAAGTGTGAGATGTATTAAAAAATAAATGAAATGAATAATTTCTTAGCAAAGAAATACAATTTTAATAAAATTCAAATTTTATTTTACACAGCAGGGGAATTTATGCAACGACACGTTTAGCATAAAGACTATGTATCAACCCCTGACTGAGGTATGATAACATACGAACGCACGTATGAGATGTAAAAGATGTAAATAATAAAAATAATATAAAAATTAAGCGTTAGGTATAAGAGATAATAAAAGAAAAACCTAGTAATTAATTTTAAATAAATAAATATTTTTAAGTGAGCCTGCATATGGAATAAAAGCCTAGTCGGTTTTTAAACGCAGCGAAGGGGAGAAAGAAACACGCTCTGAACGGCAAGGGTGACGTCATAGCAACAGGCAGTCGCGTGTGTATCAGTCTGCGTGTGTGTGTTAGTGGTAGTGTGTAAATGAAGAACACGTTGAACTATGCATACGATTGTGGAAAATTTTACACAGTTTTTTAAGTACTGAACGAAAACCACAAGTCACACGAATCAGAGACATATGTAAAAATAACGCTGGCACCTGGCGCTACAATTAGACATTAAGTGGTCCATGATCATGGGAACCGTTCAGCCACCGTGTGAAATTTTCCCATAACTTCCATAGTTTACACACCTTAATGTTCATAATTTACATAAGTTAAGTTTAATATTGTGCCTAACGATTTGTAAAATAATATTTATAAAAAAGTGTGCGCTTTATAGAAAGACGCGTAGGTTGTAATTAGCAATTAAATGGACGCGCGGACCTGTTCAATTTTGTCCAAACAGTTTCCAACAGGAATGGAACGACGGCAGGAGTATAAAACCCCAGCGAGCGACACACGCTTTCTCAGATCATTAACAGATACTACGTGAAATCCACGCATCTCGCAACCGCGAATTTTACAAAGTTCAGCAATGATTTTAAACTGTACTACATAACTTGATTTGCTATGGAACCGGCAGTACGTCGGTTAAAGTAGGAGTGAAACACGATTTATTTAAAAAACTATAATATCGTAATCTTCGAGGAGTCGCAACGTCGATGAACTTCAAGAAGTCTACGTAGAACTTTGAGACATCCACGAGGGACAAGACGAGGAGAGGAGAGGAACCAGAGCAAGATACTAAAGGACGCAGGGACAGCCACATGCAACTTCATCCAGCCGTACATCATCACGACCAGAGGTCCACGTCAGAACTCAGCACCCAGTAGACGGAGAGAGTAATTTCAACGACGCAGAGGCAGTGGGTAAGAAGGTGATACCCGAATAGGATCCAAACTCGAGAGTCCAGATGATGGTAACGACGGTAATAATATATGTGTTATGTATTACATGTCTGTGTAAATATTCGAGGTCATATATGTCTTATGTTTGTGTATAATATATCTTAGAATATAAGAGATAAGATTTTAACCACGTTATAATTATATTATATTCGTATCGAATATAATGGTTTCAATAATATTTACCCACACAATAATTAATAATATGATAATTTGAATTTTTTTAAATAATAAACAAAATGAATATGATTTTATTAACAAAGTCGTACTAATTTCACAACCAGTACTAAATCTTCTGTACTCTTTACTTGTATTACAATTGTATAACGATATTCACGTGCTTATCTGTACTCAGTCAACTACCAAAGCCTGCGACCTAGCTGGGAAACATCAAGGTAAATACTGCAGAAGAAGAGTATACCTTCGAGACGTGGGTAAGTGCGCACAAATGAGTAATAGCATATGTGCAAAAGTAAGTGTCTAAGAGTATCGTTCTAATATGTAAATATTTTCCATATAAGTAACTCGATGTTTCTTGCAGTAATTATATAATTATATAAATATATATATATATTTGTAGCTGTATCAGTTTGCCTTGTTTCACACACAAATAAAATGGTTGACGAATATTAAAATCGAAAACTTCAATTTACTATGTAGTAAATTTTATTAAACTACTTTATTGTCTGTTCGTTCTCCTTATTAAAACTAATGGTTTTCCTTAATAATTTAAGGTAGAAAAACTCAATAATCAAACTAATGCCAGCCATATGTATTCATGAAAACTCACTGACCCGTTTTCCAGCCATGGTGTTGATTCTGTAATGGTGTGTGTCGATCGTTAGTCATTCACGCTTCAACGTACCAGAGTCACTGTTACGAAAGTGCCACCCAACAACAAAGAATCAATCTTCGGCACTGTGACAAACAATTCCTTTTAACACAGTCGGCGTCAAGTGTCGATTCCAAGGAATCGTCTAAAATTATTCACTACACACATTGCCAAGGTGTTTTTTGTGGTAAATTTATATTTATCTTCAGCTGCCATATACTAATAGGGTTCAAATAGCAGTTACGTTACAATATATATATATATATTTAATTAATGAAACAATTAACATATACATACATCCGCTTTTCAATAGTCTCTCTCTCTCTTTTTCAAAGCACTGGCACCATTTATTGTCGCCTTACGTAAACCTTTTAAAAAAATCATTTTAACACAGTACCGTCTACTCTCAAACAGCTTCGACGACTTCTTCATTGGAACGAAGCTTTTTCCCTGTTAGAACTCTCTTGAGAGTCCAAAAAAATTAAAGTCACATAGACCGAGGTGTGTCCTATAAGGCGGATGTTGGCGTTCCAATTTAGGTTTCGACTTCTAGCCATATAAATAGATATAAATAGCAACAGCGTATGCGGTCGCGCTTTATTCAGTAAGAAGCAGACAGAATACTGGCGTTTTTACGCTTAATTCGGATAGCTGTTTGGCATAATACTCAGTATTTGTAGTCCGTTGTTCTGCTGAGACACAGCGTATGACGCCTCTGATTTCACAAAAGAATGTAGCTATAATTTGTTCCTGTTGAGTAAATGGTTTTCCTGTTGCGCGTAGTTTAAGATGAAGGATGCCTCCACAGCATCATCATCATCTATCTGTCCAGGACTAGGCAAGTTAGCTGTTCCGGCTTCACCATCTCCGTCTCGGTCTGCCAACATTTCTTCTTCCGGTTGGCTTATAATTCAGGATTCTTCTTAGAATTCTTTCTGGAGACATGAGCATAACATGCCCTTTCCATCTTTTTTATAGTTTTTCTCTTGTTCTCCACTTCATCAATGCCCTTTTTTCTAGGCTAAACTGGTGTACCCATGTTTTATCAGTAGTGACTATAAGAGTTTCTTTTTTTCACATTGTGCCAATAGTGAATGGGCAACCTGCACGCGTGTCTGCTTGTGTCCGTAAGTCAGCATTCGACAGATCCAATGTGCATACATTTTCCAATACCTGCACTATCAACACTGATTTCAAATGCATAAACAATATCCCACATTGTTTGACGATTATTTTAAGGAAGTGTGTTGATCTCTACTCTCGTCAGTGTTGATGAACGTCAGTGTCGATGTTCATTCTCGAGACGTCGTGGGAAATTTTTAAAAACTTTACCCCACTTATAATCCCTTATGTTTGACAACTCTTCACAAAACTGTCTTTTAGGTTTTTGCAAAATTCTGATGTTTTCACGTTTTTTTATATGAAGTCTACTAACAATGCGATGCTTTATGCTTGAACGCAATCTGCTTCACTCATACATGCTGAAAGAACAACAATGCTTGCTGGTTGTTAAAGTGAGATTAGTATTTGTTCCTGTTCGTCAGAGAGTGCTACAAAGCTTGGTATTTTTTGTTCTATTTGAAGCTCAACCAAATTATAATTTAAATTTCAACTTTAATCCTAATAGTGTTCACAGGTATATATTTACCACATAAATTGTTTAAGCGTTTACATATTTTTCTAGTAAAATTCATTTATGCATTTTTCCGGTAAAATTAATTTTAATACCTACTGTGGTTTTGAGACATCTAGTTGTACCAACCAAGTTCCGTTCTCTTTAGCAATGTAATTTTAAACGATATTTTTATCCTTATATAGTTTTCTCTGCCATAAAAGTCTGCTCACATTGCTTAGAAAATATTCTCAATTTTACCTACTTTTGTCACCGCATTCTTCTGTTTTGCGTTGAATATTCTGCGGAGAATTTTTTTAAAATTAAGAATGGAATTAACCATCTATTAATATAAAATTAATATTTTGCATACTTATATTGTTATTAGTCGCACTACAATTCAGTTAATAGACCCAGATTTACAGTTTGTGTGGACATGTCGATGCCTGTGTAGGCGTCTGCACTAAATACAGTCTGGATCACACTCAAAGTTCTGACACTTCATGTGCATCTTCAGTTTGATTCATTTTCAGATACATAAAAGTGCATACATTTTGTCTATGCTGATATTTATTGGCTAATACGTTTTATATTAACATTGTTATGATAGTGGTTTGGATTGTTTAACAGGAAAAATTAACTAAACACAAGAGGAATCGTTAATTACACCTTAAATTCTAGTTACAAATATGATAGCCCAATAAACGCTAAGGATTTTCTGCTTCTTCTTCTCCTATCAGGCACTAAGCCTGGAGCCTGTTGCGCTTTTAATCATGGTAAAACACACGTTCCACTCCTATCAGGAAAAATCAACTACACGTAAAAGTTACAAATAAAAAAATTCATCAAATCATAATGTCGCAATAGAAAATGCACGTCAATAAATTACAGATGTCCTCACTTAGTAATTCACAATAATCAATTTACACTAAATCGCTTTCAAACACCGCACTGAATCCCAATCCCAAACTGAATGTTAAGATATGTTTTAGCGTTTCGCTTTAAAGTGGGCGATTGACTGATTCTGTAATCTCACGATCAATTGTATGTCGGCAGTAACTGCGTAGTCTCAAATATCATAGATTTTCTATTTTTGCTAGCACAGTCGGAAAATAGACCACGACTACATTTTTAAATACATATTTTTAAATATGAAGGCCCACTTCGGCTCAAGAGACCGCTAGAATATTCTACTACAACGCCCAGTCGGTCACAGAATATGTGTTCAACGATGCAAATCTGCTACGCCAGTTTCCTACATCAAAGGCGTCCCAATATTAAAAATATCGGTATGGAGAACCATACATGACTTCCATGTTCTAAGATTTATATTTTAAATCATTTTCGAAATGAAATGTTTCCATAGAAACTACTTCTTTCCACTTATTGCTTCAGTCTTAACCACAGTACTGTGGTCACTAACGTATACCGCCGCACGTTATCGCACTCGATTTTCACTGATGATGGCAGTCGATGGCACTGCCGAAACGTCTGGTTTTGCAGAAAACTTTGGTCTACGGCCAAACAGGACGGGAAGGAATTTTAACAACAAACTACTTCTTTGTTGCCGATAACGTAGTACATATATAAAAAATTATCCCCTCCCCATTCAACTATAATTTTCAATTATAGAAAATTACCCCCACCCCGTTCAACTAGCCTCTTCATTTATAGACATTTCATCAACGTTTCTACAGTGGATTATTAAGATATTCTTATCAGGATACTTTATTTATCAAAATTAAGTACCTTACTCTTTTTACAACGAAAAATGTTTCTAGTAAACTACCCTTTCCCCTTAACCGATCTTCACCAAAATCAATACGCCTTGAGTCTTCTACAACTCAGGTACATATATAAAAAAATTATTTGATTCTGTTTGAATTTACGGCAGTTATAGTTCGTCATGAAAAAATTCTTCTTGTTACAACATAAAATGTTCCTGGTAAACTACCCATTTCCCTTAACCGATCTTCACAAAAATCAACAGACCTAATCTGCAATGTAGGGAAGTATACAAAACATTATTTGATTATGTTTTAATTTGCGGCAGTTATCGTTCGTCATAGAAAAAATTAACCTTGTTATCACATAAAACGTTGCAGGTAAACTATACCATCCTCTTAACTGATCTTCGCCAAAATCAATAGGTCTTGAGTCTTCTACAATTCAAGAGTGCATGCAAAACATTGATTCTGTTTGAATGTGCGACAGTTATCGTTCGTCATACAAACAATTACTCTTGTTAAAACATTAACAGAGGCAGGTAAACTACCCCTTTCCCGTAACCGACCTTTACCAAAATAAACAGGCCTTGAGGCCTCTACAACTCAGGCACATATGTAAAAAATTATTTGATTCTGTTTGAATTTACGGCAGTTATCGTTCTTCACGTAAAACGTTCTCTTGTTACAACATAAAATGTTGCAGGTAAACTACCCCTTTCCCTTAACCGATCTTCCAGAAAATCAACAGACCTTGAGTTATCTACAATTAAGGAAGGTATGCACAAAATTATTTGATTCTGTTTAAATGTGCGGCAGTTATCGTTCGTCATAGAAACAATTACTCTTGTTAAAACATAAAATGTGGCAGGTAAACTACCCCTTCCCCTTAACCGATCTTTACTAAAATCAACAGGCATTGAACACTCTATAGCTCAGGAAGGTATGTAATACATTATTTGATTCTGATTGAATTTTACGGCAGATATCATTCGTCATAGAAAGAATTACCCATGTTAAAACATAATACTTTCTGGTAAACTACCCCTTCCCCTAACCCGATTTTCAACAAAAACAACAGGTCTTGAGAACTCTACAATTCAGAGTTGCATGCAAAAAATTATTTGATTATGTTTGAATTTGCGGCTGATATCGTGTAACCCCTCTTTCCTTTTTATGTTGTATATAACATTTTTTTTGTATTTTATTTTTTTTTGTATTTATATTTTTTTTTGAAAGAGAAGCCACAAGTTTTTTAAAACTAGGCCCGAGCCTAGAGAAGCCAAAAATGCGCTGGGTCCAGTATGACGGGACTTGCAATGAAACTCGGCTGTAATCTAACAATAACAACTTTTATTGTACCCCATAATTCGTTACATGTAATTCACCAAATTGTCACATACTGTCAGGAATAACCCACAAAATAAAAATACATAATAAATAAATAAGTCCCATATCCTTAATAGTGTCCAAAAGACAAGGTCTGTATATCTGTAATTATCTTCTATATATATATATATATATATATATATTGTAATAAAACAAAATATTAGATTAATTTAAGTATGTAGGAATGTGTAATAATGTTCACTTTGGAAACGTCGATTTGGTAACGTTCCTGGTCTTCGTGGTTACAAAATAAAATCTGTGTGAATTGCTGTTGTAACAATTTGAAAATAAAAATAAATTTAAAATTTATTTAAAAAAAATTTTTTTCTGAAAAAATGTTTTCTGAGTAATTTGGTTCTTAAAATTTAGGAACAAATCGAGTTTATTGATTGTAATTAGAAATGTGATGGTATGGTGTTTATTTTGGTAATAGTGTCACTTTCAGTAAATTTGTTTAAAAGACAATCTGGTTAACTCCAAGTTTAGGCGAAAAAACGGCTCTCTTCTTCTTCTTCTTCTTGAAACGTTGTCGTTTCGTTTCGTATTTGTCGTTAGTTGGGTTTCTTGATTAATTTACCTGTTAAGCCTTTTTATAATAAAAATCAACTCCAAATTACCAAAACAGAACGTTTATTAATAAAAATAACGAATTTGTTCGATTAAAATCGATGTTACAATGTAGTATCAACTCACTCAGGGCCGGTCGATATAAAAAGTTTACATTAGTATTATAAAAATATGGTTCTTTAAACGGTTATTAAGATATAGCCAGAGAAGGTTATGGGCAGGAAAGTATAACACTTACAATTATAAAAAGTCTTAATATTAAACAATACAATGATAATTAAAAATAATAAAAGTTTATATATGATTTTTATTCAAACCAATTGCTGCCAAATGTCGTTTTTCTACAGCAGTGAGAATGGATCAAAATGGCCGACTGACGCATGCGCGATGAAGCCTCTAACATTGACGAAGTATTTTTTGAAATAAAGATGTCCTTTCTTCGTGTAAATGGTCTCAGCAATTGTATATGATCGTCCTGGATATATTTAAATGTCACTGGTGTATGATGGAATAGTTCACTTGGTGTAAAATGTTGTTATTGGATATATCTCATTGTGTCTATGTGTGTCGGTTTAACCTCGAATTTTCAGTCTGTATATGGTGTGATATCAGTGTTATTCCGTTTAATTAGTTTTATGTGGTTCGGTTTATTGGTGTTATGCTGTTCATAGGTCAACTTCACCACTTCACAATAAATAAAATAGTTCAAAATAATTTTATACAAAATTTCACCGAACTCGGTTTATAACGTAATCGCCATTAAAGGTTATTTCTAGCAAATATTCACATTAAGTGCACTCGTCAACGTATAATAATGAACTGTTCTGATTTCCTTCGTCTCCTGAAAATCTTAGCCTATTTAATATACCTTATACATTGTTTCAAATTATATTAGCTTCCGATACATTTTATTTTGATACATTATGCTCAGAAAATAATTTCGTTATTAGTTAACTGTACGAAATATTAAATACATATTCGGTTTCATTATTCTATTCTGCTTATTTTGCTAGTAATTAATTTAGTGTTACAAAGTTTCATTAGAAAATTATATTTATTACATTTTTGGAATGTAGGCTTAAAATTATACTTCCTGTTGTCTAAGCAAATAATAGCCATTTTCCCTAATATAATTATTATTCTATTAAATCTGAAATTGATATAATTGTCTATTCTTACTTAATTTATTGCAATTTAGTTTAAGAATGATGGTTTTTAAATACAATTCATTTGTCTATGACTCCTCCTATGATAATGTCAGTTAGTCTATTCCATTTTTAATGGTAATTTTATTAGATGAATAAATAATTTTACTTATATAATGACCATATCTTTAGAAAGCCTCATTTACATGTTATACTATATTTTGAGTTTATCTTGCATAAAAATTGTCAGTTTAACTGGCTTATAAGACTAGATTTATTAATTATTCTGCAGTTTAAATTCATTACATGGCCTAGATTTGATGTGTTGCTATTTGCAAAATTTTGACCATTGTAGTTATTTTATATCCTTCTCTGACTTCTTATCCTTATATACTTTATTAACAATTAGTTCTTTGACTGGTCTAACAGTGATTATTGATTGTACAATTAAAATATAACACCTATCTCTATCAAAACTGGTACCTTGAATAATACCTTTGATGTGTATTGATTACCTAGTAACATAATTAAAAAATTTTTTATAACATTGGGAATGATATTTGCTTTTAGATAGGGTATTCCAAATATAATTGACAACAAAATAACAGCTTATAACAATAATATCTCTTACTAATAATTCTTATTTGTCTAATTATTATATGGAACAGGAACATAACATCTTGGTTCCATATAATGGTTAACACTTATTAACTAATTATTAACAGTCTGCTCGGTATTTCCCAATTTTAAAGATTTATTCCCCCTCTTTAAGTATAACACTGGCTATCTGTTTCTTACTTCATTCTATGGAATGTTCTTATAGATTCAGTAGCATTTCATTAGTAATATTACTATTTCATATCAAAATAGATACTGTTCACAAAACACTTAAAGTTTATTACTTTGTACTGCAACTCATGCACCCTTTTAAAGTTTATCAGTTATAATTCGATAACTTACGCTTGTCCATGGTGATTTATTAATATTATCACTAGTCCTTTTCTAGCTTTATAATATGAAATATTCAACCATGAGGGACTGTGAAGATTTGTTCATACAAACTAAACAATAACTTTTTGGATGCACTGTTATTTAATACTATTAACACTTTTGGTTTTTTGTCAGTTTTACATTGTGATATGGTTTTTTGGGGTGTTATACTTTCTCTTTGGACATTCATTTATTTTTGGGGTTGTTGGGTTCTCTCCCTATGGGGTTTTTATTTTATATGGGTCGTATCACTTCCTCCTTCTTTCTTCAGTATTTTTGGTCATTCTTCTTTCTTCTTTCTTCAGTATTCTTGTTCATTTTATATTTCTTCTTCCTCCTTTCTTCTTTCTTCAGTAATTTTGTTCATTTTATATTTTTTTCTTTCTTCTTTCTTCTTTCTTCTTTCTTCAGTACCATTTCGCTGTGTATGCTTTTGTTTCTTCTGGTCTGGTTTCTTAGTCGGGGTATCTTAATTGCCTGCTTCTATCTTACCTGGGTAATTTTGTTATTCACATTTTTAGTTTTCTGGAATTTTAAATTTGTAGTATATATATTATTTGCAGATTTTTTCTTTATTTTAAATTTTCTTGTGAGTATATTAATTAATAGTGCCTTTTAATTGATTCTCATCTGGATATTCCATATATTAGAGCTTTATCAATGATCATTAAGTATTGTATTTGTGTGGATTATCTGTCATGCTACAATATATATATGTATATCCGACAACATTCAGTGATTATATAATTTTCCCCCCTTTTTGTGACTAACATTTAACATTGACAACACGTACAGAAACATAAAGATACATACACTCATAATAATGGACACATATTATAAACACCTAATATTCTTGGAATACGCATGCTCAACGGGCAGGGTATCGACCAAGCCCTTAAACCGGCAATCATAAATGTTCGCCCTTCAGTCACCGTCATTCATCAATTTCCATTAAATTTAAATAAATAAGAAAAACCCCCGAAAGGATGATACTCACTCATAAACCATAAGAAAGACCGGACCGCCCATATGTATAGATAGCAACTGATAATTGCCCCATCATGAGCATATGAAATTCTTTAAGTTTCTGAGACATCACATAAAATAAAAATAAAAAACTGCATCACCTGATTTTAAGCAATTGTTATGCGGTTCTAAAATGTTAATTTGTTTTACAAATTCAGATGGATTCATGTATCAGTATATGCTTTACAGGGTAGAAAAATTAATCAGTATATGCTTTATAAGTAAAAAAAATTAATTAGTATATGCCCAGAAAAATATGAAAGTTCTTTTCTGTTAAAGCCGAATGGCTGGATATGAAAGAATTTATAATAAGGACTGTTGTGTCCTAGCAGATGTGGGAGCGCGCCAGCCTGTACTCAACCATGTGGGACAGGAATCGAACCTGCCTTAAACTGCATGAACATGTGCCTGGCAAAAACTATGTACCCTTTTATTCCCCCGAAAACAGCCAAAAAAGAAAACGAAAACTCGCCAGCCCTTACATGTTAAACAAAAATGAAATTAAAATATAAACCCCGTTCTGCACCAGCCGGAACAGAATCCCTAAAATGTGATATAAATTTTGTGGTAAGCATGAAACCACATAGACTATTGGCTATAATGAAAATGTTTAAGAGTGAAAAAATTTCAAGCACGCTCCCCCAGTGCCGCACACAATTACAAACATCGTACTTAGTTTTATGAAGTTAAATTATTAAAGTGTTCATTAACATTAACACATAATGTTCAAAATGAATGTTCAGCTGACACACCCTATAGCAGACTGTCTGGCCACGTGGGCACATGGTTTCAAAAAAAATTTAAACTGTGAAACAGGAGCACGGCAGGCCCGGCCACCAAAAATAAAGAGTTCATATCACCTTAATTAGGAAGAGCATGCGATACATCCTGAGTTGGTCACCCGACTCCTTCTCCGAACAGGTGCTTTTCTGATGGTTCATGGCTGATGAAGATGAAGTTCAATCAGCAAGACCAGCATCTCCGGCTTTAGGCGAGAACCCGGGAAGTCTCGTAAATTTAGCCAGCCATCAGAGTAGAAGAAAAAACTGCGTAGAACAATCCGTTCGGGTCAGGAGTCAGCTGTTGCCTTTGAGTTCCGGTCGGTGACTGAATTATGCAACTACATTCTAACAGACAGCAAACCTCCCCGCCGAGTGCGCGCGCAGTTTAACAGAGCCGTACAAAGTTTGCCGCTTTAACTGACCCTTGCGTTTGCGTTATTTTTCAATTAAATTCCCTTTTTTTTTCAAAACCTTCGACAGCCGGGTTTACACCGTCACACCCCCACCCCGAAAGGGCTACCCGGTTGTCCCACTCTTAAACTCGGGAGAGTACCCTGCAGTGTACCCCCTTCCCAAAACAAGCTCCTGGACTTCGTGGTTATGGTGGCCCGGCAGCACTTGCTCTCAGGAGAACAGAGGCTCAGAAGGGAAAACGAAAGAGACGAAAGAAGACGTGTAGAGTGTAAGTGTGCGGTTGCTGCACGCTGACCTGATCAGGGCCAGCCCACAGCAAAGAGGGACAGAGAAGAAAGACCAAAGAAAGTTCGGGAGCTCCCTGAGTTGCGACCTCCTGAGGCTTGTCCACTCAAGCCAGAACACGAATGCCACCTTAACAGGGCCATCTACCCTATATACCTACGGGGAATCCTCTAATTCTACCCCCATTTTAAACGGTACCGTCCCAGCACGGGCAAGGGAACAAGGGGGAAGACCCTTCCTATAACCTACTACATGTGTGCTCCAAGGGCATGTAGGCAGGAAGCAGTTCCCCAAAGCGCACAACCGGCCTTGGGCAACTACTCCCCGCCAATCCTCTCTCCAACTCCTTTTTTTTTGCTTTTCTAACAGTTTTTTTTTTTACTGGTACAGGTAGGAAAATCGGAAGGCGGAAGGTCAAGGATCATCGAACGGTCATGGGCTGGGACTGCAGGTAAGGACATGGCTCCCTCCGGACACAGGGACAATTGGAGAAAGCCAAGGCTCGCGCAGGCAGGGGCGCATCCCTGAAGTAGACGAACCCTCTGGGACTGTGGAAAACATCTACCCGCTACCCTATCATTCTCAATACCGCCCCCGGAGCACACCCTTTTAAAATCGACAACATCCCTCCTCACACAGAGACCACCATAATTCCCCCCTTGTCCCCCCTTTACCCTCTTCTACACAGTTTCAATTTTGGAATATGTGTAGTAATCTCTTTAGGATTACTACCCGGCTCTTCCAACCGAGCCGTCACCGGCGACGCGAACCCCAGGATACGATATGGCCCCGACCAACGATAACACAACTTAGCGGCTCTTTTGTCCGCGGCTGAGCTGATCGGATGGCTTTGACAGTAGACCCAGTCGCCGGTCTGAAAGGGGTTCGGAATTCGCCCCTGATTGTATCGTCGACGGACCCGCTCGTGCGCTCGCAGCAAATTCTTCCGAGCCTCCCTCCATCTCTCCGCAGTTCCATTATCGGGCTCCCGTGGTAGAAGATCATCAATATTCCACAAGTTAGTCAACGGGAGTGCGGGCGAGAATCCAAACATGATCTGAAAGGGCACGGCCTTATGACTGTCATGCAGGGCCGTGTTGAAAGCTAGCTGCAACCACTTCAGATTCTGGTCCCAGGTTGTCTGTTGCTCCGCATGATAAGCAATGAGTGCGGACCTGAGGTTCCTACTGAATCTCTCCGCATGGGACGGCTGTGGGTAATACGGGGAAGTGGTTACATGTCTGATTCCGCTGGCGAAACACATCCGCCGAAACTCGCTCGAAATAAACTGGGGACCATTGTCGGAGACAATGATGGTCGGAAGACCGAAATGCTGAAAAATGTGGTTCTGAAGCGCGCTTATGGTCAAACGAGCTGTTGCCTGCCGTAAGGGCAGTAGCCAGGCAAACTTCGAAAAAGCATCCACGCAAACAAGCAGGTAAGAATTACCTGACTCGCTACGCGGGAGAGGTCCCACGTAGTCTATGAACAGCTTCTCCATCGGTCTGGTCGCCACGTCCGATGACAACAACCCCAACTTTGTGTTCTGGGCAGGCTTGCTCAAGCCGCACAGATGACAACTCTTGACCCTGGTTCCGATGTCCCTATCCATGCCCTTCCAGATGAAGTGTTTCCTAATACTGGAAATGGTCTTAGAAATTCCCTTGTGGCCTCCTACTGGGGAATTGTGATAATAGCTGAAGACCATGGGCACTAACTTGCTAGGCAGCACGATATTAGGGGCACGTCCCTTTCTTTCTCGACAACACAGGACGCCCTTGGACAAGAAGTAAGGGGCCTGCACGTTACCCTCCTTTATATTCTGGATGATAGGAGCCAGCTCTTCATCGTTCAACTGATGGGGTAACACGTCAGTGAAGGCTAACGGAAAGTCTAGCAGAAAAGAACAGGGTTGCTCAGATTGGACTTCACTGGGTTGGGAAAACATGCGTGACAAAGCATCTGCAACCACATTTTGAGTTCCCCTAATGTGTTGCACCTTGAAATTGAAGGATGAGATCTTGACCACCCATCTACCAATTTTACCCAGTTGCCGGGGATGAGCAAGAAGCCAAGAGAGAGCCGGTCTCGAGCAGGAACTCAGCGTGTTCCAGAAAACGCCTGAACTTATCTAGAGCGTATACAACAGCTAAACACTCTAGCTCATACACTGAAGACTTTTGTTCTTGCTGGGTCAACGTTCGGGAAATGAAAGCCACAGGCTGCCTAGCACCATCAACGACTTGGGACAGAACCGCCCCGAGCGCAATCGAACTCGTATCCGTCTGGAGTATGAACGGCTTCGAGAAGTCTGGCATTCTCAGTACTGGAGGGGAAATAATGGCGTCCTTCAGTATCTCGAAAGCCTTCTGTTTTTTTTCCCCCCATACAAATTTGGCGCCCTTTTTCCGGAGTTCATTCAGCGGTGCCGCGATCTCCGCCTCGTTTGGAATAAAACGCCGATAGAAATTGACCATCACCACAAATCTCGCGATGCCTTTGGCATCCTTTGGTGGGGGAAAGTCCCTGATCCCGTGTGTTCGCTCAGAATCCACAGTGACATCTCTATGGGAAATCAGGTGGCCCAGAAAAGAAATTTGTGTCTGGGCGAACTTCACCTTTTCGGGGTTGACAGTGAGGCCAGCACCCCTCAACCTGCACATCACCTCGTCAAGATGACGCAAATGCTCCTCGTACCCCTTGCTGTACACCAGCAAGTCGTCAAGATAATTGAAGACGTACTTGAACTTGACATCGTGAAAAACGGTGTCAAGTAAACGGGTGAGTGTTTGGGCCCCTACCGCTAGACCCATGGGAACCCTAGTGTACTGATAGAGGTTCCACGGAACACAGAATGCCGTGTAGAGCCTACTTTCCTTCGTCAACGGAATCTGGTGATATGCAGAGTTGAGGTCAATGATGGTAAAATACCTCGCCTCACTGAACCAATCGAACGCGGAATGAAGGTCAGGAAGTGGGACCGAATCTACCTCAATGTTGGCGTTGAGCTTGCGGTAGTCGATGACCATCCTATGCTTACCTCCAGGCTTGGGCACTAGGAACGCTGGACTTAGATGGTTCAATCACCCCTTGATCTAATAACTCTTGAACCTTCTCCCTCAAGATGCTCATTTTCGGAGGGGCAAATTTATAAGGGTGGGAGTGCACCACCTTGGAGTCCGTTAGGCGGATCTTATACTCCAAGAGATGTGTGAGCCCAAGGGCCGGAGTTAATACAGTGGGGAAACGCTCACACAACTGATCTAATGCGGAGCGCTGGGACTGGGAGAGGTGGTCTCTAGATGTGTCGGGGCACTTAACCTCTTGGATGTCTTGCCTGGTCCCCTGATATCCAAGGAAAGGGATTACAACTCCCCGATTAAATTTAAAGTAACATTGGTGCTCTTGGATGTCAATAACGAGACCACTTTTGCAGATGAAATCGGCACCAATAATGCATTCAACTCCCAGAGCAGGAGAAACCAGAAAGCTCCACACCCAAGAAAATCCCTCGATTTTAAACTTAAATGAAACTACCCGGGAAATGGGCAGAATTTCCTGGGATGCCGTCCAGCATACCACGGAAGACTGTTCCGACCTTTTAATTACACCCTGTCGTTCAAGGTCATCGCACACTTTGGATGAAATGATTGATCTTGCTGATCCAGAGTCAACTAATGCTCTGAGTTGACTCTTTTTCAACTCCAACAGCAAGAAGGGGCATACGGAAGTGCGCCTAGAGATGGTTTGGAGGACCTTGATGCCCAAAGAACTGGGACCTACAACTGGCCTTGAGGCGCGTACCTTAGAAGTCCCGCGACAGGTAGGGGAAGACCTCCGACATATCTTCCCCTCATTGACCCTTTTCTGAATGACCTTGGGCGCCTTGGGAAGGGACGTTGGACTCAACCCCGCCCCGGTACAAAATCGTCTGGTGTGGCCCAACCTACCACACCGAAAACAAGTCACATTAGGCGAACGACGGTGCCTCTCGCTACAAGAGTTTATAATTTCAATGTCGTCACCGCATGATGACGGAACAATTCCCCCTCCATGCGCCTTGTGTCTTACCTTATCATGGGCTACGTGCTCACGGGACTCGTCAATCCCCTGGACCGTTCTAGAAATCACACACAGCCGTTCGAGGTCCGCAAAACAACGTGGACGGTCCGCGAACACCAAACGGGATCTCTCTTGGGGCGTCACCCCTTCTAAAATAATTCGAACGATTTCCTCCTCGGGCAACCCCAACCTCAAAATCCGGGCAACTCTACGGATATCTTGCACAAAGTCCCCCAACGTCTCTCCGTTGGCCTGTGCACGATAGAACCGATTGTGTTTCAAATGCTCACGTTGCCGACGGGGTATGAAAGAGTCCAACACCTCCCCATGGAGAGAGTCGATACTGCCACCACGACGCAGAATGTCGGTGACCAGCTCAGCCAGTGAACCCCGGCAGTACGGATATACAACGGACAAGAGGACCTCATCGGACAGCCCCGGAAAATCCGCCAACTGCAGGACGATGACCAGAAAAACCAACAACTTGCCCTCATCTTCTCCATCCACCACCGGAAGTCTCTGGAGAATGCCGGAAATAGGGTTGGATAGCCTCTGGTAACCTACCCCCGCCAGAATCACACAATACACCAAACATAACAATCAAACATAATCACAAACATTTAGGAAAAAACCTAAGTACTGTCCTTCCTTTGAGCGACCCCCGGGTTCTCTAGCGCTGCGGAGACCTGGCCTACTTCGGAACCATCTACTCACACCACAGAAGGAGACAAGCAACAACCAACAATACTGAACACACATAACATCAAACATCAATTCGACACCCACGTCTCACCAACACATACTTCACAGAAACCAACTAGCAATCAGAATTCATAATTCGGGAACTAGTAATCAAACGTGAACAGGAATTAAGTCGGTGACGGTACCGACTTCCGATCGGGCCATACCGCATCCCGCTAATGTCACACGCTAAACTCCGATCCCGAATCCGCAACATTCTATCACCCAGGCCACGCTTGAGACTCCCCGGCAGTTCAACTATCACATTTTCCGAAAACAAATACCCACCCCAGTGGTGCGACCAGACTCACAAGTTATACGACCTAAAACTAGCCTACACGGGCATATACCTAAGAAAAACAATGTCACAACAACAGCCTAATATTTCCGAGTTTGCAAGCTCCGTCACACCCAAGAACCCAAGGGTTCAACCCTAGAATGAACCACGCTCTCTGCTACCATTTGTAACCCCTCTTTCCTTTTTATGTTGTATATACAATTTTTTTTGTATTTTTTTTTGTATTTATATTTTTTTTTGAAAGAGAAGCCACAAGTTTTTTAAAACTAGGCCCGAGCCTAGAGAAGCCAAAAATGCGCTGGGTCCAGTATGACGGGACTTGCAATGAAACTCGGCTGTAATCTAACAATAACAATTTTTATTGTACCCCATAATTCGTTACATGTAATTCACCAAATTATCACATAATTATCACATACTATCAGGAATAACCCACAAAATACATAATAAATAAATAAGTCCCATATCCTTAATAGTGTCCAAAAGACAAGGTCTCTATATCTCTAATTATCCTCTCTCTCTCGCTCTCTCTCTCTCTCTCTCTATATATATATATATATATATATATATGTATATCCGACAACATTCAGTGATTATATAATTTTCCCCCCTTTTTGTGACTAACATTTAACATTGACAACACGTACAGAAACATAAAGATACATACACTCATAATAATGGACACATATTAAAAACACCTAGTATTCTTGGAATACGCATGCTCAACGGGCAGGGTATCGACCAAGCTCTAAAACAGGCAATCATAAATGTTCGCCCTTCAGTCACCGTCATTCATCAATTTCCATTAAATTTAAATAAATAAGAAAAACCCCCGAAAGGATGATACTCACTCATAAACCATAAGAGAGACCGGACCGCCCATATGTATAGATAGCAACTGATAATTGCCCCATCATGAGCATATGAAATTCTTGAAGTTTCTGAAACATCACATAAAATAAAAATAAAAAACTGCATCACCTGATTTTAAGCAATTGTTATGCGGTTCTAAAATGTTAATTTGTTTTACAAATTCAGATGGATTCATGTATCAGTATATGCTTTACAGGGTAGAAAAATTAATCAGTATATGCTTTATAAGTAAAAAAAATTAATTAGTATATGCCCAGAAAAATATGAAAGTTCTTTTCTGTTAAAGCCGAATGGCTAGATATAAAAGAACTTATAATAAGGACTGTTGTGTCCTAGCAGATGTGGGAGCGCGCCAGCCTGTACTCAACCATGTGGGACAGGAATCGAACCTGCCTTAAACTGCATGAACATGTGCCTGGCAAAAACTATGTACCCTTTTATTCCCCCGAAAACAGCAAAAAAAAAACGAAAACTCGCCAGCCCTTACATGTTAAACAAAAATGAAATTATAATATAAACCCCGTTCTGCACCAGCCGGAACAGAATCCCTAACATGTGATATAAATTTTGTGGTAAGCATGGTGATGACTATTGGCTATAATGAAAATGTTTAAGAGTGAAAACATTTCTAGCACGCTCCCCCAGTGCCGCACACAATTATAAACATCGTACTTAGTTTTATGAAGTTAAATTATTAAAGTGTTCATTAACATTAACACATAATGTTCAAATGAATGTTCAGCTGACACACCCTATAGCAGACTGTCTGGCCACGTGGGCATATGGTTTCAAAAAAATTTAAACTGTGAAACAGGAGCACGGCAGGCCCGGCCACCAAAAATAAAAGAGTTCATATCACCTTAATTAGGAAGAGCATGCGATACATCCTGAGTTGGTCACCCGACTCCTTCTCCGAACAGGTGCGTTTCTGATGGTTCATGGCTGATGAAGATGAAGTTCAATCAGCAAGACCAGCATCTCCGGCTTTAGGTGGAACCCGGGAAGTCTCGTAAATTTAGCCAGCCATCAGAGTAGAAGTTCGCCGCTTTAACTGACCCTTGCGTTTGCGTTATTTTACAATTAAATTCCCTTTTTTTTTCAAAACCTTCGACAGCCGGGTTTACACCGGCACAATCGTTTGCCATAAAAAATACTCTTGTTAAAACATAAAACGTAGCTGGTAAACTACCCCTTTCCCTTAACCGATCTTCACCAAGAACAACAGGTCTTGAGAACTCTACAATTCAGGGCTGTATGCGAAACATTATTTAATTCTCTTTGAATTTGCGGCTGTTATCGTTTGCCATAGAAAAATATTACCCTTGATTAAAAAAAAGTTGCTGGTAAACTACCCCTTCCCCTTAACCGATCTTCACCAAAAACGGCAGGTCTTGAGTTCTCTACAAATCAGAGCTGTTTGCAAAATTTATTTGATTCTGTTTGAATTTGTGGCTGTTATCGTTTGCCATAGAAAAAAATCTACAGAAAGACAGACAGACAGACAGACAGACACACAGACACATAGACAGACACACACACACACACACACACACACACACACTTTTCGAAAAATGACTTTTTTTTCATGTTTTGAGTGTAGTAGAATCAGAATCTTCAATAATCCCGAACACGATTTTTTTTGCCATCACCATACTTCCATAATACATTCTTGATGCTTAAATGTATGTTAGTTTTACTATGAGTTTCCTTATGAGCTGGTATCCTTTGCATAATATTGCACTCAGATTGAGGCAGCTTGAACTCATCATAATTGCGAGTGTCTCGGATCTTATAGAGTAAGAAATATGAAAGGAAGGAATCACTAATAAAGTAAGACATTAATAAATTTATTAAATCTAAAACTATATTTAGCCTTTAAAAGAAACTACATTATAAGTATGCTTAGGAGTTTTAAATTTGTTATCAGGTGTGGAAAATATTAAAATTACAAACAAAGAAAAACTGAAATTTGGTGCATTTTTAATTACTAAAATTATGTATAAATAATTTTTGTCGATTTTGTATTGCTATGTTTTATTATTTCATAAAACGCCAAAAGGAATGAAATTAAAGAGTTTGAAAAAGATGACTGTTGAATACTTTCAAACCAGTGTAAAAACATCTGGGAAAAGTGGGATCGCCTTATCCAAGAACGTGAGCCTCTTGAGACGAAATATGGAAAATACTAGGGTTTCTAGCAAAATAGCAAGCTGCGAAGAGATAACACGTGGACTGAAGAAAGAAAAATAATTGGTAAACGTTGAAGCTTATTGAAGAACACAGTTCAATTATTCAGGTCTGTAGGTGGCCAAACATACACAAATTACAAAAAAAAATTTTGTTTTCGTTTAAAAATTTAAACGTTTTTTTTCGGCCTGCACTGTAAAAGTTACAAAACATACTGTTCTATAAATTACACTATATATTTTTTTTTTCAGCTTTGAGCTGTGCCGCCAACATTTCTGTTTTTAATTCCAATCCTTGTCTTCTTCTTTGTTCTTTGTTTTCAAAGCCTAAATCCTATTTCATCTATACAGCTGTTAACATTTTCTACACTTAACTGTCATTACCAATCGCTTTATGCGTCTCCAAATGTCAAATTTTTAATCCTTTACCTGGACCATAAATCTATGTCCCAAGGAGGTAGATAATCGACCTCTATTCTTCTTTTCGTCTACTTTGGCCTGAACAACCCGCTTATCAATCCTTAAAGTGCCGCCTAATACCTTTAGGATTTACATTTGTATCCTTACCAGTAGTAAGTTTATTCATCTGTTTTTAGTTCACACAGACGTAAGTCTTTAGTACTGCAGGGAGACCACTGTATTTGTCGCATACTTCGGTATCTGGTTATTAGAAATTTCAATCTGTATGCAGATATCTAATTTGGATTGATACGTAGAACGACAAATAGAAGCGCATCTTCTTTTTTTTCTTAAGGTAATAATGTCTCTAATATTTAGTTAATTTTATTATTGCTAATGTCTATTTCTAAGTGTTTCTAACGCGGCGTAACTTGCTAATTGCCACTTTTCTCATTTGTAATGCAGGAAATTGGTTCTGTGTATGGCAATGTGGGAGATAATATCTACATATTACTAATTAATATTTGTAATATGTGTTATGAACTTACTGCAGATACTAGTGTTTGCATTGAACAGGAAAACTGTCGAGTTTCCACTCAGCGATGAAGAGAAACGTTATCTGCTTTGATGTGTACTGAGATTATTGCTGCATGTACACGTGCAGTTAAGCCGGCCTGATAAAGTACACTTGACGCTGGTTCAAATTAATTTCAAGAGCTGCTGCGACCTAATATAAAACTGCGTAAAACGTGATGGATGCTTTACTTAGAGAGATTACATTCAATACTAAACTGTGTCTGTAAACGGGTGACAGGAATTTGTGGGATTAGTTAGCACTGTTTTAAAGTGTATTTGTTATGATTAGAGCAAAGAAAGAGATGTTGTTTATTTATTACTCAAGGTCAGTCAAGATGACCAGGGTTATTTGTACATATGATGTATCTGTTTTGTATTATTTATATAATTCAGTTAGTTAAAATTGTAATTATTAAGAATTAACAATCTAAAGGTAATTCAATTTAAATCCTACCAATTTTAACACATCGTTGCCCAAATTGGGTGGCGGTTGTTTTATATAATAATTAAATATTACGAAATTTAAATATATTGTCATAAATAAAGAATACTATATACTAAACAAAACAATACAAATTTTACGAAAGTAGTTAATTTTTATAATGTTCCGACTTTACCAATTGCAGTTCATAAAACATTTTAAATCTAAAAATATTGCGTACCAATTTAAATGATTAATTATTTCTTGCTGTGAAGACAGCCTTAATTAAGACCCGCATTGAAATAGCGCAAAGTAATTTATCGAGAATGGTGTCACTGGTGAGTGACGATGCTCAGTAAATTTAAAAATCACAGACAGCACATTGTAAAGTGCTGAGTTTTGAAGTCAGAAACCATCAATAGTTAAAAGGATAATGCTGTGAAAGTGTAGCTACAGTGACAGTTCGCCAATGAAATATATTGAGGTAGGCAAACAGTGACAAAGTAAAAAGTGCATCCAATAAATGCAGAAAGACTCCTTATTTGGTATATTTATTATGTAAAGTGAGAAATACAAGGTCTTACATTTTTATTGATTGAACGCCAAAAGTTTTGGACAACGGAGTAGATGGAGAGGACGAGCGATCTGTCTCCACATCGTCAAGAGTAGACAAGAGGAGGTATTCTGTATTCTAGTTTTTTGAACAGCTCTATCGCCTCTTAGCAGAAAAAAGTAAAGCTCTAGTAGCTGTAGTAACTTTTAACGTCCTGCGGACTAAGCATGGTGCGTAGAACAAGACAAAACGCCTTTGAATTGAACTTTGAGTGTTACGTAACTGACAAACATAACTGATTAAAGAATACTGTAATGTACTATCTGTGGGCAGACAAACTTATACTGACATGAACGTACCCTAATTTCACAGTAAAGAACGACAAATATACGTTTTGAAAATCAAGCCGTCTTGTTTTCCACTGCGTGAATCTACTGTCTTAAAAATGAACCTTTATGATTTTAAAGGAAGCGCTAACATTAATAACGGCATTTTCTGAGCCCATATTTTTCTATTTAATAAATAAATTACGCAATAAATTTCACTTTGCAATTAGTATTTCATTACGTTTGCTTGTTTTAATATGAATGTATAATAAGCTACCGGTAAATAAGCATACCATTCCCCGTGTGTGGGTTACTTTCTATGCTTTAATAATTTTCTTACATGTAATTTTGTAATTTCAGCAGAACAGCGTTTACGACATAAGGTTCAGAAAACATTTGCCTACTTCTTAATGTAACCAGTCCTGATTCCTGTATAGTCCTATTTGAAGGTAATGTGATTACATGTAGATTTGCAAAACGCATTAAGTATTAAGTAGTAATTCCTCATAACGTGCCGAAAGCATGCAAGACACATGAGCTAAAAAATGTACAAATACAACCAGAATAATGGTGTTTGGAGGTTATAACCGTCAGAGGGTAATCAGAATATTTGACATCCATAAGTTGAAAAGCATAAATAATCTATTTACTAGACTTCTGATAATCACAAAATTAGTTTAACGACAGAGACAACAAAATTACAGTATTTTCAACAACTAATAACGTACAAACCTAATTAAGTTTATGAAACATATATTATTAAAATTTTACAACATAAGGGCTGACCTAATGGTATTATATTACTCTGAGATCTATACGTTAAGAGCAACCTAAAAGCCTAGATTCGAGAGAGTGTACATGAGACTTCTAAGGTCACTGGCTGAGTACTGATTATGTCATCAGGAGATAAAAACTGAAAACAACTGAAAGTTGCTTCGGCTAATAAAGTTGGAATAATATTTAGCTGTAAGTGACGTGGACATATTCTAAGTATATCTGACGATCAAGTCGAGATTTTAAATTCAAAAGTACAAATGTGTTAGCAGCCGTATAAAACGGGTGATTAAATTACATCCAGTCTCCTAATTATGACAGGAGACTCAAGTTTCTAAACCGATAGGGTACAGTGATGTGTACTAAAGTCCACAGATATTCGTAGAATATTTCTTCCAGTATTCCTTCTCTGTTGTGTTTCTCATGTGACCTGCAATTTATTTTCACCACTCAACGGAATTGTTACGACGGTTACAGTGACTGTCGTGTTTTAAAGTGGAAACAGAATAACTAACACTAGATAAAGTTGATTAATTTACTTCTCTTATTACAGTTACAATTGAAAAAATACAGTAATTATGTACAACAATTCTTCAAGCTATAGATTACTCAGCACACAGTAATGTAGCAAACAGCAATATTGACACTAATGCACGAAGTAATATGTTATAATCATTTTGTATTAACAAGAAGCACTCCAATATCGCAGGTCCCAATACCTGAACACTCTTTTTAGGAAGCGCTCATTTTATATTTCGCCGGTGTGCTCTAATAACCAGGATGCCTGTACAATAATCCACAGGAGTGTGGATTACATCTCTGGAAAATTCGAGGGCATTGCGTAATCACAATGTGTGCAAGCCCGCGTTATGATTACTATTATGATTAGTATTTTTAAACAAAAAATTGTTACGGCAATCGTACCGATAATTATGTTCAAACAGTGATAAAACATTTCAGTACCAACTAAATAGTTAAAGTAAATTATATAATACCTTTTTGTTACCATTAATGGTAGCATTAATTGCATACAATTTTAGAAGATCATTAAATGCAATTAAAGTAAACGAAGTAACAATAAATACTTGTATATAATTTAATCTTGACGTTTACGATGACCAACTGACGTTAACAAAAAAAATCAACTTCTCAATCACTGTAGCAATACATAACAAAAGTAATTTTATCACAGATCCTCGCACAAAATAATTTAAAATAATGACTTTACACCAAACCGTGGTATACACACACTAAATAAAAGTCACAACAACAACTTGCTTTTTCTCCGCTTTGCAATCTCTGACTAATTGGCGGATCACGTCTGAAACAGTCAAGTTTGACAACAGTCGCTTCGTACTTGACAGCTTGACTACGATACCAGTAGAATAATATGCAAATGCTATG
Organism: Magicicada septendecula; assembly: GCA_034769895.1. Lineage (NCBI taxonomy): Eukaryota > Metazoa > Arthropoda > Insecta > Hemiptera > Cicadidae > Magicicada > Magicicada septendecula. Next base: position 322,753,063 of record CM068375.1, read on the forward strand.
AGGTACGACTGAAATGGCCGACGAGCTACGAGACTGTTGCGTAATCCGTATGCCTACGACACGTTACGTAAGTCACATAACGTGTAACAGAATATTATTGTGATTTTAAATATTCAGTTATTTACTTCCTTGTTCACCACTATAAGCGCTAGTACCGCCTTGGATACATTTTTACTTAATAAATCTTTAGGCTGTTCGTTCACCGCAGCCGGTAGATCCCAGTATAAACAGTGAGAAACTGGCCGTTCCGAAAGTTAAACATGATGTTCGGAGTTTCCTGGGGTCACGTTTGTTTTAAAGGCTTTTGTAAAATACTTCGCTACTATTACAAGACCGCTACATGAACTAACGGAAAATAAATTAACTGTACAGCGGTTCGTTTGGAAAAGTTCAAACCCTCACTATTCTTGGTAGGCGGTTAGACAACACAAGATTTCCGACAAAAACCAGACGGCTGCAGAAGATATTAGAACGACCTTTACAACAAACGAAGAGGATCGTGGTCGTGAGTGGCAAGATGTCTCAAATGGTTGCGCAGTACTGAAGAGCTATTGGGTCCGCTGGGAAGTTCTAACCTTTGAGAACAAATTGCTGAATAATTCTTCAAAATGAGAACAGTTACTGTATAAACAAGATGTGCTGATAGTTTCAAAATGCTACTTCTGGTTAAATATAGAGTAATATGTAATTTTGAATTGCTAATTAACTGTTTATAAGATGACGTTTATTTTTTGTTACCTTGTCGTTGGTTAAACACTTTTTGGCCCCAAAAGTTAAATATGAGTATCTATTTTTATGTTTAGCTGTAATTCAAATTGTGACTGGCCACTTCATCTGGTGTCAGTTATTCTGTTTCCACGGTAAAGCACATCGATTTTGTTACTGTATTGCTACAGTTGCAACAATATTTATAAGTAAATATCTAACCTAAAAGGCGGTTGTTCAAGTGTCAGAGAACAGATAGGAGAGAGAGAGAAAAATTGTCTATAGCATAAGGAAAATAATTCATATCCGTATAAGTAAATAAATAAGCTATTTTGGAAAAGGTAAAGAGAAGTAAATAGGAATGTGTAAGTATGAATTAAAAGGAACATTTTAATATTTTAATGATTTAAACTTTTTCTAAAGATAGTGTTGCAGATGTACGGGGATTGTTTAAAAAAACAAATTTAGAGGCTATAAACCAACTTTATTCAACAATTTTAAAAGAAGTCTCCATTAACACTTGGGTATGAGACCCACTGTTGGAGTAATCTGTAAATTCTCTGCTGGTAAAATTCTTGAGGCTGTTTGCGGAACCATTCGCAACCAATCTACCTCAGCGTCCGATTTGAACCGCTGTCCATTTAGTGATTCCTTTGTTGGGCCAAAAGCATGATAATTGCAAGGGGAAAAGTCGGGACTGTAAGATGGATGTTGTAAGACTTCTCACTTTATACGACCAAGCAGATCTTAAATCGTCTAGGCTATATGGGGTCTAGCATTGTTATGCAGAATAGTGACACCATTAGTGAGCTTCCGAGGCGTTTATTCTTGATGCTGACCCTTAAGCGTTTTAACCTGTCTGCATATTGCTCAGCGTTGATGTTGACACCAGGTTCTTTAAAATCTAAGAGCACCCTGATAATCAAAAAAAAAAAGTAAAGCAGTTTTCAACTGTCTCAAATTTTCATCTGATGCTGGAACACGTGTGCAGGTCCGGGACGACGGGCGAAATCTTTAATGGATTTTCTACCTTGTCAAAACTTATTGCACCATTAAACCACTGCCGTATGAGAATAACTATAGTCACCATAAACAGCTTTCATTCTAATATAAATTTCTATTGGCTGATGCCCCTCAGCGGCCAAACACTGAATCACGGCACGCAAATTACGTTTCGACGGATTTTCTACAATACATGCTATTTTTCAACCCAGTCAGAACGCTTGGAAAAGAGCAAACTGCAACTATTATGACAGACGCGTCACTAGTACTTAAACAGACAGTATAAACAAATGAAATCAGTTGCCATGGCTACAGATTCGCGGCTGCGCTGATCAAACCTGTTCTATTGAACAATCCTGGTAACATTCAGTAAACCCTTAAATGCATAGTGTTGTAATGTGGCCTACTAAAAAATCTGAGTGGTTTGAATTAACAGTGGTGAATAATTGAACTTTAAAGCATAACGTAATATAATGTAATGTAATACTGTGAAATATGTTGTACCTTTATTTTCTTACACTAATTTGCTTATACTTAATACAGAGCTTTTAGAAATAAAAATTATTGTTTCTATCAATTGTGTTATGATCTTATCATATACTAGAATGATTTCAGTAGTGTATTTTAAGTAAATTATATAAATGGTGTTGCGATTCGGCAACAAAGCATTTTATATTAAAAACATATGTCAATATGTGTTTTAATGTTTCTACTATTTATCTAATTTTAATGTTTTTTTATTTATTTATTTTTCTACTATTTCTTTACTCTTTGTTTTTATTTTATCTACACAGATAGGAAAACAGGAATAACAAATTTAAAAAAATGAAAAAGTTTTCATGCATTCAATAGATTATAGTGTAATAATATACATAATTATGTCAGATTATTCGTAACACTGATAGAATTTTCAGAGTCACTGAGGGTCTCATAGTTAACAGAAAAATCAAATATATTCTTATATTAACACGACATGATTTTTATTTTGTTATTAATGCGCAGAAATGTAATTTAACAGTGATTGCTATTAAAACATTATACATTCTGTTTGATTCGACTGTTGTAATGATACAAAAATACTTACACGTTGGAATAAAGAGAATTATCTTTTTCAACAATATCAAGAGCCACATATTTCACTTCCTTCACATTTCCCACTTAGACGGTCCATTTCTCTTGAAAATAAATTACCTCTGTTCATTGAGTGAAAGTAGCAAGGAAATGTCGTTACAACTTTAGAACTCAATAAATTGTTTTTGATGCATTAATTTAGTTTAGATATTATTGAGCCTTTCTGTAGTGATTACACGTTTTTAGTTTCAGTAGTTTGCAAAAATATTAATATTCGTTTCCTTTTAAGTGTATAATACAATTTCAATATTGACAAACTATCTACTAAACCTTTCATAAATAATTTAAATGGCTTTGTTAATATTATGCATTTAATTGTTAACTTTTTGTAAATAAGATAAAAAAACGTTGAAAATATTCTAAAGAATACTGCGTCACGACGTCCGCATTGCTGTCAGATTAAAACGTGTAATAAATTGTTAAACTTTAGAAAAGTTTATACGCACAAGTTCTGTTGACCCTTCATTGTTGGATGTTACTTATACGGTCATTTTTGGGTCTACAAATGTAATAAGGAAACAACACTTATTTTGCCCTTTACAGTACATTATTATAAACGTAAAAAATATTATTTATTTCTTTAACGTTTGTCACTAGGCGTACAAATTACGTTTACAAAAATACATGCTATGCAAACTACTTTTGAAACGTTTTACTGTAACTTACTTGCATTCAGTCAGTAAATTTAAAAGTCAAGTCAGTTTACTATGGTAAACTATTTTTTTGCTTTGTATAAACTGCTTAGAATTCAACAATTTAGCATACCAAAGAAGACAGAGGACTCGTGCACCCTAACTAACCCACCCTAACTAACCAAGTGAGAACAGTAATGAAATGCTAACTAGAACGCTGCTTTATGAATTTCATCAACAAAGACTTACAGAGCGGGAGAAAATTCTTTTCATTTTGAGAGGAATACTTAAAAACGGTAACGTTTTTCCTAGAAAAAATAAATAAATGTGTTGATTACGATGACCTGTAAATATCAGAATTTAATGTGTGAGAGACAGAGAGAGTGTGTGAGTGAGAGAGAGGTAGGGGAGGTAATTGTTTCTGATGTGTAATCAGTTTGTTGCTGAGACGAATATATGGAACGATAGTTTATTATGAATTAACTTAACAATATTTAAAAACTAAAATCACTTACTCTAAACTTAATAAATAATTAGTCTGTCGATCAGTCACAAAAACAACTCAATTTAATTGATTGTCAATTGCTTATATTTAAACGTGTATTTTTTAAAACATTTTTAAAATGTACGATTTGAACGTTGTAGACAGTGTATAATAATTTAGACTTCCCTACAGCTGTATCCGGTGATCTGTGCTCTCTGGACACCTATCACAACAGTGTCGTTTGTCCGTAAAACGTAGTCGACTATCTCAAGGCCGCTTTCTTGTTGTCAGTAGGTACGGAACGGAATTTCTTGTTGTATATCGCTGATACGAACAGGCTTACACCAAATTCGGTATTCTTAGTGCATTTTTTCTAAACACGTTAACACATATTGGGTATAAAGTTAAAGGTACGCTATCCTATCTCCACGTATTCGGTTTATATGCGTCAGCATAAGATAAAAAGCTCCTATAAACATACGTCTTAGAATCTCTTGTTTGCGTGTCTGGACGCCACTTAGTTTTTTTAATGAAAATGGTACACATCTCAAGACGAGATTTGATATTTTAATGAAACTTGGTACACACGTGTCATTCATGTCCTTTAATAAATAAAAACATAGGGTTGTTTTGTGATATCCAATTATAAAATTAGCGATCACTTAACTTTTTTATCACTAACTGTGCTGTAAATTTTAATTTTAAATTATGGATAATTAAGTAATTAGTGATATAATTATGTAATTGAGTGACAAAGATAACATATGCAGACATGTATTTTCACTTCAGGTAGGGTATTAGATGAGGGCTACATGTGTGTGTGTATGTGTGTGTGTGTGTGTGTATGTGTGTGTGTGAGTATGTGTGTGTGTGTGTACGCGTAATATAATCTAATAAATTCAGTTTTTTTTAATAATTCGATGATTTTATAAATTCACTGTAGAGATTCGCTTTTCAGAATATAGGATTGAGAATTTAAAAGCTCGAAACTTTTGAATAAGTTACGTTTGTGTTTATTCAATTGAAGTTTTTATAAAATGTTAGATTCCCTTTATATACAATCTTTACAAAAGACATTCTTCAGAACTTCTTATCACCATACCCTTTACGATATTGGGTGTGGAAGCGGTGACGTGAAAAGTTTTTCAACCAAATAATTCGTCATTCCAGAAGTACTTTTATTAATTCTTCACCGATTTTTGGGCCGCATGCAAAATAGATGAATAGCGTTGGTACAATATTAATACCGTAATTATTATTAATATTTATTATTAATAAAATATATTAGAAAGCTAATAAAAAACAATAAATCAGTTACGAATTTAATAAAAAATAAAGTGGAAAGTAATAACATTTAATTTTGAATAAATGCAATAAAATTGTTTACGATACTAACAAAATAAATATAATTGTTTTTATAAAAAACGTAATAAAATATTAAAAAAGAATTACGCAAAGAGTGTACCAAGCGGTTTAATGTAATTATGCATCAGGTTATTCAGAGGCTATATCATTTAATGTTATTTAAATTTAGTATGAGAACGTTCATCATTATTGGGTGTGGCGGCCTTATGGTAATAGCGGAAACAAAGAATTTAACACACAATTTTACATGACTATTGTTAAATAGCTCTGTGTTGAGATATAAGTGTTTTACTTTTGTCGTTTATAACTTTGTAAGTTTAAAATTGTAGTTCTATGCGAACGTTATGAAGTCGCGTTCGGTTTTATAAAAGCGTCTGGTAGCCTGTGTGCCTTACAGCCCTTCTCACTCTTTTGTACTTCCCGATAGGCGCCGAATTGTTTTGCGAGAAAACAATTAAAAGTTCTTACCTGTATGGTTTTACAGTGTATTAGTGTAAATTCGAACAGTTCGCCGACTGGCTTGAACTCGAATCTCGTTCGAGTGGGGGAAACTAATGTTGGTAAGGTTGACTCACTGCTACACAACAAAACATACATAATATTTTTCTATAAATAATTGCGGGACAGTTGTTAATGGTACACACTTTTTTATTTGGCTCAGAACTGTTAATTCTTGTTAACACTTGTACAAAAATAGTAATTGATATAATAATTTTAGCCTCGGCAATAAATAGTCGTTCACTCAGCGGATGGCTGGGTTGGCAATACAATGTTTCAATTCGCCACAAGACAGCGTTGGTTATTATTTACAAAATAAATTTGCCAAAATAGAGTCCTTTTAAGTACGACAAAGAAGTATTAAAAACAAGATAATGAGTTACAATATATTCACTTAATGTTCGTGAGCATTAAAATCAAACAAGGTTTACTTTAAATTCAATGTTGTGGTGTTAAAGTGTGTGACAGTGTCGTTGGTGTAATACATATGTTATCATCAGTTATTTAGTGTTTACAAATTATGTTTGTTCATCAATCCTTGAAAATTAATACCTTCAGTGATAGTGAGAGTTCACCGTTTTGTTATAAATTTGAAAGAGAATTTATTTTAAGAATTCAATGAATTCAGCAATACTTATCGTCAGTTGATAGGAATTGTATTGTCAATAGTTAACGTAGGTTGGTTCGTCGATCAACCAAGGTTGGTAGTGTCAAGGTTGGTTAATCTTGGGCTTCGGGTACGTCTGGCGTCTTCTTCTTGTTAATTTCCTTCTATTCCATGCATCTGGATTAATTTGAACTATTCCTTGGTCTAGATTGATTGTAACATCCTCTCATCAGTTGGTCTGGTCCTTTTCTTCATAAAATTATTGGCACTTTATATGTTTTATGTAAAATTTTGGGCCCTTCACGGCGTGGCGTCCCTTCAGTTAAGCGTCACTACAGATTCTAACGTTCCTAACTGAAAATAGTCAATATTCTGCTGTTGCAATGGTAACTCAAAATTTCTGATTGGTTAAAATTGGCTTAAGACCATTGTTAGGAGATTTGAATTTTTATTTAAAATGGTCACAGATCTTCTGAATGCAATTAATCTTCAGTATTCCCTTTTAAGTATTAAATATCATTACCACTGTTCGTATTTTGGTTCAAGGATTAATTTGACATCCAATACTATTGTGTTTACTTAGGTATTAACATTTTGACAGTTCTGTTGATTTAGTTTAATTACACTGTTTTCTTAATTTACATGATTACTTTAGTATTTCCTTCTTAACATGATTGCCTAATCGTCTTTTATTGTTTATATGCCTTAGTTTTGCTAATGTTGTTGTTTAATTCTCAAAATTGGAGTTTTTTTGTAGTTTTACAGTTAGGCATTTGCCTAGGCCTAAACAGCAATTGGATATTTTTATTACATTACAGAGATTACATTTTATTTTCCCCTTGTATGGGTTCTGATTGGTTTAATACATGATTTTATTCATTTGTTCTATGGTTTTATGTCTGTTCTTGTAATTATATGTGATTTTACTGGTTTCATATTCTGGCCTGTCTATTGTCATAACTGCCTTTTAGTATCATTGTATTTTTCTGTATTTATTTTGTTTCTTGTTTACTGTTTTTGTTTGTTTTTAATTATTATTTCTTATTATTTATTACTTAACATATAACATTGAATCTTATGGTTTAACAATTCCCACAGACATTATTCTATTCATTAAAAAATATAATTATTTACTTTCATTACCCACAATGTTCATTTTCATCATGTACTCATACTCTTTGGTGAGTAACAATTATTACACAGTATAAACAACAAACATATAAACAATAATTAAATATTTTGACTATAATGATAAATCCTTATTACTAATCCTATATGACAATAGGTCATTAATATCTTACTCTAATAACAATTTACTATATTTTTATTTAAAATCTTATAATGCTGATGTTATTATTATTTGTATTTCCCTTATCATTTTGGGTTAATAAAGATTCGTTTTATACCTCTGTATATTATAAATTCTCTATGCTGTGTATTAACACCCTAATAGTCCATTTTTCTTAAACTCATGGGTAATAGCATAAATTGTCATTTAGAATATTATTTGTTCAAAATTTAAAACATGATATGTAGTTACTACTACTGCTAACTTAATTCTACTACACTTTAGTTTAGTTTATCACATACTGGTGTTCACTTATAATTGCTTTTAATCGCCACAGTCCTTCCTGTGTTTAGCAATTATTAGCTCTCACTCACTTTTTATGCACTTATAAACATTTTTCACTGACTTATCAGTGTTTATCACTATTAATGGGGTTATATTATATTTTGGGGTATTTTAATTGATAACACCTTGCACTCTATATGGTTTAAGTGTTACTGGTGGGTATTGCTTACTAAAATTCTCTTTCTCATTTGTTTAAAAATGTTCCTTATCATTTTAACTCACTATCTCTCACTCTACAAAGTTTAATTATACAATACTTATTCAATAATTAATTGTTATTACTTTATTCTTTACTTTTTTATTAAATTCGTAACTGATTTATTGTTTTTTATTAGCTTTCTAATATATTTTATTAATAATGAATATTAATAATTATTACGGTATTAATATTGTACAAACGCTATTCATCTATTTTGCATGCGGCCCAAAATCGGTGAAGAATGAATAAAAGTACTTCTGGAATGAAGAATTATTTGGTTGAAAAACTTTTCACGTCACCGCTTCTACACACAATATCGTAAAGGATATGGTGATAAGAAGTTCTGAAGAATGTCTTTTGTAAAGATTGTATATAAAGGGAATCTAACATTTTATAAAAACTTAAATTGAATAAACACAAACGTAACTTATTCAAAAGTTTCGAGCTTTTAAATTCTCAATCCTATATTCTGTAAGAGAATTCCTAAAGTGAATTTATAAAATCATCGAATTATTAAAAAAAACTGAAATTATTAGATTATATTACGCGTACACACACACACACACACACACACACACACACACACACACACACACACACACACACACACACACACACACACACACACACACACACACACACACACACACACACACACACACACACATGTAGCCCTCATCTAATACCCTACCTGAAGTGAAAATATATGTCTGCATATGTTATCTTTGCACTCAATTACATAATTATATCACTAATTACTTAATTATCCATAATTTAAAATTAAAATTTACAGCACAGTTAGTGATAAAAAAGTTAAGTGATCGCTAATTTTATAATTGGATATCACAAAACAACCCTATGTTTTTATTTATTAAAGGACATGAATGACACGTGTGTACCAAGTTTCATTAAAATATCAAATCTCGTCTTGAGATGTGTACCATTTTCATTAAAAAAACTAAGTGGCGTCCAGACACGCAAACAAGAGATTCTAAGACGTATGTTTATAGGAGCTTTTTATCTTATGCTGACGCATATAAACCGAATACGTGGAGATAGGATAGCGTACCTTTAACTTTATACCCAATATGTGTTAACGTGTTTAGAAAAAATGCACTAAGAATACCGAATTTGGTGTAAGCCTGTTCGTATCAGCGATATACAACAAGAAATTCCGTTCCGTACCTACTGACAACAAGAAAGCGGCCTTGAGATAGTCGACTACGTTTTACGGACAAACGACACTGTTGTGATAGGTGTCCAGAGAGCACAGATCACCGGATACAGCTGTAGGGAAGTCTAAATTATTATACACTGTCTACAACGTTCAAATCGTACATTTTAAAAATGTTTTAAAAAATACACGTTTAAATATAAGCAATTGACAATCAATTAAATTGAGTTGTTTTTGTGACTGATCGACAGACTAATTATTTATTAAGTTTAGAGTAAGTGATTTTAGTTTTTAAATATTGTTAAGTTAATTCATAATAAACTATCGTTCCATATATTCGTCTCAGCAACAAACTGATTACACATCAGAAACAATTACCTCCCCTACCTCTCTCTCACTCACACACTCTCTCTGTCTCTCACACATTAAATTCTGATATTTACAGGTCATCGTAATCAACACATTTATTTATTTTTTCTAGGAAAAACGTTACCGTTTTTAAGTATTCCTCTCAAAATGAAAAGAATTTTCTCCCGCTCTGTAAGTCTTTGTTGATGAAATTCATAAAGCAGCGTTCTAGTTAGCATTTCATTACTGTTCTCACTTGGTTAGTTAGGGTGGGTTAGTTAGGGTGCACGAGTCCTCTGTCTTCTTTGGTATGCTAAATTGTTGAATTCTAAGCAGTTTATACAAAGCAGAAAAATAGTTTACCATAGTAAACTGACTTGACTTTTAAATTTACTGACTGAATGCAAGTAAGTTACAGTAAAACGTTTGAAAAGTAGTTTGCATAGCATGTATTTTTGTAAACGTAATTTGTACGCCTAGTGACAAACGTTAAAGAAATAAATAATATTTTTTACGTTTATAATAATGTACTGTAAAGGGCAAAATAAGTGTTGTTTCCTTATTACATTTGTAGACCCAAAAATGACCGTATAAGTAACATCCAACAATGAAGGGTCAACAGAACTTGTGCGTATAAACTTTTCTAAAGTTTAACAATTTATTACACGTTTTAATGTGACAGCAATGCGGACGTCGTGACGCAGTATTCTTTAGAATATTTTCAACGTTTTTTATCTTATTTACAAAAAGTTAACAATTAAATGCATAATATTAACAAAGCCATTTAAATTATTTATGAAAGGTTTAGTAGATAGTTTGTCAATATTGAAATTGTATAATACACTTAAAAGGAAACGAATATTAGTATTTTTGCAAACTACTGAAACTAAAAACGTGTAATCACTACAGAGAGGCTCAATAATATCTAAACTAAATTAATGCATCAAACACAATTTATTGAGTTCTAAAGTTGTAACGACATTTCCTTGCTACTTTCACTCAATGAACAGAGGTAATTTATTTTCAAGAGAAATGGACCGTCTAAGTGTGAAATGTGAAGGAAGTGAAATATGTGGCTCTTGATATTGTTGAAAAAGATAATTCTCTTGATTCCAACGTGTAAGTATTTTTGTATCATTACAACAGTCGAATCAAACAGAATGTATAATGTTTTAATAGCAATCACTGTTAAATTACATTTCTGCGCATTAATAACAAAATAAAAATCATGTCGTGTTAGTATAAGAACATATTTGATTTTTCTGTTAACTATGAGACCCTCAGTGACTCTGAAAGTTCTATCAGTGTTACGAATAATCTGACATAATTATGTATATTATTACACTATAATCTATTGAATGCATGAAAACTTTTTCATTTTTTTAAATTTGTTATTCCTGTTTTCCTATCTGTGTAGATAAAATAAAAACAAAGAGTAAAGAAATAGTAGAAAAATAAATAAATAAAAAAACATTAAAATTAGATAAATAGTAGAAACATTAAAACACATATTGACATATGTTTTTAATATAAAATGCTTTGTTGCCGAATCGCAACACCATTTATATAATTTACTTAAAATACACTACTGAAATCATTCTAGTATATGATAAGATCATAACACAATTGATAGAAACAATAATTTTTATTTCTAAAAGCTCTGTATTAAGTATAAGCAAATTAGTGTAAGAAAATAAAGGTACAACATATTTCACAGTATTACATTACATTATATTACGTTATGCTTTAAAGTTCAATTATTCACCACTGTTAATTCAAACCACTCAGATTTTTTAGTAGGCCACATTACAACACTATGCATTTAAGGGTTTACTGAATGTTACCAGGATTGTTCAATAGAACAGGTTTGATCAGCGCAGCCGCGAATCTGTAGCCATGGCAACTGATTTCATTTGTTTATACTGTCTGTTTAAGTACTAGTGACGCGTCTGTCATAATAGTTGCAGTTTGCTCTTTTCCAAGCGTTCTGACTGGGTTGAAAAATAGCATGTATTGTAGAAAATCCGTCCAAACGTAATTTGCGTGCCGTGATTCAGTGTTTGGCCGCTGAGGGGCATCAGCCAATAGAAATTTATATTAAAATGAAAGCTGTTTATGGTGACTATAGTTATTCTCATACGGCAGTGGTTTAATGGTGCAATAAGTTTTGACAAGGTAGAAAATCCATTAAAGATTTCGCCCGTCGTCCCGGACCTGCACACGTGTTCCAGCATCAGATGAAAATTTGAGACAGTTGAAAACTGCTTTACTTTTTTTTTTTGATTATCAGGGTGCTCTTAGATTTTAAAGAACCTGGTGTCAACATCAACGCTGAGCAATATGCAGACAGGTTAAAACGCTTAAGGGTCAGCATCAAGAATAAACGTCTCGGAAGCTCACTAATGGTGTCACTATTCTGCATAACAATGCTCGACCCCATATAGCCTAGACGATTTAAGATCTGCTTGGTCGTATAAAGTGGAAAGTCTTACAACATCCATCTTACAGTCCCGACTTTTCCCCTTGCAATTATCATGTTTTTGGCCCAACAAAGGAATCACTAAATGGACAGCGGTTCAAATCGGACGCTGAGGTAGATTGGTTGCGAATGGTTCCGCAAACAGCCTCAAGAATTTTACCAGCAGAGAATTTACAGATTACTCCAACAGTGGGTCTCATACCCAAGTGTTAATGGAGACTTCTTTTAAAATTGTTGAATAAAGTTGGTTTATACCCTCTAAATTTGTTTTTTTAAACAATCCCCGTACATCTGCAACACTATCTTTAGAAAAAGTTTAAATCATTAAAATATTAAAATGTTCCTTTTAATTCATACTTACACATTCCTATTTACTACTCTTTACCTTTTCCAAAATAGCTTATTTATTTACTTATACGGATATGAATTATTTTCCTTATGCTATAGACAATTTTTCTCTCTCTCTCCTTTCTGTTCTCTGACACTTGAACAACCGCCTTTTAGGTTAGATATTTACTTATAAATATTGTTGCAACTGTAGCAATACAGTAACAAAATCGATGTGATTTACCGTGGAAACAGAATAACTGACACCAGATGAAGTGGCCAGTTACAATTTGAATTACAGCTAAACATAAAAATAGATACTCATGTTTAACTTTTGGGGCCAAAAAGTGTTTAACCAACGACAAGGTAACAAAAAATAAACGTCATCTTATAAACAGTTAATTAGCAATTCAAAATTACATATTACTCTATATTTAACCAGAAGTAGCATTTTGAAACTATCAGCACATCTTGTTTATACAGTAACTGTTCTCATTTTGAAGAATTATTCAGCAATTTGTTCTCAAAGGTTAGAGCTTCCCAGCGGACCCAATAGCTCTTCAGTACTGCGCAACCATTTGAGACATCTTGCCACCCACGACAACGATCCTCTTCGTTTGTTGTAAAGGTCGTTCTAATATCTTCTGCAGCCGTCTGGTTTTTGTCGGAAATCTTGTGTTGTCTAACCGCCTACCAAGAATAGTGAGGGCTTGAACTTTTCCAAACGAACCGCTGTACAGTTAATTTATTTTCCGTTAGTTCATGTAGCGGTCTTGTAATAGTAGCGAAGTATTTTACAAAAGCCTTTAAAACAAACGTGACCCCAGGGAGCTCCGAACTTTCGGAACGGCCAGTTTCTCACTGTTTATACTGGGATCTACCGGCTGCGGTGAACGAACAGCCTAAAGATTTATTAAGTAAAAATGTATCCAAGGCGGTACTAGCGCTTATAGTGGTGAACAAGGAAGTAAATAACTGAATATTTAAAATCACAATAATATTCTGTTACACGTTATGTGACTTACGTAACGTGTCGTAGGCATACGGATTACGCAACAGTCTCGTAGCTCGTCGGCCATTTCAGTCGTACCTCATAGCATTGCATATTATTCTACTGGTATCGTAGTCAGAGCTGTCAAGTACAAAGCGACTGTTGTCAAACTTGACTGTTTCAGACGTGATCCGCCAATTAGTCAGAGATTGCAAAGCGGAGAAAAAGCAAGTTGTTGTTGTGACTTTTAATTTAGTGTGTGTATACCACGGTTTGGTGTAAAGTCATTATTTTAAATTATTTTGTGCGAGGATCTGTGATAAAATTACTTTTGTTATGTATTGCTACAGTGATTGAGAAGTTGGTTTTTTTTGTTAACGTCAGTTGGTCTTCCTACATCCCTCGTTCAAAAGATTCTATTCCTATCAGCTACGTTAAGTAACCGACTATCCTTCTGTCCGTCCTGATGTTTCAATCATTCCAGTCGATATTTCTTAATTGCATCGTTTATGGACAACGTCAGCAACTTAACTCGTATCAGCATTATATAAACAATCTAGCGTTGTATAATTCTTTTGTTGTCGCAGAACACTCATTTTTTAATTTTGAATTTGCTTTATAATCTTTCGTATAGCCTCGCAAAATTTACATCCATACCTTGACCAAGGCACTACAATATTTTCTTAATAAGATTTAATCGTTGTTCCTTTCCTTATTTTATTCTGTAGTGTTTTATGTATGATGCCACACATCATCTCAAACTCTGTTAATTTTATAGTGAAATCTCTTCCTGTTTTATTCCCAACATTGAAACGTGATTATGATAATATTACTGTAGCAAATGTATTATCAAGACGATAGCTTTCTATAGGAATGAAGTTTCACAAGGACTATCACGGATATACATTAATAAGAAAAAATGTGAAATAATTATAATATATAAAATAAATGGATTGGTCGTCAAGGTATTAAAGCATTTTGTTTATTTTGTCTGAGGCTTTCACGCGGTAAGTCAATGTTGTTAAATTACTCTTTGCCGGTCTATAATTTCCTGGTCCAAGTTTGTTGATCGCAGACGTTTCGGCAGTACCTTCGACGACTATCTTCAGTGCAGAAAGGCTGCAACGCACTGACAGGGGTTATATAGTCAGTGACCACAGCACTGTTGTTAAGGGTCTACCACTAGTATCATATATATTTCACACAGAGACACAGGATTGCGTACGCCTATTATTTACAACAAATAATATCTTTCCGTAGTAATGTTGCTTACAATAAAGCTTGTTGCTAACTCAGAACAAGAGACATCAACAAAATACCGTCAACCTTGTTTAATACTCTTCCGTCGTCTGACATCATGTTATGTGGTATCAGCTGGTTTACGTATAAATGTTGTTCTGCTATTCTGGTCAGCTATTCGTTCACTATAATTGTTGTTCTGCTATTTTGGTCAGCTATTCCTTCACTATAATTGATGTTAGCGCTCTTTGTACCTTTTTGTCTGTGGGCACGTGCATCTCTAGTTTTATTACTGAATTTGATACGTACTACACTGCGTAAGCAATGATTCGCAGTACTGTGTCGCAATAGTATTACAGCATTTCTATATTGCATTTCTTAGCGACACTTTAAAGTAAATTATAATAAACAAAATTAGACAAAAACCAAAAAAATACCGGTTTCAAAAAAGTACATAACGACAAAAGAAACCTACAAATTAGACTCCATACAATCACCATGTTGCAAAATAACCTTCTGTTTCAGCTTGTGAAAGTTTGTTTTCACATGTCCTGTAAAACGCACATGCAATGCGAATGTAACAGTTGGCGGCAGAATGCTAATACCATACAACAGCCTGTGTGGGTGCCAAATACTTTCGGTAGTTTGACTTGTATAATTCAAGCGAGCTGAACTACTTTCAACATATGTTGTGCGATTTGCATGCGATATTAAACAACATAAATTGTACTTTGTAACGAGGGTTTTGATGAGAACTCTTAAATGGCCGTCGGTTTAGATTACTTTCTATATTCTACGATAATTATCACTAACGACTTTAAGAACATAAGGTGTTACATTAGACAAATCTTTTAGTCTTCCTATCGTAAGAGGTTAACTATTATGTCTGTCTATAAATTCTTTTAAAATTCATGAGATTCATAGTCTCCCTAATGCAGGTTACGAATTTGTAAATGTGGCTTCCTTACATTAGAAGACCTTCGAGTCTGAATTATTATAGACGAGTTGTGGGGAAAGTTTATACAGTATATGGAACGAATTCCCGTGAGTCAAGTGATTAAAGTATTGTTAGAGGATAATTCTGTAAAGGGAAGAAGTGTTCTAAGGCTTCGGAATAGATGGAGTGTAATGTTTGAAGTCGAAACAAGGAAAGTTCGTAATGGTTGGCAGTCTAGGAGAAGAACACTTTAGGCAAATCATTTTTTCTTTCCTTAAAGAAGCAAATATTTTGTAATTGTTGATCATAATCTAAACGCCTTCCATTACCACTTATAGATTCATGACCACTTATAGATTTTTGGAGAAAAATTATTTATCTCCGACACATATTTGCTTCGTTTTGTATAGTTGCACTGAAGCTATTATGGCAGTTCTGTATTGTGGCATGTAATGGTGCTTTTTATTGGATAAATTTGTAACTGGGTTTTCAGAATAATACAATATATCTTTATTTTGAATTTAGTAAACTAAAACATATAATTTAAGTCATTTCTTAATATAAAAAATTACAGTAAATATAAATATTTAATAACAATTAATGATTTAAACATACAAGCAGTAAGCTTAAAATATAATTTTATATAAAAGAAAGTAAAATTTTTTATTAATATTTAAATAAAATAATTAATTACTTATATATCGTGGTCTTACAAGCAGAACGCACTAAGTCAGACGTTTTCAAAAATGATTTTATTCAACTAATATAACTATTAGTCATTGCTCTTATACAGAAAGAAAGCATTATTCAGAAATCAGCTGGGAAATAGGTTTGCTTAATGTTGTAAATCTCATTAAGTCATAAAAAGCAGATTTGTACAAGAAGAAAGCACTAAGTCACGTTGTGCCTTTTCCTATAATCGTCTGTTAGTGTAATGTGGTTTAACGTAGTTGACGTTATGCTGTTTACTGCAGTTATAATGATCAAGTTTTGTTGATGTTTTTCTACCGAGATTTTAAGTATTATTTGTAAGTTTTTAATGTTCCAGTTTTCTATTAAGTATGGTGACAAAATTTTCAAACTTATGGTAAAATGATTTTAACCTGGTAATTTTTTCGGGTAAAAATGTTAATATTTCACTCTCATATGATGCTGATTTTGAATCTGACAGTTTACTTCATTTGATGATGATGATAAATAAAAACTGGTCTTCTCGAAACGGCTACGATTAACACTCAGTACTTCTACCAAAGCTACATTTAAGTGGAAATAGAGTTATTCAAAGTGGTACCACTGTTCCATCTTTTATCAGCAGTACCAATAACAGCAGTAATCCAGATAAAACGAATAAAAGATGATGGAAACGTAACTTATGGAATTGTATTTGTGCGGAAAGTAAAGAAAACATAAACAATCCTCAACCTTATAAAACTATAAGGGTAAGGAAGAAAATGTGAAATGTGTATTTCAATATATTGCACTAAATATTCCTTTAGTTGTAATAAATTTACCGTCACAAATAAAGAAGACATTTGTCAGAAGTACTGGGTTCTTTCAAAATTTAAAAGAAATAAATGCTTTATTCGTATGACTATAGAGTGTGTTAAACCAAAATCATTAATACCATGTAAAGCTGATTTTGTGAAAAGAAAAAAAGCAATAGCCTATTACTTTTCTAAAAAACAAAAACTATAAAAAGATAAGGGTATTCAAAAATTTCTCTTTATTGGAACAGTATCAATTTGATACTGTTATTTTACATTCCTTTTAAATGAGAGATGAATTAGGTTATTTTTCGTTACAAGATAAATGAGGCAAACATACCCATGCTAATGAAGCTAATACTAAGGTTATAAAAAAAGGAAAAACTGCATATTGAATTATTGTCAATTAAGAAAAGTTACTACTCCACAAAACAACAAAGAAGAAGAATTTAGATTCCAAATTGTCAATAAATTAAATGTATCATTCGTATAAAGAACAATACCAGGACGGTAAAGGAAACAATATTGCAAGTTCAATCACATAACTTTGAATATTTTTCACAGATTACAATCATTCATTTGTTTGCCCTAAAACGACCAACGTGCAATAATTTAAACGGAGTTCACCAGCCTTAAATCAGTCTTTAGAAGAAAATTATATTGCACACTATAGGCGACGCGAAGAAGCACAAAAGGAAAGAAATGTGGACAAATATAGGACACTCAATAACAGTACATTCATGTCAGTGTCCTCTGACTTACAAAGTGTACTTCAGGTGCCTCTTCATTCGAAATATCACTTACGTACTATATTAGAAACCTGAAATTGCACAGTTTTACTATTTATGAAATGGGACACACAATAGAGGATCATGTTACATGCGGACAGAAGTCAGGGGAAACGGAAGGGGGAGGTGTGAGGTCGGTACATGTTTATTCAAGTATATTGAATCCTGCCTGAAAATAGATATCTCCTTTTTTTTTAGATATGTGTGGAGGACAAAAAAAAAATATTAATATTGCAGCCTTGTTTCTGAACGCAGTACAGACTTAAAAACTAGAAATTATTACAAATTTCGAGAAAGCTATATTCTTTTAAGGAACCAAATTCTATGCTCAGTGCTAGTGAACATCAGCAAAAATTCATTCCTGTGTTTTGCTTAAATGACTGGCTAAGCATTTTTAAATTTGATTGTTTAGATCATGTTGGAAATAAATCAAAGCCACCATATGGAACAAGCAAACTAAAAGGTTTTGATTTTGAAAATAATTAACTTGTTGAAGATCAAGTGTTTTAAGTATGAGAAGTCACTTCCTAAGACAACCCGATAAAAAATTACTACTCATGTGAGTACTATCATCTTAATGTTGCTGCAAGACGTCCAGGGTGACGTAACAAACCATATTGCTACAGTACTGAAGAATTACCAAAGCCAATACAAATAAGGAAAGTGACGAAATCTGATTTTCTAACAATGTGCAAGAAAAAGTAGTCTCTGAAATTTCTCATCCATGGTATGAATTAACTGAAGGGTACAGGGGAAGAAAGATCAGGGTCAAAAATGTAAATTTTACAGGACAGCGTTTTTAAAGTTTGAAGACTCATTTAACTTGGTTATAAATATTCTATTTACATGAAATGAAGTTTATTCATAAATTTATCTTATTCTTATTCAGATCCACAAAGATGATCCCAAAATATTTTGCTTTCTATTTATTTTAAATTTTTGAAAAAATCATTTACCTGGACTCTGATCATTTTTCCCATGTACTCCTGTATAATTTTTTTTACAAAGCTCGTTATATCAAAAAATAAAATTTATTTTTTGGTATATTTAATATTTATATTTTTATATTGTATTTTTAAAAATTTGCTACTTAAAGTTTCCAAATGTTGTTTTACGAATTTATTAATATTTTGAATAGAGTTTCTACTCTACAAATTTGTTATGATAATAGTATTTTTTTCATGAATACACAGCAATAATGCAAATTATTTACTTTTAAAATTATCTCATTTTAATGTATATAAAATTACAAAATTTTAATATGAATTACGTGAATTTTACAAGAATATTGCATTTAAGTTTGTAAGCTTCGGTTGCATCTTTTCATCAGATCCTTTTGTTTTTAGAATCTGAAAACAAAAAAACGGCTATGTTTTAATACTGGTTTTTCGCAAAACAAAAAATATTTGATTATTTTATCTTAAAGTACATTTTATAAGTTTAGTTTTATCTAAAAAATTGAATCAGGCCTACCTTAGTCAAAGTAATCCTCGTCTTCTTCGTTGCCTTCTCCTTGCTGTGAATGACGAAGATTGGAGTAGAATTCCTGGGCTTCTCCTCTGCAAAAACGCATGAGAACTTGTAGATCATTGTATTTTACAATTGGGAGAGGGATTGGCTCCTTATATGACCACTCAGGCTCGGTATGTGCGTTTGAAGGCCGAGAACCTTCACAGTTGACTGACTTCTTGCTTTTCTTAACTGGATGAGTTATTACTGTAGATATGAGTGGTCCTGTGTATGTATCCCGATGATCAATTGTCCGTACCTTGTTTTGGAAAATTCTAACCTCTTTAATTGGTCTTGTTGGTGCTGTGAATCTTTTCGTGTACTTTGGGGCAAGGAAACTTCCCCACTGTTTGAAATTTTTCCTTTGAAAAGATACCACTTCTAAAGGGCATGGTTTTGTTCTTGCAGATCTCATTATTTCACGATAATCCTCTGGTGTTTCAGCCTCTGAATGTCTTGGTAAAAGCCCCATATTTTTGCCCCATGGGATTTTCAATTCTACCTCTATTCTTATATTCTCTCCAGAGCCGACTGTGACTTCAGGGTTTCCTTATGTCGTCGTTTCGTGGACGATCTCTCAAATTACATCAATTACGGCTCTTAAAAATTTTACTTCCAATGCCTGTATTTTTGAAATATCGTTTTGCAGGAGAGTCTACGTTTCACATCCGTACATTAAAGTAGGCACAACCACGACCTTATGGAACTTTAGCTGTGCCTCCCTCTCGTTTTATTCTTCAGTAGTCGTCTTATTGTTCCACAGGTATAACTAAATAAATTTAACTTTCTCAGAAACATTTCGTATAAGTAAAATTGTGTGATCATCATCAGGTAGTCAAAAGTTCTCAGAGAAAAGCTGACGATACACCATTTCAGCTGAAATAATTTGCTGACTCTGGGTGTATAATAACTTAGTATGATCACGTAAAGCCTCACTAGAGTGACGTAAAAAAATTGTTCAATTACCATTATATTATTTAACGTTCAACTTAATTGTACTTTAACTAAAAGTCATTAGCATTTAAAACACAAAAAGAAAAAGAAAATCTGTTCATACATGTGTACCTGCATGTCTGTATGTGTATAAATAATGGGATTTTGTTGTTTAACGCAAGTCTCAACACGATGTGTACGTAAAGTGGTGACTTTTTTAGCTTTTACCTTGGTTTAAATTTTGGAATGCAGATTTAAGTTGCGCCAGGCAGTTTTAAGTTCTGCGATAGTGATTTGAGTTTGCATTAGTCCTATATTTTGAAACACCGGTAAGTGATTTTGTACAAGTAACTAAATCAATATACAATAAGAATTATTTGTTTGTTTAAATTTATGATGTAACGCCCAGGTCTTGGCCTCTCGGAATGAAATCACCACTCGTGAGGATGGGAAGGTTAGGCAGTGGCTCATTATTTGATACACAAATTATTTAAAATTTATTTGTTTATTTAATTTAAAATTTTATTACAGGTATTTATAATTTTATTTGTTTGTTATTTGTTTAAAATTTTGTTTTAATTTTATCACTTTATATTTCTAACAAAAATCAATATTGAATATCTGTTGAAATAAAATAATTTTAAAATCTCCTATTAGAATGATAATAACATGTAAAGTTCTATTGTGTAAAGCTTTATAATGCCTTATAACCAAACTTAATTGCAACTTTACATATGTTAAATTTTACTTAATTACTGAATTTATGAACATGACTTATAATGTTCATTTGTTGAACATTATTTTTTATTTTTTTTTAACATTGCTGAATGTGATAACACTATTCAGCACTTTGAGCAAACTGTATTCTTAATTGAATTTAAAGAAATTTTCTAATATTTAAATTAACGAAAGCAAAACGAAAATTGTAGTTACGATTTCGGTGTAGTGGTTCCATCGTTGCACAAATATAATGCGCGTAATGTAAGAGAACGAGCCAAAAGGCGAGTCTTCCCAGTGCTCTTCATCGGTCTTATACTATCCATGACTGAAGGAATCTCAACGAGTATCGCCCAAAGTTGAGCCAATCAGAGCTGGATTTCGCACATGTCTCGATGCTCATCCAGGTCACGTAGACGACAAAAGTGACATCAAACATTGTAAACCAAAGACTGATCTTGTGGTTTACAGATACTGACAAATAAACAGTTTTACGCTTTGTGGTTGCTCTCTTGCTACAAATCATTTGTGGTTGCTCTCTCGCTACAAATCACGATAACATTTTGTTAACTATCTTCATCACAGTTGCTCAATTTTGTTCTCTATTTAAATTAAATAATGTAATTCGTTTTTTAATTAAGTATAATAAAGTAAATTAATATTTTGATATAATAATAGAATAAGCTATGAGGCTAGAAGGTGCAAGGCACAACAATGCATTTAATGTAAACCGATTAAAATCAATTAAAGATTTTCTGAAAACTATCGGTATACGTGTGGCTAATAAAATCTGTAATGAAATTGGCCTTTCTTTCTTTAATTACGAATGAATGTTTTCTACTTTTTAATTTTCATAACAAGTGAATAGTGTGTAGGCTTTACTTATAAACGAGAATCTAAAGTTTTCATACAAAATTTGTTAATGTGGTGTTAACCACCTATGCAAGAGACCATTAGAATTAATAAATAAAATTTTTGATGTACTATCCGAATAGCGTCTACGTTGCATATGTCTGTACTTACACACACGCGCGCGAACACAAATTTATAAGTTCTACAGCAGCATATTTAGTGAAGACTAACCGTTTCTAGCCTTAACTAAGGCTTAACTAACTAAGGTCATCACAGTTACTGTTTCCTTAACCAAAATATCTCTGTATCAAAATATTTTTTATCTTTATACATTAACAATGTACAAGTGTCATTGTTTATGAAATTCAAAAGTGAAGAGTTTAAATTCGCATTTCATTATTGTTCACACTTCGTTAGTTAGGTTGAACAAAGCCTTCGCTACCCGCTCGTCTCTTTGTTATGTTAAATTGTTGAATACTAAACAGTGTATACGGAGCAGAACGATAGTTTAACACTCTAAACTGACGTGACTTTTAAATTTACCAAATGAATGCAAATAAGTCATTGTGAGGCGTAACAATTTTGTATCTCTAATACGTTTTATTATTGTGTCCACCTAAGAGGTAGGCTACACACTGTATAAATAAATGTAATTATTTAAATTAAAAAAAAATAAATAAAAAAGAAATAAAATTATTTTTTCATACGTTTTTCTATAAAAGGAATACTAACCGTATAAATAGCTATTATCACTGAAATACAAGAGAAATATTTGATAATTTTACGGAGATTCCATGAAATTTGAAATTTAATCTGTGGCATTCAGTAATGATCTTCAGAACGTCTATGTTTCCAATTGTTGTTAAGACACATAAAAAACAGACTCATCACTGGCATTAGAACTCGTCACTGTCACATTGATACCTAACGTACAATATATTGTTACGACGGTCTCACTGATTGTCGTATGGTACAGTGGAAAACAAAATTACAGATACCAATCAAGTTATTCATCACCAGCATTAATTAATCACAAATAGAGTTTATAATGAAACCTGTACAATAATCAGAGTTAAATTTATCCACATGCAATAATATTGACAACTAATAGAGTCCAGCACATTTATAACACAATTACACTTTGCCACAATACTTCGAATCTCACTGGAATAAATCGCTACTGAAACGCTCTAAGTAATCGTCGACGTAAACTGAACAGACCGCCGCTGGATGCTTATATTTATACCTCGCTGAGATGCCAGAATAAGATGTCATTTTTGGATGACGTGTTAAACAATTACCTCTTACGGGCGCTCTCGAATCCACTAGAAACTGTCTGGCCTTGAACACAGTTTGCGCGTACTGGTGAGGTCTGGAATAACCTCGATTGTTGACGCGTGATACGTGTCACGTAATTGTCTTTCATATCAAGTAGCAGCACTATGTACGCACACACACACACATTATAGCTGGGCTCTGTGAGATAGCCGAGATACTGTAAAACTTTCTGTATTACGTAACAATATTTTACGGAAACCATAAACTCAACATATAGCCTTGTACCAGGAGTCAAAGGCACAAGATAATGGAAACCGTAACACGCTCTAAGCCTAGTATTAGAAGTACGACGGTTAAGAAATAACGAGATCCATTAGGTTAGAAAATATAAATACTATCTTACATCACAAACAATGAAGCTGCAAAAGTTCAACCATATGTGTAGGACCATCAGAACTCAGTTGATGGCCCTCCGAACACTTCTATATGTATCTGAGATTTTTAATCTAACGAAACCCCAGGTCAGTCGTATACGAGCGGCCAATATTTGATTTCTCAAACATGTGGCAGGATATATTCTATAAGATCGCAGAAGAAATGCAGATACTGTATATTATGAGTATACTTGTAGGATTGCCCAATATCGGTTGGCCAAAATGTTGCGAACGTCTTAACTAAGTGGGTAACTGCCGCATCCTCCCAAAAATATTGAATTATAAGCGGAAAGGACAAAATGTGTAGGCTTCTTGAAAAATTGCTGGGATTACCTGGAATTGCTTGTTATTAATCCTTGATGAATATGATGGAGACGATGTACAAAGAATTGGTAACAGCGTCATGCCGTCGCTCTTACCGTCTGTCTTTGCTTAGCTCCTCTATCGAAACCATCGTCTTCCTGCAGACTTTGTTTAACTACATATCCTTTTTGAATCATTTCCTCTCTTCTCGCGTTCTCATTGTCCCAGGAAAGTTTCTTGAAAGAAACGTTTTGTTTGTTGCTCTTCTGGCATCCTTAATGAAAGTCCAAGTAATTTAAGAGGCTTTTTTTATTACTATCGACCACCAACTTCTTATCGACGATGATGCGTCGTCTTCTTCCTTTCTATTTCGCTTCGAACTTGACGTTATTTAACTCCACCACAGTCATTCCATTTCTACTGCCGTAATATGATGTATACAACGTTGACTGCATACACATTTGATAGCGTTGATAAATTTCGGAACACTACAAGAGAAAGACAAAATTGGAAAAGGTGTAAGGCAGGGTTAAAACCTCTGCTCACCATTGTTCAATTCATTTCTGTAGAACGCTCGTAACACAGTAAATAAGCAAAGAGAGTGTGAGTAAAAGTGTAAGGAGAAAGGAGAGATAATTAGCATGTTAATATTTGCAGATGACATTGTAATTATGGGTGAAAGTGAACAGAAATTAAGCAGAAACTTAATGGATAAGGTTGTAATGGATGAGGTTTTGGGCAAACAGTATTTTTTTTAAATCAACGTTAATAAAACTAACCTGAACCTCCTCCTCCTATGGCGTTACTGCTACAAACCAATCCGGGGATTCTTAACTAACACAGAAATGACGTTTCACACATTAACAAGGATGTATAAAGGACTATGAAAACTACCTTCTAATGAGTGTGACTATCTGTCTTGGAAAGTTGTACAATCGCATTTATAAAGGATGAAAATATCTTGGCTGATTTGGAGAGGAAAAATTGCTTTCGAGATGCAACATAGTCAACAGGTTTTTTAGGTATATGTGGTTACCTTGTTTAGACAACATTAGGAAAGCTAATTAAAAAACGGTATGCATGGAACTGAAGTACCAATGTAATTTTTATAGACATTGCATAAGCTTATTATACTGTCTCACTAACTAGAATATTTCTAGTATTAAGAAGAAGAGTTATGGAATTCCTATGTATATGTGAAGTATTTTAACTTTTATATTAGAGAGCGCAGCGTGTTGTGAAGTTTGAAAGATAAGTATCTGTAAAGAGTTAGAGTTACAAAGGTATTAATATAAGGATGCAGGCAGGGGTAAGGTGGGAATTAACATAAAGGGGGTAATGTGAGTCTAAGGATTAATATATATAATTAAATATTTATTGTTAAAAAGTAATTGTTTCAGTTGGTTTTGTAACTTTTATACTAAAGCGACAGAAATGAGATTTCTCAGGCACGTGGCAGGCACGTGGCAGGGTACACTCCCCATGATCATAAAAGAAACACGACATACGGTAGGAAATGAGTATTATGAGTATACACAACAAGATTGCCCAGTATTAGCTATATTGTTGGGAACATGTCTGCCGAATGCCGCATCCCTAAACAACTATGAAACTATAAGCCGAGGGGACGGAGAGGTGTGGACATCCGAGGAAGCTCTGGAGTGACCAGCTCCAATCTTTGCCTGTTTCAGACCGGAAATAACCATCCTTGGTTTAATCCTTGAAAATGATGATGATGATGATGAACTTTTGTACTGAAATACAATTTCCAAATAGTAAAAAATATATACTTTCTAATTAATGTGACAGTGGTTCAAGGAAATTTCTTCTATACTGATTAAAATTTACAATCAGAAATGAATTGAGCAGAAAGCGCTCAAGAATGGGAATATAAATATGATCAGTGTGTCTATAAAATGCTTTTTCTAACAATTAGGTTGTCATTGCTTACAATAAATGCTATGCTTCGCATATGGTGAGGAAGCTAGAGAATGAATCAAGAAAACGAGGTCTTGAAATCAATTTACAGAATACCTGGAGAGAATAAGTAACTAAGAGGGAATCTCCGATAAAGGTATTAGCTGTAGACTTACTAAAGGATAAATAACTGCATACTTAAAAGCCAAACCTTTTTGATCTGTTCAGAAAAAACTAAAGTAAATGTTAAAATTAATTTATCTGGATCAAATTTGGATGGAAAACACAAATCATCCTATTAAATCACAGGCATGCGAGTTTTGGAAGGTGACAAAAAACGAATAAAGAAAGAATTGGCTAACGTTGAAACGGAATTTTTGTGAAGACCTTGTCGGATGTCGCGTCTCCACCATGTAAGGAAGGAAGTAATAAGGGAGCGAGAAAACGTTAAAGAAAATTATTGATAACATTCGTATTGTCGGGATAGTTGAGCAACGTAGGTTGACTGACGCGTTCAACGAATGAGCAACGAAAGATGGCTTAACAGGACACTAGGATGTCATCCTCCCAATCTAAGGAAGAAAGCAGATAGGCCTCAAAGAATTTAGACACGTGATGTAGAGGAGGAAATGAGGAAACTGATTGGGAAGAGAGAAATTACTGGCAGTGGAGATGCAAAATTCTGTGTATGTCGTAGACTCTCTGCTTTACACACACACACACACACACACACACACACACACACACACACACACACACACACACACACACACACACACACACACACACACAACACTTTCCTTCCGGGTATCGGACGACGTTTTATTTTTGTTTAAGTCACACGTTCCACTCATACTACAATGGGCCAACCTCAGTGGCTCGGCTGAGCAGGGGCACCAAGCCTTGACCCACCTCTATTTACACAGTAGTCCCCACGTCCAACAACCAAAACGTTAAAAAAATTACATAATTTGAAACATAATTTAATTTTCAACACAGTAATATTATACGATCATTACTACATATTTCTTTTATTTTATTACAAAACCATTGTCACTTAAACGGTTTCAAAACTGCCACCAACTTATAATTATTGTCGCTGTTAAAATAATTATTTTTTTTTGTAATCCAGAAGACGAGAATATAAATTCTTTGCTGTAGTAACGTCTCTTCGTATTTCTGTTAGTGTTTAACATGGGAAACAGTATTCATAGACGATTCTATACACTGAACAAAGTTAAATCTAAAAAGTTACTAACAGCAATTTTTCAGCAAGTAAACAAGTGATTACATTACAGAATAGTTTAATTTGAAAAGAACAAAGCTGTACAGATTGCCATAACACTATTACCTTGGAACAAGTTAACGCTCCTCCAGACCGGGTAAAAAGATGTAATAAATGGGATCATAACCTGCGCAATTAAACCGTGTTGAAATGAACATTTGCAACATCACATAACACAATTACACAGTATTACAACCCAACAGCTGTACGTTCTGTGTTTATTACATTAGCTGTTCAAAGGTGTAAAATCAGAATTAAAACAAATGTACTGAACTATTCAAAGTTGTGACTTTGTTTTATCGACCATTTTGTTAAACTATAAAAACAGAATGCATTTATAATTGAAACGTATTTAGTTCTTAATTTATGCGTAACTTTATACCCTTTAACTTATTTAATTATTTTGCAATTCTTAAATCCCTTTGGGATTACTGCAAACCGTATTGTAATTGACAAGGACTACAGCGTGAAAGACAATTACACCGTGCTATGAACCCAAAATATCATGTTTATTGTATTCGCTATAAAAATGAAAACGGAAATCCTGTTCCATAAAATTTTATAACATTTAGTTTATATTATTCGCACTGTATACACAACTAGAAAATTAAAATTCGTAATTTCGCATCCATTTGATATTTTTCAGTCTTCTATAGAATTACACTTCTTCTTCTTTTACTTGATTACTTACACAGCTTAAGCGGTGTCGCTGCTCGAATCTTAGTCCTCAATGTAATATGCACGCGGTCACGTCACCATGGCTTCCGACAATATCACATTGAGTCCTAAGGTTTATTTGCCCTCAGGATCATATGATGCCATTAGTATTTTCATTTTAAATATTGATTACTAACAAAATAACTTTTCCTGTGGTTTTCTGTAACTTTTCCAACCAATCACGATTTTCAATTAGCGGAAAGGTGTACTTTCTAATTACTCGATGTGGCAATGGTAGAAGCTAATTTCCTTTTTACTTTTTATTTACTGTTTTTTTTAGCTCAACCAACGTCAAGGTTGATCCGCACCTTTACCTTTGGTAGTACCGGTACAAAGAGAGGGCACTGATGATTTTTTGTAGATAGCTGACCGCAAGTTTTATTCTACCTGGTACTATAAACATCTTTATACCAGTAAAATTGGCAAATTTTATTTTACGTTTCTTACTGAAAATTTTTTTTAAGCATTAGAAAGTTTTCTGTTTTATATAAAAACACTGATAAGAACAATTTAAAGAGAAATAAATAGGTTTATAGGACGTGTAAAGGAGGTAATAGAAAAAACAGCGGAATCGTCTCCACGTTGTTTAATCTCCACTGTACTGTTTGTATTGATAGAACATATACCGGTAAATATCGAGTTGGAACTAATTCCGTTTCACACGCATTATGTTCACTATCAAACCATACAACCTAGTACGAATTACACTAGTACTACAACTTTGTCTATAAATAATTACATTTTTTTCGGACGCAACAATCGTAAACAACAAGCAAATAATGTACATTAGTTAAAGCTTGCCGTACAATACATATACCCTATCAGACTACACTACTACGAGTACTTACTACCAGTAGTAGACTAGGTAAATTGAAATTATAGGTAATATATATACCTACAAACTATAATTTAAGTTTATTGCAGACATAAGTGTAGCCTCCACTGATTTATTATGTATGCTGCTTCATTTTGACTTGGTTCCCAAAATCATCAAACCTTTTGTTTTTTGCTTGTTATCTTATTACATATTCGTGTATTATATATACATTATTATATTTGATCGTATTTAATTCAACAAAAGAATTATTTTATCTAATTTAAAGGAGAAATCAAAATTGAGCACCTGTGGGGAAGTTAGTTAACCAGATTTTATCATGATATGTGTAGCGAGAGAGCAACCACAAATAAATTTTGGGCGTTACTCGTTGAGATTCCTTCTGTCGTGGGGAGCATAAGACCAAATAAGAGCGCACTAGGAACACTCTCATGTTACCTCATTCGCTCACATTATGTGACAGGTTTGAGTTATGATCAGACAGTTTCACTTTGTACAACGATGGAACCTCTACAGTAAAAGTGTAACTACAAATTTTGTATTAAATTTATAAATTTAAAGCACAATCATCAAAACAAACTTGATGTACATGACGTAAAACAAACTGTTTCAACTCCTTTACACGGATACTCACATACGCACACTCACACACCCGCGCGCGCACCCACACACACGCGCACACACTCACGTACACAAACACGTTCACTCAAATAATTGATCTGTTGTGTTCGACATTTTCTTCTGTATTCATACACAGGTCATGACGATGACAATAGATATTGCCCAAACGTCGACACAAATAATTTAAATTTGTGTTATACTTTTTGATCGATCCTCACAAACCCTTCACCGGAAAAATTCAATAATTATTAACACAGTTTGATGATGATGGTGATTAATACAGTTTGCTCAAATCTCTCAGTGGCGTTCTAAAATTTAGTCATGTTTTTAGTAATCAAGTAATGTTTCAAATAATTAATGAATATTCGTAAATTTAGTAACTGAGTATACTTTCCAAATAAGAAAAATTTGAATTTTTGCAATTAGGTTTGGTTTATAAAAAATTATAAAGTTTTACACAATAGAGTTTTAAATGTTTTTATTGAAATAAGAATAGAATAATATGCTATTTTATTTTAATAAATTTTTAATATACTTTTAATAGAAACTTTTAAATACCAAATGGTAAAAATTAATTGATGTTTTGCTGATAATAAACAAATTAGTTAGTTTTAAATAATTGGTTTCTCAATAACGAGCCTCTGCCTACAGCCTTCTTGTCCGCACGACTGGGGCTTTCACTCTGTGGGGATCACAGACCCGGACGTTGCAACATATTAACTTAATGAAGCTAATATAGTGGAATCTAATGGGAAAAAATTTAAGTCTTATAAGTAATTACATTTCGTATTAGCAACATTCTCACGTAATCCTATTGAAAACTTCTTACGGCGATGGAGTGGAGAAATGTAAAGTTTGTTAATTTGCATAAACTTTGTTAAACAATTGTGAGACAGAACTACGAAGTACATTAAAATTTCAAACGATGTTTTTACAGATCGTCTTATAGTAACGTTGAAGAATTTTTTCTTTACAGAAAAAGAGTTTTTTTTTGTTTCTTTAAACAGACAAAAAGTTTAAAGTAAAGAATTTTAACTGAAGAAAGAAGCGATAAGCAATCAGCGTATATGAAGTAACGGCAGTGACGTGGCTGATGAATGACATATTTATATATATTTTATATAATACATAATTATTATCTATTGAAAATATATAATATTTTATGTATAATATTGAAAATGTCAAGAAAATGTATTGTTGCAAATGTCAGAAGAATGCAGGCCACTTGTATGAAGTACAACCCTATGCTGTTAATATGTTCTTTCACAATTATTTCTGATATGACCACAAGATTTACGTTAACTGCTTGTTTTAATTTTTCATATATAAAATAAACTTCCATATCGGAAAATATTTACAAATGTTATATTATTTGTATCTTCTACTCCAAATTTATACAGAAATTAACTGTATAAAATAATGGCCATTCCATTACTGATGTATTTTGCGAATTTTGAGTGCCATAAAAGATACAAACCGGCAAATTAAAATATAAACACTAGCGTATTGTGTGCTGTTTCTATTATTATTGCACTAATCCGACAACAAGAATTACCTTATCTAGCTTGTGCTATTTAATTCAATTTATACAAATTAAACTGTCGTAGTGTGTGTTACAACACTTATATTTTCAGATGTTCTACCAACTAAATCAGCTACTAGCGAAAGTTTGTTGTGAAAGGAAGCGATAACAATTATTCTATAGAAATAGTGTTCATACAGCGGCTGATATCTTATCAGAATCGATAGTTGTATATTTCTCCTTACGCTATTTTTTTTTTAAATGTTATGTATCAAAAATAAAACTTGTAGGTTTTTGCAGTAAGCATTGAAACAAGTTTAAACGTCTTTCATACCCCTACGATAAAAGATTTGAACAAGATTTCAGTCTATACAAGTAAGCAGTTTGCAATTAAACTTATTATTTGGTGTTGAAATAGACGGGGCAGTTTACCCAATAAACAAATAAGAAAAGACCCTGGCGTTTTAACATTATTGGTAAGACATGTATACATAAGTCAGAGTGGCAGCAATATATCCTTATGCAGATAGTTTTATAAAAATATCAAAAACTGCTTGCAAGGTTTACAGTGAACTTCTTTTTTTCTTCTCCGGAGTCAATAGGTTGGTAGGCTTTTAATTTCTCCTTTTTCAAAGACGGTCTCGTAGTCCCTTCATGCATTGTTTATCCTTTTATTTTATATCTATATACTGCTCTAAGCGTTGGTCTTCTAATACGTCCGTCAATAATTCCCTCAATGAGGGTAGTCAACCAATTTTCAATGGCAGTAGGTGACAAAATACAATGTTTCTTCTTTCAGCAATAGTTTAAAATATACACTTGTTTCACACAATCACATCAATACCTAATTATTAGTTATTCTTTTTGGACACAATATTTTTAAGGACCTCTTCCAGCTTTACAACTTGAAAGATTCAAGGTAGCTACTTTGCAGATTCCTCGTGGTCCAGTTTCGTTAACCATATGTGTGTATGCTAGAAAGATACATTTTATAAATTCCTCCCTGGTTTCCAGAGACACGTTTCTAGGTGTCAGAAAATACCTGTTCTTAACATACCGAGTTATAAAATACTGCACAGTAAATTAATTAGCGTTACTGAACTGTACATAAAAGCATGTACACTGAAGTTCGTGTAAGCGAGGTTATAGTGTAATAAGACTGAAGGATACATTTATACGGCACAATTAAGTGTATATTAGTTTCAGGTTACAACTAGGTCGTGCACAGATTATATCAATATTTGCTCTAGAACTCATACGCGTAAGTCAACTCCACCCAATACAAGTCGGCTTGTTGCGTACGGACATGTTAGTGTTCAACGTGCCGTGTATTCCTATTACAAATCCTACCATATCGCAACCATACGATTAGCCTTATTCTTGGTGAAAACTGAATTTAAACCAGAGACGGAAAAACAAATACTACGCAGTGTCCGGGCAACTTAAAATATAAATGCAAAGTAGAAATGAAAGTAAACGTAAAGACATTTATCAGAATGTTACCGGGTTTTACTCAAATTGAATTAGGATGTTGAAGAATAATTTGCAAAGTATTGTATAGTATAGGAGCTCAACGAATGGAACATTGCAAAAAACTGTGGCTCTTTGGTAACAGAGTTGATGATACCAGAAGTAGGAGAGACAACTTAGATGATATTAGTGTAGAATGATTGGCTGAAACCTAACAGTTCAGAAAAGCAATAGTGTAAACAGCAAGCTGTCAAACTGTGATGGAATTCTTCTATACTTCAAATTACTACAATTTTCCAGTAGAAAGTTCAAATAAGTAATAAATGAATTGATAAAGTCAGAAAAATGAGTGTTCGAAATGTGCCAGATTACCAAAGAAAAATAAGAGCACAATTACATAGGTCTAAAGGTTTTGTATACAACTTACAAATGTTGTGTTAGGATTCTAAATAATATGCTAAAACCTATAACTGGAAACATAATTGCTGAGGATCAGACGCCAATATGATACAACCGCTTATCGAGGAAAGCCGTGAGTGTAAGAGGAAATTCCAATTTCTTTATATTGATTTCTTATAAACATTCTTATCAGTGGAGGAGTTCTTATATTGATCTCTGGACGAGACAAAAGATATGCACCCAATTTGAGCAGTAAGGAAGACGCTTGACAGAACGGAAACAGGCTAAAAGACTAATGGTAAAGCATCTTGTTTTGTTAAACCAAGAGTGGAGAGGTAAATTAAGTGCGATGTCTACTAGTACTCCTATTCTTACAAACGAAGAAGAAAAAGAATAGGAAGTGTAATGTTTGAAATCGAAAGTTTGTAATCCTTTTCAGTGTAGGAGCAGAACACTTAATACAAATAATGTTTCTTGTATTATGTAAACACATATTTTGTAATTTTTAAACATACTTTGAAAGCCCTCGACCATGGTGACTTATAGACTGTTGGAGAAATATAATTTATCTCCGAAACGTATCGGCTTCGCGTTGTATAGTTGCACTGAAATTATTGTTGCAGCACTCTACCGTGCCATTAAAATAGTGCTTTCTGATGTATGAATCTTTTTATTGTGGCCTTAAAATAATACACGATATGAGAAAGATATATACAGATAGAGAAACATAGATAGTATAAGGCGTTTAATTTAAAAAGTACATATAATAAATAAAATGTTTTTAACAATCAATAAGTTAAAATGTACAAGCAGTAAGCTTAAAATATAAAATTATAAAAAACAAAGTAAAATTTTGCATGATTATTTAAATAAATTAATTGATTGCTCTATATATTTATAGTATTAAAGATAGAAGAAATTAAGTGTGGGAAGTGTGATGTCTACCAGTATTCTTTTTCCTACATACAATAAATGAAGATGAATGATGAAAATTTCACTAATAACAAAACTATTTCTCGATGTAACACACGTCGTTTTATTTGTGTTTAAACCAACGTCTGACCAACACTACGATGATATCTGATCAGTGACTGGACTGAAACAAAGAACTGTCCTGACTCACCTCTATTTATACAATACGCAACGCCAACGATGCTACTACACGCAAACCTATAGCTTTTAACAAAGTAAACCACATCTAATAACCAAATATTACAATGAATTACAGAAACTAAAACCCAATTCTACACTTAAATATTGAACACAAACACATTCTACCAGCCTTACGACACAAATAGCTTACTTGGTGGGAATAAAGATTGTCGCCTGGTTCAAAAACCGGTTTCCAAACTCACTTCAAATTATAACTGTCGTGTGTGTTACACATGTTCTTGTTTTTGATAACAATATAATAGAAAGTAACTTCTTATGAGCTGTGTTTTCCTTTTGGTTACAACGTTTTGCCGGGCTAGTGCTGTCAACGAAAGATTTTTAATGCTTAGGTGAACTAAAACTTTGACAATAATAAGCAGCAGTTTTGCTACAACAAAAAAAGTGAACGTATTAAATTACATAAAATAGAGAAGTAGATTAATTTGCACAGCATACAACAGAACAGATTAATATAACACAGTTACTTGGAACAAGGAAACGCACGGTGAAATGACGTAATAACTGCAGTCATAAGCTGCATAATTAAACTGTGTAGAAAAGAACATCTGCAGTAGCATAGAACACAATTACGCAGTATTATACACCTATACACCTAACCTATTCCATGGTTATTGGTAGCTAGCCGGTAGCAGAAAAGTGGATAAATTACTATAGTTTTTATATAATTTTATTGACTCATTTTGTTACATTATGAGACTACTATAAATTTCTAATACTTACTTAAGCAATTTTTAATTAAACGTATACAATTTTAAAACGGTTAGCAATTTAAGTATTTGAAATTTCTGTGCAATGATCTGGAACGATTGAGAAAAACCGTGTTGAAATTAACATAAATTACAGCATAAAACACAATGTGTTGTGAGCCTAATTGTATTGTTTATTGTGTTCAGTGTGCAAGAGTGTAACAACGGAAATAAAACTATACTCTGGTTGTTGTAGGTCTCGGTAACGGTTTGGTTGATTACTGATATTTTATAAACAACGAGAAAATACAAGATGTTTATTAAACGCACATAGATTAATAACTTAGCTCGTAAAGATATAATACGTTTTTTTAAATCGTGTATGTACTTATTCTTCTGCTTTTGCTTGTTGTTCATTTTCTTTTACTTGCTAGCCAACACCGTTGACGCGGTGTCGTTGTAAGACTCTCGATCCACACTTAATCTCTCAACAATCGCTTTAATACGACGTGAAACAATATCAGTTAGAGTTTATTAAAATCCATTTTGATTTTTAAATATTTATTGCTAATGATTTTTTTTGTTCTGTAAACTTTAGTGTCAAAAACGATTTCCAAATCGTTCAGTGGGAATGTAATTTGTAATTAATGTTGAAAGTATACTTTTACTGTAGCTGTAGTTGACTTTCATATTTGCATTTATTTATTAATGTTTACAGCTCACCAGATGTGAAGGCTAAGCTCGCACCTTCACGATTAGTGTAACGACAACTAACTGAAGTCCTGGCTTTTTAAATAGAAACCTGAACCCAATCTTTCCTTTTAGCGTACATTTAAAACACTTTATACAAATCAAATTGGAATATTCTATTTAAAATTTCTGACTGAATTCCTGACTGATATAATTTTAAATATCTTATTTTGTTTTAATACGTTGAATAGTTTAACTTCCTAATATACACAGCGGTAAGAAAAAAATATCGGTATGGAGAACCATACACGACTTCCATGTTCTAAGATTTATATTTAAAATCATTTTCGAAAAGAAATATTACTACAGAAACTACTTCTTTCTACTTACTGCTTCAGCCTTAACCACAGTACTGTGGTCACTAACGTATACCACCTCACGTTATCGCACTCGATTTTCACTGATGATGGTGATGATGGAAGTCAATGGCATTGCCGAAAGGTCTGGTTTTGTAGAAAACATTGGACTACGGCCAAACATCCCGGGAAGGAATTTTAACAAAAACTACTTCTTTGTTGCCGATAACGTTGTACAATATATATAAAAAATTTCATAAAATTAATGGCTTGTATAAGTTAATGTTGGTCTCCATTAAGTAGTGCTCAAGTTTCCAAAGTTTTAATATTATGATGTCCGTAATTAAAACATCAGAGCAGGTTTAGTGTGTATGAGGGTACACCGTGGACAAAAATTTTCAACATTTCCTATTGAGCGTTGCTACAGTGTTCCTAGTTGCAGCGTTCCTATCAAGCTGCTAATCTACAGTGTATGTTTCACAGAACAAACACGCGAAAAAGAAGGAGCGCTCCGAAGTCACTCATGGACCCTCCCCTCAGCATCTTGCAGAGGGTTCATTCCCTAAAGACGAAAAGTCTGTCTATGAATCGTTCCTCTGTAAACACGTACACTGCGCAGCGATCCACAGGAAGCAAATCGCTATCCACGCTGGACACTTTTTCGGCTTGCACGCGTTATGTTGGTATGGGTTTCGGCACTTACCATTTAAAAAGCGTGCAAATGTAAGAAAATAAACATGAGTGAGGCCAGAAATAACGCGAATTGTGCGTGTGTGTGTGTGTGTGTGTGTGTGTGTGTCTTCCCTGCCTTTTTATTGAGGTAGTCATAATAATAAAATGGAAACGTAAACATTACATAACTGAGATATGCTTGCCTGCCACGACCGATATTATATTTTATACATGTATATTAACTCATACATAATTTACATTAAAATGAAAAAATTATAATTTATTGCCTGGCAACAAAATTATTTTATTTTTAACAATTACCATTGTTTCAAAAATTTAAATGAATTTTCAAGTACTTTACTGTTGTTAAAACGTAAAAGGTTGCCGGTAAACTACCCCTTCCCCTTAACCGATCTTCACCAAAATCGAAAGTCCTTGAGATCTCTACAATTCAGGGAAGTTTGCAAAAAATTATTTGATTCTGTTTGAATTTGCGGCTGTTATCGTTTGCCATATAAAATTACCATTGATAAAAAAACGTTGCCGGTAAACTACCCCGTTACCTTGACCGATCTTTACCAAAAACAATAGGTCTTGAGTAGTCTACAAATCAGGACTGTATGCAAAACATTATTTGATTCTGTTTGAATTTGCGGCTGTTATCGTTTGCCATAAAAAATACCCTTGTTAAAAAAACGTTGCAGGTAAACTACCCCTTTCCCTTAATCGATCTTCACCAAAAACAACAGGTCTTGAGAACTCTGCAATTTAGGGCTGTATGCGAATAATCTTTGATTCTGTTTGAATTTGCGGCTGTTATCGTTTGCCATAGGGAATACCCTTGTTAAAACATAAAACGTTGCCGGTAAACTACCCCTTTCCCTTAACCGATCTTCACCAAAGTCAATAGATCTTGAGAAGTCTATAACGTATGGCTGTATGCGAAACACTATTTAATTCTGTTTGAATTTCCGGCTGTTATCGTTTGCCAAACAAAAATCACCCTTGATAAAAAAAAACCGTTGCTGGTAAACTACCCCTTTCCCTCAACCGATCTTCACCAAAAACAATAGGCCGTGAGTACCCTACAAATCAGGGATGTATGCAAAAATTATTTGATTCTGTTTGAATTTGCGGCTGTTATCGTTTGCCATAAAAAAAATCTATAGACAGACAGACAGACACACAGACACATACAGACACTTTTCGAAAAACGACTTTTTTTCAAGTTTTGAGTGTAGTACAATCAGAATCTGCAATAATCTCGAACACGATTTTTTTTGCCATCACCATACTTCCATTTCCTTAAGGAACATGGAAGTAATTAATGACAACGGTTCAAAGTGTGACAGAGGTGACGAAAGTAATACCTATTAATGTGGTTTAACGACGGAATCAAATCCACGAATTCAATATTTTCTGTACTATTGGTATTGGCTAATGGTACAAACATCAGCTTGCAACTAATTTCGTTACACAAACAGTATGTCCACTACCGAATCATTAACATGATACAATTACTCTAGTACAAATAAATTGTACGTGTACAATAAAAGATTTTTCGTGTATGGGATAAGCGCAAACAACTTGTGCCTCCTCTTGGGAGGGTTTTCTCTTGTGTTAAGATTTTTGCAATTTACATACATTTTGCTATACATTTTATTTTGCAACAACATACACAGACCAAATATTTCTCCCAAGAAACATAACCACTAAATGAATAACCGTATTTTTAGAAACAAAAGCTTCGTGATACAAAATTAGAATTCTATAAAGTTATGGCAGTTCCTATACTGTCTCATGAGTGTGAATTATCGACAACAATAATGAAAAAAGACAGTAAACTGCTGGTCTCAGAAATGATGTTCCTAAGAGGACTTATAAGGTGTTCTAAACTTGACCGTATAAAAACTAAAGCCATAAGAGAAGAGTCCCAAGTCTTTAACTTGAATGGAAAATTGAAAAGAAAACAACGGTGTAAAGAACTAATTGTAAAGAATGCCAGATTTATAGCTTCCAGACTGGGCAATCAAGTCTGGAAATACAAACCTATAGGACACAGGTGTGTGTGTGTGTAGACCTAGGGAGAAATGACTGGAAGATCTTTGACGGCGGAACCAGCAGCACCTTGCCTATGTCATCTTGTGAAGCTGATGACATACATAGGTCTATTCTCCTTCTTTGTTCCAAGTTTGACATTTTAAAATAAGATATTTGTCCATGATTTTGAAGATTCCTCTATTTTGGGATTTTCTTGTTTTAACATACAAAGTTAGACGCATGAGTTTCTGTTTCCTTACTACGATATATAGTGCTAACATGTAGGTTTCAAGTATTTTTTTTTTATAAAGGTAAATACTATAAACCTTATTTTGAAACGTTGACTGTTGTTATGTAATATTTCAGGTATATTTTCTTTTGTATTGGTTGCCCCACGTTGTATGAGCCAATTTCGTTATGTGGAATTATGTAGTTCTTTTGTATTGGTTTCCCCACGTTGTGTGAAACAAATATGTAAATAAAATTATCAGTGTAATATTTTAGATATTCGTATTGAGGTTCTTCTTTAACGCCTCACGTTGTAAGCGACAAATATGTAAATAAAATTCTGAGTGTTCTTTATTTATTTTTTAATTACTTTATTTAAATTTTATTTGTTCTTTTTAAGTGTGTTCTTATTAACAACACTCGTCGGAGCGCCAAGTTTTGAATGCAATTGTTTTTAATTAATGTAACTGGTGTAGAGATAATTGCGTATTTTATATTCAGTATAAAAATAATTAATTCGGTATTTGCTTCTCGAATATATAATTAATTACAGAATTTATTGAAATTAATAATAATTTAAAATCAAAATATTATCTTTGCTCACCTTGATACATAAATTTTCGCCTCAATTTTCGTCAGCGCAAACACTCCAATTTTCTATATTTTAATAATTATTCTAAATAATTACACCAGCTCTTATACAGTTTACTTCAATATTCTTTTATTGGTTTCTTATATCCTTCCTTTAATATAAAACAAATTAATACTTTCTGAACATTAGTTACCCTAGCTACTCAGTTAATTTCTCAGAGGTTGGCACTATCGAAAAAGCCATAAGGTTTTTGTTCAGTACCTTTATATGTTATATTTTTGATTTTTGACCCAAATTTATGTTTTATGCTTGAAAGTACCCCTTCTGTACCCTTAATGTTCTAAAACAACTTCTATTTACTTTAAATATAATATTATTAGTCAAATAAATTGATATAAGTACTGGTCATGACAAATGTTAAAATCATGTGTCTTATATACACCCTAACATCATTAATTTCTTAATACGCATTGCTTATTTATAAAATATAATCATACTATGGAGCTGATCTCTACCTTAATGCAGTTATTTTAAAACTTACCCTAATAGAAATACAAGTTCTATAGAATAATATTTAAATAAAAAATTACTTAATTTATCTAACATAATAATCATCATGACTTGCTCCCTAATATTCTGGTATGTTCATGATTTATACTACCACAAATATTATATAACATGATTTAATTAACCATCTTGGTGATTTCTCAAACATAATGGTTGTTATCCTGACAAACTCTATAATACAAAAGTTAGTTTTTCTTAATAATAAAAATTACAGAAATTTTATGTAACAAAATTTAGTTAAAACATTTTGGTATTAGTCTTATTTCCACTTCAATTGTCATTATGTTCTTTTAGAATATGTAAACACCAATACCTAGTCAAATCATAATTCTTACTTAGAGTTGTACACCTACTGATTCACAATTATTGTTTCATATAACTGATTCCTGAATTAACACACTTTCCCTTCACAATATAATATTAATCAGTTATACCTATATGATTGATATGGCTCTTACCTATTTTGAATACAATATGATATAAAGTATTTAACTAAAACAAGTGTCTCAATGTTTTTATCTGAAATTTATACTTTCCTTGATTATTATATATTAGTTTTATAATCTAAACCAAACATATTAAGACATATAACTTACAAAATAAACTTAGTATTTTGCTATTAATTTGTACTTCAACAGGCTTTAGTAACTTGGTTAGTTTATGCACTTTGGCATATGTCTATTCTTCAACATGTATGAGTTTTAATATCTATTTTAAGGAAACCGTCACGTTACACTCTTTGTACTTAATTATACGGAACGCATTTTTAAAACACAGTACTTCTTAGTTGTTGGGCTCAATTATTGAGCAATTGTATGGTTTAATACTTATTGCCAGTCTACACGAGTGCTATAATTTATTGGATTATAATTTTAAGGGAAGCCTTTCTACCTTATTTCTATATAATGTGATTAATATGTGCTACGTTGGTGATGCATCATTGGTGGCGGATAGCCAAATATTTTGATATGAA
The DNA here is from genome assembly GCA_034769895.1 of Magicicada septendecula. Classification (NCBI taxonomy): domain Eukaryota; kingdom Metazoa; phylum Arthropoda; class Insecta; order Hemiptera; family Cicadidae; genus Magicicada; species Magicicada septendecula. The sequence continues at coordinate 322,793,855 of CM068375.1, forward strand.
AATTACACTATCGACTTACTAAAATTAATGGAGAAACAAACTTTGTCATACCAATAGAATAAAATAAAATATATAACAAATCATCTCTACTCACTTACATACTAAATAATTGTTAAATATAAATCAGCTTATTGCTTCAAATATCTTATAAATAAATTCGGAAAGCGTTTAAAAACTGTGGTAAGTCAGATTGAAAAGTTAAAGTACAAATTATGAAGGATTATCTAATAGTCTTTGCCGTTATCTTTCACGGCTTAGGCTAGTAGCCTTTCCAGTTTCAATGGAAATCATTCAACCATAATATAATAGTTCTGTCTAATATAATAGAACTATATAACAGTTCTGTGTGAAATTTGGCGTAACAGACATTTTACACAGGATACAAAGTTGAGGTGTGCAACTAAGTAATAAAACCGATGTTAACGTGAACTGCAGAAACAAAACGTGATACAACAAAAGCGATACAGAAAACTGAGTGATCAGAAATGAGGATGTGGATGAATAAAAGCGAATAAACAAAGGGAAGGAACAAGAATTTCATATTTAGAATTAATATTAGGCAATTACCTGTATTAACTTCCGTCTTGTGACTTCTTTAGTTTTTTCCTTAAAACAACGCGTTTCGAGAATAAATTCTCATCATCAGGTTTTTTAAAAATTATAAAAACATCAAATTCACCCAAAAGGGGTCGTCAACTATTTAAAATACACAAACACAAAAACACCACACATAATTAAACACCGACACAGTCACGGCACAGTCCGATGCGCATCGTCTCGCCGCCAACGACCAACTGTTGCACTTTGTCTTATACGACCGTTATCATTGCCCGCTGACCCATCGATATCGATGGCCGTGTTGTAGAGCAGATTTGATCGGAACGAAACTTTGTCATTAAGTAGCTGGTCCGTTTGTAACGTAGAAGCCCTGTATATCTCATATTCCTCCACAGCGTTCATGTATGCACCCTTTTTACAATTATGAAGCAATTTAAAGTTTGTGTGGAAGTCTGAGTACTTATGATTATACAGCATTAAATGCTGAGCGTAACTGGATCTAGTTTTCGAGATATCACTTTTGGGCAGGTGTTCTTTAAAACGTTCGGCTGACGGCCTGCCCGTTTGTCCTATATAGAATTTGTCACAGTCATCGCATTCAAGCTTGTACACTCCAGTTTTCTCTTCAGCCGGGATATGAGTTCTTTGTCCCAAACGTTTTTTGATGTTATTTGTGGTTTTAAAGGCCACTGCTATTTTACGTTTTTTCAGCTCATTCTTTACAATGACTGGTAGTACATTTGTGTACTCAGTTACTATAAATTTAGTGTCTTCTTTAGATGGGCCGGTTAATCTGCTTTTACTATTGATTTTTACCGAGTGTTTTCTTATAAGCTTGTCTATAAGCTTGTCTTATAAGCTCATGAAAAAAGAATTTCATGAGGACAATGTCAGTGTAGAAATTAAAATGTCAACAAAAAGGATCGTGTGTCGACATAATCAGCTAACAGGAAAGTGGTTTAAATGGACGAGGAAAAAACTAAAGTATAATCTAAAAGATCTTCTCACTGTTATTTTGTATTACACGTTTCGATTTATTATTTATACTTTTATTAATTATTCTGTCAAAAAAGACATTACCTTTGCGCTGTACCAGCAGCCTCCGAATACATTTTATCTGTCACTTGAAGACGTCATACCACTTTGTGCCCTTAAGTTAATGCAGTGTTATGAGAATGGATCCTAAATACTAAGAAGCCGGAACAGGTCAACAAGGCTTAATCCTTCGTGGGGAAGAAGAAGATGAGTTTGGAGTGTTTTGAGATCATAGAGACAGTAGATGTTTGCATTCTGTAACAGTAAAGTGAAGAGAGGTTGTAACATGTATAAAACAATCACACTAGATATAGTCGTCACTTTCATTAACAAAGAGTAAACCAAAGTATGGTTTGTTACGGTCGCAAGCAGAGAGAATACAATTTGTAACTCCAGCACTTCTTGAGACACCTTTCAGTCTTTTCCGACGTATACATTAGTTTTTCTGTGATACGATGGTCATCCATTCGGTTAAGTTGTTCCAACTACTTTAGCCAATATTGGGACACGCTGTGAAGTAAACTCAAGGTTTTTAAAAATTATTCCTAAAAGCCGGATTGTTAGACTGTGGTCAGTTGCTGCCATTCCACATCTTGTCTTCAACGCTTCGATTCCCACCTCGTGGATATTCTTCAGGAGCCAAAAATCCGACAAACATGTGGGGAGGGCCATCGCTATGTAGAACATCTAGGGTGTTTATTTGTTGAATTTAGAGTTCTCCTGATGTTCCACACATATTTCTGAGCTTACGAAACTTATACATTACGTAACTCCTTATAATATAAAACACATTATAGCCCAGGTATTTAAAATTGCTTACTGCCCGGGAACAGCACCATTTACAACAATGTTTTTGTTCACATAGAACCAGCTCACGTTATAACCTTGGCCTTCAGTGAGGAGATCTGTAAACCGAAACCCTTGTAAATTAGTTGTAATGAGTCTACATACGTCTCTAAATCGTTTTCGGAATTAGACGGAATAGCCTGGCTATCAGCAAACAACAAGTTGTTAACCGCACAGTTACCAATCATAAAATGCTGCGGAAGTTACATTTCCAATTGTGTTCGTCATAATCGATACATAAATGGAAAAGAGATGGAAATCCTTATCGTACTCCACAATTGATCAAGCCCACACAAGTGTCGAACTTGGTCTTTTTGTGTAAATAAAAAGTTTGTTTTCTACATACAGTCTTATTATCGTTCTAACGAGTTGTCTCCAGACATTATTGCTCACAACGGGGGCCACCATTCACTCTATTGTCACAACGGTCTCACTAATCGTTGTATGGTACAGTGGAAAACAAAATACTGACACCAGTTAAATCTCTAATTACCAGTTTTAATTAACCACAAATAACAGTTTGTAACCAAAAAAGTACTCTAATACATTAATTTGAGTTAAATTTGTCTACACGCTGTCAAATAATGTCAAATCATAGAGTACACACTAATTACAACACAGTAAACAATGTCCGCTACCGCTCGATCCGTACAAAGGAAATTCATGAATACATGGACTACATTTACTATCAGTCAGCCTTTGAAAATATGATTAGTCGTCTAGAAGAGATTGATAAATTACAATAATCAACCCTGCGCAAGGCTAGCCCAGCATCCTTCATAATCTCAAAATCTGTCCATCAATGCCGGGTGATTTTCTACTTTTACTGCATTTTAGACCCAATAAAGTTTCATCCGTTGACCTTGGATCAACAGTTTTACAAATTTGTTTTTCCAGTTGCTCCTCGGTCCACAATCGCTCCTAATATCTGAGCCATTCCTTTGTTGTGATATTACTAATTTTCAAGTTATCTCTTTCTGTCTGACGTTAATGCCGTAATAATTTGTAAGCCTTGCCATGTATAACCTGCATATTATTTTATACATCACATTATATTTGTCTAAAATATTACGTTTAATCTTCCTTACTTTTCTTCTGGTAACGCCATTCCAGAGCTCTTTATACGGTCAAGTTTAGAACACCTTTTAACTCCTCTTAAGAACGCCATTTCTGAGGCCTGTATTTTACTATTTTGCTTCTTGGTTGTTGTCCATAACTTACACCCATAGGACAGTACTAGGACTACCATACACCGTTGGAGACAATTTACGTTGTAGATAAGTACACTTTATATTTCTAAGATTTTTGTACAGTTGTCGCACATGGCAGTTAAATTAATGATCCATGAATCAGTAAAGGCTACTGAGAAATAACTTTTTCTGAGCTCTCAGAGATAAAATATACCCACCATCTTTCGAAACTTTGTGCAACATAATGTACAAAAGTATTTCCCGGTTTATATTATTATTGTTGTTATTTACGTTGCTATCGACGTAGTTTAAACCTCAAACAACGTATCCCGATATTGCAAATCAGAGCTAGACTCCTTACCGTTTTCATTTTCATTGCCTTAGCTTTTTAACATTCACTGCGAACATAACAACTGTCGCCCTCTTCTTTAGATTTTCATACGTCTTTGCAAATGCTTGTTTTGACTTTAAAATTATATAACTGTCGTGAAGTAATTACGCCAATAGCCTTATAATTATTTACATTACAACAATGTGTTGATCACTGTCTTAAAAGAGGCAACATTGAGCAGTCCTTCAGCCGCCAATATCGTAGAAGAATGTTAATCTTCAAATTGACCGTAGTTCCATTGCTACTTTAGATGTAGCGAGCTCTCCTATGACGTGGTTCGTAGGTCCGGCAAGATTTCGTCACCGATGAGGCTCGTCGTTCGGAAACATAAGATTTTCATCTATGGTTTGTTTGGTAACGTACCATAGCGCGTTTACTAGTTCTCGTAGGATTTCGGACTCAGCTCATTCAAGACAGTTAATAGTGATTTTGGCGGCGCATCTACAAAGTTAACTTCTTTACTTCCAAATTGGTTTGAGAACTGTCTTAAAGACAAGAGCTATATTTTTAATAAATTCACGACCAGATTTCAACGGAGCCAGCGTATTTCTCTAAAATTGAAAATAAATTTTGGTGATAAAGCACTGGTCGAGATATAGAGCAACATTTTTGGCTTATGAACATACGAGTTTTTGACCCAGACAGGCTTAGCTTCGTTGATACGAAATCGTCAGTTAGCAAACCAGTCGCTGACCAAGTTTGGACGATAGTCTTTCAAATTCTACGAGCCTGTCGCTATAGGTAGGGTGAACCTCTACGCCCATAAATAGAGTGTATTTATACCCCAATGAAGCTCTTAGGACGTATTGTGCTATGGGCATTGTATCAAACTTGTGCTATGGGCGTATTGTGCTATGGGCAGGTCATAAAAATTCTTATAGTCTTTCCTGGCGATGTTTGAACGAGGCGACCATCTGCCTTTGGTTGTTACATAAAGTATTATGCACATCTACACATAATTCTTTTATAATTCTATGCGTGTTAAATGTAATGGGAGTCGTGTCTGTAACTTACAAGTAGTTCCTGTGTAATGTCACAATGCTCTGTTAAGTTATTACGAATTATTACCCTCACTTTAGTGGTTTTCATCGATTAGCGAGTTACTTTGTTTTACTGAGATTTCAGAATAAACTACAGTAAACGTTATGTGAATGTTAATAATGATTTAGATGACTACGTAACGCGCCTAACGAAGTTAAATTTAGACGTGTTTACCCTAGAACTTGTAATGAAATTGGCTCTATTGTATGTCACGTGTACAGATAGTACGTTACTGTGGTTACCATGGATTCTGCTGTACAACTAATAATGGTTTACCAACTACTAGCGTACGTCGGTATTGCACGTTGCAAACTAGAGAAATGTGAAATAATACGTACGTTGGAAAACATGTAGAATACTTCAGTTACAAATATCACTTTTCATGTTAATGAAATTTTATACCGATCCAACGTTGCTCAACGAAAGACAACGTATCTAGTGACAATACCATTAGTGGTGTGCCGTGAACTGCTATCCAGACTGCTTTAATCTGGTGTTTAAAAATCTATATTATAGCTGTTCATACTAAATTTTATATTAAATGGCTAATAAATATATTAGGTCTTTAGGTGATTGCATTATTAGGTCCCGTGTGTTAGGTATGTATACTGGTTAATTTAAATTACAAACCGGACCATAAGCTGATCGAACAAATGTCATTGTTACATAAGTTTCAGTGATAACTGTAATGAGTTTACTTTCTGACTACACACCATATTATAAAATGTGTGCCGACTTTATAAACAACATTATGATTGTTATTTCCTGCCCAGGAAATATGTAGTTGGCACGTCCTGTCTCCAAACCTGCAGACATATATCCCGCTTTTCTCCCCACATACTTTATTTTCAAATTAACTGGGAAGTTGGGACTCAGGCATTCTCACCTCATGCCCCTGCCATTTGTTCCAGAAAACTAAGAATTTGATTAATTGCTACTAGCAGGAAATATGGTAAATGTAAAATAGATATACTGGCATTGCAATATACACACTATGAATACATAATTAATTATTGCATATTATAACTGTAGCATATATATTTATTATTATGATAACAAAAAGAAGAAGAGGAAAAGGAAGACAAAGAAAAAGAAGAAGAACGACAAAAACAACAAAACAGCAAAAAGAATAAGAGGAAAAAATAATCCACTTTCAAAATTTACGATTGATGACGTGAATCATATATATACATAATCTGACATACAGTTCATTAATTTGCTTAGACTTAATAGTTATTTCTATAATCCTGTTTTGTAGGTCGTACTGATGACAATAATTCATATTGTGGTGAAATCAGTGTGGACATTGACAATAAGTCAAATTGGAAAAGTGCCATAGAATTGAATGGGCTAAATAAAGTGTTAGTATGCTGAATGAGCTGCAAAACTCGGTCACTATATAGAAAATAGTTTCGAGATTACATAATTTGTTAATTACGTGAAAAATTACAAATACTCAATTTATGTGCTATTTATTTAGTAATAAACCAATTATAGAGCACAAGATTATATAACAAACATTCAAAACTCAAACATTTGGAATTGGGTTACATTCCTTTTACTCTTACACTGCTAGATTTTCAATTTTTTTTAATATTTAATCTTTTTTCAAGGTCTTTATGTCCCAAATATTTTCAAATTTTCCAAACATAATACCATGTTTAAATATAATTCATTTAATTTAAAATTATTTTTCATTTAATACCAACATGTAGTAGCGTTTTATGACGCATGAATGAAACTCAGTGTACAACGTTTAAAGTATAATGAATTAATATTTAATTTGGTAGCGAACGTCGACCAATAAAGATACGTAAAATGGTAAGCCTGTAAACACATTTCATATTACATCAACTATGTTATGGTGTATAATGAAGAAAGTTGTGTTAGTGGTTATAATCACAAACAGAATTATTACTGTTGCACACCACTATGTTATGGAGTATTCTAATCTTGCCTATGTATTTAAGTAAAACAATAGGTGAGGAATGCAATTATTTTGCCAATGTAAAACAAACTGTTTCGGCTCTCTCACACGTACGCGCGCGTTGACCCAAATTATCTTGTTGTATTTGACATTTCCTCTTGTGTCCGTAGAAAGGTCCTCAAGATGACAACAAATATTGTTGAGAAGTCAACACAAATAATGTAAACTGTGTGTTACACTTAGTACCGATCCTCGGTAACATTCCTTTGTTAAAATACAACGTATTAAAGTAGGCATATGTTTTATAAGAATGTAACAGTTACACAATACCATTATTATTATTTGATTTTGTTAGACAAAAGGAAATATAAACATGAGACAAGTGTAAACAAACAACGAGGGCAAATGTAGGCAATAGTTACATAACTATATAGAACTGGATATAATTTTGAAAATAGACCATGTTTGTAATATAATACTGTGTTATTGATTTGCAATTACTACTAATGACTTTCCATTTGTTTGTTTGCCGCAACTGTGGCCATTACAAGTTGGGTAAGTTACGTTCTGTTCCCCTAGTAGTGCAATATATATTACACAAACACTAAATACAGGCAATCCAATTAAAACTACACGTACTCTAGAATACAGTTAAACTGGTTCTACATACGACGTTGAATTATTGCTGCCTTTAATATAGTTACCTGAATATTGAATTGTGAGTAAAAATAATGGTGAATTTTTACACAATTCACAATTCGTTGGGACATTCGTTTATTTTATTCAAGTTGTTTAAAAATTATACATAAATTATTATAACGAATCTTATTACCAGATGTTATTTATTTTGGCACATTTTACCACCTTCTCCTCATTTTGGCAACTCCTGCCATACTCAATGACCCAAGTAACTCGTTCATCGTTTAATTTACAGAAATGGGCTTGGGCGGCCTCAATTATTAATTAAAAGCTCTTGCGCCTTTTGCATTTAAGATTCGGGTTCCCTTTATCATACTGCAATCAATAAAGTAGGGAGTAATTTTTAGAGGCGTTTCCCAGTTCGAAATTTATACTGTCCTGCTTTCATCGACCTGAGCAGCTTACATCAGTTCATTACACTGACAAAAATCGATTTAGGATTATTTCATATCTTACTATTTTCTAAGCAATAAGAGACTTACTATGAAAATTTTCTTTATTGTAAAGTATATATTATATATGTCCTTTTACATTTTCTTCTTAAAAGTTGAGTCCTTCCGCCAAAAAAATAATTAAATATAAACCTTTGATTTTCTACAGCCTGCTGCATTTTGTCTCTTAAATTTGAACTAATCAAATTTAAAATTTGAAATAAAATTATTTCATATTTTATAGAAGTAAAATTAATTAATCATGCTTTTAAAAATCAATGTTCATTGGCAGACTTTGCCAATCAGTTTCAGTACCTAGTTCTTCTTTTTTAATATTCATTCTTCAACAACATATTTCTACATATTCATCAGTGTTACTTATAATATTTAGTTTATACAAATATACGTACACACACACACACGCACACACATACACACACACAGACACTTATACAAGTTAATTATAGGAGCGAAGTTAAGGTTAAATAAAATTATCTTAGTCAACGAAGCCTTTAATTAATAAAGCCGTTTACCAACTCACACTGTCTGGAAATTACAGAAAGAGATTGACATCTACTAAATAAAACACGCCTGGTTTTAACCGCAGTGAGAAAGATTTTACATATAACATGTTACTAGCAAAGTAATTACATTATGTTAAGCTGAAAATAAAATAATGAAAATTGCAGCAGTAACTAGATTAGTTGCCGTCTTCAACTGTTCATAATTACAAAAGGTGTGTACACCAATTAATTTAAAAAATCTCTTATTTCGCTCCATAGAAGCATATTTAATAAATAGTATAGTAAAATCATTAATGTTTTCAATTTTATACTAACATTTAATTCAGATTTTAAAATTCTAAGTTTTTTCCGAATGATCTTGGTAACCTTACTTTACCAACCGCGATCCGTTTTCTCTAATGTTATTGGTTTTTGTTAATTTTCTGTTTTCATACCCATAGAGGACGATTGGGGTAAATATTACTTACGAATTTGTTGTAGTCATTACCCAACTACACTTTTAAAATGTGTACATACTGTGCTGAGTAAATGCTGAAAAGGATGCAGCTTTTTGATACATCTTCTTATATATATTGCAACATTACAATTTGTGTAACTTGTGTATCTGAAGTGCTCAACGTAAATATCTAATAACCTACCAGCTAGGTCGTGGGATTTCTGTTTTCGTTACGTTAAGTTCATTTTCTTGCACAAAAAATTTGATGTGAGAAGAAAGGAGAAAGATTTTGTGGCTTGAATGAGTGTTAATAAAACATTGATTACAAACAACAAATTCTTTAAATTTAAACAAAAATCTGTTTTTAAAATTGTCTTCTAAGTGAGGCTGTTTTACGTTTATTAGTTATAGTGTACAGATTTTAATTTGCACGTCAATAATATGCAAACAATAAAAGAACACAGATATGAACATGTAAATACCAAACATAAAACACATATATAAAAGCAATTATAAAATTTTTAAATTGTTTTAAAAACAATTATAAAATTGTTTTGATTATTTGGGTGTCTGATATTATAATGTAGAAATCAAGTAATTATTTTTTAATGTTGCGAATCTGATATCAATTAAACATTTATTACAAAAATAAATGTTTATTTTTAGTATTTTAAATAAAAATAATAATTTTTTTATTGCAATAAACAATCATTTATTATGCACGCGTTTTAACTAACCAGAAAAATCACTCGAAACCAGATGTTAAAATTACATGTTTTAATAACATTAATTATTTAAATTTTTGTAATTAAACTGTTTACAATCATTTATGTGTTGATTTATACCATGACTATGCTTGTCTAGTCTTTTTTTATAAAAAATAATTTTTCATTTTTCACTACTGCCTTACTGTGTGTGCGCGTGTGCGTGCGCTTGTGTGTGTGTGTGTGTGTGTGTGTGTGTGTGTGTGTGTGTGTGTGTGTGTGTGTGTGTGTGTGTGTGTGTGTGTGTGTGTGTGTGTGTGTGTGTGTGTGTGTGTGTGTGTGTTGTTCAATGATTATGATGATGATGTTCCTGGTGCCGGAGTCTGTTGTAGGTTGTCCGTTGAACATAGGGCCCCACGTCTTAAATTTATTGGCGTCTGTCCTATGTAGGTGAGCAATAGGACATAGTGTCCCCGTGGGCAAATTATTAGCGTATGTGTTATGTTGCTTAGCAAACTGACACAGTGACCCCGTGAAGAATTATTAGCGTCTGTCCTCTCGTTCAGAATCATACGGGGTTACATACTGAAGGCATGCTGACAGATTGCAGATTGCTTACCAAGCCATCACAATCGTATTTGATTTTGTTCAGGCTTGTACTGCGCGTCGATTTTTCACACATCACTTTTTTCGTATTTTCGAACTCATCATTAGCGTTTATGTGCAAACTAATAGAATCTTGAGATTCGTGATAGTCTTTACATAGATATTAATTAATTGCTTGTAACATATTAATTAACGGAGTATTTAATTAATTTGTTTTTAGTTCAGTTATACATTTACCTTTCACCTTCAAACTGTATATACACATGCGTCATTTTGCTCGTCTCAAAATGAAATCATTCGCTTTGCTGTGAGTGTTGTCAGTATGAGAATTTTTATCAAATAAACGTATTTCATTAATTGTATTTGCTGCCTGTTTTGACTGGAGCTCAATACCACAATAAATTAAATACACTGGTACGCGAAGACACTATTGCTCTCCTTCCTCCGTCAGGTGATGCAACTCCCACACACATACGTCAGAAACACTGTATACATACACTGGCACTTCACCACCCCTCAGTCACCAAGTAACTCGTTGTTCACAAAACAAACAAAAAACAGGTTAAGAATTGTCCGTTCTTGTCTGCACAATTTTAAAACTATGAAAACCTGTTTATATTTATTTTATATGTACAAATACATTACCCTGGGCAATATGCAAATATGTATCGTTGCATATATTCCCTAGGTAGTAAACGATTGTAAGAAAGGCGTATTAAAGAGACCTTATTGGTAAGAACGAAACAGAGCAATTTTAAACAAGTCTAAATGGATGAATCCTGACAAAGGCAGAACATGACATACTGTCAATGATGATGATGATGGTAATGACTGTTATGAAAATGTAAACATGAATAATCATAAAAATCTCGATCTGTGATTTATAAAATGTTACAGTAAATAAAACAATATATAATCACACATTTGAAGAGCGTCTGAGAAGGGGTCAGAATTCAAAATTGTAAGTGATTAACAGTAAATATTAAAAATCGATAGAAGAAGAATGTTTTATAACAAATTAGAATTCAGTGAATAAATAAAACGTTCCACTCATTTGATTGTCATCAACATTTACGTTTGCTCCCGTTGCTGCACTAATTTGCATTTAATATTTTTGCGTAACAAAGGAGAGAGTACTGCGTCAGGCACAGGATCACTAACGATGCGACAAATGAAAAAACTAATACATTTCAATACTCTTTCCAAAAATTTCATCAAGTACTTTAAGGGAAAGAATGAGATGCCGAGGTAAAGATAGAACTATAGGTAGAGAAAGATAGGGTGAGAAAGAATGAGTGTAAGGGGGAAGAAGGGGCAGACAGATCGAGACAGAGAAAAATTGTCTTACCTCTCAGTAAAATATACATACCATTGTTTTCGAGTTTGATCCTCATCTTGTTTTCTTCTTCATTTTATCCTCTCCCTCCTCTTCCACCTATATTTACTCTCTTTCATCTTCACGTTTTATCCGTTTTATTTTCTTTTTCTCATCTTTCTCGGACTCTTAAGAGGAGTTTAGTGTTTATACAAATTCTCTGGTTCTACTTTAACGTAAGAAAGAACGCCACGTCTTATATCCCTCACTTTTTTCACTATCGTCCGCCAAGAAATCCTAGGTCTTCCGTCTTTTCTGCTTCCCTGAGCATTTTATTTAATACCTCGATTTGATTTATAGAAGTCAGGCTGTCTTAGATTATGAGTAATCCAGCGTCAGTTCTTCCTCTTTATAAAATTTTTGTTATAGGAATTGCTGTGACTTCCCATAGAAATTTGTTGAATGGGATGTAAGCATGTTATTTAAGCGTTTATTTACTACAATAATGTGGAGCCAACGGCTGACGGTTATGATCATTTCTCAAATAACATAAATTTCTCATTACGACAGGTAGGGGAATTTTTTTAACTTGTTCAGTGTCTGTGTCACCATTCAGATCTCGTCCATTATCGTTGCAGTAGTTAAATCTCATATCATTGCTCTCGTAGGTAGTGTGCCCCAAATTGTAAACCGTAAGGAATTGTATTATTGTTATTATTAGTATTATTATTATTATTGTTAGTAGTAGTAGTAGTAGTAGTAGTAGTAGTAGTAGTAGTAGTAGTAGTAGTAGTAGTAGTAGTAGTAGTAGTAATAGTAGTAGTAGTAGTAGTAGTAGTAGTAGTAGCAGCAGCAGCAGCAGCATCAGCAGCAGTAGCAGTAGTAGTAGTAGTAGTAGTAGTAGTAATAGTAGTAGTAGTATTTTATGGTGTGGAGATTCGGGCTGATGCACTCAAAGTCGAGAAGTACAGACGACGGCGACGCATGTCAGCAGTGCAGCGAAGTGGCGCGCTCAGAGTGGCTTGCTCCTATCGCACAGTTTTGGAGTTCGCGGTTCTTGTCGTCGCGGGAATAATCCCAATCGATGTGCTGGCACAGGAACGGAAACTGCATTTTCCGTAAATAGGGATTAGACGATGTGAGTTACACGTTTTTCGCCTGTGATAGATGAAAAGAGGAGAGGCGAACCCTGGAAAATGTAGTGGGAAAAACCTCGTCCGAAAATATCATCGCAATATTACTGGGTAGGGATCATCACTGGGATCAGGTGGCAGCCTACATAGAGAAGGTACAAAGCCAAAAGAAGGAAGCCGAAGATGATTTTTCTAGGGCCGCTGACAGAATTGCAGAAAACAGGTAACGTAGACCCATACGACCATTCAGGACGAAGTACAAATATCATCACCTTGAATTATTTCGAAAGCTGAGTCCCAAGGTGGATCCATGCCGTGGACAACAGTGTTTGTGGTTTTGGTGGGTGCGAGTCCCACACACCGTAGGAGTGAGGACCCTCCTGCAGCGAAAATTAGTTCTCCACAGACTCCCTCGTAAAAAAGTATTAGTAGTAGTAGTAGTAGTAGTAGTAGTAGTAGTAGTAGTAGTAGTAGTAGTAGTAGTAGTAATAGTAGGAGGAGGAGGAGGCGTCGTAGCAAATGTTATAGTGTGCCCATTGCAATATAACTTTTATAAATATTTATTATGTTCTTAAAGTTTTTGTATACATAGTATTTTAAGTACATAAAGTAGATATTCGGAATAATTATTTATTTCATGCATGTAATTACTTCAAAGTTTCATTTTACTTTCCATCAATTTAATTGTTATGTATGTAATATATTAATTATATTCGCTTTCAGTTTTCTGGATATAATTTTATAAAAAACGTGATGATCACTTATACTATTTAGGTTTACCTTTTCCAAAATAAAAAAGGAATCGAATGCTGTATTATTCATAAGACATAATAAAAAATTTAGTTACATTAAAAAGGAATAATTTTAATTCCAAAACAAATTAGTGTCAAAATGACTTCATTGCAATTGTCCAATACGGATACAACATATTTTGCTAACAAATTATCTTTCCTATTTCCTCCATTTGTCTAAAACTAAAGATTTCTTCTACATTGTCAGGGATTGTGTATTCTGCCTTTTCCGGTTCCATAGATCGGACTCTATAGGTTGAATGCCCTGCCATCTCCTCCTCCGACATGTTCCAAAATGTTTTGCCTTACAGGTTTTTATTGTAATGGTGTTCTTGCTATTCGGCCCATCGCCACATCTTTATATATTGTCACCACATTTCTGTTACATTTCTGATAGCGTCATGTGTATTACTCCAAGCCATCAAGCATTGTCGTGTAAGAAGGCCGCAGCCCCATATTTGCTTATCTAATTACAGATTGGAACCCAGTATTAGAGACACTATATGAGACTCAAGGGAGTTTATAGGCTGACAATGTCTAACGTCCCCAGATTTGGTATGAAAATGCAGATCATGTTATTTGGTAAAATATTTTCTATTGCAACTTACAAGTAATCTAAACCGACAAACATTTGAAACGGCTAACTTAAAAACCCACATTACAAAGTATAATTCCCGTTGTTTAATATCGCATGCAAATCGCACAACACGATACGCGATACGCGATTTCACGTAGTTCAGTTCGCTTGAATTATACAAGTCAAACAACCTAAAGGATTGACACACACACACAGGCTGTTGTACAGTATTAGCATTTTGACGCCAACTGTTACCCACGCTACACTTACAGTACACTGAACTTATCATAATTGTACCTTTAATGGTGCATGTGATGAAACAATTCGTTACAAGCTGAAGACAGACATTATTTAGCACATCGGTGAAAGTATAGAGAGAGTCTTTTTAGTTTTTATATGAAGTATGATTTATGAATTATTTAGGTTCTTTTAAGTAACATTAATTTGTTTTCCAAATTCGAATTAACATTGTTTTGGCTAATTATGTTACAATTTAGTTTACAATATCTTATGATGTACATTATTGTTCAATATTCCAAGCCAAATAAATTACCAAAACCCTTCCCCACCTTTGTAATGATACTCTTTATAGTGAAAAGATTTTAACTAGAAGATAATACATGTTCAGCCTTACTAATGGCAATTAATATCTCCACAGTGCAGTATTTCAAATAAAAATCTGAAGAAGAGAAGAAAGTGGGGAAACAAACTTATGCTAAACTAATTTTTTTTCTAATCTTTATTAAACCAATAATTGTCTGTTCGAAATTAGATATAATGTTATTTTAAATATAATTCGATCTAGAAAAATTATCTCAGTAACAGTTTATATAAAAGAATTTTATAAATATAAAAGAATCAATCTGCGCAATCACACAAAATGACTACAATTATTTCATATGTAGCATTCGACGTTAGACCATACACTAAAGAAGTCTGGTTTGTTTCTCCATGTCACATATAGACTCTGCATCACACGAATTTAAATACTACGGATTTACTTAAAGCAATACAATGGAAAGGTATTTATAAATTAAAGAAATATTATGCTTGTAGGACATATAGAAAAGAAACGTTTACAATAAAATCTAAACAAATTAGATAATTTTCTCATTAAGTCATTTTAAAGAGCCGTCTGATTACGTTACTTTGAAGTGCCACAAAACAAGAACAAATAACATAGTGTTACGACATTACAGAACAATCTACGTGTTTATCGAATGTTCCAGATGAATCCAGCTGAATCTGTATGGCGTACATGATTCTCGACGCATTAGCTAGACTGTGAAAGAAGCCACGCGAACTATGTTAAGGCAGCAATGAATTATGCTCTAATATTTGTCTTTGTTGTTAATGCGCAGTATGGAATAATCTAATATGTCTGGGGGGTATAAATACCAGTACCGGTACTCACCGACGTTCAGTTTCAATCATATTTGCGATATATTACAGTGTGGTTCGAGTATATTGACGGGCGATACTGTACGAGTTCAAGTGGTTATTAGTGAAGTGTTGTGTTTTATAATCGGACGGTATAATTGTATTACGATTGTGTTTTATATCAGTGACATTTTATTGCGTGTGAAAAATTTTTATTTGATTTGTTGTAAGAGACTCTGTTGTAATTTGTTATGAACTGTTTAACTGTGAAAATTAAAGCTAGTGATTAGTGACTTAATTGGTGTCTTGTACTTTGTTTTTCACTGTACCTACGACGATCAAGTAGACCGTCGTAACAATATTACGATTACGTTTATGATTGTTTTTAACCTCATGTACTTTACAGTTAAGGTGTGCTGGGTTTGTAAAAGTAGTAGCTATCACTTGTAAAGCTTAAGGAGCCATTAGATGTTTGTTTCTTTACAGTATATGGATTGGCAACTTCTGAAACACTCGGGAGAATACACCAAGGGAACCGCTATCAAAGTTATTTTATAGTAACGGTAACATATAAAATAATATAAAGTGTCAAATACAATCTACTGAACACTTTCTCAATAGTAAAGTTGATAACAGTGTTTTCTTGTTGCTTTCCAGGAGTGAAATAATTTTAAAAGACGGAAACATGCTATTTCTAACGCGTCAATAAACTCAATTATGAAACAGGTAAAAGATATTTGGTACATTTTGTAAATATAACTACTATCGTTTACTTTCAATTTATAAGTTACAGTAATACTAACTTTTAAATGTGTTTGTGAAAAATAATTATTTTTTTGCCTTAATATTTTTAAGTCTATACAGCTGCAAGGAAAATAGGCTTTTATTATAACCCAGTAGTTCTAATACAAACTGCAATTGGTGGTTAACCGGTTTCCAGTTTTCAAACTCTCATAGAATTTTTCTGAAAATTTTGTTAAAATTACAAGCAATTTATTCATTTTATAAATAAATAATTATCTAACAATAAGTAGTAAAAGCATCTTTGACTGCAAAGTATACAGTACAAAATGTAAGTGATAAACATTACGACTAGTGAGAATAATGAAAACCTAGAAATGAGCTTAGTGAAAAAAAAATAGTCTGGAAATAATGAAATAAATAACTGGAATAGTCGTCTGAAAAGTATCAGCAATATTTCATTTTATCATTTATTAAATTTGCTTATGTAATAAATAGAATCCTGTGTTTAGACAGGAAAAAGTATCACAGCATTTTGTAAATTAAAAATTTAAGAAAAACTTTTCTTTTAGTCTTTTAAATAGTACAAGCTTTGTCATCACCTGAGGAAGACTGCCACAATATAATTACGTGACATGCAACTGCTCTGTTGACACATTACAGTTTTAACGTCGACATTAACACTTCACCCGTGACATTTCACAAACATTTGGGTCACCTTTGTGCAGTAATGTTTCTACATACGTATCTTCACAAGCGAAAACACTAGCGAAGAAATCAAAGACTGGAATGTTCATTCAAAATCATAAAAAATACAAAATTATATTTTATTTTTATTTAGATTTGCTGTGAGCTGTAGGCCTCGATTAGAGATTTTACGTGACGCTTGAAATTTAAAATGACATACTCGTAGTTATAACAACATAGAGCATATTCCTTATATACAGTGAGTAGTATTCTATGACACCATTATATGACTCAGTCTTAACTTACATATTTGTGTAACAATTGAAATCACACGTGACTACAGCAGAACAGGATAACAATTGAATAGACCACTCTATACAATTCTAAGTTCATGTTAATGTGAGCTTCAGTAGGTTTGATTAAGAGGTGAAATGTGTTGCAACAGTAAAGGATCTCGTTGTCCTAAGTCTACCCACTTCACGCTAACACAATTGGAAGAACGTTTCCAATTTTTTCAATTTTTTGATACTTTTGCCTCTAGGTATCAAGCTTTAAAGTAATAAAATGTAAAAAGCTTTATAATCACACTGTTGAAAACGTGAAGAAAAGATAAAAGACACAAAAAAAGAGTCAACTTACAGTTGTTACGTTGTATATCTTGTGTAACAGAGAAAACACGCATATTAATGAAAAACATAAGAAAATGAAGCGCTTATCATATTGTTACGTAATGCAGGAAAAGTGTTACGCCATTACGGAGCGTTCTGGTACATTGGAGAACGATCCCACAGCTGTAATGCGTACGTGACACTTAACATGTGAGGCAGTATTACGTAATGCGGTACGTCTCGTGCGTTCGATGGTGTCGTTCTGGAAGCATCTCAATTAGCCCAGCGTTGCGTGTTTCTGCGAAGGTCGCGCTGAAATGTCCTCCAGAATTTTCGATGGCTTGTTAAGGACGCATATTATGGAACAATCTAGACTATAAATAGCCCATACCTGCTGTTTAGTTTTCAGTTTATCGGGCGATATTACACTGTGCGTTCAAGTGGTTATTAGTGAAGTGTTGTGTTTTATAATCGGGCAGTATAATGGTAATACAATTGTGTTTTATATTAGTTGATATTTTATTGCGTGTGAACAATTTTTTTCGATTTGTTATAAGATACTCTGTTATTAATTACGAACTCTTTATCTGTGATAATTAAAGTTGGTGGTTAGTGACATAATTGGTGTCTTTATTTTGTTTTCCACTGTACCATACGACGATCAAGTAGACCCTCGTAACAATATTAAACCATAATTTCGTGATTATACTGTGTAATTTCCTTTAATATAACTACTCCCTGTATTTGAAACAAAAGAAAAATTAAGTGTTACTACTCGGGTAAAAAGTACTTTCACGTAAAAGTGTACTTTCTGTTGAAAAAGCTAAATTTTTAAAGTAGAAAAGTACCTAGCCGAACTTATAAAATTGAGGCTTTTGCCATTACTACAACTGTACAGGTTCAATCTAGGAAGTAGCTCAGCATCTTGAATTAGGCAATAACACTTACTTACTTACTAACTTACTTACTAGCCAACGCCCACCCTTGGCTTTTAGGCCATTAGGCGGCGCGCTGACCAGTAGAGACGTGAGAGCCTTGCCGTATCATCTTCGTCTTGGACTTGCGTGTCTAAGAGCAAGGCTGGACATGTAATTTGGTGATCCGCACTCATGGAAGCGTATCCACAGAGAACACATTCAGGAGATGACAACACGCCGATGCGGTGCAGGTGGGATGCCAGGTAGCCATGATCGGTTGTAATTCTAAAAAGAGCAACACTAGTTGCTCGGGGTAGAGTTCTGTTGATGGGGCCGTCCGTAACCAATGTTGCACATCTTTTTCCCACACAGGCACTTAACTTTTCCTTTTAGCCATAGGCTTATTGAGCAGTTTATTCTTGCTTTCGCAGATGCATATGAGCTGGGGGTCTCCGGCTGAGGCAGTGCTGCGCCCATTTTGGCGAGGATGTCGGCTTTTTCATTTCCCATGATGTTGAAATGGCTGGGTACCCATTGCAGTTCAATCTGCCAGCCTAATTGTACAAGGTTCTGCAGTTCTCGCCTACACTCAATTGTCAGGGAACAGTTTGTGTCACCATTTGAGGTCACGTTTTGAATCGCTGCAGTTGAGTCTATGAGGAAGACGGCTTTGTTAGGTGGTGAGATCTTGGCAAGCTCAATAGATGCTGCTTTTATGGCTGCTACCTCTCCGTCATAATTGCTTAGGCGGCCTCCTACAGCGAGGTGGCCTTCAAATAGAGAGCTGTAGAAACCAGCGCCTGTTGCCCCTGTAGATGGTATAGAGGATCCGTCTGTGTAGATTCGTATCCACTGCTCAGCGGGAAAACGTTTTTGTACAGTGTGTAAGGCTGCTTGACGAAGCTCGGCTTCATTCGACTCTGTTTTTGTCTTATTATGGTCTACGAGTATCAGGATAGCATTTGGGAGTTCGCTAAAGAATTCACGGTGACGTATAAATGGTGCTGCCTCATTTGGTTCAATGTCATATTTGCGTTGGAGTTCTTCATAGATCGCAATCGGGCATTTCTGAGTTTTCAGCCTTTCTGCCGCTGTTTTATAGTTATTCTACCGTTGTTGGTAGGCTCTTTTACATCTCTCCCAGGATATGAGCCACAGCTTTTCCCGTCTTACTTGGATAGGTTCGACTTGCAGTTGTGACTCCATGGCAAGTATATGAGTTGACTTCGGAGCATCAGTTATCGTTCTAAGGGCCGCATTTTGGACCAAGTGCAGTTTCTGGAATGCTGCATTGGAGGCAGTAATAGTTGCTTCTGCGCCATATTTGAATAGCAGCCGAATGTAGCTCTTATACGCAGTTGTCAGAACATCTTGATTTGCTCCCCATGTCGTCGCGGTGAGTCGTTTAAGTAGCCGGCAGCACCTAGACGCACTGTTCGCGGACTGTTCTATATGGTGCTTCCACGTCATTCTGGTGTCTATATTAACACCCAGGTATTTAGATATGTTCACATCTTCGAGTTCCGACCCACAGTAGCGCAGATTGACCGTAGGCCGCCTTGTTGATAGAGAGAAAAGTTGGTATGTCGTCTTGGTGGTATTTACCGTCATGGCATTTAGTTTTGCCCACTCTTCTAGTTGCACTATTAATAGTTGCTTCAAGACCCAATATGGCTACTAGTTGCCGAGATGATAAGGTCATCGGCATACAGGAGCGCTTGTACTCCCGGCACACACCGAACAGCCACCAGAATATCGTTGACCATAAGGTTAAATAGGCTGCAGCTGATAACGGCACCTTGGGGTAGCCCTTGGCGTTGAATTCGGTACTTTGAAAGGCAATTATTATAGCGGACACGAATTTGTCTTTGATTCAGCAAGGACGCTATCCAGTTAAAAAGGTTACCTGCGACGCCACTCAAAGCAAGTTTGTGAAGTAGGCAATAACAGCATCGTGCTAATCTTGGTTTGTGTGTAGAAACCACGTTTTCTTTGTAGAAATGGTATCTTGATTCGTAGGAAATCTGCTCTGGCTCAACGTTTACATAGAGAATATGAAAATAGGTAAAATTATTGAGATTTACGATTTATTGTATAAATGAGGCACACGATCACTTTCGGTTCGTCTCAAACTGGGAATGCAGGTCAGTGTACAGTTTTTTTCTATCATTTCATCATTATGCCATGGTTACTGATGAAAAATTGCGAAGTCTGTGCCAGATCAACAGGACAAAAAAAGATGCATCAGAATAATACAGGAGAGTAATTCAATACTGTCTTCTCCAGAAACCAATGAAGAATATTAATAAATGCAAACGTTACGAGCTAGTAAAAATTAAAAGCATAGCAAACTAAACAAGAACTTGTGTAAGTTTAAAGTTGTTTTAAGTTGTATATGATTTTAATATTTCTGCTTTGTGTTTACAAATGTGTAGGTGTGGAAAGTACATTTTTTCCATTTAGTATGAAGCACTTTTTCTGCACAGTATAATATTCAAACAATGTATAGATTTCTACGTCCTAACAAATATTTTCAACTGTTTCTCATCACAAATACGGATCCGTATTATACACGAATTATATATTTTTGGCGACATATTACAATGAAATGAGGGTGCGCATTATAAACGAGGGAGCATATAAACGTGAAAATACGGTGGTTCATTCATAAGGTATTCAATGATATAATTAATTTTTTCCAGTAACAGTTGATAAATTATTTTTTTCTCCTTTTCCGACATTTATGACAAATCCTTTTCATAGTCAGTTGCCGTGTTCCAAAGTAACGCTTGCTGTTCTGCTAGTTATTACCTTAGTAGTGAGGTAGGGGGATACTAGGCCTTCATGACGTCATGAGGTCCCAGTACCTCCCCTACATCTGGGGGGGATTCAAGGCCGTCTAGCTCTGACGTCATCGTGACGTCACTGGCACAGGTTGATTTGTGTAGCTACGGCCGCCGCCCGCCGTTCGCTGTTCGCCGTCCGGCGGCGGCCTGGTCGCCGTCCGGCGGCAGCCAGGTAACCGCCCGGTCACCGCCTGGACGTAGATTGGTCGGTGTATCATCCATGTTGTCGGGGCGGTCTATCGTCGATACGAAGAGCCTGAGTGACGTGTATTGCATTGTTGTCAACTTGTGAACTGTATTAAATTTGAACGCCGTTCGCCATTCGCCGTTCGCCGTACGGCGGCGGCCTGGCGGGGGCCTGGTCGTGGCTTGATGGCCGCCAGGAGTGATGGGGTCGTCGTCCATGTTGTCGGCGGCGGGTCGGGGATGTTGGAAAAAACGGTGGTTTTGTCGGATTGTGTAAGGATTGTGGTGGTTAAAGTTCGGACATGTTGCCGCCTCGTGCATGTGTTATAGTGTATGGGTATGTATATGTAAGGGGTTTTTCCGGAAGTGCGGTTATGTTGGAAAAGCGTCGTCGGCGTTGGCAACTTGTGCTGGTTTATCGACGTTGTCAACTCGTGCGTGTGTTATAGTGTATGAGTTTGTATATGTACGCCGCCGCCGTCGGATATCGTCGATGTCGTGTATTGAATTGTTCCCAACTGTGTGTCTATGTGTTAAGTACATATATATATACAGATTGTAAAAATACGTTCGCACCAACATGTTGGTCTAGGGTTTGCTATGTCCAGCCCCTACATTTGTTGTTGTAAGGAACACACATGATATGCAGTGCATAATTGAATCTCAATTCACTTATATAAAACACACACACACACACACACACACACACACACACGCAATATTTATGGAAAATAATTACTGTTTATGTAATATCTGAATAATAGGACGTTGCAAATGATGTAATCGGCTCCCACTGTGATTTTCACATGTGGAGTTATTTTTTTTTTTTTACAACAGAATGCTGACAGACCATCCTTATAATCATGCAATTATTGTTTAATAAAATTGATTTTTTAAATTAGTTCTATGTAACACGTTCTAGCTTGTATATTGAGTTATAAATATGTATATAAGTTATGTTCGAAGGAATTTTGAAATTAAAAAACAGTAAAGATAGTAAAGCAATACTGTTTAATTACAAATAATTAAAATACATGTAATTAAAATACATAATATGTAAACGCACACAGTAGTAAAAATTACAAAATGTAAACATGTGCAATATGACAATTGTATACGAAATACATCTAAGTAAAACTAATTACAAGTGCACTATGACATGACAAATATGTACAAAAAAAATTAAATTAACACACACAGTAGTGACAATTAAAAAAATCAATACTGTTTAATTACAAATAATTAGAATACATGTAATAAAAATATATTACAATTTAAAATACATAATATGGAAACGCGTACAGTAGTGAAAATTTCAAAATGTAAACATGTGCAATATGACAATTCTATACGAAATACAACTAAGTAAAACTAATTACAAGTGCACTATGACATGACAAATATGTACAAAAAAATGAAATAAACACACACAGAAGTGACAATTAAAAAATTACAATTGTATACAATTATATCAAATGAATTATGTGTAAGCACATTATATTATAACATTATGTAAACGCATACACAATTGTGTAGAATTACAATAAAATCAAATGAAATATGTGTAAATCACATTATAATATATAAGTTAAAATATATTATTTATAATTAAATGAAATACAACTAAATACATGTTTATATATATATATATATATACAATATATGTAATCGTAGGCGACAAATGAAGATGTCCATTCGGTCCTACTGTACAATTTCTACTATGTAAGCTCTATCCTTTTCTCCACGATAAATTAGTTGCAGCGAACACGGTACTAAATTTTTAATTCCTCATCTTCGAAAACGCCTGCGTATCTCTTTGGTAGATATACACGATATTTTAGTTTAGGGTCTCTGTAATCTTGGAGAGTAACGAGTACAGCTTTCCCGTACTTTGCGTCTATATTCTGCATTTTTCTATTGGATATTTTACGTCGATTATCAATTCCTTTATTTTTTATACTCAATTGCGCTAATAGTTGCAAACTTTTCAGTGAATGATGCCATTTTAAAATAAAGAATTTATAATTTCTCGCGCGTCTCTCAACGAATGAACGAATAACGCTCCTGCACAGCGAATAAATAGGGAGGCAGTTGTGGAGGTGGAAAATCCGGAGAGGAGGAACCACTCAACGCACAGTAAGCGTTTATTTTTAACCGTGTGAACAGGATACGAGCTGATTGCTCACGGTTCAATGGGTAGGTGGGGAAGAGGGGTGTCGGTTATTTTTATACGACTAGACAGCACATGTGCTTCTTTGAACATGTCGTAGACGCTAATTTGTTTTTAGACAGATGATGTAATCGATTGAAAGGCGACGACTGTTATTTTTACGTAAGCGCTAAACAATAATGTTTTCAATTAGTAATTTATCAGAAACATACTGATTATTCTAAAATCTGATACAACCCACTCGCGTAAAGCGTGTACTCTAGTATTTGTACATATATCCGGAAATTAGCGGTGCACGAGACAGGCTGTTCCATGTATTGATTTTAATTGTTCGAGTTTGGGACAACCGAAATCTTCTAAATTTATAATATTAAAATGCACGATACGCTTCTGTAGAAATCTTTTTTTGCAATCCTTTTACGATTTGTTAACGACGACAATGGATAGTCTGTGTAAAAACTACTGATTACTGATGCAGTCCGTTTACGGATCGGTTGTTTGGTGTTATTTCCGAAGTATGACGAATTACGCTTTCGCGACGCGCGAACCGAATAACACTGGTACGTTGAACATTCTCTGCTTCCTCCACATCCATCTCGGACTCGCGAATTCTATAATGCCCATACGCTAGCGTTCTCTGACCGTCTTCCAGGATATATCGTTTATCGTCGTACGGCGATAGCGAGAGTTTGACGATCTTGCGCGTGTACAGTTGATGATTTTCACTGCGGATAATCTGCGCTGACGTATATGTTTGGTGGTTACTTGATTCTGCCGACGAAATCAAACACCGTTTGTAATCAGCGTGCTTTAAACGGTTTTGTATTGCCACACGCGGTACTCCTTTTGCTACACGCTTCTCATTTTTATCCCCGTCGTCCTGTAACACTAACAGTGAGTACGATTTTGCGCGCAACCCGACGAATTCTACAATAGGTTTTGCATGCGTCTCGTCCTTAAAAGTACCCAACCGTTTTTTAGTTAGCACACTATAACACGGATGCGTCACGGGATATTCTGATGTATCGATTGCTAATTCGTTGTAAAAATGTTCCTGTGCGGGCATAGACGTGTCCTCGAACTTACTTTCGTCTGTCACATACTCATACGGGTAGACCCCCTTCCTAAGTAATAAATCGATACTATCTTCATTTCCACTGGTTTGCATGCACTGGCGTAAAATTTTAAAATTTTCTTTCCGCAAATTTTTTACCAGCTTCTCTAACGATGTATTCATGAACTGCACTGAATCGAGAAACCGCAAGGGGCCGAGTGACACGGACACGTAACGCTCGCTGGTCGTAGCGATACATTTAATGTCTTCACGCTTGAAATTTCCGAAAGCCTGCACCAGATGGTGACAATCGTAACCTCGCAAGTTGTGAAAGAACACGGGAACGTGTTGCGGTACCTTGTAGTTCAAATTACAAGCGCTATGCGCGGCTCCCTAATACTCGCCCGTCACATGATCATGGTGTCGCACTTTGTCCCCTTCGTGCTCGAGACACTTCTTACATAGATGACATATGGTAGCGGTTTGAAACTCACGCTCGGCTTCTTCAGTCATGCGAATGGGATTGTTAAAATCACGTTCGAGCCGTCTACTGTCTTCAAACAGAGTTTGAAGAAACGTCTCCACAACGTCTTTACCGTGATACAAAACCGGTTCTTTAACAGCTTTTCCGGTCCAATCAACGATTACATAACAAAAACTACATGGTACGACATGCACGTTGTCGAGCGAGTGCGATCTACCGTTTTTGTGTTCACAACCATGCACAGGAAGAAGGACGAATTCAAAATCTGCATACACAGTGTAAGGTACTCTGTGGCATTTTGTGTAATCCTTAAAATACATGTAACTATATTTTCCGCTCGGTAATTTTACTTTCTGCGCTCCGTACGGTGTGCAGAGTACCTCGTGATCCTCAAGTCGTTTTTGTGCATTTTTAGGATCTTTATTATCTCGGAAACGTTGTAAGCAATAGTTGCAGTAGAACGAAGGGGTCTTACTTTTAGTCAAAGTATACAACAAGCTTGACATGTTTTTAATAAGACAATAATGTTCAACACCTTCATTGCTGACTAGCAGTAGAAGATTCACGTGCGTTCTACCTTTGTTCTTGGTTATCCGTATGGGGTACACTTCGTTTTTCTGTAACCGAACTCATTCATTTCTCTTTCGTAACCGAACACGTTCACAGAAATATTCACATTTTGTTTTTCAAATTTGTTAATTTGATTCACAGGTACCGGATAAACTATCCCTTCCATATTCAACTCGTTTTCATACTGTCTGTAGTGATACAAACGGTGCCGGTGAGAAGCGATCGGATGTAAACCGGCTAGAATGGACCAGAGGAATCATTTGTCATCCACTAGATTCTGCACGTTTACTATAGCTTTCTTAAGTAATAATTTTTTTGGAGTGGGAACAAAACTTGATCCTGCCAAAGGACGATACTTTACCAAATGTACTTCAACGGCTCCGATTCCGTTTACGGTCCATCCGCTACCTTCACGAGTAAACTTTTATACCGAATCCAGCAATTTTTCGATACATTCCCTATATTGTTCGTACACGTCTTTCGCGTCCGCAGGTAAAACGAGCTGCGTACGCGAACGAAACACTCCCGTCTGCTCCAGCTCACGATTTGCTATTAATTTTGTGAACAAGACGCGCACGAACAAGTACCACTTGTAAATTTCCCCATATCGCGTGATTCCGCAAGAACGTCTTCTGGAATAACCTCCACCATTCTCTTCAATAACACGGATACCGTGTCTACTCCGTCTTGAAAATCATCGTACTTTATTGTTTTTACACTCCCATTGAGAGCAATGGTACGAGTGGCGTATACTGCCATGATTTTACGATCACTTTAACACTTTATATCACACAAAGTAAATTAGAATAACAATTTGTAACACACAGTTTGTAGCGCACCAGTGTTCAGCAACATGAACGACTTGAAAGTGAGGCGCTGTTGCGAAGTCCACAGGTTATATAGTGCGAGCGTCGATGCGCGCGCAACTGTACTAAAAAGCCGTTATGCGCATGCCAAATAATTCTAATGCGTATGCGCAGATGACTGAAAAAAGAGATGATTTACATAATAAAGATACGCTTAGGCCAACGATACGATCTTTAACGTATCCGTGTTTCTTGATTATGAAAGAACATTCGTCTATCTCCCCATAATACATATCGTTATACAACAGAAGAATACGACCCGTGTAGGTGTGTATCGCTGCGTATATTTACGTTAGCGTGCGAACGCCGAGCATTGTGATCGGTTGCGGATATCCTTTCACCGGCTGCAGATTGTTTATATCCATCATGTAAATGTATTGGAATATAAACAGCGTTAAAAACACTCGTAGACTGACCGCATAAATGCACGTAACAACTGTACACTGTTAACTAACTCAGTCTTTGAGCGTTTGGGTAAAATAAAAACAGTTGTAGATTATTCACATAAATACACGTAACAGCTGTTCACTGTTAACTAAAACAGTCGTCAACCGTTCGGGTAAATACACATGTCCTGAAACAGGTCTGTCTGCAATTCGGTATCGACGTTGAAAACGATACGAAAAATAGATTTTTTTAGAGTACGTATGAAGTGTTGCTAATGCTTCCAGGAGATAATTTACCAAATGCAGTCATTGTGGTTTGATGTTCAAGAACTGGAATACACTTTCCAGTTTTGATGTCAAACCTGCCTATCGTTAACGAAACCATTGCCAAGTTCATTGAAAGCCGCCAGACCAAGGTACTGCATGCCATAACCGATCGTAACGATATAACCATAACCGCAATGTCAACCAGCCTATCGTTAACGAAACCATTGCCAAGTTCATTGAAAGCTAACAGACCAAAGTACTGCATGTCATAACCGATCGTAATGATATACCCATAACCGCAATGTCAACCTCCCTATCGTTAAAGAAACCATTGCCAAGTTCATTGAAAGCTGTCAGAACAAGGTACTGCATGCCATAACCGATCGTAACGATATACCCATAACAGCAACCACAACCTGCCTATCTTTAACTTAACCATTGCCACATTCATTGGAAGCTGTCAGACCAAGGTACTGCATGCCATAACCGTTCGTAACGATATAGCCATAACCGCAATGTAACCTGATTATCGTTAACGAAACCATTGCCACATTCATTGGAAGCTGTCAGACCAAGTTACTGCATGCCATAACCGATCTTAACAATATACCCATAACCGCAATGTCAACCTGCCTAACGTTAACGAAACCTTTGCCAAGTTCATTGAAAGCTGTCAGACCAAGGTACTGCATGACATACCCTATCGTAACGATATAACCATTACCGCAACGCGAACCTGCCTGTCGTTAACGAAATTATTGCCACGTTCATTGAAAGCTGTCAGACCAAGGTACTGCATGCCATAACACTTCAAAACGATATACCCATAACCGCAATGTCAACCTGACTATCGTTAACGAAACCATTGCCACGTTCATAGAAAGCTGACAGACCAAGGTACTGCATGCCATAACCGATCGTAACGATATACCAATAAACGCAATGTCAACAGGCCTATCGTTAACGAAACCATTGCCAAGTTCGTTGAAAGCTGTCAGACCAAGGTACTGCATGCCATAACCGATCGTAACGATATACCCATTACCGCAAAGTCAACCTGTCTATCGTTAACGAAACCATTGCCACGTTCATAGAAAGCTGTCAGAACAAGTTACTGCATGCCATAACCGCAATGTAAACCTGCTTATCGTTAACGAAACCATTTGCCAAATTCGTTGAAATCCGCCAGACCAAGGTACTGCAAGCCATAACCGATCGTAACGATACACCCATAACCGCAATGTATCCTGCCTATCTTTAACGAAACAATTGCAAAGTTCATTGAAAGCTGTCAGACCAAGGTATTGCATGCCATAAATGATCGTAACGATATACCCATAACCGCAATAACCACCTGCCTATCGTTAACAAAACCATTGCAACGTTGATTGAAAGCTGTTAGACCAAGGTACTGCATGCCATAACCGATCGTAACGATATAAACATAAACTCAATTTCTACCTGCCTATCGTTAACGAAACCATTGTCACGTTCATTAAAACCTGTCAGACCAAGGTACTGCATGCCATAACCGATCGTATCGATATACCCATAACCGCAATGTCAACCTGCCTATGGTTAACGAAACCATTGCGACGTTGATTGAAAGCTTTTAGACCAAGGTACTGCATGCCATCACCGATCGTAACGATATACCCATAAACGCATTATCAACCTGCCTATCGTTAACGAAACCATTGTCACGTTCATTTAAACCTGTCAGACCAAGGTACTGCATGCCACAACCGATTGTAACGATTTACCCATAACCGCAATGTCAACCTGCCTATCGTTAACGAAACCGTTGTCACGTTCATTGAAAGCTCTCAGACCAAGGTACTGTATGTCATACCCGATCGTACCGATATACCCATAACCGCAATCTCAACCTGCCTGTCGTTAACGAAACCATTGCAATGTTCATTGAAAACTGCCAGACCAAGGTATTGCATGCCATAAATGATCGTAACGATATACCCATAACCGCAATATCAACCTGCCTATCGTTTACGAAACCATTGCAACGTTGATTGAAAGCTGTTAGACCAAGGTGCTGCATGCCATAACCGATCGTAACAATATACCCATAACCGCAATATCAACCTTCCTATCGTTAACGAAACCATTGCAACGTTGATTGAAAGCTGTTAGACTAAGGTACTGCATGCCATAACCGATCGTAACGATATACCCATAACCGCAATATCAACCTGCCTATCGTTAACGAAAACATTGTCACGTTCATTATAACCTGTCAGACCAAAGTACTGCATGCCATAACCGATCGTAACGATTTACCCATAACCGCAATGTCAACCTGCCTATCGTTAACGAAACCATTGTCACGTTCATTGAAAACTGTCAGACCAAGGTACTGCATGCCATAACACATCGTAACGATATACCCATAACCGCAATGCCAACCGGCGTATCTTTAACGAAACCATTTCCAATTTCATTGAAAGCCGCCAGACCAAGGTACTGCATGCCATAACCGATCGTAACGATATACCCATTACCGCAATGTCAACCTGCCTATCGTTAACGAAACCATTGCCAATTTCATTGAAAGCTGCCAGTCCAAGTTACTGCATGCACAGTCAGACCAAGGTACTTCATGTCATAACCGATCGTAACGATACACCCATAACAGCAATGTCAACTTTCCTATCGTTAACGAACCCATTTCCACGTTCATTGAAAGCTGTCATGCCAAGGTACTGCATGCCATAACCGATCGTAACGATATACCCATAACCGCAGTGTCAACCTGCCTATCGTTAACGAAACCATTGCCACGTTCATTGAAATATATCAGGCCAAGATACTGCATGCCATAACCGATCGTAACGATATACCCACAACCGCAATGTCTACTTGCCTATCGTTAACGGAACCATTGCTACGTTCATTGAAAGCCGCCAGACCAAGGTACTGCATGCCATAACCGATCGTAACGATATACCCATAACCGCAACTGAACGCTCGACGACTGTTTTAGTTAACAGTGAACAGTTGTTACGTGCATTTATGCGAGCAGTCGGGTGTTATGTGAGTTCGAACTAAAGAATTTTAATAAATTTTTAATAATAAACAGTCACCTGTATATTTTGCAAGTTAAATTTTATTGGACATTATATCTCGAGTCGAAGCGATCAGGTTAGCCGCTTCTGTTGACTGATTGGTTGACTTTTTTTGGCCGACATAAATTCGGTGTCGTTCGAACGGTGTTTGAACGCCGCCCGGAAGTCATCGATGATTGGTCGAAGAATTTTCCAACATGGGCGACGACTTTATCAATATGGACGACATCCCCCAACTCCGTGACTACCCCCACCCACCTCCCGTCCGTTAACATAGGGAAGATAGTGTATTCGAACTCACACAACCCCCGACTGCTCGCATAAATTCACGTAACAACTGTCCACTGTTAACCAAAAACAGTCGTCGAGCGTTCAGTTGCGGTTATGGGTATATCGTTACGATCGGTTATGGCATGCAGTACATTGTTCTGACTGCTTACAATGAACTTGGCAATGGTTTCGTTTACGATAGGCAGGTTGACATTGCGGTTATGGGTATATCGTTACGATCGGTTATGGCATGCAGTACCTTGGCCTGGCGGCTTTCAATGAACTTGGCAATGGTTTCATTAACGATAGGCAGGTTGCCATTGCGGTTATCGTTATATCGTTACGATCGGTTATGGTATGGAGTACCTTGGTCTGCCGGCTTTCAATGAAC
Organism: Magicicada septendecula; assembly: GCA_034769895.1. Classification (NCBI taxonomy): domain Eukaryota; kingdom Metazoa; phylum Arthropoda; class Insecta; order Hemiptera; family Cicadidae; genus Magicicada; species Magicicada septendecula. Next base: position 322,824,965 of record CM068375.1, read on the forward strand.
TTGGCAATGGTTTCGTTAACGATAGGCAGGTTGACATTGCGGTTATGGGTATATTGTTACGATCGGTTATGGCATGCAGTACCGTGGTCTGTAGGTTTTCAATGAACGTGACAATGATTTCGTTAACGATAGAGAGGTTGACATTGTGGTTATGGATATAGAGTTACGATCGGTTATGACATTCAGTACCTTCGTCGGACAGCTTTTAATGAACGTGGCAATGGTTTCGTTAGTGATAGACAGGTTGACATTTGCGGTTATGTGTATATCGTTACGATTGGTTATGGCATGCAGTAACTTGGTCTGACATATTTCAATGAACGTGGCAATGGTTTCGTTAACGATAGGCAGGTTGACATTGTGATTATGGGTATATCGTTACGATCGGTTATGGCATGCAGTACCTTGGTCTGACAGCTTTCAATGAACGTGAAAATGGTTTCGTTAACGTTAGGCAAGTTGACATTGCTGTTATGGGTATATCGTTACGATCGGTTATGACATGAAGTACCTTGGACTGGCGGCTTTCAATGAAATTGGCAATGGTTTCGTTAACGATTGGCAGGTTGACATTGCGGTTATGGCATGCAGTAACTTGTTCTGATAGCTTTCTTTGAACGTGGCAATGGTTTCGTTAACGATAGACCGGTTGACATTGCGGTTATGGGTATATCGTTACGATCGGTTATGGCATGCAGTTCCTTGGTCTGACAGCTTTCAACGAACTTTTCAATGGTTTCGTTAACGATAGGCCGGTTGACATTGCGGTTATGGGTATATCGTTACTATCGGTTATGGCATGAAGTACCTTGGTCGGACAGCTTTCTATGAACGTGGCCATGGTTTCGTTAACGTTATGGCGGTTGACATTGCGGTTATGGGTATATCGTTACGATCGGTTATGGCATGCAGTACCTTGGTCTGACAGCTTTAAATGAACGTGGCAATGGTTTCGTTAACGATAGTCAGGTTGACATTGCGGTTGTGGGTATATCGTTACGTCCGGTTATGGCATGCAGTACCTTGGTCTGACAGCTTTCAATGAACGTGGCAATGGTTTTGTTAACGACAGGCAGGTTGACGTTGCGGTTATAGATATATCGTTACGATCGGTTATGCCATGCAGTAACTTGGTCTGACAGCTTTCAATGAACTTGACAATGGTTTCGTTAACGATAGGCAGGTTGAGGTTGCGGTTATGGGTAAATCATTACGATCGGTTATGACATGCACTACTTTGGTCTGACTGCTTTCAATGAACTTGGCAATGGTTTCGTTAACGATAGGCAGGTTGCCATTGCGGTTATCGTTATATCGTTACGATCGGTTATGTCAAGCAGTACCTTGGTCTGACAGCTTTCAATGAATGGTAACGTTAACGATAGTCAGGTTACATTGCAGTTATGGCTATATCGTTATGATTGGTTATGACATGCAGTAACTTGGTCTGGCGGTTTTCAATGAACTTGGCAATCGTTTCGTTAACGATAGGCAGGTTGAGGTTGCGGTTATGGGTAAATCATTACGATCGGTTATGACATGCACTACTTTGGTCTGACTGCTTTCAATGAACTTGGCAATGGTTTCGTTAACGATAGGCAGGTTGACATAGCGGTTATGTTTATATCGTTACGATCGGTTATGGCATGCAGTACCTTGGTCTGGCGGCTTTCAATGAACTTGGCAATGGTTTCGTTAACGATAGGCAGGTTTGACATCAAAACTGGAAAGTGCGTTCCAGTTGGTGAACATCAAAGACAATGACTACATTTGGTACATTATATCCGGGAAGCATTACCAACACTTCATACCTACTCTAAAAAATCTATTTTCCGTATCGTTTTCAACGCCGATACCGAATTGCAAACAGACCTGTTTCAGGACATGTGTATTTACCCGAACGGTTGACGACTGTTTTAGTTAACAGTGAACAGCTGTTACGTGTATTTATGTGAATAATCTACAACTGTTTTTTATTTTACCCAAACGCTCAAAGACTGAGTTAGTTAACAGTGAACAGTTGTTACGTGTATTTATGCGGTCAGTCTACGATTATTTTAACGCTGTTTATAGTCAAATATATTTACATGATGGATATAAACAATCTGCAGCCGCTGAAAGGATATCCACAACCGATCACAATGCTCGGCGTTCGCACGCTAACGAAAATATACGCAGCGATACACACCTTCACGGGTCGTACTATTCTGTTGTATAACGATATGCATTATGGGGAGATAGACGAATGTTCTTTCATAATCAAGAAACACGGATACGTTAAAGATCATATCGTTGGCTTAAGCGTATCTTTATTATGTAAATCATCTCTTTCTTCAGTCATCTGCGCATACGCATTAGAATTATTTGCGCATGCGCATAACGGCTTTTTAGTACAGTTGCGTGCGCATCGACGCTCGCACTATATAACCTGTGAACTTCGCAACAGCGCCTCACTTACAAGTCGTTCATGTTGCTGAACACTGGTGCGCTACAAACTGTGTGTTACAAATTGTTATTCTAATTTACTTGGTGTGATATAAAGTGTTAAAGTGATCGTAAAATCATGGCATTATACGCCACTCGTACCATTGCTCTCAATGGGAGTGTAAAAACAATAAAGTACGATGATTTTCAAGACGGAGTAGACACGGTATCCGTGTTATTGAAGAGAATGGTGGAGGTTATTCCAGAAGACGTTCTTGCGGAATCATGCGATATGGGGGAAATTTACAAGTGGTACTTGTTCGTGCGCGTCTTGTTCACAAAATTAATAGCAAATCGTGAGCTGGAGCAGACGGGAGTGTTTCGTTCGCGTACGCAGCTCGTTTTACCTGCGGACGCGGAAGACGTGTACGAACAATATAGGGAATGTATCGAAAAAGTGATGGATTCGGTATAAAAGTTTACTCGTGAAGGTAGCGGATGGACCGTAAACGGAATCGGAGCCGTTGAAGTACATTTGTTAAAGTATCGTCTTTTGGCAGGATCAAGTTTTGTTCCCACTCCAAAAAAATTATTACTTAAGAAAGCTATAGTAAACGTGCAGAATCTAGTGGATGACAAATGATTCCTCTGGTCCATTCTAGCCGGTTTACATCCGATCGCTTCTCACTGGCACCGTTTGTATCACTACAGACAGTATGAAAACGAGTTGAATATGGAAGGGATAGTTTATCTGGTACCGGTGAATCAAATTAACAAATTTGAAAAACAAAATGTGAATATTTCTGTGAACGTGTTCGGTTACGGAAGAGAAATTAATGCGTTCGGTTACATAAAAGACGAAGTGTATCCCATACGGATAACCAAGAAAAAAGGTAGAACGCACGTGAATCTTCTACTGCTAGTCAGCAATGAAGGTGTTGAACATTATTGTCTTATTAAAAACATGTCAAGCTTGTTGTATACTTTAACTAAACGTAAGACCCCTTCGTTCTACTGCAACTATTGCTTACAACGTTTCCGAGATAATGAAGATCCTAAAAATGCACAAAAACGACTTGAGGATCACGAGGTACTCTGCACACCGTACGGAGCGCAGAAAGTCAAATTACCGAGCGGAACATATAGTAATATGTATTTTAAGGATTACACAAAGTGCCACAGCGTACCTTACACTGTGTATGCAGATTTTGAATTCGTCCTTCTTCCTGTGCATGGTTGTGAACACAAAAACGGTAGATCGCACTCGCTCGACAACGTGCATGTCGTACCATGTAGTTTTTGTTATGTAATCGTTGATTGGACCGGAAAAGCTGTTAAAGAACCGGTTTTGTATCACGGTAAAGACGTTGTGGAGACGTTTCTTCAAACTCTGTTGGAAGACATTATTCGGCTCGAACGTGATTTTAACAAACCCATTCACATGACTGAAGAAGCCGAGCGCGAGTTTCAAAACGCTACCATATGCCATCTATGTAAGAAGTGTCTCGAGCACGAAGGGGACAAAGTGCGAAACCATTATCATGTGACGGGCGAGTACTTGGGAGCCGCGCATAACACTTGTAATTTGAACTACAAGGTACCGCAACACGTTCCCGTGTTCTTTCACAACTTGCGAGGCTACGATTGTCACCATCTGGTGCAGGCTTTCGGAAAATTCAATCGTGAAGTCATTAAATGTATCGCTACGACCAGCGAGCGTTACGTGTCCGTGTCACTCGGCCCCTTGCGGTTTCTCGATTCCGTGCAGTTCATGAATACATCGTTAGAGAAGCTGGTAAAAATTTGCGGAAAGAAAGTTTTAAAATTTTACGCCAGTGCATGCAAATCAGTGGAAATGAAGATAGTATCGATTTATTACTTAGAAAGGGGGTCTACCCGTATGAGTATGTGACAGACGAAAGTAAGTTCGAGGACACGTCTCTCCCCGCACAGGAACATTTTTACATCGAATTAGTCGAGACATACTTATCCGACGAAGACTACACTCATGCGCACAACATTTGGACAAGTTTCGGAATACAAACTTTAGGGGACTACCATAACCTCTATTTAAAAACTGATGTATTGCTTTTGGCTAACGTGTTCGAAAATTTTCGCAAGACAAGTCTGCAGTACTATGCGATAGATCCGTGTAACGTGTACTCCGCGCCGGGGCTAGCTTGGAACGCTATGATGAAATGACTGGAATTCAACTCGAACTGTTGAAGGAAATCGTCATGCATCTGTTCGTAGAAACCGGAGTTCGTGGCGGAATAGCGATGATATCTAATAGATACGACAAGGCCAACAATCCTTACGTGTCGGACTACGATCGGGAACGCGAAAATAATTATCTTCTTTACTTGGAGTGTACAAATCTGTACGGAACAGCGATGGAACAACCGCTACCTCATTCCGGATTCCGTTGGATGGATCGCAAAGAAATTGACGCGTTAGATTTGACTACAGTTGGAGTGGAAGACGAAATCGGAAGACGAAATGCCGTGAAGACCTCGCTATTCATTTATATTCAATTGATTTCCACCATGGAAAACTTCTGGACTACAACAGTCGTACGCAATACTTGGTCAATAACAATATTTAAATCCAAAGTGCCATACAAAAGTTTTGTAAAATATATTAAAAAAACACTTTGTAAGTTTCAAAGATTTTATTTAACTCTGACAGCTGTTTCGACTAGGCCATTGTCAAAAAGGTGAATGAATGAAATTATTTTGACCATGGCTTAGTAAGTCGAAATAGTTGTCAGAGTTAAATAAGATCTGTGAAACTTACCAAGTTTTTTTTTATATATATTTTACAAAACCTTTGTATTAATATGTTTCACCAAGTGCCCAACGAGTCATCAATTAATAGCGTCCAAAGTGCCATTCCCAGTGGGCACATCATAGCAGAAAACGTTTTGAGCGGAGCGTGCGTCACCAAACAAACTGGTTAAAGAACTGTAACATTGACATTTATTGGAAGAAAGTCATTGAGCAGGCTAAAACCCTAGCTGCGTTGTAACGCCAGGAAAAGGAAAGGACAGAAAGCAACATTACGTTTATATAATGAAGTTAAAAAAGTGGCCACAGAAAATTTATCTCACCTATTAAATGTTAATGGTAGGTTTCCAACTCGTAAGTATTAAATTAAATTATATCACATTTTTTTACATATTGTACTGTTTAGAATTGCAAGTTATTATCTTGTATTATCCAGTATTATCTTGTAGGATATAGAAAGAATTATTATCATCACCACGGCATCGGCAAGGTGCCTGTTCCGCCTTCAAAGATCCTCCAGCGATCTCTTCCTGGGGCTACCCACACACCTGTATCCCTTAGGATTACATTACCAGACTTGTTTGGCCAGTCTTGAATCTACCATTTTTTCTTACTGTTGTTTCCACCGTTCTTAATACTCTTTTAATCTTTAATTCAAATTAAAAACTTTTTTACTTTTTTGCTTGTTTCTACAATTTACGTTTACGAGACAAAACGGGACCACCATAACATTGTCAAACTTTAACTTTGTACAGTTACCTACCTTTTTTATAAAAATACGATTGAATGTCCAACAGATCTTGTAAAACGTACATAACACAACATCAATAAAATAAATAACAGTGACTCTACTTTTACAAGCAAATAAATGTCTATCTAGCTAGCTACAAATTACATTAAACATTTATTGTATAATATGTATTAAACATATATTAGTATTAACAGGTCTGCCTTTGGTGTTATAATGTAGCAAATGGTGCTCTACAGGCGGCTTCGTAATGCCACGTGTGATACTTAACCAAATGAACTACAAGCTACGCCAACGAGGGTCGTCTCTACACAAAACATAGGATCAGTTTAACCTACCAGCAATTAGTTTATATTAATGTCATTTTAAGGGATTTTAGACTTTTGATAATAGACAGAACATTTACTAGGTTTGGCAAAATTATTTTGCGCATTTCCACCTGTCTCCCCTGAGCTGACCAGTACCTACCTACTCAGTAGGATCAAATCTAATCACCGGGGCGGTAGTCATTAGGCAACAGTAAACAATCGGATCACCTCTTCTTCTTTTTTAGGAATTGTTGCAAATTGTAACGCTGGTACAAGTTACGATCTACCACTGTCAGAAAGGGATAAGTCATCTAGTAATTACGCACGCTGGAGAGGCAGTTGTGTATCTGTGCGTTTGTGCTGGAATATAAGCGTGTTACTTATGTAAATCGGGCATGAGAGATAAGGCTGCTGTATTATTTGTCCCTAGTGATAGGGATGGGCAGGAGACGGAGCGTTGGGCTTGACTCGATACCACGACCGCGGCACAGCTGCCGTAATTATGACTACAGACTAAACCACTCTACAAGGACGCGCGACAGTCGTCTCTCTTCCTTAAAAAGAAAAAGAGCAAACACGTTTTTTTAATATTCACAATGCTGCTGGTGTTACGAAAAGTTGGTTTTTAAGCTTAACCAAATATATGAGTGTAATGTTATAAAAATCTCTACTCCAAAATGCGAGTAATTTCTTGTAGAGAGAAAATAATTAAACTCGAAAAAAAACTACAGACGACACAACACAGCAAGTGAGGCATTTCAACTATTTGAAAAACAGAAATAGTGTATTGTGTAGTGTAGTATGTTAGTTAACCCTGTTTCTGCCACATTCATAGCAAACAAATGCCAGCTTCTCTCTTGTAACCACAACAATACCTTTCCTCGTTTCATCGTCCAACATTTCTCACTTTGCTTTAACATTTCGTATAAAAATACTTCGTTATTCCTCTGTCATCATTTTTACGACCTGACTAGTCCGTAGTGATCCCAACAAATTACCAAGAATGGAGGGCAGGTGAAAAACTGTTTTCTGACGTTAGAACTGAGTTAAAACAGAATTCTGAATCATTTAGGCCTACGGTTTTGTAATATTTGTAAAAATTAAATTTCAGAGCTTCAACTGCAACATACTTCTATACAATTATGTGTGTGTGTGAACGCGCGCTCGTAAAGATTTTAGACTAAAATATACTCAATAATAACTTTCACCATTATCTTAAGTACGATGTGTCTCAAATAAATTTTGTCTTTAGCACTAGAGGTTAATGAACATATGTTTGTTCCGTTAAAGCTAAAAGTAATAGCCTTGTAAAGCCAATAATTTTTTTTAAACCTGAAATGGATTTTGCGTGACGTAAGTGCGGGAGGCTTGGCTTAGATTCGTCCAATCAAAGTCGTGGAAATTAGCGCGCGTTGCCAGTTGTCTTCACCATCGCCTGGAACACGTAGAGTCCTTTTCTGAGTTTCATGCGTGTGTTAGTTAGTGGCTTTTAATAGTGACCAGTGGTTTTCATACTTTTTAATGAGTACTTATTGGAAGTGCGTCGTATATGTATTGGAGCCATGTAGACAAAAGTTACTGATTTTAACAATATATCTAAATGTGAAGCAAGATAATAATTATTTTGTTTTGTTTTAAAAGCAATTCATTCATTATATTAACATTAAGGACTGTGAAATAATCAAATACTGTAGCGTTAGATTTATAACTAGTTTAGATACCATATTAGCATTAAATCTTTATGGTGTGTTGTCATGACGACTGCATATAGCACACGGCCTGCAGGAAGTTACTAAACACTCAGAAAAACCACTGCCACTTGTAAATAAGTGGTCCTAAAATTGTAAATTTCCAAATCAAAATAAAATATGAAATTTTTATTTCATCTTAAATGTTTTTAACTAGCCAAATGATTTTTGTATGATTGACTTTTGTACAATTAAAAAACAGTTTCCTGTTGTAAGAGAAAATAAAATGTTTAATGAAGAAAGTTGTGTTAGTGGTTAAAATCACAAACAGAATTATCACTGTTGCACACCACTATAGAAAAATTATTCCGATTAGCGCTTTCAAGCTTCTCAGCTCATCGTTAGATCTCTAATCGGAATAATGTTTTTATAGCGGTGTGCAACAGTGATAATTCTGTTTGAAAAAATACAAAACATTAAGTTTCTTCCAATTAGACTAATATTTACACTGTAGTATTTTCTGAACTCTCGTCTTTAAAACTATATACAGTTTATGTACATTAGATATTATTAGATATACATTATTAGGAAAACAAAGGAGTGTAAGAAAAGTAAAATTGTACGTTTCGACGACCGCAAGAGCCCACACAGTCTGGCAGCTGGAATGTTCCTGAATTCCAACAATCCCATTCCAGTTTACATCAACCTATAAAACCAATTGCGCTTTGCATTTCAGCAGTCGACTAATTAGCAAATTTTCCTTCCAACAGACAAGAATTTTATAATACATTGCGTTTAAAGTGTTTTAGTTTGACTAATACCAAAGGAATGCCAAGTAAAATTTATTTCACACATATGTTGCCTACAAGTCAACAAACATTGATTGGATAATGTAACGAAAACAATTGGACATATGTAATCTACACCTGAGACTTTCACACCCGGCGCCAACTATGTGAGAATATAATTGACTTATCTCTGGGTTGTTAGGCTGTGATCCACTCCTGCTGCTACAATCAAACGTTTCGGCCTCTCCCCTGGAAGCCATCTTTAGTGCGAGAACGTTCGGTAACTGTCACGGTCTTCGCCAGCTAACCACAGTACTGTGGCAACAGATTGAAACGTCTGTTTGTGGCGGCAGGAGTACACCAAGACGACCTCATAGCCCGGCGGAGATAAGTCAGTTATATTCCAACACAATTGAACAAATGGTTTCAGAATAACACGTGAATATTTTCTATCATCACCAATACGGTACACAACGCTCAACATTCACAGTGCTCGTTCACTACAACTATTACATGAGAATTTGCCTCATGGTAACTCAACCCCTTCCACTTTGGCCAACGATCAGGGTGGTGAACCAATTTCAATGGCGTAGAAGGTGATTGGGTATCATATTACGTTTCTTTTCCGCAATGGATCTCATCAACACGCTTTTCTCTTGCTAGTGGTAAACAATACGGGTACTTCTCTAACACCTGACCAGTGTATTTCTCAACAAAGAGCACCACCTTTACTCAACACACACGCGCACGCACGCCGATTTTTACGTATTGGAAATCGACCATGCGGTGAGAGCTAGTAATAATCTAAAAGCAACCTCGCCTTTTGAAAAAAATCAAATTCCCGTCCATTAACTCCAAAGTGGCTGGGTATTAGTAACGAACGTAATATTAACAATTTCCGGAGCATATTTACACCAGCTAGCCTTTAATCAATACTGAGCCAGACAGAGAGTACGAGGAGTGTCGTTCCCTGGTTTCTGTGAGTTGATCAGGCCGGGGCCCAATGAATGCCAAGTTCTAACAGTGCAGGTTCTTCGTACTCGGCACAAAGAGTTAGCGTGTGGTCCACGAATACACAATTGGCGTGTATATCGTTGGGGCATCGCTGACGAGAGATTTGCTCCAGCCAGTCGCCAGACCCGAGGCACGTCTCCGTGGCCTCCTTAAAGTATCGCCCGCAGGAGCTTAGAGGCGCGTTTGTGTGTTTGATAGGCTTGAATGCCCGGAGGCGAGTGGTCCGAAACGATGGGTTGCCAATTCAGGACGGATGACTCGCGCTATTAGATGTTCCACACTTCGCAGTCTCCCATGCTCTGAGTTTCAGCCGAGCCGAGAAGGCAAAACAGGTGCTGACTGAGTATTAGTTATGTCCTGTTCTGTCTGTATGACAGACGCTGTGCAACGCCAGTGTCGGCAAACCGCAGCATATGGACGTGCCTGTCTAGTCCAAGAAGATGCATGAAGTACAGTTAGTGGGGTAGGGGTACGGTTCACAATGAATGAATGATAACGAAAAGTATGAAATCTTCAATGAAATAATTATGAAAATTCATAATGAATACTCCTGCAGTCAACGGTAACGTCACTAAGAGTATGTGACCATCACTATCATACCAGCCAACTAACGCGTTGGGAATGACTGACCTTAGCCTGACTGATTATAGAAACATGTTTAGGTAAAAGGTTCATCCGAAATTCTTCCTGGAAGGCTGTTTTGCATAGATAAACTCCGGGTGGAGAGAACGCAGTTAGTTGTAACGACTTAAAATTAGAGTCTTTTCGTATCTAGTGTATCACGTAACGTACACCAGTTATAATCTTGATAGAAGGGATATTTGTAAAGGTATTTTCCTCTTCAACAAACATTAGTTACTTTTACTTTATTTAAAATTTTGAGTTTGCAATATTAGCAGTGCTAGTTTTCCAAAAGTTAGAGCATGTTACATTGGTAGTACATTTTTAATTTTCCTTCAGCTGATTTCACTTATGTGAATTATATACGAGTGGAGCACGCTGACATCAGTATGAAAGGTTATTGTTACGAAAACTGCTGTAGAACAATGGGAAGATGCTTTCGAAGACACAGTGGCAAGAATAACTTAATAAGAAACAGTATACAATATAGAATGCAAGAATACTTTTGAAATGGTTACAAGTTTATTTACTTTTTCAGCAGTTTAAGAGAATGGGTCATTACCCGTAACCCACGAAAGAAACTCCCAAAATTCGAAACACTATATTGGGTTCTTTACTTTACTTTAACTTGACGAGCGGATAAAAAGTGTAAGGTTGTACTTGATTAGTCTTTTAGCAGATTTGATTGTTTTTATTAGTATATGTTTATGTGAGCGTATCAGGAGGTTCAACTCTCTCCCGAAATAACCCATTCAGTTAAACAATGTTATACTAAAACTATTAATACCCGCACTGTTATTCCGTGGTCGGTTGCTGTATAATCTTGACATCGTCGGCAAAGTTTCGTATCCTACCATCGGGTATCTTCTTCAGGCCGAAAAAAACGACAGTGTTAAAAAACAGTTACGTCAGATCTTTTTCGGGTTAAAGCATCACAAAAATCAAGTAAAAGTTTGCTATACCTAAAAAACGGAAACTTAACGTTGCCTACGATGTCGACATAATGCAGCAATTAACTACGGCGTAACAGCCCGATATTTAATAATTTTGAGTATATTGACACCACACGTGTAAGCCTAAGACAAAAATAAAAAAAATAATTTAAAAAGTTAAAAAACACGAATGCCAAAAAAATAAATGAATAAATAAAAAATAAATTGTTAAAAACATTAAATAAAAAAAACTATATAAAAATAATATTTAGTAAAAATCACAAAATCTAAATAAAGTCGATTTAAAAAGCCAAAAACAAGGTATTGAAATTCAGCTCTGATCAGATTTAACGAAAATGTTATGAATGATTAAACGCATAGTAATTTTATTTTTTTTTAATGAAAAGAACAAATCTATTTAGAAACAGCCCCCGACTGCATTGAAAATTAAAATTGAAGAGCAAAATTTTATCAGCAATATTTTTTATAATTGTAGTCTTCATATGATGCATTGATATATATTGAACATCGAAAAGTAATTTAAATCTAATAAAATTACTATGCGTTTAATCATTCATAACATTTTCGTTAAATCTGATCAGAGCTGAATTTCAATACCTTGTTTTTGGCTTTTTAAATCGACTTTATTTAGATTTTGTGATTTTTACTAAATATTATTTTTATTTAATGTTTTTATCAATTTATTTTTTATTTATTCATTTATTTTTTTGGCAGTCGTGTTTTTTAATTTTTTTAAATATTTTTTTTATTTTATTCCTTTTTGTGTTTAAAAAGAGTATAATGGGAATGTGCAGTGTGTGCGTGCGTATGTGTGAAGTGCAAAAAAATTTCAATTTTTACATAGTTTTATTTAGAAACTTTATTATGTACATAGTATAATTAGCGTATGAACTTATAAACTTATAAATATAGTATAACTTTATTTTATATACTATTATATAACTAGTATAATACAAACATTTCGATAAATTGTTTTATAAATTATATAATTAACTAAATAATTTCATTTATTAGAAATGATAAAGGAAAAGCTTTGGTCTACAGATTTCTGAGTCGATTTAATTCCTCAAGTGAGTTTTTATCGTGCGGTTCATGCAACAATTTTCGTGGATCCAGACAACTTATTGCTAATCCCTCTAATGTTTTCACACGACTTAGTGCGACGTATGCCTGACCCTTGGCAAAAATATTACTACTCAAATCAATGACTGCTTTGTCTAAAGTAGTGCCTTGGAGTTTATGTACTGTTACAGCCCAACACAATATTAATGGCAGCATACGTCGTTCTACTTTGCCCTGGCCTTGCAAAGCATCATATTCAACAGTGGTGGGCTCTATCTTTACTCCAATACCAGCAGTATTTCCCCTAATTGATCTGTCATCAAATTCTACAAATACGGCTTGTGGAAGCTCACCAGGTTGAAGCTGATCTCGACGTAGTGCAGGCCACTCAATTTTTCTAATGATGCCTATTGCTCCGTTGACCAGACCATGATTAACATTAATGTTTTTTCCCAACATTACCCTAGTTCCGACTCCGATTACTAAAGAGTTTGGAATACTTCCAGTTTTGTTTGGATCCGTTGGTATGAAGTCTTTCTTTAACTTTTGTCCGTAATTCTTAGCTTCAACAGACACATCCATCGCTGCAATATCGTAAACTTTAGATGATGTTTTCAACTTTTCAGTCATCATAGCATTATATTCTTCTACCTGTTTAGTGGTTGGGAAAATACGCAGACACTCGCCATCAACAAATTCATCTGTCAAAGGAACTCTTCGACGATCTAAAATTTCTAGCTGCTGCATGGTGAGTTGGCCGACTCGTATATTATTTAGAATGTCTATAAAAGTAGTGTTGTTAGCTTGCCGCATATTTTGAGGTAATTCACAGAAATTAACAGTGTCCACAAATTAATTTCAGCTGATAAGTAATGAGGCTGCTTGAAGAAGTAGGTACCACCAACTGCTTTTGATACAGGTGGCAACTGCATTAGATCGCCAAACAAAATAATATTGATACCCCCGAAGAGAGCATCATTCATTTTAAGCTGTTGCAACCTTAAGTGAATATTTCTTAGGGTAGTATAAGGTACCATTGAGATTTTGTCAATGATTAGCCAATTAATATGCTTCCACCTTAGCCGTTCCCTTTGAAGACGCTCATCAGTAAGAGGGCGAAGAGCTGTCACCTTGCCTTTTTCGATAGGAAGGGCAAAAGTAGAGTGCAATGTGCTACATCCAATCAATCTTGCAGCGAAACCTGTGGGTGCTGCTACCGTAACAGCTCTGCTTGCAGGTAAATGAGAAAGACGGCGAATCTGTTCTACAATAATTTTCAGAGTAAAGGTTTTGCTGGTGCCTGCTCCTCCAGTAACGAACACACGTAATGGCTCAGTATTATTTTCACTTGGAAGCAATCTGTCTGAAATCATTTTGAACAATTGGCGCTGCTGAAAATTCAAGTTTACTGCTGCGGCATATTGTTGATCCGTCATTTCTTGTATTTCAGGTTCACCATATTTCGCAGGGAGAAATATATATAGCAAACCAATATATATACATATACTTTCAGATCAGCTGTTCTCTGTTTCTCACAGATTGCACATATATACTCTCACACAATAGCGCGCTAACATAGTATTAGTGAGCGTGGTCTTAAATCGCGAGCACTATCTGGAGTGAACTTTACAGAATACCTTCCACTAGCGCCACCTGATGGACCAATAAACAAACAAACAAAATCCTTAGAACCGATCACTTGTATTCACTTCCGGTCAAAACCGGAAGTCAACTCATGGTAATATATAGCCTATGAAACTTCTGGTGAAGTAAGGAATCCATCGAGCCATCGAACATCAAAATCGGTAAACCGTTAAAAAGTTATAGTGGAACAAACATACATACATACATACATACCCTACCACTGAAAACATAACACTCCTTTTTAGCAGTCGTGTAATTAAACCACATTATATGATTTATATAATGTATTTTTTTTATACAGGGTATAAATATTGTAACGAGAACCCTATCAAACACCCGTCCCTCTATTAGTGGAGCGGGTGTAGCCTCAATTAAGCCCGAAATCAAAAAGGTTACAGAGTGTCTTTAACACTTGATAGGGATGATATAAAACGCTTCATATTTTACTGTCATTTAGCTGGCGTGACGTAAAGATGGAAAGTTATTTCTCGAACACCTGTGCCACCTATAAAATGAGCAGAGGCTGGCTTTGTCAGTCAGTTGTGTTGAACGATTTCTTTAGAGCGATTTCGTGTCAAGTGGTTGTCGAAGTATTGTGAGAAGTGATTACTGTGTTATATTTAGTGCCAAACTTGACATTATTATTAGGTGTGTCAAAATTTAACTTGAATTGTTGTACGAGTCGATGTTGTTGATTTCAAGCTGTTAATTGTGATTAATTAAAGGTGTTTCATTGGTGTCTGTATTTCGTTTTCCACGGTACCATACGACGATCAGTTATACCGTCCTAACAATATTGTTTAATTTTATGATCTCCATATATATTGTTAGAACTACAAATATTTATCATCTTAACTTTTCTGGAACTCCTTCGCCATCTAAGAATGTTAAATTTCACAATGCACACAGAAGTAACTACGGGGATGTCACTGACCCAAGCGTTGTGTTGTAAATAAACACAAACATTTTATATTTTAGATAACCTATCATAGATTGGTGTAATTTGCACCTGCAGTTTTTTATGAAATTAATAATTCTGACAATTAATTAAAGCGTTATTCGATTTTGTATATTAATACGCGCTTTTGTGAAATAATTTATAGCGTGGTAGTTTAAGATTAAGAGTGGAACAGATGACATTTTGTATAAGACAAGAGTATAATCATCATATGTTACGTGTTAGTACGGCCCCACAATATTCACTGTCATAATGTGAAACAACGCCAGTGTACCTTTTCTGACAAATGTGTTCTCTCTCAACGCGTGAAACACAACATTGCTCAGTGTTCCTACTAAGAAAGACATATGGCGCGGATAGTATTCTGCCCTTCCACGCCGCGCACATGTCGAGTGCTGGATTTGCATTCAAACATCACATCAAATTCGCGCATCAAACTGACGCACATTTCTTAAAATTTTAATACATTTTGCAAGTTTACTTAACAACAGGCTGTTGTCTTAAAATTCCTTATTCATTATTATATTCATTACTGGGGCTTTACAACATTAATTTTTGTTGAATATACAGGAAAGTTTACAAATATTAAAAAAACGAAACAAAATAATATCTAAACAAACATAAATCAACAAAAAACAAGACACAATTTTCAAAATTTTTAACATTGAAAACACTCAAAAAAATATATATATACATATAATATATTTTATAATTACTTTACCTCAACATGGTTTCTCTTTATTTGGAACATGTTGCGGGAAGCCTTGTGTTCCCATCCTCAGCCTTCCTAATTTTGAGTCTTGTGAGGTATTTATGTGTTGGCTGGTTGTTTCTTTGGTTTCCTGTTGGTCTCTGATGCTTTAAATTGGTATTATTGTGTGTGATTGTGGTGTATATATTAGTATTTTGTGTATCTTCTATACTGAGTATTTTGAAAATTGTGTCATGTTTTGTATTGATTTGTATTTGTTCAGGTATTAGTTTGTTTTGTCTATTATGTTTGTATATTAGTAAATTTTTCCAAATGTTCATTATGGTACCTTTGTGTGGTATATGTTTTATTAGTGTCATATTGGTTATGTCTGGGAATTCATGTCCAGTGTTTATAGCATGTGTGGCCAAATTAGATTTATATACTTCTGTTTTTTTTTATGCATTTAGGTGTTCAAAATAACGTTTTTTCAGCTGTTTTTTTGTTTGTCCTATGTAACATATATTGCAATTTTGGCATTCAATTTTGTATATACCATTGGTTGTTGTATTATGTTTGTTGTGTGGGTTATTTAGTTTTGTAAATTATTTTTATTAGTTTTGTAAGCTATTTTGATAAGTTATCAGTGTTTTTAAATAGTTTTGTTAATATTGTCATTTTATTATTTATGTAGTGAATGTGGCCCATTTTTTTATTGTTGTTATCATTTATGTGTTGTTCATTTTGATTATATTCTTAATTGTTCAGTTTTTATTTTATATTTGATTTTATTTTATATTTTGTTTACAGTATTTTTATTTCATAAGCAATTTGGTATATTATATTTCTTTCTTTGTCTGTTTGTTTAGGGGCATTTTGTAGATTCTGTTAAATAGTGAATAGAAAGCTTCCATTTTTTGTTGCGGTGGGTTGTCAGAATGGTTAGGTATAATGATGTTAGTAGATGTTGATTTTCTGTATATTGCATCTTGTATGTGGTTGTTGTTTCTTGTGATGGTTATGGCTAACTAGTTGATTTTGTTATGTTTTTCTTTTTCTTCTGTGAATTGTATTTTTGGATGTATGTTATTGATTTGTTTTAATATGTTATATCCATTTGTGTTTTCGTTATTTGATACATATAGCCCATCATCTACATATCTTATCCATATGCCATTTGGATCAAATGAATTTATAATATTTTGTATTTTGGTGTCTATGTGTTGTAAGAATATTTCTGCTATTATGCTAGATAATGGAGATCCCATTGCTAAACCTTCTTGCTGTTGGTAAATTTTGCTAATAAATTCAAAGTAATTTTGTTTAGCATTAGTTGGAGGCTATTTTTTATTTCAGTTATATATTGTGTGTCTTCATTTTGTTCTTAAGTTTGTTTTTTACTATGACTATTGTTTCATCTACTGGGATGTTGGTGTAAAGGTTTCTGATATCATATGATGTGAAAAATGTATTTTCATTTATATTTATTATTTTTAGTATGTCTATTAATCCGTATGTATTTTTTATGTTATGATGATTATTTGTTAGATGGTTATTTTTTACTTTTTGTGATTTTATTTTTGCTATTTTGTATGTAGGTGCTTCTATGAAGTTGATAAATGGACGCATTGGGTTGTTTAATTTGTGTATTTTTATTAGGCAATTCATTTTATTGAAGAAAGTTGTGTTAGTGGTTATAATCACAAACAGAATTATCACTGTTGCACACCACTATAGAAACATTATTCCGATTAGCGCTTTCAAGCTTCTCAGCTCATCATCAGCCCGGAAATTTCCGATTTGATGATGAGCTGAGAAGCTTGAAAGCGCTAATCAGAATAATTTTTCTATAGTGGTGTTCAACGGTGATAATTCTGTCTATTCAGTTTAGGTGGTTCTGGATAATTATTTATATAGATGTTTGTATTATTATTTATTTGTCACTATTAAACACTGAAAATATTTTTAACATGAAATTACAATTACGTCTTTTACTTTAAATATTTACACTAATTACATTTAAGTTTTTTATGTAAATACAATTTTACAGTGAAAAATAAGTAGATGAAACCAAAAAAGAAATATATTAATGGAAAATTCTTGAATAAGGCAAATGTTAAAATTGTTATTTTATCATTATTAAACAAAACTATGCCTTATGAGGTATCTAAATATTCAGCACAAAAAATGCAGATTAATGTTGGTAATATTTTTGTTACAATCTGTAGCATAAGGAATATGTTAGTTTTAAGGTTTTTAAAAATATTTGGTCCAAAAAGGGACGCTGAACTTGCCGTCTTTTGGAGAGCATCAATCTGATAACGGAAATTTTGTGATTAAAACGGAAATATTTAATCATTCAACCAATCAGAAGCCTTCACCTGCCAGGTAATTTCATCCATAATGCATTGTCAACGCGTCAGTGTTTCGCCGGCAATTAGACAGTCAAGAACGCCTCTTCTGTAACACAAAAATTGTAAATAGTCTCGTTCCCAAAGTGTATTTCTAACCTCGAACCATTGTTAGGTTACGCGAGTGTAAACAAACGGCCTTAACCTACAAGCGGGAGTTAACCTATCAGTGATAAACAAGTGACGTGAATTATTTTAATAATTCAAAGGCAATATGGTGAATAATAGTAACAGTGTAATATAAATATAGAGTGTAAAACAAAGGAAAATATAGTGAAATTTATCTCAAATATACACTACCTAGTATGTAAGATTTTGTAAACACACTCGATTGCTATAGACACTGGTGAATTATGTTAACACTGTGACTGTACTAAACTATCAACACTATTAATTTTAATTTCATGATCAACTATTATTTCTTTGTTATTAACGTTTTAACTGAATACTATAACGGAACTGGGTTAACCTGCAACCTGAACACAGTCTGATGTTTGTATTGTTCATAACCTTAGATTTCAGCAGTTATTATATCCAATGCAATGTTAATAGTTCCTTTGTAATGGTTTGTTCCTCATGTAAGACATTTTCAGTTAATTAATCGTGGTCCCAAGAACCCCGAAAAATTTAATTATTGTATCGTAATTATTCAATATGTTTATGTGAGATAAAGGGACTCATGCTACTAACTGTTGAACAAGTGATTGTGATAAGCCGAGATAATCAATTTATGTGATGACAATTATTATTCAATATCCATTTTAAGGAAAAGAAAAGTAAATACAAAAGAAAAAGAAAAGTATATTTAAATGAAATACTGGTGTATAAATCCTCATTTTAATTATTAACGACCTTTCGCTATACCTGGATCTTAGTGTTTACTTCGATCTTCAAAGTTTTGGTTAACATTAACTCTGTTGGTATATTAATGAGCACCCGTTCAAATGTTTAAATCGGTAAGCGAAGTTAACTTTGTAAGTCTCTCGACAGATTCAAGCAAACTATATACCGTTTATTGAATTATTATAACTATAACCGAAGTTTAGATTTCTCCAGACTGGTGGTCTGTAAGAAAAGGTCAAGTGTCTGTAAAAATTAAATATAACCTGAATGCAAAATATAAAATTAACTAAACTAAATATAATCTGAATGCAAAATACATAATTAACTAAACTAAATAACAGCTTTTACTAAACAGTGGAACTCACCTTCTCTTAGCTCCTGCAACCCTCTCCACATCTTCACCCCTCGCACATGTTCCCACAACACATACCCTAACCAGATTTCCACCTTACATCCTGTGTTTATTGCACATTCATCTCTTTGACAATGACTTAAGAGGTCAAAACATCTGTCAGAGTTAAATAAAATCTGTGAAACTTACCAAGTGTTTTTAATATATTTTACAAAACCTTTGTATTAATATGTTTCATCAAGTGCCCAACAAGTCATCAAATAATATTGTAATTAAGAGACATATTTATTAATTTTTAACCATCGTTTAATTTGTTTATATTAATCTGCAATTCAATATATTCCTCTCAGGAACATTAATTATAATGCTTACCCATTTTGTCACACACACACACACACACACACGCACACACACGCACACACACACACACACACACACACACACACACACACACACCATAATGGTAATACTTTATAGTCACGTCTTAAAGAAGAATTTGACTTGTATTTTCTATCAACAGTGCTATGTATAGTGGTCGTATATAATAAGTAGTCGGGTAAGTCATATATTGGATTGCTATGCTATTTATTAGTGATAATTACAAATTGCACTATGTTGATTTAATACTGTCTATAACAAAAAAAAAAACACAGTTATACTGTCCCTGTTGACCTTTTTACAAATTTCAAATCATTTGTCTCTCTTATAATCAAATACAGAAAATTTTATGAGTTCTTTCGCCTCCTTGGTATATAGTTTATTTAAAGTTTACGCCTATAACAAAATTAAAGTCACTTCTCCTTACGATGACTGTCGGTCAAAATGACTATAGATGGGTCTTTCTGGTACAGGTTCAGGATACCGCTATGATCTTCTCCTGCTGTCCGGCGTTCATGGTCGTCCTCAGGTTGAGCAATTCTATAAATAGTAGTTATAATTAATAGTTTATTTGTTTGTTAATCTATTTTAGTTATATAATTTGGAACCTTTTATTATTGCTTTGTATGTTAAAAAAACACAGTTTAACAAAATATTCAATAAATTACACGTACTTGTAATATACGAACGTTCAGTCTAATACGCACACAAAATCACAACTAAATACGTCTTCTGAACATTTTTGGCAGCAGTAATACTCCACCAACATAAGCATGCACGATCATTTAGTAGACCCTCCGCTCCTCAGGCGTCTCGGCAGCAAAACTTGTGTGCGTACAGTAGTTTGTAATACAAAATGATGTAACAACAGGATATATGTTTTAATATGGATGTCGTTGTTTCATAGAAGGGTACATTAAAACTGTGTGTGTGTGTGTGTGTGTGTGAGTTTTATATTTCTGTTGTTTAAAAATTTATTAATTTTAAAAGCTATTTTAAATTTATTTATTTAAAAATGAAAAAGGAATATCATAATATTTAAATGCTCATTAATAAATTTCGAAAGTTGAAAGTTAGGAATTTCAAAACTGTTTAATATAAATCAGTCTCTTAGGCTTTCACGGCCGACGTCATAATTGTTTA
This sequence comes from Magicicada septendecula, assembly GCA_034769895.1. Lineage (NCBI taxonomy): Eukaryota > Metazoa > Arthropoda > Insecta > Hemiptera > Cicadidae > Magicicada > Magicicada septendecula. The sequence goes on from CM068375.1 coordinate 322,845,777, forward strand.
AATTATTATCCGGGCAGTAAGGCTGTGGTCTTCTGAAATGTTTATGTTGATTGATGTTGGTATTGTAATCAGACGTTCTAGAGGCCATGAAAAGTATTCGAAAGTACCGATTAGATGTGCGTCAGTAAACCACAGTACTGTATCAAAGGTTTACTGTCGCACATCTTGTCAGTACTTTCGAAATCTTTTCACTGAAGATGGCATCTAGTGGTGAGTCCAAAACGACTTATTACAATACCAACATCAGTCAGCATGAAAATTTGAGAAGATGACGACTTTACAGCCCGGATAATAATTTAAATAATTAAGTTTAATTCAAACATACAATACTAATAAATCTGCTTAAAGTGTTTGGACATTTTCACAAATAGACTTCAAACAATGAAACGTTTTGTAAAATGAAATTAAAGAAACAGGAAGCGAGCTACGTGGTCCGAAATCGTGAAAACACAGTAGAGAAATCCAATAATACCCAAACTAAATTAAAGTGTCAAACTCAGTTTAGTAAGTTGTAAAGTTGGTAACAGTTTTTGTTTGTAACTTTTACCCAGTGAGTGGAGAGGTCATTTATTTTTAAGAGAACTCGATCACGTGTAGAACTGTTAAGAAAGCGACTTACACGGATGTCGTAAAAATTTTTGACACGCAATAAAATGTGAACTAATATATAACACAATTGTATTACAAATTTCCCGCACGATTATAAAACACAAAACACTTCGTTACAATACTTCGAACCACATTGTGTAAATCGCCACTCAAACGCACTTTGTAATCGCCCGACTATTACTGGACTAAGCGCCGCTGAAGCCTTGTATTTATACCCCGCTCATACATCAGAACATTCCACATACTACCCATCAGCGCTATACTAGGACGTAATTGATTGCTTCCTTGTCACAGTGCGCGCGGCTGGCGACGTCTAGAAAAGTCTCGCGAACGCATGTTGAAATCACGTTCGCACACAACATTACAGCTGGTTTTCTCTGGAACATTCGAGAAACACGTAGATTGTCTGTAATGTCGTAACATATCGTTGCCATTACAGTCAGTCAAAACTACAAATATTTATAATGTTTTATAAACGTCAGTATTCCTGTTACAATTTTTTATATTATTCGTGATAATTTCGTGTCACAATTATATCGTGATACTGCAAATAGAGCATTGGCTTTCTGTGTACACGAGCATCTGAGCGATTCTGAAACAGCATCGGAGCAACATTAATTATATACGCTTCATCGTTTCACTGTTATAGTATGTTATATATGATATGTTATAAGTTAAAAATGTACACTGTTTTAAGGAAAATTGTACATCAGTGAATCGAAATTACTATATCAAAATAACTTAGTTTATTTGTCATACAGCATTTTATCTTCTCCAAGGCATTATATTTACACATTCTAACATGAAATAGTTTTCACATCCAACAGAAAATCTTTAAGTTTTCCTTCACAACGTGCTCACTGAATGTTAAGCACATTGTATTTTAGGGTGGGTATACCACTTTTCAAATAATTCGGTTACAGATCTTACGTGTAATGTAATATTATGTAATATAAGACGGTAGAGCCTCTGATACAAGCTCAATAGTCTGATAACCGTTACACACTTATTGTGCGGTGCTATTACAGCTTAACTACGCAGAGAAAACAGCAAAGCTCCCCCATGATAGTTTATACGGGGCAAACATTTTTCGCGTCGATTCTAGCGCTTCAAATTATAAACTGTTCTCGAAGCTGATATGGTGGGTGCAAGTAATCTTTGCGGATTTTATGAAGTTTGCTATATGGGTTTTTCAAAAGCTGGATGTATGTTGGGAAAATAGCGTTACTCTCACGTGTAGAAAGAATATTTCTAACGTTTGTGAATCAAGCAAACAAGCAATATATATAAGTATAAAACATATTCAATCTTCAGGAAAATGAAAACAAAATAGTGAATATGGAAAATACTTTTATGGTAAAGAGACGCTAAAAATCAAAGGAAAAGAGAATACAGCTAACAAGATGGCGATGAGGCTTGAGACACTTTTGACATTGTGAAGGAAAAGGAAAAGTTGATAAAGCACAGAGATTAATGTAACAGTATCCCAAAGAACGATAATAACGGAGATTTTAGGCAAGCAAGGCAACGGAAAGAAATGGATGGAAATGTAGGATTAGCTGATGGACGGCTGACCTAAAAGGATTGGCCCGTATATAGAGAGAGAAAAGACAAGGCAGTGGATAAGGAGGCATAGCATCTAAACTTCTGTGTCAAAAGAACCGTGTTTCTTACACTAGGTAGAGAGTAGAAATTAGAAGTGGAATCGCCACAAGGAAGAAGACTGGAACCGTTTGACTAATTCTACCCTAGAAAAAAACAATGACAACTTTTTTGTTAAAAAAAATACAAAAATGTATGCTTTTCGTGATGATTGGCACAATGTGTGAGTAGGCGTATTGCTCAATTTCTCGAACGTTCAAGACTCGCCTTCCTGATAGCTGTCTGTTTTCCTACCGTTACTCATGTCGGTATTAATATATTCTACGTTATTCAGGTTCAGTATAAAAGCGTTGTTTCGAAAACGGACGGCCAATTATTGTACGAATACGAACTAAGGCGGTAGGAAATTGTTGCTGCTGCTGTTGTTGTGGCTTGCAATTCAGTCCGTTATATTCCACAGTGTACAGTGCTTGTTGTAGATTATTGTATGCCGACGTGTCTAGTTAGTGACTTGAATATGTTTTTAAAAAAACTTTATACTGTCATCAGGTAGGCCTTCTTATAACGAGTATTTTGATTTAAGTCCCATCTGGCCTCCCACACACACACGCCCGCGCGCGCGCCTAATACAATTGGGTTATTTGTATATTTAAAAAATTGTAATATTGTTTCCACGATTTATTTATTGAGATGATTACATATTGATACTGTCTACGAGCAGCTGATTTCGCAGATAGGTTTTATCGTGGCCAATAAGCTGTATATAGGAGACATCGTGGTTCCTCAAATTACATTTCTTTATTTTTACAAGGTTTGATTTTCAAGTATTCTTATGCTCTGAAATGGATTTAAAAGTGCAATATCATTATTTTGGTTTTATTCATGAAATTTTTCAGGTTAGTGCGTTACTTGTTTCTGTCATGACAATGTTATGAATATATAGTTGTTTATATTAAACATTGGGCACAAGTATTTTTACATTTTTAGATAGCTGACTGTTTTTTTTTTAAATTACGAAAATCGCATAGTTAAAAAATCATTTAAAACAACACACAAAACACTGGTTACTCAGCGGTAGCTTATTAAGCATTCATATCAAAGCAAACAAACGTAATGAAATACGAATTGCAAATTACCCGCGCGAAAATTGTCTTCCTTAAATACAATATGGAAAAGTATGAACTCACCTCATGCTAGCCCTTTCTTTAAATACAAACTGTATTACACTAAAGCTTGATTTATACTTTTTTCAGGAGACTTAAAAGAAAAAAAAAAGTACAAGTGAAATAGTACATAAGTAGTATAACCCTCAAAGTTCGTTATCTTCCCCTGTTTCCTTCTTTTCGGCGGCAACAGAATAAACTGTACCCTCAAATCTCGACAACTGCGTTCTAACGTCGTCCGATACATTACGGCAAGTTAAAAAGCGTTTAATTGTCTCTAGGGCATTAAAAACGTCACTAAAACACACATGGTCCGAGTTACTTCTTTTTTCAACGTTATCTTCTTTGTCCATTTCCTGGTGAATTCTATTAGCAATCTCCGATATTTGGGAGCATACTGAGACGTTAGTTTCCTCAAACGGGTTTCTTTCTACTGTTTTGACTCACTGTTTTAACGTTTACAGTGTTACTCTCGCCGCACGTGTCCTTATTTTCCGCCTTGAGTATATGCTTGTTTATTACTAGAAACATCAAATACACGAGTACTTTCTTTGTTTAATTTCTGTTGCTTTAACTACATGTGAATTTAACGTCGGAAGAGCAATTCCTAACTCTTAGATAATGTTTTCTCGATTGTTATTTCAGCTTTTCTTCACTACTTTCAAAATGTTTAATTTCTCATAGATCCAAACGCACTTCCTCTTCCTTCCACTCATTTTCCACTCACGACGTTAACTCTCGTAGAATCAGTGACGAACTGATGTCGATGAAGCGATCCATGTTTACGAGCGGTTAACAGATACGCTAAATTTCTAGGTATCAAAGCTAGCTTAAAAGTTACTCAACAATTGCTACCTCAGCCGGAAGTCATTAATTGATAATTGCTTAGCAATTTAGAGTGTGTCCAAAATATTTTCTTTTAGACATTCGTTTTGTGGTATACATAAATCATAATAAATATTTAAACGTGTAAATAAAATTTCGTAGCTCCAGGGGCTTAAGAATATGATCGCATAAAAAAGGAATAAACGAAAAGCGTATAACCGAAATAAGATAACGGTGACCGAAGTATAGGAATTTTATCTGGACTTTGGAGAAAGAAACGAGTAAGAGTGAAAAAGGTATAAGTGTGAAACGTATAAAAGAATTTTTACCGTATTTGTATGGTGATGGGTTGGCGCAGTAGTAGACAAGGTGGCTCGTTTTTCATGGCGCTTTTTGTCGTTCTGTACTGGGAGTTTAGATCAAGGTCAAGTCCATGTCAGTGCAACTTTGTCGATCTAGTGTTGGTGCATTATAGTATACTTTAATCAGTTAAATTCCCCTTACGTAATACACGAAACTATTTATGGGCTCTGTCACTGTTCTTGTCGTTGTTCTTCTTCTGTGAGTTCTCCGGACATTGTCGATCGCTTATCAATTTTCTTCCATGTGATAAAGCGGTTTTGATCCGTTCCGCTTTTTCATGTTGTCCAGACAGGTCGTTGTTGTCTTCCTCTGCTCCGTTGTCCAAACGTATTTTCATTCAGAATAAATTTGTAAGACTGTTTTCTGTGTCCGTTCGAAAAGCATCCCTAATGTGTAGCTATCATAATCATCATCTTCACAATATGGCATAGGCAAGATGCTGCCTGTTTTGCCTTCGATCATTTATTATAACATCAATATCTAATAAACGTGTAGTAGTTTTGCATTTAAGGGTTGTCAATAGTGTCCTGTCACTGTTTGTTCTTCTCTGTGCCTGTTCATTGGTGTCGTATTGGTGTAGACTCATTTCTAGCCGTTTAACCGTGGCTCATTTCAGAGTCCAAGACTCAAATTCATACAACAGTGAAGACCGCACAAAACTTTGTACCATATGCTGAAGTTTAAAGTTACAGCAACGCCGCAGCGCAATGATCCTTGAGAATAGCTCGTGCTGCTTTAATTTGAGTCTTTAAAAACGGGGTAATTAGAACAGGTAAATAATCGTCATGTAATTCTTTTTATGCTGTATATATATTACGTTAATTATTTTCTAAAAATTACTTTGTGAAGTACGTATTTTATTAAAGTTTAATAATAATATTACTCAAATATTTTTTCAGTTTGTTTGTTTATAAAATAAATTTCAAACTTTATAATTCTCTGAATATATTCAACGATTAATTTATAACAAATGTGAAGTATTTCAAATAAAAATCTTCGTAGGTTAACCATTTTAAAAATTAAATATATTATTTATATGCATATAAATTTAGACATGAAGAAAAACAATTATTTAAAATTGAAATAAGTATGAACTCTCTATTACCTGTATACGATTTTTAATCATAATCATCATCTTTACAACACGGCACAGACTAGGTGCTGTCTGTTACGTCTTCAAAGGTCACCCCCAGCTAGCTTTACCTGGATCTATCCACACACCTGTGTCCTATAATGTTATATTTCCATGTTTGTCTAGTCTGGAATCTGATATTTTTTCGAAGTGTTGTTTTTCACATGACATTTTTTCACTGTTGTTTATATTCTTTTAGATTTCATTCAAGTTAAAACTGGCAATTCTTTTTTTGTACCATCATTCTTTATTCTTTAACTCCTCTTAAGAACGCCACTTTAGAGGGCTGCATTTTATTTTCTTGTTTCTTGGTTGTCCTCCATTTCATACACATAAGGCATTGCTGGAAACTCCATTACTTTGTAAAATTTTAATTTACAAATTTACTTTAATTTTTGGGGAGGTCCGAATTATATAGGCGTCCAACGGGTTAGGAACCCACAAAACCATCCCAAAAAAACCTAAAAAATTATGTTCTTCATATTCCATCAGAATTGTAATATTTGAGAATTTGGAAATACACAAAAAGCGCTAGTACACACTGAGGAGGATAAAACCCTTACTCTGTGTTTTTAAAATAGTTGTAGTATTACTAATACTGATATATGAGTAATCTATACTATGGTAGTAGTAGTAGTAGTGGTAGTAGTAGTAGTAGTAGTAGTATTAGTATTAGTAGTAGTAGTAGTAGTAGTAGTAGTAGTGTAGTAGTAGTAGTAGTAGTAGTAGTAGTAGTAGTAGTAGTAGTAGTAGTAGTAGTAGTAGTAGTAGTAGTAGTAAATTTATTAATAACGAACTAATTGCTAAATACTGTTATTAATTATGAAGGGTATATTATGACCTAATGTAGACAGAATGTTAACCATACAATAAAAAGTTAATTTCACGAATTTTCATTCATTCCATTACGATCACATCACCGATAATTAAGTTAAATGTTAAAATATACTTACTTCACTTCGGCTGTAGTGTAGTTTGAAGTGTATTAGAGGACGGTCTAATAGAGAATGGTCTTAAAGAGTTCTAAATAGGTCTAAATAGGTTCTTAAAAAGGTCTAATACCTGAGTTAAGACGTTCTGACCAGTTTTTATATTTTACGAGGCTTAGCCTTCTACGTTATGAAATTGTGAAACCGGGCTGTTTAGCCGTGGTCTTGTGCTAAAATCTCTAGCACATATTTCGGCCGTGCCATTGACCTCAGTACGGCCATCGACCAACAGTAATGCCATTACCACAGTACTGTGGTCTCTAACGTGAGTCACCTTACGTTAGTATAAGCTAATAATTGGCATTGTTGATGGCCGTCATTGTCACGGCCAAAACGTTTATAAGGATTTTAGCACCGGACCACGGCGAAACAGACCGGTTTCACAATTTAATGACATTGACTCCGACCGTGAAAGCCTTCGAAGTAACTTGGTCTTATACACAGGTTCCCGTTCTAGGGGGGGAGAATATGTGTGCAGAAATGTGGACTTCGTACTTACAGGGTGGTAACAATTTAATCTATTATCCAGAGGTAATAAATATTATTTTTAAATGATTCCAATTTCCCGACCAACCAACCAGTCCCTTTCGTTAATGTTAATTTTTCAGACCATCCCCTTGTAAAAAGTCAGGCGTGTTTCTTTACTCGTTGCCTTTAGAATTATGATGATGATCTTGCACATATAGTTGTACATATAGTCATTCTGTGTATGCAAGATGCACTATAGGCCAGATATCCAAACTTACTGACCTGGTAAAACATTACAGGCAATTTCCATGTGGCCGACATTACAGCACTTCTACGCCAGTTGCCCACTTAGACGTAAGGATAGCAACTACAACTACTAGGAAAACACTATCAATACGAATATTTGCTATGCCAATGCTGCAGCTGATTATAGACTCTGAAGTTAACACGTTATATTTCATTCGTGTTTTAAAGTGATGTTAACTTTGACTGTCCCATATTTTATTTTATGAAAGGGAAATTTTAAATGATATCCCAAAGGTTATTAATTAAATGAGTTAATTAGCCTACATTTAGAAACGACGATTCCACGATTCAATTAAATTTATTGTTTGCTAAATAAAATATTTAACTTCGTGAACTTCATCTGCCTACACTACTCCATAATATTACTTAATTAGGAGACGACAGTTTTATTTACACAGTTAGATATTAATTAAGGGTTGTTTGTTTGACCTTGACGGCAAAGCGACTACCAGTTCCCTAGAAAGGCACACAGTTGGTTTTAATGTTTACAGCGGCTACAGAAATATTTTGAGTCAATTGTTTAACATATTAAATGCGTTTTATTTATTATTCTCCTGGGAATAAATTTTCTATTTCCTGGGGCTTACGTGGCTCGTCGAACTGATTTCGTGATCTGTAGGATTACGCAATCATTTTTCATGTTTCTGGGCCTACCAGATAATTGTTGGTTATTATACAGAAATCTACAAGATCGTGTAAATATCTCGTAATGTAATTGAACAAATCTTCATCATCATCATCTTCTGCAAGAATAAAACAAAAGATGGTTTGTTCCGGTCTTAGACAGGCAAAGTCTAAAACTAGTTACTCCAGCGCTTCCTCGGACGTCCCACAACTCTCTATTTTCAGCTTACAGGTCCCAAAAAGTATTGGAGAGGATGAGTTCCTTATGTTCTCATTCTTTGATGAAGGGAAATGTCCATCCGTACTCCGAGTGGAGTATACGGCTGCAGTAGGTGGAGGATAGGCAACACCTACTGGTGGCTAGCGCGGCACTGGAGACCGAGTGACAGCCGGTAAAAGCTGTCCTTTCTCTACTTATCATTGTCAAGTAAAGGGTAAGGCAGCCTCGTGCCATTGAGGTAAAAAATTGTTATGTAAAGACTGATGGCCTTTCATTGGTAAACGACGTAGAATGTGGGAGGCAAGGAGAAACCACCACATTAAGGATCCTTATGAATATCTCAACCTGGAATTCTGGTCGCTTTAGTTCAGTAAGGCAAGGGCGAACACCCAGACAGAAAATCAGGCTAGACGTGAAGCCTGAAGGTGGCAGCCTCACTATACGGATTACCCTGAGGTATGCTATTAACATATCTGGGGGATATATTCATTACATAATTCTCTCAAATAAGGAGTAGCCGGACGGATTAAGAGTTACACGAATCTTTTCGGATGTAAAACGGACAAACGGACTCGCAGTTAAATTAGATGAATTTTGCAAGACAAAGCGATTGACATGTCGAACTAAGTTGGTGTGTGCGATGAAATTGAGTGTGTGTTTTCGACATCGGTGTTTAGTGTGATGTGCTAATTATTAACAGTAGTGTGTGAGACAGTGTTGATTGGGTCACATTTATTATTTGATTCGACAGTGTTTCTTGGACTGTACGTTCAAATTGTAGGGAAATTCTCAATTTCTTCCCATTATAAAGTTATAAAATTAAGGTATAAAAGTGACTTTTGCTTAATTGAACTGTTATTATATATGCGATTGACAATTTCTCTAGCCTAAATTTATATATTTCAATGTTAACCTGAATCCGAGAAATCGTTTTAATATTGTGTTTTGTGTGTGTGTTTTAAATATACTGTATTAAACTAAGTTATCGTATTACTAATTCTAACTAAAAGAAAAGTGGCAAGACTAAAACATACATATGTTTTATATGTAGCGAAAATGCAATCGAGTTGATATTACGTTCCTAGCACTGGAACAAAGTACGCGGCAGAATCTGTATGCTCAAAATCTGTTCATGTCTGCTCGCAAAAATTAACATCTTCCAATTATAATTTTAAAATTAAACTAAAGAACAGGTAAAACACTTATTTATTTATCCAAATTTACTTAATTTTATATAAAATCGTACGTGCTACAAATATTATACAACAAAAGAAATAGTAGTTACCTGACTTTAATGAAGGCAGATTCACAGACTAACGCCGTATAATCACTACAAGACTGAAGAAGAACAAAATATATAGAGGAAAGTTGTCCTACAAATTATAGCAAAAAAAAAAAACAGCGATTTGAAACAACTTTGTATAATAACCGAGTAACATATGGCTCCGTCGAGATGAGAAACCTTTACGTCATTCTCAACACGCGACAACGCACGATGCTGGTTCAGGAGGAGCAGAATTACGTAACACTTTACATTATTCGAGATGTCTTATCTAGTCGTTTTTGGAATCAACGCGACAGACACCGTAAAAAGACTTTTAACATTAAAGTCTATCGTATACATGATTTGAGATATCCGCACGAACAGTAAAATCAGGATCAATTGAATAAAATCCATTGAAACGAGTGGAACTGATTGCAATAGCCGAGACCCTCCTCCGCCCGACGCTCAGCCTAGCCCAGCAGGTACGTGTTTCCTCGAGGCTGCAATTAATTACGATCTAGTGTTTTCTTTCGAATACCTGTTAACGCGTATTATGGACTATTCTGGAACATGTGTTTGAATATAAAACTACTTGTGCTATCTATTTAAACAACGAGAACTGCCGCATAGAAATCAGTTTACTTCGGGCAATTACTCAGTGCGTTTCAAGTAGCTATTAGTGAAAAGTGATAATTAGTGCGGAAATGTTTGTAGTTGACATTATTATTGTGTGTGTATAATTTTTACTTGCATTGTTGTAAGCGGCTACCTTGTTGATTACAAATTATCCATTGTGATAATTAAAGCTGGTTATTAGTGATTTCATGGGTGTCTTGTATTTTGTTTTCCACTGTACCATACGACGATCAGTTAGACCGTAGTGACAATATCCTTTAGGAATATCAAAGAGAAAATTTTAATATAAATTTCTGTTCCCAAGTCAGACGATGAGAAATTACTTTACAACTGTAAATATTCTACGAACAAATTGTGTACATAACAAGAGAAAAAGTGACAAAAGTAGATACAAATTAGCATTCATTTTAAACATTATATGGCGCCATTACTGGCAGAATAAAGTTGCTGAAGCAGTAAATATCTTGCAAAATATGTAGTGACGGAGAGACACGTATACAAAATGAACCCAAATCCTGATTTGTTGTTGAGCCGTAGCAAGAGGAAAAGGTCAAATTGTGTAGTCAAGAAATTATTTCATGAACCAAGTTTGCCATTTACACAATCGGTATACGCGATTTAAATGTAAGGTTATATGAGAAACAATCGCGCAAAATAGTGTAACACAATTTTGAAGTCATATAATCACACGCAATAATGCCACTTGTAACAGCAAAAACAACGTAAATCCTGTTACCTAAAATTAGTACGGTATACAAAACTATAAAAAAAAATCATAACATCGCTAATAATTAAGAAAATTAAACTTACAACAACTTAAAAAGAATACAATTAGCCACTAAAGAAGAAAAATGGAAAACTGATTTCAAAATGTGATGTGAATAATCTTGAACAGTTTCTTAGAATCGACAATTGATGTGCACGCTGCTGAGAGGAATGTTCATCACTGTGCCGAAGATTGACTCTTTGTCGTTGGGTCGCAGTTTCGTAACACCGACTCTGACAAATTGGAGCGCGAATGACTAACGATTGACGCACACCGTTACAGAATCAATACCATGGATGGAAAAGGGGCAGAAAGCAGCTTTTATGGAACATAGACCGCTTACTGCACTATTATGCAGATTGATGGCGTATTCAGAATAATAGTATTGTTGAATTTTGTAACAAACAAGTGTTAAAGAAATATGTTATAGTATAGAAGAAAGTAAAGAGTCTATAAGTATCTCACTACAATTCTTTTGTAGAGAATAAATTTTATTCTCCTAATAGGTTTTAATAGTCATCAAATATTTCATTTGCGTGATATGTCTGTGTTTGGAACAAGGCAAAATAGTAGACTTACGAGAATATAGGTAGACGCGCATCAATGATTTATAAAAGCTATTACGTTTTCTTGGTAGAAGACAATACAGTTGTTTCAAAACCAGCTAATTAGCATTTACAAAAAATACGTTATATTGTTAAAAAATCTGTGTGCTATTGACGTAAAATATGTTTTTTTTAAAATATTTATTAGTTTTTCCTATTTGAAACTTAATTTTAAAAAGTCAAAAATTTAGTAAAATCCCCGATTCCCTTGTTAATAATTCATGATCATAACTCCGAATCTCGTTTAATGTAAAAATATTCTTATACTACAATTGTACAGCGATAGTGCTTTAGGGAAAGAAACACAAAATTTCTGCAAAAATTTCAGTGAGAAGCAACTTATATCATACCAAATAGACAATAATTTATATCATACAAATTTAAGAGGTAATAACTTACAATCGTGCTGCCATTTAGTTTCTTATCATAATCGCCCCGTTTTCACTGGAACAAACTTTACAATTTCCTACTCACAGAATCTTCACCAAATCAGCTTATTTTCCAATATAAATTTACCTACTCTTTGATCTTACCTTCTATAAAAATGCCGTATTCAATGTTAGTATCTCTTTTTGGTTTTGTTTCTTTTTGTTATTTGTAGAAACTTTACTTATTTCGGCTCATGTATTACCTTTACTTCCAACTATACAGACGATAAACTTTTACTTGCCTAAACCATTTTGTCGTTTTATCGTCACAGGCAAACATAATACACAGGTGGTATCATTATTTTGAAAATTGTCAATAACTTTTACTTAAAAAATGTTACCCTTGTATCAGTTTTTGTTTATTCTTTACATCCGTCTCCAAATCACTTCATAACTTAATTTTACCGTCAATGTCTGTTACTTAACTTTATGCATCAATTATAACAATAGCGTAGCTAGTGGGGGATTTGCTGGGCATTAGAACCCACCTGCCATATGAGGGTCTCTATTAGAGTCTGAAATCTGAAATCTCTTAGTGGTCTGACTACTACATGCACATTAATTCATTATTGCAGTGAAGACCTCGCTATTCATTTATATTCAATTGATTTCCACCATGGAAAACTTCTGGACTACAACAGTCGTACGCAATACTTGGTCAATAACAATATTTAAATCCAAAGTGCCATACAAAAGTTTTGTAAAATATATTAAAAAAACACTTTGTAAGTTTCAAAGATTTTATTTAACTCTGACAGCTGTTTCGACTAGGCCATTGTCAAAAAGGTGAATGAATGAAATTATTTTGACCATGGCTTAGTAAGTCGAAATAGTTGTCAGAGTTAAATAAGATCTGTGAAACTTACCAAGTTTTTTTTTATATATATTTTACAAAACCTTTGTATTAATATGTTTCACCAAGTGCCCAACGAGTCATCAATTAATAGCGTCCAAAGTGCCATTCCCAGTGGGCACATCATAGCAGAAAACGTTTTGAGCGGAGCGTGCGTCACCAAACAAACTGGTTAAAGAACTGTAACATTGACATTTATTGGAAGAAAGTCATTGAGCAGGCTAAAACCCTAGCTGCGTTGTAACGCCAGGAAAAGGAAAGGATAGAAAGCAACATTACGTTTATATAATGAAGTTAAAAAAGTGGCCACAGAAAATTTATCTCACCTATTAAATGTTAATGGTAGGTTTCCAACTCGTAAGTATTAAATTAAATGATATCACATTTTTTTACATATTGTACTGTTTAGAATTGCAAGTTATTATCTTGTATTATCCAGTATTATCTTGTAGGATATAGAAAGAATTATTATCATCACCACGGCATCGGCAAGGTGCCTGTTCCGCCTTCAAAGATCCTCCAGCGATCTCTTCCTGGGGCTACCCACACACCTGTATCCCTTAGGATTACATTACCAGACTTGTTTGGCCAGTCTTGAATCTACCATTTTTCTTACTGTTCTTTCCACCGTTCTTAATAATCTTTTAATCTTTAATTCAAGTTAAAAACTTCTTTTACTTTTTTGCTTGTTTATAAAATTTACGTTTGCGAGACAACACAGGGACCACCACAACCTTGTCAAACTTTAATTTTCTACCGTTACCTACCTTTGTTATAAAAATACGATTGAATGTCCAACAGATCTTGTAAAACGTACATAAATAAACATCAATAAAATAAATAACAGTGACTCTATTTTTACGAGCAAATATATGACTACCTAGCTAGCTACAAATTAAATTAAACATTTATTGTATAATATGTATTAAATATATATTAGTATTAACAGGTCTGCCTTTGCTGTTATAATGTAGCAAATGGTGCTCTACAGGCGGCTTCGTAATGCCACGTGTGATACTTATCCTAATGAATTACAAGCTACGCCAACGAGGGTCGTCTATACACAAAACATAGGATCAGTTTAACCTACAAGCAATTAGTTTAGATTAATGTCATTTTAAGGGATTTTAGACTTTTGATAATAGGCAGAACATTTACCAGGTTTGGCAAAATTATTTTGCGCATTTCCACCTGTCTCCCCTGAGCTGACCAGTACCTACCTACTCAGTAGGATCAAATCTAATCACCGGGGCGGTAGTCATTAGGCAACAGTAAACAATCGGATCACCTCTTCTTCTTTTTTAGGAATTGTTGCAAATTGTAACGCTGGTACAAGTTACGATCTACCACTGTCATAAAGGGATAAGTCATCTAGTAATTACGCACGCTGGAGAGGCAGTTGTGTATCTGTGTGTTTGTGCTGGAATATAAGCTTGTTACTTATGTAAATCAGGCATGAGAGATACGGCTGCTGTATTATTTGTCCCTAGTGATAGGGATGTGCAGGAGACGGAGCGTTGGGCTTGACTCGATACCATGACCGCGGCACAGCTGCCGCAATTATGACTACAGACTAAACCACTCTACAAGGACGCGCGACAGTCGTCTCTCTTCCTTAAAAAGAAAAAGAGCAAACACGTTTTTTTAATATTCACAATGCAGCTGATGTTACAAAAAGATGGTTTTTAAGCTTAACCAAATATATGAGTGTAATGTTATGAAACTATTCCAAAGTGTATCTCTACTCCAAAACGCGAGTAATTTCTTGTAGAGAGAAAATAATTAAACTCGAAAAAATAACTACAGACGACACAACACAGCAAGTGAGGCATTTCAACTATTTGAAAAATAATGTCACGTGCATTAGGGTTATAGATATTTGGATAGATATATTACAGACAATCTGTCGAGTTTCTGGAATGTCTTGATGTACTGTACCTTGTGTCTCTATCAACATTTTTTGTATCCCTAATTCTAAACACTAACAACTGTTAAACGAAAACAATGATATTCATCATAACATTCTTTGCAACAGACAGACAGTACGGGGCGTGTCGTTCCCTGGTGTGTGTGAGTTGATCCAGCCAGTCGCCAGACCCGAGGCACGTTTCCGTGGCCTCCTTAAAGCATCGCCCGTAGAAGCTTAGAGGCGCGTTGGTGTGGTCAATAGGCTTGAGTGCCCGGAGGCGAGTGATGCGAAACGATGGTTTGCCAATTCAGGACGGATGACTTCCGCAATTAGATGCTGCACACCTCGCAGTCTCCCATGCTCTGGGTTTCAGCCCAGCCGAGAAGGCAAAACAGGTGCTGACAGAATATTAGTTCTGTTCTGTTCTGTTCTGTCTGTATGACAGACGCTGTGCAACGCCAGTGTCGGCAAACCGCAGCATATGGACGTGCCTGTCTAGTCCAAGAAGATGCATGAAGTACAGTTAGTGGGGTAGGGGTACGGTTCACAATGAATGAATGATAACGAAAAGTATGAAATCGTCAATGAAATAATTATGAAAATTCATAATGAATACTCCTGCAGTCAACGGTAACGTCACTAAGAGTATGTGACCATCACTATCATACCAGCCAACTAACGCGTTGGGAATGACTGACCTTAGCCTGACTGATTATAGAAACATGTTTAGGTAAAAGGTTCATCCGAAATTCTTCCTGGAAGGCTGTTTTGCATAGATAAACTCCGGGTGGAGAGAACGCAGTTAGTTGTACCGACTTAAAATTAGAGTCTTTTCGTATCTAGTATATCACGTAACGTACATCAGTTATAATCTTGATAGAAGGGATCTTTGTAAAGGTATATTTTCCTCTTCAACAAACATTAGTTACTTTTACTTTATTTAAAAGTTTGAGTTTGCAATATTAGCAGAGCTAGTTTTGCAAAAGTTAGAGCATGTTACATTGGTAGTAAATTTTTAATTTTCCTTAAGCTGATTTCACTTATGTGAATTATATACGAGTGGAGCTCGCTGACATCAGTAGGACAGGTTATTGTTACGAAAACTGCTGTGTAGAACAATGGGAAGATGCTTTCGAAGACACAGTGGCAAGAATAACTTAATAAGAAACAGTATACAATATAGAATGCAAGAATACTTTTGAAATGGTTACAAGTTTATTTACTTTTTCAGCAGTTTAAGAGAACGGGTCATTACCTGTAACCCACGAAAGAAACTCACAAAATTCGAAACACTATATTGGGTTCTTTACTTTACTTTAACTTGACGAGCGGATAAAAAGTGTAAGGTTGTACTTGATTAGTCTTTTAGCAGATTTTATTGTTTTTATTAGTATATGTTTATGTGAGCGTATCAGGAGGTTCAACCTCTCTCCCGAAATATCCCATTCAGATAAACAACGTTATACTAAAACTATTAATACCCGCACTGTTATTCCGTGGTCGGTTGCTGTATAATCTTGACATCGTCGGCAACGTTCCGTATCCTACCATCGGGTATCTTCTTCAGGCCGCAAAAAGCGACAGAGTGTTAAAAACAGTTACGTCAGATCTTTTTCGGGTTAAAGCATCACAAAAATCAAGCAAAAGGTTGCTTTACCTAAAAAAAAGGAAACTTAACGTTGTCTACGATGTCGACATAATGCAGCAATTAACTACGGCGTAACAGCCCGTTATTTAATACTTTTGAGTATATTGACACCACACGTGTAAGCCTAAGACAAAAATTAAACCACATTATATGATTTATATAATGTATTTTCCTTTTATATAGGGTATAAATATTGTAACGAGAACCCTATCAAACACCCGTCCCTATATTAGTGGAGCGGGTGTAGCCTCAATTAAACCCGCACTCAAAAAAGTTACAGAGTGTTAAAGAACACTTGATAGGGATGATATAAAATCGCTTCATATTTTACTGTCATTTAGCTGGCGTGAAGTAAAGATGGAAAATTATTTATCGAACACCTGTGCCACCTATAAAAGGGGCAGAGGTTGGCTTTGTCAGTCAGTTGTGTTGAGCGATTTCTTAGAGCGATTTCGTGTCAAGTGGTTGTCGAAGTATTGTGAGAAGTGATTACTGTGATATATATTTAGTGCCAAACTTGACATTATTATTGGGTGTGTGAAAATTTAATTTGAATTGTTGTACGAGACTATGTTGTTGATTTCAAACTGTTAATTGTAATTAATTAAGGGTGTTTCATTGGTGTCTGTATTTCGTTTTCCACGGTACCATACGACGATCAGTTATACCGTCCTAAGAATATTGTTTAATTTTATGATCTCCATATATATTGTTAGAACTACAAACATTTATCGTCATTTTCTGGAACTCTTTCGCCATCTAAGAATGTTAAATTTCACAATGCACACAGAAGTAACTACGGGGATGTCACTGACCCAAGCGTTGTTTTGTAAATTAACACAAACATTTTATATTTTAGAAAATCTATCATAGACTGGTGTAATTGGTCCCTGCAGTGTTTTGATGAAATCAATAATTCTGACAAGTAATTAAAGCGTTATGCGATTTTGTATATTAGTACGCGCTTTTGTGAATTAATTTATAGCGTGGTAGTTTAAGTTTAAGAGTGGAACAGATGACATTTTATATATGACAAGTGTAGAATCATCATATGTTACGTGTTAGTACGGCCCCACAATATTCACTGTCATAATGTGAAACAACCCCAGTGTACCTTTCTGACAAATGTGTTCTCTCTCAACGCGTGAAACACAACATTGCTCAGTGTTCCTACTAAGAAAGACATATGGCGCGGATAGTATTCTGCCCTTCCACGCCGCGCACATGTCGAGTGCTGGATTTGCATTCATACATCACAGCAAATTCGCGCATCAGACTGACGCACATTTCTTAAAATTTTAATACTTTTGCAAATTTACTTAACAACACGCTGTTGTCTTAGAATTCTTTATTCATTATTATATTCATTACTGGGGCTTTACAACATTAATTTTTGTTGAATATACAGGAACGTTTACAAATATAAAAACACGAAACAAACTAATATCTAAACAAACATAAATCAACATAAAAAACACGACACAATTTTCAAAATATTTAACATTGAAAACACTCAAAAAAAAAAAATATATATATATATAATATATTTTATAATTACTTTTCCTCAAGATGGTTTCCCTTTATTTGGAACATGTTTCGGAAGCCTTGTGTTCCCATCCTCAGCCTTCCTAATTTTGAGTCTTGTGAGGTATTTATGTGTTGGCTGGTTGTTTCTTTGGTTTCCTGTTGGTCTCTGGTGCTTTAAATTGGTATTATTGTGTGTGATTGTGGTGTATATATTAGTATTTTGTGTATTTTCTATACTGAGTGTTTTGAAAATTGTGTCATGTTTTGTATTGACTTGTATTTGTTCAGGTATTAGTTTGTTTTGTGTTTTATGCTTGTATATTAGTAAATTTCCCAAATGTTCATTATGGTACCTTTGTGTGGTATATGTTTTATTAGTGTCATATTGGTTATGTCTGGGAATTCATGTCCAGTGTTTATTGCATGTGTGGCCAAATTAGATTTATATATTTCTGTTTCTTTTTATGCATTTAGGTGTTCAAAATAACGTTTTTTTCAGCTGTTTTCTTGTTTGTTCTATGTAACATTTATTGCAATCTTGGCATTCAATTTTGTATATACCATTGGTTGTTGTATTATCTTTGTTGTGTGGGTTATTTAGTTTTGTAAATTATTTTTATTAGTTTTGTAAGCTATTTTGATAAGTTATCAGTGTTTTTAAATAGTTTTGTTAGTTTTGTCATTTTATTATTTATGTGTATGAATGTAGCCCATTTTTTAATGTTGTTATCATATATGTTTTGTTCATTTTGATTAATTCTTAATTGTTCAGTTTTTTATATTTGATTAATTTTCTATTTTGTTTGCAGTATTTTATTACATCCATTTTCATAAGCAATTTGGTATATAATATTTCTTTCTTTGTCTGTTTCTTGTTTGTTTAGCGGAATTTTGTACATTCTGTTAAATAGTGAGTAGAAAGCTGACATTTTTTGTTGTGGTGGGTGGTCAGAATGGTTAGGTATAATGATGTTGGTAGATGTTGATTTTCTGTATATTGCATATTGTATGTGGTTGTTGTTTCTTGTGATGGTTATGTGTAAATAGTTGATTTTGTTATGTTTTTCTTTTTCTTCTGTGAATTGTATTTTTGGATGTATGTTATTGATTTGTTTTAATATGTAATCTGCATTTGTGTTTTTGTTATTTGATACATATAGCCCATCATCTGCAAATCTTATCCATATGCGATTTGGATCAAATGAATTTATAATATTTTGTATTTTGGTGTTTATGTGTTGTAAGAATATTTATGCTATTATGCTAGATAATGGAGATCATATTGTTAAACTTCTTGCTGTTGGTAAATTTTGCTATTAATTACAAAGTAATTTTGTTTTAGTATTAGTTGGAGACTATTTTTTATTTCAGTTATATATTGTGTGTCTTCATTTTGTTCTTTAAGTTTGTTTATTATTATGACTATTGTTTCATCTACTAGGTGGTTGGTGTAAATGTTTGTGATATCATATGATATGAAAAATGTATTTTCATTTATATTTATTATTTTTAGTTTATCTATTAATTCGTATGTATTTTTTATGTTATCATGATTATTTGTTAGATGATTATTTTTTAGTTTTTGTGCTATTATTTTTTCTATTTTGTATGTAGGTGCTTTTTTGAAGTTGATTAATGGACGTATTGGGTTGTTTAATTTTTTGAATTTTTATTGGTTATTTTTATTAGTGGTTATAGTCACAAAGAGAACTATCACTGTTGCACACCACTATAGAAACATTATTCTGATTAGCGCTTTCAACATTCTCAGCTCATTATCAGATCGGAAATTTCCGATCTGATGATGAGCTGAGAAGCTTGAAAGCGCTAATCAGAATAATTTTTCTATAGTGGTGTTCAACATTGATAATTCTGTTTATTCAGTTTATGTGGTTCTGGATTATTATTTATATAGATATCTGTATTATTATTTATTTGTCACTAATAAAAACTGAAATTATTTTTAACATCAAATTACAATTACGTCTTTTAATTTAAATATTTACACTATTAATATATAAGTTTTTGTATTAATTTATCTCATATTCTGTTCTTCATGAGTTCTTTGTTATTTAACACGCTTTGTTGTTTAACACAAAAATGTAATTGTCACCTACGAATTGTTGAAGTTACCGCTGCGTGTGTACGTCTGTATGTGTGCGTCTCTTGACTGATGATAATGACGACGGTGATGATGTTGAATCTTCCTCGGTATTCTATACCCTGTTGTTGATAGTAGTCCTGTGCTCCTCCATTAATCGTGGTTTTGTTTTAGATGATGGTGATGATGATTTCAAGTGGATCGCCAGACGGACATAATGACGCATGTGAAGATTCCTCGAGTCTGAGGATTAGCAAACTGACATAGTGTCCTCGTGTGGAACTGGCTTTAGTATAATTCTTGTCCGAAATTCCCGGTGGTATTTATAGTAGACGGCAAACTGACATGTAAATTATTGTTTTTGGCATGTTAAGTTTTCTTAATTCGTGTATAACGTCCCTTTTTAACCGATCACTATTTAGTCTGTTTTCGCGATAACCAAAAACTTGATCTTTAGGCAAGTGGTTGCATTTTCTTCGTAATTTTTTACTCGTCATTCATATATAACGCACTTGTTAATTACTAGCCAATTGCAGAAGTAATTTACATTAATTTTTATGATGTCCTTGTTATTGCACTTTTTTTCAATAAGTTTGCATCCTTATGCGTTTACATGTCCTTATTCTAATGATGTTTTTAGAATTGTAATACGTCTTTTGTAACAGGTAAAAAACATATTAATTAATTTATTTTAATTATGTCAATACCTGATTTATTAATAGAAACAAACAATTCAACGTAGACTTGATTTCGGCACTGGTATACTCACACAAAGACACACACTCAATGACTTACACTGTAAACAACTCCGTCGGGCAGGATGCTTTAGACAGGATACCGCGTGTCCTCGCTTGTAATTTTACGCACAAAATATTTAACACTATTTGTCATACTATCTTTAAACTAATTATTTACGAATTACTGGGTAAATGTGCAAATATATGCATAGTTGCAATATATATACCACACCCACACATAATTATCACCAAAAGCCAACAGGAAGCCGTAGCAACAACCAATGTGAACACAATTATTCAACAAGATCATAAACTAAGATGGCTGAAGAAGGAAAAACTGTTTAATTCCCGAAACATGTTTCAAGAGAGAAAACAATATACCTTGATTGTAAAATAGTAATAAATATTAAATAATGTACGTATCAAGAAAATAACTGTGGCAAGAATGTTTTGTAAAAGTGTTTATGTACAGCTGTGTTCCAAGTTTAAAATTGTCCAGTACTTACTACGGCAGTAAACGGTAAAAGCCTTTGACTACTTATGTACGCACATCATAGTTTACAGGTAACACTTTACACTAAATACCGCCTCTGTCAAATAACGCGTCCAGAAAAGTTGAAGCCAAACTGCTTTTACATGTTATTACTTTGATTCGTTGACTATCCAATGTGGATTGTTGCATAACCAGACCTGTTTAGGTAGGTTTACTCTTATAAGTAGCGGAGTCCTGAGTCATAACCAATCTAGTTGCCACGAGATTCAAGAGGCGCTGTAATGTCTCTTACACAAGAGCAGGTTACACTAGCAACAGATTTATTACAACAAACATAGGAATATTTTTAATAAACGAAAAACAGTCGTAAACAGACAATGGTGGTTGGATAAAGTAAAGAGAATAAATAAAATTGGAATAACAAAGGAAGAATAAAGTTGAAAGTGTGTTTTGAGTGCATGTTGTGCAATAAATTATTAACAGGTGTAGAACCAAAAAAGGGTCAATACCTCTTTTACGTATAAAATATGAAGTAAACCAGGGAACAAAATAAGAAATACTGTATGTTAGTATATAGAAGAGATATGTTATTTTACTAAAAATTAAGGTATATTTAATGAAAAAGACAATTGGGGTATGTTTATTGGTAATGTAATTGTACTGAAACTGACAAATCAAAAACGTCGTTCTTCAGTAAGAATTTTATACGTATAAAACTAATTTTAGAAATATGTGGTTCAAGGTAATGGGTCAAAACTGTACAAAATATAACATGTACAGGCCAGAGCCGGTAAGAAAAGTTAAAAACAAAGCAAGAGGCAAACGTGCTGTGATAAACGTTCAATTGGGTGCTGCACTGAAGCTGAAGGCTCTAGCAAACACAGACTGCTGACACACGTGTTCACCGCGTCAAGAAAATACCTCATTATACTTTCAGATAGTTCAGCGTATTGTTGATACATAACGAATAATGTCTTCATACGTACGTATTTTTCTGTCTGCTTGCGAATATTTAAAGTTTCCGTATTAGATAACTTACTGCATGTTTCTGTATTAGAGACATAAATATAAAGTAGTACAGTAGTGTCCACTCCCCGCACAAAAGCATAGTGGTGGTGGGGGGGGGGTTTGTGTGTTTGGCGTCAGCAACAATTGTCCTGATGATGACAATAAACATTGTCGAAACGTCGACACAAGTAAGTTAAAATTTGTGTTATATTTTTGACCGATCCTCACAAACCCTTCACTGAAAAATTCATTGATTGACGGTCACTATGAATTTATGGACTTAACTAAAAATAATAATAGAAATAAAATTATACATTTGTTTATATTGTAAATATGATTTTGTGAAAATTGAGTAGCATTACAGGAAACAAATACATTTGAGCTGATTAAACAGGCTTCTGACTTTGTGTTGATACGTTGAATATAACAAAACCTAAAACCGTTTCACTTTAAAAAATGAGATTTATTTTTATTTTGAAAGGAATTATATTGTAACAAATTTGTTATTGGCAATGTTATTAATGTGTTTTGTATTTTTAACTTGCTTGGTTATGTCACTTTTCAAGGAAAATCAAGTAAACTGCAGACCCCTTCGACCGCTGTTCTGCTTCTCAAACGACTCTTGATAAATATTACATTTCTCGTTATCTTTTCTGCAGAGCTTTCCTTACCAAAAATTTACAACACCCCGTAATACTGATGGCGTAACTTGTGACATGATCACGCCCACATTGAGCACTCTCAGTTGAAGTGTAATACTATTACGTTACTATATTTATCTACACTATTATATACTGTCAACGAAGTAGAACTGACTGATGCAGAGTTCATAGCAATCGTCTTAAACTCTTGGCCTCAGTTCGGACGCGCTTCGCTTCACAATAATGTTTATTTGAATGGTATTTTATTGATAAATATATATATATATATATATAAAAATAATTACTTGTACTCAAAAAACAGCAACGATTATGCCATTTGTTGTATTATTAAAGCATTATTTAAAGGCGGTTTTTATTTTGTATGACATATCTTTTAATGTTTATCATTATTCGATTAGTGATGTGGTGATTTAGAGAGAGGGACTGGCAGCGGGATGTAAGTTTACGAGAGAAGGCGATCTCTTCGGATTTCTCCGTGTTGATCGCCAATCTCCACTTTCTTAGCCAGTCCAGAAGCAAGGTTAGCCGAACTGGCATGATACGTACCGTCATCCCCATAGAGCGATAGAGTGACTTCAGGCTGTATAGCCAGATCCTTCATGTACAGAAGGTACAGAACGGGGCCTAAGATGCCTGCGGCGATCGGTCGAACGGAACGGATGAGTACCGTTCCCCAAAAGAACCGGTCGCAAAGATACAATCTCAGAAGGAAACGAAGAACCAGGTAGTGGGGACTGGGCCAGTTTATAGGGAAGACTTTCATGCCAGACTCGATCGAAGGCCTTACGTTGAGCGACGTCACGGTGGAATGAAGCTGGTTGAGTCCGTCACATGGGTAACGACATTGGCGATTTGAAGGATTGTCGAGTGTTCTCTGCGAAAGCAGAACTGCTCCTGTCAAATGAAACCATCCAGCAGGGCGGGATAATGACTATCTTCGAGATGACTGACAGAAGGAATAAAGGACGATGGTTCTCGGGAAGCATACGCGGCTTACGTGGTTTCTGGGTCATGACGATCTTTACACGTTTCCACAAGCTGAGCAGATGGTTCAATCAAACGCGTTGAATTAATATATACGTTGTGCAAACAATTAATGTTACCATGACTAGACTACAATGTTTGTGTTGCTGCAGTATTGATCATGTTTGACACAGATATTATGTCACGGCTTATAGTTATGTTCCATTAATTAGATCCACCGTCAAATGCAATTTAGGCTAAACAGATTACAGCGTATTTGTCTTGTTCAACTATCAGTAAACATCAGTATATATCACTATGCTTACCTAAGCTGAGTTAACAAATGCAATACACTTCACGTTCAATCCTTGTGTTAACACAATCCCCACGGTAATGGGAGGTGCGGTGGATTAAAACACGTACGTAATGAAGTCGATGTTAATTCAGGTAATTCTAAATACACAACAAATAACGTTTTTAACAAAATATCATATAGGCTTGCAAACAAAGTATATAAAATGTTAGCATTGGCGGTTCATTGAATATCCAGTCCATACTTTTGTCAGTGCCATTGCACACATTATGCTCTGTCTGTTTCAGCCAAAGAAGGTGTGGCAAACGCTCCACTTTACCACAGTAGCCTTTCCCAGCAGTCTTTGCAACGTTACTGTGGTTTTACTGACGAACACCTTGCCAGACGTTGTAAACCCGTTTCACGGAAGACAGCTTCAAACGTGAAGCCGAAACGTCTGATGATAACATCCGCCAGCAGGGTAATTTTAGTAGACGCCCGGACATAATTCGAATAACTATTACAAGTAATTTTCTTCTTTGGTAATATAAAGAAGAAATATTATTGGTAAGAAATAAAGATACCAACATATTAAAGAATTTAGAAAAATTGTTTGAAAATAA
Source organism: Magicicada septendecula (assembly GCA_034769895.1). Classification (NCBI taxonomy): domain Eukaryota; kingdom Metazoa; phylum Arthropoda; class Insecta; order Hemiptera; family Cicadidae; genus Magicicada; species Magicicada septendecula. The sequence goes on from CM068375.1 coordinate 322,870,593, forward strand.
ATAAAAATTTTGTGGATTGCAAACTTAAAAGGAATAGAACGTTAATTAAATTTGAAGACAAGCTGTCAGTCTCTGATTTAATAGATAAATAAGTCCATGTTAACCATTAAAATAAAGAAAGTATTACCAAGCAACAACAATATAAATAAACAAACGTAAGTTACATATTTTTATAAGTTTGACCAGCAGAACGGAAAGTTGTAAGATAATAAAAGGAGCTAGCAACATGTTACAGTGGCGAGACGTGACACGATGGATTTTAGTCGAAATCCTTCGAAACGAATTCGTTTCTCTAATACGTAAAATCATCGACTGATAACAAACGTTTCAAAGTTGACATCAGTAAAAGTGCATGTATCGGTGAATGATATAATTAAACTCGGACGTGTTAATATAACACTAGACATTTTTTTTTGAATTTTTTTAATTTTATTTACTTGTTCTGTTATCTATAGCAACATATACAATTTCTTCTGGGCAAGAGTTTCATTTTATAGTGTTATTGTATACCGTACGTATTTCTATTTCTTTATAAGTAACTCCATGAGTTTCTTGCAGTATTCTTCAGTAATATTATCAAATTATAATTTTATTGCTTGTCCAATTCGTCAATATTACTTTTTAATCGACGTACATATGTATTGAGTGACGCACGTTTCACTGCTTGCTTTATTGATTTACTAATCTCTGACGACACTGATTTTATCAGTAAAACGTAAGGCTACGTCAGTTCAAATAAAAAATAACATCAGCGACTTGCAGAAGTAATTATAATTTGATAATACCTAATATTTTTTCTATTTGTACTTTATACGAGTACAAATACTACTGAAAATCTCGTAAAGTCACTCCGTCCAATGCCTTTTATTGTAAGTGTTACAAAGTTTTTATTTATAACTTTTGTTCAAGTCCTTTATTTTAATCGGCCCATAACTAACTTTTAAAGGCAACAGTAATGACGTTTCCGTGCCACCTAAGAAGGAACCGCCTTATCTTTTTCTATCGTTTATGAAACTTATTTACAAAGCCCGTTTGTGTAAATATTTTGACATTTTAAAAAGATACTGTGATTAGAATTACGCTTTAACAGCATAATAATGCTTTTAAAAGTACTGAAAGCAATTGTTTCTATTTTTGCGTAGTCGACCTGGACTAAGTAACGAGTCTTGGGTGTTTCAACTACTTTCCTGAGTAATTATTACTCCGGGGGCAGACAGTTTGAAGGCCTGAGGAAACGAGAACCCTGGCCGTTAACTTTAGGAAATATAAAATATCAAAACCACAGTACTCTATATAGTATGTTCCCAGCAAATTTCTCTGCCTCTGCAAATCAATGGCTGTGGTACAAACGAAACGCATTTGTTATCCTTTTTAATTTTCATATTAAGGCTACTTCGGGCCACGTTGCACATTTTCCTCTCTTCTATTTTTCCAGTGAGCTTTATTCTTTCACTTCAGATCTTTCACTCTTGTTCTGTGATTTCACCTCGTTTTCCTTTTCTGTTCGTCTTATCTTACAGCTTGAATTCATCTATTACTTGCCTATAATTATTTGTGTCTTTAATTGTTTTTTCGTCTATATTTTGGATTTGTTCTAAATTTTTTTGTAATATTTTGTGCTATCCAAATTTTGTTTTCACGTTTCTCAGATAATAAAATATTTCTTTCCAATATTTAAACATCTTTCTCCATTAGAAACTCAAATTTACTGTTGTTATTATTAGTCTTCTTTTCATTTTATTTTTGATAACTATGCTAATATTGTTAGTATTAGTAATAACATTATCGTTATTATGAGCGAAAGGTTTTGTTTGGTTACGTTACTAATACGACAAAAAACAATCTCCATAGAAATTTTGACAATATTCATTGTCATCGTCAAATATATGGGAATAGAGATATATTGTTTCGGTGTAAGAATAGTTACAAATAAATTTTTCAAAATGTATGCTGCTGGTATTGTGTCCGTATAATTATTAATTCTAACCCGTTTAGAATTAAAATATTTAGTCCACGCGATTCAGGTTATCATCTAATAAAAGGCTTCTACAAAGTCGCCTTGATTGTCATAGCTTAATAAAGAGAGAGAAAATGAGCGAAAGAGAGAGAGAGAGAGAGAGAGAGAGAGAGAGAGAGAGAGAGAGAGAGAGAGAGAGAGAGAGAGAGAGAGAGAGAGAGAGAGAGAGAGATTATACACACTGATATCATGTGTTTTTAAGTGTGTGTTTTGGAAGAGAGTAACACTGAATTACGCCCACCGACTATCAGTCGGAACCAGTAAAAGCAGATGATATATTTATTAAGAGGTTTTCATTGCTGCATTTATCTTACTAACATCTTACTTTAATGTTTCTCAAATAATTTCTAAGTAAAGTAAATTAAATTATACAGCAAATTAAATTTTAATTTAAAAAAACCTGTTGCACACATTTAGAAGAAAAACAGGTAAATTATTAAAAATTAAACATATTTAATAATTTTTGCAAACCAGATTGTTTTGTGCTTTCTGATTCTTTTGTATTTCTTATTCTGCACTAATTCTGCGTGTCCTCACGATATGTATCGTTCCAGTTGCAGTACATGATTATAAATCTTTATGATCGGTATAAACTAATTTGATGGCTACATCAACGTACTAAGGAAGCAGTTTAGTATAATAGGATTCCCTCTCGTTCTTTACTACAAATGTGTAAGTGGAAACGCGATTGGCGCCGGAAATCTCTCTAAAAATGTAATGCGACCTTGTAAAATTTCCACTAATGGTTCCTAACTTGGTACTAAAGGATCCTGGTGTTTTCCGTGTCGAAAATTTAACTTCCGGTGTTGATCCATATTTTTCAACAACAGAATTAGCTCTCGCAGGGTGTGGGAATCTAGTATTGGCTGCAGAGAAATTAAGGGCTCCGTTGAAAGCTAATAGTTGATGAAAGCTTTATCTATCTTTTGACAATTTTGAGTTCCAGGGCCAGTCCACTCGGAAGAAAGAAACTATTTTTAAAAATTTTCTTAACTACAAAAATGTGTACAAAATTTAAAAATTACGTAATTTACAGACTTCACAGAGTTTTCAAATTAACTGATTTGAATTCAGCCAGTAAATTTAAAAGTAAAATTAGTTTACAATGATAAATTGTTGTTATACTCTGTATAAACTGCTTTGCATTCAAAATTTTAGAATAGCAAAGAAGCGACAGAGTAACGGAGGGGTTCATACAGCTTAACTAACTAAGAAAGAACAGTAATGAAGTATGAATTTAAACGGTTCTTTATGAATTCTATCAACGCTAGCTTCAACAGAGAGGAAAATGTTTTTTGACACCTTAATATATTTTATTACCTTTGTTTCATTCGCTGAGAATACATTATTCAACAATGACCACTTCGTCTTTTCTTATGTAGTCTGAATGTGAATTAAGTTATTCTCACTGACTAAATGAAATTAAATATTTACGTTTATATGTTTTTTATTCAAAGTTGGTTGTAAGCGGATATTTACAAAAATGTTTAACGTTTTGAAATTTTTTTATTAAACAGTTAGTAATAAATTGTAGTAAATCATATTTTATATCAAATGTACTACTCACGCCTTATCTCATTGTCCGTTAGCTACGTCGTTCAAAAATTTTAATTTATTTTATCTATATTTACAATCAACTTTTGATTGTATTTAATGTTTTTTTAAAAATTTACATGAACACTCATCATTGCTATTTCTTTGAGGAAAAATTCTCCCATCATCAGTTATCCAGGAATTCCGGCGTTTTTCACTGCGGCAAGGGGACAATCATTATTATGCATGAAAAGACTGATTTTTATACCTTTTGTATTTTTGGCTTGATTCGGAGCTTTGGCCAGTTCGGAGCTTTACATTTATTTGACAGTATCTATTGTCAGAAATAGTTATTATTTTTGAAGGCTACTCTATCAGTAGAATGCTAGCAGAGTGTCAGAAACAGCACACATCTTTCAGCATTTAAAGTTAATGCTATGATTACGTAGTTAGAATTATGAAATTTTCTTCAGGCCTTGAGTGAATCACGTGGAGTATTACCAGAGTAGTCCAACAAAAAGACCCTGCCACTGGCGTTAAAGTCTCTCACCAGTTCACCGTATTTACTGCAGGAAGCGTTATTGAGTGACCTTCAGATATTTAGAAAAAGTATCGTTTTCGTACTAAGATAGTTATTTGTTGACTTTGATTAAAATATTTTATAATAAGTAAGTACTGTTTGTCTGGAATATTTACGTATATATTCTGTTTCATATTTCATTATCTATTTGCGGTTTGTTAGGAATGCGTAAAGAAATGTATAATTTATTGACAACCTTAGCTTTCCGTGTGCAATTTTAAATGTAAATGAAACAAACAGATAAACAGAACTGTTTGATTTAAAAAAAAACTTGTTCATGAAATTACTTGTAATGCCATGTGCGTTACACAGCAAATCATCACTTCTCTCTAGTTTTGCCAAAAAAAATTTCTGGAAACAAAACGTCGTAAAGCCTCAATTTCTACAACATTTAACAGATCATGTCATATTTTTCTTCAAAGCTTTCCAACACTATTTCTTGATAGACTATAATGTTTCACTATCGTCTCAGATACTCTTGCTTCATCCTTTGTGCCATTTCTGTCACTTACTCGATGCACAGTACAACACTAAATGTCTATAGTTTGCAAGGGTGCATTAGTTAAAATGATCCCCATGGAAATTCAAATGGACTGTAAATTACGGTTTTGTTTAGAAATTCTCCGGTAAATTGAAAACATGGACAAAAAAAAGTTAATTTGTTTATCACATGATAGTGTTTATAATAAAAATATTTTATAATAAAACTTACATACTATTTTTAAAAAGGACTTACTACACCCTTTATTTAAACACACTATTCAGTAAATAGTGACTGTACTATTCATTTTACTAGAAAGTCTCATAATGCTATCGAACAGCTGTATAGTAGGTTTAAAGAACTTAGATTCACTTGTCTTGCTGTATAAACGCCAGTACTTTAAATTGGCTTTATTTTTATGGACATGAAGTAGACCAGAGGGCATCCCTCAAAACAGTTTTATTTATCCTATCAAAGTATTATATATTTGTAATTCAAACTTCTCCAGAATACATTTTTGTAGGTTTGACTTTTTCTTTCCTTCTCTCGATTTTCCACGTCTCCTATTTAATGTATGCTGCGACACGCCCCCTCTGTTGTAACTTAGATACAAAGATAAAGTATACAAATAAAAGTTTAAACAGATACATTTTTGTAAACTTGTAATATCTCGTACAAATATAACTAAGATAAATTTTGTTTTTATAGAAACATATTAAGTCCATCATACTTTTTGTTTATCAGTCTGTTGCTTGAGTTTTCCATGTAGCACACAAATTACTTTTTAACACAGAATTTCATCAAATCGCCTCCATAATAATGAGGGAACTGTTATTATTTTGAAATAACATATTCCAGAACCATCATGTTATTTTACTGTGTCTGTAGACCTTGGCTACATAAGCATGCGCAGTGCCGTGTTTTTCATCAGCACAACCAGACTTTTCATTGAGTAAGAATATGTGTTATCAGTAAGTTACCAAATGATACGTCTGAGTTAATTTAATTATTTCGTTTGTATTGTCATTAGTTTTCAGTTTTGACTGTGTTGTTCGCCGATACTTTAAATAAATGTTTGGCTTACTCACATTTTACAGGACCACGATAGGAAAGAGAAAAGTTTAATAAAATCAAACATTAATGATTTTCGTTGGTTCTAATCATTTATAGACACATAAATTTTTAAGAGGCAGGCCCTGTTGCTGCAAACATAGGTTTCTACCTTAAGCCAGTATCCTCACATCATCGTAAAACATGCACCTTATTCTGTTGAGTAAGGCGTTAAAGAAGAAACTTTTGTTTGTATATTTTCTTTCTGTCCACCAATATTTTTCTCTGACATGTCAAAAACTATGTCATTGTAACGAAGAATGAGACAAACAAGGTTGATTTTCCTTTTTCCAGTTGTAATTGCGAGTCTCCTTTATCCCCTACCTGACTGAAGACTATTGTACTGATTTGTCCAGCCGAAATCCTTCCACTTATTTTACCATAAATCCACTTTAAGTTCTTTGGGCTTTCCTTTCTTTTGCTTTCTTAAAGTCGCAAGTGTTATGTAAGTATATTCTAAAAAACGTTTTCATGAAGGTCCTGTTTAAATTGATGTTAATATGTTTGTTGATATACACAGGACTTTATTTCAAATATCTATTTTCGAACTGATGATGAGCTATGGAGCTTGAAAGCCATAATCGGGAATTTCTGTTTATAGGGGTGTGGAACAGTATTGTTTCTGTTTGTGATTATAACCACTAACACATCTTTGCAATTAAAGGTTTTATTTCAATATGAGCTCCTTGTAATACGTATTCTTTTCTTTACATGACTCATAATTCTGTTGTCGTGTGTGATTAAGGTACCACGTTTGGCAAACAGAGGAGGTTGTTTAAATTTTTATTAATCAGCTTGTTGTTTCTTTGGTGTATTTGCCTTGTCTAACATGCTGCCATTATGTTGGGTTTTTGTTGCATTACTGTTGCGTTTTCATTGACGTATTTGTTTTAATACGTTTAGCATTTTATCTACTGCTAAAACGGTAACGTCGTCTGCAAATCTTATACAGTGTATGCTTTTCGGAATAGTTTTGATCGCAGTTGTTTGTACTTCATTATCGCAATATCTTCTTTTATGAATATGCTTAAATAGAAAGGAAAAGTTGGCAGCGTTGTTTAACTTCTTTATAATACAAGAATTATGGTTTATGCCAACAAAATTGCTTTCTGTTTTTTAAAGTTTATTTAAATTTAGTATTAGACGTCTGTCTTACGTTCAATCCCTATCCTTTCAGTCTACAGTGAGAAAAAATTTAGTATTTTTCATGATTTATTGTATGTAATCCCAGAATATTATAGATGACTCTTGCAGGTTGTAGTCCATGTACTGGATTACCATCTGTGCAATATCATCTGGTATTGCTGTTTTGGCTGGATTTATATAAACATAGATAGCGGAAAAGTAAAGCAATTATTTAACGATGAATCAGTTCGATGATATATTTGTAATTGCTTATTAAAATCATAGTGTTATACTCACGTAAATATTAAGGCTTTAAGTTTCATAATTACTTAATTATAATGCATTACATTTATAGTGTTATCTTAATGGCTGTTACTAAATGTTCTAAATAGAGCATATTGAAGAAAACACTAAGATAAATATATTAGCTGTGTGATTATTTGTATAGGCGTGGTAATGAAATGTATGGTTTTTTTATTTATCTGGTGTATAATGATTTATTGTTATATACCACGCCACCTTCGTAACAAATAGTCTCCCCCTTTACGCTTTCTCTTGTTTCTTCTTATCTCCTTTTGTATTCCTCTCTCTACAGTTACTCTTAATCTCACTACCTCACTCACGGTCCATCTCACTTTATCTTCTCTTTCTCGTATAGTTGACAGAATTAGAAAACACGAATTCAAATTCATGACTTTAACATTCCTTGCCTCATTAGTAATGCTTTATAAAACCTCTCAGACTACGTGTTCCTTTGTTATGCAAAAACATTAAATGCACATTAGTGCCGTAGAGGAGAAAAATAAGCGTGTTGATCATACAAAGAAAGTACTTGTGCCTTGTATTTATTCAGTAAATTCTAATTCTCTTTTGTGCAAGGTTTGCCTATTATACAAATGGCAAAAATTTACTTCTGATCACCTTTGTCATTTTATGTTTTATTCCGTGCTCAGGTATTTTCTAAATATGGAGTTTTCCTGTTTATTCGCTTGGGACTGGCAGTGAACCTAAACAAAAGCTTAAAGTTGCACACACTTTTCTGTTACCACTTGTAGATTACTCATGTCCGATATTGTTTTAAACAGCTGCTCGTTCTACTCACCGGCAAACGTTTACTCAGCGACCACAAGATGTTTCGCTGCTTTTTGTTAGTTGCCCAAGTCACTGACACAAATAGGCTTTGTTTTATTTCGTTTGATTTATGTCCTTCCTCGTTAAATATCTGGTCATTGTAGCATCTAAATTGTTATAGCCTTCTTCATATTTTAAACTTTTACATTGATTTACACACAGTATGCCGTTTTGTTTATAAAAAAATAATAGCTACCTTAATTGCTATCAGCGGTCAGTTCAGAGGTCTCACGGATCGCTGTATGGTACAGTGGAAACAAAATACAAACGCCAATGAAATCGCTAATTACCAGCTTTAATGAGTCACAAATAACAGTTATAAAGCAACAAGAAAATCTCATTACATATTAATTCAAGTTAAATTTGTTTACACGCCACAGTAATGTCAACTATTAAAGAGCTACGCATTAATTGAAACACAATAACCACTTTTCACTTGATCCGCGCCCCACAATCCCCCAGGTGTAACTAATTCACTCACTATAGATATTGTATTTAATATCTATATACACCATAGCCTACCCTTCGTAATTTACTCCTAAAATAGTTAGTTTTTCTTACTTTCTGTAGAACGTACTTTTTAATACTTAATCATGTAAAGGCTCGTAGACGTTACACTATGTCAGAGTATTACAAACCTGCCTGAGCAAACAAAAACATAATAATGGCAATCCCTTTTACTGCCATAAACTGCTTTTGTTAACGCCTTCCACACGTGTAAATTAAAAATCAGAGCAATTACAAGATGCAAAATCTTTTGAAATTGGCATACGTATACTCGACAGTGATAAAGCCCGCAATAAAGTTGAGTCGTAAGCGAGATCAGTTTAACTGTATTGCAGTGTACGAGCAATTTTAATTGAATTGCCTGTGTCTGGTGTTTGTGTAACATATATTGGATTACTAGAGTACAGAAGGTAATTTACCGAACTATAATGTCTACTGTTAGTATTAATGTCGTAGGCTAACTAACTGAAAGTTTACAGTAAACGATTATCCAATCAAGAACGGGAAACACATAATATACTAGTATACAAAACACGAAATTGCACTCTAATCTTACCACTGTAATGCTTTTTAACACGTAGTGTAGCCCACTACATCAATATGTTAGCGTACAAAAATGAAGTCCTGTCAGATACAGTACACAAACGTTTTGCAAGACCGGTCAATTGTAGCAACATTGCAGTGCGAACGTTTATATGACCATTTTATTCGTAATCACTGGACTACAAAACTTTCTTCAATGGTATTGAAGAAAAGGTAGCATAGGAATAAACACTCAAATTATAAGCGATATTCACTTCTTTCAATATCTTATGACGTTTTATTATGCCTAATAAAACTGATAAACAAAAGTATACTACTATTCTTCTTGTTTTCAGAGAATAGACCCAAACCTTCTCCAAAATGACAAGGTTACTTTTGGTTGTTCAATTTTTTACTTACCATTGCAAGATCAATACGAAAAAACATTTGATAGGCTGGGTAGAGCAAACTTCTGGAGGATAATGCATAGAAGAAGATACCCTATTCATTTAAAAGTTTATATAATGGAACGCAGATACGGATAAAAACTAACAGATTATCAGAGCCCATTGGAATAACCCAAGGCGTTGCGTAGGGTTGCAGTCTTTCCCCTGTTTTATTTAATATCTGTATAGATGATGCCATTAAGAAATCGAAATTGGATACCCCTAAAGGATCCTTGGAGAAAGGATTTAATTTAAATATTTTATGTATGCAGACGATCGTGTAATCTTCCAAGAGAATGAAAATAACCTCCAAAGATCGTTGTTTTATCTTACCAACATTTTAACTGATTACAGTCAAACCATTTCCTTATACAAAACAAATGTTATGGCCTTTTCTGGTGCAAGTCATATAAGAACTAGCATTGTCATACAGGACTCTCCAATAGAACAGTGCCAGATTTCAAGTATCTAAGGTGCAGCATCACATACGAAGGTGATAAGGGTGGAGAAAGCAAAATTAGCCTCTTTCAGTCGCTTTGCGGCTGCATCATTAAACACTTAAAAAAGACAACAAGGAAAGTGACCCGATTGAATTATTATAATGTAATGGCCATAGGACAACTACTGCATGATAGTGAGATTTGGGTTAGAAACGCCAAATATATATCTAGAATACAAGGAACGGATATGAGGTTCTTGAGGGCTGTAAAGGGTTGTACCAGGAGAGATCTTTTCAGAAATGACCATATTAGAATAGAGTAAGGCATAACTGAAAGCTTAAATGAGAAAATCTCCTGGTACTAAACGGAGTAGCAGTTACACGCAGAGACAATGGATCCAACTAGATTTTCAAGAGGAAGACGACGATTACGAGATCAACCAAACATATTACTCGTTAATCTATTGCAGGCCATGCAACAGAAATTGCAAACTTATTTTTTTGCTTATCGACTTTATCTAGGAGACAGTGCATACTTAATTCTTCACAACTGTTTTTTAACCTCCTTCTAAAACAATGTGTGCCAAATAGTTTTTCCGTAAATATCATATTGCCGCAGCCAGCATATTACTCGTAATTTTATCCGTAAAACTGAATGACGCCACATAGTCAGAGCAATGTTTTCCTTTTTTTTGTAAACCGACACGCCTCAGACTAGTCACTTACAGTCAGATCCTTCTTCCATAATAATATGGACAGTGACTATTTTCGGATAAAGTGTGTACTTTCTACAATATACCATAATTTTATAGTCCTTTTTGTAATAAATTAAAATCACAATGCTTATTTATTATTCAGTTTGTAAACTTATCTCGGCGTAACTCAATCTCCGTGTCGTGTGCAAGCAACATAGCATCTGCGAACGTATAACCAACGTGTCATCGATCGTAGGTGAGAAGTGTGATCAGCAAGGTGGGCGGATGTAGTACTTTGTAAATACGAAGGCACTGCAGGGGACAGGAGAATGTGGCTGCAACGGGAAAAGTTTGCCTTTAGCAACAAATAAATAAGTAACTCTACACTATATGCACTTACACAAGTAATTATGGAAGATTTATTGATACTATTGCAATAGTATCATTAAGTATCAATTTAGTCAGTATAGTGTAATTATCACTATAAAATATTGTGAACCGTGGAAGTTCGTTTTAATTTCGCTTAATACTCTGAACGGAGATAATAAAGTTGAGACGTACAACTGTTGGGTTTATAACCCTGTGTAATTGTGTTCTATGCTGTTATAAATGTTCATTTCTACACGTTTTAATTATCCAGTGTATAATCCCTTGTTACGACGTCGTTTAAACATACTCTGGACATTCTCTACCTGGTTACAAGTACTATTGCAAGCTTAGTCTCTAGAATGTTATGCTTTTCTAACTTTTTATTTTTTCTGTTTATGCAGCTTCACAAAACCAGTTCTGTTGATGTAGCTCAAGTCGCCACTGTGTGTGGATTATTCTGTTTATTAACTGTAAGTTTTTTGTGAATAATAATTTTCTTGTGAACTGCAAAGTTTACGTTTGTATTAGGATACATCTGAACATTTAAAAATTGTTACCGCTTTATATAACGAAAATACTGTATGGTTAACAGTTCCTAATAGGAACTTGTGCCATTCTCCAACTTTTCAGTCCTTCTAAAATAAGTCACAACACAATTTAGAATTTCGTTATTTCCTTCAAAAAGCTGAATTGGGTTTGGGAAATCCAAGATGCATGTGAATCTTTATTAATGGTAAACATTCTTAAAAAAGACCATAGTAAGTATTTTTGTTAACATATATTTGAATAAAAGACATTTTATTAAATAAAGTATTGTGTAATTTTATACTTGATAATTTCTAAATTACAGTGTTGTACAAAATTCCAAATACAGTATTAAATAAGTTGCTATGTAAGAGTGGCTATAACGTCAGTTGTACTATTGAGCAACTACAAGAAATAGTAAACAACAGCTAGATTTAATAAGAATTTCCGCCTAAACCGCATTTCATCTTTTGTACTGACACAAGCGATCACGCAGTAATAAATTTACTATTTACGATAACAATTATTAGTACAAATTACTGTTAAATTTATAACAAGTTAACAGCAGGAGCGGTCGTGGCGTAGTGGCTAGAGTGTGGCGCTGCTACGCTGTCAGCGCGGGTTCGATTCCCTTCATAAGGCGATGGCAAACCAGCGAGATGTATCCTGCCTAGTATAAGTCTTTCCCAAATATGCCGTTCGGAACAAGCGTTAAACTGTATGTCCCGTATACCTGTGAGAGACTCCTTAACACACGCACCTCTGGTATATGCAGGGAGGGTACAAACCAGTCGAAAGACTGAAGGACCCAATAATAATAATAAACAGCAGTTAAAAAGAGTAATCAATTAAGACAATTGAACTGATTAAAACTTATGAATATCTCTTTTCTTGCAGGTGATAATACTTTCAAACGTTGACATTTTGAAAGAAGAGCATATTCTGCTTTCCCGCTAATACATTTAATTCTAAACGCATTTCTGACAACAGTTGATTAAAGGCACATTTTATTATCCCAGTTATTGTAGTGTTTAACACTTTTAAGTCACTACATGTATTATCTAAAATCTTTGTTTGTAATCTTCTGGTAGGTTTGTGGAAACACATGGCAGGAAGAAATAAGAAATGCACTTATAAAAAGAGAAGAAAAACTGATAAACATAGAAAAGGGAACACTACAGAAAGTAGTAGAAGAAAACATTGTAGTACAAAGTATTCATGTTCACGTACTTTACGCACATAAGTCAAATCAATGCTTTATTAATTATTAGATAAATAAGGAAGAGCAAAGTTTATTTAATACTATAAAAAAGTAGTACACTACTGAAGTCACTGAGCTGGTTACGCTACATTAATATACAATTAGGGTCAGCTTATTTCTATTCGGTGATACGTATATCTCATTAAAATTAATGCTTTTGTTTTCAAATAAAAATCTAACGTAAATTAAAAGTTTCAGCAAAATAAAATTTAATTGTAACTGTAAAAACTATATTTCATTTAGATTATGTTCTTATGTAATAATTAATTTTTTCAGTAGATTTGAAGGTACAGAATTTATTTTTATTGTTTATTGCATTTCATGTTTGATTGTTTTGAAAGTACATTCTACCTTTCCCCTTTTACAAACATTGTGGTTAATTTTTATAACTATTTATAAATAACGGCATTGGAAATATAATTACTGGAATCATCTTACAGGAATAAAATTATTCGGTTACTGAAAAACACGATAAAGAAATTTACAGCCCTTCAAAATATCATCTACCCCAATTGTTATGAGAACAATAGAACTCATAATCATAATCAAACTTTTGTACTGCGTTATTTACATTTCACTGATTTAATCTTTTTCTTCAGATGTTTCAATATAAGGTCAGCAATAATATATCCACCTTCGATTAAGCTTTTCAGATTGTTGTAATTTTTGCTTATGTCCTCAGCTGTTTTGTCGGTTATGTTACAAATATTTAACGTTTATATTTTACTTACTTTTAAAAATTCATAATTTTATAAATAATTTTGCTTTTTATTGAATTGATTTTAATTTTTAAATATGAAATAGATTTATTGTAGTTGAATAAATTCTTACTATATTCAAATAATCACATTGTAGTATTTTTGTCTGTGTTTTGTTTTTTATTAGTTTAATATATTGAAATATTTTAGACAGTTTAATCCTAAATTGTACCATGCCAACACGCGGGGCTTAAATCCCAAGTGGGCCCAAGTGGGCAGTGTTAAATTACTTCATCAATGAAACATAAAATATTTTGAAATTCTGTTTATAAATTTACCATAAACGTGCAAGCGTACGCTCACATATGTGTCTGCGGTTTCCATAAATAAACTTTAGTTTTTATAAAGTAGAACGTTTTAAAGTTAGTAAGATGCTCTTTAAAAACGCCATTTCAAACTTTAATTTTTACGCAGTTCTGTCTCACAATTGCTTTAACAAAGTTTATGCAAATATAGAAACTTTAAATTTCTCTATTCTATCGCTGTGAGAAGATTGCAAATAGGATTACGTGAGACTGTTACAAATACCAAATGTAATTATTTATACAAATCAGGAAACTATAGAAAATTTTATTTCCGTTTCTTTTCAATAATTGACTTTCTTAGATCATTGAAAGAAATTTACGAGATTTACTTTGCGTCCTAAAACTGTAGTTCATGAACTTTTCCCAAATGTTTGTGAAGCAAATATATTAAGCATAAAACAATTCCTAAACAAAAACAGATTTTCACATTGATCTCAATCAAACAAAGAATTAATTCAGAAAATTAACACTTCGTTAAACAATCTACGTTTACTGAACACTAATACGAACTGTCATAATGGTAATTTTATAACAAAAAATAACCTAATTATTTGGTGTTAATTAACGCTATCGAAAGCATGGCTGATAAACGAATAAACTGTTGATATTTATAAAAACTGACCCAGCATATGTGTAAAGATTAGTATGATTTGATTTGTTTCAAATACCAAGGAACACACTGTTTAAATGAAAAGGGACTGATGTCAGTTTCATATGAGCATATCGCGTTATTAAATTTTCAGTATAAATTCCATATTTATGTAAGCAGACATTAATTTAATAGAAGAACGGACAATACACTTCAAATGAAGGAATCGAATCGGCTGAATTGAAACACATCCTTTGAGGAATATACAATTTGAAGCACCGTAATTTCCCATTCAAACGGCGCCTTCTTTTCTTACTTCTTCCTTTTTATTCTTTATTTGACACTACGAACTGACGTGGTCATTGCCCTACACAAGCATCTAATAAGACTAAATCCTTTCTTCAATGAAGCGGTTGCTGAAGCTTCGGGTGTCCTTTTCAGTGGCATCTCTCCGTCCCGTTATAGGTCGGTCCTTCCCTCTCTTGCAATAGAATATCCTCTGCAAGTCTTTCATTACCTTCTGTTCTGCAGCTGTATGGTATATCTGGCCGTACAACTTAATTACTTGTATTTTATGAGTCCAGACAACAGAAGACTTTTCTATCGTTTATATAATTTTCGATTCTTTCTCGTCACCTTCCACCAAATACTTTGGACCGTTTATCCTTCTCAGGATTATTTCCAAACCTATCAACCTTCTCTAAATATTTCATTCTGAAAGTTTATTTCATTATCATCCGTAACTTTACGTCGGGTAAAAAGTATTGGAACGTTGCAATTGTAGAAGAGAATCTTTTGGTTTGCAGAATACGAAAGACGGCAATAGTTGTAGAAGACTTGCCACGGACGTATGGATGGACTTGACTCAGTAAGGTGAAATTGTGCCATGATATTGTCATTTCCAAAGGAAACTTTTTAAATGTGATACAATCCGTGTGAGGAATAAGATGACTGGAAACGTCACTATCTTCAAACATTCATATCTTATGTCCAAACACTCTAACAAAAGCTTTACTATAATGAACAAAAGTTATACAAGTCTCTGCGTTTTTCTCCCGGCGTCTCTCAATTAGTTGCTGCATGCCAAACTTCCGTCTATGCATGAGCATCTCTTGTGGAAACCATTCTGTTTAACACCATTTCAGGGGAGTTGGTAGGCCCTACACTGATAATGTGTCCCTATTTATGTAGACATTTCTCTAAAACGTGATAAGACATCTTCAACTTTTTATGGGTGTTTTATGTAGACATTTAAGTCTACCGAAGCAGGGTTATTTAATTTCTGTTTCAACCACAAGATTTATATTAATTTTAACTTTATAACTATTTTTCTTAGAAAATTAGTAAACACTTATATTTTCAGCATCCAAACTATACACTTCAGTTCTACAATTCTACTTCAATAGGTAGACAACGGTGACTTATATAAGTTCTGAAATTTCAATATCCTGCGTAGCACAGATACTGAGATATGTGTACTTAAGATTTGAAAAATATTGTTTTTCAAAAGAAACGGTTAACGTTATAAGCGGGAACTAACGAAACGCAAGAACAGGTCCTTAAACTAAGGTTCACGCACAAAAACAAAATATACATTCATCCATGTGGTTGACTTCAGATTTGTCAGCATGGAGTACAAAATATTCCCTTTTAGGCAGTGAAAATGAAATGCAACCGTTTATATAACGTGTACTACTGACAGGAATCGTGTACAAAATTGTAATGCTATTTCTTTTATGAATTTGCTAACTGCTATAATTTTTTTATTGTTCGACTAAGCTTTTCGTCATTACTGACATCTTCAGGTCTTAAACAACGTCTATCAACTGTACGTTGTAGGCTTTTATACTTTAGGCCCCTCCCCTTATGTCATCGCCCCTCCTATTGGTTCTAGCTTCACGGGAACTTTGTCTACCTTTTTCCGTTAGGCATTTTTCTAACGTCCGTCAAATTGTTTTAAGAATCTCCCGTTAATTTCTTCATTCTTGACTTATAATTTTTTGTAACCTTTTACATTTCGTCATTTTTGAGTGTGTTATTCTTATTATTTTAATTTATTTTTGTTTATTGTTTAATATATAATAAAATATTTCCTCATTTGTAAAATCCACTTTTATATTCATTAATTTATTTTTATCTTCTTTTTTAACTTTAAGTATTTCTAGTTCTTCTATTAATTTTCTTTTTTGCGGATTGTTTTCTATTTTGATTATTTCCATATTTTCATTGGGATTTATGAATTTATGGCCTGATTCGCAGAAATGTCTTGCATATAGTGAGTTCTTTACTCTAACCCCTTCTCCTTTTGCGTGTTCATTCATTCTAATTTTACATTTTCTTCCAGTTTCGCCCAGATATATCTTATTACATTCCCCACATTTTAATTTGTATACGCCGCTTTTTTCTGTTAATGGAATTTCTTCTGTTTTATCATTTTTTATATATTCGAATACATTTTTCGTTTTCTTTATTCCTATCTGTATTTCATATTTTTCGAAACATTTTTGTTTGATATCCTATGTATGGTATGGCTCCTTTATATTTCTTTTCTTCATTTGTTTCTTCTTTTTTGTTATTTTCTATTTCTTTATTTTCCTCTATTTTCTTAACTATTCTATTAATTATTTTAGGGTTGTAATTATTATTTTTTGCTGTTTGTTGTATTTTCTTTAATTCTTTTTGTTTGAGTTCTTCATTTTCTAGATAATTTATAGCTCTATAGCAAAATGAATTTAGTGCTGCCATTTTATAATTGACTGGATGATATGATTCTTGTGGAATTATTAAATCCGAGTATGTTTCTTTCCTATATATATCGAATTTGAGTTTGTTATCTTCAATTTTTATATTGATATCCAGGAAATTAATTTCTAATCCTCCAATTTCTTCTTGAAATTTTATTGTTTTTTCTATGTTATTTAGTTGTTCCGTAAATTTTTAAATTCATTTACTTCACCTTCCCAAACTATTAATATGTCATCTACATACCTGATTTTCTATTTCTTTATTTTCCTCTATTTTCATAACTATTCTGTTAATTATTTTATATGCCATTAAGACCTATAGTATCATTTATAAATTCGCCAACATACAAAATATCAAAAGAAATAAGTAAAAGAATCAAAATGGCATATGAAAAAGAAGAAATCCACAGCATAGAAAATAGTAAAAAGGTAATAGAAAGATTAAAAGAAATTACCATAACAAATAAGACAAAATTAATGTCATTAGATATAAAAGATATGTACACCAACATACCAATAGCAAAAACAGTAGAAATAATAAAGAAAAACAAATTAAGTAATGTAGAATGAAAAAACGAAATAATAGAAGGATTAGAATTATGCCTAAGCCAGAACTACTTCAGATTTAATAACAAATTTTACATAAAAGAAAATGGGTTACCAATGGGAACACCGCTTTCACCACTAATGGCAGAGATATTCATGAATAGCTTTGAAATCAAAATTTTAAAAGGTATAGATAAAGAAAGAAGAATTAAAAAATGGATCAGGTATGTAGATGACATACTAATAGTTTGGGAAGGTGAAGTAAATGAATTTAAAAAATTTACGGAACAACTAAATAACATAGAAAAAACAATAAAATTTCAAGAAGAAATTGGAGGATTAGAAATTAATTTCCTGGATATCAATATAAAAATTGAAGATAACAAACTCAAATTCGATATATATAGGAAAGAAACATACTCGGATTTAATAATTCCACAAGAATCATATCATCCAGTCAATTATAAAATGGCAGGATTAAATTCATTTTGCTAAAGAGCTATAAATTATCTAGAAAATGAAGAACTCAAACAAAAGAATTAAAAAAAATACAACAAATAGCAAAAAATAATAATTACAACCCTAAAATAATTAATAGAATAGTTAAGAAAATAGAAGAAAATAAAGAAATAGAAAATAACAAAAAAGAAAAAACAAATGCAGAAAAGAAATATAAAGGAGCAATAACATACATAGGATATCAAACAAAAATGTTTCGAAAAATATGAAATACAGATAGGAATAAAGAAAACGAAAAATGTATTCGAATATATAAAAAATGATAAAACAGAAGAAATTCCATTAACAGAAAAAAGCGGCGTATACAAATTAAAATGTGGGGAATGTAATAAGATATATCTGGGCGAAACTGGAAGAAAATGTAAAATTAGAATGAATGAACACGCAAAAGGAGAAGGGGTTAGAGTAAAGAACTCACTATATGCAAGACATTTCTGCGAATCAGGCCATAAATTCATAAATCCCAATGAAAATATGGAAATAATCAAAATAGAAAACAATCCGCAAAAAAGAAAATTAATAGAAGAACTAGAAATACTTAAAGTTAAAAAAGAAGATAAAAATAAATTAATGAATATAAAAGTGGATTTTACAAATGAAGAAATATTTTATTATATATTAAACAATAAACAAAAATAAATTAAAATAATAAGAATAACACACTCAAAAATGACGAAATGTAAAAGGTTACAAAAAATTATAAGTCAAGAATGAAGAAATTAACGGGAGATTCTTAAAACAATTTGACGGACGTTAGAAAAATGCCTAACGGAAAAAGGTAGACAAAGTTCCCGTGAAGAGCGGTAGCAGCTAGAACCAATAGGAGGGGCGATGACATAAGGGGAGGGGCCTAAAGTATAAAAGCCTACAACGTACAGTTGATAGACGTTTTTTAAGACCTGAAGATGTCAGTAATGACGAAAAGCTTAGTCGAACAATAAAACAAATTATAGCAGTTAGCAAATTCATAAAAGAAATAGTAAGGATGGCTGCTAATTTAAACAATACGAAAAAAAAATTGTAATGATTTTCCTGTGTGCAGAAACACGTTAGACTATTTATAAAATGTGTTTCTGAGTTTATTTTGTGTTATAAATTGCAATCCATTTTTATTCATGTAAGTCAAAATTTAATAAAATCAAGCATATTGAAAAAGTGAAAATTTAAAATTTTTGCCTTCAGACTCCTTTTAAAACTTCCGTAATTAATTGTATTATTGTTACTATTATCATAGCATGTATCCTGCATCAAGCACTAAGAAGACTTTACCAGCCTAATTAATTATTCACATGTCATCTGTCATGCTTTATGAAAAGGGATACAGCCGTATTAATTGACCGTTATTAAGATATCGTGTGTTATCAATATCAAATAACTGGATTATCAAGCCTTGGATTGCAAAGCCATAGACTCAGTCACAAATGATGTGTGGAACGGAAACAATTTATAAATATAACCTAATAAAGGATTAATAGAATGAGCCACAATTATAATCACGTTACTTTACGGTGGCCTCTCCATAGCTGCGCGAAAAGTGGGGGCAGTGGGGAGACTCAGCGTGCTAAGTTGTAACACTTCATTTCAAAAACCTCCGTCTTACTGTTGCTACAGCCGGCTGTATGGGTGCCCTTAACTATTTAATTATTACAACTCGGGTTTTACACATCGTTGACATTTCCGGATTTCATTCAACTAACTACTATTTATAATTCTACTCAGTATTACTCGAAATTGTATCAAATATGTATTTGTAATACCACAGCAATGTTACTTGTTACATAATGTAAATAATAAATAATTAGTAGTGTAAAGCAAGCAAGTGGAATACTAAAAGAAGGAATAGAGAATATAAATCTAAAGTGACCATAAATATGCTTTATGCAAGTGCTGCTAAAATAGGACCTAAACGAAAAAAGTGGGTAAAAGTGGGTAACCACGCATAAAAATAGGCATACTTTATATAAAATATCACATAAAATCAAACCCATTAATTTTACTTGCATTTAATACAATTATTATTACAAATTTTAAAATTAATATGTAAGTAATGAATGTAAGTTACTTACCGACTTATAAAGAAGTATATACGAAGTCAGAATGAACTGGGAATTCAGTATCATTCTCCAAGCCCGGCGATGTTTCTCTGTCCAGAATTGCTTCGACACCGGAGATATAGCTGCCATCATCTGAAGAAGATTCAACGCTTGATTGGTCATTGTCGTCGTCATCGTCATCATCATCTTCGTCTAATTTAATTACAAGCCTCTCTTGCATTTCATCTATTAATCCTTCTCTTTCCAAATATTCGTCTTCAATTTTAATTACATGTACACACACTGATGTCCATTGTTGTTTTTCTATTGATTGGCATGCTTGCCTAGTTAAATCTATTATGTTTTTATCATCAAAAGTGGTGTTGTTTATTGCAACAGAGTGTTTAAGTTGAGCCCAAATATGTTCTACGGGGTTTACGTCAGGATGATACGGAGGTAGACGAATAACAGTGTGGCCGTGATTTCCTAAAATACTATCTATTATATAGGGTTTTTCAAACGGTTTATTCATTTTTACTAACTTATGTAGGTAGGTTTATACATATTATGTGTAAAAGGAATTTTTTTTTAGATAACCACTGCATTAACTCACTTTTTGAAGAATTTGATGTGGGATATTTTTCAGATTGGTAATTGTGGTGCATTATGTAATACTAACACTGAGTTTTTTTGTAATCCGGGAATTAGCTTTTCAACTACCCATTTCTCGAAATTTGTACTATTCATATCCCCATGATAATCACCTCTTTTCTTTCCCGATTTAAAAACCAATAAGGCACCATCGATAAACATTTGATCGGTACCCGCGTGAACTATTATGAATCAGTCTCCTTTATTTAACGGTACACTCGCGCCTTCACCACTTTCGTCGTACCACGACTTTTTTACTGCATGAGACCTGCGTATATACGCGTACGTCTCATCTGTGTAAACGATTGGCCGGTTTTCTGTCCTGAATTGTTTTATTTTCCTAAGGTATTCAATTCTTTTTGCCCTTATCTCTTGACGTTCATTTAATATACTTCTATTATTTCTAGTCTTCATCCACTTAAACCCTAAGTTTACAATAACTTTCCTTAAACATGATAAGCTACCTTGAAAGTTCACATTAGACTTCAGAAGTTGATGAAGTTTTCGTAGCGTAGTATATGTTTTTTGTTGTTGTCGTAAATTGTAAATTGTTCGTCTTATCACACATTTATCAAAATCATCAATATTATATTTTGTTGCCTCCTCTTTCTTTCTTTAAGATGTGTTATAAAGTGTGGTGACTGTTCATTTTCTATTGTTGTACCCTGACTTTTAATACGGCGAATCGTTCTTTTAGAAACTCCTGTTGCTGACGCTATTCGTTTTTAAACCTTATTTAGTGGAACACTAATTCCATTTTTTTCACTTTCCATAAATTTACTTACATTAGAAATGACTTCCCGAGCTTGGCTATGCACAAACTTTTTACCTAACTTCGATTTAATAGGAGGCATTTTTTCTGATTACGTACTGAAATAAAATATACTGTAAAAATAACAATACGTTAAGCAAAATAAAATTCAGTTTAACTTAACGTGATGTCTAAAAACACAACCACAGACAATATTAAATTATATTAAAATGTAATTAGATTATTTATCACATGTCACAGTCCCAAACTAAACACTAGTAACGATACAAACTAAATAATTAAATGAAATACAGGCCTACGGGGTAAATGTTTTTGAAAACGCATCAACTGTTATGCACTCAGTGAGACGTGCAGTTACACTGACAAAAAACATGGTTCTGCGCACACTGCTTTCACCAAGGTTGGCGGCCGTCATAAAGTACACAAGTTTTACGACAGCTGCGGGTGACGTCACCCGTCGCCTACCACTTACCGCCCGTCGCCTGCCACCTGGAATTATAAATGAGGCCTTACTCTCCTGGTTATAATTCCTTGAATGCCTTTCAAATCTCCATGAAATTGATGCTACCGCTTTATTAAGGTATCGGTGACAGCCAAAATCACAAAATCTGCTATAACAATATTAATTGCTAAAAACGAAATAATATCTTTTGCGCTTTAAATAATGCTTGATATGATTGTAAACGATGAGTTTTGGGTCAGGTGACATAGAAAGTGCTGTACTAAAGTTTGCACACACGCGCGCGCGCGTGTAAATTTAAGTTTTAAAACATTCTGGCAATTTATAACAGAAATTGATTCAACGAAATATGTGTAATAGCAATGACTATATAAATATTTATATTTTACATTTTCGAAATAAATTATATCTTTATGATTAGAAACCGTCCTTTTCATATAAACAAGACTTGCTACACATCACACTATATTAGACAATGTTAACCAAATAATTTTCTGTACATCAACCATGATCGTCGTCATTTCCATCGGCATCATCAGCACAGCAGCGCGTCACACTGTTGATTACAAATTGCTATTTGCGACTAATTAAAGCTGGTAACTAGTGACTTCACTGGTGTCTGTATTTTGTTTCCACTGTTCAATACGACGAGCCGTGAGTCTGTCGTAACAATATGCATCTTGACATTGTCATTTTGTATGTATTTACACAAATCTGGCTGTAGTTAAACATTTCTCTTGGGGTTTTTCTCCGTGTCTACTGTTAATATAAGGTCATTCTCATACATGAAAATGTAAAGAGACGTGTTTTTATCTACATTTATTTGTTGAATATAAACTCGTTTATACTCTTATGTATTACGTCTTTGTAGGGAACGAAGTCAGTTATTTTGATATTAATGTAAACAGCTATTTCTATGCTGCCATAAGCGCTTCCTAGTGCAGAATTAAATGTACTGGATATCCTACAATTTTTATTATCGAGCGGCAAGAACAATTTAAATGTTAATAAATTTAAGCATACGCCCCAAGGCAGAACGTACATTGGATTAGCTGTGTTACTAAACACACTCAGCATACGATTTTATAGCAAACCGATTCCCTCCCTACGTATACGGAGCAATTCAATAATAGGCAATTTCACGTGGTACAGGAAAGCAATCTAATATCTCACCGTAAGCTGTTGCCGCTTTTTAACTGACTTAACATAACGGGGTTTAGTCTGGGTTTTGTATTTCACGTTTCCTTTACAAAATTGTTGTTTAAAAACTAATAACATTGTTTTTGAGTCAATCTTTCCATTTTGTAAAACAAGGTCGTTCCAATTTCCGAATAACAATACGCATATGCTTATAACATACGTAAACGTAATTTTCGATTTTATGTCAGTTGTATAGAATTGAGTCAAGCCTTGAGCGTTATATACATCTAATAAACACTGCGTTCGAATCAAGTAAATCTGTGATCGTCTTTGAGCGTTACATACATTAAAGTAGCATTTGTTAAAATTTAAACTACATACATTGTTTGCAAACGTAGAAGCAACGATAAAAATAATAATAAATTTTCAAGTGAAACAACTTTCTAAAGTAAAAAAGTTTACTAGATTTCCCTTGATAATCCGATTAGTGGAATTGACACATTCAAATCATCGTTTACAAAAGTACACTTTAATATAGAAAGGATATCTGTAATTACTAAAACATTGAGCCACACTAACAATTATGAAACAAGCAAGATACTTAAAAAATAAATATTAGAAAACAAAGTGGAAAAAGTAAACTACAATAAAATTAATTCAAACATTTACAACACTAGATCATTCCGACCTGCGGCTATCATCTAGCTCCTGCAAAGAGTTGCTTACAGCAAACAATGACAAATAAAAGCTAGGTTGACTTTTTCACCCTGAGAATAGATACAACTTTACAAAAATGAAAACCTGATTATTATCTTATACTTTTAATGGCATTCCCAGACAAACAGAATGTTTACTATTTACACAGTACCCGATATGTTAAGATTAAGTGGCTTACATTGACATTTTTACTATACAGATTGCATCAAATTACCGGTGTGGTAATTGCCAGAGTTTTATAGGTTATAACGATACCAAAATTATGAAATCGACTGAGTCAATAGTGTGAGACTTTAGACGTCTTAGTTCAAATCAAGGAGAATTAGATTCAGTGATAACGACTGACACAGACCACACAGCAGCATGCGGTTGTAGGGGATGCCACTTCAATTAACTTGTCTCACAACGATGTTAGGAATTCAATACGTTAGGGAGTAGATGACGGGGATTACAATTGGCAACAATCAACTGCACATACCTTACTTAGCTGCGTACACATTGTTGTACGCTAATCTATTGTTGTGTGGAACAAGGTATTGCTAAGAGGTGGAGAGTATTGCACTAACTAGTAAATTCAGTCACGTTTAAATCTACCGGTAAACTCTGACCAAACTAAGAAAGTACAAATTATCAAACGTTATTCTCAAGTCAGGTTTTGTTTTCTAATTTTCTTTGTCATTAAGTGTAAATCAGAAACTATTTAGAATAGTCAGCACAGATTGTAGAAGAAAAAAAGGAGTTGAGAAGAAGATTCTACTAAACTTTACTTTAAATAATGTAGGTCTCTATTTTAAAATGGTTTGATGTGTGTTATATATAATTTTCATGTTAGGAAATGTTAAAACAAAGTTAAACATAACAAAATATTTCACAGAAAAGATTTTGACTTTGTTATGACCCAGATTTTCTACTTGCTTCCAGCCTCTTTTCCTTTTCCGATATTTTTAGACACAGTGTTGGAATCATCATAGATGAATCTAATGGCAACATAATACCGCACACATGCAATCTCGATTGAGTATAAATAAGGGTGGTTCAAAAATGGCGAACAACTTTGAGTTTGCGATTCAGTGCGTTTGATTTAGTATAAATGGTAACAGGTAACTGAGCGTTCTAATTGTAAAATGAAGCCATTATATGGAAACGTTTCATGTGCCAATTACATAGCAGCAGATATTAGGTTTAAATAGTATTAATTGTAATGCAAAACGTTTATGGTGGATTGATAGTTTAGATTTGATAACTATAAACTAGGGAGAACTATGTTCACGAATGCCTTTCTTTGCCAAAACTGTTATTAATTTTGTGATAAACAATTTTTCTGTTGGTCATTTATTAATTTCACTATTATAAGACTATGTTCCTTGCAATTGTCTTAACAGTAACAGTTGTAAGTTTATTACAAAATAATTGTGTGTTTAAAAATAAGTAATTTTTCATGTGAATGAATTGCGATTTAAATAAATGGAATAAGATTCTAAACTGAGACTCACAATTTTTCATTTGTGAAATAAAAAATTTGTACATTTTGTGAAACACTTTTGTGAAACAATAATAGTTGTACATTTATAATAGTTGTCATACTATTATAATTGTACAAAAATAAAGATTAATCAAATTCATTAGCTTGCAACAAACAGAAACTATTAAATAATAGATATTTTTAATAATACTCTGTCTTAAAATACCATATTCTGTCTTCAGTACCAACATTCTTGATCGCACATGGTACTGAATTTGACAAAAAATCTAATTGTCTCTTTGATGTAGCAACTTGCGGAAGAAAGAAGTGAGTGGAAGCATATAGTAGCGAGAGATAACACGCAGGACTGCAGCTATATGGAAGATAAAGATGAAGAAGAAAAACAATAACAACAACAACAGTAGCAAGAACAAAATGTAGAACTTGTAAACACGTTTAGTAATGCAGTCTCCAACAAAACATTTTCCAAAGTAATATCTTAGAAAACAAAAATATGGTAAAGTATGTATAGTAAGGTGTTGCCAATTGCACTGCAACGCACACAGGACAAAAACACTAATATGTACTGAATTTATAATGTTGTTGCAGATCAACATATTGAAGCGACATTCCTAACGTACTAACCCCTACTCGGAAACGTAAGTTACATCAGCCGCATATATACAAGTTTAATTCAGTTTGTATAATATTATAAAAGCTTGGTTTGTAACAATAAAAATTGTTTAGCTGTTTTTATTGTGTATTATGATTCCCGTCATTTCCTTTTAGTAACTTTTTCTTCACGATCTCTGCCTATATGTTTTACAAGGAAAATCATTATTGTTTATAGAATTTAGAGGATCTTGTGTTAGAAGGTAGTGTATCATGCCCTTGTTCTCTTCATTATCTATAAACTCCAGTTCTCCCCTAATACACTGCTACGACGGGAGTTAGGCAACTATCGCAGCAGTGCTGTGATATTGGAGACGTAACGGAGTTTTTATCGCTAGGCGTTGTAACGTCGAATGTTCTTGCCGGTTTAGAAGTAGATTCCTCCATTTTTTCGCGATTTTGCTACAACTCCGTTGAACTTTGCCGACACGTTAATTTTATCATTTTTACCGTCTATAAGTACAGGTGAAATTGAGAATCGAAGTGATAACAAGTGCTATTACTTGTTTCTGTAAGCCTTATAACCATCTAAAGTGGTAACAAATGTAAATGTCAATTTCGTGTGGCGTGTGTATCATTTCACAGTATAGGTGTGTTCGACAGCACGGTCGATTTGATCTTCGTAACAACATTGATTTATCATAGTCGACCCAATGTGAGGCTTTTTATTCCATAAAGTCAAGTAACATTTTCAGCCTTCCCGCTCGTGAGGACTCGTTTGGCCCTTATAAATTATTTCCAACACTTTTTTACCACGCTTTTTGATGCTAATAGGGATTCTATAATACTTCTGCAAAAAGATAAATGTAGAGAAAGTTTAAAATTAGCATCAGCAAATCACCATCGTCTTTTAAATTTAGTCTTTTAGTATAAAGCATAAAATCTTATTTATACAAAAACGTGTTGTTGTTATTAATTTTTAATAATTGTATATTTGAAATTGTTATGAACAAAAAGAATTTTGTGTTCTATTTTTATGACTAATTTTGAATTATGGAACGATATATTCTTTGTAAAGTACGTATCAAAATTGTGATCGATCACCAACGTAGCGACAAAATCGTAAGGATCTTGTATTCCCCTGTTAAAGTGTAATTGTTTGAATCTAGGGTTGCGCCATTTAAAACTCATAAACGTTGGGTGACTCTCTAAGGATGCTTCTTCTACTTAGACTGCTTCTATCGTAATATATTGTTCTATCAATTTTTAAGTTTAATTCCTAGGGTCTGAGATCGAATTGAGAATTTAAAAAATATATATCTATGATAAAAATACAAAAGTTCATAAAAATTATAAAACTAAATATTGTCAAAATGCCAATAATTACGATTACAGTTCTCATAAAAATTGTTAATATTACATATTAGAATTAACACATAAAAATTAATAACAAAAATAAAATAACTAAGACTGTGTTATTTTGCAAAAGGCGATTAAAAGGCAATTTTTAAAGGCCTGACAATATAATATGACTCATAATATAACCTACATAACTTCAACGTAAATAACTTACCTAAGGTAAATTAAAACTTTCCTATTTTGTGACTAGCGGTTAAAAGGCTATTTTAAAGACTTAACCTAACAACGCCACTCATAACCTAATCTACTGAACGTAGGTCGATTCATATTACAGCTTAATTATTTTTTGTCTTCAGGGTCAAATATTTGTTGACATAAACAATAAAAAGGTTCCGTTCTAATTTTTGAGTATTGGAGTGGTAACAAATATAACTAACATGAAAAATGTAGTCTTAGCCACATTACTGTGGTTTACTAACTGAGACCTTTGTCACTATTTCGTTTTTTTTAGCACTGAAGTTGGGCGCCGATGGAGTGGCTGAAATGTTTGCAAATGATAACATTGGACCACGGCCTGATACCCTGGAAAGTGTAAATGGCTATTAAAAATTCAATTATCAATAGAAAACAGGTTCTTTAGGCTTCTATGGAAGCGTAAGAAAATTATTCTTATCCAACATTGTAATTTTTATTTCCTAGCGAGTTAGATATTTTATGGTTACGAAATTTTACGTTTGAGTAAGGGGTGCTCTACTCTACTTATAGTTGGTGTTCAGCGGTAATTTTTAATTCACAGCCACTACATACTCGAGTCACTCTAAGCTAAGTGAGCTATAATTTTTCCTCTTCTTGCTCTGATAATAGTAAATCATTTTAAAAATATATCTCACCTATCCCGACTTTGCGTCGATTCCCTATAAATTATACGTTCAATTCAAAGCAAGTGTTGTTAGTTAACGTTAACATTTTGTAACGCGTATAATCTTTTTACCCGTATACATGTTACCAACGCTCCTACATTCACATATAACAGTTGCGTAACTCAA
The DNA here is from genome assembly GCA_034769895.1 of Magicicada septendecula. Lineage (NCBI taxonomy): Eukaryota > Metazoa > Arthropoda > Insecta > Hemiptera > Cicadidae > Magicicada > Magicicada septendecula. The sequence goes on from CM068375.1 coordinate 322,899,047, forward strand.
TTAACACGCCAGTTACAAGTGCTAACTAGGAAACTCTGTGATTCTAATTGGATTCAGTAAATCATATTTCTGTATGTTCATCCTGCCTGCCGTGTATTATTACTGCAGGCAACCTGCTACTGCTGTAAATGTTATAGTTTAACAAACGTTAGCAAGAACCTACGAACACAGTCATAATAGGTAACAAAATCTGACAATATTTAACGGTCCTGGCAGGTTTAGTAGGCTGGTAGTTATGAAGTGTGGCTACTAGTGTAGACGTTGTGAGTTCATTTACGGACAGCATCATCAAAATCAAAATGTGTTTCAGACTTAAAGTCGTATATGAATCAAAACGTTTCCAGACGTAAGATTATGTAAATAATTTTCTTTACTATTTTTAGTAGAATATAACGAAAAATTATTTCTTTTTCGTAATACACACTACATTTGTACTGCTGATAAAATCAGATAGTGCAAAACATTGTGCCATACATTTTTTAAGACACCATAAAATAAGCCTAATTATTGCATTGTATGTCTATTTCATCTAAAACAAATTTAACATAGTTTTATGTTTGTAAAATAGTTTTGAACATATATATAGTGAAATGTTCTTCAACTATTAACTACTTCTGAAAGAAAAATAATAATTATTTTTTCCTTGACGCACGTTTTACTGATCACATCAATGTCTTTAGAAGATTATAACAAAATTTAAAAAAATTTTTAAAGTAGGTAATATTTGAAGAATATTTTACTGTATAGAAAAATGCCAGAAACATTTAAGAGTTACAAATAATATATATGCATACACACACACACACACACACGCACATACACACGACACATATACATACATATACTTAATTCGTACATACGAATATACGTATACGGATATATAATAATACAAATGTGTTATATATTTTATATAACAAAACAAAACTTAAAGTGTAAATATCAGTCATTATGAACACTGAGCAGGTTTGACAGTTAAAAAGTAGCAAATGTTAGAGTTTATTTATTAATTATTTTAAGTAAGCTGAGTTTATGTAAAATAACATCAACATTAGATGTTTTGCAAATATATCTTTTAGAATAGACCGTACATTCTCCGGATTCAATAGCTGCCTAAAAATATAACATTAACACTTAAAGCAAATTGCAAAAGTTGTAAAGCTTAGAACAGCAATCAAGCGGAAAATACTTGGCGTGTTTTCATGCTCTGCAATGCCTATCTTCATCTGGATGTTAAAAACATTATAAAATCTTTGGAAAGAAGGCTCCTAAGCTTTCACACTATTTTTATGACTTTGCGCTAGCAGAGTTTTACTATTTTCCTCAAGTATAGCATGTGTACTTTTACTGTAAATAAATAAATTTTTGTTTACCCAATTTATCTTTTCCAATTATAAAGAAAGAAGTCTTCTTTTTCTTCTTCTTTTCTACTTTTTTCTCTTCTTCTTTTTTCCTTGTTCTTCTTTTCCTGCACTTTGTTTTATGTACACCTAAAGTCTGTATTTACTAAAACGGCAGGGCATCTTCCTTTCAGACGATCTCTATTTCTCTTTCTATCAGTATATTCTTCATAACTATTTCCATTAGTCCGCCCTTGGCCACTATGATTCCTCACTTCAGTTTGTATATCTTGGTGGTAAGTTATTTGCATTTTAAGGTAAACCCAGCATGACACCTGCTTAATAATTTTATGTTATGACTGTAATTGACAACGTCATGTCTCTTTACATACACTGTTTTGAACTTCTTGGTTTAAAATTTTAAGATAGAATTTTTGGGTACTTCAGGTAAATTAATGGAGAAGTTATTAAACAATTTTATTTTTTTATGTACTTTCAGTGACGAGTAGTTGACGTAGCGCACAAGTCATGTTTTGTTTCTTAATTTGTAAATTCTGAGGGCTCTTTGATTCTTGATTTCTGTTCTATTACTATATCGAGTACTATTGGGATAAGGGAGTCTTTTAATTTGCTGTGATGTCCTTGAAAGTCTCATTCTATTTAGTTTTTAGCAAACTTGTTACTGTAGATGTTCTGTATTAGTCTTATGAGATTATTAAGCACAGTACGTAACTACCAGATCTTTAGGGTGACTTTAAGTAAAAGTTTATCAAACGTCTTTTTAATATAAATAAAAACAAAACAACGGTAACTTATTATATTTACAAGCTTTATCGGTGAGCTATCTAATGTCAAATATTGCATCCGTGTAGAACCAAACGTTTCTGAATTTTTATTTCTGATCATGAAATCTTATGATATCGCCAAGTTTTTTGCAAAGTGTTTAAGATTGGAGGTCAGCAAATTCATTTTACAATAATTGTTTGGATTTTTCGCCTTTCTTCAGTATTTGACTTACAATAGTTATTTTATGAGTCAACAGAAACAAAACTAAAGTTTTTAATAGCCAGCGGATTAGTCTAGGATAAAACACTATTATATAGTTCACATGTGTGAACTCTGTTGAACTCGCTCTGGGAAGTGTGTAGTTTTAATTGGATTCACTACGGCATGGGTCTGCAATATATTACAAATGGTGGTCGCTACAGGCTATAATTTATTCTACTCACTGTGACCACCAAAGTCTTGTAGTTAGTATAATTTTCTAGCATAAATTAAAGTTAATTTCAAATTAGCAGTACAAAACTACTGTTGAAACGATATAACAAAATTCTTTTATAAATACCGGTCAGAACGGATACAGAATAGATGCCGCAGAAATGCATTTCCTTAGGCATTACGCGTGATAGGCAAAACAAAACCGTATTAAAAATAAAGTAATATAAATATCTGCAAGTACATAGCGTTCTCAGAAGAATTTATCAATTCATAAATTGTTGGCTAAGCTACGAATGGAGAATTAATTATGATAGACATTCAAAAATTGTTGAACTTATAAACCCTCTAGCTGTTATCCGCTGCTTTGCACGCTAATATTTGACTTTTAATGAGTATTTTAATATAATTTTTATTGTCTATGTCTATATGGCGTTCTGTCAGCACGTATAACAGTTTGTACTCATTAGTCAAATTCTCTCTAAAGCTGTTGGTGCAACAGCCTTCGGAGATTTAAAAGTACCCGTTTATAAAGCCTTTGGATATAAAAGGTAATTTATAAAGTACCTGTTAAATATAAATCGCAAAATTCTTTATTTTCAGTGTTACTGTGTTAGAAGCATTGTATATCACATTAAACGTTATGTTTTCTTCAACCATGGCTTTTATTTATTTCAACAGTAAACTAAAAACCAGAAAGGTTGTCGCCTAACCCCAAAAATGAAAACAACACCTGTTTTTGCTTTGCATTAAGTAATAGGACAATTTAAAATTTGTACACTTCTTCTTTTCCACATTGTAATATATCAATACAATTGCACATTATATAAAACATCGAAAATGTACTGCAGGAATAGATAAATGTACAGTTCCAATGCCGCTAAATATCATTTTTTTATTTACTTGTTACTATGGTAATTAATTCTGGTCTCCATGGTGTTGTTGAGAACTTTATACGCGTAAACGAAAAGACATAAATAAAAGTGCATAAATTGTGTGAACTGGGCAAAATATCAAATTCCAAGTTAGACAGTTTTTTTCCTTTGCGTTAAAGGTTACCTGTTTAAAATTTGGTGGCAATCGGTGTAACTGTGTGGATATGTATTCAGTACACATAAATCCTCAGACTTTGAGTTATATATATATATATATATATATATATATATATATATATATATATATAGACAGGAAGAAGCATTATTGGGTATCCTACAAAACTATGGCATCAAAATAGGGAGCCAAAACAGCTCTTTATACATAGAGCTTAGAAAAAAAGACAAATAAAGATAAAAGAATAAAAGGGAAAGAGAAGAATGAAAACACAAAGTATAAGAAGAAGAAAAAATTCTGTTAGTTTCAAAACTCAAATGTATACGTCGTCGTGTATACTGTGTGTGTGTGTGTGTGTGTGTGTGTGTGTGTGTGTGTGTGTGTGTGTGTGTGTGTGTGTGTGTGTGTGTGTGTGTGTGTGTGTGTGTGTGTGTGTGTGTGTGTGTGTGTGTGTGTGTGTGTAGTCTATTGTCGTATACGTCAAACGAGGAAACTTTCGTAACTAGTTTTGTGTTGGGAGCCGTTTCTAATTTCTGTGAATTGTGAACCATTAGCAAGAGTGTTACAAACATCTCTTGAATCATTAGACCAAACTTTTAGCACCATAAACATTAGCACTCACAAATTGCATCAGGCCTTTTGAAAAGTAGTGGCATTCAAAATAGCCTGACCGTTACTGGAAGCATAGCCAAAGTACGTGGTGATGATCGGAATACCGACAATCTGGTAGTCATCAGAATACAGACAAATTGGTAGCCGCCAGAATACAGACAACCCAATTCGTTCGACCGAGCGTGCTCCACCGGAGACGATTACTTCGGACATGGTCCAGTCACCTTGTAGGTGATTGTCATCGTGTAGTAAACGAGTTCTTGCCGACAGTGTCCGTAAGTTTTCAGTTTGTTTCTGCGCAAATTCAGTCCAATTTACAGTAAATATCCCTCTTAACTTCAGTATTTCTTGCAAGTTATATTCTTGTATATTTTTACAATGATTTTTATTTCTTTAAATCCGTAATTACAAGGTGACAAATGAAAAATCCGAACAGTCTATGGGTGATTCTTATCTTCAGTAAATGAGCCAATTGGTATAGCAAAAAGACTGTATCTACATTTACTGCAGAAAATAGATTTATGTCTACTGCAAAATAAGTCCAGAGACATTTAAATGTTTTTGTATCAAGTCATTAAGCCATTATTTGCAACATGACCAAAAACTAAACAAACCGCACCATCTCAGAAATGTGTAAGACAAAATTAAGTTACATTTTGCTGTATAAATAGCTTTAGATAAGTTACAAGGAAACGTATATTTAAAAAAGTAAAAAATGTTAAATTTTTTTATTTTATTTTAAAAGAACATATACTATTGAATAATTTTAAAACAATTTTCATAACAGAAAAAGAAATATAAAATACATACGGTAAGAATTTCATTTTATTTGTATTACATTTGCTTTTACATTTGTTTGAATAACTTATCAATATGTTACGTTTTATTCCAACATAATATTTTAAAAATTAACCAATTCAAATAATTGCAAGAAACTAAGGGAATATAAACCTTTTAATACAATATGAGATTAATAATCATAAATATAACTTAAAAATGGCAGAATTTGCAGAATGACAGGAAGCTAATTTTGAACATTTACCAGATACAAAATGAAAGTAAAATTACCAATTTTAGATAAAAAAACATAATAAAACGGCATTATTCGATATTAAAATACGCCGAATGAACTGAAGGATTAAATTAAGTAACATCTAGCAAATAAATTTGAATAATAACCAAAGTTTAAGCAGTTATATAATGTAACTTTAATACATGAACAGGATGCAAAGTAAAATTCGAACAATGTAAGGAATAATATTGCATTGGCTAAGATTTTAGTCGAAAGTAAACGAAGTAGAGAGTTGATTATTGAACATTGTACGGTGCACTTGACAAGAGTATTTTAATCGAGTTAACCTAATTCATAGTACCGTAATGGCGAGTCAGTGTATGACACAAATTTGAAAATCGCGAGTGGCGACTAAAACATTTCGTAACATTGACATAGTGACATAAACACTTCCAAGAGACTAAATAACATTGTACAGCACTAAACTACAGTCAAATAACATTATTAAACACCATAAAACAGTATACATTATAACCATCAAAGAGTGCCTGAACGACAGAAAGTGAACTGACTTATACATACACCACTATTGAAAATACAACACAGAAACTTCACCCAAGACACTACACCGACATCAGAAAGAAGATTTGTTGACACCAGGACGTTAATTCTGCAAGAAAATCTCTTTATTGGAACGCCACATATACGAGGGACATTGGACGAACTCGACGGCAGCCATTTGCAATTTTCGTCATCACTCAACTGAACACCGCCTCCTAGTATTGTCAGCGACATGGTTCGACATCAAATTATTTTCTTTCAATTTTTTCAATTAAATATATGTACTTAGTATTAAGAATAATAATTGTAACGTTATACTTTTTAATATTGGCCCGAGTTCTCTGACTTTAATTATGAATAGCTGTTAAAAGAACCTGATTGCATATTATATAAAAAACTTGTAACATTTCGATACCCTGAGAGTCGATTTTATAATCGACAAGAGTCTTATAACCAATTATCCAATAAATCATTTATACTTTTCATATCAAAATAGTTCTTTCTTTATTAAACATAACAATTTAAAATTAATATAATTTAAACAATATACTACAAGAATTTCACCACATCAGAAGGAAGATAACCTCCAAAACGAAAAGTAAACAAATATCGATTGTACCTGGAGACAATCTTATAAGTGGTTGGAGTTTACTGAAAATACAAAAACATTAATAAAAATTCCTAGACAAGTGAGAAACGTTTCAAAACTTCACGAAACACAATTAATTAATTGTTTTTAATGAATTAATCGATAAAAAAGAAATTTTTTTTAAACACAATTTTTATTTCTTCCACAAACGACATTTTTTAAAACATTTTTGTAACACTACACCTATACAGCTTTAACACTATTAACAGGTTTCGTTACAATTTGGACAGCTCAACAGTGAAACTAAACGAAGAGTTTCAGACCAGGAAGACTTTGTAAACACCACCAGCAAACATAATAAGTTTATTACAAATTGGCGCACAACTGAGGGGCTTTAATTAGCGATTGAAAGGCCACTACAATCTGCCCAATCACTAATTGGAGTTCGGCAGCAGCTATAAAGCCAGAGAAATTGACGGAAAAATGCAACGACGTGCAACTTCGAAGAAACGGGCGGCGGAGGCAGAAAAAGAAGTAGAGATTGACATGGAAAGTAAAGAGGCGACGCCAGTAGATGTGGAAAGCCACCGGTGTTGTCGAAACAACCAGCACAACCAGAGGAACAACCTGAGATGCCCACACAAACAGTGGAAATCAATGTGCCGGAGAAGGAAACAGAGAACATAACAACACAACAAATGTTCAGGATAATGATGGAGAAAATGGACGAAAGTAATAAGGAAAGGAAAGAAGATAGCCAGTCTTTGAAAGAAGATTTGGGAAATAAAATCGAAGAAACAAATAAAAAGATGGAAGAAAACAGTAAGAAGATGGAAGAGAAGATGGGGAAGAAGTTAGAAGAATTGAAGGAAGACAACCAATCGTTCAAGGAAGAATTCAAGTCGACTAAAGAAGAATTGATTAATAAAATTGAAAACACCAATCAGAAAATCGATGAAACCAGGAAGAAGATAGAAAAGAACAACCGACAATTGAAGGAAGTGTTGAAGGAAGATAACAAGAAGTTGGAAGAGAAGATAGGGGAGAAGTTGGAAGAATTGGGAGAGGACAACCAAATTTTAAGAGAAGAATTAAGGGAGGTCAATCAGGAGAATCTGGACAAACTTGACGAAAGAATGGAATTGTTAAGAGAAGAACTGAATAAGGAAATCAATGTTAACAAGAAAGCGATGAATAAAAAGATGGAAGAAGAAAACATAATGGTGAATCGAGAGATCCGAGAGATTGACGGAAAGTGCAACCAGACCGAAAAGGAGGTACAAGAATTTAAGGAAGTAGTAAACATCAAGTTTACAAATATGGAAGAACATAGCCGCAGGAAAGTAGAAGAAGAGAGGAAGGAAACTCAAGAAGAATTCGGGAGAGTACGGAACCAAGTCGCGGAACGGTGTGATGGGATGCAAGAGGCTATGACCAATATCACAGGTCAGGTACGGCAAAGCCAAGAAGAGATGGAAGCTTTAAGAAATAGACCAACTCATTTCACCGGATTGCCCATCAATGAAAGCCGAGAATGGCTCAACTTCCGGCAGTACAAGCGTAAACCGATGGAGTTCCTGGCGAGGGTAGATGAATACTTCGCCAAACATAAAATAACGCAATGGAGCCATAACAGGGAAATATTGGACGAGTCATTCAGGGAGATGACGGATAATTGGTGGATGGCTAACCGTAGCGAGATTCCCGACTACCAGCAGTTCCGGAGAATGTTTAAGTCGAAATACTGGTCTGAAACAACCCAGAACCTGATCCGAGATAACATATGCAACGGACGATACAGGGCACAAATAGGCAGTAGCATGACAGCCTATTTCTTAGGGAAGGTGTGCATGGCGAAACACCTCGAACCAGCTATACCCGAAGAGTGCCTGGTAAATAAACTCTCATATCACTACGACGAAGACATTGTCAGGGCACGGAGAGGTAGCCAGATCAAGACGGTACAGGCAATGACGGAATTACTGGAAGGATATGAAAATGAAGAATACTACCGCCAGAGCAGGAGGAGGAATGAACGACCAGAGGCGAGGCAGAATCAATACCCTAGTAACGGCAATAACAATCCTGGGAACCGAAACCAGCCCAGTAATTACGACGGCCATAATAACCCGCCGCGTAATAACACCAATTTTAATGGCAACGCAAACGGTATTAGGAACACCCACACCTATCCTAATAATAGGAACAATTATTATCAGCCCCCTAATAGCCCGTACAGTCAAAGAAATCCATACTCCGGGAATAATGGTGATAGACATTACCCACCCAATAGGAGTTATTATAACAATAATTATAATAATAATAATAATAGAGTATCACGCCCGAGGGTTAATTTTATAAGAGCAGAAGATCGCGGTCCAAGGAGATACTACCAACCACGGAGGAACAGCTTCCACGGTGCAGACAGAAGATGGAGAAGTGCGGAACGGGACGGTCCACGCCACGAACAAGGAAGAAGAAGTACCAGCCTGGAGGATCTTAACCGACAACAGAACAGGGAAATAAACCTCGAACAGGGTACAGAGCGTCAGGAAACTACACAGAGATTCCCGAACGATGCCTCGGTCAATCCTAGTACAAACGATGACCACAATACTTTAAACGGGAGGAGGCAGTAATTAACGATGAAGACCCGTTACTGCTTATACTTCCTGGGTTAAACAAAGATGAGTTGCAACAAGCAACCAATTGTAAAAACATCACGATAATTAGTAACCATTACCTGAAAGATATTCGAACTGAACTTTTAGAGGAGAACGAAAAGAGCCTCAATAATAATAATAACGAAATAATATATATAACAGCGGAGGTAGAAGGAATTCCCGCAAAAATAATGATTGACACAGGTGCAAATATTTCCATAATAAAGGTCAATGAACTGGAAAGGATCCAGAATAAATGTGGAAAAACCCAACATTTGAAGGAGTAGAGGAGCTAACCATCGAAGAGCGACATTTAGAAGAGAAGCCATTTGTAAGGAAAGAAAAAGAGAAGATCAACTTACAAAAGTATAAATAAAATGGGCCTATATAGAGTACAAAATATGTCCATATGTTGTGGTAAAAGATAATCATAACAATACTTATGAACTGAGAGAGATAGTTTCCGGAAGAGTTAAAGGTGTGTACAATCAAGCATCTATGAAAAAGTACTATGAAGAATGAGTTTGGAATTTAGAATTTCAATTTTTATACATGAAAATTCTAAAATAAATGTAAGTACATCTTACTAGCAAATATTTTTGAGAAAGAACTTTATGGCAATTTAAAAGAAAGAATTTTGAATATAAAACAAACAAATTCAAAAACAAATGTAAGCACATATTACAACCAAATATTTTTGAAAAAACTTTATGGAGAAATAAAAAGAAAGAATTTTTAAAACAAAAAAATTCTAAAATAAATGTAAGCACATCTTACATCCAAATATTTAAGAAAACACTTTATGGCAAAATAAAAGAAAGAATTTGGAATTTAAACAAAAAAATTATAAAATAAGTGTAAGCACATCTTACAACCAAATATTTAAGAAAACACTTTATGGCAAAATAAAAGAAAGAATTTGGAATTTTACACAAAAAATTCTAAAACAAGTGTAAGCACATCTTACAACCAAATATTTTTGAGAAAAAAACCTTATGGCAAAATAAAAGAAAAGAATTTTGAATTTTAAACAAAAAATTCTAAAACAATTGTAAGCACATCTTACAACCAAATATTTAGGAAAACACTTTATGGCAAAATAAAGAAAGAATTTGGAATTTTACACAAAAAATTCTAAAACAAGTGTAAGCACATCTTGCTACCAAATATTTTGAGAAAAAACTTTATGGAAAAAATAAAAGAAAGAATTTTGAATTTGATAACATACAAATTCAAAAATAAAAGTAAGAACTTCTTACAACCAATTATTTAAGAAAAAACTTTATGGCGAAATAAAAGAAAGATTTTGGAATTAAATATACAAAAAATTTAAAAATAAAGTAAGACCAACTTACTATAACTAATTTTGTGAAAAAACTTTATGGTAATTAATTAAGAAGAATTTGAATTTAGAGAAATACCAAAACATTCAGAAATAATTGTAAGATCACCTTACTACACACAGTTTTGAAGAGATACCAAAACCAATTTGGAATAATTAAAAAGGAAGAATTGGAATTTAGAATTATATATAACAAAGAATTAAAAATTAAGTAAGCACATCTTACTATAAACAATTTTGACGGAAACAATTTTGGGAATAAATGAATTAAACAGAATTTGAACTTTGATAAAACGTCAAAACTCTGAAACGAAATAAGATCAACTTATTACAAATGATTTATGAGAAATGTTATGGAATTAAGTAAAAGAAGAGTTTGAATTTTTGCATAAAACTAACACAGTTCTAAAAATAAATATGTGCCATTTATAAATAAATTTAGAAGAAAATAATATGATTAATTCAGAAAAAAGAATTAAATTTAATCCAGAATAGATGTGAATATCTAACATTTGAAGGAGTAAAGAAGAAAAACAAAAAAGAGTGTGATATACAAGAGAAGGCAAAAATTTGGAAGCAAAGAGAAGAAACTGTTATTATAATAAAATTATAAAAAATCCAATAAAGAAAAACAATAAAATAATAATGAGAACAACCTATGACTAATTACTTATGAAACGATAATGGAAACAGTTAATCAAGAAAAGGAATACGATATTACTCAGTTCTGAAGAAGCAAAGAATAACAACTCAAACCAAACATATGGTGAAGATGATTTTGAACAAATGATAATAATAAGACCTATATAAAATGCAAAGAGAAAAAGTACGACATGAAATATAATATAAATGAATTAATGTTAATGAATGCGAAGGCGGATTAATAACTTTCTAAGAGAAAGGAAAGAACAAAATGTTTAAATAAAATGATCAAAATAACAACCTGAATATCTAATATAAAGATACAAATTTAAAATTAAATATAATAAAATAAGACCATTCAAATAATGTATAAGAAAATAATATATATGTAAAGACCATGCTAACACTGTAAATAACCAGAAGGAAGTATAAAGAGAATTCAGATGGAGAAGAAAAAGAGTTACACTATAACCAGTAACAAGAATTATTAAGAAAAGTTTTCAACCATAATTAAAATAAATATATGAGACAAGTTAAGAGTTCAGACAAATATATATATAATGAGTATAATAAGAATTAAGAAGATTTATTAAGATAGAAAATGTGAGATAATCTGAGAAACTACGAAGTGAAGAATCCCAAGATATTTTTATTAGTCGAAAATGAGACTACTTTTTATTTATTTATTCGATGACTGACTGAAGATAATTCCAGCAGCATTATGTTTTTTGAGCAGAGATGAATGTGCCTCTGGACTCAAATTTGTAAAAGTGGTGTATGGCCAGCAGAGATTGTGTAGCCAACAGTGCCCCTCTGAACTGCCCCAGCCCACGTGATAGGGAATGTTAGGGAATTAATATCCCAAGGATGCAACACGAAGTTTATAAAGAAAGAAAATGTATAATAATAATAATAATAATAATAATAATAATAATAATAATAATATATCTCAGAAGACACTAACTATCCAAGAAGGATCAAAAGTAAAATAAGTAAATATATATATAAAATTAATTAAACTCAAATATAAAAAGTCGATATAGAAATGGAGAAGAAAATGAAATATAAGAATTAATGAAATTATCGTAAGAAATTATTTCATCCATAAACATGTCTGAAATAATTACTTCTGGAGGAGAGCAATCTGTAGCGTGACAGATAAACACATAATAATGAATGGCATTGATCATTAGAATAATAAAAGATTATAACATTAAATCCGAAGAAAGCATTAAAATAATATAAAGAATTAATTCAGAGCAACTGTGCAGAACAATCATGGATAGTAAAACTATAATTTCAAATAAAAGCAAGTTACTAGTGATGGATCATCAAAACCAATATAATAACCCAAGGTTTTAAAATATAACCCAGGAAGGTAAGGAGTATATAAAGAAGCAACACAGAATATGACTAAACCCACAACAAGGATAAATAAATGAAAAAGAAACCCTGAATAAGGCAAGATCCACCATAAATGGTGATGTATTTCAAGAAACCAGAAGAAGATGAAGTAACCCCAAGAAACCCGATGGCATCCAGAAGAAGATGAAGAACATACCATTCCAAGAAGCCAGAAGAAAAGAAGACATCATTGAAGAAAGAAGAAGAAGACAGCATCCAGAAGAAGAAGGAATGCTCTTATAAAAAACACCCATATCCCCATATCCCAATCTAAATAAAAACCACAAATAATAAAAAGTATAACGAAATAGTCTTGAACAGTAACCACATGTACAATAAAATTAAGAAAAAAAAGTGTATAGAGTAAGAGTTGCCAGTGGACCAAGGTGAAACAATAATATAATACCCAAAGAACAGATCTTCATTGTAACCCACAAACCAATTTATTGATGTTAATAAGACTAAACAACCATTTAGAAATAGTATCAAAAAGTGTAAAGTGAAACAGTGCTAGTTTGTGTATTGTAAAAAAAAACCTTATGTTTCATCCTTGGCATCCACAAACTGTGTATATAATGAAATATACAACTTTGAGTGACATATAATTTGTACCAGGTGAATGTGATACATGTAATAATACCAAGATGTCAATCTGTTGGAAATGACATTTCTTTAAGGAATGAATAAAAACAGATTTAAACAAAGTGACAGGGTACAATTAACCTATACCATTTAAAAACAGTTTAAAAACTGCATGATTCAATTTAAGATAAGAAATATAGAATAAGAGTATAGAAATAAGGTTTTGTGTATATAGAATAAGGATTTTAAAAATGTATTAGGGACAAGAACATTTATTAAGTTTGGAACCACTAACAGCCTAATAGTAAATATATTTATTACTGGTATTGACAGTAATAATTAAGTAAGATGGGAAAAAACATCCTTTGTAAATAATATTTCTGTTTTAATATTAAGTTTTGATTATAAAAAATGTCTAATGATTTGAAGACAACCATTATTTGAAAATATTTCTTATTTGTTTGTAGTACGGAAACAGATACTAATTGTTGTTATGTTTAATTGAAAAAATGTTTAATTTATATTACCTTGTTAAAACGTCAGAGAGGGTATAACACAGTATGTATTGTTTATATAAAAATTTGTATGAAAACTTGTTAAAAATCTAGGCAAAATAATGAAAACTAAACCTTACCAGAACTGTGAAATTAAGCACTTAAATACATTTAAACTAAAGGGATTTAGATAACATAAACCAGAATTGAAGCCGTATAATTAGAAATACAACTTAGAAAGATTTTGTACAATGATAGCCAGGATTATAAATAAAAATGGAAATGACAGAACTCAAAATTTGGAGAGGGGAGTCATATATTCCAACATAATATTTTAAAAATTAACCAATTCAAATAATTGCAAGAAACTAAGGGAATATAAACCTTTTAATACAATATGAGATTAGGAATCATAAATATAACTTAAAAATGGCAGAATTTGCAAAATGACAGGAAGCTAATTCTGAACATTTACCAGATAGAAAATGAAGGTAAAATTACCAATTTTAGATAAAAAAAACATAATAAAACGGCATTATTCGATATTAAAATACGCCGAATGAACTGAAGGATTAAATTAAGTAACATCTAGCAAATAAATTTGAATAATAACCAAAGTTTAAGCAGTTATATAATGTAACTTTAATACATGCACAGGATGCAAAGTAAAATTCGAACAATGTAAGGAATAATATTGCATTGGCTAAGATTTTAGTCGAAAGTGAAGGAAGTAGAGAGTTGATTATTGAACGTTGTACGGTGCACTTGACAAGAGTATTTTAATCGAGTTAACCTAATTCATAGTACCGCAATGGCGAGTCAGTGTATGACACAAATTTGAAAATCGCGAGTGGCGACTAAAACATTTCGTAACATTGACATAGTGACATAAACACTTCCAAGAGACTAAATAACATTGTACAGCACTAAACTACAGTCAAATAACATTATTAAACACCATAAAACAGTATACATTATAACCATCAAAGAGTGCCTGAACGACAGAAAGTGAACTGACTTATACATACACCACTATTGAAAATACAACACAGAAACTTCACCCAAGACACTACACCGACATCAGAAGGAAGATTTGTTGACACCAGGACGTTAATTCTGCAAGAAAATCTCTTTATTGGAACGCCACATATACGAGGGACATTGGACGAACTCGACGGCAGCCATTTGCAATTTTCGTCATCACTCAACTGAACACCGCCTCCTAGTATTGTCAGCGACATTGTTCGACATCAAATTATTTTCTTTCAATTTTTTCAATTAAATATATGTACTTAGTATTAAGAATAATAATTGTAACGTTATACTTTTTTAATATTGGCCCGATTTCTCTGACTTTAATTATGAATAGCTGTTAAAAGAACCTGATTGCATATTATATAAAAAACTTGTAACATTTCGATACCCTGAGAGTCGATTTTATAATCGACAAGAGTCTTATAACCAATTATCCAATAAATCATTTATACTTTTCATATCAAAATAGTTCTTTCTTTATTAAACATAACAATTTACAATTAATATAATTTAAGCAATATACTACAAGAATTTCACCACATCAGAAGGAAGATAATCTCCAAAACGAAAAGTGGAGACAATCTTATAAGTGGTTGGAGTTTACTGAAAATACAAAAACATTAATAAAATTTCCTAGACAAGTGAGACACGTTTCAAAACTTTACGAAACACAATTAATTAATTGTTTTTAATTAATTAATCGATAAAAAAGGAATTTTTTTTAATTATAAAATTTTTTTTAAACACAATTTTCATTTCTTCCACAAACAACATTTTTTAAAATATTTTTGTAACACTACACCTATACAGCTTTAACACTATTAACAGGTTTCGTTACAATTTGGACAGCTCAACAGTGAAACTAAAGGAAGACTTTGTAAACACCACCAGCAAACAGAATAAGTTTATTACAATATATAAAAAAATGTTTTTCAAAGCCTTGAGATAAATTGTGGTATATTTTCGGTTTATGTTCTGAGATATCTTAATAAAGGATGTGTAAGACACACCGATAAGAAGTTTCTAGTATTAGATACAGGAAAGAAGAAAAGGAAAGGAGGGAAAGAGAAAGTTACTGTACTAGTGCATTTTGTACTATTGTACTGGTAAACGTGCTTTTTTAAGTCTGGAACTCGGGAGTTCTTAAATTTTCTAATTTTCAACGTTAAGTAAAATTCTCTAAATATCCATAACACTTACAAGTCTGCAACGTCATACGTTTTAGTTACTTTTAAGTAGTTTTCTCTGGTAGATTTCAAAAATTGTATTAAGTGTGCTTTTTATAAAATTAGGAAATTAAAATTTTATATATTTAACATTTTATACATTTAAAAAATTTTCCCTTAGTAACCGTTTTTGCTAGTATAATACATCTGCAAGAGAAAATAAAGTTCATTATGATTTGCATTTGTTAAAAATTTTTTAGAGACAGGCGTATAAGTTTATGAGATGGTGTTATATAAAGTTTGCCAATTTTTGTGTTTAAATTGCAATGAAACCGGAAAGCTATTGTCTCTTCTATCTTATTAGTAATAAGGGCTAGAATCTTATATTTTAATAGGACACCGTAACTTTTAGGACTAAAAATTCAAAAAATAAAAATGTTACATTCAATATTATACGTTTTTATTACTTCAAAAACATAATATAATATAGTACTAATTTTGATAACAGAAAAAACAACAAACAATGCCTCCCTGTTAACGTGGTCAGATTTTCATATTGTTTTTATTATATTCAGTTTAACTTGTTGAATAATATATCAAGTTGCCACGTGATACGACCAATAAAAATTTATCAGTGCAAAACAGTAACACTCTCTATATGAAAGAGTAATGCAATTTAACAAGCCTTCGTATAGGGACGTTCCTGTTAAAGACCTATATAAAATTGTTCAGAACAAAACAAAATATTAAATAGTTCTGTCAAAACAGGACTATGAAAACTATTTTAAATCTGCTAATCCTAAAATATAGAGTTTAATTTTGAATTACTGTAATTTAGAGGCAATTCTATTGAAAAGAGTAATGTTCTAAAAACCTACAGACACATCCTGGAACTTTTTGGGGTAACGTTCTGTCCACGTAATATCTTAATAGAGATTGTGTTATAAAATCTGACAACAGGTTTCAAAGGAAAGACACAAAGTGGCAGAAGAGGAATAGAGAAGAATGTGAAAGTTACTGAACTGGTGGATTTTAGATTTTAAAACTCTTAAACGATTTTTGAGGCTTGCAATCTGCTTTTCCTGAAATTCTTAATTTTCAGATTCATCAAATAAAAGTAAATTTTTCTAAATAACCGTAGTACATAGAAGCCTGTAACTTAGTACCGTCAATTATTGTTAGTCTTTTTTTCTAGTAGATTTTTAAAATTTAAATAATTTTAATTTTCATAAAAAGTTTAACATTAGAATTTTAGATACTCAACATTTTTAACAGTCAAAACTTTTTCCCTTAGTTACTAGTTCTATTATTAGGGTAAACTAAGATCAGTGTGCCTTGTTAACAACTGTATAGAGACAGGCCTAACAGTTTATAATATAGTGTTACTTAATACTAGCTAACTTTTGTATTCAAATTACAATGGAACCTGAAAGATTTGTTTCTAATTACAAACTGATCAACAAATTTTAACTCAACAATTTTATAAAGTTATTTATAAAGTTAGTTTTAATTTTAGTAAATCAGTTATAAAGTAAATTTTAATAAATTTTATATATTTTATCAATCAAGAACATATCGCATGATTGTAAGCTAAAACTCCCGTTTGAATGAGACCTGCCGGATGTGGAAGGATGAATTTCCAAACCAAAGTCGAGTACAATTAAACTTCACATATTGAAGAACTTAAAACTTATACATTTGTTATATCTTGTAGCCACTTGTTTCTTCTCTTATCCAGCAAGTAGATGGTAACCCTTTACCTCTTTTTTGAGCACTACCTTATTACTATTTTATTTTTTTGTAACTTTGTTAATGTTCCCACCTGGTAGCTGTACTCGAGCACGCATTATCTCTTTAGTACGGAGAGATATTTTGTTAGTTCGTCTTTATTTGGATACGTAACCAAGACCTTTATACCTGTCAATTTGTTTCAACACATTTACATTTACAGTTTGTTACAAATATACGTATTTGTAATCTAGACAATACAAAACAATTGATAACTTACATTTTAATAAAGCAGAAATCTCTAAATTAGTCTAGCAGACGGACTAACATAACTGTATAGCTGTTTTTACATCTATATAAGGTAAAAGGAATTAAGTGTTACTGCAAGGAAAATATATGTAACTAGTAAATTAAACTTGCTACAACTGTATTAAGACAGCAAATGTAATAAAATTTAAAGTGCTCTTGCGTATTTTAATAACATGCGGAGATTTTGAGTTTAATTTTACTGTTTAAAGTTATTAATCTGAACACGGTTTAGCATGTTGATTTTAATGCAGGTCATGTTCTTGCTTATATCGTTTCTGTGTATTGTCAGCAGTTATGACGCTACCGTATTGCCCTGACACTTTATTTTACACTGTATTCAATTAAATGTAGTGTTCTTTTAGATTAACAATAACACTGTGCTTTATACCGTTTAATATCATACCTTCTTTTAATTAAACTCAACTGGTTTTCAAAAATTCTTTTAAATGCATTGTCGTTACGTTGCTTTTCTTTGTGTTCGACGACATACAGTGAAATAAGTGCACTTTACTATACACTTAATCCTTTAACTGTAAAAAAATTCAACTTTGTATTTTTTGTCTAAAATGACAATTTTTTATATAGTGTCTGGCGTAGATGAAGTGTAGGGGCTGAGCATCTACACTAATAGGTTGCTATAACATTAAATTCGGCTTCAACATTGGAAATATTTTTCACATCATTCGTTTATTTGTAGCTTTTGTAATTCTTACAAATGTTTTACAAATGTATAGGATTACAGATATGATGTATAGGCTTAAAAATGATTTTTAAAAACTTTTAAATTTGAAAGTTTTTATGATAAAATAATATTAAGATTTTTGGTAGTTTCAAAACTGTGGCTACAAAGAGTGTGAGAGAGAGGGGAAGCGCGGGAACAGCCATAGAAAAAAATAGTGTGAGCCAGACAGAGGAAGACAGATAGAGGAAAAAAAGTAGGGAAAACAAAAAGAGATTGGATGCTGAAAGATCGCGTTTGTATATTTCTGTGTGTTTGTCTGCCCTTTAGACGCCACTGACAATGTAGTTTAAATTACCCGGTCTCGGAACTATGTTAGGAATCCAGCTTGGACTTTACTGTCACGGTAACAGCCGGCTACAATATTGCATAGGATCCCGCATACCTCACATGTAAGCAA
Organism: Magicicada septendecula; assembly: GCA_034769895.1. Classification (NCBI taxonomy): domain Eukaryota; kingdom Metazoa; phylum Arthropoda; class Insecta; order Hemiptera; family Cicadidae; genus Magicicada; species Magicicada septendecula. Next base: position 322,917,927 of record CM068375.1, read on the forward strand.
TACACGCAAGTCTAATACAATACGACATCGCAAGATATTGTTTGAAACCTACGTACATGTTACACTAAAACTACGCAGCATAGAAGACTTCATAAATGGTCAACTTCATGTAAAAAAAGGAAGAGGAAATTCATCAGAACAAATAGACTGAAAATATACCTTAGTTTTTTATAATCACCTCATTTCACTGGAGATGATTCGTTGTTTATCCTTAAGGTTTTCATCATATCATCTTTTACTCAATCGGCCTGTTTCTTACTTCTTTTGATTTATATATCTTTGCGTTTAAAGGTAATCAATTTTCTTCCCTCAATGCAAACTGTGGACAGAATGTAAACTAACAATAAAAATTAAGGAGAACTGAATAACTCGATATGGAGAAGGTAGCCTATCATATTTTTAACTCTACTAACAATGAATGATAACTAAAGTAAACAAGTGCATTACCAACACCATTTAATTAATGTTTACAGAGAACAAAAGGAAAAATTGATGATATGTTATCTTAACACAAAACACGTTATAAAATGTTGACAGGTAAACACTTACAATAATAGAATTATAGTAATTTTTCTACAGACTATTACCATAATTAAAAATCAACGGTAATATTCAAAAACGGTCCTCTTGCTCTGTATTATCAACTCTATTTCGTACACATTTTGATTTTAAAATACGTTAGTGGAAACACAATTTCAGGGAAGGAACAATACAGACCTAAACACGTCTTTTAAAGTGTGCACTATGTAGATGATACTTGATTGATATTAATCATCTTGTCTCCATAAAACGAGAAACAATCTAAAGAGAAAAATTTTAAGTTTGGACAAATACGAAAAGAATATAAAATGAATGTATAAATGAAGGTAACAAAACGATGACGTTTATGCTAGAAGAACCCGCAAAAACCCACAATGTCATTGGAAAAACTGAAGCAGGACACACACACTAATTATCTACCTTGTAAAATAATCTGTAGTGACAGGGAGTAAAGTGAGTCTAAATAAACAATTTATTTATACATGAGGGAACTACAAATCAAAATTTTTTTAAATAAAGTGAGAAAAGAATCAACGCTTAATTCGAATTGATATCTTAAGGTACTTTCTATTATAGTGCCATGGTTATTAATAATAAATAACATATATGATTATGGTTCCACAAAGCGACCAATGATTAAGTTGTCTCAAGATAACTTAATTTTAATCCCTGATACTTTCATTTCATTTGTAAATAAACACGTTATCTCTTTGGTATATCTCTGAAATTGCATTATAACTTATTATAACTGACTAGAGAACGTGGTAATTATCCCATTTTATCTTTTTCAAAGTAAAGCGAGCGTTTTTGACAGTTTAAAACAATACCTGTTTTTTATTGGTGGCTTCCTACGTTATTAAAAATTGTGTGCTTCAAAGTCTATAACATGTTTACAAATTTAAGCCTAACAATATTATTAGGTAAACTCCACTAAATATTTGACAAAATTCTTGTGTTGCTCGATTAATTGCAATATTCTCTAACCATGGTACACTATTAGCAAAAGTTGTTAAAATATCGACTTATTTCTAAATGGTTTAGCTAGTAATAAAGAAGAGGTAGCTCATGTTCTGGAAGACACTGAAAGGAATTTTGAAGAGCTTAGACTGAAAATAAATAAGAAACCTAAGAGTATAATAATAGGAGGAACACAGACAAACTAAGTATTAAATACACTGACCGGTGAGGTGATTACACGACTAGGGCAATTATAATTGCCTAGACTGATGATTTTTCTTATAGCACAAATGACACTGTCAAAGAAGGGATTCAACTGAAGGCAGAGGATCATTGGTGAACATTGAATAGCTAGTTCAGGTACTGAAATAATTAAAGATTTTACTGCGTATTCGTATACCAATTGTTAATGTAGGGTTTTGGACGATGTGGCTATAGAATGCTTTGATCTACGCGTCTGGATTATTTATGTAGCCTTTTGGACGTTGACGACGCCGAGCCCAGGCTACTTACTACAGGGATTCATACATACTTGTTACGAAATGTTTACTCATCAACCTCCAATCAATTGTACGATTTACAATTACGATACGAGGATGGCAAATTTTTGCACACGAATTATACCGTTTTATAATAACGGGAATAGAAGATCGAACAGAAAGTATGAATAAGTTAGTCTCTAGAGGTTTATACATAATGAAAAGTGGTGGGAAAGACGTAGGCAGGTAAACAATAGGCATAAAGAACTGAGAAAAGGCAGAAATTATTGATATGGAAACTCGGTGCCCAAGATTGTCACACAAGTTACACTGAGCACTGGAAGATAGTGTGATAAAACTGATGGTTGTATGAGTGGTAATTTGTGTGATAGAAACAAGAAGGAGAGTGTGATGTATAGTGTCTTGCATTAAGATTAAAAAAGGGTAAAAGAACGCGAATATATTGGCTTAGATAAAGTGGCAAGCAGTCGTGTTAAACCTGTTATGGACAAGTACAAGACAACTGCCTGATAGGTTTTCTTCTTCTTCTTCTTCTTCTTCTTCTTCTTCTTCTTCTTCTTCTTCTTCTTCTTCTTCTTCTTCTTCTTCTTTAACAACTTCCTTGTTAGGACTCTGTCCGGTTCTATAACGACGGTCCTACATCCTGTCACTCCACCTCTTTTTTGGCCGACCAATGCTCCTCTTGGTGTTTGGTTGGCTATCCCTGCATTTAATAGGTTACCTTTAATATGTTGCTTTTAATGTCTCTTGTGTGTGTGAGTGTGTGTGTGTGTGTGTGTGTGCGTGTGATGGGTTCTATAAACTAATTATTTATGCTGTTTTCGTTTATTTTGCACATCCTCAATTTCTTATAAATTCATTTTTTTGAGAATCCATTACATGTATAACATATAGAGTTTCTGTTTTATTTTCTTTCTGCAGCTACGTAAAAACTTTAAAGTTTGTGATGACGGCTGCAGCTTTTTTCAGCAAACCTCTATCTACAAAAATTTTGACTGTTAAGCCAAGCCCGTTGTGATCAAAGTATGGTATTCAAAAAATTTTTACAGGAAGACATTTCATATATCTCTTGGCTGAATTACGTGCTTCAAATTGAATCGGGAAAATTGGATTATTCGTTGTGAATGAGGCACTCCAAAGCCAATACAATGAGGCTCATTAAGCGTTAGGAATAAATTACGCTACACAGATAACTCCCTCTGCAGTCATTGTTCCGCCGCGCATACTGTTTAAACATATGTGTCTCTTTTCGTAAAGGTAATGGCGCATGCGACGCGTATTACGGCCAGTTACGACACACGCGTGAATGCTGTACTCTAGACATATTGTGTTGCCTATAAGCAATTTTAACTTTGAGCAGATTTAACAATAATATAATACATGGTTTTTATAATAATATAACTTTTATCTGTGTATAATGTATATATATACAAAATAAAAGTTAATTGTTACATACACAAATTCAATTTAATATCAAGATACTAAATATTCAATTGAAAAGATCGTTTATTGGTAAAACAGACGAATAAATTACAACACGTCACAGGAAACACTTTATTGGATAGATTTTTTATAAACACACTTATAAGTAAACAAATGTAATTCCAGGTACTCAGTACACACTGTAACATTAACAAGTGTCTTTCCACTGCTACTGTATTCTACAGCTTAAAATTGTGCCTTGGCCTCCTCTAAATTAACTCAAACCCAATTTATAGCAGCGAATAAGCTCTCTCTCGCATCCAGGGCAACAAAAAAACATTTCCCCTACTTTTGTTGTGTGACCGTCCCTATATATGTCGTATATAGAGAATCTTTGCTTATCATTTCTTGCAATATATGGTTAGAACATTTTCTCGTCGTCCTCGTTCTTGTGATGATAATAGAATAATTGGCCGTTTCTTTCCTGGTCATCTCAAACTTTGATTTCCTTGTTTATTTTACATAAAATTTCTTTATTACATAAAAATATATCATCAAGTTATATTTTAAAGTGAGTAATATTTTGTTACTAATGTTTGGAAAAAAAACGACTTTTCACTGGAAATCTCAATTGTTATTTTAATATTTATTTGGATATTTAAAATGACAGTTATATAAATTGTATATATACGTTTATATTTCTATATATTTCGTCATAATTACCTCCGCCGTCTAATACATATCAACTTCAGTCTCTAGGTTTCCGAACCTCATGAAAGAAACAATAAAATTTACTGGACGCGTCCTTTGCTTAATGTGTGGTAAATTTGAACAAGAACTCATTTGCCTTTTGCTTGTGCTAATCCGTTAACATTACAATGCGTGACTGTGCTCATCTGAGCAGCCAACGCTCTCGCTGGTAGGGCGTCATGAAACTTCTTCTGGATTAATTTAATAGACCTTAGGCGGATTTTCTTAACTTACACCAAAATTGTGGAGATCTTGCAAGTGTCGTAATAGCATGTGCTCAGTCCACCGTTACAGTTTGGACGGAGCTCAAGAACGCATTCTTAAAAGTACAGAATAATCAACAAAACGATTCACAGAACATATTTAAGTGATTTTCTCTAACCGTAGTGTGACCATCAATGTGGCTAAGAACGACCTACAGATTCACCTGTAGCGATTAGAAAACGTGATATTCAGGAAGATTTTAGATCGGCCCCGCTGTTAAAAAAAATCTTTTAAAATGAACAGCTTGGTCACAGTATTGTAAGTCTGAGAAAGTACATACGTCACGGTTTGCACGCGTTGTGTGTAAGGAAGGATCACGCACGCTCTCGCATCTTCACGATTTTACCAAATGCACATTTTACACGTTAATCGATTGTTCTACCGCCACTCATGTCAACTTTGTCGGATCACTACACTACATACGTTGAATATAAAACTGCCTTCCTCAATCAGTGTCCTTATTCAGTCTGAAATTATGAAGCGGAACAATATAAAGTTAAATTGTCGTGCGTGTGTTTTAAAGAGGTTCAGTATAAATTGTAAATTACAATTTCTGCAGGAATTCTGCAAACGGAGAATTGTATTTTTTTAGTGCAACGCGGTTAAATACGTAATAATCATTGTGTGTTACATTATTAAATATTGCACAGTCGTAAGCCTGAATTATTTTAATACTAAAATTACACTGTTGCACAACACTATAAATGAAAATTCCCGGATAGCGTTTTAGCCATCACAGATTATCATCAGAACAGACATATCTGATATTTTCGATCATATTTTTGCCATGTGATGAACTGTGAAGCCTGAAGGCGTGAATCGTGAATTTTATTTTTTATGGTGTGCAACAGTGTTGTTTCTATTCTGGATAACACTACCAAAACTTTATTATTAAATACTTTATACTAGCCTTTATTGTTGTATTTGTTTATTTAATATGTAAATAAAGTTTAAAAACAAATTTCCTGAGTCAACTTATTCTGCCTTAACTCTTTAAACACGACAACCCATACAATCTTCTTAACATATAAGAATACTCTTTTACTAAATACAAGGATTCGACATCAAGTAACAATATTATTAACGTCCATACAGAAAAAAAATTCCCCTTAAAATTAGGTGCAATACAATTTTTGAGACACACCTTGTTTTATCAAAACAGAGAAAACATATTAACCTATGCAGTTTCAAAATTAAAACAAAGTCTAGACTGTGTTTAATAACACTAAAGCTATCCTACATTAAGTAACTAATAGTGATTAACTGTGTAATGCAATTCCTTGGTAAGCAAGCACAATACAGATTCACGGTATAATAACTAGATTTCCCGACATCAAATTATAGTAACTAGCACAAACGAATCAGTCAAACTCTATTGGGCAACAAACTGTGATACGAACAGCGAGTAAACAATTGTTCCATGTGGCCTACATTGATTAATAGGATTACTGGAAAACAGTGATTGTATGGGTTATTGTTGTTTTTATTATTATTGTTGACAATTGGCATTCTGATTACAACCTCATTATTAAATTAATTTTGAAACACAGGGCCGAAGGTAATTCGCTTTGCTCAACGAGTTATTCTTAGTTTAGTAGTGAACTTGAAATAATAATTAATTTTGGGTCTGTATTATACGGTCATTAACTAGAGACAATTTCCTAACATATTTGTCGACGTTTCAGAAGTTTTATTGTCTTTAAGTGTCTGTATACGAAAAATAAAAAAATAAAATACTGTCCTATGGGTGTAAAAAGTGTCCTGTGCATTATGATGTATACATATATGTGTATGTGTTAAATAAAAAAGTTCAATAACTGTTACACACACACACACACACACACATCATACTACTGTGACTGTATACTACTCTATACTGTATATACTTATGTACATATAATATAATTCCTTACATTATTAAGGTATAATTATAATATTTTATATTTACTAATTCTAATTTTATTCAAATGAATGTTTATGCATTGCTTCTATGTAGAATTGATGATGACACAACAAAGACGAAACGTCAAAAAGAAGTTCAAACAGTTTTTTGAATTATTTTAGTCATTGAGAGTATGTGAGAAAATATTCGCCACAAGAAGTTGTCAGCGTATCTATTTTCATCAAGTGGTTTATAGCTCAATGTGTATCTCACTTTAAAATACTTGAATTTTATTCGGACTAGAGAAACTTATATAACAAAACCAACAACAACAATTATTACTACTACTGCTACTAATACTATTACTACTACTACTAGCTCTACTACTACTACTACTACTACTACTACTACTACTACTACTACTACTACTATTCTATAATATTTCCTGTTACTGAAGAACGTATTCACGTTAACGGAAAGTACACATTATGCCTTATGCGTTATTCACGGCGCAATTTGAGTACACCTTCACTGTTAGATAAGCGTCAAGAGAAGTATTTGAACCCTTATGTGTACATTAACCCTCATCTACAATAAACTTGTAGATTAAGATTACAGTTCATTTATTCAAAAATTTAAACATTTTTGACTACAGCTACTACTATAACAATTACTACTACTACTACTACTACTACACTACTACTACTACTACTACTACTACTACTACTACTACTACTACTACTACTGCTACTACCTTTACTACTACTACTATTTCTAATATTATTATTACAAACGCACACGCGCCGCGCGCGCGCGCGCGTACGCATACACACTGTAATTTTATTGAAAATATTACAAATATAAAAATAAAAATTAAATAATTGTTATATATAGAGATATATTGTGTGTGTAGCTTTGGTGATAACAAGGGTATTGTGCTCTTCCTTTAGCCCCACTAGTTGGGCAAGTCAATTTGTAATATAATTACAAATATTACAAATAGAAATAAAAATATAATTATGATTGAAATATGTTGATACGTATTGATATTTTGTCTTGTTTATCACTGGGTAAGTCTGACTCCTTAAAGTCCCACTGTTAGGCTAGTCAAATTGTAATATAATTTCAAGTGTAATAATAAACAAAATATAAAGATATTGATGATAAGAAAATGTTATAACTAGGTGTGTTTGATTGATAAATAATAAATACATCAAACTTTAAAAATTTTGCAAATATTTTTTCTTGTGCTTGTATCGAATTTGACTGAATAATTTAATTTAATTAATTAATAATTAATTAATTATTTGAGTTTGTAATTTCCTCCTATATCTATTCTCTCAATGTGAATTATGTTTTTGCTTAATAAAAAATAATAATAACATTAATGGTAGAAATAAAAACAATGCTGGTAACTGAGTACTGATTTGCGTTTATTCATTCAAAATTGTGCGCCAGTCAGACTGCGCATGTCCCAGGCACTGGCAAATATTCGCCACAGTCGGCAATGAGAAAAATCAACAGATATATTTTTTACAACTTTAAATTTATGGTTCTTTTAACGAGTCGAAATGGTCAGAGGGCAAGGAACAAGATACATTTAACAGGTATTCTTAAACTAAATGTTAACATCTGAAATAGAACAAAATTATTATTACAATTGTCAATTAGAAAGAAATTATTTAAAATTCGAACCAAGTCGAAGAAATGACGTCACTCTGCTCCAGTCAGCACTGCACCGTCTATGTGAGAAATTCAGCAATGGCCGCCGTCTGCTTGGTTTTAATCTGCTATGACGCCGTTGGAATTGGAGATCTTCTCCCACAGAAATAAAACGATGTTCATTTTTCCTGCGAAGTGGTGTTGGTCCAAAATATAGTGTTGAATGTCCCCTCGTCGTCTGCGATGTCGAATTCTGGATGGATCTCTTGTGTAGTGTAGTGTTCAAATATGTGTGTTGGTTCTTTGTGAATTCGTTCCCAAAAATTGTTTCAAAATGGCTGTCGATTTCTGGCGTTAAGTTTTATGGTGTTATTCTGTGTTTTTGGAAACTTGTGAAGTGTTAGACATAGATAGATAATATTATTTCACTTGTTAGTTCATCTCCGTTACACGCCACATAACCACACTTGGTTTTAATATAAATTATTTGGTTTTCAAAACTCCACTAATACATTTTTCAACTGTTCAGCTTTGCGATTAACAATAGACTAAACGACGCAACGTCGTCGTTTTAGGGCAATTTGTGGTATGTCTTTTTCCTCTTCATATTGTTTAATTATAAAATATCTGTCTAAGACTTGTTTCACTATCTAACTATACATAACAAGTTTTCTTATTTTTTACTGTATTTCCAATATTTCTTAATTTTACATGAATCTAACTATTCAGTAATATTGATTATTTAATTTTACATCTTTTGATATATAGCTGGGTTTGTTTCAAACTCATTTAAGCCCAAAAATTACAATTTTGCATAATAATTGTATGTCTCATATTTTGTACAAATTCAGTGTTTTAAAGGTTTTTATTTGTTTTTTCGGTATAATATTTCCATGGAATACACCTAATAACTCCGTAATTACTTTGTTGTTAATAATTTGGTTATTAAAACATTTCAATATTGATTAATTTGCTGTTTAGTCTGATTTGATTACTATCATAAGCCTATTTTTGACTGTTTCCAAAAGAAGTTAGTTTTCTTTCTTTTGTCATTCTATTTGCTATTAACTGTATCTGTATTAATTATATTTTCAATTTCTGTATTGTATGTATTGAATTCTATTCCTATTACATAGATTAATTCTTTGATAGATAGTTTTTTTTTTGGTTTATAGGCCAGTCTGTGTTTACTACATAGTGTCTTGGTGGGTCTGTTTGTACATTATACATGGTTTACTGATTTGAATAAAACTATTACATTTTTATGCCCTACTTGCCTCTCTGACTTACACAATGGAAAATTAAATGACATGATTTTAATTACAATAGAATATCTTGTATCTACTAAACTTTCTTTATACTAATAACATCATTGAACCATAACATGAACATCTTATGCCTAATTTTAACAAAAACATCTTATTATCAACTATTTTCCATATATCACCTAATTTTAACAAAAACATCTTATTATCAACTATTTTCCATATATCACCTAATTTTAACAAAAACATCTTATTCCTATTATTTTTTCCTGTATCATCAAATGATAACAACATAGCTTATCCTAGACATAATTTAATTAGAAAACATAAAAAACTCCTATTACTAGTAACACTGTCAGTCACTAACTGTCTTGTGTATGTATTATTCTTATGAAAACACTTTAACTGTGATAATAAACCTCGTGTATCTATTTACACCTTACATCTAAAATATTATTTAATTAATAATAAATAATAAATATCTTAATATTAGGCATACCTTCAGTTATGAACCGTCCTTTGGTATTTTTGTCCTCACCATTTATTTAGTTATAATTAAAGAAAACATTTTATATGTAATAGTCCTTCTTATATCTAATTTAAAACTCTTATTACTAGTAATGTTGTCAGTCCTTAGACCGTCTTTCATTTCAATGGTTTTATTATTATTATTCTACACTCATGGTAGTCTTTTTATAATACTTAAACCTCATTGAAGATTTTTTCATAGATTTTTTAACTATGTTTCTCACTGTACACTCTGTAGTTCCTTAATTTTGTTATCTCACTTCACTTTATTGTATTCTACACTCTGGTAGTCTTTTTAGTGAGTTCTACTCTATGGTAGTCTCTTTTGGTATATTTTTTGACATGTTACACTTACAACTAATATACAATTTGTTTTTATAGTATTGTATCTTGTAACTTGTTTGGGGTTTACCTATATCGGTTTCAATTTTGTCTCATGGTATTTAATATATGATTAACATTTTGTTTTGGCATATCTCTTCCTGTTTCTGGTCTCTGTTGGAATCTTGATATGTTTCGTCCCTTCTTCAAATATCACATTAGTAGTTTCCTTATTAAAATGGTTTCATGACAGATTATTTCCTTTTTTATGGTCCTTCCCTTTTTGTACTGCTTCCCCAATCTACTGGGTATACTGCTGGTTTAACTGGTTTTTTCATAGTAGGTTGTTTTAATTAATGATTTTCTTTATTATCTTCCATTTTTATTAACATTTTATAGACTTAATTATACAGTTTCTAGGGTAATCCTTAAACAATTTACTCCTCTCACTCACTATGGAACTTTCTCTTTTATTTATGTAACATTAATTCAAATGTTTAGTGTGATAATTTTGTTATGTTACATATGCTCTCCTGTAAAAGTGATTAGTTCAGATCATACTCTGTATGGATGAAATAATTACTACTAATTCTTTTGTATTTACATTTTCTCCGTGATTACATGTTTTCACTTTATATACCTTCTTTTTCCACCATTGCTTCCTCTCAGCTGATGTGTATCTCCTTCATTAGTTTCTTTTTTCATTGATAAGTGATCTTCAATCTTGTGTATAACATTATCATTTTATATTCCTTCTTATTTGGTGCTTCCTCACCAGTATGTTTACTCCCTAACATTCCCTAACAAATTAATTTGAACAGTTCAGAGTGGCACTTTTGGCTTCAATTCCTGCTGTCCAATACTTCAATTGAGTCCAGAGGTATTATCATCTCTGCTCAACACATAAGACTGATGGCATTTTCTACATCCAGTCATAAAAATAAATAAACAGTAAAAGTAGTCATTTTTGACTAAAATAAACATCTTTAGATTCTTCACTTCATAATACGTTATATTAATTAATACTTTTATACACTTGACTCTTCTGCTCTCTTAAAGCTTATTCCATATTAGGTGGTTTAGGTATGTGGTATCATATACATTTCATCATGTTTACATAGTAAGTAGTATTTATATTTACTCTTTCTACCATCTGGTATCCATTGAGTTACTTTTATTGCTCATGGTATAACATGAATTAATTCTTTTTCACTTTCACTATAACAGTGGTTGTTGTAACAGCATTATCATTATTAGTATCAGGTTTTTGTTTTTTGGTTTCTGGTCTCACTATTTGGTCTTTAGTGAGCTGGTCCTTCTTCATTGTTCCATTTTTATTAAATTATTTTCTTTGTGAGTTTGGTTAATTTGTTCGATTAAGTCATATGACATTCTGGTTTCCTTTCTCCCTTAGAATTTTGTATCTCTTTCTTACAAAATCTTTTTTCATATTTCAGAGTTATTTCCCATCATTTGTATGAGTAATGATGTGAGTTTACTGTCTTTTAATTTTAGACATTTTTATTCAAGTACATTCTTTCTTATTCATAGTTGTTTTTCAAATATTTTGGTATAAGTTGTACTTATTATTGTTTTGAATTTTGACATTATTATTCCTCAAAATTCTTTTTGCATTCATAATAGTCTTTGAATGTTTGTGTAAGTGGTACTTACTAATTATTTTGAATTTGGACAATTATTATCTGCATCCAAATTCTTTTTACTTGCATAATAGTCTTTGAATATTTGTGTAGCTTGTACTTACTATTGCTTTTGAATTTTGAAGCTTATTATGTTCAAAATTCTTTTTATTTATTCACAATAATCCTTCAAATGTTTTGTTGTAAGTTGTACTTACTGATTTTTGAATTTTTGTAATTTTCTATTTAGCAAAATTCTTTTTTTTTTTTGTTCACAATATTCTTTCAGATATCTAGTGTAAGTTGTACTTACGGATTTTTGAATTTGGTAATATATTCTTATCAAAATTCTTTTTTCATCATTCACAATTGTTCGAATATTTGGTGTAAGTTGTACTTACTATATTTTTTGAATTTTGTAATTGTTTATTCTTACCAAAATTCTTGTTTGGTTCATAATAGTTTTAACTCACAACTATGAGTCCTCCAAATATTTTTTAATGGATAACTGATTATAAGTTCCTTTTACTTTATTCGAAATGATATCCTTTAGTACATACGTATTGTTATTATTGTTTTTAATAATCAGGTATGGGCCGGTATACAGCAGTAATAACTTTTTGGTAATGCCTTCCAAAGTACTGGGTAATTCCCTGTTTTTTAGCAGTACCTTTTCTCCGACTTCATATCTTATTATTTTCTTAACAGCCTTTTGATATTTGTTCTTGCGCCTTTCCTGGTCTTCAGCCAATTTATTGTAGAATCTAATTCGATTGAATTTGTATTCTTGACTCCTGGGGAACTCTATTATGTCTTGTATTTCTCTCGGAGGTGGTCTTTCATACATTGCCGTGTATGGCGTGGTACCAATAGCGGTGTGATATGACAAATTAAGGAATTCTTCAGTCGCTAATAAATATTCTTGCCACTTCTTTTGTTGATTATAGCAATAAGTTCGTAATATTCTTCCGACCTCTCGCAGTACCCTCTCCGCTGGATTGCTGCTGGGGTGGTAGACAGACGTCTTGTATGTCTTAATGCCCAATGTATTCAGAGTGTTTCTCCACCGCCAACCCTTAAATTGCGTTCCATGGTCGGTGATTATGGATATCGGGCTTCCTACCTCTGGAATGTAATGATCTGTTATTATTTCTAGAGTCTTCAGAGTGGTGGCTCTGTTCACAGGGTATAGTTTTGTAAATTTTGTAAAATGATCCATCATAATAACAATATGCTTGTATCGATGGCGTCCGCCACTGCGGGGAAATGGACCACATATGTCCAGAAAGACCTTTTCCAGTTTGGCTTGTGAGGTAATCGGTATCATCATACCTTCCTTTCTCTCATTGTTGGTTTTCACCAATTGACATATCATACAGGTTTTAAGGTAGTTTCTAGTTTTTCTATTGATACTTTTTATGTGACAATTCTCTTCTATTGCCTTGATCACCTTCATGCCTCCCATGTGACCGTATCGTAGGTGATAGTCCAGGATGATATCCCTTTCGATTGTAGGAGGGATCATGATCTTCCAAACGTCTTCGTCAAGGGATGTCTTGATGAATAAAATCCCATTATGTATACAATAAAATTTGTTTATTGTGTCATGTTGGTTGGAGAGACGAAGTTTAATAGAGTTTAACTTCGGATCGGACTGCTGGTGTTTGCTGATGTCCTGCACTATCTTCTCTAAATCAGATCTGTCCTTAATAATGTTATAGATTTTCAAAATGCTCTCCTTTTCGCCTTCGAATGTTTGTTCTTCTAGATTCACTCTTGACAATACGTCGGCTACTACATTTTTACTCCCAGGAACATACTCCCACTGTATATCGTATTCCTGTAGGGCGAGTACCCATCTGGTCAATCTACCATGGCTTAATTTGCATCTTCTTAGAAATGATATTGACTTGTGATCTGTTCGGACGGTCACTGGGTATCCGAGGATATACGTCCGAAACTTCCCGCAGGCAAAGACTACACTTAGCAGCTCTTTTTCCGTCACATTATAGTTCTTCTCACACTGGTTAAGGGTTCTGCTAGCAAAGCTCACTACTAGATGGTTTCCACTTTCATCTTCTTGGTACAGTGTTGAACCCAAGCTAATATTACTAGCGTCACAGTTTAGAAAGAAGGGTCGGTTAAAATCTGGATGGTTGAGCATTACTGCATCTAAGAATTTCTCTTTAATTGATTTGAAGGTCTCGTCTTGTTCTTGACCCCATCGCCATTTATTCTTGGACGATAACTGGTACTGAAACTGGGCTGTTAGTTCGGAATAATTATTCTGGAACTTCCTATAATAGTTACATAGGCCCAAAAATGATTGTAGTTGCCTTCTGTTTTTTGGTGTAGGGAATCGTTGTATGGCGTCTACCTTTTCTGTTGATGGTGTTATTCCTTGACTGTTTAGCTGGAAACCCAGGAATTGAACTTCTTTAGCTATAAGCTTGGACTTGTCCAGTTTAAGGGTGACATTATTTTCAGCAAGCTTCTTCAAAACATACTCCACACGATAACAATGTTCCTCCCAGCTGGTTGATGTTATTAGGAGATCATCAACATAGACAGTTGTGAATTGGAGCGCTTCTGGTCCTAGTATATGATCCATACAGGCGACAGAAACAGCTACTGAATTAACCAACCCGAAGGGCAATCTCTTAAACTGATAATTGCGCCCTTCGAAGATGAACGCCATGTATTGCCGGCTTGCTGGGTGCAACTCCACTTGCCAATAGCCGCATACCGTATCCCAAGTGGTAATGAATCGTGTTCCGTGGAACCTCTTCAAAATTTCATCAATTTCGCCAGGTGAGGTACGATCGTTTATTATCATCTTATTTATCTCCCGAGCGTCAAGGCAAAGTCTTACCTTCCCATTTTTCTTTTGTATGGCCACAATTGGGCTAGTGTATGGCGATTGACTGCTCTCGATGATATCTCTACGAATCATATTCTGGATCTCTGATCGTACGGCTTCTTTCAAAGATTGTGCTATTGGGTATGACTTTCGGTTGAATTCTACCGGTTCTCTGAATCGTATTGAGCATTGGTAGTTCCGGATCTTTCCAGGTTCGTCAGAAAATACAGCTCGATATTTCTCATATATTTCTACCAATTGATTCCGCTGGTCTTCCGTTAGTTGCTCGTTAGTATTGTGGCACTGGAAGTTACGTATCTCTTGGATCTTTTGTTTCCATAGGTCTTCCACCGAATCTTGATGTACTGGCTTGTTGTTTGTTGGGTGGTTGGATAAGTAATTCACCTTATTTTGGTGGTCGAGAAGTCGTTTGGAGTCTAAAGTCTTGTTATCAGTTAAATTGGCTATCCAGGTTGAACCTTCAGCAAAGAGTGATACCCTTCCTCGGCACAAGTCGATAATTGCTGAGTTTCGGCGCAATATGTCGCATCCTATCATGATGTTGAAAGGTAATCCGGCTGCAACAAGAAATATCATATCCACACTAATGCCCTGACTTTTGACATTGAGGGATACCTGCTTTCTTATGGTCTTGTTCTGTCGGCCGGTAGCTCCTACAAGTACAATGTTATTAATAGGTAGTACCGGTAAGTTTTTATGGCATTCCTGCTGTATCCGGTCCAATTCATTTCGATTTATTATGGAGACATTGGCTCCAGTGTCTATCATTATAGGAACAGAAATACCTTCAATTTCTGCGATTATGTATATTATTTCATTATCATTATTTTTAATATTAAGCTCACTTTCTTCTAATAGGTCCTTACGGATATCCTTTAAATAATTGCTGTATATTATGGTAAAATTTTTTCTGTTTTTCTTCACATTCATACCTACTTGATTAAACCCAGCAGATTGGAGCAGTAAAGGGTCATTAGATTTTATTACTGCCTCCGTTCGTTTAAATGTTCCGCTTCATTACGGATCAGGCCGTTGGAAGCGTCAGCTTGAATTCCTGAGGCTGTTTCGTTTGGTTCTGCTCGATCGTCTGGTTGGGCTTCTGTTACAGGTAGTCTGCGCTGATTATCCAAGCTGGAACTACGTCTGGGCTCGTACTCTCTGTACCTATTACTTCCCTGGCTCCCTTGGAAAGTCTCGTACTCGTAGTATCGGCTCCTTCTTTGAGGCTGGTACCTCCTGTGTCCACTGCCTTCTGCTCGGATGTAATTAACATTAGGTCGATATGCCCTGTAATTGTGGTTACCTCCACTTGGGTAATTTCGGTTATAATTACCATGATAATTACTATTATTAGAAAGGTTGGGGTTCCTCTGACCATTTTGAACATAGTTACTATTATGATTATAATAACCGTTGTTATTTTGGGGACGGCTATTATTATTATTATTATTATTATTGTTGTTGTGGTTGTTGTTATTATTATTATTCATACGAGGAATATTACTATTATTATTATTATGGTTAAGCCTCGGCAAATTATTGTTATTTCTAGGGTTATAATTGTACTCGGCATTATTCCGATTTGCGGAATTATAATTGTTATTATTACCCACATTCTGCCGATTATTATTATTATTCAAATTATTGTTGTTATTCCTTGGTTCCGGCTTTTCATATCTCCTGCGACTTTGACGGTAATAGTCTTCGTGCTCGTACATCTCTAAAAGCTCGGTCATGGCTTGCACCGTTTTTATTTGACTGTTTCGTCTGGCTCTGATAATATCCTCCTCGTAGTGGTATGAGAGTTTGCTGACCAGGCATTCTTCCGGTATTCGGGGCTCTAGATGTTTGGCCACGCACACCTTTCCTAAAAAGTACGCCGTTAAAGTTTGGTTTCCATATGGGTTGTACTTCCCATGGCATATCCCGTCTCTGGCGATATTTTGCGTTGATTCCGACCAATATTTGGCTTTGAATAGCCTTCTGAATTGTTGATAGTCGGTCACCTCGTCTCTTATTGCCATCCACCAATTGTCTGCTATTTCCTTGAATGATTCGTCCAGCACCTCTTTGTTCTCCCTCCAGCGATTACCTCTGTGTTTGGCAAAGTATTCCTCAATTCTTGCTAGGAATTCCATGGGTTTATTTTTATAAAACCTGAAGTTAATCCCTTCACGATTTTCACTGTTGGGACAACTGGTAATGGTTGTTGGTCGACTATGGAATAGGTCTATATCGGTCTGGTTCTGTCGTACCTGACTGTTGATATTGGTCACAGCAGCTTCTATGCCGTCACATTTTTCTGTGAATCGGTCCTGCACTCGCTCCCAGTCTTCCCGTGTTTCCTTTAGTTTTTCCTCCAATGTCTTCCTAGTCGTTTCTTCAATGGTGTTAACCTTCGTATTTATTTCTGTTCTGATACTCCGTACTTCTTGTTCGGTTTGACTCCATTTTTCGTCAGCTCTGGTAACCCTTTGTTCGATTACCGTTATTTCCTCTTCTACCTTCTTGCTGATTGTCTCATTGTTTCCAGCTATCTTCTGGCTCAATTCTTCCTTCAATATTTCCATTCTTCCGTCTAACCGGTTCATGTTCTCTTGGTTCGTCTCCTTCAATTCTTCTCTCAATTGCTGACTATTACTTTCCATTTTCTGATTTGTTTCTTCCATCCTCTTGTTGGTTTCTTCCAGTTTTTGGCTTATCTGGGTTAATTCCTCTTTCGACTGTTTATTGTCAGTCTTTATCTCCTCCATTCTCTCCTTCATCTTCTGAATATTTTCTTCCATCTTCTCTTCTATCTTCTTACTGTTTGCTTCCATCTTCTCCTCCATCTTCTTGCTAGTATCTCCAATTTTATTGCCCAACTCTTCCTTCAATCGTTGGTTATCATTCTTCATTTCCTCCTCCATCTTCTTACTATTCTCCTCCATCTTCCTTTCCATCTCCTTACTGTTTTCTCTTAATTCCTCCTTCAATCGTAGGTTATCGTTCTTCATTTCCTTACTATTTTCTTCGATTTTCTTGTTGGTATCTCCGGTTTTATTACCCAATTCTTCTTTTAATTGTTGGTTATCGTTTTCCAGCTTCTTACTATTTTCTTCCATCTTCTCCTCTATCTTCTTACTGTTTTCTCTTAATTCCTCCTTCGTTGTTTTAAATTCTCTAAGTAACATCTCCATCATTTGATCAAATTTTGTATCTTCCTTTACGGTGGATTTTTCCGGCTGTTCCTTCTGTGGTGCAGGCTTATTTGGTTCTGCTGGCGGTAACATTAACTCCACATCTTCCACTGGTGTCGCTTCTTTATCCTCCATGTCTATCTCCTGTTCGGCCTCCATAGCCCTTTTTCTTGATGTAGCTCTCCTGTGCATCTCGCTCCCTCTTCCGACCTGTTGACCGTTGCCAAGCTAAAAATAGGAAATTGGACAATCGTCCTTATTTTATAACACTATTATCTCCTATTTAAAGCCCCTTAAGTTGGACGCCAATTTGTAATTTTATTGAAAATATTACAAATATAAAAATAAAAATTAAATAATTGATATATATAGAGATATATTGTGTGTGTAGCTTTGGTGATAACAAGGGTATTGTGCTCTTCCTTTAGCCCCACTAGTTGGGCAAGTCAATTTGTAATATAATTACAAATATTACAAATAGAAATAAAAATATAATTATGATTGAAATATGTTGATACGTATTGATATTTTGTCTTGTTTATCACTGGGTAAGTCTGACTCCTTAAAGTCCCACTGTTAGGCTAGTCAAATTGTAATATAATTTCAAGTGTAATAATAAACAAAATATAAAGATATTGATGATAAGAAAATGTTATAACTAGGTGTGTTTGATTGATAAATAATAAATACATCAAACTTTAAAAATTTTGCAAATATTTTTTCTTGTGCTTGTATCGAATTTGACTGAATAATTTAATTTAATTAATTAATAATTAATTAATTATTTGAGTTTGTAATTTCCTCCTATATCTATTCTCTCAATGTGAATTATGTTTTTGCTTAATAAAAAATAATAATAACATTAATGGTAGAAATAAAAACAATGCTGGTAACTGAGTACTGATTTGCGTTTATTCATTCAAAATTGTGCGCCAGTCAGACTGCGCATGTCCCAGGCACTGGCAAATATTCGCCACAGTCGGCAATGAGAAAAATCAACAGATATATTTTTTACAAGTTTAAATTTATGGTTCTTTTAACGAGTCGAAATGGTCAGAGGGCAAGGAACAAGATACATTTAACAGGTATTCTTAAACTAAATGTTAACATCTGAAATAGAACAAAATTATTATTACAATTGTCAATTAGAAAGAAATTATTTAAAATTCGAACCAAGTCGAAGAAATGACGTCACTCTGCTCCAGTCAGCACTGCACCGTCTATGTGAGAAATTCAGCAATGGCCGCCGTCTGCTTGGTTTTAATCTGCTATGACGCCGTTGGAATTGGAGATCTTCTCCCACAGAAATAAAACGATGTTCCCTTTTCCTGCGAAGTGGTGTTGGTCCAAAATATAGTGTTGAATGTCCCCTCGTCGTCTGCGATGTCGAATTCTGGATGGATCTCTTGTGTAGTGTAGTGTTCAAATATGTGTGTTGGTTCTTTGTGAATTCGTTCCCAAAAATTGTTTCAAAATGGCTGTCGATTTCTGGCGTTAAGTTTTATGGTGTTATTCTGTGTTTTTGGAAACTTGTGAAGTGTTAGACATAGATAGATAATATTATTTCACTTGTTAGTTCATCTCCGTTACACGCCACATAACCACACTTGGTTTTAATATAAATTATTTGGTTTTCAAAACTCCACTAATACATTTTTCAACTGTTCAGCTTTGCGATTAACAATAGACTAAACGACGCAACGTCGTCGTTTTAGGGCAATTTGTGGTATGTCTTTTTCCTCTTCATATTGTTTAATTATAAAATATCTGTCTAAGACTTGTTTCACTATCTAACTATACATAACAAGTTTTCTTATTTTTTACTGTATTTCCAATATTTCTTAATTTTACATGAATCTAACTATTCAGTAATATTGATTATTTAATTTTACATCTTTTGATATATAGCTGGGTTTGTTTCAAACTCATTTAAGCCCAAAAATTACAATTTTGCATAATAATTGTATGTCTCATATTTTGTACAAATTCAGTGTTTTAAAGGTTTTTATTTGTTTTTTTCGGTATAATATTTCCATGGAATACACCTAATAACTCCGTAATTACTTTGTTGTTAATAATTTGGTTATTAAAACATTTCAATATTGATTAATTTGCTGTTTAGTCTGATTTGATTACTATCATAAGCCTATTTTTGACTGTTTCCAAAAGAAGTTAGTTTTCTTTCTTTTGTCATTCTATTTGCTATTAACTGTATCTGTATTAATTATATTTTCAATTTCTGTATTGTATGTATTGAATTCTATTCCTATTACATAGATTAATTCTTTGATAGATAGTTTTTTTTTTGGTTTATAGGCCAGTCTGTGTTTACAACATAGTGTCTTGGTGGGTCTGTTTGTACATTATACATGGTTTACTGATTTGAATAAAACTATTACATTTTTATGCCCTACTTGCCTCTCTGACTTACACAATGGAAAATTAAATGACATGATTTTAATTACAATAGAATATCTTGTATCTACTAAACTTTCTTTATACTAATAACATCATTGAACCATAACATGAACATCTTATGCCTAATTTTAACAAAAACATCTTATTATCAACTATTTTCCATATATCACCTAATTTTAACAAAAACATCTTATTATCAACTATTTTCCATATATCACCTAATTTTAACAAAAACATCTTATTCCTATTATTTTTTCCTGTATCATCAAATGATAACAACATAGCTTATCCTAGACATAATTTAATTAGAAAACATAAAAAACTCCTATTACTAGTAACACTGTCAGTCACTAACTGTCTTGTGTATGTATTATTCTTATGAAAACACTTTAACTGTGATAATAAACCTCGTGTATCTATTTACACCTTACATCTAAAATATTATTTAATTAATAATAAATAATAAATATCTTAATATTAGGCATACCTTCAGTTATGAACCGTCCTTTGGTATTTTTGTCCTCACCATTTATTTAGTTATAATTAAAGAAAACATTTTATATGTAATAGTCCTTCTTATATCTAATTTAAAACTCTTATTACTAGTAATGTTGTCAGTCCTTAGACCGTCTTTCATTTCAATGGTTTTATTATTATTATTCTACACTCATGGTAGTCTTTTTATAATACTTAAACCTCATTGAAGATTTTTTCATAGATTTTTTAACTATGTTTCTCACTGTACACTCTGTAGTTCCTTAATTTTGTTATCTCACTTCACTTTATTGTATTCTACACTCTGGTAGTCTTTTTAGTGAGTTCTACTCTATGGTAGTCTCTTTTGGTATATTTTTTGACATGTTACACTTACAACTAATATACAATTTGTTTTTATAGTATTGTATCTTGTAACTTGTTTGGGGTTTACCTATATCGGTTTCAATTTTGTCTCATGGTATTTAATATATGATTAACATTTTGTTTTGGCATATCTCTTCCTGTTTCTGGTCTCTGTTGGAATCTTGATATGTTTCGTCCCTTCTTCAAATATCACATTAGTAGTTTCCTTATTAAAATGGTTTCATGACAGATTATTTCCTTTTTTATGGTCCTTCCCTTTTTGTACTGCTTCCCCAATCTACTGGGTATACTGCTGGTTTAACTGGTTTTTTCATAGTAGGTTGTTTTAATTAATGATTTTCTTTATTATCTTCCATTTTTATTAACATTTTATAGACTTAATTATACAGTTTCTAGGGTAATCCTTAAACAATTTACTCCTCTCACTCACTATGGAACTTTCTCTTTTATTTATGTAACATTAATTCAAATGTTTAGTGTGATAATTTTGTTATGTTACAACACACACACACACACCATGCCTATCATCATCGCTTCCATCGACATCATCATCATCATCATCATCATCATCATCATCATCATCGTCGTCGTCGTCGTCGTCGTCGTCGTCAAAAACCTCGTCGTCATTATCATCGCCGAATCATTATTGTAATCATTATTATAACGATTTTTAATAATAATAATAAATATTATTAATATATTGAGATTCGTCGTAGGACTTCGGATTCCAGCTGACTTGATTAAATTCTTAATTTTTTCTCACCCTTCGTTAGATCTGCAGTTCCCCCTAATTTCTTCTATGTATTTTCGCTTTTATTTCTCCACTTATTTGTGTTCTAAGTAGTCATATTTTAATTGAATTGAGTCTCTTCCTTTGTTTATGTCTTTCTTTATATATATAATTTTTTGGCATTGTAAACATTCTGACATATCCCTGTTATACTTTTATGGCAACCTTCTTAACTGTTTTCTACAATCTTCTGTATCGTTACTTCATCAAAACCAGAGTCCTTTTATACAGTTTACATACATGCTATCATTTCCTCTTCCCGCCATTTTACGTCTACTGACATTTATTCGGTCTTGAGACACCGCCTTATACCAATCACATTGCTGCTATGTAAAGAAACATGTATGACCATTATATTGTCTGTCATCAATTTACTTCAGTGACTGACTTCTGCTTAACTAACCATCCAACATGGTGCATAGTATATATAGACTTACTGTACTAGCTAGATATTCACTTATTCTTGCATCATTTTGTTGTGCTTATGAATACATAAAAATGAAAACTCTTCTAAAATTTATACACACAGTGTTATACCTTCTTGTTCTAGTTCTTCTATTCTTTTCCGTATTCTTCATTCCTACTACCAACTACCGCCAGTTAGCTACTACATACGACTGCTAATGGCTCATTAGCAACTTCCAATATACCCTTAAGTCTTGGGAGACGCATTTACTATGTAATAATGTAACATACCTATTAATAACTTTTGAGTGTAGCATGTCGATTGAAATCTTACGATTGAAAGTGTCTAAGTATACCATTTCCTCACTTTCTCCCTTACTATCTCTCTCGCTTTCTCTCCATCCACATTAGCAAGGTTCACTGATAAACGTAGGTTTCATGCATCCATCCCTAATACGTGACTTTGCACACCCAATTCAGCGCTTGCGTCTCCATTATTAACACAAATGATTTGTACTGAAACAGAAACAGGTTTCTTATGGTCATATCCTTCATTTGTTCTCTCCTAGTTCTTCCAGCTGCAAAATTCAGTGGCCTCAAATCATTGGTTTGTAATTTAATTTCATTCTTTTATTCTCTAGTAAAATGAGTTTTTCGCATATCTATCTCTCTATCTGTTCATCAATCTATATTTGTATATGTGTATGTGTGTGTTTATTCCGCTTACCGTGGGTATAAAACTGATTTCTTAGAATGCATTTATAAATTGTTTAAATTTTACATATTCCTTTGTTATACTCTTTCATATTTTACATATATCTATAAGCAGTATTAAAGTCTTGTTTAAAGGCTAGTGGTGTCATATAACATAAAAAAATGTTGATAACTGCAGAACTGTTCCGTGAAATAGGATTTGATGTAAACAGAAATTGCAATGAAAATGCTGTAAGTCAGTACGTTCCGACCTGAACGTGCAGTGAAGTGTAAATGAAAGATGGCTGACGTTGGACCTGTATGGCTTGATTAAGTTCATCTTAGCTGCTGTACTGCTTTATCTACGTTCTCTACATAGTTTAATTGTATGTACGCTCTCTTATTATACGTCAACACCCATATTTATTTATATACTTTCCTAAAAATTTTTCGTATAAAATAGGTTTTACATTTTCTGAATTTAGTCTTCTCTTTTTATTCTTGTTTTTATTCTCCTTATTTTACTATGTAAACGTATAACTTGTTATAATATCTTTTTCTTATTTTCTTCTTGTTCTCGTTCTCGTTCACGTTCTCGTGCTCTTGCTTGTGCTCGTGCTCGTCCTCGTCCTTCTTCTTCTTCTTCTTCTTCTTCTTCTTCTACCCATATAAACCCATAAGTTTTCCACTGAACCAACTTTCTTTTTATCGCGTTTTTTAACGTAACTGTTTTTAACATTAGCGGATTCTCGTTTAGAGAATTTGTTGAAAAATTCCGCCGTGACTTTCTTGAATTTGTTTGATTGATGTCGTCACATCTGCAGCAGTTTTCCACCAAACATTCTGACCACTTTTAGTAAGACTGAAATAGCAACAGGTCTGGTCTAAAATATGATATCTAACACACAACATTTAATTAAAACTTTTTCAGGAGTTCTGATGGTCTCACAGCAGCATGAGGAAGGTGTGTTGTAGACGCTAGAAACGCCCTGTTAATAATCAAACAACGTAGCTTGCTTTAATTTTTGAAGTTTTTATAATACGTCCCAGTATTGATGGGTTTTTTTCAGCAGTTCACCACCGGCTGGACACTCTGTAAAATTATTAATGATAAAACGCCGTGTATAATAAACGCAATGACACTGTAACAATGAAACTTTATACACGAGTAGTCTAGGATTAAGTGTGACATCGTATGCTGTCGAAACTTAAAACAAAAATTATTTTGTAAACTACAAATCTTACTTTAAAAACAAATTCCAAATTTTTAAATAAATAAATTGTTAATTTACTTGAAGTGATAGCTTTTAGTGATACAAAAACATGTAATTATAATATTTTTGGGTCAAATATATAGTGACTTATGTGACTTTGGGTGGCTTATGTGACTTACAAAAGCCATAACAATCGTAAGTGGACATGTTAAAATTCTGATCATGTTAACATGTTCACATTCATATATAGCGCGAGTCTGATCACATTATCTAGACACATATAAGCCATTGCTGACGTGTATTCACTGTAGATGAATAATTGTACTCAAGGGTACAATAACAATACTGACTGACTGAAACTGATTACGTTTATTGCACTTCATCACGTTTCAGATTACACCTAACGAGATTGAGATAACTGAAGTTTACATGGTTCACAAGTAACAGTATGGTTTAAATGCTGCTGCCTGTTGTAGTACAGAGAAACGTGAATTATCCGAACCAACTGGGACCGGAGGTAACTCACATGTGTCATAATTCGGATATTGGATCTGGACAGTAATGTGGAAATTTCATAATCAAAGGTTGGCTAATCTGTACGCTCTGGCCTCACGCTCGCTGGCGAACAGGCTAAAACACAGTGCAACGTACGTCCGTGGGCGGCAGATGTAATCGCGTTTGCTGCTTCGGCCTGACATTTTTTCATTTTTCTTGTTGTAGCGACAATTTATGTAGGCCTTAGGCCCTTCAACATTTTCATGTAGTTTTGAGTGTTGCGTACTTGCGCCTCAATTTACGATGTAACATTTTACCCGACGTGGTTTCTCAAAATTCAAAATGCGTAACAGACTTAGCCGATCTTACAATTCAACTTTTATTGTACAACTAAATATCAATAAATGTATTAAATTACAGTCTACGCTCATCATTATTTTCTGCATCCTGGCAAATACATTTAGAGCATTAACTTCCTAACATTTTTTTGGTCCTCCGGGCCGGATTCATCATTTTACCTTCTTTCAACTTATACCAGAAGAGCGGCTTTTCATCATTTTTTCCACCACAATTTCTGGCCACCACGGGCGATTCAGCATGTTCGCTGATCCGACCGTGACGGGAGTTATTCAGCATTTCTTTCGTCGCCATTGAGCCTCGTGATAACACCACTACAAGACCATCCATGTGTTAACGCCTACACACCGGATTGAGCAATTCTAAGTTGAGAGCAGTCATCTATCCAGTCCGTGCGTGTCTGCCATCTATTCCACGGCCTCAACGCTCCAGGACATCTCACAGAAATTACGACATCAACGACATCACTAAAAGGTGGGTAGAATGACGGAAGAAGGCCTAAAAGTGTTGGTTAGAAAGAGAGGCGGTTTAAAGTCTGCCATAGTGCGAATCAATTCTGCTATAATTAATTTTGATAAGAACAGTAACACTAAACATTTTTTAACTGTTAGATTGGAAAGTCTAAAGAGTTTAGCAACAAAATATGATGAGGTACTGTCTGAAATTGAACTGATTTCTAAGGACATAAACGCTGCCCAAGAGGACAGAATCGAGGTTGAAGAACTTTTATATTCAACCGAAGCTAACATCTTGCAATTAATAGAAACTTTCAACGTTCAGACTGAATCTCAAGTAATATGCAATTGAAACCTGTAAGTTTGCCCTGCTTCACAGGCAACATTCTAGAATGGCAGCACTTTTATTCAATATTTCTGGACTTGGTACATGCCAGATCTGATCTAACTTCAGTGTAAAAACTAGATTACTTATACTCATCTCTCAGAAATGAGCCATTAGATCTAATTAAGGCCTTACCTATTTGTAATGAGAACTATTCAATAGCGTTAAGTTTGCTGTCCGCTAGATATGATAACAAATTCATATTAGCGAAATTATATTCAAAATTTACTAGAAGTGAAGTCTACAATCAAAGACTCTGTACAGAGCTTAGCCGAATTTATAAATACAATAACGTCTTCTGTTAATTCGCTGGCAGCTATGTAATTGTCAGTGGATTCATTTGAACTCATTACTGTACAATTATTGTCAGCAAAGTTGACCATTCCACATTTAAACTATGGAAGGAGTCTATAGATCCCGAAAATCTTCCTAACTTTCAGAGCTTTACACAGTTTTTAAACGCACGTAGACAATTATTAGAAAATACGTTACCGATAGACGCTGGACAGCAGCTTAACAAGCCGACTTTAAAATTTAATAATAAGTCTGAAAAACATTAACTACGAAACTGCTGGCAGCACTGCATTTAAAAGTTATCAATCAACTTCTAATAATTTTTTATGCCCATGCTGCAAGGCCAGTCACCCAATTTATATGTGTGACAAATTTCGTGAATTAAGCATATCGGAACGAAGGCAATTTATATTAAAGCATAAATGCTGTACTAATTGTTTAAGACCAGATCATTTTTCACCTAATTGTAAGGTCAAACAATCATGTAAGATCTGTTCCAAACGACACCATACATTGCTGCACATAAATAATGTGTCAAAACAAGGTTCTGCCAGCAGCAGTAATTATTGTTCATTTAAGCTTCAATCAGCAAACAATATTATTTTGTCTACAGCAGTTGTGTTCGTCATCGACCGCGCTGGTAACAGACAGCTTGCACGCATTTTGTTGGACGCGGGTTCACAAGTAAACTTTTGTACTGAATCATTTGCTAAAAAATTGCAACTTAACTTGACTGAATCTAATATACCAATTTCAGGTACTAATAATGCTACATGTTGCGCCACTAACTTGGCATCTATTCGTATTGTTTCTCGCTATCAAAGGTTCAGCTTTAACGCTACGTGTGCGGTCTTATCTGCTTTGACTCATAAACTGCCAGCACAATCTTTCGACATAAATCATTTTAATATCCCAGATAACATTTTCCTCGCTGACCCACATTTCAACGTATCAGCTGACATAGACATACTTTTAGGAGCGCAGTTTTATTTAGATTTGATTTTAGCTAACAAATATGTACGTGGTCCTAACTTTCCTATTATACAAGAAACAAAGTTAGGCTACATTCTAGCAGGCAATCTGCCCAAACATTGTCATTCTAAGGGTCCTGCTGTTTCGTTCTTGGCAAGAAACAACGATAGTCAAATTTTAGCGTCTCTTGAGAAATTTGGGAGACCGAAACCATCCTTGATGCACCCCTTAGTAACGATTCAGTTTGTGAAGAACATTTTGTTAAGTCCACTCATCGAAATGATGAGGGTAGGTTCGTTGTCTCATTACCATTCGGGTATGATAGTCCCCGGTTTGGTGAGTCCTATGCTACCGCTGAAGCGAGATTTTTAAGTTTAGAACGCAGGTTCAAGCGTGATTCTGAGCTTGCGCGTGAATACGCAAACTTTATTCAAGAATATAGGGATTTTGGCCACATGGCGCTAATCGACGATTGTTCTTTTAATTCCAGGGTTTCAAATACCTATTATTTGCCTCACCATGCCGTTTTTAAACATTCTAGTTCTACGACAAAACTTCGCGTACTTTTTTGATGGTTCGGCCAAAACTACCAACGGTTTTTCTCTCAATGATATTTTTTTAGTAGGCCCAAATGTCCAACAAGATCTTTTTTCTATTCTTTTGAGATTTCGCATACACAACTATGTTCTGATCGCCGACATCGAGATGTATCGACAAATTCTAGTGTCTGATAACGATTGTCATTATCAACGTATTCTGTGGCGTAATTCTCCGCTTCAACAGTTTAAACATTTTGTACTGCAAACTGTAACATACGGTACTGCTAGTGCCTCGTTTTTGGCCACTCGTTGCCTTATTCAGCTTGGTAAGGATCATGAAGCTTCTTTTCCTGACGCTGCTTCAGCTATAATTAATGATTTTTATGTCGATGATTTGTTAACCGGTGCAGACACCATTTCTAATCTGACCAAGTTGAAAACTGATTTGGGTACGTTGTTGAGTCAATATGGCCTTACCCTACATAAATGGGCATCAAATGAACCAAATGTGGTCACAGATCTAATAATTTATCACTCCCATTAAACAAACAAGGCAATGTGCGTACGTTGGGCATTCTTTGGAACAACTCTACAGATTCATTTTTGTTTGACATTAAGTCATTTCCAGTTGAGTCAAGCATCTCTAAGAGGAAAATCCTGTCAATTATAGCGGGTATCTACGACCCACTCGGACTCGTCGGTCCAAATGTTTTTCTTTATAAACAGTTTATGCAGCAACTGTGGCTGTGCAATCTTGGTTGGGATGAGCCAATTTCTGAGCAATTATATTTGTATTGGCGTTCATTATGTGATAACTTGTATCTAATTGGTAAAATTATTGTCCCACGCTCTGCTCGCAGCAAGTCCAAGGCAAGGATAGTTGAATTACATGGTTTTGCGGATGCCTCTGAAAAGGGCTATGGTTGTTGTGTTTACGTTAGAGTCATTTATCAAGATTCATCGGCCTCTTGTCACCTTTTGTGTTCCAAATCTCGCGTGGCTCCACTACGACAGGTGTCATTACCCCGCATTGAACTCTGTGCTTGCTTGTTGTTATCGCGACTTCTATTCAAAGTCACCCCTGCTCTTCATTCCTTTGTCAATAGCGTTCACCTGTACTCCGACTCCATGGTATCCCTCTAATGGATTCATGCTCAGTCTTCTAGGTGGAAGACCTACGTCGCTAATCGTGTTGCTGAGATTCAGCGTCTCACTGAAACCTACACATGGCATTATATCAATTCGCAACATAATCCTGCTGACATTATTTCTAGGGGATGTCACCCCGAAGTTTTGCGCGATTGTTCGCTTTGGTGGCATGGTCCCGCTTGTCTGTCTCAATCTTCTGAGCACAATCCTTTTTCACGTTTCTCACCTTCTAATGTGTCGTTTCCTGAATGCTCTGCTGAGGAGAAACAAACCCCCAAACTTTCTCTAATTTCTACCTTACCTATTGATCTTTCAAAGGACTTTTCTTCATTGCACCGTCTGATTCGCGTGTACGCTTATTGCTTTCGATTCATCAAAAATACTAGACCCTCTAGGGCTGAGAAAATCTCGGGTGTTCTTACCCCCACCGAAATTCATTCTACTCTTAATTTCTTCGTAAAGCAATCCCAGTCCATCCACTTCGCTGCTGAGCTTAATTGCCTTCGTAATGGGGCTTCTGTCTCTATTATGAGTAAGCTGTCTTCTCTGGACCCGTTTCTTGATGAGTTTGGCGTCATACGTGTCGGCGGACGCTTACAGCAGTCGCAACTACCCTATGACAATAAGCATCCTACTGTCTTGCATCCATCGCCTCATATCACTCGCCTTTTAATCGAGTGCGAGTATATTCGTCTCCTCCACGCTGGTGCTCAACTTGTCCATCACTCACTTCGTCAACGCTGGTGGATCATTAACGCCAAGATAGTCATTCCTTCCATCATTCATAGATGCGTCAAATGTCTCAGATTTAACACCAAATATCAGGTTCAAAGACTTGGTATTTTGCCATCTCCTAGGGTTACTCCTTCGCGGCCGTTTCTATTCTGCGCAGTTGATTATGGTGGTCCCTTCATGATTCCTCATGGCGGGCAGAGATCTAGGACTCTGTCAAAATCATACGTGTCTTTATTCATTTGCTTAGCCACCAGGGCCATTCATTTGGAATTGGTTTCCGACCTTACGGCCAATGCGTTTATAGCTGCCTTACGCCGCTTTATGGCCCGTAGGGGCATACCTAGCCAGTTATATTCTGATAATGGCACGAATTTTAGGAAGGCCCGCAACGTTTTGCATGACCTTTACAATCTTTGGCATAAAAAGGATGCCACCTCATCAATCCAATCCTTTACGACTTCTCATGGTATTAAGTGGTCATTTATTCCGCCCTCGTCACCTCATTTTGGTGGTCTTTGGGAGAGCGGCATAAAAAGTTTGAAGTATCATTTGCGCCGCGTTGTCGGCAAGTCCATACTTACTTTCGAGGAGTTTACTACGGTTCTGTCACAGGTAGAGGCTTGTCTAAACTCACGTCCATTATTTGCCGTTTCATCGGATGTAAACGATCCAGTGCCACTTACTCCTGGCCATATTTTAATTTGTGCACCAGTAACGGCAATACCCGATCCTGACTTATCTCACGTTTCCATCTCTCGTCTTGGACGTTGGCAACTTCTCCAGAAGTTTGTCCAAGCCATTTGGAAATCATGGTCTCGCGACTACCTACACCAACTGCAACAACGTCACAAATGGAAATTCGCAAAGGAAAACGTTTCCATTGGTGACCTGGTTTTGCTGATCGAGGATAACTTGCCTCCATTAGCATGGAAATTTGGGGTAATTACTGCCACATTTCCCGGACCAGACAATTTAATCAGAGTAGTTGACGTTCGTACGCCTGTTGGCACACCTTTCGCAGACCAATTCACAAGTTATGTTTGTTGCCATCGCGGGACGAGGCTTAGACACGAGGTCAATATAATTACTTAGCACAATGCTATATTTCACCTGGCCACTAGCTTTCGTTACTTAATTGTCTGACAATTTGGTCGACTTCAATTGGTGATATGTGTTATCACAAACATTTTTATGTTAATATCGCATTATTGCGTATCTCATACACTAAATTCGCATGTGGCTTGTAATTGTACAACCATGCACTATGTTATTATATTTATACTTATTATATTGTTAAGCTGGTATACTTTACTTATTCTTGTATTTATATATATTGATAATTTTGTGAGACATATACTATGTCCTTTGCATACTTATATTTGATATTGGTAATGGGTTATGTGTCATGTCATTGGTGGTATTTGTTCTTATGTCATAAATTTTGTTATATAATATTCACATGGTTTTGCAGCTATACAAACTATGTATGCATCTTTCTTGCACATTTTTTGTTAATACGTGTGCCATTTTATTACTCTATGAATTTATGTGTTACTTGCAATTGTTCAACACATGCATTACATTTTGTATAAACACATTTGCTGTACTTGTCACTTATGCTATTATGTCTTGTATTCATGTATTTGTAATTATCCAAACATATTTCTATTGTATTTTAATATGTATAACTTTGTATCTATGTAAAACACATTATTCTACCCGCATTTACTGTATATGATCAAGCGCCATGCACATATTTTTATATTTTGTATTTGTATTTTGCCATCACGTATTGCACAATTATTATTCATGCTTTCAATTATGACATACATGTCATTACACTTATGTACTTGCAACTATATAACAATGTATAATCTGTTTTCACATATCAATTTATTATGCATTCCTGCAACTGTCAGGTATAGCATGCACCATTTAATTATTATATTATAGCGTTATGCTAAATCTGTTTTTACATGCATAATTTTGTAATAATTTGTCTATTCATCTTATACTCAATACTACTATGTATAAGTCAACTGGCCTTGACTGGTTTAGGTTGTCAATCATATCTTCCATAAAATATTTGCAATTTGTATCGGCCCCATCATGTGATGAGTCACCGACCTTTCATCAAAAAACATTGTCAAACTATTCATTATTCACGTTTTATATTGTCTTATATTGTATACATTTTGCTAATTCATGCATTTATACTCATGTATAAATCAGTTTGTAAGCCAACTGTGGCCTGTTCAACTGTTATCATCATTATTAAGGTTTTATCTCAGAACAGTTTAATGTTATAACTGTTATCTAACATTTCAATCTCAATGTTCAATGCAATTTACTGAGGTTGGTATCCATTATTAAGAACGTATATTGTGTTTTCTTATAATAAATTATTAAAATATATTAAAAAATCTTTTGATTTTTTTGCGGGCAGCTATGGACAGTAATGTGGGAATTTCATAATCAAAGGTTGGCTAATCTGTACGCTCTGGCCTCACGCTTGCTGGCGAACAGGCTAAAACACAGTGCAACGTACGTCCGTGGGCGGCAGACGTAATCGCGTTTGCTGCTTCGGCCTGTCATTTTTTCATTTTTCTTGTTGTCGCGACAATTTATGTAGGCCTTAGGCCCTACAACATTTTCATGTAGTTTTGAGTGTTGCGTACTTGCGCCTCAATTTACGATGTAACATTTTACCCGACGTGGTTTTTCAAAATTCAAAATGCGTAACAGACTTAGCCGATCTTACAATTCAACTTAAATTGTACAACTAAATATCAATAAATTTATTGAATTACAGTCCACGCTCATCATTATTTTCTGCATCCTGGCAAATACATTTACAGCATTAACTTCCTAACAGGATCACACAAAGGATTTTTGATACAGAGTTCACCATCGGAATAGATGCACACTGTATACAATTAATTAAACTTAAAAATACATTGTATTTGAAGTTTCTTGTACACTTCAATGTATAGTTACGGACAGTGAGTTTTCACGTTTATCACTGCACTATATCGGACATATGTATGTATATTATATGTGTACCCTAATATCAGAACATATAATTTTATAAAACTGTTTGAATATAAAAAATAAAATAATTAATATATTTGGTAGTATTTATTAAATTATTTGCATATAATAATGGAGGTAGAATATCTGAATTCAGTATGCTATTGGAATATGAATTGGTAGAATAGGTATGAGTAGGTAAATTGCTAACTAGCGCATGATCAACTGCTCTCTTCCGCGTTAACAGTCGCATGACTGGTTTCACACATGCCTCTACCTCGTTACATATTGAGTCAACAATACGGATTACGATTCCTGTCGTTCTCTACATATTTTCATCTTTACTCACCCTTCATTGAAGCTAGGTTTGTTAAACCCCAAATCCAACCAAACAGTCCCGTCTTCCTCTATTAGTAGAACAACCAGAAAGGGTATTCTATTATTACAAAAGTCGCTTATGTTCGCAATCAGAATTATTTTGGTAGTTAACCGCTTTTGTATTTTCACATTTCAAATTCTGCTTTTAATGATTGATTACGTTACGGACTCGTGTACTTATAAGCAATAAACCTGTAACTAAAGAATTTCTTCTTAATTGATAATTTTATATATAACAATAACACATTTTTTATTTATATATATATTCATTGGCTCTATTTTGTTTTCAATGATCTTCTTAAATAATGCTGTCCCATCTAATGCCAATTTCCAAGTGCAAGCAACCATTTTCACTATGTTACCTTTCTCAGTTCTGACATATTCCGTACTTTCTTTTCTAGAGCGTTTCTCGATTTGTATCATTCTTTTTTTTTTGGTAAAGCTATTAGTGTAAACATCATACAATTTACTAAGGGCAGAAACTTTGAAAGGTAGTAAAAATGAAATAGGTTATGTAAATCTACAAGCTAAACGTGGAAATTGAAACTACCGGCTGTAGCAATACGTAAAGTGAAGTAGAGAAACGAACAAAACTCCTGAGCTGCTAATCGAAAGGATTAGACCCCAGTAACAGTATAAACGAATAGTATAGTAACAGCAGCAGTAAAAGTTGTAGAAGAAGTTGTCCAATATTTGGATGATTTTAATGCAGCACTATCTGTGTAAACTTAATAAGGCTTTTGTATACTAAAACGACGTACACTTGATTTCTGAAAATAAGCAAAACAGGATACCTCAGTTACATGGTATGAGATGTTCTATTTAGTTACAAAACTTTGAGTCTATACAGAGGAAAGTGAATTCACGAAGAGAATTCGGTAATTTGCGGCCCATCGCAGTTGACAAGTATACATTCAAAGATATAATACAATACAAATGTCTAGGTTCCCTCGTGATAAGTGTATGTGTAACAAACAAAAATATTACTGCAGAATTAACGCTAGAAGTAGAGCAACTGTCGCCTTAACCCATTTGTGTTTTTTATCAAATGGTCTATCGAGCAATGCCAAAAGTAAGATTTCATACCAGTTTTATAAGACCAGAAATTCTATATGGGAGTGAGACGTGCATGTTGACGCTTTGCCAACAACAGATTTAAATGAGTTTTTACAGCAAGTTCTAAAGAAAGTAAGGAGAGCAATATACAGCACAAAATGTAAGAGATGGCGAATAAGAGTTGGAGACGGTTAGGAAACAAGTCAGGCTCTCATAACAAGCAAAATTAAAGCTAAAAGATTAGAGTAAATAAGTTATGTTTTCAGACAGATATCATGAAAATACATATTGTTACGGTATTACAGAACAATCTACGTGTTTATCGAATGTTCCAGAGGAATCCGGCTGAATGTTGTAGCGTACGTGATTCCAACATGAGCTCGCAAGACTTTTCTGGAAGTCACCAGCACCGCGCACTGTGTCAAGGCAGCAATCAATTGCGTCCCAAGTATCCTAAGTAGAGCTGAAGAGTAGTCTTTTCTAGTAGACTCATTTTAGCGAATATTCTGGAACCTCGGCGGGATATAAATACAAGTACTCGGCGACGTTCAGTTTCAGTTATTGATAAGCGATGACCCTGTGCGTTTAAGTGGTAATGAGTGTCGAAGTGTTATGTGTTTTATAATTGTGCGGGACAATTTTAATGAAATTTTGTTTTATATTAGTTAACATTTTATAGCGTGTGAACAATTTTTATTTGATTTTTTGTAAGAGACTACCTTGTTAATTACGCTGGCGATTAGTGGCGTAATTGGTGTCTTGTACTTTATTTTCCACTGTACCATACGACGCGTAGACTGTCTTAACAGTATAAAGAAAACTACAGGAATAACGTTCCAAGAAGAACTAGAAAGAAGACTTCTTGGTAACATAAAAAGGAATTCCAAAAGCAAAGAAAAAAGGAAACTGGGAAAACAGGACACAGCATGAGTAAAAGATCGTATTGTTAGCAAGCTACAGTCCTGCTTGTTTTGTCTTGTAACGGAAGGTCAGTTTGTAAATACGTATAGCATTTTGGCTAAGTATTACCTCAATGTATTACGTGAGACTCAAGTATTTGAAAGTTTAATGTTTACTTATATTGCATATTTTCACGTGAGGATAGCAGTGGTAACAATTCAAGCAGCAGGTGTAACACTGATACTCTATGTAGCAACATAAAGTCAGCATTATAAGTAAGATCACCGAGAAGTTTTTAAAAGGTGGACACATGGTGTACTACTGATTACACCAAATGAAAGTAAAGCTGATATTCTGGTCTACATAGCAGTCTAGTTTCAATTATGTAACACCGTCCTCCTAACGTTCCTACGAGTACAAGGTAATAGTAAATTAGTTAATGGTCGTTGGTTTAATGTGAAACTGAATACCATGTTAGACACCTGTGAAGTTAAATTGCAATTAAACTGTACAGGTGCGGTATTAATGTTGTATACTGACAGCACAACAACGAGATACAGGTTTGTTTGTAGAGCGCAGTCAGTGGGTGCTAGTGCACACAGACACAGACATAGTACCAACAATCCACACATGTTCACAGTAATTACAACTTCAAGATTATTCAGTGGTCAGTGTTTTGTACCGTTTCACGCATCTGAATTTACGTCAAATTTGCACACACAAAATTCCATAAGAATATGATCTCTCCATACCTGTTAATTAAGATAAAATAAATTATGAGTGTCTCGAAAAAATCTGTGCGGCATCCTGCATAAATATCAGCTACCTAACCACAGCCAATCACTATAGTTTATCGTAATCATCATCATCGTCTTCACGGATTAAACGAAAAATAGTTTGTTTTTGTCTCAAATAGGAAAAGATTAGAGCTGGTCACTTAAGCGCTTCCTTGGACGTCCCACACCTCTCCGTCCCCTCGGCTTATAGTTCCATAGTTGTTTGGGGATGCGGCATTCATCCATTCGGCAAAGATGTTCCCACCAATTCACCCGATACTGAGCGACCCTGTCGAGTATACTTATAATATTCAACTCCTGCCGTAAATCTGTGTTTCTTCTATGATCATG
Organism: Magicicada septendecula; assembly: GCA_034769895.1. Lineage (NCBI taxonomy): Eukaryota > Metazoa > Arthropoda > Insecta > Hemiptera > Cicadidae > Magicicada > Magicicada septendecula. The sequence continues at coordinate 322,953,971 of CM068375.1, forward strand.
GAGAGTTTACCCTGCCAAGTGCCTGAGAAATCTCATTTCAGCCGCTTGGATGCGACTGGCCTGGCCTTTCGTTAAAGTCCAATTCTCAGACCCATAAAGAATTGTGGGAAGAGCCATCACTTTGTAGAATTTTAGGCCCGTTTCTTTACTTGCAAAATTAAGGGTTCGATTAATGGTTCCACACATAAGGTTGAACTTATGCAAATTATTCACAACGTCGTTGCATGCATTATAAGACAGACTGTATCCGAGGTATTCAAAATTACCAACTTCTTCCAGGACATTACCATCTATAACAATTTTTACCCGTACTGGATTAGTTCCACAATAAGCCATCACCTTAGTCTTACGTGTATCTGCAATCCAGAGTCTTTGCAGTTTTGATTTGCTATATGTATCCCCATTTGCCATCTGTTTTCCAAGTCCTACAGAATAACCTGATCGTCCGCAAACAACAAAGTGTCAATTGTAATTTCAACGTAATAAAAAAGAAAATTTAAACTACTTATATACATCTCTGATATTTTATTTGCAGTTTCTTAATCCGCTTTTAAGCCAGCACTAAACTGTGAACAACACATGAATTACCATTCATATTTGCAAAACTATCAGTCAAATGTGCGGTCCGACCTACAACCATTCCGCCCAAATATCAAATACTTTACAGGTTTATTTGCATATACTTTTGTTAATTCAGTTAGTATTATTTTCTTTCATATACTTCCATGGTGCCTGTATTGTAGATACTATTGCGAATGTGGTAAGTAAATGATACACAGTGATTACGATAAAATACAATTATTTAATTAGATGAAACAGCGTCTTACAGTCATTTGTATTTTTGTACTACACGTACAGCCGATTTTCACTGCCGACATCTACTATTCCTTAATCAAAATATTTAAAAGTTTTTTGAAGTACAGATAATGGGAAAGTACAGTTTAGTTACTGGGACGTGATGTTATCTTCATATATAGACTCAATATGTCGTGGTTTCTGCATATGAAGGCGTTAAAAATATTTTTTCTGAACTAACAGCTATGGATGGTCATATCCATACGAACTAGTCTCCAAAAAAATATGATGTCCTTTGAGATAGATTTAACAGTATGGCACACACACACTTCTGTTGTTGTTGTTGTTGTTACTGACAACATGTTTTGCTTGTTAAACACATGTAGTACAGCGTCTGGATGTGTGCAAATCCGTATCCATTGACAACGGCGGCTTGGTGACAACCTGCCAATAGAGAGCGTCAATATCGCATATAGTGTTGAACCGCGGAATTTTACCAGGCAATTTAACTACACGCGGCTCTCAAGATTAAAACAATGGTCAACGAATCTCGTCACTTTTAAGTTTTTAAAAGTAGCTATAGCCCAGGAAAATAGTCAAAAAATTTGTCTTTATAAGAAAAAATTAGATAAAAGCTAGTTTTTTGTACATGTGGTCACTAAACCATAAATTATACAAAACCAATGAGTCTACCACTTAAAAGTGTTTAGGGGTGGTTTTATAGAGGTTAAAAGGGTGAAAAAATGATTTTTTGCATATAACTTAAAAACGAAGTATTTATCAAAAAAATGTTACAAATAAAAGTTGTAGCTCATACAATTCCCTATAATTGTTGGGTGTTGTATTCCTGTACGTCAAAAATTGTTGGAATAGGCCACATTTAAATCTTAGAGTATACAGTATCTTTTTGTATTTTCTGTGTACTGCATGCGTATGATCGTTTTGTTTGTTTGTTTTTTTTTTTTGAGAGGATGACGGCTATATAAGCCGAAGCTTGTGTGTAGGTAATGAGACGGGGATGAGTTGAATGATGAACAAATGCCAAACATCACAGGGAATCAACCCTGAACCTCTTGGTCTAGAAGCCAGTGCCCTAACCACTAGGCCAAACCGTTCTGTGAATATTTAACTTAAAATATTGTCTCAGTGCGATTTTACCCATATTGAAATATATAAAAATTTGTTTTTTTTTTGTTATGCAAATGAAGAATTTCGTCAAAAAAAGTATCAAATAAAACAGTGTTTCACATTTTTACTAACTTCTATAAAATGAAGTACTTAAAGAAACTATATAATGCAGACCAAAATATTAGTCTGTATTTATAAGTTAGTAAAAAAGTGAAACACGCTTCGCCACTGGTCAAGTCACGGCTTGATTTGCTCGTCCACCCGCACGTACGCGGACAAATAATACGTACGTCTTCTCTGGCATACCCGGGCCAGATAAGTAACAAGGGCACACAATATATACTACACACATAAACAACACTCTTCCCCCCCCCCACTGCACGGCTCGACCCGGGCGTGGGTTAAAAGGTTGGCTAATATCTCTATGGCTGGGGTGGGGCGTGAGTTCTATCACGGCCGGAGGGTGCAACAGATCTATGACCTAATGCCTGAAGTGGAGAAGGAAGGAAGGAATTTCCTGTAGCTGCACGACTGTTTTCTACTTTTCGTTGTCGCTGCCTAAAATCCGGATTGCAATGCACAGTTATGTGTAAAAACTGCCAAGGATTAACATCTCAGAATTGTGAAACGCCAGGTTACAATATAAATATTACTGATAGTAAAGAGATTAATGTTGATGACGACAATGAAATTGAATTTCTTATTGATGATCTTGAAGAAACAAATATCAATGGAAACAGTGATATTGAAGACTTTTGTGACTTAAATTTTTATTGTAAAATGACTCTTACAAAAGGAAAATCTTACCATATTTTTAAAAATTAGTTTATAATTATTTGTAACATTTTTATTATATTAATTTTAAATAATTTCCATTTAATTTAATATAATTTATCATCTGATATTTATGAACAAATTATTTATTAGGTTGTAACAATTTTACTTTATTTTAAGTGTTTATTTTCGTCAATGTTTTGTGTTGATTGATTGATTACACCTTCCTTTTGTGTAATTCACATATTTGATTTAATAAACTGATTGCTTTCTTATTCTGACATTTTATGATATGCGTTTGATTAACTTATGTAATTAATTGTTTTTAATCACTATTTTGTACAGTTCAAAATTAATTTTTTCGTATTTTTACATCATTAAAATTTTAGTCATTAAGTTCAGTAAAAGTGTTCAGGTTTTCAATTCTCAATAATTATTGCATTTGCTTTTTTTATTTAAAAAATGTTTTATTTATAAAATTTTTGTTTCATTTTGCGATCTTTTGCTGCTGTTATTATCATTACAATTTTGTAAATATCGAAAGATACTTCTTTAAAATATTTCACCTGAAATAATACATTATGTGAACTTATAAAAAATGTGTTTTTTTACTTTTTCGTAAATATTAATCCTCTTCAAAAAACAAACTTTCACATGCAATATACACAAAATACAAAAAATACACTATAATCTAAGTTTAAATGTGGACTATTCCAACAATCTTTGACACAAAGGAATGTGACACCAACCGGATTATAGGGAATTTTATGAACTACAACTTTTATTTGTAACATTTTTTGATAAAATACTTCGTTTGGAAATTATATTTACAAAATAGGTTTATCACCCTTTTCAACACCTGTAAAACCACCCCTAGACACTTTTAAGTGGTAGACTCATTGGTTTTGTATAATTTATGGTTCAATGACCACATGTACAAAAAACTAGCTTTTATCTAATTTTTTCCTTAAAAATTCCTATTTTTCCTGGGCTACTAGTGAACAAAGCTACTTCAGCGTTAATCATACAATCTTTGTAAACACCGTTCATTCATTGAATCTGTACACTTCCTACCTGCAGAAACATTTCTACAAACGGGTGTATTAAATATAGTATATATTTTTTGTCGATAAGTTATAATTGAGTGATACAAATTCAATCATTGTCTGTGTGTTTTTAATGTATTTTCCGCTTACTAATACGAACTGTTCATTCTTTATCAGGAATAGAATTTTTAATTTAACATCAAAACTATACAAAAAACGATTCATAGTCAGGCAATTGTGTAATTGTATCAAACGTTTATGAAGCATAAGACAAGAAACAGAAGCGGGTAAATGCTAGTACTTCTTAAAACTATGACTCTTTCGGTTGAATGTGTAAAATTAAATCTGTACATCTCCTACTGGGGGACATTTTGACGGCGGGACTGATGGTATGACGGTAAGTGCCCTAACAATGTCCTGGAACAAATGCCCAGCAACAAATGTGGCAACAATGTTCTGTAACAAACGTCCACCAATGTGTTGCAACAAATGTGTCAACAATGGCATGTAATAAATGTCTCAACAATGACTTCCGGAACACTTACCGTCACGCCGTCAGCCATATGTCTGTTGACGTCGGCCGCTCATGCCAATGAGAGGTAAAACAGTAGCACAGGTATGGATTTAACATTACATTGCAACCGACAGCCTAATAGTTTAACAAGTAAAAGTATTGACAGGTAGCAACCTAGGACAACACAAACACCACTTAAGTTAAAGTCAACGTGAAGCCAGCAACAAGGAGTATAGTACAACTTGTAGGTGTGAATAAATCTAAGCAATAAAACTATGTGGACAAATATTCTTAGAAATTACTATTTCAAAAACTATTTCAAAACATTTGAGTCATATTACACTAAAAAGTAACACATTGTTTAAAACAAAATAGAAAATATCTATGAAAATATGATAATGTGATTTGATGAGACTATGATACGATTTAGTTAGTTGAGAGACTGCCAGTAGTGAGGTTGTTAATAGCGATGGTAATAGTATGTACGACATTGAAGAAATATGTAAGATTGAACGATTTTTGTGTACAACGGAAACAATATAACATAACATGAAGAACGTTAACTTTCTATAAAATCGTCAGACTACGTAATAATTTTTTATTTAACTATAGAAAAATTAGATATAAACAAGACTATAGTAATTCTGGATTTATGTTTGTATTTTTGGGTGTTGGTAGGGCAAACGTCTGCAACAAAACTTGACGGTCAAGAGACAAGACTTTCTGATCTTAGTATATACAGTATTCGTTACTGGATTTTTGTCAACAGAATACTAAAGAGTATAGTTATTTTACAACCAGAATAAGTAGTGTTAAGTAAAATCTAAATATAACAATAGTCGTGTTTTTGAAAAAAAAAAAGAATTATAAAAGGAAAGCATTCAACAGAAGTAACTTTACTTTGGTTGTTTAAGAAAAATATGTTTATACAGGGAAAGAAAATAATTATTTACACTATGGCACAGAATAAAAGTGAAACTTGAGCGTTGATAACAAGGAAGAAAGACGGGTAACTTCAGACAAGCAACGGTGTTACAGAATAATTACAGATCATTTGATTAATGTGTAGAATTGATGGATTTCATACACGTGGTCTGTGATAAAAATTGTGTTTCAGCAATTCGCGCGTTGTTGCCGCTGTCCAACGATTTGAAAATCGTCCAACGAGGATACGTCATATTATCGTTGTTTGGTATTTTATATGAATCAACTGGACGCAAGCTGGATTTTAAAAATTATTTAGTGACGTTGCCTCTAGCGTTGCACAAAAATTGGAATTACTAGTCTAGGCTCCATTTTTCTAAACTGTTTTCTGCTCTAAAGGTAGCTAGCAGGCAAGATGCTGAATGTCAGTATACAGTAATTATAATAGTTTTAATCATAGACCAGTACAACTAAGTATGGAAATTGCATATATTATACATAGTGACCCAAGTATTACAAAATAATCTAAAAGATTAGCACGAGTCAAAATAAAATATGAAGAGATTCAGCTAGAGAGAGAAAGAGTGACAGTGAGAGGGGGAGTGTGAGATAGTGAAGCTACCTGACATAGCGTAAAAGTATAAAAAAAGGCTTTCCTATAATGTGTAAAGAGATCCTTGTTAAGATAGTGTTGAAGTTAAGGATGTGCCAGCTTGTTTTAAACTTATTAATTAGGTACCGACAAAATTTGAAATTCACGGCTCGATTTGCTCATGCACCCTCATGTACGCGGACAAATAATACGTACGTCTTCTCTGGCATACCCGGGCCAGATAAGTAACAAGGGCACACAATATATACTACACACATAAACAACACTCTCCGCACGGCTTGCCCCCGGGCGTGGGTTAAAAAGTTGGCTAATATCCCTCTGGCTGGGGTGGGGCGTGAGTTCTAACACGGCCGGAGGGCGCAACAGGTCTATGACCTAATGCCTGAAGTAGAGGAGAAGAAGAAGAAGAAGAAGAAGAAGAAGAAGAAGAAGAAGAAGAAGAAGAAGAAGAAGAAGAAGAAGAAGAAGAAGAAGAAGAAGAAGAAGAAGAAGAAGAAGAAGAAGAAGAAGAAGAAGAAATATTCAATTAAAGTGGAAAGCTGAAAATAGAATTAACTGCTGAATTAATTGCTGCTAACCACTAACCGATTTAGCACGGTTTTAGTATTTTTATAGTAGGACAAAAGTTAACTTCTATTGTTGACTGGGTGAGACGTTTACATCAGTCTAGTCAATGTCGTCTGCAGTAGCCACTGAGGAAATGGAATGCGGTATATGTTTGTAATGCCAGTCTTATCATTACACTCTTGACACTGATTATCAATTGCCGATGAACACACGTTTGGAATAACTTACACGTGACTACACATAATGTAATCAGAATACACGTGAGTGGTAACTTGCAAACGTGTCATTGTTAATGGCAGTGTAGATCACGTTTGCCCCCTTTACTCAAACCAATGGTGACCATCGTGCGTCACGCCTGCCATATAGTGGTATCTGGAGCTGTGCTAATTGGCATACTTGATAATACAAGGAAACGGAGAGTTCCTCGTCAGTCATTGCATAAGGTTTATAGAGTTTTAATAAATTTGCAACTTTTAATTGTACATGACTTTAAATTGCGTCATTATTTAAAGCAATCATACAATCATATTTATACAAAATCATATCAAGTATGATATCGTAAGATGGAAACTTGTATGGTGTATTAGTTCATAAATTAATTCGAACTAACGAGTAAATATAAAAACATGCTGTTTTAAAACTAACATTACATAGTGTCACACTTAAAAAAACAACGTCCTTATCTAGGTAATGTGTACTGTTGATTTTATATTTACAAAATTTTAAAAATCAATTGTTTTCTTCAATTTAGTTATGCGACAGTTAAACAAAATACTTAGTGCCAAATGTTATCTGTTTTAGATGTTTTATAATAAAACTGTATAACTTAAAAAAAGTTTAAGCATTGTAGTGTTTTGTAGGTTACAACATATTAAACTCCACACTAAATTTAAAAACAGTCACCAAATGACTTGTCAGCAACGTAATTATAACATATCAGAAAAACGTAAACGAAGTTGCCCGGTGTGTGTGTGTTTATTGCAATGTACAATTTTGCATAGAATAAGTAGTTGACATTCAGATAGTAGAATGCTTCGAATTTATTAAAGATTTCCTTTTTTTTAATTGCACCAACACTTAATATTGTTTATGATAAGAAGCAAAATTAATTAACTGATCCTTATACATATAAAATTAATTAGCTCTTTCTGTTACAAATAAAATTAACTATTTCTGTTGACCTATTCCTTACAAACCTTAAATAATTCTATCCTATATTCTAATTATATAAAATCTTAATTTACAAAAGTTCTTTTGTCTTTAGTTTATGACTGTTTTTAATAGAGGTTATATAAAAATTTAACTTCCCCTTTTGATGGACGATGCGATTTTGATCCTCAGTTCATGACACGCGTCGACAAATGTTCCTTTTAGATAGACGTTCAGGATACCGTTCAGGATGTTCTTCTACTCTCCCGTGTTCAGGATCGTTCTCGGGTTAGTTACTTCTACAAACTGTGGTGAATGAATTATTAGTGATTTGTATTATCTATATAACTACACATTACTCCGGGTAACTTGAAGAGTTCTTTGAATCCCTATGCGGACAATCTTGTACTAGATAGTCTTAGCACTCGATGTTAATTCACTAGCGAACTATTTTTGACTTGTCCTCGTCGCTTTTTTATAGACATGTCGTCTAAACAAGTAGCATCGACCACGCGTTTTCGAGTTCAGAGCGAGACTGCCTTATATCCTATAAAGAACAAAATCAACTAACGTTTTAGCCAATCTGTTGGCTAAAATATTCACTCACCCTTGTGGCATAAATAAATTTAACTAACGTTTTTCCTGTAAAATACTATATACGAACAAAGTAGAGCTTCCAATTAAAACCAGTCTAATTTATTAAAGGTCATAAAATTGTTTTAATATAAAACTCATATCTTTAGTTTTTCTTTTAATTTTAACAAATATTACCATTAGATAGGTCTTTATTTTATACATATTGTGGTGTAGGGTTCATGTTAAAAACTTTATTTACACAAAAGTTATTTGATTTAATATGTTTTTATTGTTATTTTGTAACATAGTTATTTATACCCTCACACGCGCATATGCATAGGTTCGCACTATTTCACAAGACTAATTATATTTTCATTGTAAAAAGCCAAGTTAAATTAAGAAAATTGAATGTATCTTATTGTCAGTTTTGCAATGGCTCAACATGCAGTCTTTTCATAAACCAATTTTCATTGCAACATGCTATCATACGCTAAGAGTTAAATTATTATTTTATATGCAAATTTCACATATTGCAATATATATGTGTGTGTGTGTTCTGTGTGTGTGTGTGTGTGTGTGTGTGTGTGTGTGTGTGTGTGTGTGTGTGTGTGTGTGTGTGTGTATTACAGCAGCAAATGTATTTGTATATTTACCTAGGGCAGTGTTTTGTAAATAACTAGTATGGGGAGACTGATAAATGGTTTAAAATATTAGTGCGTGTAAGTACGGACGAGCGACATGCTGAAGCCTATTGAAAGCTGTGCCGACTGGATTGTTAGAAAGTTTACGGTGTAAGTCGTATGTATTGTGTCTGTGTGTGTGAGCCGGCACAGGCATGCATTATACTAGGATAAGGAATAAGTCTTTGTGTTCGTATAAATTTATGACTTGTATTATTATATCAGATATTGACTTGATTAGTAAAAACAAATAAATATGTTTTTTACTTGTTACAACAGACATATCAAAATAGTGAAAACGCCTTTAGAATATATACATAAAACGCTTACGGTGACTGCAAAATTATTACATGAAAATGCAATAATAAAAAACGTTATAAAAATTAAAGTTACTAGTACCGCAATTGACAAGTAATTAAGGTTTGTGTTGTAAATGACGAGTGAAAAATGACAAGGACGAAGCAGTCACTCGCCTAAAGATCAGGTTTACGTTATCGCGAAATCAAAGAATAAAGTGTTTAGTTTAATAGAACGCTGTACAAAAACAAACAAAATTGAGCATGTCAGAATGAGCGTCTGACATATCAGAATTGCTGTCTACTATAAATACCTTTGACAATTTTGAGCGTAGGGTAGACGCTAAGAAATTACACGCGGGATCACTATGTCCGTTTACTAATCGACATAGGACACGCTAAGAACTTTATCACGGAGACACTATGTCAGTCTGATGAACTACATGATCCCATCATCATCATCACCATCATTTTCAACACACCACGAATGATGGAGAAGTCCAGAACCACCATCAACATCAGGCTACAGGACACTGAGGAAGCGTCGTCATCATCATCCTTATTGTCAATATAGGCTACACGAGACGCACACGCGCGTCCACACACACACACACACACACACACACACACACACACACACACACACACACACACACACACACACACTCTCTACAAACTCATGGAATAACAGCTTTGCAACAGTAACTGAACCATTACGCAGGTGATAAATGAATAGTTTTTTTTTTTTAAACAAAGAAAGAACTTATACGTAACAGATTATGAGGTAAGAAAGTAGTACATAAATGTAAACAGTGTAACTTGTGAGTGTAGAATATGCAGTTGTAAGTTTGAGTTGAAAATAAATTTCTTCCGTTTAATATAAAAATAGGTGTGTCGTTATAAACAGTAATGCTTCTTAAAGTAAAAATTATTTTAATTAAATATTAATAGTAAATTTTCAATTTTAATTTGATAAAAATGGTACTTTGTAGATTATTTTTAAAATAATAGTTACTATTTTAGAGTAAGTTACATATTATTTTATTAATATAATAATAGTCAACATTCAATTTTATTTGATAAATTTAAAATTATTTTTGGACATGATTGTGTGTGTGAGTGTGCGTGCGTGCTCGCTTGGCATGACTACATTAATCGGTAGTGGCACACAGTGGGAAGAGGCTGGAAACCACTAACTTTAAAGCGTGTAATTGATGGGAATATTGATTTTAACAAATATTTTTGAACTACAAAATACATATGTTTTAAAGAATAGTGGAAGTAATTGTGTGAGAAACGATTACAGTAACCAATAAATTATTTCAGTTTTGATATGTGTTTTGACGGTTTCGGCTGTCGTTCTACTTTAGACGACATGTCTTCTTTCCCTTTAATCAGTCTTTCCCTTTAACCAGTCATCAGATCTGCGGGTGAGTGACTACAGTACATACTGCCTCCTTAAAATACTTCCCCTCCAGTGCCATCTTCTTAATTTTACTATATTGTCCTGTTGGCACAGCACCCGATACAATATCTATAAACTGTTTTGTTAGGCATCCTCTGTATTAGTTCTATTCTACTTTAACTTCTATGAAGGTTGGTTTTTATTAGATACCCAATTCATTTGTTACCTCTGTTATTTATGTTTTCACATTACTCCTTGGTATTACGTAGGTGGCATGTACCTATCAGAACATAAGTTGAATTATTTTATGTTATCTTTAAGAAAGTAAGAATTGTAAAAACGTAATATGAAAATTACAATGTAAAGATCCATACAACATACATTCGTGAGAGAGGAAGTAATAACATTTATATAAGTCAATGCTGCTTCCATAATTATTAAATGGAACGACAGGAATAAAAAATGGAGAATATTTTACAGAGATGAAGCAAAAGAGCAAACATTTAAAAGTAATTTTCAAGACTATTAGAAGAATATATTACAAGTGACAAGTAAATAAGTACACATACCCGAGAAAAACGATGGATACCTGGGTCACGCGGACACATGTTACGTGGCACAGGGTGACGCAAGTAATCGTGGTAGTCAATTTTACTAAAAATTATTTGTGCGGGGCTGTTGGGCCCAAACTGACTGCTCAAAGTTATTTCTCCAAACGTTTTCCCTCACCTTTGCAGGCTATATTTAGCAGAAAATAGAAAGAGGAAATTTTCTGCAAAAATTACAGGCCAAACGCACTTTACAGTTGAGGAGTAAACAGTAATAAAGTCGGAAAAGGAGGTCTCCTATAAGGTTTCGCTGTCCTAAGCGACCCAATCACAGACCAGCTAAACTCTGATTGGTTCAGATAATAGTACGCCAAATTCAATTTACCGACATGCTTTCGCGTCCCGGTTCAGCAGACAACAGGCAGTCATCGGGTTCACCCGGACACTGCGACCACCGGAGGATATCAGTCTGCTGCTCCTCAACTAGGACTTGGCCTTGGACTAACGCTTCATGGGTTTATTGCCATCGGGCACGAATCAGATGCCGCAATCCTGCCACGGGTGCAAAGACACCCCGCACACATAAAGCAATCCAAATCAAATCCCGGTTCATTGTCGGTGTGCAGCTGAATATGAGTAAGTTCTTTAATAACGTCTGTCACGTCTCTTTAAACTTGTCCCATTCCTTCGTCAGTAGAGTTTGCCTTCAGGTCGTACCTTACCGACCGAAACTTCATGTCGACAGGTCCTGTTCTACATTTCGACCCGTAGCCGCCAGCGTCCCGCAGTGGCCTGTACTCGGCCTGTCCTGTACCTTGTGTACATGAACAGTCTGCCAGTTTTGCCTAATGTCATGTTGTCCCTATTGTCCAGCGACGCTATACATCACTACGTCTCCCTAGCCCCACGATTTAAAAAAAATTATTCCTAAACGCGTAAAAGCAGTAATTACATTTAAGCTTGACTAAAGAGAGTCCTAAGTAATTAATGTCTGCAAAAATAATTTAGATTTTGCCTGTACATTAGAACTTTTACACACATACACGAACACACATACACACACACACTTACTGACTCGCTGACTCACTCACTCAACACGCTCACTCACATAAAAAAATAAATAAAAAGTGAAGAAATTAAATCAAGCATATATGCTGTTTAGAGATTTTAAAAATTGTAAACTCCGTTAGTTCAACTTATCTGTCATTATAATTTTAACATTGTTAAGCATATCAGATCATTGCGAAAAGAAATTATGTATGTCCTAAGAACGCTGAGCCTACCACTGCAGTGCCGCACATGGAAAATGCTACAATGGTAAAGTGTAATAAAAGGATTACGACCGCATAAGTAGCGCATTATAATTATTCCACAGCAAATATACTCCAATGATAAACACCATTGCACTGCCTGATACTATGCTACGTAGTAACACAAGTTACTAACGCGTAACACATAGTCCACATGATTACCTTGCAATGCTATACAAGTTACGTCGCTCATAACATTTCTGCAGTATCTATGCTGAGATTAAGCTGTACACTGTGTTAAACAACGTACGATTGCAATGCAAACTGTACCGTACTACAACAGTGTGAACCATTTATGGCCGTATGTATACCTGGTAATATATATATATATATATATATTACTGTAATACTTATAACTATTTTACCTCAAGATGTATTTTTTCATTATATACATCAAGAAACGGACTGTAGCAGAAAGTGATTGAAATATATATATATATATATATATATATATATATATATATTGCGACAGTACAAATAAGTGATGTACTGAGCATTGAATATAAAAATTTAAATATACCTAATAAACTGAAAATAATTAATAATGTATTAGAAATAAGCATGTCAGGGATTGCAATCTTGGCTCAGACAAAAATATGAACAGGTGTTTCGACCTGAATCGACGTGCACACACACACAAATGTAACTGAAAGTGTGTACACCAGTATTTTGATAGTGTGTGTGAACGCAGGTCTATGCAGGCGAGTTTACCACCCCAAGATCAATAATTGCATAATTACTGTTTTTCCGTAATTATTCATAAACTATAATTAAGGAGTAAAATCCAAAAACATAATAAAATGTAATAAAATTTACTAAATACTGTGTACAAAAACCACGTGAAAGTGACACACCGTACAAGTGTAGTAGTGAAATAACTGTGTACAGAGCGAAAGGGTTAAGTTGCAATGTCCAAAATTACAGTGAACATGTGTAGTGAAAATAGTTATAAGATGAGTATAAGAGTATACTTACAGGACTCTGCAATTCGCAGAAATATAAGAAATAGCGAAATTGACAAAGAGTGGGGGAACTGAACCCAGAGACAGTTTCTAACATGTCGATTTCGTACAACTGCAGGTGTTGACCAAGACACGGGTATAAATAGGACACACACGCTACAGTGTTCTCTTTCTTCAATCACCCACAGTGCAGCGGGAGCTTCTGCCCGTCCGCACAGAATATTTAATTTTTTGTAAATAGTTTCATCCTTCCAGTTACAGTTACAGTTACAGTTATGTAACTGGATTGTAAAACAAACAATTTTTAAGTAGTAACAAAATTAAATAAGAAGATCCACATAATAAGATCAACTGACTTCCGAAACAGCACGAGGAGAAGTTCCAGAGAGCGATACGACGCTGAAGAGAGAGAGAGTCGACTCTGGACAAGAGAGGAACGACGCTGGACAAGAGGAGAAGAGCGAGGCGTCTCTGGACAAGAGAGGAGCGACGCTGGACTAGAGGAGACTACGCTGGACAAGAGGAAGGGATGCTGGATTTCGAGACGAGGACGATTGCAGATGGATCCAATGATTGAGTATGATTAACGACAATAATTTGATAAACAGCTTATTTATCTCTTAATCGAACAATTAACTCAAAGACAATTAAAGACATTCTTGTTCTATTTAAAAGTAAGAGCCAATGTTTATTGTAAATATAGAATTAAAATCATAGATGTTATTGAAGTAAGATTAACGTAAACAAGAGCTCAAATTAGTATTGAAATGAAAAGAATGCAAAGCATTTAAGTAAAAATTAGCGTTTTATATAAATCAGTACTTAGAAAAGACAGATAAATTCAGTAACTATTAATATTTGTGAGTTACATTACAATATATAAAAAGATATTTATACATTGATATTTTTAAACACTCTAATTGACTGAGTAGTCTGGAAATGAGACTTTTTTTATACAATAATTCGTAGAATAGAATATTTAGTCAGTAAGGATGTATATAGCATAAGTCTTACGGCATAGTAACAAAATAATAACGAATGTTTTAAGTCGAAGTAAGTGCCATGTGCACAATTTTATTAATATCAGATAAATTTGAAATACCGTTACAAGTTACATAGAGTCCTTATTACAGATACACCTGAAATCGAATTTAAATTGTACTTATGTATATATATATATATTGTAGCATAACAGAATTTTCACCTTGAATATAACTTAATACAACCTTGAAAAGAAAAAGAAGAAACAATTTGTATTGAGTAATAACAAAATGGTTAAAAGTAAATTAAATAAATTGATCATTATAGTAAATCAAATGCTAACAATAGATTCTACAACAACAAAAAAACTCTTGTTCCAAATAAAATGAACAATCTGTATAAGACAATATACGGTCAACCACATGATGATTAAAACCCCAGTACATCATCAGTACATCATCAGTATACCCAGTAGGATAAGGAGCAGTAATGAAAAATAATCATGGGTAACTTATTAAAATAACTACATCAGAGGATCCAAACACAAACATAATAACATACTCATTGAAGGAGAAAGATAGAACAGACTAATTCAAGCTTAGTACAAGGAGTGTAGCATTAGGGAAGGTTACTTTCAAAATCTCATGACAAACATGTACAATTTAATTAAATTCAAAATAATGACAAAAGCCTAATTCCCAGTAACCCAAATTAAATATAGAGATAACTCCAGGGTAAAGAGTAGAATATTAAGTAGAAGGGATTAAAGGCTACCATTAGTGTAGGTGATAAAGAATCCCTCAGTCAGAAGGAAAGTAATATCCAATATAAACTATAATAGTGAAAGACAGAAAATGACTGAAATGTTATTAATTGTAATAGAGTATTTAAATATAATATGTAAGGATTGTTTTATATTAATATAAATGTGGAAAAATGAACTTTCATTACATGTAATTGAAAATGCTAGATTATAAGATGTGTTGTTATAGTTTGTAGCATAACAGAATTATCACCTTAAAATTTAACTTAATACAACATTAATAAAGCAGAAACTATCAATAGTGAGTGAGAAAAATAAATGGTTAAAAAACAAATTAAAGAAGCTGATCATTATAGTCGATAAAATGTTAATAAAAATAAACTGAATAACAAAGAAAACTCTTGTTCCATATATAAATAACCAACTATATAAAACCCCAGTACAACAGGAGTATACCCAGTAGATTGAGGAGCAGTAAATGAGAAGACAAAAGGAAAAAGTAAATAAAAAATTAATAAGGGGAAAATTATTAAATCAAGAGCAGAAAACCCCAAGATACAAAATCAATGACAAGTAAACAAAGAGCTATAAACAAACATTATATGAAACCGAATATTCAAATAAGATGCATTGAATTAATGCCACAAAGACTTGAAAACACAAGAGGAGGAATTTACTTATATAAGAAGAAAGAAGAGACAAAATATGTCAAGGTTCCTAAGAAGAACATAGAAATAAGAATGGCTATTCCCAAAATGTTAAGAAACGAATACATACCCAATTGAAACTAAATTAAAACCCATATATGTTAGACCCAGTAACTCAAGTTACAGGATACAATACAATTAAAACTAAATTGTAAACTAAATATAAGTCTAATGTAAAAACAAGCCAAAAGACTACCATAGAGTAGAAACCACTAAAAAGACTACCATAGTGTAGAAAATATAAAGTGAGGTGATATAATAAAAGTTAGAAACTACAGTGAGTGTAGTAAACAACCTAGTTAAAAAATCAATAAAAAATATTCAATGAAGGAGTTAAAAAAGTGATTTAAAAGGACTACCATGAGTGTAGAATGATACTAGAAAAAACATAAGAATCAAAGACAGCCTAATGACTGACAGTATTATTAGTAACAAGAGTGTTTAAAATTATATATAAGAAATACTATTACCAATAGTATGTTTTTAATTACAGTTAAATAAGTTATAAGGAGGACATAAATACCAAAGGACAGTTCATAACTGAAAGTATGACTAGTAATAAGATGTTTTTTATTTATTGTTAATCAAATTATATATTAGATAGATAAGGATAATAGATAAGGTATTTTGTTATAATTAAATAAGACTGTTAAGGAAAATAGGCATAAGATATTTTTATTATAATTAAGGGATATATAAAAATTAGTAGATATAAGATGTTATGTTGTATTTAAATAATTTTCAATGAGTTCATAGTTTTTTAAAGCAGAGAAGGCAAGTAGATAATATGAATATTGTGTTATTAAACTGTAAACCATATAAAGAATAATAGGGCAAAATAATTAACAAACACCATAGAAAAATAAAACAGAATTTTAGACCAAAATCAACTACTATCATAGAATCAAACCCAAATGAATAAATTCAATAGAACTGTATATAATTAATAGAAACTAGTCCATGTAAAACAAAAATATGAAAATGTAATCAACACAGAAATAAATATTAGCAAACGTAATGACAAAAGAATAAAATTAACTTTATTTGGTAATATGTAATACTATGCCTAAGGGGTACTCAACTCAGATAAAGTGTAAATTAATCAAAATAGGAGTATTATAACAACAAATTATTAACAACAAGCAATAATCATGAAGTGAGTAAAATTAATTAACATAAAATCACTTGTAAACCATTTAATTACTAAAATTGTAAAAAATACAAGGCCTAAAATAAATATTAAAAATTGTAAATTTTAGGCTTATCTGAACATAAAACAGACCCAGTTATATATTGAATTGTGTAAAGTTAGCACAAGAATATTATTAGATAGTTAAATTTTCATAAAAGTAATAAATAATTAAGTTACAGCAATAAATAGGAAACTTGTCATGTATTTTTATGAGTTGAAATCAAATCCAAGACATGTAGATGTGAACAGACAATGGTAAGAGGAATAAGACATTTTATAAATTACCACCTAAAACGACGACTTTAAGTCATCAGTCTATTGTTACTCGTGAATGTGTGCAGATCAAAATTTACGGACGGAAGATCTGAAAAATATAAATGGTGACAAAACATTGAAGTACTACCTCGAAAAATATTACAGAGGTTACCTAATGGAAAATAACAACACGACAACTTAACTAACACCAAAGCTGAACCAGAACAACCAGAATAATAAGACCCAGTACGAGGCACAAAATTCAACCGCCATATTGCAAATTTATACAAAACCAGTATTCACTGGACAACGAACTCAACAGAATTTTTGAACACGGAACACAGCACTATTAACCTAACACCAAACAACATAGCAGAGGAGAAGAAAACACATCACACAATTATCCAGAGGGACTACATCGTCGCAGAGGAAGGAATCCGTATTTATATTTGAGGGAGCGGATCAAATAGCAGTCGGCGTGTGCAGCAGAAAATCGAGGTGAACGGCAGCCATCTTTCATTTCCTCACCCGAGATGAACACAGCCTTCACGAGCCAGTGACGTCATTCTACAAGACGGTTCGATTTTTTTCTTACTAATTGACAATATTTTCAAAATCCTGTTATGTTTAGCGAATAATAATTTAGATTAAAGTATTTGTAAGTATTGTATCTTGTTCCTTGCCCTCTCTGACCATTTCGATAGTTAAAAGAACTCGAATAATTAACATTATAATATTATAATTATTGTCATTTATCACAATCGACCTGAGTGAGTATCAGCCAATGCCATTGTCGATGCGCGTAAGATTGGCGCACAAATTCAAATTAAAAAAAAATAAACATCAGAATTATTCAGAGACTTGTGTTCATTATTATTTGTATTAGCAATATTAGCTTTTTCTTTCTTCTCAACATAAGTAAGAAGTCTTAGAAGAATTTATCAAGAAGAAGAAGAAGAGAAGCTGAGTGATAAAAGAGATTGCTTGATCCAAGTAACATAACTCGATTAACACTTGTGAAACAAATATTTTCACACACAAAATAACACAATACACCATTCAAATAATTACAAATTATAATTAATTAATTAATTAAGAAGGCAAAATATATACAACTTTATTACATTTTTTCAAATTTATAAGCAATAAAAATTTTTATTATCAACATAAATTTATTATTTGTAATTTATAAGTTTTATTACAAGTTAAATAATGTTAATTAGTGTTAAAGTTTTGTTAAGGTAGGAAAGGCAAAGAAATAATCATAATATCTTTTAAATTGTAAACCATAGAAGTAATAAGGAAGCAAACTTGTTATAATATAAGTAGCAAATCAAAACTGATTTTTAGGCCAAATTCAACTTTTACTATGTAATCAAATCCAAAAGGATAAATTAAATGAAACTGTATAAAATTAACAGAGATTAGTCAGTTTAGAATAAAAATACTTAAAAATAATTATCACAGAATTATATAATAGTAAATGTAATGATCAGAGGAAAAATTTTTCACTCTTTCTCTGGGTGGATTACGTCCCTCCCATGGATTTATGAGTTGACTTTGTCTTTTTTTATCCATAGAATTTACGGAATGCTGATGCATGGTACTTTCCAATAGTCTTTCTTTTTGTCGGATCGTAGACGATAAATGTGTGTCGTCCTTTCCTTCTTTGTAATAAGTAGGGTCCCTCGTACAGTCTAAATAGTTTCTTTGCTGTATTGTCGATTCGTTTTCCCACTGGATTGCTTCTTAGTATCACTATTTCTCCTTCATGGAATGTGATGAGTTTGTGCGTTCTGTTGAACCTCTCGATCCTCTTCTCTCCAAGTTTTTCCATCGTAGATATCTCGAAGTTCTACGTGGACTTCTTGAAGTTCATCGACGACGATTCGTCTCCTCGTAGTTTACGGTATTATTGTCTTTTACATCACTCGTGTATATCACTAATTACTTTCACCGACGTACTGCCGGTTCCATCGCACTTTAGTTTACGTAATACGATTTAAAACGTTACTTAAACTTTGTAAAATTTGCGGGGGCGAGATGCGTGTTCTTTACGTGCTGTCTGTTGATGATCTGAGCAAGAGTGTGTCGCTCGCTGGTGTTTTATACTCTTGCCGGCGTTCAACTCCTGTTGGAAACTGTTCGGACAGAGCTGAACAAGTCAGCGCGTCGGTTTATTAACTAATTACAACCTACGCGTCTTTTTATGAAGCGCACACTTTTTTATAAATATTATTTGACAAATCGTTAGGTACATTAATAAACTTAACCTATGCAAATTATGAACATTAAGGTGTGTAGACTATGGAAGTTATAGCAAAATTTCACACGGTAGCTGAACGGTTCCCACGATCATAGACCTCTTAGTATCGAATTGTAGCCCCGGGCGCCAGCTGTGTTTCTACATGTCTCTGATTCGTGTGACTTCTGATTTTCGTTCAACACTTAAAAAAACTGTCCAAAATTTTCCATAATCGTATACATAATTCAACTTTTTCTTCATTTACACACTAACACTAACACATACACACGGACACTGATACCAAACGGTTGGAAGCAGCAATGACGTCACAGCTGCCGGTCGAGGTGTGTTTCGTCTTCCTTCGCTGCGTTTAAAAGCAACAATGCTTGGCAATTCCATATGTATGTCCACTTACAATTATTTCCTTATTTAAAATTATTTAATACGTTTGTTTCTTTTATTTATGTCTTATACCTAACGCTTAATTATTACATTATTTCCATTATTTACATCTTTCACACGACTCATACGTGCGTTCGTATGTTCTCATACCCCAGTCAGGGGTTGATAGGGAGACTTATGCTAAACGTATCGTTGCAATATATATATATATATATATATATATTATATATATAATTTGAGATGCAATATATATATATATATATATATATATTATAATACTCCTCGTGTACCCGTAGTATCTTAATGGTATAATAATTTGCCCGTGTTATTCCTTGTATATGTTAATTCGTACTAAATATTTGTAAATAGTGTATCAGTTGATCGTGGAAATATTATGTTGTGTGTTTTCGAATGTGATTTAAATATATAATTAAAAGAATTGAATTATTCTGCCTTGGTTTCTGAATCAGAATTATAATTATTCCAGTTCAGTAGTTAGAACTCCAAAATCAATTCAAAAAGTAGCGGTCGAGTCATCTCAAAAAATTTTCAAGTCACCTTCGATATTAGGCTTTAACCTATTATTTGAGGTTAATCATGGTTTTTGCAGTTTGCGTACTTCCAATGACTCCCCGAATTCTTCTTATCCTTGTTAATTACACAATAAATGCTGATAATATATTACGTTCCTGAAATAATAACGCATTGGTATTATTTAATAACATAATGGTTTAATCTCTGTAATATAAGTTCAAATTATTGGAAAATTCCATTCGATACATACGGTTGTCACAATCGATATTTATCTCAGGATTTACTAATTAAATAATGTTAATATATTCGTGGGAATTCTTGTGGCTGCCACGAAAATTTCCTTTACATGATAATTAATAATAGAGAGTACCTTTACAAACAATATATTACTTATAATCTAAAAATTAACAAAAATTATATATTAAGTAACATACAAAGTTGGACGATATTCAATACGCTTCGTAAAAGCATGTAGGTTAGAGTGACGTTAACATCATGGCTACTATTGTCCGTCTCACAGAATAATGAAGTTTATTAATGTGTACTATAAAGGTTTTCCTTGTAATCACTGTTCGTTTAGATATTGAATTTGTTTTCACTTAAAAATGTTTACTAGTGATTAGTGTTAGTGTAAATTGTTATATTGTCTAGAGGTTGTTCCTTGTTGGATAAAAATATTGTCAAATTATACTTTACACATCTAGACGATATTGCTGAAGGTTTTCTGGTTAATTTGGATAATTTCTTGCTTGTGTGTGTTACTTGTTCATGAAAACTGTAGTGGAGGGATTATTATCTTCGATGATGGTCATTCAGATCTTCTTTCACAAACGGGTTATCTATTTTTATATTTTTATTTTAATTACGTCTCGACACGCACTATTAAAACTGTTCTCCTTCACAATTAACAATTAAGTGTTATTTCTTCTTTTTTGGTCACCGAACTCATACAAACTTCTTAAATTTGGTTGGCCATTTATGTACAGGTTAAGTGTTATAGGATCAACACCCATTAATTACTTTACATTTTTCTAAATTACCTTTAATAGATAATTTTATTATTATAGTCTAATGATACATGCAATGTTTACATGATGATTAATTATATAATTATAAACACTAAACATGCCTCAGTTTATAACTGTAAAACCTTATTAATTTGAATTTCTATGATATGTGGTGGAACAATTTGTTATGGTTGATTGTAATTTCTACCTTGACTACCTGAGATAAATATATTTACATAAATTAACTGGTAACATAAATTCTTATAACATTTAATAAAAACTTAATAGTAATACTTGTTTTTAACAAATATAATTATTTCATACTTTTAAACTATTGTCTGTATGATAATAAAAAAACACTTTTTATAAATAATAAATAGCACACTGTTTAACTATAGTTTGTGCCACTATTTATTATTATATCACTCATCACTTTAAAGTTTTGTGTCCCTTTTTCTTTCCTTGATTATAGGCCTATATGATTATAATTAATACAATTTTTAATCTTCAATCTGTCTCAAGTTCTGTTTCTTTGTTTTTAATTAAATGGCAGTCATAATTTTATAACTAATCTGCGTTTTTATACAAACTGTAATTAAAAGGTGTAAAATAATGTTTAAAATTACCGATTACTCTTTGAATTGGGGTAAATGTATAAAAGAAATGGTATGTTTAAATATATGTTGATTTTGTAAACACAATTTGGCAAGAAAATTTCAGAGATATTGCTGATTTATAATTTCAGACTGATTTACAAGGTTCCTACTTCTGAGCTAATAATGTTCATAGAAATAATTGTAACAAAACGTTATATACGCTAATAGTATATGTAAAATTAATTCTATAAATCTTAATAATTTATCGCACATGTCCACACAGAATGCACTTACTAATTTAATATATACATAATTTACATAATAAAAAACAAATTGAAATTATTTAATTAATATAAATTATGAATGAAACTTCATCCTGCACACTGAAATTATTGTATTCTATTGTTCCATAGCTCACACTGTTCGCGGATTGTAGCAATAAATTACGATTCTCCCTCATTTCTATGTCTGTGACTTTGTTTGTCGCCAGTTAGATGTAAAATATAATTTATTGGCTTACATTTATGTTGGTTGTGTTAAACAAAAAACTTGGGTTGGCGTTGTATTGATAAATAATAAATAAATGTAGCATTGTTTGTTGTTTTATTCCTGTAGATTGCAAACAATATTTGAAAATTCTAAATATTTGTACAGTGGTCAATGTCTATTTATACTGCTAGAATCTAAAGGATTAAGTTCAGTACGTGTCCCATTCCTTTTAGAAATGAAACTATATATATATATATATATATATTTTTATTTATTCCATCACTTTCTGCTACAGTCCGTTTCTTGATGTATATAATAGATTTAATATTTATAATTAAATTTACCTCAAGATTTTTTTTTATTGCATGTGTTGCCAAGAAAAATAACATCTTGAGGTAAATTTAATTATAAATATTAAATGTAATATATATTTATATATATCTTCAGACGCAAGATCGCGAAGGCTGAAGATGAGAGCACGGGAGCTCTCGAAACATGTTCCAAATAAGGTAAAATAACATCTTGAAGTAATATAAATATAAATTTTAAATACTATATATATGTAATGTTTAAAATGTATATTTACTTTATTTACTTTACCTCAAGATGTTAATTTTCCTTTATTTGGAACAAGTTTATGGAAGCCTTGTGTTCCCATCTTCACCCTTCCTGATATTAAGTTTTGTGAAGTACTTGTGGGTTGGGTGGATGTTGTTGTGGTTTTGTGGTTTTTTGTTGGCCTCTGGTATTTTAAACTGGTATTATTTTGTGTGATTGTGGTGTATATATAAATATTTTGTGTATTTTCAATGTTGAGTGCTTTTGAAAATTGTGTCATGTTTGTATTGATTTGTATTTGTTCAGGTATTAGTCTGTTTTATGTTTGTATATTTGCAGAATTTTCCAAATGTTCATTATGATCCCTTTGTGTGGTATGTGTTTTATTAGTGTCATGTTGGCTATGTCTGGGAATTCATGTCCAGTGTTTATTGCATGTGTGGCCAAATAGATTTATATATTTCTGGTTTCTTGTTTGCGTTAGGTATATTTTGAAAACCGAAAAAAAAATTCCCCCAAAGTACTGGAGAGGATGAGTAATGCCTTATTGTCTCATTCCTTGATGAAGAAAAATATCTGGGGGATGGGTAACACCTACGGGTGGTTAACGTGGGTCTGAAGAGCGAATGACAGCCGGTATAAGCTCTCCCTCCTCTTCTTGGCATTGTCAAGTAGAGGTTAGGGCACCCTCCTTGCCCTTGGGGTAAGATATTGCTCCTAAAGACGTATGACCTTCCATTGGTCAACGACGTAGAATGTGGGAGGCAAGGGGAAACCACCTCATTAAACATCCTTATGGATATCTCAACAGGGAAAACTGGTCTCTTTAGTTTGGTAAGACAGCCAGTTTATGGGAGAACACCCAGACAGAAAATCGGGCTGGACATTAAGCCTGAAGGTAGCAGCCCCACAATACGTCTTACCCTGCAACTTGCTAGTAACATATCCAGGGGACATATTTGCTACTAAAATGCAAAATGCCTCAAATAAGGAATAGCCGGACGGAAATACGGCAGGAACTGAATATTATGAGTATACTAGACAGGATCGCCCAGTATCGGCTGAATTGGTGGGAACATCTTTGCCGAAAGGATGACTGCCGCATCCCCAAACAACTAAGGAACTATAAGCCGAGGGGACTGAGTGTTGTGGGACGTGCGGGGAAGCGCTGGAGTGACCAGCTGTAATATTTGCCTATTTGAGACCGGAACAAATCATTCTTGGTTTAAACTTCGAGGATGGTGATGATGATTATGATGATAATAAAAAAAACTCTGATGTCTATAATGAATAGATTCGTTTTGCACTATGTGTGTTGGTCCTCTGACCACACAGTTCTTAGATTATATGTAGTCAGTCAGTCTAACGTTGGATGTCGTGTAGTGTGCACGTATGTACTCCGTTCAGTTTCCATACTTTGTTTGATAGAGTCTGTTGTTGAACGGGTATTAAAGTATTTTCGTTAGACAGACACCAATACTTACGAATTAAAATATTTGAAAGCATGTCGTTCTGTGCTGATGCATGGCTCTCCGTCATAGATATTTACGGAGACAAACATCGATAGAATAGCAAAGTTTTAAAAATCAGTGGATTGGCTAATAGTAAAATAACGTTATAGCATGGAAGAATAAATGAATACGTACAGAATACTATGTGAAAGACATTTAAAGGCAGGCAGGAAATTAAAGTGGTAATTTTCTAGTTATAACGCTTGATACAAAGATGAATGGTTGAATAAAACTACATTAATTTGGACATTAGGCTGAAAATAAAATAGCTAGCCGACCTAATATCTATTCCGGTTTAAAGTAGACATGCAATGTTCAAAGTTTGAAGTAAAGATATGCTGGGAAATTGTGTCTCTAACGTTAGCTTCTAAGAGAGAAAAAGGTCCGACATGTTGCCCAATACATATTGAAAAGAAATTTGCATAATACTGTAAGTATATTTTTTGTGCAGTTTTGCAATCGTTTGACAGTATAATCCGATGTGTAATCTCAATCAGATCTCCAGATGCGGGTCGCGTGTTCGCACCAGTCAGCAAATTGTGTTTACCGACGTCTTCAGTACAAAGTGTCAAATTATCACAGCACTTTTCCCTTTCTCTTTTTATTTCAGTCTCTCTTTTCTGACATCATCCCTGTCTGAAATATATCAACCCAGGGCACTACGCTTGTACAGATTACTATATTACAAAACGTGGAATATTTAATAACATTTTGGAGATTGACTTGGGACAAGCGAATAAGAGTTTAATTATAAAGACAGTGACATTATAAAATGTAATGTTACAAACAAAATTATATAAATAGTAACAGGGAAAAATAATAAAAATACGTTGCTATGTATTTACAAAATTTTGATTAAATGTTCAGGTAAGTAAGTCGTTTAATATTTACGGAATAGTCAGAGTGTCCAGGCAACCATCGAAGACAATGAAAGAAAATATAACCGATTGAAATTGAAACAATAAAAAATAATGACTATAAAAAATGAAAATGACCCGTACAGAAAAGATTAAATACGAAGTCCATGTGCTAAGTAATAGAAGAAAACAGTTACGTATGAGTCTGATTTACGTGCAGTTCAGAGATTGATAACAGAAAGTAACAAGATGATAACTAAAAAAACGGAAGAGGAAGGGAGTAACACGAATAGTATATGAGGCAACACCGTTACACAAAAAAATGAGGGACACATCTGAGAGGGTAAAATAAGAAAAGTAAAATAAAATAAAGTATCGAAGGAAAAGTGGTAGACGTAACCGGTACAGAATAGGTCAGGAGGGAGTTGAAGAAGAAATGTGTAACAAACCCTAAAAAATGCTTAAGTGTATTATTAACTGTCTGACACTGTTGAGGGTAGAAATCTTATAAAAACTGAGTAAGTAAACCAAGAGTAAAATATAGAATGCGAAGTGGTTACGTCGATCCCTGTAGTTGATTACGTCAAATTACATAAAGGGTTATTAATGGAACGTTATTTAGTAACCAGTAATTAAATGATTAAGTAATAATTATTACAAATACTACATTGTGTACAATCGGAAAATTATAAGTAAAAGTCCTTGCTTATCGACACAGTTTCAGTTAACATTGTTCAAGTCGGAGAATATAGATTAATATCAAGTTAACGGAAAAATAATTAATTCTTGTTACTAAACGGTATGGATTTTTAATACTTTTATTTCATTAGGGTTGAATATTTTGTAACATAATATTACCAAGCATAGCCTTTGTAAATAGTAGGCCTCTAAAACATATATCTTGACCTTTACAATCATTTTGCATTAATGAAATACATACTATATTAACAACGTATCAAATGTTTGGAAAGTGGTACAAAGGATAATATTGATGCAATGTCAAATCAAAAATGATTACTAAACAGATGTTTATGTAAATATTAAAACTCGTATTACAAGAAGCTGACACGTAGCAAATCTAAATAAATTAAACTTAAAAATCATATACCGGTATCAAAAACTGGATTAAAATTTTCTATCCGAAAAATAACGAGGGTTATTCCGATTTACAGGAAAAGAAAACCTAAACTATAAACATCTTATTGTATACACAAGTTACATTAAATAACCTGAGAGGTAAACACTCGTAAATCCAATTTTTATTTTATTTATGACATAGTATTATTTCTTGCTCTGTACATTTTTATGTAGTGAAATATGGCATCTCCAATATGAGTATTTAACACACTTGCACGGTGTGAAAAAGAAGTAAATTCAATTTTGTAAGGTAAACAGTTGAAAGAGTAGCAAGTACCAAAACTAACTGTAAAAAAAGAAGCAATTAATTTTTTTCCTTTCCACAATGCACGTATTATTACAATAAGGTGTATGGTTTATCAATAACATAATAAAACAAACAAACTATTCTTGTAATTATTTTTTAACTTTTTGCCAACAGTACTGTGGTGAAGGCTAACGATGTCCCGCGATTCCACCTGTACTTATAAATTTACCAGGTCCCACGTAGAGGTAAAAATTACCATCAGCCAATCAGAATAATGGACAGGTAAAGACTGTACCATGAGCCAATCAAAATAAAGAAGGTGTATGATAGGCTTGCATCGCACTCTGCCTGTACTAAATGGAGACCCACGTACAGGCAAAAACTGCAATTATATCGTTGCACCAGCTTTTACTGTCTCACTCTGGAAAACGCTGCTGTTTAGGTTCCCGGCAGGAGGTTACTCAGCTACTAAGGTGATCATTGGTACCAAAGCGCTGGGGAGCCTACAAAACTTTATCTAGCTGACACGATGCTACTTCTGCCTAGACTTACTCTAGCGGTGTTCCGATATTTATTCGGCTGCCGACAGAACACGATTGTGATCGTCCGATATTCTCGTCCGTGAACTTTCCTGACGCTCGAGCCTTTAAAGTACGTGGCATCTTCCCTTTGGCTCTTACCCGCGGGTGTGTGGCAAACGGTTTCGACCATCTGATAGGATAGTCATATCGACGAATCGGTGCTACGTTACAATCTTGATCTGACGGTGATACGACAGCTTTCCACAATAGGCCTTTCGTTTGACCCCTTCAACCCGAACGATATCACTTCCGCCTTTTTGCCGACGAACAGCCTCGTCGTTAGACGCCGTTCAGTTGTTGATGGGTTGTCCCGAAACTATCCAGCATATAATGGGACGTTGCAATCAATACCTTACATCTGTCGCGAAAGGCATTGGCACCACCGTGATTCGTTGGTCACTCCTCAAACAAAACTATACAAAATTGACATGGAATTGCGTGTTGCAATGCAACATTACACTGGTTGCTATTTTTCGTGCACCGTGTTTGTCTGACAACCAGTTTGTGTATATTAGCTAATCGGAGGTAAGTTTAGTATAGCCCTAGTAATTAAAATTCCTTATGATTGCATGTCGTACAATTAAGTAATCTTGTATGTTTCAATAGACAACACCTGTGTTCACAAAGCAAGCGCGTGTAATATGTCTAACAACCAATAATGCTTTAACGCGGAATGTGTAATCAAATATATCCGGATTGATTACATACTAGCGGATGTAACGTCAATTATGCAGTACCTCATCCCAGGGAACTGTTACATTCGCTTTGACGATGCAATGTCGCCTGTCAGAACACAATCTTATACGAAAGCCTTAATTCATTACTTGAACGTTTACAGTATATCAGTGATTAACACGATATATATCGTAACTTAACACTTTCAGTTATATTGTTTGGAATATACTGCACGGACCTAATTCCTCCTGGATAACGGATCACAGGGCAAAGCTTACATCTGGTGAGAGTGCCCACCGTAAATACAGTATATATATATTGTAACATGACATTCGGAACAACTTAATATCGTACCTGATTTAATGAAGACTTTGGTCAAGAAGCAAACAAGAAGACCAATATCTTCCAAGATGATAGTGAAGGGGAATGACTAACCATTTTAGACTGACTAGTAAGACAACTGACCGTACCCAAATTAATGATTTAGGCTAAGTGATGCAAAATACCTTCAACCCCAATTATGACATGAATTTTCAGTAATGACCAAATAAAGAATTATAAAGACAGACGGCTTATGAACCAGATATCTTCAAAGAAGAACAATATCTTCCAAGATGATAGTGAAGAGGAATGACTAACCATTTTAGACTGACTAGTAAGACAACTGACCGTACCCAAATTAATGATTTAGGCGAAGTTCTAAGGAAGGAATAGCAAAAAAGCTATTATTACTGTATAATGGACCATATGTTGTTATAAAAAACAATAACAATAATACTTATGTCATTAGTGATGTGGAAACAAAAAAGATTAAGGGGACATACAACCAAGTTTCCTTAAAAATGTATTATGAACCTAATAAACAAAGTTGAAAACCACAAAATTCTAAAGAAATAGTAAGATCAACTTACAACTAATTATTTATGAGAATTAATTTGGAACTGAAGAATTTATTATTATAATACCGACAAAATTCTAAAGAAATAGTAAGAACAACTTACAAATAATTATTTATGAGAATTAATTTGGAACTGAAGAATTTATTATTATAATACCCACAAAATTCTAAAGAAATAGTAAGAACAACTTACAAATAATCATTTATGAGAATTATTTGGAACTGAAGAATTTATTATTATAATACCGACAAAATTCTAAAGAAATAGTAAGAACAACTTACAACTAATTATTTATGAGAATTAACATGGAATTGAAGAATTTATTATTATAAAACCGACAAAATTCTAAAGAAATAGTAAGATCAACTTACAACTAATTATTAATGAGAATTAACATGGAAATGAAGAATTTATTATTGCAATACAACAAAATTCTAAAGAAATAGTAAGAACAACTTGCAACTAATTATTTATGAGAATTAATATGGAACTGAAGAATTTATTATTATAATACATCAAAATTCAAAGAATATAGTAAGCTCATCTTACCAACTTTGATTATCCAGAATATAATTTTAAATGAAGCCAAATAAACAAATTTGAATATCTCAGAATTCCAATAAATAGTAAGGACAACTTACAGTACAGTTTGATAATGTTATTATGAATCAAGCAGATAAACAGCTGGGAATAAATTTCCAAATTCTAAACAAAATAAGCACCTCTTATTAAATATCATTAAGAACTTATTATTGGAATATAAAAGAAAGATGGAACATCCATAAATTAGAAGAAACCATAGTGCTATAAAATGAATAAGAAAGGACAAATGTAGACAATCGACGATGAAGATAAGACAAGACTAGAAACGAATTTAATACAAATAACCTATCATGATTGTGAGAGAATTAACAACAACTAAAGATGCAAATACTTGTTATGTTTTAATTGAATGAAGATAGTGAATGAAAAAATGAAGATTAAGCAAGTACTGATAAAGAAGGAAGGAAGATAGAACCAATTGAAAATAAAAAATGTTATTAATATCGCCACAAGAAAATAAACATCTGAAAGAATCAATGGAAAGAAATATTTAGATCTGAGAAGTTAAACTGAGTGAACCATCCCAAGAATATATTATTATATTATTTTATTTTATTTAGTCGTGAATAGACTAGTGATTATTAAATGTGATTGACTGACGAGATAGCTCCAGCAATCGATATTATTTATGTATTATGTATTGTAAGGACAGCGGGGTATTAGGTCAAGAGAGCCCACCGACTCATTCCAGAATATATGGTGATTAATTTGTTAGGGCAGTAACATGTTCCAGGGATAGAACACTTATAATTAAAGACAAGTATACCAGATCATAATAAGAATAACAAATGATAATGTGACAGATAAGATAATTGATAATTTCAACAAAAACAATATTTTATTAAAATGATCAAATTTGGTGGCAGGGTAGTATGTAACATGACATTTGGAACAACATAATATCGTACCTGATTTAATGAAGTCTTTGGTCAAGAAGCAAACAAGAAAAACAATATCTTCCAAGATGATAGTGAAGAGGAATGACTAACCATTTTAGACTGACTAGTAAGACAACTGACCGTACCCAAATTAATGATTTAGGCTAAGTGATGCAAAATACCTTCAACCCCAATTATGACATGAATTTTCAGTAATGACCAAATAAAGAATTATAAAGACAGACGGCTTATGAACCAGTACTATAAAGAAACAAATGGTTTCATTTAATGTATCATAATATCTAGATAATCAAAATACAAATTGAGGGATAATAGGCCCAAACATGTAATATTATGTAAAAGAAATATTAGTAAATAATTAAGTTAATTGATGTAACGAAAATATAAATACACCTTATTATAGATACATAAATTATACAAATAATTGTAATATATAGTGTTCATAAGATTTTCCAGTAAACAATAAATAATGACATGGTCACTATAACATTTATAACGAGAGTGAAGCATAACATAGACAGTGTCAGAGTAATTATTAAATTAACTGGCAAAAGACTAATTAATTAGTACAGAATTTGTTTTATAAATGAGCATGTTATTATGTTTAAGCACATTGTTTATTATCATAGTATTTGTGTTGTTTTGTGTATGTAGCAGGTGGAACAGTTATTTTAAAGGAATATCAATTAAATGATATTAATTTCATGTTTTATGTTAACAAATATAACCATAGAACTGGTGCTAAACCGTAATAAATTGATTTGGCAAAGCAGAATAGACTATAGAAGATGTTATGGCTAAGTGTCAAACAATTATACAGTTTAGGTAAAGAACAGTTAATTTGTTCAAGGATTCAGTAAAATCATAGCCATGTGTGCATGAATTTAAACTATTAGAATAGTATATTTTTTGTTTTGATAAAATAATGTTATGTGTTAAACAGTTTTTTATAATTGTTAAAAGATAATTTAACTGAAAAAGATTTTAAACATGGTGATGAAAATAACACCAGTACATAGGCCAGGTGAAACCAACTTTTGCAAATTTTGAACAATAATATTAGAGATTTTGTAAAACAAAGGTGAAAGGATAAATATATTTATAGGTAATAGTGTACACAACGAATATAGAAACAAAATAATACATATCAAATTATTTAAGAAAATTTCATATAACAAAATTGTAACATCTGTAGTTCTTAAGTAAAAATAGGCATGTTTAGTGTCTAAATGTGACAAATGTAAAGATCAAAATAATGCTGATAATGGCTTTAAATTCCCATTCAGTATAGAAAAGTTATGTTAATTTAAAGATTTTGAACAAATTTTAGACTTTGAAATAATGAAAGTATATGACAATGTATATCCGAATCAACCAACCAGATTCTAAGTTTACCCTTAGTAACCAGAAATTTCGGATAAATAAAATGAGACTTCTTTGACAACGAGCTTAGCGGATAGACGCGTTTGTAAAACGTCCGACATATTATATAATAAACAGTGTAAAAACGATACAAACATATTAACACAGTTAGAAGTAAACAACACGAACCTTTTACACTAAGAGAAGAACAACAATTATATGAGAGAGAAGACCCAAGAACCAGGAAGAAGATCTGAAGTGGACGAGGACCCTGTATTCGACAGGAACCATAAAAGAATAGGATTTGGTGATTTTTGACAACTTATTATATGGTGCATCAACACCCACATTTGTATACACGACTTTTTAAATACTAATCAACTAAAACTACAGACACAATATAACACCAACACTAAGAACACTCACTAATAACACGATTTGAGATTGACACCTTTTCAAACACCACAAGAACCTTTGATTTACATAATAATTATTGAAGCCTGAATTGGACATAACCTATTTGAACTGATAACCACTATACAACTGCCTGTGTGCACGTTACACTATAACATTGTAATATCCTTTAATTGTAAAACTTGTATTTTGATTTATTGAATAATATTTTGTTTAATTGTAATCCCCGAACCATATACGCCCTGAGATACTTTACTTTTTAATAGAAACATTAACGAAGCATTGTTTTGGTCTGAAAGAAATACTGAACGTGGGCTACTACTGCCAACTGGTAAAAAGAAGACTTATAATTTGCGCCACAATTGTGATTATCCTGTTCAAATTTAAGAACAATTAAACAGTGTTTTTTCTGAATAAAGGATTCCTATAAAGATATATTATTGATGCTATATTTGTGTCGTTATTATTGCTGTTCTATTTAGGAAATAAATTCACAGATTGCAGCGGACACGACGGTTGGCAACGTTGAGTGACGTCACGGAAACGTGCGGTATAGTGGGAGCAAGCGGCAAATTATAAAACCATTCGCCGTCCTACATAACACATTCATAATTACAAATTGACGACTCCAGTGCGAGTTAGTCGCTACATTATTTATCTATGTTATACATTGACACTTCCAACGGGCGGTGTATGTAATTCAAGTACACACAACCCAAAATACAAGTAACCTATTCCTGATAACATTGTACGTAACGAAATATTCTTATCGTTACAAGTTGACGAACCCGAAGTGAGGCTACATTTCAATAAGTGGTTACAAATTGACGAACCCAACGCGGGGTTTTACAAGAGAAGGACGTTAGCCCTGATTTATCGTTTTATTACAATATATATATATATATATATATATATTACAACGATACAAGTTGCATATATCTATATGTAATTTAATTTGTATAGCCCACGTTCTTTGGGAGTCAAATGTAACAAGTTATATATTCTGTGCAATTTAATTGGTACATTAATTGAACTCATACACTTTATATAACATTACTAACAACTTGTATGTGTATTTGGGGTTCAGGTGTAAATATAATAAGAGTATTTTTATTATCAGTATTAAAAACTCATATTTTTTATTTTTTTATTATTAAAATTATTCATAAACTTCATTAATTTGTCGGTCACGATATTGCTCATTATTTAATGTTTATATCTTACGATATGCAATATTACACATATTTAAAAAAAATTCTTATATCTAAACATGTTAATCTTATATCTAAACATGTTGAATAATTTGTATTAATTTATTATAAAATTAAAATATTCTTATATTGTAATAAATTGTCTTATCTCAGATCTGACATTCTACTCTCTTAGTCTATACCAATGTTTTGACTTCAATTTAACTTTATATTAATTTCTTGTAGACCGGCTTTTGTTTTAATATTCAACTTTAAATTAATCATTTTATACTTTAAATATCTAATCACTTTACTATTTATTTTGATCATAAACTCTACTCTCTTTACTTTAAATTCTCTTTCATTTATTACTGCTTTTATATTTATAATGCGATCGCTCATTCTTACGAATAAACATTCATTTACATTGTTACATATTATTACTAAATATAAACCTTCTTTGTTTTAATATACTGTATTTTGAAATCGTCTTTATGAGCTCTTTTGTTTTTATAAATCATTTAAAATGCATTAAGCATGTCACCTCGATTTCTGATGATCTTACGACTGCTGTCCGGGGTCCAGCGTTGTCTAGAGTTAATCTTCCATTCCTCTTGTCCTGGCGTGGTCCTGGATACGTCTATGGTCCATCGTCGATCTACGGCATGTGTTCCTGGATACGTCTAGAGTCCAGCGTCGATCTACGGCAGCTTTCCTGGATACGTCTAGAATCCAGCCTCGATCTACGGCAGCATGTGTTCCTGGATACGTCTAGATTCCAGCGTCGATCCACTGCCTATTTCCTGGATATACTCTTGGTAGACTAACTATTGCTGTAGTTACTTTTCCGGTAATATTGTTGTGACTTTAAACAAACGTCATTTCGTTTGTTACTGCGACTTGTAAAAAAAAAATAAACTGTTTTGCCGACGGACAGCATGTCCGGCTGCAACTGAGTCTTGAAATGAAGAGAAGGGTTTTTTGTCGAACCCTTAATTTATACCCTCTCGAGATTCCGCGCTAGTCGCTCCAAAATCGTCCTGTCGATACATGCGTATCTCGTGACAGCCCCCACTGCCGAACCTTTTCATCTCTTTGCAATTATTAGCAAATAGCACTGTTTTGCACGGAATCGAGATAACACAAATCGTAGCTACTTCGATTAATCACTCACTGTATTAATTTGAGCGTCTTAGGGTAATTTGCGTATTTTTTAGCAAGTTTATTTTGCACTGTCTTCGCATAACGTGTTCTATTAACGTCATCTTTTCTCTGGGGATAACTATAACTTTTACCCACACTTTGGTGCCTTTGGTTTGATCATACATTAATTAGTTTTCTCACAGT
Source organism: Magicicada septendecula (assembly GCA_034769895.1). Taxonomy (NCBI): domain Eukaryota; kingdom Metazoa; phylum Arthropoda; class Insecta; order Hemiptera; family Cicadidae; genus Magicicada; species Magicicada septendecula. Next base: position 322,988,709 of record CM068375.1, read on the forward strand.
GAATTAAAACAATTATTTTATTAATTACTTGGGGCGGGTTGCTTAGTTTCTTGTCTATGCCTGCTTCTCTCACACACACAAGATACACGGCTAACACACATACAATTGAGCAGGTGTTCACTGCTTGTCGGAACAGGTTATTTGCTCCCCTAATCTAACAATGAAATACTTTTGCAATTTCAGACCTGTCCATTTACCCGTAACTTATACAAATTATACAAAATTTACATTTATTTAAATTAATGCCTAATAGAGCTATGGCTGTATCGTTGCTATATATATATATATATATATATATATATATATCTGTGTGTGTGTGTGTGATATTATATCATCTTCAAACGAGCACATTACAAGTAGGTTTATTTTTACCTGACCCAGGTTTGACAGAAATTATTCTGTATCTTCAGAGGTTTGTTTGAATTGTAATTGAATGATTTGCTTAGAATATAGTTAACCATATTAACAACCGCTTACAATCGTTAACTATATTGTAAGCTAAACATTCAATTACAATTCATACAAACTTCATTCAATTATTCATACAGAATAATTGCAGGTGAAAATAAACCTACTTGCAGCATATTTAGTTAAAGATATTACAAAGGAGACCTGCAGGAAACTCAACGAGTTACTTACAAAGGAATTTTATACATACATATATATATATATATATATATATGTGTGTGTGCGCGTTTGTGTGTGTTTGTGTGTGTGTATGTGTGTGTATTCAAACACTTTTTCCTACAGTCTATTTTTTGATGCATAATATATTTAAAATTTATAATTACTTTACCTCAAGATGATTTTCCCTTATTTGGGACACTTTCAGGGAAACACATTGTTCCTATCCTCAGTTTCCTTAATTTTGAATCTTGTGGAGTACTTGTGTTTTGGTTGGTTGTAGTTATGGTTTCCTGTTTGTTTTTGGTATTTTAAACTGGTATTATAGTGTGTGATTGTGGTGTATATATTAGCTTCTTGTGTATTTTCGATGTCGAATGCTTTGAAAATAGTGTCATGTTTTTTACTGATTTGTATTTGTTCAGGTATTAGTTTGTTTTGTGTTTGTATATTCGTAAATTTTCCCATGTTCATTATGGTGCCTTTCTGTGGTACGTGTTTTATTAGCGTCATGTTGGTTATGTCTGGGAATTCATGTTCTGTGTTTATTGCATGTGTGGCCAAATTAGATTTATATATTTCTGGATTTTGTATGCGTTTAGATGTTCAAAATGACGTTTTTTCAGTTTTTTGTTTGTTTGTCTTATGTAATATTTATTGCAATGTTGGAATTCAATTTTTTAGATACCATTGGTTGTTGTATTCTCTTTTTCTTATGGGTTATTTAGTTTTTGAAATTATTTTTATTAGTTTTGCATGCCACTTTTATGTCTGTGTTTTTAAATAGTTTTGTTAGCTTTATCATCTTAATATTTGCGTATGTGAATGTGGCCCATTTTTAATTGATGTTATTATTTATGTGTTGTTCATTTTGATTATTTATAAAATGTTTATTTTTTATTTTATATTTGATTTTATTTCATATTGTGTTTATAGTACTTAATTATATCCATTTTCAAGCAATTAAAGCATTTTGGCAATTGGTAAATTAGCAATTTGTTAAATTGTATTTCTTTATTTATTTGTTTCCTGTTTTTTAGGGGTATTTTGTACATCCTGTTATGGTATACATGTAATTATTCAAAGATATTATGTAAATATGCTACACAGATAAATGCACACATGTACCAGAAACTCATATATCAGTACAGGAAGATATCACTTAATGTGAGTACAGCACTTAATTATATCACTGAATGTCAAATGCGTGCCATCTTTTATCATGAAAATGTCATTTATTATATTGTAATAAGTGTTTTTTAAATCACATTCTAACCTACCATTATTTTCAACACACCGGTACAAGCTTATAGACAAGTAGGTGGTGTGAGTGAGTCATAGAATAATGTAATACTATAACTAGCTTAAACCTACAATGAAAAGTAGTACCTGAACGTAATACGAACGCTAGGGCGAAAAAGTGTTTATGATTTCATCAATATGGATTAGTATATAGAAGCAAAGTAAGAGTGCCAGAAATCTGAACAAACAATTTATCTAATTAAAAATGAATATTCTTTGAGCGTGTGCCGAGCTGGTTATCTGTTGTACAGGAAACGTGTTATTATGACGCTTCCAATCAGCGGCGTGTTATGAGGTCTGTGTCATAATTAATGTACGTAAAACGTAATTGATCTAATTTGCATGTTGTTCGAAAATTATGGACTTTAAGGTAGAGTCCGGTCACTCGAAATGTTAAAAAGTGAAAATGGTACAAAAAGGTCAAAAAATGAATATCGCGGAATCGGGAAAATCTCTCTCTCTCTCTCTCTCTCTCTCTCTCTCTCTCTCTCTCTCTCTCTCTCTCTCTCTCTCTCTCTCTCAATCTCTCTCTCTCTGTGTTTTAGTAGGTTTTTGGGTATATCCATGTATGTGATGTTTATATTGGCGACGTTTCGTTCCGTAATAGCGGAACATTTTCAAGGCGTACTAATTGATTTAACTACGGTGCGCGTTTTATATTTTGCTTCCCTTGTGATATTTACCGCGGGAAGGTTAGAGCGTGGGAGTAAGAGTGTTGTGGGCATATGTTGTTTGTTAATTTGTGAACTGTCAGTTAGGAATTTCCACGTGGTCGCTAGTTTAATATATTAATTTCTGTCGTTGACCGCTCCTTACCTCACCCGGTAAATCTCAATGCCCCCTCTGTACTTTCTCATTTCCTTATAGTTAGTTCTTGCCAAGATTTTTGAGTTTTTGAAATTGAAAGTGTGTCCTGTTTCTTTAGCGGGACACACATATAATACAAATAAAAAACATCCAGATGATCTATTTGAAATTATAAATTTATTAAAATAAGTAAAGAACACGCGTTAAGTATTTTAATGCAAGCAGTAAACAGAATACGTAAAAACAGTATGTATATATGTATGTATGAATATGTATAACAGTACAACAATCAAATATTTAATACGAAATGGAATCGATTATACGTTAATTTCAATTCTAATCGAAACAGAGTCGATAAAATGATAACCTCTGATGACACAGATTTGTTCCCTGAAACGATCGTCAGGTTTTTATATACACGGATAAAACTGAAAATGCACGTGGAGAAGCAAATTTTTATTGAAGTGTGTGTGTGTGTGTGTGTGTGTGTGTGTGTGTGTGATACTTTTAGATTTTATTTCCTGTAGTATCTTTGTTGGTTCTTAATTATTAAGGAAAACACAACCGTTAATTAAGTTACGTAATTACGAATCAATTGTATAGGAAACGTCATACTTCATGCAAACCGCTAAAATCCCTATTTATAAATAAACATTCACTTTAAGTTGTTTGATTGCTGCGTTTGGTTCACGGTCAGTAGTCACAATAAAGTCTCAAGTTGACACATCATTATAAAACCACATACGATATATACTTCCTTATCGGCGGCATACCAGGCGGTCAGTGCGTGTGTAGCCATGGAGCCAGCCGCAGTCCTTGTACTTGCTCTGTGTTGCAGGTACTGTGTAAACACTATAGTCTACAAATTAACATTGTCTGTCGCGTCCTTTCTTATCCTGTGTTAACTATTAAAAGTGTACTTAACATACCTATATAAGTAATCGGTTTTGATGAAAACGCTTTGATTATTTATTTTTTGTAAAATACGCTACTATTTATATTATACACTACTTATTTAATAACTATTTACAAAATAATTTTGTATTTATTTATTTAGTTATCTTAAAGACTAATTCCCCTTTCCACCGATCCCTGTTAAATTTTAACGCTGAAAAATCATCCGAGAAGGATTTAACGGAGATAACCAGTTTCACTAAGCTTAGTTAAATAGCCTACATCATCCGTTAAAATCGTCGGTTAAGTGGAGATATTTGGCCTGTTAGGTAACTAACGGCAGTACATATATTTACTTTTCTGTTCGCAAATTTATACATATATTGAAACGATACGTTTAGCATAAGTCTCCGTATCAACCCCTGACTGCGGTATGAGAACATACGAACGCACGTATGAGGCGTGTGAAAGATGTAAATAATGAAAATAATGTAATAATTAAGCGTTAGGTATAAGACATAAATAAAAGAAACAAACTTATTAAATAATTTTAAATAACGAAATAATTGTAAGTGAACATGCATATGGAATTGCCAAGCCTTGTTGGCTTTAAACGCAGCGAAGGAAGACGAATCACGCCTCGACCGGCAGCTGTGACGTCATTGCTGGAGGCAACCGTTTGGTATCAGTTTGTGTGTATGTGATAGTGTTAGTGTGTAAATGAAGAGCAAGTTGAATTATGTATACGAATATGGAAAATGTTACACACTTTGTTAAGTGTTGAACGAAAATCAGAAGTCACACGAATCAGAGACATGTAAAAAACACAGCTAGCGCCCGGCGCTATAATTCGATACTAAGATGTCTATGATCGTGGGAACCGTTCAGCTACCGTGTGAAATTTTGCTATAACTTCCATAGTTTACACACCTTAATGTTCATAATTTGCATAGGTTAAGTTTATTAATGTACCTAACGATTTGTCAAATAATATTTTTAAAAAAGTGTGCGCTTCATAGAAAGTCTCGTAGGTTGTAATTAGTTAATAAACCGACGCGCTGACTTGTTCAACTCTGTTCGAACAATTTTCAACAGGAGTTGAACGCCGGCAGGAGTGTAAAACCACAGTGAGCGACACACACTTTCTCAGATCATCAACAGACAGCACGTGAAGTTTACGCATCTCACCACTGCAAATTTTACAAAGTTTAAGTAATGTTTTAAATCATATTACGTAAACTCAAGTGCGATGGAACCGGCAGTACGTCGGTGAAAGTAATTAGTGATATACACGAGTGATGTAAAAGACAATAATACCGTAAGGTACGAGGGGTCGAAACGTCGTAGATGAATTTCAAGAAGTCCACGTAGAACTTCGAAACATCCACGAAGGAAAAGACGTGGAGAGGAGAGGAAACAGAGCAACATACTAGAGGACGCAGGGACAGCCACACGCAGCTACAGTCAGCCGTACATCATCACGACCAGAGGTCCATGTCAGAACTCAGCATCCATTAGACGGAGAGAGTAATTCCAAACGACGCAGAGACAGGGAAGGTGATACCGGAAGGGGATCCCAAACTCCAGAGTCCAGGTGACGGTAACAGCACAGTAAAATGGTTGCAGAAATATGCAGGTGAAGTCAGACATTTATTCAATCTTATAAATGACCCTGAGGTCTATCAAAAAAAGGCTCTATATTCCATATCCTAATTTACATAAATTTTATTATTTTTATTTGCATAATGAATAATTAATAAAAGTTCAGAGAATAATAATTTATAACAAAGAACATAAAACTTATTAATCTTATAAATAAATAGTAATTAGACACCATATTTCATTATATTTTTATTATATAATTAAATTCAAGTAACTGTAACGTAAAATCAATTACGAAAGTTAACTTCAATTGTAGATTTTAATTAAGTGAGACATTAGGAGTATAGTTAAATAAAGTAGTAGAATGGTCCCTATTAGAATTTTTATAAATGTTTAATTATATTTTTTTTAATTAAGTGATACATAATAAATAACAACACTTGCTAAGTCAATATCAATATTCAATTTCGTACGTGTTCATCATGCATTGTAATAATCTATGTGTTATATATTATATGTCTGTGTAAATATTCCAGGTCATATATGTTTTATGTTTGTGTATAATGTGTCTTAGACTATAAGAGCTAAGAGTTTGCTACGTTATAATTATACGATATTCGTATAAGTGAATATAATGGTTTCAATATTAGTTAACCCTAACACTAATTAATAACATGACAATTTGAAGTTTTTAATTAATAAACGAAATGAATATAATTTTATTAACAAAGTCGTACTAATTTCACAACCAGTAATAAATTCTATGTACTCTTTACTTGTAACGATATTCACGTGCTTATCCACCGTCAATTGAGTACCAAAACCTGCGACCTAGCTGGGAAAGATCAAGGTAAATACTGCAGAAGAAGAGTATACCTTCGAGACGGGGGTAAGTGCGCACAAATAGTAATAGCGTAATGTGCAAAAGTGAGTTGTTAAAAGAATCGTTGCAATATATATATATATATATATATATATATAAATACTATAATACTTATAACTAATTTACCTCAAGATATACTTTTTTCATTTAGGAACATGTTTCGGGAGATCATGTTCTCCCATCTTCAGCCTTCGCCATCTTGTTTCGCCATTATCAAGATGGCGAAGGCTGAAGATGGGAGAACAAGATCTCCCGAAACAAGTTCCTAAAGGAAAAAAGTATATCTTGAGGTAAATTAGTTATAAGTATTATAGTATTATATACATCAAGAAACGGAGTGTAGCAGAAAATGATTGAAATATATATAAATATATATAACGTATTATCAGACTCGTTATAATAGTTATAACTATAGAGTGTCTACTCACCCGTCCATACGTTCGAATTCGTATTTTCTGCCTGAAATTAGTGGTTGCCAACTCTTCTTGGTAAACCAAAAGTTAAAGGTTTAATGAATGATAAATGAATACTCAATTTTTAAGAAAGATTTAAATAAAATCAAACATACAGTTCAATGGTTCAATTATGGTTTTATTCACGGTTATTAGATTGATTATCTTATTACAATTTCTTCCTAATTATATAGTTCAATTTTGCGCCGGCATGTTTAATTATTAGCGGTTGGCTATTATGTTCAGCCGCTGTATAGAGACTTGTGTAATGATGTTGATATTTTCGTTTAATTATAATCACAGGTCGAAATTCTTGTGGCTACAGAAAATATTGTCAAATGGACTAATAAAAGTACAAAAATTTACAAATACCATATAAATAACGTACAGATTGTGATAAACTTATAATTATAGTTGTAAACTCTAGTTACTGGAAATAGTGTTTGGAGGTTAACTGAGTTTACTAAATTTTTACGGTTAAAATATATTCTCTTAAGAAATCAATATTAGATTGAGATTATTCTTCAATTATAAGTTCATTTAAACAAAGAATGTTCAAGTGTCTGTTCTTTGAACTGATAATTTGTGTTGAACGTGTATTTTCACTTATTTTTTTTCTGATGTGTTACTGTTAATGTCCTATTTTAAAATATACTTAGCAGTCCTCTGTCTCATCTCTCCGGATAGTATTCCTTACAGGTACTGCTGGTTTTCCTTTTTCGTTAGTACCTTTCTTCTGTTTTCTTAGGTATTTAATTGTGGTATTTATTTTTCATCGTTTATCATTGGTGTTGAAGATTCCATCACTCATTATATATGGTTTTATATATTTTATTCCTTCCAGTAGTTCGTAGTTAGTCAATTGGGATTCCTCAGCAATTCACCATTTAATTAATTCTTGTGATTTTTATTTCATGTTAGTGTTAGTACAAGTTCTATAGTTTGGTTTAGTATTTCATCATTATTTTGTAAATATTAAATATTTTATTCTCTTCTCTAAACGTTGCGGTTTTTTACATCTGCACTCATCAAGAGCCAATAATGGAATAATAGAATTTAAATACTAGTTACCCTGGTTGCTAGGCTCCAAACACTAATCCTCATTGGTTGATAATTTACAATATTGTTATATATGGCTAATATTTGTCTATACAAAATTACTAAAATTCGTTAAAATATCATAATTCCTTTATTCTAGCTGCAATAGTAAATATAATGACAACATCAGTTTGCTTTTGGTTACACATTAATTTGATATCTCACAAGACTACCTTTTTCCAAATCATATTAATACGTTTACCATTTGGTTTTCTTTTGTAATTAACTTCAAACTATTTATTGTATATGCATTTTTGTTTCCTACACTCTTATTATGAAACTTAACAGGATTATATGCCTTATTTCATTAATTTTTATTGTTTTGTCTTAAATTTTACAATTTTCTGGTTACCAGATGTAGGTCTAACAGCCTAGAGTTCCTAATTCACCTCACCTACACTCATTATAACACTTCATGTCAATTTTGTTAATTTTAAGTTCTTCGACACACAATTACTACAATACCAAGAACGAAATTACAACACTTGGTTACCTATAATCATCATATGATATAACATAATTCCTTAACAAACTTTTTAGGCCAATGCCAGTATCTAATGTTTTACATGTATTTTAACTGATTCTGTTAACTGTAATACTAATCATAATAACATGTGGTTAATTAAAACAATAACAAAATATAATAAAAATAAAAAGTAGGTATGTACCAGTAATCCCTAATAACTACACTTATAGAATAAAGTGTGTAAGCCCCTTTGCCTATTTTCAGCATGACAGATTAGGCTTTTACTATTATTTTTAACATTTGTTAGTATAAATCTATAATCATAACTAATTAAAATAAAACAATGAACTCCTTACCATCCTTATAATATAATAGAATACTTCCTTAAAATACTGAAAAACAGTTATCAGTATTTTACTTCCAACAAACACTGTTATATTAAGTATAAACATTTTCTTATTTTATAAAAACTAAGCCAATTTCTACACATAAATATCCCTTATAATTTATATAGTTTATTCATTATATTTGGGACCTGTTATTGCTTATTGGCTATTATCACTGTTCTTTCTTTATTCACGATTCTACTTAACTTTATTACATAGTGTTTTTATGTAGTTCACCGATTAACACTTTGTCCTATCATGGTTTATAAGGTATTATCATCTTCTCTACTTAATTATCACTCTTTTAGTTTATTTTATAATATTGAATTTGTATTCCATGTATTTGTTATCTGAGGGTCCTATGAAGGTTCCTTAATTATTATCTCTTTCCTACTTAATTATCACTCTTTTAGTTTATTTAATAATTTGTGCCTTTAGATATTTTATTTATTAACACTATTTCTTTATATCATCATTATACTTGTTCTTATATTTAATTTTCCTTTTACATTTTCTACTTTTTACATACTATTTATTTCCTTACTTAACTCCGTACTTTTATATGTAATAATTCTTGTTGACAAAGGGGTATTTTTTATCATGATGTTAATTATTTTTTCTGGTTCACCTTTTCCAATCTATTGGGTCTTGTCATCGTCCCTGTCTTTGTCGTCGTCAGACTCAGTTAGTGGTGTTGTTCTATCATTTCTATTTAATAATTGTTTATTATACAGCTTTTCTTCACTCATTTAAACTTGTACTACCGTAGGTCATGTTACATAATGCTTCGCCACCAAAATTGATTATTTCTAAAAATAACGTGGTTGTTTTTACAGAAATCATCAATTAAATTATCTTCTGCTTTACACCTTATTATAGAAAGATGTTATTATTGTTGAACTTATCAATTAGATTGTCTTCTGTTTTACATTTATTTATTTCTTATTTCATGATCCTTGATCTGATATACTTCTCTCCTTTTCTTTTGTTACGAGTGTAGAAGATTCTACACTTTCTTTTGTCACTAGAAGATTTTACTTCCCTAATTATTCCCCTTCTATGCATATAAATTGGCACTAGTCGGAGGGCGCTTGTGACTCTATTACTCCGCTGTCGATAATATATATATTCTGAGTTCAGAGGTCATACCATCTGCTAAATAAAAATGATTGCTGGAACTAATTTCTACATACATCACCATTTAATAATAATAATAAGTAGTCTATTTGCGACTAATATAATACAAAAGTACAAATAAAAACACTCTTAGGATTTACTCTGTTGTTATTCAGGTCAGATTATTTTTCTTCTTATTGATTTATTTAGATGTTTTTATCAATACGTGTGGCGATGTTCTTGATATATATATTCTGTAGTGTTACTCTATCTTCCTTCTCTTCTTTCTTACAATAGTTGTTTTCATGTCCTTCCTTCATTTATCATTTACAATTAAAAATCTGACTTGTAGCTGTTATGGTTATTAATTCAATTATTCTCATTATAATTATAGGCAGTTAGTTAGTCACTGTCATTCTTATTTGATTGTCATGTCTCATTATTTTACTATTAATTGTCTCGTTTGTTCTCCTTTCGTAGTTAAAAAAATAGGTTATTTTTCACCGTTATTCCCTTCAAAACTGGGTTATATAAATATTTTATGAAATCTGTCCTCACTTCCTTTAACTTTTGTAGTTTATCCCATTTTTTACTATCCTCCATTATTTTTTTTCTTTGAAATTATTTTGTTCTGAAATATATGGTGTAAGTTATCCTTACTTCGTTTTTGAATTTTGAAAATTAATTATCCTTATTCATGCGTTGCTGGTTATCTCTAAAATCAGTCCCTTTTTGCAATAATGTTCACACTTGGTTTATCCGTGATCAGATATATCAGTTACCCTTGTAGTTCGGATCACTCTGGTGTGTAGAACTATTTCCGTCCTTGTGATTGTCTCTGATATCTTGTACAGCAATTCTTCTAATACCACATGATCATTAGTATCAATGACTACATCAATCCCTTTACCATTTAATTTATTGATATTTCAACGGTATTTCAGTTATGGATGACATCACTGATTTTGTTATGCATTTATTTATCTGGTGTATTGAATTTGAACATAGATTCTTTTAATGTTTTACTCCCTGTTTGGTTGTGAGTTCCTTTGAAAAGTTCTATTAAGTTCCCTCTGTTATTTTTAAGATTACCTATTTCTCTACGTTCAGTACTTAGGATGTTAAGTACATTAACTAGTCCATTGTTCATCATCCCCAATTCTTCCCGTGCATTTATTAGTAAATTTGTATTTTTGTCTTCTTTATTTTTTACTTCCTTACTACTATCTTCTATTTTCTGACCTGCTGGTTCCCTGTCCTTATTCAGTGTTTCTTTAATACCTTCCGAAGTACTGTCTAGTGTTTCATTCAATTTCTTGAAACCACTATATATTTTTTCAATATCCTCTTTCATTTGTTTAAATGTTCCTCTGTTTTCCTGCTTGTCCTCCTTTCTTTGTTATTCCATCTGTTTTAATGTTTCATTAGTTTTTTCATTATTTTTGTCCATTTTCTTCTCCATTGTTTTACTGAATTCGCCCATTAGCCTTATCGTGTCCTATAAGATCACGTTCTCTCGTTGTGCGGGCCCTTCTGATTGTTTCTCCTGCTGTGTGATTTTTGTAGTTTCCGCGGGAAGTAATACTGTTTCTATATTTTCCACCGGTGTGGCCCCTTCTCTAAAATATCTATTTCTTCTTCAGCCTCGGCCATCAGTTTCGTTGACGTTGTTCTTCTCCTTGACATTTTCGTTGATTTTCTGTAGCCGCCGCTAGAATCTAATGAATCTATTTATAAAATTTATTGATTAATTATATCCCTACTTATAATAATTTGGTGTGCCAAATTTATAACGTATTATCAGATTCGTTATAATAGTTATAACTATAGAGTGTCTACTCACCCGTCCATACGTTCGAATTCGTATTTTCTGCCTCAAACTAGGGGTTGCCAACTCTTCTTGGTTAACCAAAAGTGCAAGGTTTATTGAATGATAAATGAATACTCAATTTTTAAAAAAGAGTTAAATAAAATCAAACATACAGTTCAATGCTTCAATTATGGTTTTATTAACAGTTATTAGATTGATTATCTTATTACAATTTCTTCAAAATTATGTAGTTCAATTTTGCGCTGGCATATTTAATTATTAGCGGTTGGCTATTATGTTCAGCCGCTGTATGGAGACCTGTGTACTGATGTCGATATTTTCGTTTAATTATAATCACAGGTCGAAGTTCTTGTGGCTACAGAAAATATTGTCAAATGGACTGATAAAAGTACAACATTTTACAAATACCATGTAAATAACGTACAGATTGTGATACACTTATAATTATAGTTGTAAACTCTAGCTACTGGAAATAGTGTTTGGAGGTTAACTGAGTTTACTAAATTTTTGCGGTTAAAATATATTCTCTTAAGAAATCAATATTAGATTGACATTATTCTTCAATTTTAAGTGTTCATTTAATCAAAGAAAGTTCAAGTGTCTGTTCTTTGAGTGATAATTTGTGTTGAACGTGTATTTTCACTTGTTGTTTTTTTTCTGATGTGTTACTGTTAAAGTCGTATTTTAAAATATACTTAGCAGGCCTCTGTCTCTTCTCTCCGGATAGTATTCAATACAGGTACTGCTGGTTTTCCTTTTTTCGTTAATCCCGTTATTTATTTTTCATCGTTTATCATTGGTGTTGAAGATTCTATCACTCATTTATAGGTTTTATATATTTTCTTCCTTCCAATAGTTCGTAGTTAGTCAATTGGGATTCCTCAGCAATTCACCATGGATTATTTAATTTCTTCTTGTGGTTTTTAGTTCATGTAAGTGTTAGTACAAGTTCTATAGTTTAGTTTAGTATTTCATCCTTATTTTGTGTATATTAAATATTTTATTCTCTTCTCTAAACGTTGCGGTTTTTACATCTGCACTCATCAAGAGCCAATATAGGAATAAAAAAATTTTTTTACCCTTTTAGTATATTTTATAATATTGTGCCTTTAGATAGTTTATTTATGAACATTATTTCTTTATATCATCATTATACTTGTTCTTATATTTAATTTTGCTTTTAGATTTTCTACTTTTTACATACTATTTATTTCCCTACTTATCTCTCTACTTTTATATATAATAGTTCTTGTTGACAATGGGGCATTTTTATCATGATGTTAATTATTTTCTGGATCACCTTTTCCAATCTATTGAGTCTTGTCATCGTCACTGTCTTTGTCGACGTCTAACTCAGTTAGTGGTGTTGTTCTATCATTTCTATTTATTAATTTTTTGTTATACAGCTTTTCTTCACTCATTGAAATTTGTAAACTTTGTACTACCGTAGGCCATGTTACATAATATATATAAATAAATGAATATATATATATATATAGGCCTATAGTTTTCAAAATATTTTACTTTCAAAATTCTTGAAGAATTGAGGTTACACGAAATTATCATCGATAACAGGAAGAAAACAAATAAAAACTACAATGCGATACAAGATATTCAAACACACTTAATAAATAGAAAATAATGAAACAGAAACGCAACTCTACAGACGCTTTATAAGCTATTTTAAGTTTTCAGCTTATCTGTAGCAAAATTTACACTTATGATGGTAGCACAGTCCTATTAACGAGCGATTTACTAACCGGTTCATGCGGGAACTAACCGGTACAAGTCTTCGGAACTAATCTGGCTAAGATTAGTATTTTTAATGTTTTTGTTTATTTAGTAACATAATAGCATAATAAAGTAATTACTATGTTTTACTAGATTACAGATAACAATTATATGCACACACACGCCCCCGCGAGACACACACACACACACACACACACACACACACACAGTACACTCGCGCAAGTACCATTTATAACTGATATTACGTTTTACAGCTGCTCACTGTGTACAAGATTATAGTTTCAAATACATAGGCCTAGTCGTCCTGAAGTACCTGCTGCCGGAGACGATCATGTTGGCAGTGGGCAAACGCATCGCAAACTGGACTACAGACGAACCGAATGCAGTGAAATTTGAAGTGAGTTCATAACAGGCTCTCTGAGTGGCCTCAGCATTTTCTATCTGTTGCAGTTTGGATAAGGTGTTACCTTGTAGCTATAGTATTTCATTTTATCGCGCTTTAAGGTACAGGAAACAAGGGCACCGAGTAATTTTTTGTGGGATTCAGGAAATATATGCAAACGACTTGGCTCTGATCGACCTGAAGGCCGCTGTTCCGTTCAAAGATAACGTCATTGCCGCTGCTTGTGTCTACTGGAAACGTACCTTTGAGTTGGCGCAAGGAGAGCTGAGAACGGTACGTTATACACAATATAGTCTACGCATAATAAAAATATACGTACGTAAATAAATGTATTAAGTTATGTACGTATAAATTATGTTGCTTTTCCAGTTTTGTTAACAGCCATCTTAACACCAACTTTGTCACTACTTATTGCCACACTGCTAAATACTTCGTTCTTGACGAGGCCTTTCGGTGTCTCCACCAACTTCAGGTGTTAAACGGTAATATTTTACATCTACAAAACCCATATATATATATATATATATATATATATATATATATATTTATTTAGACCCCCCCCTAATTGTTTGAATTCGCTCGGAATCAACCAACCCTATATTGCGTGTTCCAACTAAGCCACGCCCCTCAGCGAGCTTCGTCACTGCCCATTCCGTCCCTAGTCCCTCCCTATATCGAGAAATTACTCTTGTCAAACCATGATTTCTTAGTATATAAAACTTATTCTTGTGACCACGTAATATATGGTATAACGCCTCTAAATGATTACACTCTATCTTTATATTCATTAGTGCATTTTAATTTTAATTTTTTACTTTTAATATTTGTAACTCTTCTAATAATTTTCGTTTGTTTATGTTATTTTCTTTTTTTAGTCTGGGATATATATTTAGTATGGAATATGCAATATGGGGTTGGTTGATTCCGAAGAAATTCAAACAATTAGGGCGATCTTAAGGTATATATATTGTAGCGTGACAGATAAACGCATAATAATGAATGGCATTGATCATTAGAATAATAAGATTCGTAGTCCTTCAGTCTTCGACTGGTTTGTACCCTCCCCGCATATACCCGTGGTGCGTGTGGTACTGATTCTCTCACAGGTATATGGGACCTACAGTTTAACGCCGGATCCGAACGGCATAGTTGGGGAAGGTTTATACTAAGCAGGATACCTCTCGTTATCTCTGTTATTAATCTTGTTAATAAGATTATAACATTTAAATCCGAAGAAAGCATTAAATTTAATATAAAAAATTAATTCATAGCAACTGTGCAGAACAATCATTGCTATTAAAAAATATAAGTTCAGATAAAAGCGAGTTACTACTGATGAATCATCCAAAACCAGTCTAATAACCCAAGGTTTTTTAAAAATATGACCCAGGAAGGTAAGGAGTATATAAAGAAGCAACAGAATATGACTAAACCCACAACGAGGATAAGTAAATGAAAAAGAAACCCTGAATAAGGCAAGATCCACCATAAAAGGTGATGTATTTCTAGAAACCAGAAGAAGATGAAGAAATCCCAAGAAACCCGATGGCATCAAGAAGAAGATGGAGAAGATACCAGTCCAAGAAGACAGAAGAAAAGAAGACACAATTGAAGAAAGAAGAAGAAGACAGCATCCTGAAGAAGAAGGAATGCTCTTATAAAAAACACCCATATCCCCATATCCCAAAATAACTAAAAATCACTATCATAAAAAGTATAACGAAATAGTCTTGAACAGTAACCAAATGTACAATAAAATTAAGAAAAAAAAGTGTATAGAGTAAGAGTTGCCAGTGCACCAGGATGAAATAATAATATAATACCCAAAGAACAAATCTTCATTGTAACCCACAAACCAATTTATTGATGTTAATGAGACTAAACAACCATTTAGAAATAGCATCAAAAAGTGTAAAGTGAACCAGTGCTAGTTTGGGTATTATAAAAAATAAACCTTATGTTTCGTCCTTGGCATCCACAAACTGTGTATATAATGAAATATACAACTTTAAGTGACTTATAATTTGTACCAAGTGAAGGTGATACATGTAGTAATATCAAGATATAAATCTGTTTGAAGAAACATTTCTTTAAAGAATGAGTAAAAACAGATTTAATCATAAAGTGACAGGGTACAATTACCCAATACCATATTTAAAAGACAGTTTAAAAAACTGCATCGTTCAATTTAATATAAGAGATAGCAAATAAGAATATAGGTATAAGATTTTGTGAATATAGAATAAGGATTTTAAAAATGTATTAGGTATAAGGACATTTATTAAGTTTGGAACCACTAACACCCTAACTGTAAATATATTTATTACTTGTATTTATAGCAATAATTAAGTTAGATGTTAGGTGGGAAAAAACCTCCTTTGTAAATAATATTTCTATGTTAGTAATAAGTGTTGATTGTAAAAAATGTCCGAATGGTTGAAGACAACCATCATGTGAAAATATTTCTTATTTGTTTAACCGTTTATAGTATTGAAACCAATACTAATTGTTGTTATGTTTAATTAAAAAAAGTTTAGTTTATAATACCATGTTTAAAAAGTCAGAGAGGGTATAACACAGTATGTATTGTTTGTATAAAAATTTGTAAGAAAAAACTTGTTAAAAAATCTAGGCAAAATGATGAAAACTAAACTTCATCAGAACAGAGAAATTACTCATTTAAATACATTTAAACTAAAGGGTTTCAGATAAAATAAACCAGAGATGAAGCCATATAATTACAGATACCACTTAGAAAGATTTTGTAAATTTATAGCCAGGATTATAAATAAAAATGGAAATGACAGAACTCAAAAATTTGGAGAGGGGAGTCATATATTCCAACATAATATTTTAAAAATTAACCAATTCAAATAATTACAAGATACTAAGGGAATATAAACCTTTTAATAAGATATGAGATTATTGATCATAAATATAACTTAAAAATGGCAGAATTTGCATAATGACAGGAACTTAATTTTGAATTTTTACCAAAGACAAAATGAAGTTCAATTACCAATTTTAGACAAAAAACATAATAAAACGGCATTATTTAATATTAAAATACGCCGAATGAACTGAAGGATAAAATTAAGTAACATCTAGCAAATAAATTTGAATAATAACCAAAGTTTAAGCAGTTATATAACGTAATTTAAAACATGCACAGGATGCAAAGTTAAATTTGAACAATGTAAGGAATAATACTGCATTGGCTAAGATTTTAGTCGAAAGTGAAGGAAGTAGAGAGTTGATTATTAAACATTGAACGGTGCACTTGACGAGCGTATTTTAACCAAGTTAACCTAATTTATCGTACCGTAATGGCGAGTCAGTGAACGACACAATTTTGAAAATAGCGAGTGGCGAATAAAAACATTTTGTAACATCGACAGAGTGACATAAACAATTACCAGAGACGAAATAACATTGTACAGCACGAAACTACACCAAATAACATTATTAAACATTATAGAACAGTATACTTCATAACCATAAATTAGTGCCTGAATGATAGAAAGTGAACTAACTTATACATACACCACTATACAAAATACAACACAGAAACTTCACCCAAGACACTACAACACATCAGAAGGAAGATTTGCTGACACCAGGACGTGAATACTGCAAGAAAATCTCTTATTTGGACCGTCGCATTAACGAGGGATATTTGACCAACTCGGCGGCGGCCATCTGCAATTGTCGTCATCACTCAAGAACACCGCCTTCTAGTATTGTCAGCGATACGGTTCGAGAACAAATTATTTTATTTCAATCTCAATTAAATATATGTACCTAGTATTAAGAATTACTTGTTGTAACGTTATACTTTTTTAATATTGGCCCGATTTCTCTGACTTTAACCATAATTAGCTGTTAAAAGAACCTGATTGAATTTTATATATCAAAAACTTGTAACATTTCGATACGCTGAGAGACGATAATATAATCGACAAGAGTCTTATAACCAATTATCTAATAAAACATTTATACTTTTCACCTCAAAATAATTCTTTCTTTATTAAAACGTAACAACTTATAATTAATATAATTTAAACGATAAACTGCAAGAATTTCACTACTTCAGAAGGAAGATAACCTCCAAAACGAAAAGTAAACAAATATCGATTGTCCCTGGAGACAATCTTATAAGTGGTTGGAGTTTATTGAAAATACAAGAACATTAATAAAATTTCCTAGATAAGTGAGACACGTTTCAAAACTTCATGAAACACAATTAATTAATTGTTTTTAATTAATTAATCTATAAAAAGGAAATTTTTTTTTAATTATAAATTTTTTTTAAACACAATTTTTATTTCTTCCACAAACATTTTTAAAAACATTTTTGTTACACTACTCCTATACAGATTTAACACTATATAACCGGTTTCGTTACAATTGGACTCGATCAACAGTGAAACTAAAGGAAGAGTTTCAGACCAGGAAGACTTTGAAAACCACACCAAGTAAACACCAGAATAGAGTTTAGTTACAAATTGGCGCACAACTGAGGGGCTTTAATTAGCGATTGAAAGGCCACTACAATCTGCCCAATCACTAATTGGAGTTCGGCAGCAGCTATAAAGCCAGAGAAATTGAAAGAAAAATGCAACGACGGGCAACTTCAAAGAAAAGGGCGGCGGAGGCCGAAAGGGAAGTAGAAATAGATATGGACAATAAAGAGGCAACGCCAGTAGATGTGGAAAGTTCATTGCCACCAGTATTGTCAAAACAACCTGCACAACCAGAGGAACAACCCGAAATGCCTACACAAACAGTGGAAATCAATGTGCCGGAGAAGGAAACAGAGAATATGACAACACAACAGATGTTCAGGATGATGATGGAGAAAATGGAATCCACAAATAAGGAAAGGAAAGAAGATTTGAAAGAAGAATTGGGAAATAAAATAGAAAAACGAAAGAAGAATTGAGTGGAATGAACAAGAACATGGAGGAGAACAGTAAAAAGTAAGAAGATTTGAAGGAAGACAACAACAAGATGGAAGAAGAGATGGGGAAGATGTTAGAAGAATTGAAGGAAGACAACCAACCTTTTAAGGAAGAATTCAAGGCGACTAAAGAAGAATTGATAAAAAAGTTGAAAACACCAATCGGAAAATCGATGAAACCAGGAAGAAGATAGAGAAGAACAACCAATCTTTGAAGGAAGGGTTGAGGGAGAATAGCAAGAAGATGGAAGACAAATTGGAAGAGAATAACAAGAAAATGGAAGAGAAGATGGGGGAGAAATTGGAAGAATTGAGAGAGGACAACCAAATGTTAAGAGAAGAATTAAGAGAGGTCAATCAGGAGAATCTGGATAAACTTGGCGAAAGAATGGAATTGTTAAGAGAAGAACTGAATAAGGAAATCAATGTTAACAAGAAAGCGATGAATAAGAAGATGGAAGAAGAAAACATAATGGTGAATCGACAGATCCGAGAGATTGATGGGAAGTGCAACCAGACCGAAAAGGAGGTACAAGAGTTTAAGGAAGTGGTAAACATCAAGTTTACAAATATAGAAGAACATAGCCGCAGGAAAGTGGAAGAACAGCGCAAGGAGACTCAAGAAGAATTCGGAAGAGTACGGAACCAAGTCGCGGAACGGTGTGATGATATGCAAGAGGCGATGACCAATATCACAGGTCAGGTGCGACAAAGCCGAGAAGAGATGGAAGCGATAAGAAATAGACCGACTCATTTCACCGGATTGCCCATCAATGAAAGCCGAGAATGGCTCAACTTCCGGCAGTACAAGCGGAAACCGATGGAGTTCCTGGCGAGGGTAGATGAATACTTCGCCAAACATAAAATGACGCAATGGAGCCATAACAGGGAAATCTTGGATGAGTCATTCAGGGAGATGACGGATAATTGGTGGATGGCTAACCGGAGCGAGATTGCCGACTACCAGCAGTTCCGGAGAATGTTTAAGTCGAAATACTGGTCTGAAACAACCCAGAACCTGATCCGTGATAACATATGCAACCGACGATACCGGGCACAACTAGGCAGTAGCATGACAGCCTATTTCTTAGGGAAGGTGTGCATGGCGAAACACCTTGAACCGGCTATACCAGAAGAGTCCCTGGCAAATAAAATCTCATATCACTATGACGAAGACATTGTCAGGGCCCGGAGAGGTAGCCAGATTAAGACAGTACAGGCAATGACGGAATTGTTAGAAGGGTATGAAAATGAAGAATATTATCGCCAGAGCAGGAGGAGGAACGAAAGACCAGAGGCGAGGCCGAATCAATACCCTAATAACGGCAATAACCATCCCGGAAACCGAAACCAGCCCGGTAATTACGACGGCCATAATAACCCGTCGCGTAATAACAATTTTAACGGCAATGCTAACGGTATTAGGAATAAAAACCCATATCCTAATAATAGGAACAATTACTATCAGCCCCCTAATAGCCCATTCAGTCAGAGAAATCCATACCCCAGTAATAATGGTGATAGACCTTACCCAACCAACCGAAATTATTATAACAAAATAATAATAATAATAATAATAGTAATAGAGTGTCGCGCCCTAGGGTTAATTTTATAAGAGCAGAAGATCGCGGTCCAAGGAGATACTATCAACCACGGAGGAACAGCTTCCACGGCGCAGACAGAAGATGGAGAAGTGCGGAACGGGACGGTCCACGACACGAACAAGGAAGAAGAAGTACCAGCCTGGAGGATCTTGGCCGACAACAGAACAGGGAGATAAACCTCGAACAGGGTACAGAGCGTCAGGAAACGACCCAGAGTTTCCCGAACGATGCCTCGGGCAATCCAAGTACGAACGATTACCACAATGCTTTAAACGGGAGGAGGCAGTAATTAACGACAACGACCCGTTACTGCTTATACTTCCTGGGTTAGACAAGGATGAGTTGCAACAAGCAACCAATTGTAAAAACATCACGATAATTAGTAACCATTACCTGAAAGATATTCGAACTGAACTTTTGGAGGAGAACGAAAAGAGTCTCAACAACAATAATAACGAAATTCTATATATAACAGCGGAGGTGGAAGGAATTCCCGCTAAAATAATGATTGACACAAGTGCAAATATTTCAATAATAAACGCCAATGAACTGGAAAGGATACAGAGCGAATGTGGAAAAACTTTGCCAATGTTACCAGTAAACAACATTGTATTAATAGGTGCAACTGGACGCCAGAATAAAACCATTAGGAAGCAAGTTTCCTTAAGTGTCGTTAGCCGTGATATAGCTTTATACATGGAATTTTTAATCGCCACCGGATTACCATTTGACATACTACTCGGTTGCGATATTCTGCGAAGGTATTCCGCCATTATCGATCTTAATTTAGATAGAGTATCACTTTTCCCAGACGGAATAACATGGACCGCAAATTTGATAGGAGGCGCAAATATACTTCCCAGCCCTCTACATCAAAAACTTCGTAAAATTAATATTATTAGGAACAGCCCCCTTCATAAACCCGTTATATACAACCATGGAGGAGAGGATTTATGGCCAGTAAAAATACAAGAAATACGGGACTTCCAGTGCGGAAACAATAACGAAAAAATACCTGTACATCTAGCAGAGCGTTTAGTCAGAGTATATGAGAAGTACAAGGCAGTGTTTTCAGATGAACCAGGGAAGGTTAAAAACTATCAGTGCAAACTGGAATTCAAAGAAAACGTGGAGTTTAACCGGAGGTCATATCCAATCGCGCATTCGCTTAAAGAGGCCGTGAGAACAGAAATTAATAAAATGATTGAAAATGACATAATTGAGATTAGTCAATCTTACACTAGTCCAATTATTGCTGTTCCAAAGAAAGACGGACAAGTCCGGCTCTGTTTAGATGCGCGCGAACTGAACAAAACGATTGTGAATGACAGAACCTCACCCGGTGAAATAGAGGTGATATTAAAACGTTTTCATGGCACGAAGTTTATCAGTACCTGGGACACTGTATGTGGTTATTGGCAAGTGGAGTTGCATCCACAAAGCCGTCAGTACGTGGCGTTCATTTTCGAAGGGCGCAATTACCAGTTCAAGAGACTGCCCTTCGGACTTGTAAATTCTGTCGCCATCTTTGTGGCATGTATGGACCAGATTCTTGGACAAGAAGCACTCCAATTTACCACCGACTATGTAGACGACTTACTCATTACATCCGAAACCTGGGAGGAACTCTGCTATAGAGTAGAATATGTACTAAGCAAGTTAGCGCAGAACAACATAACTCTGAAGTTGGAGAAATCCAAGTTCTTTGCGCAAGAAGTACAATTTTTGGATTTAAATCTAGACGATAGAGGTATTACCCCGTCAGCAGAGAAAGTGAAGGCAATTCAGAAGTTCCCGCAGCCCAGAAACAGGAAACAATTACAATCTTTCCTCGGACTCTGTAACTATTACAGGAAGTTTCAGAACCGATATTCCGAGTTGACAGCCAAGTTTCAACCACAGTTCTCTGCTAAGAACAAATGGACCTGTGGTGAGGAACAAGATCTTACCTTCCGCTTGATAAAAGAAAAGTTTCTGGAGAGCGTTATACTTCGTCATCCAGATTTTAAGAAACCATTCTTTTTAAACTGCGATGCTAGCGACCTGAGCTTAGGAACGACTTTATACCAGGAAGATGAGGAGGGTCAACATCTGGTAATAAGCTTCGCTAGTCGCACGCTGAATCAGTGCGAAAAGAACTACAGTGTAACAGAAAAGGAATTGCTTAGCGTGGTGTTCGCATGCAGCCAGTTCCGAACGTACATTCTCGAGTATCAAGTCACTGTTCGTACTGATCATAAATCCATCTCGTTCCTACGTAGGTGCAAGTTGAGTCACGGCCGATTGGCTAGATGGGTACTCGCCCTACAAGAATATGATATGAAATGGGAATATATTCCGGGAAAAAAGAACGTGGTAGCGGATGTATTGTCACGGATAAATCTGGAAGATCAGACTTTCGAGGGAGAGAAGGAGAGCTTGGGTAAAATTTATAACATCTTTAAGACCAGAGCCGATCTACAAGCTCTATTAATAAATATCCGTATCCACCAACAGTCTGATCCTAAACTGAAAAACATCATGAGTCGATTGGAAGCCGATGATACCTTTTTCCAAATATTACCATCTAAACAAAGGAATCTTATTCATAAAAACGGCGTTGGACGAAGAGACATGGAAGGTTATAATTCCACACCAAATCGGAAAGGAAGTCATCATAGATTATCATGTCAGGTATGGTCACATGGGAGCGCTAAAAGTGATACAGGCTTTAGAGGAAAACTGCCAGATAAAGAATATCAACCGAAAGGTGAGAACTTACATCAAGTCCTGTAATATCTGCCAATGCGTCAAGATAAACAATGAGAAGAAAGAGGGTATAATGATACCTATTACCTCAAACACAAAACTGGAAAAAGTGTTCTTGGATATCTGCGGGCCATTTCCCCGTAGCGGTGGTCGACACAGGTATAAGTACCTGATAATAATCATGGACCACTATACGAAATATATAAAGCTATATCCGGTTAATCGGGCAACAACAGCGAAAGTTCTGGCGGTGATCATCGATTTGTAGGTGCCAGAGATCGGTAGACCATCTTCCATTATTACCGACCATGGTACGCAATTTAAGGGGCGGAGGTGGCGAGACACATTATTAGCACTTGGGATCAAAACCTATAAGACGTCAGTCTACCACCCAAGTAGTAATCCGGCTGAGAGAGTACTGAGAGAAGTGGGTAGGATCTTGCGGACGTACTGTCACAACCAACAACGAAAGTGGCAAGAGTACTTAGCAGCAACAGAGACATTCCTAAATTTCGCCCACCATCCAGCTATAGGAATTACACCATACTCAGCCATGTATGAGAAGCCTACTCCCCGAGAAATTGAACAAATCATCGAGTTTCCACCGAACAATGATCGCAAATTCAACCAGTTGAGATTTTATAACAAGGTGGCTGAAGACCAAGAGAAACGGCAAGCCAAATACCAAAAGGCAATAGGGCGTATAATAACATACAAAGAGGGTGAGAAAGTTCTCCTAAAAAATCGAGAGCTGCCCAGCACCCTAGAAGGTATAACCAAAAAATTATTATTACTTTATACAGGACCATATGTTGTGGTAAAGGATAAACATAACAATACCTATGAACTGAGGGAAATCGTTTCCGGAAGAGTCAAAGGTGTGTACAATCAAGCATCTATGAAAAAGTATTATGAAGAATGAGTTTGGAATTTAGAATGAATAAACAACAAAATTTGAAAACAATTGTAAGCACATCTTACAACCTAATAATTTTGAAAAAACTTTAAGGAATTATAAAAGAAAGGAATTTAGAATTTTTAAAAAATAAATTCTAAAATGATGTAAGAACAACTTACAAACTAAATATTTTGAGAAAAAACCTTTTGGAAGAAATAAAAAAGAAAGAATTTGGAATTTGAATAACACATGAAAATTCAAAAATAAATGTAAGTACATCTTACTACCTATGATTTAGAAGAAACTTTATGGAATTATAAAAGAAAGAATTTAAAACAAATAAATTCGAAAATAATTGTAAGCACATCTTACTACCTATGATTTAGAAGAAACTTTATGGAATTATAAAAGAAGGAATTTAGAATTTGAATGACCTAACAATTCTAAAACAAAAGTAAGTACCTCTTACTACCTAATATTTTTGAGAAAACTTTTTGGAAAAAAGAAAAGGAAAGAATTTGGAATTTAATATACAAAAAATTTAAAAATGAAGTAAGACCAACTTACTATAACTAATTTTGTGAAAAAACTTTATGGTAAATAATTAAGAAGAATTTGAATTTAGAGAAATACCAAAAAATTCAGAAATAATTGTAAGATCACCTTACTATAAACAATTTTGAAGAAAACAATTTTGGGAATAAATGAATTAAGCAGAATTTGAATTTTGATAGAACGTCAAAACTTTGAAACAAAATAAGATCAACTTATTACAATGATTTATGAGCAATGTTATGGAATTAAATAAGAAGAAGAGTTTGAATTTTGCATAAAACTAACAAAGTTCTAAAAATAAATATGTGCAATTTATAATTGAATTTAGAAGAAAATAAAATGATTAATTCAGAAAAGAGAATTAACTTTAATTCAGAATAAATGTGAATATCTAGCATTTGAAGGAGTAGAGAAGAAAAACAAAAAAAAGTGTGATATACAAGAGAAGGCAATAATTTGGAAACAAAGAGAAGAATCTGTTATTATAATAAAATTATACAAATCCAAGAAGGAAAAACAATAAAATAATAACGAGCACAATCTACGACTAATTACTTATGAAACGATAATGGAAACGGTTAATCAAGAAAAAGGAATACCATATTACTCATTTCTGAAGAAGTAAAGAAGAACAACTCATACCAAACATATGGAGAAGATGATTTTGAACTAATAATAATAATAAGACCTATATGAAATGCAAAGAGAAGAAACACCACATGAAATATAATATAAATGAATTAATGTTAATCAATGCGAAGGCGGATTAATAACTTTCTAAGAGAAAGGTAAGAACAAAATGTTGAAATAAAATGATCAAAATAACAACCTGAGTATCTAATATAAAGATACAAATTTAAAAATTAAATATAATATATTAAGACCATTCAAATAGTGAATAAGAAAATGCTATATGTAAAGACCATGCTAACACTGTAAGTAACCAGAAGGAAGTATAAAGAGAATTCAGATGGAGAAGAAAAAAGTTACACTATAACCAGTAACAAGAATTTTTAAGAAAAGTTTTCACCCATAATTAAAATAAATATATCAGACAAGTTAAGAGTTCAGAAAAATATATATAATGAGTATAATAATGATTATGAAGATTTATTAAGATAGAAAATGTGAGATAATCTGAGAAACTACGAAGTGAAGAATCCAAAGATATTTGTATTAGTCGAAAATGAGACTACTTTTTATTTATTTATTCGATGACTGACTGAAGATAATTCCAGCAGCATTATGTTTTTTTGAGCAGAGATGAATGTGCCTGTGGACTCAAATTGTAGAAGTGGTGTATGGCCAGCAGAGATTGTGTAGCCTACAGTGCCCCTCTGAACTGCCCCAGCCCACGTGATAGGGAATGTTAGGGAATTAATATCTCAAGGATGCAACACGAAGTTTATAAAGAAAGAAAATGTATTACAATAATAATAATATCTCAGAAGACACTAAATATCCAAGAAGGATCAAAGTAAAATAAGTAACTATATATATAAAATGTATTAAACTCAAATATAAAATGCCGATATAAAAATGGAGAGAAAAATGAAATATAAGGAATAATGAAATTATCATAAGAAATTATTTCATCCATAAACATGTCTGAAATAATTACTTCTGGAGGAGAGCAATCTGTAGCGTGACAGAGAAACGCATAATAATGAATGGCATTGATCATTAGAATAATACGATTATAACATTTAAATCCGAAGAAAGCATTAAATTTAATATAAAAAATTAATTCATAGCAACTGTGCAGAACAATCATTGCTATTAAAAAATATAAGTTCAGATAAAAGCGAGTTACTACTGATGAATCATCCAAAACCAGTCTAATAACCCAAGGTTTTTTAAAAATATGACCCAGGAAGGTAAGGAGTATATAAAGAAGCAACAGAATATGACTAAACCCACAACGAGGATAAGTAAATGAAAAAGAAACCCTGAATAAGGCAAGATCCACCATAAAAGGTGATGTATTTCTAGAAACCAGAAGAAGATGAAGAAATCCCAAGAAACCCGATGGCATCAAGAAGAAAATGGAGAAGATACCAGTCCAAGAAGACAGAAGAAAAGAAGACACAATTGAAGAAAGAAGAAGAAGACAGCATCCTGAAGAAGAAGGAATGCTCTTATAAAAAACACCCATATCCCCATATCCCAAAATAACTAAAAATCACTATCATAAAAAGTATAACGAAATAGTCTTGAACAGTAACCAAATGTACAATAAAATTAAGAAAAAAAAGTGTATAGAGTAAGAGTTGCCAGTGCACCAGGATGAAATAATAATATAATACCCAAAGAACAAATCTTCATTGTAACCCACAAACCAATTTATTGATGTTAATGAGACTAAACAACCATTTAGAAATAGCATCAAAAAGTGTAAAGTGAACCAGTGCTAGTTTGGGTATTATAAAAAATAAACCTTATGTTTCGTCCTTGGCATCCACAAACTGTGTATATAATGAAATATACAACTTTAAGTGACTTATAATTTGTACCAAGTGAAGGTGATACATGTAGTAATATCAAGATATAAATCTGTTTGAAGAAACATTTCTTTAAAGAATGAGTAAAAACAGATTTAATCATAAAGTGACAGGGTACAATTACCCAATACCATATTTAAAAGACAGTTTAAAAAACTGCATCGTTCAATTTAATATAAGAGATAGCAAATAAGAATATAGGTATAAGATTTTGTGAATATAGAATAAGGATTTTAAAAATGTATTAGGTATAAGGACATTTGTTAAGTTTGGAACCACTAACATCATAACTGTAAATATATTTATTACTTGTATTTATAGTAATAATTAAGTAAGATGTTAGATGGGAAAAAACCTCCTTTGTAAATAATATTTCTATGTTAGTAATAAGTGTTGATTGTAAAAAATGTCCGAATGGTTGAAGACAACCATCATGTGAAAATATTTCTTATTTGTTTAACCGTTTATAGTATTGAAACCAATACTAATTGTTGTTATGTTTAATTAAAAAAAGTTTAGTTTATAATACCATGTTTAAAAAGTCAGAGAGGGTACAACACAGTATGTATTGTTTGTATAAAAATTTGTAAGAAAAAACTTGTTAAAAAATCTAGGCAAAATGATGAAAACTAAACTTCATCAGAACAGAGAAATTACTCATTTAAATACATTTAAACTAAAGGGTTTCAGATAAAATAAACCAGAGATGAAGTCATATAATTACAGATACCACTTAGAAAGATTTTGTAAATTTATAGCCAGGATTATAAATAAAAATGGAAATGACAGAACTCAAAAATTTGGAGAGGGGAGTCATATATTCCAACATAATATTTTAAAAATTAACCAATTCAAATAATTACAAGATACTAAGGGAATATAAACCTTTTAATAAGATATGAGATTATTAATCATAAATATAACATAAAAATGGCAGAATTTGCATAATGACAGGAACTTAGTTTTGAATTTTTACCAAAGACAAAATGAAGGTAAAATTACCAATTTTAGACAAAAAACATAATAAAACGACATTATTCAATATCAAAATACGCCGAATGAACTGAAGGATAAAATTAAGTAACATCTAGCAAATAAATTTGAATAATAACCAAAGTTTAAGCAGTTATATAATGTAATTTAAAACATGCACAGGATGCAAAGTTAAATTTGAACAATGTAAGGAATAATATTGCATTGGCTAAGATTTTAGTCGAAAGTGAAGGAAGTAGAGAGTTGATTATTGAACATTGTACGGTGCACTTGACGAGCGTATTTTAACCAAGTTAACCTAATTTATCGTACCGTAATGGCGAGTCAGTGAACGACACAATTTTGAAAATCGCGAGTGGCGAATAAAAACATTTTGTAACATCGACAGAGTGACATAAACAATTACCAGAGACGAAATAACATTGTACAGCACTAAACTACACCAAATAACATTATTAAACACCATAGAACAGTATACTTCATAACCATAAATTAGTGCCTGAATGATAGAAAGTGAACTAACTTGTACATACACCACTATACAAAATACAACACAGAAACTTCACCCAAGACACTACAACACATCAGAAGGAAGATTTGCTGACACCAGGACGTGAATACTGCAAGAAAATCTCTTATTTGGAACGTCGCATTAACGAGGGATATTTGACCAACTCGGCGGCGGCCATTTGCAATTGTCGTCATCACTCAAGAACACCGCCTTCTAGTATTGTCAGCGATACGGTTCGCCAACAAATTACTTTATTTCAATCTCAATTAAATATATGTACCTAGTATTAAGAATTACTTGTTGTAACGTTATACTTTTTTTAATATTTTCCCGATTTCTCTGACTTTAACCATAATTAGCTGTTAAAAGAACCTGATTGAATTTTATATATCAAAAACTTGTAACATTTCGATACCCTGAGAGTTGATAATATAATCGACAAGAGTCTTATAACAAATTATCTAATAAAACATTTATACTTTTCACCTCAAAATAGTTCTTTCTTTATTAAAACGTAACAGACGTTTAATGAAGAAAATTTGTGTTAGTGGTTGAAATCACAATCAGAATGATCACAGTTGCAATGATTGGGATAATTTTTACATAGTGGTGTGCAACTGTGATCATTCTGATTAAAACGTAACAATTTACAATTAATATAATTTAAACGATAAACTACAAGAATTTCACCACTTCAGAAGGAAGATAACCTCCAAAACGAAAAGTAAACAAATATCGATTGTCCCTGGAGACAATCTTATAAGTGGTTGGAGTTTATTGAAAATACAAGAACATTAATAAAATTTCCTAGATAAGTGAGACACGTTTCAAAACTTCATGAAACACAATTAATTAATTGTTTTTAATTAATTAATCTATAAAAAGGGAAATTTTTTTTTAATTATAAATTTTTTTTTAAACACAAAATTTATTTCTTCCACAAACATTTTTAAAAACATTTTTGTTACACTACTCCTATACAGATTTAACACTATATAACAGGTTTCGTTACAATTGGACTCGATCAACAGTGAAACTAAAGGAAGAGTTTCAGACCAGGAAGACTTTGAAAACCACACCAAGTAAACACCAGAATAGAGTTTAGTTACAATATATATATAGGCCTATATGGGTTTGTAGATGTAAAATATTGTCGTTTAAGACCTCAATATAGTGGAGACACCGAAAGGCGTCGTCAAAAACGAAGTATTTAACAGTGTGGCAATAAGTATTGACAAAGTTGGAATTATGTTGCAGACTGCAGGTTGGGACGTTACAGAAAACGGGGTTATAAGTAAGGTTCAACTTTCCTATGAAGAGCGCAGACGCTGTGTTAATGAAATTACATCCGCCTTTGGTCTTCTCTTAACAAACGACAAATTTTGTTCCATTCTCAAGGATGGTAAGGCGTTTATCCTGATCCATAGAGTGTTGTCGTATTTAAAATAGCTTTAATATTTTTACTAATTATAACTTTAATAATATATAGCTTTAATAATTTTTTCAATATATAAAATATACGTAGACAAAATATGAGAATGCCTTTTACACAATTGTATTACATATC
Organism: Magicicada septendecula; assembly: GCA_034769895.1. NCBI lineage: Eukaryota > Metazoa > Arthropoda > Insecta > Hemiptera > Cicadidae > Magicicada > Magicicada septendecula. The sequence goes on from CM068375.1 coordinate 323,018,662, forward strand.
TAATTATCATGACGAATCTCAATACATAATATATTTTATGTGATTCCGTCTAAAACAGACTTTTTATATTATTTTGTCAAATTAGTTTAGCGTGTCGCATGAGGTAATCTATTCATAACCAAATACGTGCAGTATTCTATAAGCCTATAGGTTTTTGCTCTACTCGTCTTTAAAAAACCTTCAAAGTTAATGTTTTTAACTGCAAATATTATTAAGTCTCATACGCGTTTAACTGAATTAACAACAATTGCCAAACATGAAGACGAATTAAACTGCACCAAAAAATTATAAGATAATATTAGTTTTTAATGTTGAACACATATAAGTTTATAACCTGCTTCTAATAACAATGTTGAAAATATTAAGAATATTTTAGAAGAAAAAATATTAAGAGATAATTTAAGTAACCTGAAAGTAACGAACACAGACATAAAATAAAGATGAGCATAACGGTACTGCAATTATATCCTACAATTTCCTGTAAAATGTGTAGGCGAGAATTGTCTGTTCCATACTTTTTCAAAGTTCATGTTACTTTGTTATGTAATCATGAGTTAATAGATTTTTAACATTTATGAAACCTATTTCCCTACACGGCTTACATTAATGTTAAAACTACTGGTTATATACAAAAATTAATATTTTGCTTTGTATAGTATCCAAGTCACTATTTCAAAATAATTTAATTACCTTGTATCCGTCAGTGACTTCGTTTTTGCGTTATTCATATAGACGCGTTTCGTGACATGTGTCACATCATCAGTATCCTTCGTCAAGCGTTAAAATTAACATAAAAACATTTGCACATATTTACTATATTAAGTCACAATAACAGCACACACATAATACGATATAACTTCGGCTCCGTTGGACCGGTCCGACCGCGCGTGTAGTTGACGAGCCACTTAACATAATTAGTGGCTCGTCAACTACACGCGCGGTCGGATCGGTCCAACGGAGCCGAAGTTATATCGTATTATGTGTGTGCTCTTTTTGTGACTTAATATAGTAAATATGTGCAAATGTTTTTATGTTAATTTTAACGCTTGACGAAGGATACTGATGATGTGACACATGTCACGAAACGCGTCTATATGAATAACGCAAAAACGAAGTCACTGACGGATACAAGGTAACTAAAAAATTAATAGTATCCCATATTTCACTCTTAACTTAATCCATTCCTCAATATCAAATAATTCGGAATAATATGGATCTACATAACATTAAATCTTCATGCCTCTCCCTCCTCCCGCTTTTTTGAATTGACTTGAAACTCTCTCTCTCTCTCTCTCTCTCTCTCTCTCTCTCTCTCTCTCTCTCTCTCTCTCTCTCTCTCTCTCTCTCTCTCTCTCTCTCCCCCACACAGACACACACACACATGGGTGTTCATAAAACACGTAAACATACAAACTTCACTAACACACATTGCGTTGAGAAAAGTAATGTCATTCGTTGGCGGGAAGTTTTAAACTAAAGCTCATTAAATATAGGCCTATAAGACAGTGTCATGTAATATGCAAGTTTAGTTAGAATACAGGCCCAGGTATACACACACACATAGGCCTATATTAATCCTTTGTAATATAACGTAAAATACGCAATAAAAACTGCGTATCTTTATCCTTTGTCCTCTTTGTCATTATCCTTTGTAATCTTTACGCAAAAAGAAACTTATTATACAAAACCGTAACCGTTTAATTATTTGTAATGGTACCGTTTAAATGGTTACAAATTTTTGCCGTAACAAAGGATGTGTAAAGATCGTGTTCTATAAAGATCAGCTGTGTGTTGAAGGATGTAAATAAAGCATTAACCTATTAAAATATGAATTATATATGCTTCAAGTTATAAATATGTGTATGTTCTATGTATGTTCGGTTCTTTGTTACAATATAGAAAATAATCGCCTTAAAGAAATAAAATAACCTTTTCTTAGCATGTGTATTTGTGTGTTTGTGTACTGAAAAAACACGTGATCTTCTCGATGGAATCAATGTTAAGAGTCAGCATTTTACACTCAATGAACGTACGTTGCAAATGGAAGGCCACGAGAACCAGGTTCCAAAATATAATTTAAAGCAGCAAGGATTACTAAGAGAATAATAAATTAAGATGTTTAGTGATTGACACACAAACAGGATGTCAAAAGATCCTGCTAATCTAGCAGACACTTGATCATACTAATAGACAAATCTTCTTCATTACGCACGTCACGGAAAACACAGCTGAACATAAGTTATTGGGGAAGCAGCCACAGGGTTTCTTCCTTTGAAGGATTTGAAATTTTGTAAATAAAATTAAATAGTAAAACCTAACTCTTTATTTGCTAATTTGTTATAAACAAATGGGTATTTATAACAAAATGCGTATACAGTGCGGTGACGTCATTAGATATCTAATATTTGCCAAAGACATAAAACAGTGGAAACGACAGCTTTCATTACAGTACGCGCATAAATAAAGTAAACTAAATGAGGAAATTAGGTGAATTTTCTCCCATTCTCTGCAGACGCTAAATGTTAACTTTCTTGGACAATTTTTTAAAACTTCATTTTTATGAGTAAATATTTTGCACCAAATAAAATTGAATCTGTGATTCCATTTTGCTAGAGAAACTTTCAGAATCTGGAGGCTACAAGCTGTCGAAAACAATTATTTCGAAACTTTACTACGGCTGCACAAATAAGTGATTATTCGTTGGTATCAGGAGCAAATGCTGTATGGTATAGTAAATCGTAGAACTTTCTTAAAATCTAACTCTGCTTCGTCTTTTTGGATACACTACTGAAAAGACACAATGGTGATGATTATGTAGACAAGCTAGTAGACAATTCAGAAATTATTACTTATTCAATATTAATATTAAATTAACGATCATTAACTTCAATTTTTACCTAAGCGCATGGTGACACGGGAATCGGATAGTTATTAAATAACCAGTACTCAGTAAACTTCAAGTGGGTTTATTGACACAAAATTACAGCTTAACACATGCCATTTGAGTTACGCTAAAGTCTACCTTAATTGTGAAAAATAATCTCGGCGAGGTGACGCCCATCTTCTTGAATTCAGTTTTCAAGTCTCCGCTGGAAATCCTGCATCACACGGGCCAACATCTCTTGAGGGATGGCAGCAATTTCTTGAATTATGGCATTCTTCAACTCATCCAAATTTTGAGGTTCGTTAGTGTACACACGGCTTTTGAGGTACCCACACAGGAAAAAGTCTCACATCGACAAGCCGGGAGATCTTGGAGCCCATGGAACATCACCAAAATGTGAAATCAGGCGCTCACGAAACATTCGTAGAAGAACATTCATAGAATCTTTGTGGTTTCTTCTTCATAAACTTCTCATTTGATCTAAAATTTTCCACCCATCTACGGTTTGGGTTCCGACTCGGAACGGCCCTCGTCGACCAACTTGCCTCGTCGGCAGCGAAAGAGTTGCAGCATATCTGTAATAGACGCACCACTTTGAACAAAACTGTCATACGCGAACAGCCAATGTTGGAAGGTCCACTGCTCCATTGCTACTAAAATAGCATCTTTTTGGAAGGAGAACGAGCCCCACAACAACCTTCTCCCACCACCGTCCAGTCAGTACTACGCAGTTGAAAAACGTCTTATTCCCGTTTGTCACCCTATAACTCTTATTCATGTTTTGGTCTTAAGTTATATTACGTTACTATTCTCTGTGTTCATTACATGTTGCTAGAGATAATCAACATCTAAACATTGGCAGTCGGTTTGCCTTTGCTTCTATGTACCCTTACAATTACGTAAGTTTATACACGTATTCAAAAGAAAGTATCAAGGACTAGCAGAAATCATGTGTAGTATTCGGCGCTTGGAGGACTCTCTGTTTGTAGTCGTAGCACATGTTTGAATTATTGAAGATGCTAAACACGAAATGGCAACTTCCACTCACTTTCCACTACAATCTATAAAATATTCATAAACACACAAGACGTAAAAACGAGAGAAGTATAGTTTGCCAAACTGCTGACGTAAATGATGTCTGTAAAAAACTAAAAAAAAAATTACAAAAAAATAAAACGTTAAATAAAAACAGTTCATTTAAGAACAAGTAAATTAGAAACATACACAAATAATAATAATAACAATATTAAACACTGAATTTGGAGTATATTGTTACGACTGTCTTCTTGAACGTCGTATGATACAGTGGAAAACAAAATACAAGACACCAATTAATTCACTAATCACCAGCTTTAATTATTACAATTAAAGAGTTTGTAATCAACAAGAGAGTCTCTTACAAGAAATTAATTAAAAATATTGTTTACACGCAATAAAAATATCAACTCATAGAGTCCCGCACAATTACAAAACATATACCATTTTGCCACAGTACTTAGAACCGCACTAGAACAAATCGCCACTGAAACTGACTTCTAAGCGCAGCTGTCGTTGTCTAAATAGATAGCACAATTGTCCCAAAATAATCCATAATACGCGTCAACACGAAAGAGAAACACTAGAGCGTAATTGATTGCGGCCTTGACACAAAGCGCGGCAGGCGAAGTCTGGAACAGTCTAACTAAGGCATGTTCAGAATCACGTACGCACACAACATTACAGCCAGATTCCACTGGAATAGCCGAGAAACACGTAGAGTTTTCTGTAATGGCGTACACTTTTTTCGCATTAAATAACACTATTTAGATACTTAAATGAGAGGATGATAAGATTTTTTTAAACTACAGATATTAATCTAGCTTATTAAAGAAGCATAAATTATATACGCCTACAAACTAAAAATTCTAAAAATACTCGTACATCAAAGGTGGTACAATAAATAATGCAATAATAGAATAGATATAAATAATAACAAAATTAATAATAAATTCCAAACACTGACACACTGCAACAAATTTTACTTAGGGCAGACGGAAAACAATTTTTAAATGTTATTATGGATACTGAAATGCATACAAAACGAAACATGTATAAATCAACTTTAACTAGACATACAAAATAAATTCAGGAAACTAATTTTCAGGCATCATTAACACGACACTAATAGAGCGTACATCACGCAAATTCACTAAATTTTATATTTGAAATAACCTAAAAATATATAAAGATAAAATACCAAACAAAATGACATCAGAAAAATACAAATCAATATAAAATGTGTTAAAATTTTTACAAAATTTAACATGGGAAACACTCAAAAACCAATGTAGTAACATCCTCTATTCACAACAATACCAACATAATTAACCAAAAGGCAAGTGACTCTAACAGTAGCAGCAAACTAAGACACAATTGCCTAGCTAGACTCAACATGGCTCAGGACGAGCGAACTGCTTGGTCTTCGAAACATGTCACAAGTAAGACAAAATAAGTCTTGATTGTATAAGCTAATTTTGGATGTCCAGGAAAACCGCTTTTTTGTTCCTGAGTTATCAGAAGAGCCCGAGGGAAAATATCCTGAAGATGACGTTACGCAAGAGGTTGTTGATCAGACGCAAACAGACTTGGACCAGCTAATAGCGTATATTCTTCGTATTGTTTAAATTAGCAGCCATCCTTACTTTTCTTTTATAAAATTGCTAAACTGCTATAATTGTTTTTATTATTTAGACAAAGCTTTTCGTCATTACTGACATCTTCAGGTCTTAAACAACGATCTCAGGTTGTTTAAGACCTGAAGATGTCAGTAATGACGAAAAGCTTTGTCTAAATAATAAAAACAATTATAGCAGTTTAGCAATTTTATAAAAGAAAAGTAATAGCGTATAACTCATCAGTACATGACGCAACGGGAGTGACTCCAGCAAAACTAACGGTTGAGCAGAAGACTCGTATTCCTGGGAACTTGATGCTCGGATCACGCGAGACTAAATTCGAAGAAATGGAGAATTATCCTCCACAAGGTCGTGTACCTAGATCGCCTAGCCAAGCCAAGATCAGAGACGGTTGCCAGCTCGGGAGGAACAGGCTTAAAGAGGGGGCGGTGTTACGTAATGCGGAAAAAGTGTTACGCCATCAGGGAACTTTCTGGTACACTGGAGAACGTTGTTCTACTCTTTTCTCGGTTGTTACCGCAGCTGTAATGCGTACGTGACGCTTGATATGCGGGTCAGTACTACGTAATGCGGAACGTCTCGTGGGTTCGATGGTGTCGTTCTAGAAGCCCAACGGTGTGTGTTTCTGCCATGGACGCGCTGAAGTATTCTCTAGTATTTTCACGTGTTTCTTAAAGACCCATATTATGGAACAATGCAGACTATAAAGAGCCCATATCTGCCGCTTAGTGTTCAGTGTTATGTCGGGCGATTTACACAATGCGTCGGAAGTGGTGTCTTAGTGAAAAGTGATTATAGGGCGGAATTCTTTATATTTGACATAATGCGTGTGGACAAATCTAACAGGAATTATTGTACGAGTTGATTATAAACTGCTGTTTGTGATAATTAAAGGTGGTGATTAGTGACGTAATTGGTGTCTTGTATTTTGTTTCCCACTGTACCATATGACGATCAGTAGACGTCATAATAATATATGTTGGAAACAGCGAGGATCTTTCATCAGACCACTCACCTGTGGTCTTTACATTTAATGTGCAGGCAGAAACACAAAATAACCTACACTGGCTGACAAATACCAAAACAAACTGGACCCTATATATGGCTCCTGGAAGAATATATCGACCTCCAAGTTCGTTAAACAACATATCCCAACTGGATGAAGAAGTTGAAATACAAAATGTATGCAAACGGCAATCATCTTGGGAAATCACCCCTTAGTTTAAAGGAAAACCCCAACATCGAGGCAACTACCCGTCTGAGGTAAAAGAGCTTATCAGGAAAAAGAGAAAAGCTTAGAAATCCTGGCAGAGTTCGCACCCAAGAAAATAAAACAAATGTAAATTTGCTCTGTAATGAGCTCAAATAGCTGATAAATAAATGAGAGTGTTCAAACCTTTCTTGGAGGTCTTACGGCAAAGCAGGACACGGACCACTCACTGTGGAAACACGACGAAAGGACTGAAGAGATCCAATCGTCTTTACTTAGGCAAGAGGAGGGTCTTGGGCAAGAAGCTCAAAAGAGAAAGCGGATATCTTTGGGGGGGACCTCAAGGAAACTTTTCGCCCACTGCCTAGACAAACAGCAGAGGAAAGTACTATCTTTGTACCCAAGATTGATAGAAAAGATATACAAAGAGTTACGTTGCAAATACTAATTAATGAAATTAAAAACAACCTAAACGCAAAAAAAAGCTCCAGGTTATGACCTTATAACAGAACAAATACTAAAGGAACTACCAGAAAAAGGTCTAAAAAATTACAACATTTAGTCCATGTTGAGACGATCATGATCCGTAAACCTGACAAGGAACCAAGTGATAAAAAATCTTACACACCAATTTCACTGCTGCCAGTGATCTCAAAACGCTTTGAAAAACTGCTCTTAAAGAAGCTAAAACCTTTGATGAGGAAATAAACCTTACTCTTGACCACCAATATGATTTCAGGGACAAGCACTTTACAGTAGGGCAAGAATCACAAACGTGATTGAGAAATTGCTGGAGGAGAAAATATTTGCTCACCTTTATTCCTGGATGTAGCGCACGAATTTGATAGTCTGCCACCTTAGACTTGAATATAAGTTACACAGAGATCTTCCGGAGGAATTTTATGTCATACTTAGATCGTACATTGCAGACCAATATTTTCGTGTTAAGTTTGGGAACGAGTACTCAGAATTGAAGGGGATTTCTGCGGGTGTTCCCCAAGACAGTATTCTGAGACCTTTCTTGTACCTATTGTACACAAGGAATTTGCCAAATCGTTAGGATGTTACCGTGGTAACATTTTCTAAAAATACTACTATGCTAACAGTGGGCGACGAGGTTGAAGCAGCAGCAAACAAGCTCCAGAGCTCTATCGCAGAAGTATGTTCATGGGCGAAACGGTGGAGGATCAAAATTAATAAATCCAAATCAGTTTATATCAACTTGACCAACAGAAAATAGATCCAGTAAGGGTTTATATTAATGGGCTGGAAGTGCCATATGCTAACACAGCAAAGTATCTAGGTATGACGCTGGATACAAAGCTTAAATGGAAAGAGCATGTAAAAAAAAAGAAGGTGGAACTCAACATACAAAAAAATGTACTGGTTGTTAAGGAGAAATTAGCAACTAACAGTTGAAAACAAACTGCTGTAGCACAAACGAGTTCTGAAGCCTGTGTGGACTTACGGAATTCAGCTGTAATGCTGTACAAATAAAACACACATAGAAAAGATATAAAACCTTTCAGAACAAAGTACTCAGAAGCATAGTGAATGCCCCTTAGTATATAAGGAACGGCAACCTACAAAGAGACCTCAATGTAATATGTGTCAGCAAAATAATAACAACATATGCAGATAAAACATGACCAGAGGATTCAGATCCACGATAAGCCAATAATGCGACACATAGGGGAAGGAGCATTACACGTCCTGAGGCGACTCAAACGATAGAAGCCACATGATCTGGTAACGCAATAGAAAGAAATTAATATGTATAGATCCATAAAAACGTAAGAGAAATACAGAATGATCTATGGATTAGCCACTGGGCTTCACCCCAGTACCCGTGAAGGTAACATAACGGAGAAGCTACTGGGATGAACTTGCTCAGTGTTGTAGCATTAAGAGAAATGTTTTTACAAGAAGTGTTTTTTTTTTTGCCAATCATATATCACTCCTTTGTTGATTGGCTCGCTTATTTAACCATGCCTTAATGCTGGTATCCAGAAACGTGATAGTTATTGTGAAAATTGTGCTAATGTAAACACCGGGCGTAACCGTTTACATACCTTTATCAATACATTACAATCTCTTTACGTCACAAGTATGCAATGTATTACATTGATCCACATAAAATATTCTCGGTAGTGTGCGATAGCAATGAGTAACCTGTCGCTCACACAACTCGTGCAAAGCGTTACGTATGTTATCTGTCTACTAGGCTATAATTTACAATATCTATCTCTCACAGTTTTGAAATAAATTACATTGAACCAAATAAAATTTCAGCAGATTTCTTTCACAACTTAGTAGTAATTCCTACGCTAGTCAGAGAATATAAATATATTCTGAAATATGTTATACATTATAATGGATGATACACGGAGTAGTTCATAAATGTGAAGAGACCACGATGTGAACTGAGATGCAGATAACGTAGTTAGGCACACAAAATCCTCTTACCTCTTTACACCATGACCAACATTTCTTGGTTAACCACAGAAGCAATAATAATATCTGCAGTTCTCGGTAAACATTAAATAATCAGAATTATCTGAATTCAATTATAGTGACAACACAGAGGAGGGTGTCAGACATGATTTATACCGCCCTCTGCGTGATTGCATTAGAAGCACAAATACCGCTCGCGTGGATTATCCAAGCCAAGCAGACTTCACCATGTAATCTGAATTAAATGAAAACATTTGTTACAGATTAATGACAAATAGGTACAGCTTTATCTGTCTGAAATCCTATTGTACTTCTAATTAGGTTTCACAGCGTCACAATTTAGCACTTAATATTTACTGCTAAAATATTAGGTACCCTAAGACTTACAGATTTCTTACTCGTAGACTTACCATCATTTGTCATCTGGATCAGTTGTTTGATTTTGTAACACGGCGGCAACTTCTCATAATAATTAAGTGCTAAAAATTGTTACGAGAATTATGTAGCACCCTCAAAAAGTCGAGTTTGTCGTTCTACACGCTTCTCGACTAGCCAGCTTTCGGGGTCTGTGTCAAGGCTGTCCACTCACGTAACACCCTAGACTAGCAGTCGGCAACCCTGCGCCCGTCAATAAGGTTTGACGCACCCGCGAACCAAGTTGTAATATTATTTTCTTACAACTTACAACTGAACGCACCTGCATTGTACCTGCTTCGAAGTATTTTATTATAAAATAGTAAGAGAAGTTTACCGAACCGCGCTAAGTCTTCCCCCAATACGATTGTCGATCTCGTCGTCCAGATGCTGTAAACACCTTTCTCCCCAAAGGAGAAACTTAATTTTTCCAACTTTTACATTTCTGTGCACTTTACGAAAATAAATAGTGTTATTGTGGTAAGTTCTTTAATTTGTTTTTGTTAAAACGTTTTCCTGTTTAACCATTTTGTTCGTTTAAAGTTTTGTTAGCTTTAACGTGCGTGTGCGTGATGACAAGTTGTTGATAACCTAATACATATATGAAAAATTATCACAAATTTATATGAAAAATACGCAAAGCTATTTTTTGATTCACTGTTCTACGTCGCTAAATATAAGCGCAAGGATATTATAAAGCAACAGTTAATGCTTGAAACGTCCGGCTATTAAACTCCTCTTACGTATAGCCTATGGTGTGCACATAGATAAGACTGTAGAGCGTTTAACAGAAAATGATTAATGTAATATTTTACATCAAAATGTAATTAGCATATATAAAATAAACTATAATGAATGCTGAATATAGAAAACCTTAGTTTTATTGTCATGTTACCATCCTCAATACAAATGGGAATCACCTATGCAAGCACATAAATATTACCAGATGTCCAGATGTAGAGGCACAATGCAGGCGTACCCCTGTGACAGCAGCGTCCGGGCAATCCCAATCCTGATGCTCGTCGTGTGCTTGCTGCAAACTTTGTTGCAGAAAAATGATGAAGCCTCCATTTTTTTTGGCGGAGGTGAAGGATGCGGGCTGTGATTGGCTGAATCGCGACGGGATTCGCCACGGCTGTAGAGGGGAAGTATATGCGCATTCTTCGGATGGGGAGGCAGGATTTGCTAGCCCACAACGGTTCAATAATAAATATCACCTGGATGGATGAATGATGCACGGGCGTCTTGCGCCCTAATTTGTGTGCGTTGTCCAGGCCTAGGCCTGATGAACGCCAGGTGCCAACAGGTCAGCGCGGTCGTTTGCTCTGCACAAGCGAGTTATGGTGCAGTCCGCGGGTACATGATAATAATTAGCATGGCCACCATGGGAGCAAACATATTCTTTAGCTTCAGCCAATTGTCACGCCAAGGCGCGACACCATGGTCCCATCGGGCATAGCCTTTGGGAAGTAGTGACGCACTGGCATGACAAGAGGCTCGAGCGCCCTAGGGCGTCGGTCGAAACGATGGGTAATGACTCCGAGACAGCCAGCATCCGCGACGAAGGCACTTGCACAGCCTCGTGGGAGCCCGTGTCTCAGGTCATTACATGTCGAGTCAGCAAAGCAGGTGCTGACGGGGATCTCAGTTTACATGGCTTCAGCCAATTGCCACGCCCAGGCGCGGCTCCGTGGTCCTTGAGGGCAAAGCCCACGAAAACGTAGAGGCGCGCTGACGGGACAAGAGGCTCGACCGCCCGAAGGCAGCGGCCGAGTAGAAGGGACTCATCACCGGGGCAGTCGGCTCTCGCAAGGAAGGCATTTGCACTTATCTCGCGGGAGCCCGTGTCCCGTATCGCAGCCCTTCTGAGTCGGAAAAGCCGATGCTTGAAATATCACCTCACACATTCATTACTAAAGTACTGAAAGATGTTACTATGAGTGGAGAGCCTTGAAACTAACACAAAAATATATGGGCATAAATGTACAGATGCAGAGAGAGAAAGAATTTACGTTGATACTGTGAACTGGATAACGAATATTTAAACATACAATACAATGGCTGTAGAATAATGAAGAAAATAATTTTCGTTCGCCAATAATTAGAATAAAAATGACGTTAATGAAAATGAGTATCTATTTAATGTCAATTGTTGTAAACATTTTAACGACAAGGCGATATAGACACCTGTACAGCCTACTTAAAGTTTGTCAGGTATGGTTTATCGGTTTGCTGAATTAACGTCCTAGTCCCGCGCAGAGACATCTTTCCAAACTCTAACCGCCACTGTGCCCTAGTAGACGCTGTACTATTGTTCTCTAGGCACCAGAAATTTTCTCATTTACATTACGCCTACCAAGTTATCTTTCCTAGTGTACTATCATCAGCATCACGACGCCCGAGTCAGTTGAGTTTGGAAGCTTTGCAAAAAAGTCGTGTGTTCAAAACGTTCATCATCGTCAGTAGCAGCACAGCCCACCGCGACCATCACCTTCTCATAGGATTTTCCTCCAGACTTCCCTATCCTTAGCCACTCTCCACCAATTTTTCACTCCAAGTACTTTCACATTTCTAGGACTCCCTTAATCCATGATAGTCTAGGTTTTTCACGTCTTCTATTTTTTTTCTGGGTTTCAGTTAGTTATCCTCTTAAAACATCCTCCTCATTCATTCTATGTACATATCTTCCCCATTTCGGCCTAGGTATCCTAATTGATGTCACAATATCAGGCGATTGTTATAACTCATAGAGCCTTCTGTTGTACCTTATTCTCAACTCTCCACCTTTCCTAATGAATCCATAAATTTCCTAAGTATGTTTCTTTCAAAAGATGCAAGTCGAAAAAGGTCGCCCTGTTTCAGTACTCATGTTCCACTTCCGCACATCAGGACCGGTTTTACTAATGTTCTATGTAGTCTAGCTTTGGTTTCACGGTGTATAAGTTGTGATTTTGTTCAAAACGATGATTTAGAAAAAACAGTAATATTGCACAGCAGTTTGTTTGTAGCATTTAGTATACGGCATCGCATCAGTAGTATTGTTTGCGACTCGCAGCGGCTGTGCTGCGGTCGTACGATTGAGGCGCGTCTCGGTCTGCTGCCTACCTACGGATAAATAATACAGAGGTCTTGTCCACCATGACTGCCCAACATGGTTAAAGCACGCTTGCACCGTAAACGCACGTACATGTTTAATTTCCTCTCTACCGCACGTGCGTGGCTGGCAATATTTAGTGGAGAGTACATTAAACAGTAAGATTTATTAGAAACGTTTAATTAATTATTTGTATTTCAGACCATTATAATTATATACATTTCTAGCCTTACTTGTACTCTACACGAATTAGTTTTGCTACCGAGACACCTGTGGAGCGGGGGTCTACTAAATGATAGTGCGTGCTTGTGTCGGTGGGGTGTTACTGGTTGTGTAAACATTAGTCAGTTCTTCAGAAGACGTATTTAGTTGCGATTTTTGTGCGTAATAGATTCAATATATTCAGTGTTCGTACGTTATATGTCAGTGTAAATCTATATACATAAAACTCAAAGTCTGAGTATTAATGTGTACTGAATACAAATCCACACCGTTACACCGGTTGCCACTAAATTTTGAACAGGTAACTTTTTACACAAGACAAAAAATACTTTCTAACTTAGAATTTGATATTTTGCCCCATTCGCACGATTTAGGCCTTTTTAATTATGCGTTTTCGTTGACGCGTATAAAGATGTCAAAAACACCATGGAGACCAGAATTAATTACCATAGTAACAAGTAAATAAACAAATGAAATTTAGCGTCATCGGACTGTACCTTTATCCGTTCCTGCAGTTTTCATGTTTTTAATATGAGATTATATCGACAGATTTTGTAATTTTGTATACAGATACGTCCATATATTTTTTAATTGTCTTAAGCGATTAGAAAATTTATGTTTACACGTATTTCTGATGATGCACTGAATAAGTAATGAAATATATTACTAAAGACGTCAACGACACCATGGAGAACAGAAATAATTACTATAGTAACAAGTAAATAAACAAAATCTATTTAGCGGCATCGGAATTGTATATTTATCCATTCCTGCAGTACATTTTCCATGTTTTATGTAATATGGGATTGTATCGATGTATTATGATGTGTAAAAGAATAAGTGTATCAACTGCAAATTGTCCTATTACTTAATGCACAGCAAAAATACGTGTTGTTTTCATTTGAAAGGTTAGGTGACAACTGTTTCTGGTTATTAGTTTACTGCTGAAATAAATAAAAGCCATGGTAGAGGAAAACATAACGTTGATGTGTTATACAATGCTTCTAACACAGCAACAAATAAAGAATTTCGCGTTTTTTGATTTTAGCGTTTTAGATACTTTATAAATATCTTCAAAGGCTTTATAAACGGGCATTTTGAAATCTCCAACGGCTGTTGCATTAACATAATAATTTGGTACAAGTGTTGAAAACAGCTTTGGGGAGAATTTGACTAAAGTATACAACATTTTTATACGAGCTGACAGAACGCCATATAGACATAGACAATAAAAATTATATTAAAATACTGATTAAAAGTCAAATATTTGCGTGCGAAGCCGCGGGTAACAGATTTATTGAATATTTGTTAAAGCGGGTTTTCTTATTCCCTATATGAAAGATCGTGTGAAAGACAGTCAATTCACAACAAAACTCTGTTAAACCTATTTTAAATGTGTAGTCTTACAGTAATGCGTGCAGTGGAATGGCATACGTCACTACATTCCTTGCACGGTAGCCAAGCTGCTGTGACAGTAACACATATTGTTTTTCTAGAGTATGTATTAGACAAAATTAATTAGCAGACTTGTTGTAGTACAAGTGTGATCGTTTGGAAAAAGCACAATTCAGAATTTTATCACTTTCTCTGGTAATCCGTAAATTATACAAACTATTTTGGCACCGCTTTCTGTCGATACTGTTAAGAATGTTTTTTCCAACGGTGTTTATACGTTTAGTTTACAGATTTAAAAAGTCAACAGGACACGATAATTTACAAATGCATTTAATGAAATAATATTAATAATATGAAGATTAGCAGTATTAATATTAAAAAAGTTTGCCAACACAGTAAGCCTACATTAGGGAAGGTACTTATTACTACAAGAGTAGAGTGAGCGATGTGACCGCAGTGCAGTATTTTGCTGTAGATATATGTACATAAGCCCGAACGTATGTAGCCGCAGTTTCTCTCGACGCGTAATATATCGTGGCCGCAGGGAAAGTATTTTACACTGCCTCCACTTTTACTATCTTTAACCTTACGCAAAAACATAATGCTCTTTACCATTTGCTGTTTGTAAATGTACGTATTCTCTATAAACTATTTCTCAAACAATAAGTTGCAAACTTTTGATATAACATTATGATACGTTTAATCTTACGCTGGTAAAATTAAGCAATATCCATTACAAATATCACAATTATAAGAATTTGATAAGCATATAATTTATAAATCTTCATTAACATTGTTTCTGTAGTACACACACACACACACACACACACACACATATATACTGCAACGACACAAATACTGGATATGTAGATTACTTTGAAATTTGAAATTATTACAACAGAGTCTATATCTGGTGATAGGAAAATTTTATGCATTAACATATTAAAATTTACTATTGTCTTATGTTTTTATAATATAACATTGTTTAATAAGAAATTGTCTTTCTATGGTAAGACTTTGGAACCGACTGAACGATACGTACTCGGCAGAGCACCGTCTCAAATAATTTTTAGACCTTCTGATTGGTAGTAAATCTAGCAAGATGAGTACATTGATAGACAGACATCATGTTTAACTCTGTCCGATTCTGCAAAGGCCTGTCTAGATTTATTCTACAAATTTTAATACTCTCTATGAGATAACGAAAGTAATGAAGAACTGATTTCATAAAAAAAACCCATAAAAATTATAGTTGTGAAAAATTTAGTATATGGAAAATATAACTTATAACGATGAGACCACCCTGTCCTAGTTTCAGAACGAAATGTAAATTTTCAATAAAGTTATCACAGATTTATAAACAGTAAACCACACGCGCACCCATGCACTTACACACAAATATTTCACATGACATAAAAGAGCATAAAATTATGCACATTTTGACATAACATACGTTTTTAAACATAACTTGGTTCAAACCTTATGACTACTTTACAAAGAAAAGAACAAAATCAATTTAGCATGCCTATGGCAGTCAGAAAATGTGTTATAGCATTAGTATTCCACTTATACGAATTTACATCCTGTGTTCTGTTGCAATATATATATTTTTTTTAATATCTTTGTTCCCATTATTAAAATATCGAGATTTCAGATGATGTGTAGCGTTGTGCATAGAACGTTGAGCAAAAAGACAAGGAAGGAGACAAGGCTTAAATTTTATAAAACAATGGCAGTGCCTGTTTGACTATACGGATGTGGGTTTCTATATCATGGGATTCTACAAAGAAGATAAAAACCCATATTCAAACTTTGTAAATGAAGTTTCTGAGCAGAAAAAAGTGTTGTACGAGACAGGATCCTTTGCGCAATTAGGATATTAGAGAAGAACTACAGGTATTCTCCATAAATGATAAAATCCAGACTTATCGCAGGGAATGGTTACAGCATCTGGACAGAATGGAGGATGGAAGACTACCTAAGTTGTATTTCGATATAGACCCTTTGCTACAAGTGATGCAGGAAGATCGAGATCAAGAGGGAGAGATACTCTGTGAAGACGGAACAGGCAAAGTGCAGAAAAAGAAGAAGAAGGTTCCCATTATTAAAGTTTCCAATGTTCATTAAATTCATAGCACAGCACTAGACATCACCTGCTCACCACAAACTATAGGCAGTTTAATAAAATTAAGTTTTATTAAAGTTTTGCTTTATATTTAATTCTATAAAAAACAATCTTTCCTACGTTGAATTAGCTTTTATCGCCAACAGTGTTGTCAAATATTTATTGTGGAGTCATTGAAAACTTATACAGACTAAATGCTAACGTAAACTAAAAAAATGGATCCTTAACATTTCAAAACTAACCCCAAATGCAACAATTTTTTACAACTTAATTCACATCAATGATTAAAACTAAAATATAGAATTAAGAATTATTATTAATATTATAAAATAAATAACCTAATATTTGGGAATTATGGCAATATTCAACATAAAATCAACACTTTCACATTCAACTAAATCTGATGTAACCTTTGGAAATTAAATGAACTATTATGATATTCCTTAACAATTATTAGTAATAAACAAATCATGAATTTTACATCACAATCTATCTGTACTCTTTACAAATAAAATACAAACACAAATTACATGTCTTTTGTAAGTGATTTCATCTCGTGTGCTTTAAATTATTGTTAACGATATGCAGGATGATAAAGGTATTCATCTAACTTCTACTCATCAGCCACCATTTCAAATGTCTGAGAAAAATTTTGTTCTTTTTTTATTTCGGCAGTTAAACGATTATAAAATCTAGGATACAACATCTGAGTAAACTTGTTATATTTTTTTACCTAAATGTATCAAAAGAGTTTCATTTTTAGACCTTAGTTGTTGAACGTTCGTTTTCCCATGATATATACTTCTATTCATAATTACTAAGAGAGGATTCATATTCCTCTCAAAAGAGTACTAGACTGGGATGTTTGAGCATGTACTTGATAATCGCTTAGCTAGGTTTCGCAGATGATCTTGAATTCTTTTCTGATTTCTTGTTTACAACTGCAACACAAGTCAAACAAGTCACGACACAAGCTGCGAAGGCGGACTTTATATCTAACACGAAGTCGGCGTTAGAAAAATGTTGATTAGGAAAAACGAGCTGAAACATTTTAAATATCTACCAAGTAGAAAGAAGCTAACATCTTTTAAAAAAAGCCATCCATTCAGGCGTCTAAAGGTCAATTTGAAAATATGAAAGTTGTGAAATGAAGAAGGAAAAGAAGCGCGCAGGAAACAAACACAAAATTTCTAGAAAAACGATAAAGGCCCAGGAATAAAATAACAAAATTATCGTAGTTCATAAAGGGATTCTAGAACAGGTGAGACACTTTCATTATTTGGGAAATGATATTAACTATAATAGGAACTATGATGCTGATGTTACTTTAGGGAGGTTCCAGATGATCTGTGGAAAAATCAACCGTATTTTTAGAAGCAAAATACGTCGAGATACTAATTTAAATTTACAAAAATTAATGGTAGTCCCTGTACTGTCATTTGAGTGTGAAGTATGGACAACAACCAAGAAACAAGGCAGTAAAATTTAGGCCTCGGAAATGGCGTTCTTAACAACAATTAAAAGGTGTTTTAAACTTCACCGTAAAAGGAATCCAGCAATAGGAGAAGAGTTAAACGTTTTCAACTTGAATAAAAAATGAAAAGATTACAAACAACGGTAGAAGGAACACTTAGAAAGAATGTCAGATTCCAGACTGCCCAAAGAAGTCTGAAAAACAAGATCTATAGTACACTGGTTCGGCGGCGCGCGCGCGTGTGTTTGTGTGTGTGTAAGTTCAACACAGACACAAAGAAATAAAGTAAAACTAAAATTACACAAATTTAAAAATAAATATGTAAGAAACCTTCTTAACTTTTCGTTCAGCAAGACTCGAGTTTTAGTTTTTAACTTTGTAAGAATTTCATTTGCGTTAGCCTGCAGTTTTATTTCTGATGTTTGTACATACTTATATGACGTGTAAGGTACCCTTAATTATTCATTTAATACGCATATTCATTTGCTAATGCGTTATACCACATAATTTATTTAATTACAACCTAATGCGCGCGCCCAAGCACGCACACGGAATATAGTTAATTGCACCAAAGCACGCGTTCTTCTGTATCGGATATTATATATTCTTTATTTTAACGGCTTTCAGCTATACAATATTTACAGATACATTGCGACCACTCTGCGTGTTTAATTGCACACAGAGTCACATGGTGCATGTTTGCATCAAGAGAATTAATTTTTCTAAATTAACAAGAGTGAATTAGCTTTTATAAGATTTTTTGACTGAAAAATTTCCTTGCTTGTATAATTAAAATTATCCGGGCTGTTTGGCCGTGGTCCATGGTTTATTTCCAAACCAAATGTTTCGGCAGCTCCAATGACTGCTGCCATCATCAGTGGAATAATAAAAATCCTGAACTTAGGGTGTTCACGTACAGGCCCACAGTACTGTGGTATAGGCTAAATTTCCTTGCACTTAATAGTTTATGTAGATCCTACCCTTATTAATGTCATTAATATGTGTGTGTGTGTGTGTGTGCGCGTGTGTGTGTATGTGCCCAGGAAGAGATGGCTGGAGAATTTTTGAAGGCGTAACACCTAGCTTATGCCGTGTTGCAAACAAGATGACGATGAACATAGTTTATAGCTGGCCAATATTGTAAAAAAGGGAAAAACCGTTCGTAGACTCAGTAGAAGTTAGGGGTCAAGTCAGCTCACCCAAAGACCCTGCTTCTGATCCTCGCGTGCCCCATAAAAAACATGTTGTGCTCATCAACCCTCGTAATGCTGATTATAATGATGACGACGACGATCGTTTAAGATACGGAAATTGTAATCACATTAAATTTGTCTGATAAACATTTTATTACTCAATTACGCAATATAGGTCATCAGATACAAACAACGGATTTTACGCTGTTTTCTAAAATCCCGAAACAGATAAAAACGCAGTCGTGGGTGGGTAGAAATTCAATTTCTTATCACAACCAATTCTTTTTTATTCAACTGTATTGTGGGGTTGATTTCAAACACACCCTTACCATGACAAACAGTCGCTATTCTGCTATTGTTCTAACACAAAGTATTATCTTCCTTTTTCGAATGGAAACAATACAGATTTTCTCAACAATTGCCACCTTATTGTTTACAGAAATCATATCTATGGTGTGCATAACGGAAATACACTGGTATATTAAACAGTGAAAATAATACTGTGAACTTTTGTTAATAAAACGACATACGACATACGTCGCAAACCTTCTTCTCCTCCTCTTCCTTCCCACCTTTTTCTTCTTACGTATCTTGTTCCCCCTTCTTCAAACAATTCTCCAAACATCTCCAATTTTCAGCTCTCTCTTTTTCTCTTTACTTCAATATATATATTGGTGGAACAATATTTTTGACCCTAGCATACCTGAATTGGCACTTTCCTAAACTGTTTTATATATTTTAAAATATTTTCTTTTTTCTTTCATCTCTTCTATGCTTTCGTTAACTAGAGTTACAAAGATATGACATAATAACTTTATTTTCCTATTTTTTGTGCTGACCCATAGGATAATACGGTCTTCAGTTCTTTGACAATTGTTATTGTCACTGACTAATCTATTTCTCAAGCTTATCTGTAACATGCGATCTTGGCTACTATAGTTTTCTGTAAACCATACTTGACTTCTGTTTTCCTCATTGGTAATTCTGCACTGTAGTCTAATTTATCAGTGCGTAACATGCAAACTTAATTCTCTTACCAGAATTTCTTTTGTATGTTTTTGTTTACAAGTAAATTCTGTTGCATACATTAATGCTGCATAACATCTTCTTTTTGAGCACTTCAGCCCAACGTGAGCCCTGGCTTCCGTCGCCAATCCTTTCAAAAGACTCCTGTCCATTGCCATCTAAGTGTAAACCCTCACATCCATTTTTCTGAGACCTTCTAGCACATCATCCAACCATCTTATCCGTCCTCTTTCTGCTTTTATAGGCTTGGGCTCTCAGAATTTTTTTTTGGGATACGTTGATCAAATGGTTAGGTAACCTAACCATTGTATTCATTGAGCCTTTATGAATCTTACAATGTCTTTGTGATTCAATAACTCACCTATTTCCTAATTATTTCTTATTCCCCATTTGTCATCTTCTTCAACCGGGCCATAAACACGCTTTCTTTCAAACCTTTTTAGTGTTCCTTGTTCCTTTTTTATTTTTGACTGATAAGTGTCTTTAATATTTTTTTCTGTTAGGTTTCATGCCTTTTTTCCCAATAGTCTGCTGTTGGCATTTTTAAAATTTTTATCCGTTTGTGTAATTTCGTGATTATGGACCCTTCATTGCCTATCATATTACCCAGGTATCTCAACTTATAAACCGAATGAAATGAATTAATCTTGATGCGTAAATTATATAGATTTCTTCTCTTTCCTGGAGCAAAAATTACCATGTTTTTAGTTTTGCTGACATTTACATTCAATTCCATTTTAGCGTATTTTGGTTTCCGCTCGTTGCATACACCTCAACAAGCCGTTGTCTTGATGCTGCAGAACATATTGTTCTATATTTATGCGTTGGCGCAATGTAGTACAAAATAATGTTAATCTTATCAGCTCAGTAAAGTTTTGAGCGTGCTGTGGTCTGTTTTTTTTTTGGGTAATTTTGTAATGCCATAAAACTACAATTACAAATTTATCAAAATTATCGTAATAGTTGTCATCCTCTTTAATACGTAAACGCTGAGGTAACATATCAAAATATCTTATGAGGACTTCTGTCAGTGAGGCTGTGCTTCCCGGTCGTGCCTTGGGTATTGGGAGTAAGTAGCGATTCTTCTTACAGAGGTTTTATTATAGTGATTTTAACTTTGTAAGTGGTCTGGTTTATTATTTTTTTGACTATTTACGCTTAGCTAGTAAACGAATTGACACGTTTAAGTTTGTATTTAATGTACTAGTTTAATTTACACCTGAAGACGACTACAGATTGTTTAATGGTTTAAAGGTCGTGTCGTAAATTATAAACAGGACAATTTTCCAATTTAATCTCTCCAATAATACACCAGAATGGTAAACACAATTATCTGATATGGATTTGGACAATTTTGAAGTCAACAAATCATTTAGATATGCCATAGACCAACGAAACTGTAACTTTCTTACTTAAAATATTTGGAGGCAAAATTTATTTACAAAACGTTAACACAAATTGTCCGTTTTTGTCAAAACGGTTGAACCAGAATTCTTATATTCAATTCTAACGACAATAGACTGCCACGAAGCCACGGCTTAATTACGTTTTGGTGGATTTTCTTTGTTAACGTAAGGTATCCGCCCCTCAACATTATACACAGTTTCACGAGTTCAGAAAGAGAATGAGTTTTTTAAGTTGTTAGATGTACAAGTTTAAATCTTGATATAATTTTGTGTATGTGTTAAAGTAAATACTTGCCTAATATTAATTTAAAATTGAACAAATTAGGCCTAGTTTTATCAATCACATTACTATTCTACGTTTTTACAGTATTTTAAAAAACTGTACAAAAGCAAAATGCAAAAGACTATTTTTTGAAAAGAGAGTTTGTTATTGAAGAAATTTAAAAACTTTACTTAAGGTTTGGATAACGTTTTAAGAAAAATTTCTTGTAGTTTTACACAGCGTTGCCTTACTTGGATGACGAACCTGGACATAGAGAACTTTAGTAGACAAGTAACACAGGCGTTTGCAATGTATTGTTAAAGGAAATGTTTATAAAATGTATAAACATAGTAACTAACGTTTATGTTACAAAAATGAGAGAAATAAGAAGTTTATGGAGAAGAAAAAGAAGGAAACGGGGAAGTCGAGACCCGGTGAATGGAAAGAACTGGACTGGGGAAGGCAGAAACTTTGGTACCTGAGGTATATTGTTGGGGTTGTAGGACAATGTGATAGTTTAGAGCCGAAGAGATTAGCTTTCAGCAGGAGAAACTGAAGGACGGCATCCCTCATGTAAGGCAACTGCTGACACAGAAAGGGAGATAAATATGTATATTTTTTATCTATAAAATCTTGTTAAGTCTTGTCAGAAAACCCACGTTGTTATCGCCGCGATTGTATAGTATAGGTTGTTGGTTTGTTTTGTCATCACTGCAAATACTTTTGCAAAAGCCCACCCATGGATTTTCTCCTAGTGAGTTTATAACCCACTGTTACCTTAGGTATTCTATAGTCTTTTGTAAATGTGCTTCATCCATTGTGTTTTTTTTCTTTCTAGTATTTATAGAAAATATATTTATCTATTCCTTACAGCTTCACTGCGTTTTTGACCTCGTAGACGACAACCGTACAGTTGACGTAAGAACTGCAGTTGAGCTGCTTGTACAGTATGAAATCTTTTCCCCGTTTTCGTCAAGGTTGCACTAGTATATGCGAAAACATCATCATCTTCACAACACAATATAGGCAAAGTGCTGCCTTTACCCCTTCAAAAGATCCTCCAACTTACTGGGTCTACCCACAGACCTGTGTCCTATAGGTTTGTATTTCTAGACTTACTTGGACATTCTAGAATCTGATATACTTTATAAGTGTTCTATCCACCGTTGTTTGTCAACTTTCAGTTATTCATGCCAGTTAAAAAATTGTAACTCTTCTCTTATTTATACAGCCAAGTTTAGAACACCTTTTTACTCCTGTTAAGGACGCCATTTATCAGGCCTATATTTTGCTGTCTTCCTTCTTGGTGTTTTCTACGTACTTCACAGCTGTAGTTCAGGTGTTGTCATAACTTTGTAACACTTTATTTTTTATCTCCAAGTAACTTGCTCTAAAAATATGGTTGGCTGTCACACAATCGTCTGAAAGTTACCTAACTTAATATCAATATCATAATTCCTATCATAACCAATATCATTTCCCAAACAATATTAAAACGGCTCGCCTGTTCTAGAATTCGATCGTTAGTCGTTATTTTGTTCTTACTGGTTCCTTCCTTTGAACTTCTTTTACCTTCATTTTATAGTAAAAATTTTTAAATTTGTATTGTTTGAAAATCTGATGAAGGTTAAAAACAGATTTGTGCAACTAAGATTCCGTATTTTTAGGTGCAAGCAGTTCGTCCGCAAACAACAGCTTATTCAAATTTCTGTCTCTTGACAACTTAATAACAGGGTTTACTAGATGTTTCACGTGCCTTACGAAATCGTCGATATAAAAGGTAAAAAGAGTAAGTGATATACTGCAGCTTTATCTAACACCATGATTGCCAGATATTTGTTTATCATTTGTTGAAATATCCTACAATTATTTTTAATAGCTCTTTTTGTTCCGTTATATAGGACTTGTAGGCGTATGTCTCTTATAAATTATTGTTGGTATCCCCTTTTTATAATATTTGCCACAGAAATCTTCTATTTACTTCATCAAAGGCCTTCTCAAAGCCAACTAAATATACATGCGTTTCCTTATTAAACTCACAATGCTTCTCAATGATTTGTGTAATACTAAAAGTATTATATGTACAAGATCTGCTCCTAAAGTCAACCTGTTACTACAGATACTGTTATATCTACCATTCCTTTAAAATATTTTTTGTATCACTTGTAGTTTTATATATTAATATTCTTCCTATATTATCAGATACACTTCCATAGCTGTTTAATTTTATAATTTAATTATCATCGCATTTGTACAGTTTACAACAACCCAGAAAATTATTAGTACACTCAGTGAGCAGGAGACCTTGCTCAGTATTTTGAAGAAAACACATTTAATACTAGATAACTTTCTTTATTAAGTAATTATTAAATTATCTGTTAATTAGAACATATAAAATTTTACTAACACGTTTTTGGTTTTAGTAAAAGTTTAACGTACAATTTCGTATAGTAAACACTAAAAATCCTGGTACTTCATTGATTTCTCTAGTTAAATTTACAACTACAATATTAGGATCACAAATAACTGAAACCTACATTTCTCAGTTAATATACGTTTTTATAGATATGTGTATTCTTATTTAGAACACGCATCACAAAGTTATACAAGTGATAACAATGTATAAAGTTATCTTTTGCAAACATAGTTTACAAAGTTTTTAAAGGCTCCCCAAAATTTGCAACTGATGTTAAAACATAATTATTTTGCACCAAGTTTGTATTTTGAATAAAATTCATTATTACTGGCTGATAGACATAGACTTTACCATTTTGTTTATACTTTGCTTCCATTTTTGTTTGCAATGTTCTTAAAGTCCAAATATTTTGTGAGGAAACACTACTTTTAAATTTGAATTTTAATTCTGATATCAATAGTCTTTTAATATCTTATAATATTTACAACGATCGCATGGTCGCTCGACACTTGGTAGAACATTTTTGTTTTACCAACAATTGTGTTATTAACAACAATAGTACACCTTTGTCCAGCCTCTTACCTGGGACTTTCCAATGCACCCTTTGTCATACACTACCTCATACCCTCCCCCGCAAAAAAAAAATATTTTAAACCTGTCAGTTGAAATCCAACCTCTGAAGCTGCTGTAACTGGTGTAAAAATTTTCAGAAAAATAAAATCATCTGTAGAACTTATCAACTGTTTGTTTATTAAATTTAATTATTTATAAAATTTGTATTATTTTGGGACTGGTATTAACAAAATTTGAAATTTCAAAAGTTAAATTTTGTTTAAATTATTTTCAAAATGTTACGCCAAACATATTTTTATTGTCTTTATCAAAATTTGATCCACTTTTACGATCATACATTTTTTTCATATTTTTTCATACCTTTCGCTTTCCTACTTTCTGATAATATCAATTTCAAAAACAGTAGCTGTCTGTAAGATCAAACTAGGAACTTTCCAGCGAATATTATATGAAAATCATTTGGTATGTTGAGAATTTATCGTGACACATACTCCATGTTAAGAATCAGACATATAATTATTAAAATTAATACCCTGGCTCTAAGGCCGTAGTGTTCTGTAATTACTAGGCTGACGGATGTTATTATCGGACTTTTCAGTCTCACTTCTGGCGGCCATCTCCAGTGAAAACGGTTTTGAAACGACTGACAAAGTTTTCGTCAGTGAAACCACAGTAGTGTGCAGTTAGATATACAGACAGATAGATAATTGTCGAATGTTCGAGTTAAAACTGAAGAGTTGCTTTTGATAGTTCAAAAGATAATGCCTGATCTAAAATTGTATTCTTTCTGTTCTTATATGTACTGGGAATTTTCGTCTGATCCGCCTTCATATGAGATACCCTAAATTATGAGTTGCAAGACCACATAATTGGTTACAGCGCTGTATCATTTTCATTTTCACAAAGCCTCTTCACACTTTCGAAGTAGTATCTGATAACCAGCAAACTATTTAGACATATGTTTGAACACAAATATCTCTTGTTATATTATATTAGAATGTTTCGCTTTCTTATATTAGTTTTTGGAAACCTTATAGTATTAAATTTACTGAACACAGATTCCATTGTGTGTGCGTGTGTCTGCAATGAATATTGTTGATAAAAAAAGGTTGCTTGCATTTTACACATATTTACCGTGTGGTGTACGTCGCCGCACTGTCAACATGTCATTGTGTTATCTATGTGATGTACGATCCAATGAATCTCGGGTCGTTATGAAGATTGGTTTAGTTACTGTTCATCAACAGGCGATGGTACAAACCAATGTCACATATAAACAACGGATGTGTCCGATAACATTCCCATATATTTGGTTACATTTGTTAACAATTGAAGCTTCCATCTGTAGTATTTAGTTATTATGAAGCGTTGACGGCTGAAGGACGTGGTTTACAAAAATGGAGATACGTATTTTGTGCTTGCACGATGCTTGTTTCCATGCTACTTAGATAACTATTGTTATCTCATCCAAGTGAACGTCCAAATGATTGACTAATTTTTGTCTCTTTTTGTAATACAAAAAAGTATAAAGTCATACCAAACGCATGGTTTCAACAGGTGGGTGATCAGCCAGACATAGAGCTAGGCGATCAATGGATGGAATTAAATGTGCATTTGGAAACAATGTTATTTTGTCAGAATATTTTCTTGTCTAAATATTTGAACCGTAAGGTTTACAGAATATTAAAAAAAAAGTTTAACAACAAAGTTGTAGTAATTCCTGTGCTCACATGTTACGTCATGTAATGGAAAACGTAAAAAACTCGAATTCAAGAATGTTCCAGTTGAATTGATTTAAAACTTGCTGTTTTTGAAACTAGTTAAATACTATTATGTACACTTTTAATTTATTTAATATGTCTTTATAAATAACTTTACTAGTTTCTTGGAGTATTCTTTATTAAATGTTATCAAATTTTATTACTGCTGCAACTTGTTAATATTATGAATTATCCTGATGCAGGTTTCACTAATAGAATCAGTATCTTTTGATAATTTAAATGAATTAACAATAATTGAAATCGTTCCATTTGAATACAAAAATTTAATTTTAATATTTCTATCGCTCTTTAAATTCTGTGACCAAAGACACCGATACCCTGTCTTCGAAATTACAGGAGTTTAAAAATATTTAGAGGTAAGTAAAATAATAATAGTATATGAAGTCAGAAGTCGTTGAGACAGAGAGATGTTATGGTATGCCACAGGCATAGAATGGAAGGCACAAGTTGGCACACCCGTAATTTACTGTTGTTATTATAGTACAATTGTCTGGTCTCTGCCAATATCTAATCTCAGCCTAGTATAACATTATAGAAAATAATTCTTAAAATATAATTTACAATACTCTATGGTACTGCTCTACAGTACGATAACCAGGTCGGTCACTGTAAACTAGCATAACGAGATAGATAAAGAAAATGTTTTGTAAATAAAAAAGTGGAGATATATCAAAGTAGCCTATAGAAAATAGAACACAAAAAATGAGAAAAAGAAGACTATAATTTTTTGGACATTTATATAGAAAGGACGACAGTAGGTTAACAAAAGCAGATCTTAAAATATCTGTCGGCGAAGAAGTGAACATCAAGTTGGATTAAAGAAGTCTAAAAGGATTCTTAGAAATATATTTTACACGCAGAAGAAGCAACTAAAAGAGAATTTTTTCGGGAAATAGTGTTAAAAATGGAAGGAGTCCAGGTTAGGAGAGAGAAAAACGCAGGTTGAAAGTTGACTGAAGACAGGAAGACGAGACAATGAAAAGATGAAACAATATTGGAGAAAAGGAAAAGAACAAAGGATAAAGATATGAAATTGGCATGTGGTCCTTAGATTGCCGATACAAAAAAAGAAAAGACGAAAATATGAATGCAAAAATGTAGAACAATGGGAGAAATTAAGTGCGAAAAGAGAGAGAGAGAGAGAGTGGTTTGAAGAAAGATGGGCAAATACTAAACGCGAAATGCAAATTTGACTCCATAATGACTACGTATTACAAGTTATAGGGAAAATAAACTTGGACACACACTACATACATTTTATTTGTAATTTTTATCTATTTTTATAAGACTGTGTGTTTGTTTTATATTACTTAAGTTCGTTAATATTTTTGTTACCTATTTGTTTGTATTTTCAGAGTATTTTATTAATACGTTAAAATTTGTATTTTATGTAATGAGTACTTGTGACACTGACTTTGTTTACTGGTGTAGTAACTGTCCAACATCAGAGAGAGGTAGAGAGAATTGACAACATTCTACAAATACGGGAAACGTACAAGTCTATATCATTATTCTATCACGCCAAATACAGAAACTGCAGTACGACAGTCAATAAGAAACGCTTGCACACGGCAGACACGAAAGCGTGTAAAGAGATCTTCTAAATAGAAACGAGAGAAAAATTGTCTAAGGCAATTCTTGTAGCTCGGAAGAGTACCAGACTTTGAGTTAACGTTATTTGAGATTAAACCAAGAACTGAGTGCAGCGTTTGAGAAAATCTCGATCACGATGAAGAAAAGACTGGTAGTTTTTATTTAAAATTTCTAAGAATTGAACCAGGAAGAATAACATTTAAAATACTCGTCTTCCAGTAGAATAGAAAATTGCAAGCTCTATGGTTAAAAGAAGTCTATTAAGAATGTAAAACAATGTGAAATAAATTAAGAATATATAGGAAAAAGAGATGACTAAAAATGAAACTTGTGATTGGAAAAGGACATGACTGAAGGAAAAGCGAGCAAACCAACAAAGTATTAATAATAGGAAAGAATACTGATGAAGGAGAAATGCATTTCACTTAACAAAAGAAGTTGTGTAATGACCGGAGGTGACTGAAACAAAACGGAAGGAAGGGACCAAAGTATTCTGCCACTGCGCAGCAATGGCCAAGAAGCTTAATAAAAATGTTAAACAATGTGAAATAAAGGAAGAATATATAGGAAACAGAGTTGAGTAAAAATGAAACTTGTGTTTGGGAAAGGATATGACCGAAGAAAAAGCAAGGAGAACCAACAATGTATTAATAATATGAAAGAATACTGATGGAGGAGGAAAACATTTCAGTTAATAAATAAAGTTGTGTATTGGGATAACCGGAGATGACTGAAACAAAACGGAAAGAAGGGACCAAAGTATTCTGCTACTGGGCAGTAATGGCCAATGACCAACCGCTTGTTGTTAAACTTATTTTCTGGCATAAAATATTTATATATTGATACACTTATGATATCTGTAACACAAATATATGTAATAAATCTCTGCTACCATAATAACTTTTGTACTAATTACATTTATTAAGCTTTTTGTCTTTTCTACAATGTTTCAATATGATAACATTTACATTAGAGTCAATTAACAATTTTCAATTAGTAACATTTAAAATCGAGACGCTCAATGTGTGGAACTCATCCAGTTCATTGATGAAATTTGTGTTTATTATTAGCATTTCCTCCTAGCCATTACCCTCGGAATACAGACCAATTAATTAACGTTTATTTACATTTGTATTGCCACGGCTGGAAACCAAATATCTGGTATAAACAGTCCCAGTGAATTCAAAATTATGTTTTAATTTAAAATTTGGTTAAACAGTTATTTGTTAAGTATTTGCTTAATTATTATTGAACGTTGCCTAACTAATTACAACTTTGGCCATTTCTAGAACTTCATACCCTAAATTACGTGTATATTCTATGCGTTATGTCCTAAAGAAGGGTGTATTTAAACGAATTTATATATTCATTTACTTTAATCCGTATTTTGAGTAAAACGTTGTAAATATTACGAATTATATCACCAGAAACATTAAACATAAATTAATTTTATTTTCTGATTGTAATCTCAGTGACAATTCCTGTAGAGTAATTACACCTAAAAACAACATTTTATAAATATATTTTAGTTAACATTTTAACTGTATAAATTTAACTAATATTTAATTTATTATAATTTAAGAGGCGTGTAAAATGTTTAATTACTTTACAAAAATATAAAGCGTTTACAATCAAGAGTCAGTAAATTTAAGTTTAACTTACACGAAACTTATACAATACATTATTTAGACTGTAGTTAATATAATTACAGGTCAACGTAAATGTTTAAAAAAAGTTTTAACTCATACTGAGCCGTTGGTGAATTAAAGGTGGACCTTTATTAGCGCCCACCGTTTTCGTGTATCTAAGCGGCGACAAGAGACAGTTATAGAGTGTTATTATGTTTTTTTAAGAAGCTAATGGTCTCTCATAAATAAGAAAAGTTAATTATGTCAGATTACCCACGACGAATCACACACGAATGGATGAGGTGTAAGTTGTAATAGCCTTAGCAGTCGTGACACTTAATAGTGGTTTGAAATGATCTGTTGCTTAGTGAGAGTGTTTGATAAAAATAAAGTGTCATTTAGTAAAATTGATTTATTATAACAGTTTGTATAAAATCAAGGAAGAAAATATCATTTAATTTAATCTATTTAAAATCGAAATCAATGCATGTTTTAACAAATGCTAAGGCAATATTAATTTTGCTCATCTCTGCCTTATGTCCAACAATGATCAGCAATTAGTAACATCACCTGCCTATATTTATAGAAGATTGCAGACACAAAATATAAGACAAAGCAAATGCGACGTGTAACAGATTATAAATAAGTAGAAGCAGCATTGAACGACCATGGATTATTCCAGTCCAGTCCAATGTTTCGCCGGGAAGTGCCAGTAGTGAGCCACCTGCCGCTGCGTAACGAAGCACCGTGTGAGATTGTCAGCTGTTGGTACTAAGAGGATTCCTCCTGCAAGACAGGGTAGCTGAGTTGTGCCAACTGGAGACGGAAAGTACTGAAGGTTTCTCAGAAGGATTTCATCCCGAATCCGCACTAAATGTCGTCAGCGACGGAGCCGCACACACAGCGACGGAGGATCAAGGAAGGAGGATTGTACTGAGAGCACAGTAGGTTATAATTGTTACTCAATCAATTACGCAACAGTGTTACGTATTATGTCTCAGCTAGTTTCGTGTTGAGATGTTAGTTTCTGTAGACGTACATCCAATTAGTTGGCTGACAGTAACTATGAAACTGTCATGCTTAACCAACTGACAGCTGATGTTACGTGTAAAACACGTGTCTAGCCTGAGGCTGACAAAGTGTCAGGTGAAGCTGTGTAACATTTAGTTACGAGACAGATCGTCCGTTGTCGCTGTTCTCGTGGCCTAGCTCACTGTCTCTCTTTCACTTTACCAACATTTTAACGGACGTTCTACGTCACAGTGTTCCTCAGTCTTATAACGAATAGCTTCATATAAACCGCATGCACGTTTTCAAAATGTCTCTGAATGTGTTCTTTATTTTGACTACGCGTTGTAAGTATACAAATAGGCCATTTCCTTCCAATCACTAAAGAAGAATAATGATATTTTCTCTCATGAAAACTAAAGCCATATTAACATTTATATTTCGCACTGCATATACTACACTTAAAAATTTGTGAAGAGGGTTCTTTGATCATTCCATGTTTTCTTACAATGTGGCGTTTTAAATTACTCCGGTGAATAGTTTTAAAAGTGCATGTATCACGATTCTAAGTTTTTCTTGGCTGTGACGAGTAAATTGCATCTATGTGTCGCTGTAAATTATTTTTTCTGGCATACTCCTTATCGCAATAAACGCAGGTAAATTTAGTTTTATCTGTTTCTTCTTCACTTACTTTATCTTCAACATTTCTTTCTTGAACGTTTTTAATGTGCCGTTTACAGTAACTTCTTTTACTGAATTCATTTCCACGAGTGTCACATTTGACTGCAATTGCGTTCATCTGAAAGTAAAAACAGCATTGCTTTTGTAGAGTTGAAATGCTGCTTATCGGAGTTTAGATACCTCTGTAAAACTGCTATTGATATAAAAATGCAAGTAGTACTTCACGTTATGTAACATTACACACACACACACACACACACACACACACAATCATGTAAAGAAGTACAGAGATTATAAAAACGTTTATTGTAGTTAGTAGAGGGAAAATGAGAGTTCTGACCAAAGTACCGTTATTCCCCCACCACCACCCCATGCCGCCTTTCGCGCGCCAAGTTCAAATATATGCCGCCTTTCGCGAGCCTAGATAACTTTCACTTTCTATCAGCTGGACCCGCAGCATCCCAAATGGACCACAGCATCCGCGAATAAATTTTTTTATTTTTTTAATTTGATATTTTTATTTTTTTAATTAAATTGATTTGCATATCCGCGAATATATGCCGCCTTTCGCGAGCCTAGATCACTTTCACTTTCTATCAGCTGGACCCGCAGCATCCCAAATAGACCACAGCATCCGCGAATTTCCGCGAATAAATTTTATTTTTTTAATTTGATATTTTTATTTTTTTTTAATTAAATTGATTTGCATATCCGCGAATATATGCCGCCTTTCGCGAGCCTAGATCACTGGGTGGGTGGTGGGTGGTGTGTGGGGGGTTCCGACTTGATGCATTATAGTGTATATATTAAATACATGATCAGGGTTACCAACCTTGCATGAGTTCAAATTTGTTGTGTGTTATAATGTATATTAAATCTATATGATCAGGTTTACCAACCTATGCATGTGTTCAAACTTGATATGTGTATTATAGTGTATATTAAAATATATGATCAGGGTTACCAATTTTTAAATAAAGCTGATTTGCATATCAGGGGTGGGTGGTGGGTGGGGGTTCCAACTTGATGCATTATTTAAACTAGTATTTACAAAGTATGTATAAATGGTACACCTATCTATCAAGTGAAAATGGATATTTGTTCACAAGAATCTGAGACTCGAGAAAGTATGTTTGTCGTGCATGCTTTATTTTTTAATGAAGCTGATTTGCATATCAGGGGTGGGTGGTGGGTCAATTCTCTCATTGAATGTAAATAAATATCTCTCTCCCTCCCTCTCTCTCTCTACACCAATCTCGTTCTTTCAATGTACGGTAAAGTGTTATGCAATTATAATGTTACAAATATGAAAAAATATATATATTTAAACTAGTATTTACAAAATATGCATAAATGGTACACCTATCTATCAAGTGAAAATGGATATTTGTTCACAAGAATCTGAGACTCGAGAGAGTATGTTTGTCGTGCATGCTTTATTTTTTATTTTTAATGAAGCTGATTTGTATATCAGGGGCGGGTGATGGGTCAATTCTCTCTTGAATGTAAATAACTATCTCTCTCCCTCCCTCTCTCTCTCTCTCTTTATGTCCTCGGTTTTACATAAGCGTCAGTACGTCGTGCTACTTATGGATTATTGTAATTAGCGATACTAAAATGTACTTAAACCGGAGGTAATTAACCTTGTGTACGTTGTCTAAATCAAGCGCTCTACTTTCTAATTTGACACCTGTCAGTCATTAGCGGCGCTGACAGTAATTACTCTAAAACGGACACATACACACACACCAGCTTTCCCCACTGCCATTGTACAATAGCAATCATCATTCGACTAAAACTTATTGATATTTAGTTTTTTTTTTTTGTTAGTAACAAACTTGAACGTTTAAACTTTCGCGTCCAGAGTTTTATGGAATATGTAAGCCCAGAAATTGACGTAGAGCTTTCGTAGCTGCTCCGTAACATTAATTTTGAGAACGATTTTCCGCGTTGTTGAGATCCGGTCCATAATCCCACCCGCGAGACGTTTTGGTCACTGTTTTTTTAGGTGTATACTTTAGGACCACGATATCACCACACAGAAGATAACTACCGATCGAAACGTCGGACGAGTATACTGTGTATTGATCGGCTTGTATGACCATTAGATTATAACCCCACGGCTCTATGCCTCGGAACATTTTAATTGCAACATGCCAGCACGTGTGTTGTGTGTGTGTGTGTGTGTGTGTGTGTGTGTGTGTGTTGATGTGTATGTATAACAATTTATAACATTTTTTGTGTGTTACCGAGATATCAACTAAAATGGTTTCAAATTAAAACGTTATGGTAACCTGGTTAAAGAAAAAGTCCGTATAAATGGTTCTCTATTGTTATCACTTTGTGGTCTCATAAGTACTAATCATCATAACCGGTACCTTACAGTAATGATTGTCCAACTGTGTATAATTTTCTCGTATGTTTAAGCAAACGTGACTCCGAATATCAAACTCATCGAAGTCTGCGTGAGGATATCGGTTTAGGAGTGACTAACGACGGTCACTTTGATGTAAAAAACAAAAAGATATGCAACTTGGGTGATCCTGAAGAGTTGCACGATGTTGTTTCTTTACAGTACGTAAAGGACACATGCTTACAGTACAAGAACGACAACGCTACCATAGACGCAAAAGATCATCGAATAATAAGGCTAAACGATCCGCTTAAATCAAGAGATGCAGCCACAAAACGATACGTAGGCTGCTCACACACACACATTGTGTATGTCTCTCTCTCGCTGCAAACGTTGACAAGAATTCCCTTATTCAAAGCGATTACGTTGTCACCGTACACAAACTTAAATATACCTTACAGACTATTGTAATTTTAAAAATTCATTTTGCATTAATTAAATATATATATCGTAAACAATGAAATAATATTTCGTAATTGTAAGATTTTTAATAAAACAATTATCAGTTTAAATAATAATTTTCATAATTGTAAGCAAAAGTTTTGTGTACACACACATTGTGTATGTCTCTCTTTCGTTGCAAACGTTGACAAGAATTCCCTTATTCAAAGCGTTTGTATGTGCACACGAAATTAAATATGGTTTACAGACCATTGTAATTTTAAAAATTCATTTTTGCATTAATTAAATATATATATATCGTAAACAATGAAATAATAATATTTCGTCATTAAAAAGTTATATTCAGTGTGTATGCGCGCGCGCGCGCACACACACACACACACAACGATACAGAATTAGATATAGTTATTATTCGATAACTTAAACCAGAGGTAATTAACCTTGTGTACGTTGTCTAAATCAAGCGCTCTACTTTCTAATTTGACACCTGACAAGCATTAGCACCGCTGACAGTAATTACTCCAAAAACGGACACACATACCAGCTTTTCCCACTACAGTGTACAATATATATACGCAAAGTAAATTAGCGATAATTTCTCATTTGTCTGCCAGCGCATGCTGATACTGTACGTCTTACGTGTCTTCACATCGTCTTTGGTAAGTGTACAGATTTTATTTAAACGTAAAAATTATCACGTGCATTATTTATTGAATTTAATACATGTGTGTGTGTGTGTGTATGATCAAATTATTATGTCTGCTACAATTTTCTGAAATATATTCTTAATGTATTTTTATATTAATTTTATTTTATGTACCGATTTTATTTAAACGTAAAAATTATTTGCATTATCAAGCACATTATTTATTGAATTTAATACATGTGTGTGTGTGTGTGTGTGTGTATGATCAAATTATTATGTCTGGTACAATTGTCTGAAATATATTCTTACCGTATTTGATTTTTTTTTTATAGTGGCAATTTCGCATTTGACTCCCTGCGTGAAAGCTATCACTGCATTTTTTTAAATAGTTGAAAGACTGTTGTAGTATACACACACAACTTTCATCATTAAGGGTGTATAGACAACACACATACTAGTTGCTGAGTGTACAGATTTATTTAAACGTAAGAACATTATCAAGCGCATTATTTATTGAATTTAATACATGTGTGTGTGTGTGTGTGTGTGTGTGTGTGTGTGTGTGTGTGTGTGTGAGAGTGTGTGTGTGTGTGTGTGTGTGTGTGTGTGTGTGATCAAATTATTATTATGTCTGTTACAATTATCTGAAATATTGCTTTAAACAAACATTTTTTAATGTAACAAATTTAGAAAGCAGGTCACAGCGAATGATGACATTTATATCTCTCTAATTCTGTTGTGGACATGCATAGCTGTAAGCGGTGACCATTTCCTTATGAAAGTGGAATGTAGACTTTCTTAAATTATTTGCATTAAAACATCATCAAGCGCATTATTATTTATTGAATTTAATACATGTGTGTGTGTGTGTGTGTGTGCGCACGCGTGTGTGTATGATCAAATTATTATGTCTCACTTCTAATTGAAGATATATTTTAGGATTTTATTTAAACGTAAAAATTATTTGCATTATCAAACACATTATTTATTGAATTTAATACATGTTTGTGTGTGTGTGTGTGTGTGTGTGTGTGTGTGTGTGTGATCAAATTATTATGTCTGTACAATTGTCTGAAATATATTCTTACCGTATTTTTTTTTTTTTTTTTTTATAGTAGCAATTTCTCATTTGACCACCTGCGTGAAAGCTATCACCACATTTTTTAAATAGTTGAAGACTGTTGTAGTATTGTACAGCGTCAGTATACACACACAACTTTCATCATTAAGGGTGTATAGACAACACACATACTAGTTGGTGAGTGTACAGATTTATTTAAACGTAAAAACATTATCAAGCGCATTATTTATTGAATTTAATACATGTGTGTGTGTGTGTGTGTGTGTGTGTGTGTGTGTGTGTGTGTGTGTGTGTGTGTGTGTGTGTGTGTGTGTGTGTGTGTGTGTGATCAAATTATTATTATGTCTGTTACAATTCTCTGAAATATTGCTTTAAACAAACATTTTTAATGTAACAAATTTAGAAAGCAGGTCATAGGGAATGATGACATTTATATCTCTCTAATTCTGTTGTGGACATGCATAGCTGTAAGCAGTGATCATTTCCTTATGAAAGTGGAATGTAGACTTTCTTAAATTATTTGCATTAAAACATCATCAAGCGCATTATTGAATTTAATACATGTGTGTGTGTGTGTGTGTGTGTGTGTGTGCGCACGCGTGTGTGTATGATCAAATTATTATGTCTCACTTCTAATTGAAGATATATTTTAGGATTTTATTTAAACGTAAAAACATTATCAAGCGCATTATTTATTGAATTTAATACATGTGTGTGTGTGTGTGTGTGTATGATCAAATTATTATTATGTCTGTTACAATTCTCTGAAATATTGCTTTAAATAAACATTTTTAATGTAACAAATTTAGAAAGTAGGTCACCGCGAATGATGACATTTATATCTCTCTCATTCTGTTGTGGACATGTACATATATGCATAGCTGTAATCGGTGACCATTTCCTTATGAAAGTGGAATGTAGACTTTCTTAAATTATTTGCATTAAAACATCATCAAGCGCATTATTATTTATTGAATTTAATACATGTGTGTGTGTGTGTGTGCGCACGCGTGTGTGTATGATCAAATTATTATGTCTCACTTCTAATTGAAGATATATTTTAGGATTTTATTTAAACGTAAAAACATTATCAAGCGCATTATTTATTGAATTTAATACATGTGTATGTATGATCAACTTATTATTATGTCTGTTACAATTCTCTGAAATATTGCTTTAAACAAACATTTTTAATAT
This sequence comes from Magicicada septendecula, assembly GCA_034769895.1. NCBI lineage: Eukaryota > Metazoa > Arthropoda > Insecta > Hemiptera > Cicadidae > Magicicada > Magicicada septendecula. The sequence continues at coordinate 323,055,915 of CM068375.1, forward strand.
AACAAATTTAGAAAGTAGGTCACCGCGAATGATGACATTTATATCTCTCTCATTCTGTTGTGGACATGTACATACATGCATAGCTGTAAGCGGTGACCATTTCCTTATGAAAGTGGAATGTAGACTTTCTTAAATTATTTGCATTAAAACATCATCAAGCGCATTATTATTTATTGAATTTAATACATGTGTGTGTGTGTGTGTGTGTGTGTGTGTGTGTGTGTGTGTGTGTGTGTGTGTGTGTGTGTGTGTGTGTGTGTGTGTGTGTGTGTGTGTGTGATCAAATTATTATGTCTGTACAATTGTCTGAAATATATTCTTACCGTATTTTTTTTTTTTTTATAGTAGCAATTTCTCATTTGACCACCTGCGTGAAAGCTATCACCGCATTTTTTAAATAGTTGAAGACTGTTGTAGTATTGTACAGCGTCAGTATACACACACAACTTTCATCATTAAGGGTGTATAGACAACAACATACTAGTTGGTGAGTGTACAGATTTATTTAAACGTAAAAACATTATCAAGCGCATTATTTATTGAATTTAATACATGTGTGTGTGTGTGTGTGTGTGTGTGTGTGTGTGTGTGTGTGTGTGTGTGTGTGTGTGTGTGTGTGTGTGATCAAATTATTATTATGTCTGTTACAATTCTCTGAAATATTGCTTTAAACAAACATTTTTTAATGTAACAAATTTAGAAAGCAGGTCACAGCGAATGATGACATTTATATCTCTCTAATTCTGTTGTGGACATTCATAGCTGTAAGCAGTGACCATTTCCTTATGAAAGTGGAATGTAGACTTTCCTAAATTATTTGCATTAAAACATCATCAAGCGCATTATTATTTATTGAATTTAATACATGTGTGTGTGCGCACGCGTGTGTGTATGATCAAATTTTTATGTCTCACTTCTAATTGAAGATATATTTTAGGTATAGCTGAATGTTAAGCGGACGACGTCCGTCTGTCATTTAAGGGTACGTTTGTGTGTGGACAACGCTCGCTAGTTTGCTGCAAGTAAGTAAGTATACATTATGGAGTGGGTTATACAAATAATAATAATAAAGTGTGTTTGTAATATATACATTTTATTAAAATACATACACACATCTCCAAGATTATATTAAACAGTTTTACAATTAAAAATACATATACATATACAGCTCCAAGATTATAGTGTTACAAGTATGAAAATATATATATCTAAGTATTAAAATATATATGTAAACTAGTTGTACAATTAAAATACACACACATACACACACACACACACACACACACACACACAGCTCCAATATTATAATGTTACAAATATGAAAATATATATATTTAAAACTAGTATTTACAAAATATGTATAAAATAAGACTTAAACACGTCTATGCACTGTGTTGGACAATGGCGTATATTCTACAAGCGAATCATGTAGTATCATACAGTAGGTAGTCGTCTGTCTAGGAAAATTCATTGACGATTCAAATTCTAAACGTACATCAACTGCTGAAGACTTAAGGGCATTGTCTTGTCTGCTACAATCGAATACAAACAGCGGGGCTTTTGATTTGAATAATTCCGGTGTCAGTACTGGGCTGCCGTCTAAACGGTGGTAATACGAACTTTGAAAACTGGCGTACATATTGTACAATAATGCAAAACAGTCTTTCCCAATATCCAAGTTTAAATTATCGTAAGGATAATACTTGTCGTTTAGAAACAGTCTCGCATTGATCACATTACAGTGATCAAATTCATCGGCGCGTGCTGGCAGTACATTTTTCTTGCTGTCTGAAACGCTAACACAACAAAGCGTGGTTTTTCTAGCTGACATATATATCATAAGAAAGATCTAATACGCACACGCAACGTAATCACACACATACGTACAACGTGCGCACGCAACGTGCACACACACACACACACAAACGCACACGCAACGTAATCACACACAGACGCATACGCAACGTAAACACACACAGACGCGCACGCAACGTAATCACACACAGACGCACACGCAACGTAAACACACACACATACATACAACGTACACACGCAACGTGCACACACACACACAGACGCACACGCAACGTAATCACACACAGACGCATACGCAACGTAAACACACACAGACGCACACGCAACGTAATCACACACAGACGCATACGCAACGTAATCACACACAGACGCATACGCAACGTAAACACACACAGACGCACACGCAACGTAATCACACACAGACGCACACGCAACGTAAACACACACACATACATACAACGTACACACGCAACGTGCACACACACACAGACCCACACGCAACGCAATCACACACAAGGTCCAATAAAACTGATAACAGATTTAAATATGCTATAGTCATTGTAAGACATTACAATCCTTGAAGTGTCTAATAAGTAAATTGTATGTATATATCACTGAATAATAATAATATAATCGTTCTAGTGTTACCGTTTGCTGCAACAGGTAACGCAGTTTACAAATAATTACATATAGGTTCAGAGACGTATAGTGAAATAAATTAAAAATAGAAATTAATTTCATCATAAGTTAATGTCCTTTCATCAAAACTTTGTAAATTAGAATTTGCACTACATTCAAACACACGCACACACACACACACAGTAATAATACAAAATCACTGTTTTATTAATTTAAAAATACTGTATGAAAGAGTGGTATGTAATTTTCATCCAAAATATGTAAAACAAAAATACAGATTATATGATAAGTAAATTGTATATATCACTGAATAATAATAATAATATAATCGTTCTAGTGTTAACGTTTGCTGCAACAGGTAACGCAGTTTACAAATAATTATATATAGTTTCAGAGGTGTATAGTGAAATAAATTTAAAATAGAAATTAATTCCTCATAAGTTAATGTCCTTTCAAATAGTATTCATCAAAACTTTGTAAATTAGAATCTGCACTACAGTCAAACATACGCACACACAAATAAATTAAAAATAGAAATTAATTTCATCATATGTCTGTTGGTTGCTAGTAGTATGAACTTGTATTTCCTCATATCGTCCTTATTGTATTTTTTCGGTAGTTTCATAAACAAAAGTTCATACAGACCAGGTGTACCCTCGTAAATTTTTCCTTTGACATGAAAGTTGTCGTTATCATCGATTTTCACATTTGAATCACCTATCATAAATTTACCACCTTCGTATCGAACACCATACATACGATCTATAATCCGTTTACAGTCAGCCGATTCGCACAAACGCATATATTTGTTTGCTAATGAATCGTCACTGAAATGTAAAGTGTTAGGGTTCCATGCGCTATTGTCACTGAAATGAGAAGCGTTATGACTCTGCGTGCCACTTTCGTTTTCAGTTATTACATGTTGTGTAGGCTCTTCTTCTCCTCCTCCCCTCCTCCATTATATCACCACTTAACTTTCGTGAAATAGCTTCTAACGGTTCCAGAATCGGTCTGTAATTTTTTTCTAAACTTCTCGTCGCTTTCTCTGATACCATGTTGTAATGCATGATAGTTTTTCCTTATATCATACGCAAGTCGTTCCTCCTTATTCATCGCCATCATGTGTTAGCAAGAGGACCGATTACATTACTACAGCGCAACTACTTTTATACTTCGCTGGAAACAATTATGAATCGATCAAAGCCGATTCTATATCTACCTTCATTTATTGACCATGTTAACTTCACACACACACACACACACACACACACACACACACACACACACACACACACACACACACACAAACACATACAAGAACAATCGGCTGCTAATTGCATGTTCTTGAACTGAATAAAGTTTACGTTTACTGGAAAATGTCTTATGCGCTAACTTGAGAAAGACCGTTTTGCATTATTGGTACAATATGTACGACAGTTTTCAGAGTTCGTATTCAGATCTGCAAATGTTTTACTTGTTTATATTTGTACTATGAATGTATATATTTTCATTCTAAATATGTTAACAGTAAACAGTGAGAAACACATGTTTGGCACAGTATACTTCAAGCGTTAGCTGTACATATCATGTCTATAGTCATATTTATAAAGAACTGGTGGTTATAGAACGGTGCGTCTGCTTTTATATGATAATACCGGCTTCACGTAATTCTTCCAATATCGAAACGATTTCATTCCTATGACCAGTATGGCCACTACTTTGAGAAGCCATTAACAGTCTCAATCTATTAACCAACTCGTTACGATCATCCCAATGCACGTAATCGATTGCTGCGTTCGGTTTCATCTCCATATAGCCACCCCCTGTACGTTTTCGTGCAAACAATTTAGATATTACTAGTCGGTACTTGACGCCACTGTTACTGTTTATTCGCGTATTGTGTTTATATTTTTGTTGTGTCCGTTGGTTGCTAGTAGTATGGACTTGTATTTCCTCATATCGTCCTTATTGTATTTTTTTCGGTAGTTTCATAAACAAAAGTTCATACAGTACTATAGTGCAACCACTTTTATATCATCTCTTTTCAGTCATTTACATATATGCATTTGAATTACTTGCGCATGCGCATAACAGCTTTTTTAGTACAGTTGCACACACACATCAACGCTTGCACTATATATTGTCACCGGACAAAAGGCTTGCCGCATGACAACTGGCACCAATCGTACACTCTAGTGTTTTTTGGTGGTCCTAAAAAGGACCGAGTTGTGAGAACGGCGATGTTGGTAGTGTCGCGCTGAGATGTTCGGCGGCTGCGCCCGCTGTTCATGGAGTACTGCAGTCCTCCTCTTCTTCCGGCACTGGTTGTAGAGTCGGCTGCCGACCCAGTAAAATCCATCGCTGGCGCGGAACTGGAGGGTGAAGACGCAAGAACGCCGTTCCTTCCGGCTGACACCGCCTCGAGGTCGTTCGAGAGAGGAGAGGAGATGAAGTGCGTTCGATGGCGTAGCGATGAAGTGTTCAAAATTTTCTGCCGCCCCAGGTTTTATTAACTAACTGGCATCGCTGATTGGTTAGCTCCGAACACGAAGTTGGTTACGTCTCGGTGGCTGCTGATGCCGGATTGGCTCGCTGTGTCCACCGCTGGTACCGGAGAGCAGATGTTCGCATACCGCTGCCATCAAAATATACAACCGGTGAACTTCACAACAGCGTCTTACACTCGTTCGTGTTACTGAACACTACTGTGCTACAAATTGTATGTTACAAATTGATATTCTAATTTACTTTGTGTGATATAAAGCGTTTAAGATACACTAACATAATACCGGCGTTATAACAGTTTCTTTGTTTTTCAGTATTCACTCTCACGTCTGAATATCACCATGGCTGACCTTCAACAGAATCCAGAACATCAGCAGGAACAGGGACATCCTCAACAAGGTAAAAATTTTTTTAAATACCAATTGTCTCTCTCTCTCTCTATAATTATGTAGCAAACAAAACTTGCTTGATATGAACTAACATATGATTCAACTCTGTCTAACATGTACAAGATAGTCTCTTGATGTTGTTTAGAAATTGATATGACAGAGAAATGTTTTATGTTCTGACATAGGTTTGTCGCCTTCTTCCCTCTTGACATCGTTTAGAAATTGACATGACGGAGAAAATTTTTCATGTTCCACCATAGGTATGACACCTTTTCTCCAATGAACTAATTCAATTCCACAACAAAAGCATTTAACTCTATCGTCTATGAATGACATACTATGTCCACAAACATCATAATTTAGCGGATAGTAGTAAAAGCCGGCAAACGCTAACTCGTCGGGGCTGACAAACGTCACTTCCCAATACTTGAACGATTTTCTTCTTTCACTTTCAATGCTAAAATCAGGAGTAGCTGCCATCTTCACAGTTTGCAATAAACTAGCCTATTACTAACGTGTACTATCTATTTATTTACCACAAACATGAATTTGTGTGTGTGTGTTATTCATCATTCCTATTAGCTAATACATGTGTTTCTATTGTTTCAGATATGACACGATTTTATATCGTGCGACACACGAGTATTAGAGGATCCCTCATAACGTTTAATTACCTGCCCGTGTACTCGGACACAGAAGAAGATCAAGATATAGTACCGATAATGACCGAGGTGCGACCTTTATTGTGCAAGGATATTCTGGCAGAACAAGCACGTTTACGCAGTATCAAATGGCATATTGCGTGCAGGATACGTTTCACTAAAACTGTGTTAGATGGTGACAGCGGCGAAGAAAAAGAGGTAACCAAAGACGCCGTCTTCCACGGACGTTGTCGTACGTTGCTCACAGACGACAACGATGAGTTGAACTGTCTACTCGATGAATCCTACGATAAAATCATGAATAGCATATCCAATTTTACCCGTGACGGGAGCGGATGGTCGGTGGATGCTGTACTGAAGCTGGAACTGGTTGTTGGACGGTACCGGCCTCTAGCAGCGTCCTCCTACCTTCCAACCTCGCGAAAACTTGCACTCACCAAGGCAGTAGTCAACATCAAGAACCCCCAAGATGAAATGTGTTTTCTATGGTCCGTACTAGCTCACATACACCCTCAACAAAAGCATAAAGAATTTGTTTCAAAATACGTCCCCTTCATAAACACTTTAAATATGTCCGGTATCGAGTACCCTGTTTCTATAAACTCACTTTCTAAATTTGAAACACAGAATCCCAACATTTCTATAAACGCTTTCGGCTATGATATAGACGACAATATCAGAAACGAATCAAAAAATGAGGTTTATCCGTTAAGAATTACCCCCAATAAGGACAGATTACATCATGTTAATCTTTTACTTCTGTCCGATACAAATAGTCGAAAACATTACTCTCTTATCAGTAACATAAGTAGATTGTTATCATCCCTTACACAACACAACGGGCAATCATTTTACTGCGACTACTGCCTGCATCGTTTCTCCACAGAACATGGTCTGTCCGATCATCTCCCCTACTGCACACCTCACGGCGAGCAGAAAACCAAAATGCCCACAGAGGAGGAGAAGTTTATGTCATTTAAAAATTACGCGCACTATCTTAAAGTACCCTTTACCGTCTACGCCGACTTCGAGTCCCTCATCACTCCGCTTCAATCGTGTTCACCTGGTAACAACGTCCCGACGACAGTGCACGAGTTAGGTGAATTCTACTCAGTTGATAGCAACGGTGCCCGTCAGAAAATAACTTCTCCTCCTGTATCGTCCACATCATACGAAGCGATGCATATTCCGTCAGGTTTCTCCTATGCTATCATCGATCATACACACAGACTCTGGAGAGAGGCTAAAGTTTATCGAGGTGAAAACGTCGTAGACACTTTCTTCTCGTGGTTGATGAAAGACGCCGAGGATATGATGAAGGTAGTACGACATAACGTACAAATAATTATGTCCTATGATGACAATGTTGCGTTCACTAACGCCACCGTTTGTCATTTGTGTGAGCGCCATTTGACAGACGATGACAAGGTACGCAATCATTGTCATCTTACGGGGAAATTCTTGGGAGCAGCCCACAATAGCTGTAATCTAAGCTACAAGATGCCTCGTCATATCCCCGTCTTCTTTCACAACCTTCGCGGCTACGACTGTCACCATTTAATGCAGGGTTTAGGAAAATATAAGGACCAACACGTATCCTGCATTGCAACATCCAGTGAGCGTTACTTGTCGTTCTCCCTGGGTCCCTTGCGTTTCGTAGACTCTTTTCAATTTCTTAATCGCTCTCTGGACACACTCGTTACCAATCTGTCCACGTCCGGGAGCCAATTTCCTTTGCTCAGAGAGGAAATGCTTAGACGGGGTTTCGACGAACAGACCAATCTGCTCGTACGCAAGGGGGTATACCCTTACGAGTACGTTGACAGCATTGATCGGTTCAACGAAACAAGTCTACCCGCTCGTGAACACTTTGATAACCGGTTGTTGGAATCCACTATTTCGGACGCAGATTACGAGCACGCACAAAACGTGTGGAGTGCATTCAATCTGCGTATGTTTGGAGATTACCACGATTTGTATTTGTTGACAGACGTAATGCTGCTGGCCGATGTCTTTGAAAGTTTCCGAGACATGGCCTTACGCGATTACTGTTTGGACCCGTGTCATTTTTACTCGCTTCCCGGACTCGCTTGGAACGCGATGCTAAAAATGACAGGGGTCGAATTAGAGCTGTTAACAGAGATAAATCTACATCTGTTCGTCGAGTCTGGGATTCGCGGAGGCTGCGCAATGATATCCAACCGTCATGCAGTCGCTAACAATCCTTTGATTCCAGATCAGTACGATGTATCGAAACCGACCTCCTTCATTCTGTATACGGACTGTAATAATTTATACGGTGCAGCCATGTCGCAACCACTCCCTTACACAGACTTCCGATGGCTCGATCGTAACGAAATCGAGTCGTTGGACGTACGTAATGTGAGTGATGATTCCGACATCTGGTACATCCTCGAAGTCGACCTACACTATCCTGATACCTTACACGACCTGCATTCCGACTACCCGCTTGCACCTGTGCGCCAGCGCATAACACCCGATATCCTTTCTACCTTTTCCAAACGTTTACACGAGAGTATATACAGATCATCGTATAACGAATCAGGGTCATCCGTAGAGAAGTTGTTAACAACTTTGGAGGACAAACAAAATTACGTTCTCCATTATAGAAATTTGAAATTGTATTTAAGTCTTGGCTTAGAGCTGAAAGCGACTCATAGGGTGTTGTGTTTTAAGCAAAGCGCTTGGTTGAAACCGTTTATCGATTTCAACACCCGCAAGAGGCAAGCAGCCGTCAACAGCTTTGAAAAAGACCTTTTCAAACTGATGAACAACGCCGTATACGGTAAGTCGCTGGAGAACGTACGGAAACATATTGACTTTGAACTAGTCTCGAATGAACGACGGCTTCAAAAACTAGTTTCCACACCTAGGCTAAAACGTATGATTCGTTATACGAACGATCTGGTGGGGCTCTCACTCCGTAAAAAATCCATTGTTCTTTCCCGTCCCGTGTATGTCGGCTTCACGGTGCTTGACGTTAGCAAAACGATAATGTACGACTTTCATTATCGTTATGCTGTCGCCAAGTACGGTCGCAACGTTAAATTGTTAATGACAGATACAGACAGTCTGATGTATAGCATTCAAACATCAGACTTGTATGCAGACATGAAGAAGGACCTACACGTTTTTGACACATCGGATTACCCTACGTCTCATCCTTGTTATAGCCTTAAGAACAAAAAGGTTGTCGGACTGTTCAAGGATGAAACGTGTGGTCGTCCTATTAGAGAATTCGTGGGTCTCCGAGCGAAATGTTATTCGTTCCTTGTGGCCCACGAAGATCCTACCAAAGAGTGTCAAAAACGGGTATGTAAAGGTGTGCCTCGAGTTGCGATTAAGAGGAGTCTGCGACACGATATGTATCGCAAGTGTCTCACTGATCATTGTCAGTTTTCTACCAGTGCGCTTTGTTTACGTAGCGATCATCATACGCTGTACACGATGCGCGTAAATAAGCAAGCGTTGTCACCGTATGATGATAAGCGCTATATATTAGACAATGGTCATGATACGCTTGCATACGGTCATTATCGAATACGAAGCATCAACATGGAGAACGACGACACCTCCCCACCTGCTAAAAAAACGTGTCTCCATGTATAGTAACCCCCTCAACACTTGTTTCTTTCGTCAGTTGATGTCTCTCGGTGCTTCAGTCCAGACGTCTGTAAACGTAAGTTCGCATATTAATATCACAACGATATTTGTGTGTTTAAACATAATATATATATATATATATATATATATATATATATATATATATAGAGTTTGTAATGTGTGGTTTCTTTGTCTTACAGTATTATGGATAACACTGCGGTTATAATCGACTTCCAGTGTTTTTTCGATGACAACGGAAAAATATATTGTGAAGGAACTGTCAATCATGGACGTTCTGAGATTTGCTGGTAGACATTGGATTTTGACTCCGCCTGCTACATCCGTTACGAATCCAAAATACGTTAGGACAAACCACTGGTTAACGTCAAATTATCATAGACTTAGATGAAGCGAAGGAGAGACACCGTACGACAATCTTGTTTCATTGTTAACATCACATACACGTATATATATATAAATATGTGTTTGTGAAGGGTTTTGAGAAAACCGTTTTCAGGCATATCAAACCCAAAGAACTACATTTAGTGTATCGAGGGACGAGGAATCAAACAATACAGGTGGAGATTGTGTCGTAAGTAGCAATCGTGTTAACAAACAATTTATTGATGTATGTGTGTGTGTGTGTGTGTGTGTAGTTTCAACTCTCTGTAGTTAACACTTTAATAATTGAATTTGTATGTACATGATAAATGTATCATTGAATAATATCCGGTTCGATTAGAAATTATTTGAAAGTACATTAACTTTATGTGATAAATGTATCATTGGTTCTAAGCAGTATTTACAAAGTTCCAGTGAATAATATTTGGTTTGATTAGAAATTATTTGAAAGTACATTAACTTATGAAAAATGACACATATTTGAAAAAAGTTTACTTACTTATCGCATTTGATTCTTTCTTTCCACTGACTGTGTGTGTGTGTGTGTGTGTGTGTGCATGTGATAATTGAATATTTATTGTATCCGTGATTCTAATATCGACTGTATTGTTATGTTACAGATAAACTTCCTTGTGAACTGTATCTACAGCCGTGAAATTATTATTTAAAAAAAATCTTGCAATGTCAAAATTATTAATATTGTATTTATTTTATATAACAATGTTTGTTTGTGATATATATATTTAATCAATGTAAAATGTATTTTGAATAATTGTATTATAACGGTTTGTAAACTATATTTTAAGTTTGTGTACAGTGCTGTAAATATATATTTAATCATTTAAAACAAATCATGGTTTATTTTAATTTATTTCATTATAAACCTCAGAACATGTAAGCAATTATTTGTAAAGTACATTAAATTATGTGAAATGCTACATCGAAAGATTCAAATCATACCTTATTGGTGCTGTCAAATATTTGTATGTAGGAATTTCTACCGGCGTTTGCAGCAGGAGTAGCAATACACAATACACATTACATTAAAACTATCACGATTATATTATTCATTGATGTACAAACAATTTACATAGAACACACACACACACACACACACACACACACACACACAAATCCATGTACACAAACTTATATATCCTTTGTTGGGTTGTAATTATTACTAAACAGTAATACATGCTTAGAATGAAAATATTTGCTATGATTTTAGTAACGTACAACACCAGCTTAACCCAGAGAGAGAGAGAGAGAGAGAGAGAGAGAGAGAGAGAGAGAGAGAGTGAGAGACTGCAATGTGTCAGTGTAAAGTCGTGTCAATGACCTCTTGTATTACAATGGTTTAGCATAGTTACTTACTGAAGGCCATTTAAAACAAATTATAGTTTATTTTAATTTACTTCGTTGTAAACCTCTATTTGTAAAGTACATTAAATTATGTGAAATGCTACATCGAAAGATTCAAATCATACCTTATTGGTGCTGCCAATTATTTGTATGTAGGAATTTCTACCGATGTTTGCAGCAGCAGTAGGGGAATTCTTGTCAACGTTTGCAGCGAGAGAGAGACATACACGCACAGGTAATTACATTATAAACTAGGAATTGCTTCCGACGTCTGCGAGCGAGAGAGAGAGAGAGAGAGAGAGAGAGAGAGAGAGGGCGTTAATATTTGTCGAATAAATATAAACTTTCTAATTTCATATACATGCACGCGGTACTGACCACAGAGAGAGAGAGAGAGAGACATACACAACAAGTGTGAGAGAGAGAGAGAGCTAAAATTATTTACTCAATGTACACAGTGAGAGAGAGAGAGAAAGAGAGAGAGAGGGAGAGGAGAAAACGGATTGAACATAACGTTTGACAACAAGAGAGATAGTTTTACTTACATTCAAATGTGAGAGAGAGAGAGAGAGTAACAATTATGATCATATAGTTTGAATTTCCCACTACAGAAGAGAAAAAAATGTTGATAGATCTGCTCTATACACACACACAATAATGTAAGATTGGTAACCCTGATCATATATTTTAATATATACACTATATAACACACACACACATATCAAGTTTGAACCCGAAATCGAAGTCGTCAACAGTCATATAATTTACTATATACTATAATGCGTCTGGTAATATAGTTTGAATTTCCCACCGAAGAAAAATGTTGGTAGATCTGTTCTATACACAATAATGCAAGATTGGTAACCCTGATCATATATTTTAATATACACTATAATACACATATCAAGTTTGAACCCATGCATAGGTTGGTAAACCTGATCATATAGATTTAATATACATTATAACACACAACAAATTTGAACTCATGCAAAGGTTGGTAACCCTGATCATATATTTTTAATATACACTATAATGCATCAAGTTGGAACCCCCACCCACCACCCACCCCTGATATGCAAATCAGCTTTATTTAAAAATTGGTAACCCTGATCATATATTTTAATATACACTATAATACACATATCAAGTTTGAACCCATGCATAGGTTGGTAAACCTGATCATATAGATTTAATATACATTATAACACACAACAAATTTGAACTCATGCAAGGTTGGTAACCCTGATCATATATTTAATATATACGCTATAATGCATCAAGTCGGAACCCCCCACACACCACCCACCACCCACCCAGTGATCTAGGCTCGCGAAAGGCGGCATATATTCGCGGATATGCAAATCAATTTAATTAAAAAAAAAAAAAATATATCAAATAAAAAAAATAAAAAATTTATTCGCGGAAATTCGCGGATGCTGCGGGTCCAGCTGATAAAAAGTGAAAGTGATCTAGGCTCGCGAAAGGCGGCATATATTCGCGGATATGCAAATCAATTTAATTAAAAAAAATAAAAATATCAAATTAAAAAAATAAAAAAATTTATTCGCGGATGCTGTGGGTCCAGCTGATAGAAAGTGAAAGTGATCTAGGCTCGCGAAAGGCGGCATATATTTGAACTTGGCGCGCGAAAGGCGGCATGGGGTGGTGGTGGGGGAATAACGGTACTTTGGTCAGAACTCTCATTTTCCCTCTACTGTAGTTATTTATTCTATTTTATTTTCCTCACATTTTGTTTTTTGTTAATAAATTTCTGAAAATGGAGAATGTTTGTCAGTTGACTTTGTAAATGTGTAATATGAACGAAAATGTAAATCGCTTTCTATCATTACGATATATATTACAAACCCTGATGCTTTTTGGCATCAACAGACAGTTGGCAGAAGCAAGTAGCCTACAAGGCCTTGGCTCTCAACTGGCCTTAGGCCCAAATTAATAACGATAATGATGATGATAATTATGATTCAAATTATGATTTGTAATGGTTAATATTTTTACGTTACTTTATTAATTATTATCGTAATGGATGTATACATACCACCAATGTATACAAATAAATAGTATACGTCGGTAGCTTCATGGCACATTGGGCAATGCACTGGCGATGCCTCGTGAGCCTTTATACGTCCTTACTTACGCTGCTGTAAACTATTATCTGCTCATTTAATTTGCACATTCAAATTTTTTTCCCATGAACACATATAAAGAAACAAGTAATGCAGCAAAATAATATTTGTGACCAATGGCATATCTGTATGAAAGGTTTCTGGTACCTCTGCGGTAACCGGCTTGCCTTCGCTGGCAACCGATGAAGTTTGATGGTTACAAGACTCGACCACCTACCACCAGCCCAAAAGTAAAATATTTTATGAAAATCGACTACAGCCGTGAATATTTTAAAGTTTTGATGTATCAATTATCTCTAGTAAAATGTGCCCTGTTGTTTCTCACATTAAAATTGTAAAACTACTCAAACAAGTTTATCAAGTATAAAAAATCCAAAATTTCAACAAATCTAAAGGCTCCAAGATCTTTAGTTAGGCAAGACATGCGTTCTGCGGCATAGCCTAATAACTCGCATGAGTCTATTTTACTCTAATAAGACGCAGAAAACTGTTTACTGAACTGTACTGTAAACTTAAGTTGTCAGAGAGTACCAGGAACATATACGAATATCAGACATGCAATAATTAATCTGTAGATAAAAACTGGAAGTAAAATAAAAATTTAAACCTTTTTAACTGACACCGCTCTGTGTTTAGAAAACAGAAGCAAGTACTTCGACCTTTCTAATAAAACCACAAGTATTAATAAAAAAATATATTAAAATAACTTAAAACTTTGTGTAACTTGGAACACCATTTTATTAAAGAAACGCTTATAGATCAATATATGCAAGTAAACTGTAGTCAACATTAAAGGTTTACAATACCACTTTCGTCATAAGAAACTAAACAAAATTTAAAACATGGATATGTGGAAAAAACTATTATTTAATTATTGTAGTCTGTACTTAGTAGGCGTGGCCTACATGGAGTGTTTAGACGAAAAGTAACGTTTTGTCAGACATTTAAAAAAAGGAATTAAAAAAATTTTGCAGTAAAATGTGTGTATTATTCTGTAAAGTATAATATACTCTTTCGTATTCATACCGTTGAGTATTGTTATTCACTTGAGCAGAATATTCCTTGTGAGTGAAATAAATCGATTTAACGCGTAACTCGAAGTCTTATTGTATTCGATAATTATACATTTAATTGTCATTTTAAACAAATTTAATCTATTACCACACACTGATAAAGCAACTTATTCTCCTCATACAGCAATATAAGTATTCACGGAAACTCTATTATCTAAACTCAACGAAGCAAACAAGTAACCGTGGAAACTGTTCGGTTATCTTAGTCTGAATTCGTAACAATTCGATCCCCGCCGTATCACACTGTTTTTGCTTACCTAGCTCAGAAAGATCGACGCACTAGACGTTAGGCTGTGGCCGAACCACTCGTTGCGATAGACACCGACGGGATGTCTAGATGAGCTCCACTATGTCGTGCGGTCTGAACGCGGCCATTTACTTATGAATGATTCGTGTGAAAGCAATTTAAGAGTAGTTTTACACCAGGCTTCTTATACCCTTCTCTCCGCACCACTGACGAAGTTGTAAATGTAGTTGTGGACACGGCCAAAACATTCGGTAGTTGTTATGACCTTTATTATTACCAAGGCCGTCGCAGGAGACCGTTATTTTTATTATGACTATTAATAACAATCTCAATAGACACACCTTTATCCATTTTAATACTTATTCTTTTTTTACTTAGGATTTATAACAATGTATAATGTTCTCATTTGCAAACATAGTTTACTAAGTTTTCCCCAAAATTAGCAACTGATTTTAAAAGATATTTATTTTGCACCAAGTTTGTATTTTGAATGAAATTATGTTTATAACTGGCTGTTAGACATAGACTTTTACGATTTTGTTTAATCTTGGCTTCCATTTTTTCGCGGTGTTCTTAAATACCAAATATTTTAAAGTATACGTTTCTTTTAAATTTTAATTTTAATTTTGCTAGTTCAAGAGATAATTCCTGATATAAAATTTTATTATTTCTGTTCGTGTATGTTTTGGGAATTTTTATTTGATCCGCCTTCTTATGTGATATCTGAAAATTATGAGTTACGAGATCACATAATCGGTTAAGCGTTGTATCATTTTTAGAAACCGTCACTCTTCGGAATCATATCTGATTAATTTTTCTTTTACTTACGTTAATTTTCCGCGCTTTTATGTAATTCAGGCCTAGCGCAGCGTCACATGGTTCTGTATGCTATACATCTCTTCAATGCAGCGGTAAAGACGTTCCCACTGTTTGTCTAAGTCAAACCAAGTTGACGAACTGCCACTTTAGAGTCTCCATCTATACATGACCTGAGTTATTTTCAAAATCCATTTCCTCGGTTCTTCCGCTCAACATCGTCCTGGGAACGCAATCCTCTTCCGCCGTCGAAACCGTTGACCATTTTTCATCAGTAATCCCAGATAGGGGTCTTGTCCTGGGTACTATCATCCGAGCCAGATAAACCCGAGTCTTACAGTGAGGTGTTACTCCTCCATCTGTTTCTTACTGATTACTTGCGATTTAAGAACTCAAGCTGAGGACAGGTATGGTGCAGATAATATCATATTATACGCATTAGTCTGTGGGGAATTTTAGTTTGAGAGCTGGAATTTCGTTTGAAGCCTAAAAGATTTGTTTAGTACAGAGGATGTTGAAGTATTGGGAGCCTTGGCCCTTAGCAGGCAGAGATAGACAAGAGAATCATAAATACGATAGGAAACAGCTGCCCTAAACTTGTTTAGTCTTCCAATAAAGTCTTTCAATATGTTACTTTCTTGTAAGAAAGTTTGGGGTTTACTTTACTTTACGCTTAACACTTATAAGAAATATTTTTATTGTTTAAATACTACGGTTGTAAATAGTACTTATTTCTCCTTTAAAAAATTTTGTTACGTAAACATTGTTTCAAAAATTTTCTTTTATAGGTTCTGAGGACGGTTGCAAAATTTTTCGTTTACAGATTAAAGACAAAATAATTACAGTCGTGGCAGTTTAGCAGAAAATTGTGCCAGATTACTTTTTCCGTCGATTATTAAATTCTTGTTTTTTATTAATTTTTAAAAACAGAATTAAACATTTGTGTTAGGACAATAACGTTTACCAAATCTGCTAAAATGTTTGCGATACACCTGTTTTGTTTTGTAAATGTTATTTTGTTATATTTTCAATATCGTTTAGTATATTTTCTGACACTATAATTAGGGAGCGTGAAAACAACATAAGGAAAACACGTTTCGAATTCTACAACCTACAGACAGTTTACACATTATTGTGTTGACAGTAACAAATAAGGACAGCTGCAAAACAATTGTGATATACGCAATAAAGCCAGCTGTAAGGAAAATATGCCAATAACTGTCTAAACAGCAAAACAATTCCCATGATTAAGGAAGACGGAACAACAAATACACTCTTAGCGATAAAAAACACCAGCAAAATTATATGGAACAGTAGAAAATTTTAGATA
Organism: Magicicada septendecula; assembly: GCA_034769895.1. Classification (NCBI taxonomy): domain Eukaryota; kingdom Metazoa; phylum Arthropoda; class Insecta; order Hemiptera; family Cicadidae; genus Magicicada; species Magicicada septendecula. Next base: position 323,072,923 of record CM068375.1, read on the forward strand.
ATATAAAGGTAAAAAAATAGATGTAAAATTAAAAATTGCATGTATAAAACTAACAAAATATATCTTATTGCCTCGATAATCAAGGAGCAATTAGTGTACGACCAACATCCGCCATTATAATAGTATATGATACATATAAAGAAAGTATCCAACCACGTGTATTACGGAGGCTGTCATAGCTACAGTCAACATTATAAACAACAAAAACCCCCGGGCTATTGGGCCACTGAAAGCTTTGTGGTTGATACTTCCTTCTAAACGTTTCGTTCATCCACGGACTTTTTTCCAGTACTACAAAGTCCGACAAAACATGGCAAGCCGAACACTCCTCAAGCACAGGTATAAGCTTTCACCTCTACCATTCTTTGATAAAAGTTTTGGTATTAAAAATAGCGTTCGTTGAGTAAACATAACGTTTAAAAGAATGTACAAACCATGCAACCGATTACGGTCCAACAGCCCGGTTGTTTTAATTTTATAATAGCAAATCTTGTATTGTTTTGAGACAAATAGCTTACCGCGTACGGGGCACTTTACTCTCTTTGAGTCAATTCACACTTATTCTAGCTTCTCTAACATTTCTCGAAAAGTTATTTAAAGTCGTCTTGCCCAGTCCCCAGTCACAACTTTTCGACATCTGTTCCGCTTTGTCGTTGGTGTATCTCTTACCTTACGGACTCCGTAGTTCCAGTTTGATCTAGAAGAGTGCATTCTTAATGTAATAACATGTGAAGGACAGTTAAATTGCTTTGATGTTAGTCCCAGAACGTGGATTGTATTCTATAGATTCTCGGCCACCTTACAAGCCCCTGTACCACACTTTGTAGCTCACGAAATACTCTCCAAAGGCTCTGTTGATTACTATAATGGTTTTTTGTGTGAATGCCCAAGGTGATGAAGCAAAGCATGATGCAGGTTTGCTGGTATACCTGTTCAGTCGCTGTAAATGTGTCAGGATCATGCAAAACATAAGCGTAGAAATGGGATCTCACTGCCGAATTAGGGGTCCGATAGAGACTCGAATCTTCAGATGGATGGACAATAATGTCTTCTACGAATGATTACGCAGGTTCGTAAAAGTTTTGTGATGCGTTATCAGTATTTTTAAAATGGTTGGACACTTTCTGGAGATATCTCATAATATCAAACAAGAGGCAGTGTGTTAGAGACAGACCAAGAATAATACCATTGGAGCTGCAATATCTGAGAAAATAGCAGTTGGTAAAACTGAGAGAAGATAAATCAGAAAGCAAAATGGAAAAGAAAGGTTGCGAATACCATAAATACCTTACAATATATAGGAAATAGCTACAACAGTACAGACACATGGGACCAGATTCTGTTTTTTTTTTACTGTTCTAATAACGTACTAACATTATTACTATTTTCCCTATGAGTGCAATATTTCTATAGTAACATGATATTGCTTCATTATTTATTAACAAAATAAATACGCTAGTAGTTTGTGTATGTGCTGAACAAGGGTTCCTGAATTGTTACGTATCTTAAATGTTCTAAATTTTTAAAAAAGTGTTGTTTCTATTGCCCTCCATATATATTTCTTCTTCCATCCTGGAGGACGTGTAGACATTTGTTCCCGTTTCATAAGCTTTTTATAAATTTTGATTGTAAATTGTTATTGTTTACAACATTTCAAGTTGAATTCAAAATCAAATCATTATTTAGTACCGTTCCCTACGTTGTGACAACCTCTATAATATAAGAATATTCTGCCTTTGATATAGACTTCTTTACTCTGCAAATAACATGTTGCCTACATCCATCCTTATTCTCACCACTTATTCATATAATGGGGCTACCTTCAGCTCACCCCGTATACCTTCATGCAAAGCGTACCTAATTCGGAGCATCCTTGAACTATTTTTAAAACCTCATCGCTATCGCTGAAATTTTATTGACATTCACATTTGCAGAGTCCATGACTCAGCACCATGTAGCAGAGTTGGTACATACATGACCTTAGAAAATTTTGTTTTGGTTTCTAGATTAGCTTTATTGGAACGAAGTTCCTTAACGCGGCTTGCGGTAGGAGTTGACTGGTAGAAATCGTCAAGTAACGAAAAAGCGTTATGCCCCCTCCATGCGACTTTCTCTCTCTCTCTCTCTCTCTCTCTCTCTCTCTCTCGCTCTCTCTCTCTCTCTCTCTCTCTCTCTCTCTCTCTCTTTCTATTATATACAAGTGTGTGTGTGCGTGCGAGTAACGAGATTCGAGCAGACAAGCACCGTGCGCGGCCGGTTATATAACCTCAATACTGAACGCGTGGAAATTTCGTTAAAACTTATTCGTTATTCGTTTTTGTTTTAAATCATACGTGAGTTATATTGTCTCATTATTGCAATTTTGCAATGAAGATTCGAGAAATGGAAACTGCAGCGAGTATGTGTAATACAAAATTAGAAAAGTAAGTTACTAAAATTGTATAACTTGATACAAGTATTTACTGTTTACATACGTTTAATGTGATTCAAGTGTTTACTATTTACTATTTACATACATTTCAGAGAGACAATAGTGAAATCATATGCTCAGCGTCAAAAAAAGTATCGAAAGAGAAAAAAAATCGAAAGCGAGTATCGAGATTCGAGCAGACAAGCATCGTGCGCGGCCGGTTGTATAACATCAATACTGAACGCGTGGAAATTTCGTTAAAACTTATTCGTTATTTGTTTTTGTTTTAAATCATACGTGAGTTATATTGTCTCATTATTGCAATTTTGCAATGAAGATTCGAGAAATGGAAACTGCAGCGAGTATGTGTAATACAAACTTTAGAAAAGTAAGTTACTAAAATTGTAAAACTTGATACAAGTATTTACTGTTTACATACGTTTAATGTGATTCAAGTGTTTACTATTTACTATTTACATACATTTCAGAGAGACAATAGTGAAATCATATGCTCAGCGTCAAAAAGAGTATCGAAAGAGAAAAAAAATCGAAAAACAACTTCAGAGTGCGACAAAAATACCAAAAACAAATGCTCAACGCCAACAACAATTCCGGCAGAATAAAAAAATATACAACAAAGTGAAACGTTGAATCTTGCCAGGCATGATATACCTTTTGCATGCGAATAAGCAACAATTATATTTGCTTTTCTATTTCTGTTTTAACTAATAACAATATAAAAATTATATTAATTTTTAATTTCGTATTTTTCAGAAAAAGAAATTAATGCTGAACGCGCTAAAAGGTATAGAGATAAATTAAAACCAAAAAAGCAACGTGCTGAACTTGACTCTTTACTATCATCGAAAGAAGATTCATTACCCGAACCTTATTACTCGAAAATAAGAAAGAAACTGATCATCGTCATGATACAAACTGTGAAGAATTAATCTTTAGTCAGTTTCAAATGCAGACAAATCAAATTCAACCATCAATGAATAATGAAGCTCAACAAGTAATAAGTCTAAGTTTTCAATCATTTCAAGCCCCATACGAGGAACATGATGAATGTTCAATGCCAAACGCCTTGTTGCATCATGAAACAAACATTACTGGCGACGGTAACTGCCTATTTTCATCTCTCATAAGAATTTTACATCTTCAAATATCTGCATCGGTTCTTCGACAGCAACTTTATGATTCACCCTACTTGAATGCTTGTCAAAATCCAACTAGTGCAAGAAGAATACTTAGTAGTGAGTTTGAATATGGAGATATAGATTGTTTATTCATATTTTCCAGAACATACAATCAAAACTTATGCGTGCACTTTCATTATTTTTTCAATAATAATGCAAAAAGAGAAGGTGTTCGTTTCTGTTATTTTAAAGTAAATAATTCAATAAATTTTTTACATCTTCATCTCCGTGATACACATTTTACACCGTACATCGTAGTTCAAGAAATAGTTCCGGACAACAGAATAGACTTTCAGCAAAATGAAGATTGTCTTTCTCATAAATCATCTGATGAAATTCACTTTGAACAAAGTACTCCGGTTCATTTTGAAAATGATGTAATTGATATGGAAATTTAAAGATCGAATGTTACGAATTCAACTTACACGGGGTATTACAACTTACGGTATTATAAACACAGTCATGCTCATCTAGAATTCTATCATCAATTTCAAAATAATACATTTGTTCATACTTGTGCAGTTTGCGACAGGCTATGGTGGAAAAGCGATTTAAAAAAAGCTTCTAACGTAGACAAAAACCTTCTACAAACAATAATACCGAATTATGAATCCAGTTCGAGTATTGACGTTTGTTCTACGTGTAAAGTATCTTTAGATAAAAAGAAAATTGCAATACTGTCGACTTATAATGGTTTCAAATATCCAACGATTCCATCTTACTTGCCAACATTAAATCTTATCGAGCAGCGGCTCATTTCACCGAGAATTCCTTTTATGCAAACAAGAAGACTTAGGCATGTTCATAGTCAGTATGGTATTTATGGTCAAATTATCAATGTTCCAGTGGAAGTCAATACCATGGTAAAAAAATTGCCTAGAAATATTGAAGATGACCATTGCTTTTATGTGCACATTAAAAAAAAATTAATTCATAAGACTAGTTATGTTCATGGCCTCATTAACAAGAACAATATTAAAGAATGGTTGAAATACTTAGTTCAAACGCCGCTTTATATTCACCACAAAATAGAAATTGATGATGCATTTTTAAATCGTGATCAAGTAGGAGCTAGTTGGTAATTGATGATATTAGTGAACATGTGCCTATTGAAGATAACCTAACTGCTCAACAACAAACTCTTTTGTGGAATGAAGATAAGATTTTTCATATAGCACCTGGCGAACAGAGCTCTCCTCTTAGTATTTTATTCGATGAATATGCCGAAGAGCTTTCATTTCCAACAATATACGGTGGTCAGTTTAGAGATTACAGAGAAGAAGTTACTGTTACTCCATTTATGCAAGCTACCAGTGAACTGCGACGTACTGATCGACGCGGTGCTGACCCACAACATCTTTTATATTTGGCTGCAAAAATTATGAGAGTAAGGGTTAGTCAAAGCGTCACTATTGCTTTCAAACATTTTGGTTATAACACTACAATAACTGAAGAGCAGATACAGTCTGAAAATTATATTAATCACTGTTTAGAAACTAATCTTGCTTTTCTTCGGTGTATACCGAATTCCGCTTGGTATTGGGCTGATCGTAAAAAAGATCTTTTTGCAATGATTAGGCAATTAGGAGCACCAACTGCTTTTATGACGCTCAGTGCAAATGAAACTGGTTGGATAAATTTAGTAAAAATATTGTGTAAATTAAAAAATAATGAGATGGACGTATCTCATGAGTCTATATCAAACATGAATTACGTTCACAAAGCTAAACTAGTTAATGAAGATTCAGTTACTTGTGATATTTACTTTAATAAACTAGTTAATTGTTTGTTAAAAATTTTGCAATATAAGAAAAAAAGTCCATTTGGAAAATATCGAGTGATTCATTACTTCAAGAGAATAGAAATTCAACATCGTGGCAGCCCTCATGCTCATATTCTTTTATGGTTGGATAATGGACCAAAAAATTTATTAAGTAACGACAAAGACGTCATTCAAATGATCGACGAGTTAGTTTCCGTATCTGAGGCAGATGCATCTGGAAATATTATACTGCAAACTCATAAGCACACTTTCACCTGCTATAAAAAAATGGATCCTAATAAAAAAGATAACTGTCGATTTGGTGCACCTTTCATGCCATCTCGATACACAATAACATTGTTACCTATGAAAGATACTGATTCTGATTTTTCAGAACAAAATTTAAAAGAATATAAAAAACATTATCAATTGATAAGAATAAACTTGGAAAATTTTGAGTATACAGATTTCCATCATTTTTATATTCACAATAATATTGCTTCAGATGAATATTATTATAATAACTTGATACAGGTTGTTTCATGATATTTAAACGCATGAAGACATTGGGCGAACCCGTTGGACACCTAGATGCTTCGGACCTCCCTCTATTATAATATTATTATAATATTATTCGTGCTGGAATCATCCGCCCAAAGTTATTCTATCGCAGAAAACCTTCAGAAAAATGGCATCATTCATTTAATCCATTTGTATTATATCATTTGAAGTCAAACATGGATTTTCAAATCATTTAAGATGAGTACGCTTGTGCTGCTTACGTTGTTGAATATGTTAACAAACACAATAGAGGAATTAGCAATTTACAACGACAAATTATTCAGATAATGGACGAAAGTCCAGAATTTGATATTGTTGATATTACAAAAAAAAATGAGTATTGATGTTCTTCATTCTGTAGAAATGTCGGCGCAAGAAGCTGCGTGGTTTTTGTTACGAGAACCTATGGCCAAATCATCAACAGCTACCGTTTATATACCAACCATATATCCCTCAGAACGCCAAACAATAAGGAAAAGTTTAAAAGAATTAAATGAACTGGGTGATGATTGTACAGACATATGGAAAGAAAATTGGTTTGATAAGTATGAAAAAAGCCCCGAGGAATTAAATAATGTTACGCTAGCACAGTTCGTTGCAAAATATTATATCAATAATAAAGGAGTATATACTGAAAGAGACACTCCAAAAATTATAAGATACCGTAATTACTATATGGCTAATAACTTTAATGATTATAGACGGGAGATGGTTTTATTACATATTCCTTTTAGAAGTGAAGATAATGATATTCTAGCTGATAGTAAATTCATAGTAATATATGAAATTAACAAAGATTTAATTGTAGAACGCAGAGAAGAATTCGAATTAAATTTAGACATACAAAAAACGCTAGAAATTTGCCGACAATTATGTAGAGATAATGCTGAAAACGAAGATGAGGAATTAGAAGGCCATGCCAATGTAATTTTTGAAAATGATCCTTACGAGATGTTAGAGCGTGACCCACATTCCGTTGTTAATGCTGATATACAAAATGCAACTCTCAGCAAACTTGGTGCTATTGCAAAAAAAAAGAGGATTTGATGGACAGGCATCAATTCTACGAGTTCATGAGAATGGCTAACGAAAAACAAAAAAATTATTGATGCATATTATTTATCATTTACAAACTCCAGATCTAGCACCTTTTCAAATTTTTTTCACTGGTCCAGCAGGCGCTGGTAAAACTTTCGTTATTAAAATCATAATGGAAATTTATAATAGATTTACTGATACAGACGGCTATTGCAATGCTTATATAACTTGCGCCTCCACTGGTAAAGCTGCTGTGGCAATTGATGGTACAACAATTCATACTGCACTTAGAATTTCAATTTCAAAACTGTTGCCTGTGTCATCTAAAATCGCACATTTGTATAGATCTCTTTTTAGATATGTAAAAGTATTAATCCTCGATGAAATAAGTATGATTAGTGCAGAGCTTTTAGTGAAAATTGACTTGCGTTTAAAACAAATAACCAATAATCATAAGGATGAATTTGGTGGTATAGATATTATTTTTATTGGAGATTTACGGCAGCTACCACCGGTACGTGCAACACCAATATATAGGCCTATTAGAACACACATGGTTGGACCCCATCTTTGGCGGAAACTTAAATTTTATCAACTCAACCAAGTCATGAGACAGGCTAATGTTGCATTTTCTAATTTACTAACTAAAGTAGGCAATGGTGAACCATTAGAACAACATGAAATTGAGTTGATAGAATCAAGTTTTTTTACAAAAGCCGATACTTAAAGATTGTGCCCTAATGGGATTCGCCTATTTTTCTAAAATGAGCATGTAAACCCTACAACAATCACGTTCTACAACAATTTGAAGACAAAATTATCTCTACAGCTACTGATTCAATTACAGGATCTAAAAATCATGAACAAAATGCTAATTTTAGAGTAAAGTTACATAAAAGTCAGTTATCGATACTGCTGGTTTACCATACGAAATTACTTTTGTAAAAGGCATGTTTCATCTAATTACAACAAATATTGATGTATCAGATGGCTTATTTAATGGTTCAACTGGTAAATTAGTGCATTTAGATCTTGATACAAACAACACTGTAGTTAGAGTTTGGTTGGAGTTTTGTGGTTCAACAAAGATTAGTCGGAAGAAAAGGAAAAAAGCTGCTCAATTAGCTGTACAAAGTAGAGTTAGTAATCTTGCTGTGCCTATTAAACTACGATCTGGGATCATTCCATTGACATCAGATAAGAAAATTATTGCTACTCGAAAGCATTTTCCTTTAATTGCAGCTTGCGCTATGACCATACATAAATCGCAGGGTGGAACTTTTAGTGAAATTGTTTACGAGTACAGCAAAGATCATTCGCAAGAACTTGTTTACGTTGCGTTATCTCGTGTAACAAATATCGAAAATTTGTATATTGTAACACCTCAAGATGATCCAACAAAATTTAATTTTTATCATAATCGAAAGCAAGCTAGATCAACAGAGAAATTGCTGCAAGAATTTCAAACATTATCTTTAAACACATTGCAGACCATAACGCAAGTTATCTTGGATATGATTTGTAAAAAAAGAGGTCTTTCATTATTCATTTTTAACTGCCAAAGTTTAAAAAATCATACCTTAGATTTCATGGATCCAGTTACTCAAAATTCTAATCTACTATTACTTTCCGAAACGTGGATGAGAAATGAAGAAGAAATTGTTCATCCTAATTTCAATTGCATTTCTCATTATAAACGAGACAATGTTCGTGCAGGTGGAGTCGCAATATACCATAACTCTGAAGATACCGTCCACATTTGTACAGAAAATATGAGAATGATTTTGTCAAAAATTAGTGATTTGAGTACTAGGCATTCATCAGTTGGTGACATTTGTTCAGTTGTTTGTAAAATAGGAAACGATGTTGAAGTAGTTATTGTAGCTATTTATATATCCCCAAATCAAAAGATTGAGGATATTACATTATTTATTCATCGATCGTTGTTAGAATATACTGAGGGAGGTTCTAAATTACTTAAACAAAATTTTCATAAACTTCCACTCATATTGGCTGGAGACTTCAACGTTAACTTCAATAATAAAGAAAAATTTGAAGAACTCACATCCTTTTTATCAGATACATTTGATTTGAGTATTAATAATGATCCAGCGCAGTTCACAACAAAATACTGTACTACAGTTGATGCTGTTTTTTCGAGATACTTAGACAAAATTGAATCTCAAACATATGTATCTTATTATAGTTACCATAAGCCAATAATTGCCATGATACAATATGATGATAAGATTTAAAATTTTTTTTTTATTTAGAATTTTTTTTATATAATTTATAATTCACTATTTTATATCTAATTTTTAATAAATGAACATTTTTCCTAAAATATTAAATGAATCTTTTTGATTTGATTCCTTACTTTACATTATTTGCATTGAAAAAATGATAGAAAATAAAAAATAAAATATACAGATTACACAGAGAGAGAGAGAGAGAGAGAGAGAAAGAGAGAAAGTCGCATGGAGGGGGCATAACGCTTTTCCTTACGTGACGAAAATATACAAATATATACAATCTAAATCTCCATATCGAATTACATTCGGAGTTGAAGAAAAAGCGTAAGGAACTTCGTTCCAGATGGGGGTCCCCCGACCGCTGAGATGTTATTTTTAATGTTCTTTGAAACGTCGCGCAAGGAATTTGCGGATCTGAACTTAGCTTCTTCTCCAAATCTCTGCATAAAATAGTATATCTATAACAATAGAAATCCCGGGCTATCTAGAAGCAGTAACCGTACACTAATATATTTATCCGCGTTGGATTACGTCCATAGAATGCCATCACTTTGGTATCCGGCAAGAAAATCATTGTTATCAACATCACCATCTTTACAACACGGCATAGGCAAGGTGCTGCCTGTTCCCCCTTTATAAAACCTACTACCATCTCTTCCTGGGTCTACCCACACACCTGTGTCATATAAGTCTGTATTTCCAGACTTGTTTAGCCAGGCTGGAATCTGACATTCTTTCTAAGTGTCTTTTTCACCGTTGTTTGTAATTTTTTAATATTTCATTCAAGTTAGAAACTTGTAACTCTTCTCTTATGGTCTCATTTCTCATACGGTCAAGTTAGACACTTTCTATATTTTGGTGCACGAATGAAGGCGGCAGACAGAGATCTTACAGCGCAGACAGAGAGACAGAGCAATCCATTGCGATGTTGCTAGACTCTTCTTGTTAGGTATCACTTTTTATAGCGCTTTGCGTAATTTATATGCAATTTACGTTACGTAGAAAACTAATTTACACAGTTTTACGTGGCGTAATAAATTATTTTCAAGAAACAAATATCGCTAACGCGACATGAAGTGCACTCGCACAGCAGAAACGAATGACTAACGTCTATTGGCTCAAATGATCACGCGATACTGTGTTGCTGGCGCGCAGCCAACCCATGTCGCCTTCATTCCTGCTCCAGAGTCTAACTCCTTGTAGGAACGCCATATCATAGGCCGGTATATCTTTAATTTCGTATCACGACGTACCTTGTTTTAAAAAGTACGGTTGATTGGTTTTTCCACAGATTGTCTGAAACTTACCTAACTTAACGTCAATGTAGTAATTTCTATCATAGCCAATATCATTTCCAAACTAAATGATATTTACTTATGGTCTCACCTGTTCTAGAATTACTAATTATTAGTTTTGTTGTTATTGGCTTCTTACTCCGTAATGTCATTCCCTTTGTTTTTATATTGAAGACTTTTATGTTTTCCGCAGGAAAATTCGAATATATTTTCTCCGCTCAAAAAAAAGATCGTTAATAATTACATTCTTTTATAAAAATTATTTGATGGATTTCTATAAAGGTTTCCTTATAAATTAGCTTATTTTACCACAGGCGTTTCAAAAACTATGTTTCTTGTATTCTATTTTATAACTTGATATACAATTCGTTACAGACTAGAATTAAAAGCTATTTCTCATATGTTAACATTTTGTTAACGCATTTCTTAACGTCGTATCGATTAAAAATTATGTGTAATATTTAAAGCAATAGCGCGCTTATTGATGGACGTATAAAGAACTACTGAAGTAAAGGCCATTTTCTAAAACATTTGATTTGTAAAATTCAAAGTACCAACAAATAACTACAGCTGGCAAATGGATTTGTAAATGGAGAAGAGCTTAGAAGAAATATGAGTAGGCCTGCAACGTAAAAAAAATTTTAGTTTTATTGCTAACCTTGCTGCGTCACTTCCCGCTACTGGGCCCCGGAAGTGTTCAGCATACACACAAATAACATAACATAATATCTAAATCCATCAAAATGCTTAAGACACTTTTTCTGTGTTGTGACTTACTTCTCAAGTATTTCTATAATTAATATAATTCTGTAAAGTGAGGAGGTGTAAGTAAAAGAAATTGTTGAATGCGTCAATCTGTGAGCAGAGTCGGATGCGACCCGTTTATTTCAAAAATATTACGAGCCTCTAAATTTATCTAATTATGTGCCAGTCAGCAACGGTCAGTACTGAGCTAATTTATTTTTGAAAAATTGAATATAGAAAATGTTAAATGCTAAATATGGGGGTGTCGCATAAATCAATGCTAGTTTACAAAATGGTGTTCAGCGTACACGCTGTGATCTACTTATAAATTTCTGACACTGTTATCTATCGCAAAAGTTTATAAAATTGTTTCAGACACTTATGATGAGTAACTACTTTGTCTCGATTTGCTTCGTGATTATGCAACACTTGCCACCGTAAGTTATTAAAGGTAAAAGTGTTACTTGGCAATCCAGATAAGTCCTCTTGCAACCTGCTGTATCTGGTCGCTACGGCTGCGTGTTCCTCAGTACCTGGTTTGAACCACTGCTATGTCTGTGCTGGAAGATCGTGTAAAAACTGTACGAAGTTCGTGTTCTCGTGTCTTCGGTCCGGAATGTCGAACTAAGTTTCGAACTGAAAATTTTCACATCTTTATTACACTTTTATACCCACATCGTTCGATTAACACGCACGCATGCATTCATACAGTGCGTGTTACAATTTACAATATTACAAAATAGCATTACAAGGTTATGACTTGAAATTACATATATAACGAGTACTGCCACTCAACCTTACATATCTTAGGTTTTTTCATCAAGTCGACTGACTGAAATTTAAATTTAGGCGAGGCTGACCAATACAGACATCTTGGTTGGTTACGGATAACAATTTTTTTTTACATCTATTACAAGTTTTCTTTTTGTTACAAACGTAATACACAAAATTATTAGCCACTAGCATTGATTTACGATAGCTCAAAAAACAATCATAGTTACCTTGGTTATTGAGGCTCCCATACTTGACGAAAGTCCGGCGATGGGCCGCTCAGCTCACAGCGTTTGATGGGAGACTGACGAGATTTTACAAAGCGAACGACAGGGTTAGTAAAAGGGGAGGGCGTGACGTAAGTGCGTCGGTCAAGGTACAATTCGCGGATTGTTGCATTCGGCAGGAGACGAATGATTGCAACAAGCTGTAGACGTCGCTCCGCGTATGTCTCACTTAAACCTCATATTGGAACATAAGATAAGCTGCACTCAAATTAGAAAGAAAATAATGTTGACAGATTAGATTTTGAAACCAGCCTGTGCTTTAAAATATTACGCAAAACGGAATTACTTTTAATTAGACACGTGCACACGCAAACACACAAATGTCACATGTTCTGGCACATATGTAAAAGTAATACTTATTGTTGAAAGTCGATTGTGAGTCGCTTATAGCAAAGGCCTGACATTTACAAGTAACATTTACTTACAGTACTGTAAATATTAATTGACGGAAAGTAGTCTAAAGCCGCGTTGTTTTGAGTTTTCTTTTGGATGAATATTTTGAATTAACTGAGTTTTCTTTTGGATGTTACTTTTAATTACTCTTCGTAAATGAGATTTGAAGGAAAAATTATTTTTTCCTACAAAATAAACTACTTTATTTCAATACTGGTTTAGCACTGTATGAAATTCATGAATGTTAGCAGAGCCTCAAAATAAACATTTGTAAAAAAATATTAAGACCAGTCACCTGTGGGCCTGACAATCCGTGGACTCCAAAATAAGACAATATGGTACAATGATGCAAAGAAAAATTCTATGAAAAGTATTCACGGAGAACGGAGTGGGGAGAATAAGTTGAGATAATGATCTGCAGCTGCTCTGTGGGGAACCTGGAATATTAGATGGGATCAAAATGGCCAGCATAAAGTCTGGAAATGATGACAGAAGAAAGAATACCTGAATAAAGAGGGCAGGTTATTTGCAATTGATGACAGAATGGATACCTGAAAGATTATTCCAGAGCGACCAGGTAGAGAAAGGCCGAAAGGAAAGGTGTCTGGACACTCTGAAAAAAGACCTCGGAAGGTTTGGTGTCCGTAGCTGGGGACAACTGACGGCGGACAGAAAGGAATGAGAACGCGTTTTAAAAGAAGCAAAAGTCCTCCGTGGGCTGCAGCGCTGAAGATGGATAGATTTCACTAAAGGACTATACACACAGGAGAGAGTAAACACCTTCAATTAACACGTGTCGTATGGGTGAAGGGTCAGTAATTGCTAAAGGGGTTCAGTAATGGCCGGCATTAGGTAAATCACTTTTATGATGGAAATTTAAGAAAACTTAATGCCATTGTGGAGACAGACTTCAATTACAGTTTTGACAAAATCACAGTTACTGAGTCAAATGTGATTGAAATAAACTCATCAGATCTAATTTCGAGTACTATTGCTATAAGTATTATTATTTTCAGTACGCAATGCTCATCTTGCAAGTTGCTTTGTGTAGAGTTGCTAGTCTGTTAGCTCAGGTTTTTATCTTAACCAATAGGATAGACATAGATGTAAACTCATAGCTTTCAAATGTTTATCAACCCGCAGTCTACAAAATTTTGTTTACTTTAATTACAGTCTGATACTTTATTCTATGGCACATGTAATAGTATTAAATTAATGATAATGTGATTTATCTATAATATACACACACTTATTGTTTACGAATAGTACCTGTAACCTCAATTTTCTATTGTAGTGTATTTATTGTTCATGGCCTAAAGGTACCATACATATGAAGTGCAATAAAGTTTTAATTACTCACATTCTTAAAAACGATCGAAATCAACATACAGTAATCAGCTGATATAATATATAGAACGGAATGTAAACACAAACACTCTGTAACAAAATCAGTTCCCGGAAAACGTTGGACAACGACGTACGTATCACGTTCATTAATCAATGTCTACGAATTCGTTTTTGTAAATAGTGGCTGTTTTAAGATATGGTGACCGCAAGTGTGCTGTATATGACCTGACGATGGTCTATGACCGAAATCGATCATTCTTAAGAATGTGAGTAATTAATACTTTATTGCACATCACATGAATGGTACCTTTAGGCTATGAAAAATAAATACACTACAATATAAAATTGAGTATTAAATATAGTTTTATGCTTATAGTCAATACAAAACAGGCGCTCGCTTATTATGGTAGTAATCGCTTTGATAATCATGTCAATTATCATCCGACATTATAATTTGTTTATTTTCAATATATAGTACTTCAGTTTAATGCAGTGTAATACCGAATAAGGTAAATCTTATACTCCAGCACCTGCCTTATTGAGTGCAAAAGAATACGTAATAAAAACTATTTTTTCTTGAACATTCTGCAATTTTATTTAAAAGAATCTAGATCTTGTTTCGAAGAAAACGCTGGCCACGCCACTGGTACTTCTAATATTATATTAATTATTTTTACATACAATTTTTACTTCCATATTCCAGAAGGAAATGGAAGTATGGTGATGGCAAAAAAATCGTGTTCGAGATAATTGCAGATTCTGATTGTACTACCCTCAAAACATGAAAAAAGTCATTTTTCGAAAAGTGTGTGTGTTTGTGTATGTGTGTCTGTAGATGTTTTTCTATGGCAAACGATAAGAGCCGCAAATTCAAACAGAATCAAATAATTGTTTGCATACAGCCCTGAATTGTAGAGTACTCAATACCTATTGCTATTGGTGAAGATCGGTTAAGGGAAAGGGGTAGTTTACCGGCAACTCTTAATGTTTTAACAAGAGTAATTGTTTCTATGACGAACGATAACTGTCGCAGATTCAAACAGAATCAAATAATGTTTTGCATACGTCCCTGAATTATAGAGTACTCAAGGTCTGTTGATTTTGGTGACGATCAGTTGAGAGGAAGGGGTAGTTTACCAGCAACATTTTATGTGATAACAAGGGTAATTTTTTCTATGACGAACGATAACTGCGTAAATTCAAAAATAATCAAATAATGTGTTGCATACTTCCCTACATTGTCGAGAGCTCAAGGTCTGTTGATTTTGGTGAAGATCGGTTAAGGGGAAGGGGTAGTTTACCTGCAAGATTTTATGTTGTAACAAGAGAAATTTTTTCATGACGAACGATAAGTGCCGTAAATTCAAACAGAATCAAATAATTTTTACATATGTGCCTGATTTGTAGAGAACTCAATACTTACTGATTTTGGTGAAGATCGGTTACGGGGAAAGGTTAGGTTACCTGAAACATTTTTGTTGAAACAAGAGTAAAGTACTTAATTTTGATAAATAAAGTATCCTGATAAGAAGATCTTAAGAATCCACTGTAGAAACGTAGATGAAATATCTATAAATGAAGAGGTTAGTTGAAAGCGGTGGGGGAAATTTTCTATAAACGAAAATTATAGTTGAAGTGGAATGGGATTTTTTTTTATATATGTACTACGTTATCGGCAACAAAGAAGTAGTTTGTTGTTAAAATTCCTTCCCGGCCTGTTTGGCCGTAGACCAATGTTTTCTGAAAAAACCAGACGTTTCGGCAGTGCCATCGACTTCCCTCATCAGTGAAAATAGAGTGCGATAACGTGAGGTGGTATACGTTAGTGACCACACTACTGTGGTTAAGGCTGAAGCAGTAAGTAGAAAGAAGTAGTTTCTATGGAAATATTTCATTTATAAAATGGTTTCAAATATAAATCTTAAAACATGGAAGTCATGTATGGTTCTCCATACCGATATATTAATATGCGATTGTATCGATATATTACGGTGTGGAAAAGGAAAAGTGTACTAATTGTAAATCGCCCTACTTCTTAATGTAAAGCAAAAATACGTGTTGTTTTCATTTGGTAGTTAGGTAATAATGGTTTTGGGTTTCTAATTTACTGTTAAAATAAATAAAAGCTGTGGTTGAGAAAACATAACATTAAACGTGTAATGCAATGCGTATAACAGAGTAACTCTTAAAATAAAGAACCTAACGTTTTTAAGTTGACAAATTGGAAAAAACAACAGCAAATACAAAATGAAAAATACAAATATTTATGGTTAATGAAAAAACAAAAAACACTGTATTAAGCAATGACAACATATGCTCTACATATTGTACATAATGGATGTTTGTTTTTGGTTAGTCACAAAACGAGTACTTGTCGGAAAAGGAATTTTACCAAAGAAACGAGTTCTGCCACAAAAATGTAACATCTAGGCCTATAATAATAGGCAAGGGATTGACCCGTGGGCCACTCCCACCTTACTTCGAGTTGGGTTTTTCGTGGTTTTAGAAAAAAAATAATGTTACATTACACACCTATTGGCTTCCATGTATAATTTCAGTTTTCATGTTAACCTAACATAATCAATTTTTGGTGTCACAGCCACTACCCGGCGATAAATTACTACTACAGTCATTTAACATTAAAAAATTACAAACGAAATCAATTGCAAACACCAGCCAACTATTTTGCAACATACAAAATTAAAGATTTTATAATTCTTTCACTACATAAAATTATGTGCCATTTCACTACACATCTAAGCCCAAAAATCGCATTATCGAAATAACTGCGGGTGCGCACAAAGGCAGTACCAAATGATTTTATATATAATCTGAGAACATGGATGTATGGTTCTCCATACCGGTTTTTTAATATGGCATTCGATTTTCCCAGATATGTCAGCACGAATGCTTTAAACATTATTTTGTAGACAGTAACTAAACGGCACAAAACTTTTCCTTAAGAGAAATTAAAAAGAGAAAAAACATGTTTATTGAAGCGGCTTTTAGCTTACTCTACTTTACTGAACAGGACACTTGTAGTTGTCTGAGGCAATAAAGCTGTTTAAATACAACCGACCCGACGTATTGACGTGAATGACCACACACACACACACACACACACACAGCGCTTTCCTAAACACAAGAGCGCCTGTACATACACTTAGGTTAGTAATTACAGACAGACACCAAATTTAGCTATTTATTTTGCATATTCGTATACGAGGTTTGACCAAAAGCGTAAGAATTTTTTTTTTAATTTCCCGCGTTATAATTGTCCACCTATCTCGGCTGGTATACTTGCAGACAAATCATGACGTCCTCGCCCCACTCCACTGTGAGGTGTGAGTGACAGCTCGCTCGCTCGATCGCTTCCAGGAACTGAGGACGTTATGTTTTGTCTGTAGCTATACACATGTTGATGACTATTCTATATACTTATAGCCGCGTTAGTCGCATAGTTTAGATTTTACAATTAAATAAGTTGTATTTTGCGCATTACAATCTTATTAACAATGTTTAACACTGAACTGTTAAAGAAAATTAATTAAATTTTGTTTAAAAAAAATGAAACAAAGCGTTCTACCTTGGTACATGGTTAGTCTAGTGCGCACAAAAAGCGGAATACCTGTGAGAAAAATCCTTTCATAAATACGTTGAAGACGATGACACTATAAGAATATATAATAAAGTATGATGGGTAGGGGCGTCACTCCTTTTAACATTTTTACATGATTCAAACAATTTTTTTCTTTTATAACGTGAATGAGTACTCGAGTTAACTAATTTCAAAATAAAGAGGAACTTTCAAAAAAATACTAAATTTTAACAAAATTACAGCCGTTATTTTGCTATACTTAACTTTAATTATTTGTATATTTATTAAATATATTTTTATAATTGAATAACCATTTTATAATCGGCCTTAACAGTTGAGAACTATGTTTTTAATATATTTTGTTGTGTTCTTTTGGGCACACGAAAAGTCTCTTTTGCTTTCTCCTTCCTTCAACTTTAAACTCCTTTCTAGATCTTTTCCTCTATCACTATTTTCTTGTAACTCATACAAATATAAACACTATTCTTTATCTTTTCGCTTTTTACTTTACCTTCTTCTTCTTCTTCTTCTTCTTCTTCTTCTTCTTCTTCTTCTCCACTTCAAGCATTAGGTCATAGCCCTGTTGCGCCCTCCGGCCATGGTAGAACTCACGCCGCACCGCAGCCAGAGAGATATTAGCCAACCTTTTAACCCACGCCCGGGTCCAAGCCGTGCGTTGGGGGGGGGGAAGAGTGTAGTATATATTGTGTGCCCTTGTTACTTATCTGGTCCGGGTATGTCAGAGAAGACGTACGTATTATTTCTCCTCGTATGTACGGGTGAATAATACGTACGTCTTCTCTGGCATACCCGGTCCAGATAGGTAACAAGGGCACACAATATATACTACACACATAAACAACAATCTTTCCTCCCAACACTTTTTCCTTTATTTGTATTTTACTTTTTGTTTAGTTGTTAGGAAAGTAAAAATTGATAGGTGTTTTGGGTCATGTAGTTTGCAATGAGATATTTTTCGACTATTCAAAATGTAGCCCTTGGAGTCTTTCGAAGACGTTTCCTGTTATATATAATTTTTCTTGTAATGTTGAATTACAAAGTAATCAAGTGTACTAGCACAAGTGTCTGCTTAACAGTTGGGTAGGAACTAAAACTTTCCAACCTTTTTATTTCTTTTATGAATTTGCTAACTGCTATAATTTTTTATTGTTCGACTAAGCTTTTCGTCATTACTGACATCTTCAGATCTTAAAAAACTTTTTTAAGATCTGAAGATGTCAGTAACGACGAAAAGCTTAGTCGAACAATAAAAAAAAAAAAAAATTATAGCAGTTAGTAAATTCATAAAAGAAATAGTAAGGATGGCTGCTAATTTAAACAATACGAAGAATTTCCAACCTTTTGTTCGCTTTTTGCCGGGATCGATTTTTCCGTAAGCTATGATTCCATTCGCTCTAAGTATCACAACTTTAAAACTTAAAACATTATTTCGTTTACAATGTTTATATGCAGATTACGGTTTCTGCAAGCTGTTTGGTACAAATCGAAATGGTATTATAACTATTCATTTAAACATATAATGTTGCCATTATTATTACAAAGTGTTATGTTCTGTCAACTAAAAACGATATATCAATGTTGTTTTGTTACTCATTGTTTTGTTTCCTTTGATTAGATTATTTACTTTTATTTTAGTTTATTTATACTTTTAAACTAAGTTTAGTTTACCTAGTTTATTTATATGTTGGGTTCAATTCACGTTTTGTGCATTTGTCCTTTTTCTTACAAAGTCTGCTGTTTTATTCATATTTTCCTTTGTTTTATAGCAATTAATGCGTTGCTTTTATAGGTATTTGCTATTGTTATGTTGTTGTTTTTTTAATTTTATTTCACATGTTTCTTATTATGTTGTTATTAGTAAAAACAATTATTATTTGTTTGTATTATTTATTATTATTATTTGTATTATTAAATACAAAAAAATTATTATTTGTCTGTATTAAATTATCCGTTTCAATTTACGATTTCCTAATACCGCGGATATGATTTACTGTTTCAATTATTAAGTTACAACAAATATATTTCTAACGACTTCTCTAACAGTACAACGCGTTAACTGAAACACGTCATGATTAATATAGTATGAAAAGCACGGGAAACAACGTATGCGGTACGCGGCGAGACTCCTGAAATATATTTGTACGATTCCTTAAAAATTTGCAAATTATTTGATAGAATATTTGAGGTTACATTACAATTTAATTCAACTCCTTCTATACAATTCACTTGCTTAATGCGTTAATCTATCTTGAACAGGGGAAATGTTTCCATCAGGCTACTTTTTATGCCTCATGACTAAAAAAAATTAAAATTTAATTTGAATTTTACTTTTTATATAGTGTTATGATAAAGATATTATTTTTAAAAAGCATTTGCATCGTGTACGTGATCTGGGCTACATGGATAAGAAACAAATATTGTTAAGCACCAAGACCATCTTGCGTAAGAGCAGTTTATATTTTAACACTTACTTAATTGAGATTGCGAGATTGCATCACGTTCTTTATTTTTACCGACTCAGTTTTCAGGCTCTATTTATTTAAAATATATTTAAATGAGAATAATAAAAATACTGTTACTACTGTGTGCATTTTAAAGATTATCTAATACTTAATATTTTTTCGGGCGAGGTTTTCTGTCACGTAGTAGTAGCGAACGTACACCCTTTTAGCGCAATGTATATCTTGCCCATTATCTCATCCGACTGCAGAACCAAGAACAATTTCTCTAACAGATGTCTTAGAGTAATGACAATTTATCCCTAACAAAACTTTTAGTAATATTATCCGCTAGATAATTACAAACATTGATTTATTAGAAAGTTCCAAAGAGAACCATCTGTAAAAAGAGTGTAAACAAACACAAATTAGATATACTGGTAATACACTGTGCAAACCTAATGAGGATGTCAGCAAGCATGGCCAGAAATATTGATTACAAGGAAAGTGGAACCGATACATAACAACACAATCACGGGAAAAAATGTACCACAGGAAATAAGAAATGTTGGTGCAACCCCTCTTTCCTTTTTTTCCTTTATAAAAAAAACCTATTTTTTTTTAATTTTCTTTTTGTATTTATTTATTTTTTTTTTTGAAAGAGAAGCCACTAGTTATTTAAAACTAGGCATAAGCCTAGAGAAGCTAAAAGGCACTAGGTCCAGGGTGACGGGACTTGCAATTAAACTCTCTGTTATAAACATAACATTTATTGAGTCTTGTATTGTGTTACATATCGTGTATTGAGCGATTTCCTTGTTTTTTGAATTTCAATTTAGTGTATAAATTTTTCCCCGTGCATACCCCACAAAAGTGACACAAACCTAAATCACACATAATATGTATAGACATAAAACAATTGTTTTCTTTTTGTAGTTTTTTTTGTTTTTATAATGTAAATATATTTCATGTAAATATCTTCCCCGTACATACCCCACAAAAAGTGACACAGACATAAACCACAAATAAATATCTATAAAACAATTGTTTTCCTTTTATAATGTAAATATTTTTGGTGTAAATAATTCTTCCCCACAAAAATTGACACAAACATAATTCACAAAGTATAAATATATATATATATATATATATATCGATAACACAATTGTTTTCCTTTTATAATGTAAATATTTTTGGTATAAATAATTCTTCCCCGTACATACCCCACAAAAAGACACAACATAAATCACAAAAGTATAAATGGATATCTCCGTCACATCCACATTCTAAGTCTTGTCACATCCACATTCTGAGTCTCGCTATATCGCTACCCAAAACGCTTATAAGTTAAAAAAAATAACTGAGGCACTCGCCTATATACCCACATTTAATTTTTTTATTTTTATAGACATTTCCGTGCAAACATACAAAAGTGTAAAAGTGTCACTAGTTCTCCCACGAATCTGGACTGCCCAAAATGCCAAATGTAAATTAAAGAAGTCTTAAATTTTTAAGAAAAGAAACGAGTCTGAAAATTTAACTAAGGATGATACATGGGAAAGCCGGTGAGCCACCATCTTTCCTACGGCCGGAACTGTAATTGTGAATTGGTAGAGATAATGATTTATAATTTTAATAATGATTAATGCTTTAACAATAACGTTTTAAGAAAAATTCACAATAATAAAATGTCCTGATCAGCTATGTAATATTTAAGAAAACTGCATTGGCCCGGGAACTAACATGTTCCTCAGCCTGGAGGAGGCCTGTGTCTGCATACCAGGCTGCCTATACAGGATTAAGCAGGGGCTGGACTGTTACTGATTTTGACAATTATAACCCTTACATAAACCCCAAAATTGTAATCTAAATTTGTGAAATAAATTGACAGAAATTACAACTAAACTCTACCAGCCGGTGAGGTTTCATCCTGTCACAAACGGAACTTCCCCCCCTTACATACATGGAAATGCCAGACCCCAAATACCAAAAAAAAAACCCTTTTACTGGAACCTAGAAAGAAACTACTGACTGAATTAATGTAACAGGCCTTGTATACCTGCCAGCCCCCGGGCTTACACTGAATACAAAGTTATTACATTATCAAAGAATCCGCGCACAATTCTGTCTAGTTAAAGTGAGGCCTGATTAAAACGTTTTGAAGATGATTAAATTTGACAATGTACCACTTGTGCTCCACAAAAGCTATGAGTTGTTAACAGCACAGATCCGGGTGTGTATTGTAGATATAATTAAGTATAATAATGGTTGGAGGTCACCTGGTGAAGTTGAGGTTACCAAGTCCAGGGTGAGTGTTGGTTAGGTCATCCTGTTGTCCTCTACGACAGGCGAAGTCGAAAGCCCTTCATGATACGTTCAGGTGGAGATGGTCATCCTGAGGCACGTCCACGTCTCAGAGCAGGGGCCCTGCGCATACAGAAATAATTAGGACAGGTCCCAACACTTTTTCCCCCACTATAAGGCGTCACGTACATTGGGTATACTTGTATATCACAATTTAAACTGGCCGACTCGTAACCCTTTTACTTATACTTGATTTGATTTAGTAAAGAAAAATTTTAAGACACCTCCAAAACCAACATAATATTCTTAAGCATGATTATGCTCATGTGGGCAAAGTTTGACACACTTTAACCTGTCTAAGTCTGCACTTAGCACGTGTAATTACATTAAAAAAAAAAACTATTACATCCGCCAAAATAGCAGAATTCTACACCATTACATTGATAACGACAATTATTGTCTCAAAATTGCTTAACTTGGTTATTTGAATACTTTAGCTACATATATAGGACATGGACTGCTTCTGAAATACTCGCCACGCGGTTGTAAAATTAACAACTCCCCTTTTACATTTACTATACTGCAATGTACATTTTATTTTTTTTACGAAACTATTAATATATGTATCAAAGCAACTTACCGCAGTTTTGTGAGTGTTTACCTACTCATAGTAGAAGATAGAATTTCAAACACAAAAGATTTCGCTCTGTCGAAGTGGTTACTCGATGTTAACTCAGTGGATGGTGGGACAAGACAAAACCAACATAATTTAGTTACAACGCTGTATCACAACCGGGTACCAGGCGAGCACCAGAATGCGCTGGCATGCCCTCGACGAACTGTATTTCGTCGTTTCTCTACACGTTAAACGCAGTATCACCTAAACTGATTGTGCGTATGAATTATAATGTCTATAATTAAAAAAATATATACGGTATTAGGCTTATTTGCGTATTTAACTCGCCGGCTCGTAAAACGACCGGCACATTGGTTAGACTGGGGCTGATCGCATGACAGATCAGTATAAAAGCGTGAAGTGGATGCTCATTGCTTCAAAAGAACTGTAAAATATTACGTAATTTTCCACACATTTATAACTCTTTATTGTGTTAAAAGGTCTTATTCTTTCAACCTGCTATAAAGGATCTTCTTGCTGTCTGTTAAACATCCAACGATATTAACACTGTTTTTCTGTTTTATTTTAAACTCCTTTTTATTTTATTATTTTAAACAAACTTCTCGCCCATACTACTATAAGGCATCGTCAGTGTCAGAAGTTTACAAACAAATGGTGAGTGTGTTAGAAGATGATTTGTAGGTGGACATTATAGTTTAAACACGATTGTTTGAGCATTGAAAATGGTGTCCGCTATGGACGTCCACAAAGTGCAACACATCCAAACGTGGCACTCAGGTTGGCATAACGTTTTTGCACACCACTTCCTTGAGCTATAATAGAATGGACACGTTATTTTGGATTGCTTCTAGTTTCAGCAACGTCATCCACTCTCAATCGCCGCTTCCAACAATACATGTGAATGCTTTCAATAATATTTGGAGTTGTTACACATTTCGGGGTCCACTGCTGGCATCATCTTCAATGCTTGTACGACCACGTTAAACTTCGAGATCCCAATAACAAATCATTGTTTGTGAAGACAAAGCTGTGTTGCAGTATCTACTAACACATTTACCGTTTTGTTGTGATTTTTCATTCTCGCTAGACTTGTTAAACAAACAATTCATTCCTAACATAATATTAGATTTTCTTCATATTTCAAACCAAAAGGTTTACCTGTGTTATGTAAATTATGAATTTCTGATGAATAAATTTAGAGATAAATTGTAAAATTAACGGGTGTTTAATAAAGTATGATTTTTACGATACACGAAAAGTTTAGATCTACAACTAAACTATAGACCTCGCTCCGTAAACTCTTTAACTTAGCGTAGTATATAATCGCTATAACACAGTAAAAAAATATTGACAATTTTAGTGAAATGACTGACCTATATAACTTGACAATTTTTAAAATTGGAATTATTTCTCCTCATTTCATAATAA
The DNA here is from genome assembly GCA_034769895.1 of Magicicada septendecula. Lineage (NCBI taxonomy): Eukaryota > Metazoa > Arthropoda > Insecta > Hemiptera > Cicadidae > Magicicada > Magicicada septendecula. The sequence goes on from CM068375.1 coordinate 323,097,408, forward strand.
TTAATTCAACTTTTTATATAGGTCATTTATTTTTATTTTTGGAGTTATATTTTTATTTATTCATAGTCAATCCGCCATTTATTTACTATTATACACTTTTAAATAATGCAATTATTAAATTCAAGACAGTTTCAATGTAGTCTTATGTAATGTTATGTTGTTCTTTAGAAATGCATTGGCACTATTATGGGTGCTTCCATGAATCCAAAGACCATTTAATGCTAGGATACGAACACATATCAAGTTACTCATTGTCGTTATCAAGATGTTTGGCTCTCTGTTCACAACACAGAAGAAAATACGCTGGCGTCACTGACGCGTAAGTATTATATTGATTCGCCATATTATATTAAAACGGTGTGTGATTTTACAATATTATAGGCCTATTACCATTTGATCAATATTAAATGCTGATTCTGGGACGAATGATTAAAAATACGATAATTATAAGAACTTCTTAAAAACATTCTCTAATACAACTAATTGAAAGTTTTATTGTTGTATTTTGATTAGTTACACAGATTTCTTAAGTAATGTTTAAAGTTAAGATTTGCTAACAAAGAAGTTAAAACCGTAACTATTTTTTTTCTGGGGTTTTACTATTTTTCTTGTAAATAAACAGCTCGTATTTTTGAAACTAACACTTCATGTGTCCAGTTTTTTTGCAAGTTAATGTTATGCCTTATATTATGAAATACAATTCTCTTCTGTAAGTATACGCGAATACTGTCAGTCTATGTGCGTTCTACAGATATAATGTGCATCTTCACATCGTCTTCACTAGGCGTGTTTCACTTTACCAACGTTTCAATGGCGGTTCCGCAGGTTTTTATCACTCAACATTCTTCATGAGCAATTTCTATCCATTCTGGTCACGAGTTCTTGCGAATTCCCCCTGCGTCTCTGCATTTTCTTGTCTACAAACTCTATACTCAACATTATCCTTCTGGCTGAATTACTGATTGTGTTAACTTTCGTATATTCTTCTGTATTTCTGAAAAATTTAATCTTCCATTTTCGGCATCTTTGTCCTTTTGCAGATCTCCATGTTTCATCATGTTTCATTTCCGTACAACACTACAGGCACAGCCTCAGTATTGTGTGTCTACTCTAGCTTTGTGTCTAAACGTCTTTGCTAGCACTCCACATATACCTCGATTCTTAATAATTTTGCTGACGTGATCTCTGTCGTATTTATATATGATATTACAGACAAGATACTGAAGTAAGGACCGCCTCTTTGCCCAGTGAGTGTATTTGCCTGTGTCTTCTCTTCTGATGTTGTTCCTCCATATTCTGTTACAACTTATTGTAAATAGTAAATCTGTTTCTGGAGGTCCTCTTCAGTTATTGCATCCACATCATCAGCAAATGGAAATATGTTTAAAACATACGGTTTAGTGATTTTTATGCCTTGTAAAGTCACAAGGTTTTATTTCTATTTTCAGTTAATTAATATCTATTAATTAGTATGCATGAGGAAGTCAGGGCTTGACTGGAAAGGTAGAAGGGTAATCTTCAATATTTATAGGTTGCAAAGTACTGAAATAGACATAAATGGATATAAAAAGGAAGCAATAATAAGAAGAGGGGTAAGACAAGGTTGCCCACTGTCACCGTACTTGTTTAATTTGTTTATAGAAGATGTTGTAACTCAGATGAAAAGGAGTTCTAGGGGAATAAAAATAAATGGGGAACAGATACACAGTATTCGCTTCGCAGATGATATTTTACTGATGGCTGACTCAGAAAAGGATATGACCCGAATGTTAGGTACGTTTAACAAAATTCTTCACGCTTGGAGATTGAGGATAAATGTTAAGAAAACTAAAATAATGGTTGTAAGTAAAAAAAGAGAAGACATTAAATCAACCATTATGTTGAACAACACACTATATTGGAGCACGTTACTGAATTTTATTACCTGGGTAGCATAGTTACAAGTGGGAATAAGTGTCTGGCAGAGATTAAGAGGAGAGTAGCTCTGGCAAAACAAGCATTCCAGAGCAAAAGGAACTTATTAACAAGCAACCATATTAGTATTGAAACAAGGAAAAAGTTTGTTAAGGTATTTGTGTGGAGTGTTTTGACTTACGGGTGTGAATCGTGGACCTTAGGGAAGGTAGAGAGTGATAGACTTCAGCCAATGGAGATGTGGATTTGGCGGAGAATGACAAAAACTAGTTGGACAGATAGGAAGACGAATGAACAGATCTTAGAGGAAATAAATGAGAATAGAACACTGCTGAGGAGTATAGAGGTGAGGAAGATTAAGTTGATAGGGCATGTGATCAGACATAGTGCTTTTTTAACTAACATCTTTGAGGGCAAAGTAGTGGGGAAGAAGCCCAAAGAAGACCAAAAACTGCATACTTCCGCAGCACAATGAGTGTCGTGAATAGTGGGTCCTATAAAGAAATGAAGAATATCGCAAGGGATAGAGTGACGTGGCTACAGCAACAAGGCATTGGCTTTAGGAGTTAATAATAGTTAATATGCATATTAGAAAAAATGGGCGATAAATAACTTCCGTATTTTACACATCTCTTAATATGTTCTAACTCATTTCAGTCAGCTTTTTTAAATCTTGTGCCCTGATTGCAGCTTCTTTTACTTTTATTAAGTGTTCGAAAAAGAATGATACTAGTTCAGAATTTTTTTAATACTAGCAAACATTCATTTTTTACATTTTATATAGTCAAATGCCATTTTAAGGCCAATAAAAGCCACCTGTATTTGTAGGTCATATTATATTTTTTGCTATGATTTGCTGAAACGCAATAACGTCGTACTTTGTTTATGAACTTCCATTGGACAAGCCACTTGGTTCTTCAGCCATTAAATTTCAGCAATTTTCTACTCCCTTCTGCACATAATTTTAGCGTAGTGTCTATGCTCAACATTAAGAAAACTTATACACCTAAAGTTACTACATTTAGGCCTATATTTACTCCCTTTCTTGTAAATAGGTATAACTATGCTGAATTTCAAGGGTGATGGTGGCTTTACCCTAAAAACGACTCATTCCAAAGCAACAAAGTAAGAAAACTTATTAAACATGTTGCAATAGATAATAGATACAAAATATAAAACACAAATATATTATAAAATAAAATAAAATAAAAATCGCTAAATAATTACCAAATAAAACTAGCTAGGAAATTCAACTCTTAATGATAATATATGAAAAATAACAAAATTTACACGTTACGGCAAATCATACAAAATCTAAATAAAATATTTGATGATCCATACTTAAAAGTAGAAAACATCGTATTACAGTTAACATAGCTTTTAATAACATAGTATTTCAAACTAAACACTACATTCATAATAAAAATATAACGTACAATATAAAATGTTCAGATATTAATAAATATTACATAGGCGAAGTTAAAGGCTACAATAGATTCTTTTAATATTGCAATGCACCTTTAAAGTTAGACAACTACAAGTCAAAGTCAATTACAAACTTCGTAAAAAAAAGTTATCTACAAAATTGTGAATTTCTACATTCTGCAGACATTTAAATTCCAAAGTAATAAAAATATACAAAATTTTACAAAATTCTGGAAAGTCACCGCATATATAACACAATAATAATAAGTAATTTGTTAATTAAGGAACAAATCCTAAAACAAACAAAACAAGGTGATTCATTTGATGATATAAATTTAATAAAATAAATAAAAGAAAGCGTTATCAATTTTCAATACATCGATCAAAACTGCTGAATACACAATCATTGAAAAAAACTTAATAGACAAATTTCTAAATTCAATAAAGTTGATTATACGTTAATCTACTTTAAACTCTGAGTATGCAGATTATCTCAGTGTAAAGTTCTTAGGATGCACACACACACACACACACACACACACACACACACACACACACACACACCACATATGTATACATACTCGCAGTATAAATTTATTATTTTCTTATTCGTTATGTAATTAAACAGCATTATTAAATTTTCACTATTACATAATAATTATAACTAGTGGTCGCCCAATGGTCGAAATTCGACCGTAATTCATTACATTTTTAAGTTTGAACGTTATTGAGGTTCTTTTGTCAAAGAGTATACCTCTATAATCATTGCATATAATTTTTTTGAATTTTGTTCTATTACGTCAGCTGCGAACGTGTACAAATACGTCATTAGCGTGTGTTGTTTGCCTTAATTCCCTGCAATACCTATGAAATTTAAAATTTAATGTTAGTAACAGTTGAAAAAAAACACAATTACAGCTGGTATTCGTATTTATTTTTTGGTGTAATTCATTGTCAGTTTTAATTTTTTCATGTTATTATTGAATCAAATAAACGCTAATAAAAATGAGACTTGACATTCATAGAAGTATAAGATACATTGTTTTCAATTCCAGTGGATTACATTTCATTTTTGGTAAGGTACAAAATTCGAAAACAGTTTGAAGATTATCTGCTACAAAGCTTATATAATTTTTTAATTTTTTTTCTATGCATTAATTTTCGAGTTATTTGAAAAATATGTAAGATAGGGAAAATGAGGTTTAGCTTGGCTAAGCCATATTTAAAAAGCAATAACGCGTTTTTTGACATTTCCTTGGGTTTTTTTTATTGCCATACTGACCAGGTTTCGCCAAGGCTACACAGTTATGTTGCCTATTTTTTCGAATTATATAAAATTAAAATAAATGTAATACAAAATAAAAAATGAAATAAAAAATACGTGCCTCGTATTTTTTCATATATTTTTCATTAAATCAAAAAAACCGGGGGGTTAAAAAAATAATTGTTGTCCATTGAACTTAAAATAGTTTGAAAGTGAATTTAATGATTCAGAACTTCTTGTGTAAACCATGCTTTTTGTAAAAACTCTTTCATCATTTGCTAAATGCCCTTGGCCATTATATTCGGAAATATGAAATCTCAAACCATCGAATGATCGAACTCTACTTGCTGCACTGTACAATTGACCATGTGTAAAAACTGGCTGCCTCAATAAAATTCCAATTTTTTCGAATGTTTGTCCTTGAGACTTATTTATTGTCATCTCAAATGCAGGTATAATGGGAAATTGAGTTCTTTGAAAGTTAAATGGTAAAACAGTACCGGAATATGTTAAATTTATACGTGGAATCAAAATTCTCTTATTGCGTGCGGTTCCAGTTAAAACTTCGCAATCAATAGCATTACGATGCATACACTTGATGCGCATTCTTGCTCCATTGACTCATGCTTCCTTTGTATTTAAGTTTCTGATCAGTAAAACGATGCAATTAACTTTCAATACTAACTTATGTGGTGGCAAACCACTAATAGTCAAAGAATTCAAAAACTCTACTGGATAGTTATTGATTTCATTGTCATCATCACAAATTATTTTATCGTAGCTATGATATGTTTTCTGTTCACCTGGTATTCGATTAAGTATATCAGTATTAATAAAAGTACAATAATCATTTTTAGGTGCCAAAATAACTGACTTCAATATGTTATCTGAGAGTATGTTTTCGAAAATATTTCCATACACCTCATTAATAATATTATTTTCATCTCCTATTAATTGCTGAGGTATTTCAATAATATTTTCACCAAACTGAGGGAATTGTGGGGCTTCATCATTACCAATTTTTTCAAGAATTCGGCAAATTCTATTTCACTGGTAAGGCTCTCATATTTTGAGTAAACGTTACTTTATGAAAATAAACAAATTTATGCCAACTCGTGACAAATTTTCAAATAAAGTTGCACGTCATCCATGTGGGACAACTGGTAAGATTTGCCGAAAATCACCGCACAGAAGTATCGTTTTCATTCCAAATGGTTTATGTTTATCATTTTCATCGCATAGATCCTGCAATAATCTATCTATGATTTTCAATAATGATGAATTTATGTAACGCCCATAGCTACTATTTGCGGTAATATTCGCTATAGAATTTTCCAAAATGGGTATAGGCAATTTAAACACATTGTGTAAAGTTCTACCTCCAAGTAATAGAGTTGAAGCTATGCCACTGAACGGTGTTGCAATGCAACTAAGATTAAGCGAATTTAATTTGTGAATGATTGCTGTTTGTGTGAATGTTTTTCCACAACCTGCATGAGCGGTTAAACAAAAAACATTAGATCCAGTATCATGGTGCAAAACTTCACGAATCACACGATCAATTAGATTACACTGTTCAATATTTGCAGTTTCATAATGCTCACAAAACAGAAACTCTTGTTCTATTGGATCAATAGCATTTGCTTCGTCTGTTCTCTGCGAATACGTGGGAACTGTTAAACCAATTTCTTGACATGACAAATTATGAACATTCAAAATATCTTCAATTTCTAATAGAGCTGTGTTAAAGGATACTTCTTCGTTGTAAGCTCTCAAAAAATCTTCACTAAAATATACACTTTAAATTCATTCCATAACGCCAATGCATTGGCTGGCACATTTAATGCACAAATGTAACCAAATAACTTTCGCATTTGTTTTGGTGAATGTAATTCTTTTGCTTCATTTAAACATTCGCGCCATTCATTATCATTTGAAGCAATGCCGCGAGCATGGAACGCTTCAACAAAAGAAGTGTGTATAATTCCATTGTATGTTCTAACATCCTCAAATGATTTTGGACCACAGAAATGTAATAAAAGCAATCGTAAATGGAATAGTTCGATGTCTTTTGGTGATATATGCGTGTAATGATTTTATCACCTCCACGCCTTCTCTTCTTCCATTTTTTTCGGGAATCTTCCCACACATAATGCAAAGGAATTTCAATATACTTATATTCATGCGCTGATGGAGCTGATCGATTCAATTCAAAAAATGCTAATAATTTTGTTTGTCTTGCATTTTCAATTGCTTGACGTTCTTGCCCTTCTCGAAAATAAACATTCTGTCTACGCGGTAAATGAATGTCAAGTCTAACGATGACATGTGATTGAAAATGCATTGGTAATTCATAGATGCGCCATACAGCTTCAGTTGATCCGACATAACGGCCATTTAAAAAATTTTTAACTTCATCAATTTGTATTTCTTGACCTGGTTCATTCTCTAAGAACCTAATTCAACAGATGCACTGTCATAGCCTTTATACACGTATTTATAAATGTATTTAACACTTTTAACTGTAGTGCATACTTCAACATTTATATGGCAATTAAATTTGGCAAGTAAATACGGATTGTATGGTACAACATAACGATTGTCGAGGCAACTACCGCGAACTTCAGCATTAATACCATTATCAAGCCTTCTGTATAATGGATATCCATTTAATGATTCACATGTAAATTCATTAAATCGTTTTGGATAATCTTTTGTGCACTTTCCATCTCTCATACATACAGAATTTGGATTAAGTACACCGCATGGACCATGCAATATGTGTTTTACAACATATTCATGTAATGTAGGATGTGTTTGAATGTTAGGAATCTCCGCAGATACAACTTTATCAATATCGGTAGCGTTAACAATTTTATCTTGCCCATTTAAAGAGAGTAAAATGTGAGCATGAGGCAATCCTCTCTTTTGAAACTCAATTGTATAAATGAGTGCTTCAACTTTACCGAAGATTTTTTTTAGTGTAAGGCCCTCAATTAATGCTTTCAGTTTGGACTTCAATACACGCACAACAATATAAGGTCGAAAATTAGCTGACTCACCTACACCAATATTGCTAACTATTTCAGGCCAACGTGGATTGCAAGTCATTGTAATAAACAAAGAAGGCTTTCCGAAATGTTGTACAATTGACATTGCATCTAAATAATTCTGATACATATTTCTTGGAGATCCATTGAATGAAGATGGTAAAATTACTCTACGGCCAACATTATTAGCATTGGGCTTCAATTCTAAATAATCTGTTAAATTGTTGTAAACTTCAGACCTAAGACTTGTTTGATTTTGTCGAATGAAATGTAACCTTGTGCCCTTTATTCTTACATACATATCAACTATCAACTGCAGAAATAATTTTTGTGAATGGTGCAAAATGCTAAAATCTTCTCTAATTGCGAGTCGATAGGCTGCATACTGAAGCATGGTTAATTTATTTCTGGGCGCTCTTGAATTAAATGTAGTTGGTACATTATGAGAAATATTGATATGCCACCCAGTATCACCATTTGGAAAAAGTAATGGATACGCTAAAGGGTCCAATGATGAATCCAAAACAGAGATATTTTTAATGGTACCATTAACGTTTGAAAACGAAACCATATTTCGTTCAAAGGGTGGCTCACCATCAACTGTACTAAATATTACTGCTACATCAGTTTGAACTGCATCATTATAACGGCGTATATCTAAATCACGATTTACTTTAATGAGCATACAAATTTATTTATTTTGATTTTCAACTCTCTGACAATGATCTTTCATTGCAACGAATGACCGAACGAAAGGATTAGTGCGTTCCAATTCAAGAGAGATTTCGCGCATTATATTGTTATTGTATGTTTGATTATAGTGTTCACGTAATCTATTTAATTGACAGCAGTGTCAACATCATAAAAATGTAATTGCGCATAACATGGTGAGCGACCATATCAAGCAGTCATTGGACCTGATCGGTGATAAAAAACATCATGTATTTTAAAATGATACATTCCACGCGTAACTGTATCCGAAATTTTAGCTTCTGAGCTAACCATAGCAAATGATGAATTGTATTTACGAATGTTTTCAAAATAACTTTTTGACTTTCTTTTTATTGAAGGTTCATTTGAAGTAAGTCCATCATACAATGATTTAAAGTATTCATTTTGACTTAAGGCCGGTAATATTGCTTTAACCTTATGAAAACATGAAGTGAATGCAGTCCGTTCACCTAAAGTGACCTCAGATTCGAAATGTTTTGCATTGCAAAACCTGCATTGTAAATGCATTAATCCACAATCAAAAGTATTAAAATTTCTTGGAATGACATTCAGTGCGCATTTAAATGTATCCATCAAAATAATTTAATCATTTTGTATACTATTTAGACTATTTAAATTTGCATTTGGTCTATTATCATTTTGACTTTCAAGCGAATTATATTCCTCTTTCTTTGTCTCTCACTCCGACCCGTCAATGTTCTATGTCGAGGCATAATGGAAGTAGGTGCGAATATCTGAATGTAAAAAAAAAACATGTAATAAAATTACTGAAACTAAGATTAGACAGGGTTTAATTTAAAAATAATAAAATGTACTCACTTTTTTGAAACCACCAATAATAATCAGGCGAGAGTAAGTCAATTCAAATTGCTGCTACAAAATTTTCCTTTTGCAACAGGTGTATATTAAGCAAGCTGTATTTCACTTTCAACTGCACATTAATATATAAAACACAGATGTCTAATATACAAAATATAAAATAAAAAGGCTTTTTTGCCTTGACATACACTCCACAGACTATTGGAAAAGGAACATTTGAAATCACACAAAATTTACAGCTCATTCAGTCAATCTGTCAGTAATTATTTGTTGGCAACATTTTAAAATTCTTTGGCGACAATCTCTACTCTGTGCGACTGTTTGACCACAGACTATTATGTGTTTGACATTGGCAGTATGAACGTAAACAAACGACAGACTATTATGTGTTTGACATTGGCAGTATGAACGTACACTAAAATGAAAAAATTATAATTTTATTGCCTGGCAACAAAATTATTTTATTTTTAACAATTACCATTGTTTGAAAAAGTTTAAATGAATTTTCAAGTGCAAATGAATGTTTTATTAATTTAATTTAATGTATTTGTAACACATATTATATATAAATTTTAGCTTTCTGCACTCCTTCTCCATATAAACTTTAACTATGCCAATCTCACACTCCTCCGTGCGCGCAATATGCTTAAAAAGGGGTACAAAGTTTTCTCTTCACGTATTACTATATAGATAATTAAACGTGTTAACTATGAAAATTAATTTTGGGAGAAATCATTGTACATCATACGAAGACCCCCCTACCGTCATTCTATTTCGTATATATAAGTAGTGCAAATCCAGCTTGTCGTGGTAGCGTCTCGTCAGTTCTATACGGATCTAGCTACAACAAAAACACTTCTGTTATCGGACTATTACAAACAGAATAGTCGGAATCAAACAAACATTTAGCAAAAGAAGAAGACAGATACCAACATTCGCTTTCTATAATATACTATTATATATAGTATACTGCGTAATGTAGTATATAGTATATAGTATACAGTATACAGTATACAGTATACAGTATGTAGTATATAGTGTGTATGTGCCAAAGAATTCAAACTAATTTATAAGTTATTGTACATATTCAGGTTGACGGATGCTCAATTATATTTTGAACTACGGACACAGAATTATGTTTGTAACTTTTTGTTTTAATTTATTTTTCATAAATTTCTGAATATCTCAGTTCGTAAGTTTGTTGGCGTACACTACTAATAATTTCTACGATGACAGTTTCGGAGAAACTGAGGTTTCAATAAGATGGCGTCTGTTAAATTCAGCTTTTATTATATAAACATCATTGCCAAAAATCCGCAATGATTTTGGACTACATAGTAATTGAAGATTAAGTTAATGGCTTTCCGTGGAGCTGATCGCATATGACCAAATAGTGTTGTAGATGGTACTGCTATTGGGCAGGTGTGCAATTTCCAATATCTCTTCTACAGTGTGTCGTACATGACAAATAATAACTTGTTGAATAAGTTAGGGCGTCCGAAGAACCGTTGGAGTGACCAACACTAGTCTACCTGCTTGAGCCCGTAACAAACCTTCCAGCCAAAGACCATCTCGTTGTTGAAGAAGACGATAATAAAGACGTTGATGATGATGATGATGACTATATAATTATTCCTAGGCTCTTGAAAATATTCTCTAACCATAACCCAGTCTGTCACATTCCTCAAACTAGTGCAGTCTTTGTCATTAAATTTCAGAAATTATGCACATCAGCTAAATAGGGAGTTTTTTAATATTATTTTTTTCAAAAAACGATGTGATCTCTTTGTTTTGAGCACTGTATGTCGATGCGGCAAACACCCAATTTTGACAAACGCCAACTTTGAAGTTCATGACTGAGATTCTACATGTACTGACCTCAAACAATGCGGAGGTATTGATAGAATGGCTATTTACGAATTTGGTCGTCAGTAGGCAAATATAAAGTAAGTAAAAACTAATCAGTTAAACAGACATAACTGCCAATAATCTACTCTGCTCTAAACCTTTTACAATTTATAAATAACGTCTTGTACCATACGTTTACTAAGATAATTATGAAACCATATGGTTTATAAGCTGAGCCCATAGGGAACCACCTACTTAAGTTTCTCTTTATAGAACTAGGTTTTCAAGATTGTAGCAAACCCTAAGACCAAGTTCTGCTAAGCTTTCTTAGATTTAAATCGTTATGCATAGCCGATCTATCAACACGTTTTTGTGGTTTGAAAATAGTTATTTAGTCGCAATACATTTTCTTTTGTCTTAAAGTTTTGGCACTTTAAGTCGAAGTGAAGCGCCTGCTGACTTTCCATAATTCACTACTAATAAACCTATTAGCACGTTTGACTAAAATCTTTTGTGATATTCAAGGATGAAGATTTTAAACATCCCCTTAGATTGTACGTTTTATTATAGTCTTAGAACCACTGAGGCTAATATACTACTCGTTGTAGGATAATTGGCTACGGTGACAGGGGATGCGTGTGGAGTTTTCCTAAACTGTACGCAATTATCTTCAATATTTATATTGAATATAATATTTAATATCTAAAAATATTTAAATTTCATTCCATAACACCGCTTGCTCATTTCATGCAAAAACAACATAAAGACTTTATTTTTATTGGTAACTGTTCGTCCGTGGAATCAACGCTGGCTGACATATTAATCATTAAAAGTATGGCGTGGTATAGTCTTTTGAAGGAAACATCCAGGACACAGTTTTCAAGGACTTTAAGTAACTGATACGCTATAGAAATTTGATTTTTGTTTTATTATCAAACATAAGAAAATTTGTAAAAGATTATTGGCATTTAATGCTGTGCAAATAAAATGGTTTTCACTGTGTAAACCGCTTTTCTTTTTAATTTTCTGATAACCAAAATCTGCTCTAACAGATTTATCTAAACACTGTTTTTGAAATGAGCTGTCCCTTTGGGATGAATAAGATTATTTCTTTTTTCTCTGGAAAATCGGGTAATATTAGCTTGGATTTAAGGAAAAAAGACGAAGAAATTGAAAGAAGGACACAAACGATGGGGGTAACGTATAAAAGAAAGGAATAATTGGTAGTCACGTATAGGAGGACAGGTGACAAGTAGGCTAAATAGAGGACAACAGAAGTACTTGTAGTAAACGTGTTGTTACAACAGTCACATGGAAATGAATAAACAGTAAAAATAAATAATTGGAGCAAACTATGGGCAATAATGGCAAGGAAAAGGATCCCACAACATCTAATGAGAGCTATATAGAGTCTTTATGTGGAGAATAAAATATTAATTGAAACAGGGAAACCAAGAACAGCCCTAGAATTTGCTGATCAATTGCGGAGTACGACAAGGGTGTCCATTATCACTTTCTATTTTTAATTTTTATATTTTCTATCATCATCATCTATCTGTCCAGGATTAGGCAGGTTGCCTGTTCCGGCTTTACCATCTCTGTCTCAGTCTGCCAACATTTCTTCTTCCGGTTGGCTTATAATTCAGGATTTTTCTTGGAATTCTTTCTGGAGGCATGAGCATAACATGCACTTTCCATCTTTTTTTTATAGTTTTTCGCTAGTTCCGTTATTGGTTGTATTTTTAATGCCTGTCTTATATCTTCGTTCTTTAAATGATCTAATCTTACACAACCTATCACATATCTAAGATATGTATCTAACATATCACTTCAGCCGTTTCCATTTATCTATAATCTTTCTTGATTGTTGCCCATAATTCGGACCCGTGTAATAGCATATGGACTGCCATCACCTTATAGAAATTTTTATTTGTGTTTCTTTTGTGGTCTTTCCTTTGAGTGTTCTCCGTATTGTCCCACACATTCATTGGTAGTTGTTTGTTTTATCAAGAATATCTTTGTTTTTTTCATATGTAATATCACATCCTAGGTAATTGAAGTGTGATATTTGTTTTAAAATTTTTTTAATATATTTTCTGTAGCATACAAAACTGGTAGATGTGTCTTCCAGACCATTTTACGATTGGTCACTCTACAATTGACACTTGTTGTTTGCAGTCGATCAGGGTGTTCTGTCGGACTCCGGAAACAGGTTCCAGGTGGGTATACATTTGTTCAATCAAATCTGCAAAGGCTCTGGATTAAAAACATGTACACTGAAGAACAAGGTGATGGCTTTTCGTGGAACTGATCCCGTACGGGCATAAATTGTTATAGATGGTCGGCTACTGTTCTAGAACAAGCCAGGAATTTTGAATACGTGGGCTACAGTGTGCCTTATAATACAAGCAACGACGTTTTGAATAAGGCCATCAGGCAAACTAAGCAAGTAAAGAAACATGTCTAAAATTTTACAAGGTGATCGGTCTTGTAAAAATTTTACTTTATCGAAAGGCCAGGCCAGTCGTATGCAAGCGGTTGAAATGAGATTTCCCAGTCACGTGGCAGGGTATAATCTCCATGATCATAGGAAGCGACACAGCTATACAGCAGGGACTGATTTTTATGAGTATACTCGACAGGATTGCTTAGTATCGGCTGGATCGGTGGGAACATCTTTACCGAATGGATGACTGCCGCATCCTCAAACAACTATGAAACTATAAGCCAAAGGGACGGAGAGGTATGGGACGTCGGAGGAAGTGCTGGACCTGGATCTTATGGACCTGGAATGCAGCAGCAACAACAAGTATTAATGCTAAAATTGCTACGGTACCGCAAAAGATGACTACAAGGGATGAGGTTTCCTCCGGACAGTACCGTAATATATTATATATGACACATTCGTCCCTCCAATGTGTTGCCGCTGTATAAACTATGTTCATATTCACTGTTCGTTTTCGGAGCTGATGTGCAGCAGTTACTACGTACCTGTTTGTGTTATGTTCGTTTAGTCATGTGTTTTCTGTTTGTCTTTATTATTTTTAATTCGATTATTTGTGTTCAAATTTATTCTGTGTAAGTGTAATGAGAGCCAGATCCCGTTGAACCGGGACCCTTTTTTTCTCCCAGCGAATGGTATAAAATGCTCTAGAAAAAAACTTAGTACAAGAAAAAAATTCGAATTAATTTTTAGGTGAAGTTTTACGCCTAGCAAAACCAGCAACATGTGTTATGTACCCACGCCACGCCACTGACGTCTGGGTACTATAAACTAATTTCTTTTACGTTTATTTATGATCTGTTAATATATAACAATAAGCATAATTGCTCACAGAATACACAGCATGAAAGAAACTAGTCCCTTGACTAGTTCTCTGTATGAGAATTTAAAAGTAACATATTATGTACAATGTATTAATAGTGTTAAAGTCTAGGTAAGACCAGAGGAAATGTTAACTTTAAACATTTTGTCTGTAGGCTGTTGTCGAGTTGGGTAAAGGATTCGTGTGCTCTTCAAGTCGTTTTACACATCTTTCGCTGAACATCGCAGTGGTTTCACTGACTCAGGGCAGGTCCAGGTGTCTATAAATATCTTTGTTCCTGACGAACCACGGTGCGTTGGTTATGGGAGCACCTTGGTCCGAAATCTTTCCGTTATGGCGATATTTGATTCAGATTCAGTTCCTCAAAGCTGTCAGCCGTATCTCCACACAGGCTTGAAGACAGTGTTGTACACCAACAACTTGTTTCGAATTGACAGTAATAATTTTCTGCCCAAATTCTAAATACAATGTATTATGTTAATTAAAAACTTAAATATTATAAATTGTTTGTTACATAGCCAAAAACGTTACAATAGCCGACTGCATTAAATGTTTCAAACAACACTTAATATATATAAGTTTTTGGTAACTGTATTTCAGCTTAAGAAGATTTAGTTTGTACACAAAACGTATGTAAAAAATATAATCTTAGAAGACATTTTGTGCAACTACAAGAGTACAGTAAAACGTGTGCCAACTAATTGCACAAGTTGATTGCTGATATAACAGAAAACATATGTGGAACACAAACTACAGTGTTACATATTCAATATTTCCCTGCATCTGCTCTTGGTATACACTGCAGATTTAATCTGAGTACACATTAAACTCTAATTAAACTTTGCAACTCTGTTGCACTGTATAGTAATTGTGTAACAATATATTTATATGGTGTTTTGTGTGTGTGTGTGTGTGTGTGTGTGTTTTGTTTTCATAAAGAATATTATAGATTTATTAGTGAGCTCAATTTTACGTCCTATGTATGGCGTAATTGTACAGATACTTTAGTACTTTTACTTGTATTCTTATGGTACCGTCTCTTATGAGAACAGTAATTATCATGATTTCCCACCATGGCCGCTTTGAACGTACTGAAATTACAATTGTGTGTGTGTGTGTGTGTGTGTGTGTGTGTGTGTGCGCGTGTGTGTTTCTGTGTAGTAATAACACAGACATTGTAATAGTAATATTCCTAACACACACACACACACACACACACACACACACACACACACACACACACACACACACACACAAGTGTATTGATATTATACAGTGGAACAGCTCCTGCAATTTTCCGATCTGTAAAGTTCTTCGTCCTAACCATTTTCTGTCATTAGTTTTTACCAGAACTGATAGTCTTCTTATTCTTGTGAATCTGTATTGTCGTTATTCATCTAAATATAAGCGTCAATTTTAATTGTCCGATCACCTGCCGTACTTTTAACGTGTAAGGAATTTACAAATGCCGATTGAGTGCTGGACTTTACGTCTGGGTGAGGCTCGGATGATTTTGTTGTATTGTTTTCAGTTTTCTTATTACTTCTGTCTAAACGCGAACGCTAAGAAACATCATAAATTTACTTTTGCATATTTGTAATCAGTTGAGCTATACTAGGGATAGAAGTTACATAGTATAAATGTTATTTATGAATAAACGGGTAAACATTATTTAGTACAAAAATTTGAAAGTTTCAGAGAGACGTATTCTGAACATTTTAAATTGATCGTGCTAACAAATGTTGCAATAAGTAAAATGATGTGTCCTGAAGCATACAATGGAGTACTGACGAGAAGGCATGCAACATCTCTTGCAAACTCCTCGCCACAACTCTCTGCCATTCCACTCTCTTTTTTTCTATATCATCATATATGCTCGTCTTCCACAACCTTTGTCTTCCACAGTCTTCTGTTTCTGTTGTCTAACTAGAATCCAGTTTAAAATATTCTTGAGCCTAAGATAATCAGGTATCCGTTTTACGTGGCTAAATCATACGGAACGCTTTGTATATATTGTAACTTAAATTATTTTCTCTGACAAATTTTCGTCTTAATATAACTATTTCAAACACATTTAACCCTAGGCATTCTACAATTGTATCTGAATACTTTCTTCAAAACTGTGTTTTTACTATTGGAAGTTTTTTCTGTTTTAAAATCATAGATAACTACGTTCCTTCTATTTTGGTTTCGCTGTTTATTATTTTGTGGGGGCATATTATCTTTATTTATTAATTTATTTTTATTGTTTTGTTCATTATATTTTCGCATTACTTTTGCCCGCCTATAAATTTTCTTGTTCTCTTTTGCCTTTCAGTTTATGTTAGCCTCAGATGTGGCTGCAGTTTATCCATTTCTTTGGTTGTTCGTTTATGCAGGCCACAGATTCGTTTCCAGTAAACGTTTAGAGATAAATTTTCTTTGTAACCCAAAATAGAGCCTCTCGAAAAGTTTGCAAAATATTTACGTCCTTCGTCGTAATATTTTTATTAGCTACTAGAAATCTCAGACACACAAATGTTTTTTTTTGTCTTGTATTTAAGCGTATTGTATGACTAAAGAGCTTAAGAACATTTTTACGGTTTTCTTCTCCTTCTTCCTCTGCCCATTACGGATTAGGCAATTCTGCCCGTTCCAGCTTGCCCAACTAATACTCGTACTTACCACGTTTTTTCTACCTATAATTAAAGGTATATTATTTCTACGAATAATATAGCTTATAATATAGAATCCTTTCATTCTTCATTTTGAGCACACGTTCCTTCTAACTTCCTATATATATTGCTGCCTGCAGTGCAACCGATTGAATATTTAATTCTTAACTAATGGTAACATTTCGTATCCTATGACACTGAACGCAGTGTTTCCCTGACCTGATAAATATCATTTCTGACAACTCCATATGTTTAAAATCTGTTTTCTTATTTTTAATTATTTTAATAATATTTCTTTTCCTAGGTACCCACAATTTTGAACCAATCTTACGACTAACGGGCAGGTCTATTTCATGAGATCTAAGAATACGGTTACACGAGCGATTTTCCCGGTCGTAGGCGCGGGTGGAGTTTGGAAAACCCCACAGTGGTCACATGTGCATTTTTCCTCGTACGTGCACCGACGAAAATGTAGCCACATATGCAGTTTACAATCGGACGGCAGCGTTGGGACGTCTCGGACGCGCATCGCTACAGCTCTGGTAGGCCAAGCCGGTTTGTAAAGATTTACATTTTTTTATAAACATTATAAATTTTATAATATTTTACAAATTATTTTTATAAACTTTTATAACACTTTTTATAAAGATGCCAATAACATCGTGCCGACAAATTAATTACCATAGTAACAAATAAATAAACAAATGCTATTTTAGCGGCATCTTTGAACAGTTCGTGTGACCATACTCGTGCGTTTTAAAAACGGACTAAAAACGCAGAAGGTTGCGTTTTGATACGGGAGACGTTAAAAGAGCAGCAGATTGGACGACCTGTGCGTTTTTTCCACGTCCACGTAACCAATTTCATTGCCGTCTGCATGTTAAATTTAATGCGTTTCCCAACCGCACACAAACGGCCTGAAAAAAATGCTCGGGTAACCGTACCCTAATTCTTTTCCTTACATGCTATTACCTACGACACGTGATGCATGTATGGAAACGTAACTTAATCCTTTACGATAAGGTCTCAAAAACTTTCTACATAATTTGCACATATAACTGTAAATATTCCCTGTAGTCACGCGGGATGTCTAACATGGCTGACATATGTTCAGAGAGCAGAACAATGGCACGCCTTCCAACAGTACATCACCGACATACCAAACACATACTATCCTACTTGCCGATGCCTGGCAAAGTTATCTGTATCTTGTTTGTGCACTACTGAAATAGCATATACGGGAGATGCGATAACTTGATTTAGTGCATAGTCAGTATTGTAGGTAAGGAGAATGCGGTCAAATCCTACATAGCAGCATTGTGAACATACGTCTGCATAACATTCGTAGGCATTTCCCTCACAGCATATGCATTATTACGTTGTGTTATGTTTCAGGCTGTACTCTAGGAAAACACTATATTTTTGTTGTTTTTCTTATCCTCCACCTCCTCCTTCTTTTTCTGCCCTTTCTGCTTGTTGTTTATTCTTCTTCTTTTCACTTTTTCCTCATCTTCCTCCTCCATGCATGTTGTCTTTCTTTCTCTTCCCATCTCTACAGGAGATTAATGCTCCTATCTCTACTTCTAGAGGTGCATAAATACAAAATTGGAGTGTGTGGCGCGGCCAGCGGGTTTTTTACTCCAAAGAATAGACTGAATATAAAGTTTAGTAAATTGAAAGAATTACTTATTAACGTTATAAAAAGAAACATAACATATGCAAATAATTACAGAAACAAATGGAATTTAGAAAACGAATGTCGACTGTGGTTGCATTGTTTGTATTATAACAGAAAATAGAGAAAAGATGGGAGTATAACCAGTAAACGCATATCGCTTTTGTTGATCTGGAAAAAGCATTTGATAATGTTGACAGTCAAAAGTTGTGGAATATCATCGACAGAAGAGGATATCCACAGCATTTAATAAATTCACTTAACACAAAAATACGTCTGTAGTCCTGGATGTGAATGGGTTCTCAGGTGGCATTCCAGTAAATAAGAGAATTACGGAGGGATACTTTATTTCCCAAAAACTTGTCTCAGAGAGAGAGAGAGAGAGAGAGAGAGAGAGAGAGAGAGAGAGAGAGAGAGAGAGAGAGAGAGAGAGAGAGAGAGAGAGAGAGAGAGAGAGAGAGAGAGAGAGAGAGAGAGAGAGAGAGAGAGAGAGAGAGAGAGAGAGAGAGAGAGAGAGAAACATATTGAGAGCATGAAAATCCATAGTGACTTTACGAATACAGCTTCACAAATCAATTTATATAGATTCCCTGCTAAATGCATTGTAGGTGGTTTTGTACGTTTGTACTACATTTATTCCACAACAGAAACGTTTCTAATGAAAATATATGATAACCTGTCAAGGATTATTTAACGAACATTCTGAAGAAGCCAGTAAATAAGAGTATTTAGGAGGAGCCTCGAATCAAGAGCATAATCGTACAGTTGAAGTTAGCCTATACGCAAATAGAAACTACAGGCTACAAGAAGGCTGCTTAATGATAAATGACTTATTCGAAGATTGCGTATTTGTCTGACTAATTTATGTTTTTTTTTTTAGTTTAAATCTATGGCGCTGAGACTTAAGGAAATGTCGCTAAGACTTTTAGAGGATTTTGATGCAACAACGATTTTTAAACTGTCCTTGAATGTTTCAAATATTTTACCCTTATTAGTTTGGATACAGAAATTAATTTGATTTTTAGTATGCAGAAGTAAAAATGAGGAAAATTGTCATGGCACGAACTGTCATGGCACTCATACGAATGCTACGCGGGAATTGAGATCCCTCTTTCGTGATCATTGACGGTGTGGGCACGGATGAAGTATCCCTGGGACTACGGACCAACAACTTGTTAATTTTTAACTGTTAAGTCAGTATACTTTTGCGACGGTCTCGATCAGTTGCGACGAAACGACCTCTTCAGCTGTCCTTACCAGGTCGCTAGGTTGTTACTGACCGAACACCTTCGGTACTAGTAGGTACGTTCCTCTTCCAAAACTTCAATGAAGTTTTAATTATGTTATCTTCTTTGTTTTTGCAACTAAGTTCTTTCTTCCAATATTTTTGGTATACTAGGTTACGTTAGGTTTGTCTCACTTAGTTTAAGTTGTTTAATTTAGTGTTACTTTATTTCGTTCCTCCGTCTACAAGTAGGGCAAAGGCTTATGAAGTTAGTTTACAATGAAAAATTAGTTAGTAGAAATTAGTAATATAGGTGTTGCAATGACCTTTAGAGATGTTGTAAAAGGTACGTTCGAGCAATTATTGAGTTATGTAGCTAGTAACAGTGCGATGAAATTTGTTAATATAAGGACAGAATGAATGTAAAAATTCAATTGTTGATTTTATCTAAACAAAAGTTACAATGTTATAGACAAACAAAAAGAATGGCACAGAAAAGATTGCCAAGGAGAGTTATGGAATGGACCCCTACAGGAAGAAGGAAAGAGGAAGACCACCTATCACCTGGATAGAAGAAATTCAGACTATATTGATGAAACGAGAAATTGAAGAAAATCTTTGGATGGAGAAGCAGCAGTGGAGGATGAGAGAAGTGATTGTTTTATGTGTTAATACAATCACTTCTGTAATCTTTCGTTCCGGAAAATGTGTAAACATTGTACAGCCGGAATAATAAATAATAGTAATATATGTGTTAACGTTTGTATAGGTGGTTATAATTTTTAGTATTCGGTGGACCCACATGTACTATCCCGTTAGCTGCAAGCGGAGCAAACAGAAGCGGAACGTTATAGGGGCAAGCGTTGCACCCTAATGATTCGATGTCTGTGACACATGAATTATGTAACTAGTAATTCGCAAGTCGATTGGCGGCCGAAAACCGATGTTTCGATGCCAATGTACGGCGAGAGATCGAGCGCCGAGATCTGTTGCATATGGGTATAAACACACAAAATATGGGTAAAGAAAATTATTTTAATTTAAAAATTTTAAAACACTGTTGCACATCACCATAGAAAAAGTATTCAGATTAGCGCTTTCAGGCTTCACAGCTTATCATCAGATCGGGAATTTTTCCGATTTTTGTCGGTTCAGATTTTTCCAATCTGATGATGAGCTGTGAAGCTTTAAAGCACTAATATGAATAATTTTTCTATAGTAGTATGCAACAGTGTCGATTATGATTGACAAAATTAAATGTTCGCAAGAGTATACAGACATTGTAAACATCCGTACGCATTACCATTCCATGTTTTTATCTCACGTCTGAGCGGAAAGGTATGCGTGAAGCCACGCCTTCGTTGGACAAAGTGTGTGTCTGTAGCTGACAGGAAAATGCTTCCGATCAAAATTTCCCTGGTTTAAATTTTATCTAGGTCGCAATTGAGTGCTGTCCCTTTGCGAGGGCCGACATATAAGTCTTAAAACTTTTACGTCATCTTAAAATTGAAGGCAAAAAATTGCTTTGACAAGATCTTCATAAATAAAAAATCTGCAAAATGGTTTTATTGCACATCAATATACTTGTTTTCAGTGTCTGTATTGGATAGCAATTTTTGTTTTTAGTGTTCACCGAAGGCATCATTTCATGCAGAAAAAATACATTTAATGGCAATATTTTACAAAATTAAATTTGCCTCTATCTGCATTGATGAAGACCTTGTCAAAGTATATAAAGCAATTAGCTATATTTCTAACTATAATTAATAAATTGTTACAAAACTGTATTCACTAAACTCTAAAATTGCGTGACAGTAACCGGTGACGTCACGCGATCACGTAAGACGGGAACTCTTTCCCCTGGAGACGGCAACTCTTTTCAACAGCAAACTCGTCAGATACACAGTTGCAAACAAAATTCCGTTTAAACTGAAGTGTTTGAAGTGTAACGACACAAGTTCTCTACAAACACGGAAGACGTTTTCCCAAACGGCAAGGCGTTTACATTACTTCTCATGTGCCATTATTAACAGATAAACGCGCTCTCATCGTATATTACGCTCACGTCTTCTCACTTTATTCGTCGCTACCATGTGTTACGCAATGCATTACAGTATACTGTTGCAAGATACAATAGGAATAAAAACAAAATAGAAAAAATACTTAAATACATTGTTTTCACTTTGCATTTGTGTGTCAAAATCATACTTCTTCCGACTTGACACTTCGAATCCCTCTGTTGATTTCATCAAATGTTAAAACAATAGATTGCTTATACGGACAAGCGTCCGTATAACCTAATAATCTCTATTGAAAACTGGGTTATTATCTGACTTGTATTGTTATGCAAATAAATATCTTATCGTATGCCACCAGTTCAATTTGAAAGTTAATGGATTGCAATCGTATTCGTTGATTTCATTTTACGGTATAAGTTTTATCCCGTACCGTCTTAAATGCAGATCTTTTCACAGTTTTCCGTCTTCAATGCACTTTTTCCGTCTTGTCACAGGTTTTTTTCTAACCATTTTGCAGTTCACTGTCTGAGCTTGACTCACTTCCATTTGTCGCTATGTAAATATGTTTCATCCGCTGTCCACTTCTTTCCATAGTTCCGTTCCTAACTGGACAAAAATATCCAATTCGGCAGTTATATGTTCCCATTCTTAAGCCAATATCCTGTTACTCTTTTCGAAACTTCGATTTTTATGTTTATATTCTATTGGAATACTTAAGAACTGTTACCGCCATTACTTTATAAAATAAAGTCATTTTTGTATACGGTCTTCTCTTATTTTAAATAATTTTGTATGGAACCACTTATCACGTAAAATGCATTGTGTTTTTTTTTTACTTTAATTATAATCATATTCATATCTTACATTACAAACTACAAAACGAAAATAAAAATTAAAAAAATACCTTTGCTCAACTGTTCCTTAAGGACCAAAGAACACCGCCCGGCTTTTGTGTTTAGTGTGGCGGAGGTTGTATGTCTAGTAAAACGCGCGGCCAGCTACTAGTTACGGTATCCGCATTAACGTCAAAATGAAAATTTTAAAATTATAAAGTGGTTATTAAGCTTTTAATACAAAATCTGTACTGAGTGTGTAATTGTAGGCTCTTTAAACTTTAAATGTATCCAAAGCCCTTGTTACAAGTGCGTATAGACTTAATATTTATATTACTACTACTATTGTTGTAAATCACAGATTTATATTGGTTGTTGCGGCTCTATTATCTAAAGCACGATTGATACATTCAGAATTATGTTATCCCATTACGCTGACACCCGGTTTGTATATGGTATTTAGCTTATCCATATTACTCTACTTATGGTATTATGTCTATTGTACTGTTTTTTACGTTTTAGAGAGGTTCGCGGAATATAAATGATGAAATTTTTTGTCGTTATAATGCTACAAGCAATGGATCATTGTTCAGAACAGTACCCTTAAGAGTAGGTTTGTATACCCGTATATTCGCTTATTTCTATGCGGAGCAAGTATGGAATGCATGTGGCTACTTGACGCTTTATATGCGTTGTGTTAACATCAGGATTAAGCAATACTCCCGATCTTTGCATACGCGTTTTCCAGGCTTTGGTACATTATTCTAAAGTCACCGAGGTCAGTCTTGTCACATACTACGTTACATAAGCTAAGACAAAGCGCTGTAGTTACATTAACATCTGTTGGTCAATCGTAAACTTGAAACATCGTTGTATAATAGTGTTCATTGTTGTTTGTTTATTAGAACTGAATACGTTACTTGAATTGTTAAAATATGTATTTTATAACAGCATTTAAACTTAAGTAAAGATGGTGCACAGATAGTAACAAAGTAGGTGTAAGTTAAATATAATGAAGGGCATGGCTGTCTGCGCGTGTGATAATGCCTTGAATGTTATATGATGTTAAGTATGTTATTATAGCTGCCGAAGTTATTCTCCTTCCTCTCGTGGTCTCGTGGTCCTCTCCTTCAATGAAATTTGGAGACACTTTGTAAATAAATTATAAGCAGGGATGGTTCTGAATTTCATCGATTTACAGACCGATGACGATCGATCACACCGACCGACCGACCGACCAATTTACAGATCGATGATTTGTAGGTGTCTGCAAATGCCGTCAAAATTAAGTTGGCCATCAAAGAGGCGTTGCTTTGTTTGCATCAATAGAGATATCAAAATATCGCGGCTCTTTACCTCCCCCTCCCATCACAAGATTCAACAAATAAAGTAAACACAGTAATATTTACCCAGTGGGACTGGTCTTTACTGTGTCTTAGGGTACGCGTGATTCATGTCTGAGGCGGCATTCTTGGCGATAATAACCATCTCAGGCAAAAGCCCCTTTTATGAAAACCGCAAGGATTCAGCACATGACGCAACTCT
The DNA here is from genome assembly GCA_034769895.1 of Magicicada septendecula. Classification (NCBI taxonomy): domain Eukaryota; kingdom Metazoa; phylum Arthropoda; class Insecta; order Hemiptera; family Cicadidae; genus Magicicada; species Magicicada septendecula. Next base: position 323,121,736 of record CM068375.1, read on the forward strand.
ATGTAATTATACTACTACTACTACTACTCTCAAATCACACCAGTTAAAATTTAATAATTATCGTAATTTTTTAGATATCGATACCTGTTTTTAACTATTTACTTTTTAACGAAAACTAACAACAGGATATTACACCGTATATCAGGAATTCAAAGTATTGTGAACAAAATAATACAGAAAAGAGTATTCAAGTGTTGAGTGTGTCTAATTAGATAGATAAAAGCATAGGAAAATAGAATGAGAGAGAGTGGGAGGGAAAAAAAGAGTGAAGAGGGGAAGAAGTTCAGGTTTGGATTGAATGTACCCAGACTTCCCAATAACAAACAGGAAGGTGAACTCATGCTCCTGAAATGTTACAAGCGCTTTTATTTACAAAAAGTTTGTGTGTATATAACGCGACCGGAATACGTAAAGTGTAAGTGGTTTGCAATCTGTTTCGTATTTACAGACAACTTGTACGTGTAGCTGAACATGTAAATACAGCGACAACGAACATATTCACTGCACTGCACTCTGTGTTCAATAAGACTGTGGTTGTTGACGGAAAAGTACAGTAGTGTGCTCTTTGGTAAAATATAACACTAAATCAATTCTACCAACCTCGTAAAAGTTTAAACTATTGTATCTTTCGATGTTTCATATGAACACAGAAATTAAAATGTATGAATCCAATGAAATTTTTATTTTTAAAAAGCATAATTAATTTAAAAAAACAAAAATTAATTATAATATAGTCTTCAAGTTACGTGTATAATTAGTTAATTGTAGTATTTGTAAACACTTTATTTCTCACCGTCTTGTGACTTCTTTAAAACTCTCAATAATAACGCGTTTCAAGGATAAATCTTCATCATCAAGTTCTAAAAACAGTCGACTGATTTATAAAGAAGTCGATCGCGTGCAGTGGTGCGCCCCAGGTCGCGACGTGGCGTGAAGTGTTTTCTGATGTTTGATAATACTTTTTTATTTTTTGACGACTTCTCCAGAAGGATTGGTGATTTTATAACCTGATGATGAGGATTTATCCTAAAAACGCGTTGTTATTGGAAGTTTTAAAGAAGTCCCAAGACGGTGAGTAACCAAGTGTTTACAAATATTACAATTAAATAATAAAAACAAAAACATCTACTGGAAGATATATCCAAACTAAAATTTTTATTTTTATGGTAGGAAGAAAGTTTATAAAGAACACTAGAAGGACAATTACTTTACACTGTAGTAACGTGATAACATGAAAAATTGTCTCTCGAAAATTGTACGCAAACGACTCTTTCTAAACCACGTAAAAACAAAAATAAACAATCTATCCTATCGTGTTACCACGGCAACAGTATACTCAGCTATAAGAAAACAACCGAATATATGATATAACCATAGTAACATAACAATTATATTGGTAGGAAAATTACGATAATTACGTAACGCTCTCCCAAATTCGGCAGGTGCAGTTACTTAACAGTTCTACACGTTTCTCGGCTAGCCAAGCAGGTGCAGTGTTTCTGTAGACACTCAAGGTCGTCCCTACGCAAATTATGCCGGCACGCCGCCAAAAATTTTGAAACTTAATCTGGAACGCCTGCGGCACCAATAGAATATAAGCAACACTGGCGGGGTCAGATGTTAGTTACACCTGGCGAGATTGTACAGTGCGGACCAAGTGATTTTGGAAAGGGATTACTGTGTTATAATTAGTGCGGAACTCTTAATAGTTGACAATATTATTGCGTGTGGACAAATGTAACTTGAATTATTTTGCGACAGTACCTTACTGATTTCCGTCTAATTAAAGCTGGTAATTGGTGACTTCATTGGTGTCTGTATTTTGTATCCACTGTACCATGCGATTATCCGTGAGACTCTCGTATAAGTATTATGTACGACTAGTTTTATTTAAAATGTGTGTTATTATTGTATATAAATACATGTTGTTAGAGTTACTTTTTCGTCACTAAATTGTTTAATATACAATACTAGCTTACGTGCAAGGTGGTTTCTCTTACTGCGAACGTGTTGCCAGAATCACGTATATCGCACATTATTAGCCACCTCTGTTTTTAGTCTTGCTGAATATCTGTGTCGGCTGTTGTTAGCTGCTTTGTATTGCTGTTGGCTTCTAGTTATTTACATTGCTGTTATTATTCATGGATGTGGTGTGTAAAAATTGTGTCATGTTTTCTGTTCACTTTTATTTGTTCTGTTATTAGTTTGTTGCGTTTTATGTTTACATGTTAGTAAGTTTTCTCGTAAATTTATTCAACACTTTGTGTGGCATATGTTTTATCACTGTCATTTTACTAATGACAGAGATTTATGTCCTGTGTTTATTGCGTTTGAGGCTAAATTCATTTGTAAACCTTTTTTTTTTACTTTGGATGCAATTGGGTGTTAAAAATAACATCCTTTTAACTGATGAGATGAAAACACAAAGCACAGAGTGGGGAGGCATGACGTCAAATCACAGAATTATCAGTATATAATTAGAATCCTGCAATAATCAGGTAGTCCGTCATGCATTATAAGTTATACATAAAGAAAGATTTTATTTTCCTTACATATTTACATTTATTTACATTCAGTACTAAACTGAAACACTATAGAACATGGGAACTCATTTATGTAATTGCAGAGTACGGTCATATGGAATTGACGGTATACGGAGGAAATCAGAAATGAGATATCGTTTGATCAAAATGTTCATGCAATTTTTGAATTTCGTCCAAGTACTTTGTCTAAGTAAAAAAGCTTTTTCGTGACATTTGTACTTATTATTCAGAATCGCCTAAAATTATTATGCTATTGGACGAATAATTTAGATCTGAGAACTAATTGAGTAAATTTGGCAATTTTTTGACATTCTGCAATGCAAGATTGATAAATATGGAGTACATTTTGCAGAGAAACTGGTATAGAAGGTTCCTGACAAGCCTGCTATACATGAACAAGCAGTTCAAATCTTTAACGATTGACGTACACAAATTAAAGATCGTGATAATCATATGAAAAGTGTAATATTGTTTTCCATTCATTTGTATCATTAGGTCAAAAAATAAATAAACATTATTCTGGCTTTTTACGTGTGAAGCTATTCTTAGGCACCAAATTTATGGAAGCAATTCTTAAAAAATTTATGGAAGGGCAGTTTGTGGAAATTGTGGGCCGATAACGCACCAGTCATCGCTTTTTCAAGAATTTTAGCCAAAAAATAATATTGTACTGGCGCTGCAACACCGTATTCGTGATACTTGCCTCAACACTAGTTTTCATCTTCAAAATAATAAAAAGCACCACGAAATTACAAGGATTTGTTACTGTTGAAGACGTGGAAACAAAATCGCTGAGCGAGCTGAAGGCTACAGAAAAAAGTGCGTTCGCGAACAGTTTGTAAGACAGGATAAAACGTTGGCAAAGTCGTGTTATAACCGATTGATGTCATATTGAAGGGAGCGTTGTAAATGTAGATGAACCAGTGCTTAGTTTTTGAAATAAGCAAATATGCCCCACCTTTTTGATCATAACTCGTATAGGTCAGATAGTTTTTAAAAATAAAAAAATCATTACAGGGTGCTAGGATGATTTCGATTGTGGCGGAAAAGAAATCTGCTAAATGTTTGTCTTTCTGTGTAGCCTTATATGGGAGTAAAACGTGATCTTCAAAAAGAAAGAAGAGAGGTACTTAGTGAGGCTTGAATTATAGTTTATGTAGATAATTTTTCAAGTAGAACGGACTGAAAGTTTGAGAAAAGATGAAGTACTGACGACACACAGAATTGCCGTTTATAAATACTGATTCTCTATTCCCAAAACGGCGTTTTTATACTTCACCTGTGTTGTGTAACACGTAAACAAGTTGACTTAGAAAGGGCAAACCTTTTGGAGGTGTGTCTGTAGAGATCACGAGCACTGTGTAATCCTGACGCTCACACAACGCGTGAAATGTTTCAGGTAGTCGCAGATGCTATCTATGTCCTCTTCGCAGCGGTGTCATTTGATTTTATTAATGTTGCAATAACTAAGTTGGAAACATAATTTCCCGTGTTGTTTTTAGGCCGTGGTCTATCGTTCTTGTTTACAGATGTTTCCGTCTCACCATCGGAGGCCATCTTCAGTGTTAGAAGCAAGTAAACACAAACTATAGAACACGGCGTAACAATTCGGCAAATAGTGTTTCCAACGTTGCTGACGCCGGCCTTGATAGCCTTAGTAACTCTATATATAACAATAACTATAACAAGAAATTAACATTAGAGTGGGTCGCAGATACTAGCACTGCTTATTCGGTGATAGCGTATTAAGACAACAAACTATAGAACGATGCTTGAGATGGAATACTTTCGTGAGTTTGAACTATTGTATATTGCATGACTTGGAGATGAACAACATTTCAATTGTAGATCTTGTATTGTTGTATCTAGGTACCCAAGTAAATGATAGGAGACAAAACCAGAAGGCAGAAGAGGAAGAGGACGGCCCAGAACGAAATGGGAGGATAACATCAAGGAGAGTGTAGAAGGCACAGGAGCAGTTTAAGTCCGTGCCAGGATTTTAGCACTGGACAGGACAAGATGGAGAGTTCTCTCGAAAACCTCGACACCCGACGGTTAGAAGAGGATGACTAAGAAGAAGAAGAAATATTGTTGCTAGGTGTAATGGTGACATCCAAAAATTTAAACATTTAATATTTTCTGTTTCAAGTATAAATTGCACAGAACTATGAAAGGAATTGTTATAATATATTATAATATTTTTACCTTTGTCTTGTAAAATTTAGGATTCAAACATGAACGTCTCACTGCACGAACATGTGTGTTTGTGTCAGCGACTTTTAATATCTGCTTCTTCTAACTTATCCTCTTGGATACATACAAACGAATTAAACAGAAAAATATTAAAGCTCGCGTAGAAGTGGTGCAAACATTCCCAAACGATATGTAATTTCTCGTGTAAAAGTTAATTGCCGCTGTGTAAATATGCATGACCCCTATAGGGTGGATTACACCCCACACTTGGAATCCAATTCTGTCTCTCTTTCAGTTCTGTGTACAGTAAAATATATTACATACCCCGGTATTGGATGGTTTTATCGTTTACTACACTTTATCAGTGTAAGACTAAAACTGATATCGCAATACGTGAGAACAGGTTCGTTAAACCCGTAATATAATTTTGTAAATCGACTGTGGCAGTAATGTAACCGCAACATTTAAATTTCAGGATCCATTTTATATCCTGTAGATATTATTTTACAATAATAGTAGTAGTATTGAATCACCACATCAAAGGTAATGAAATCAAAGGTAAGGCATCAAAGGTAAGGTAATGTAAAGATCTTTGATCATTATTAATAAGGATTAATTTAAAAGTCAGGATATAACACATGCGATTAAATTAGTATAAAAACAATAAGAACAACAACAATAATAACAATAGTAACATCACTTAAACTTGCCTCTTACGAGTTTCAAGACCACGATCACCAACTGAAGGCGACATGGGGCTGTAATGGGTGATGTATGACACTTCAGCCATTTTCACAAGGGAAACGTTTATATTCAATAAAAGTTATGTCGATACTCCTTCAAAAATAATTGATATGTATATGTATAGGCCACTTGATTAAGTAATTTCTCTTTCGTAAAAATTAAAAGATGTTTATAAAATTATTCTCTTTTTTATGAAACGTGAATAGTACGAAAAATCCAGGTTTTATTAAAATAATAATTTATATAGGAAAGCTATCAAACTACGAAAATAAAAAAAAAGTTTTCAACATAAGTTTGTGACAGCAGTTAAGCAAGTCGTGTGTGAACAGATGTTTCATATTGTGACATACTTACAGAATAACACTTGTGCACAGCGTTGACAAACTCATATTTTTACTGTGCTGCAATAAAGCAGCAAATACCGAACAGCGTATAATACTTTTCGTTCAGCAAACGGATCAATATGGCCTTATACAGGGTGACACGCGGGAATCGGACAGTTTTTAAATAACCAATACTCGGTGGGCCTTTAAATTTCAAGTGTGTTTATTGACACAAAATTACAGCTTAATACATGCCATTTGAGTTATGTTAAGGTTTACCTTAATTGTGAAAAATAATGTCTGCGAGGTGACGTCCATTTTCTTGAATGCAGTTTTCAAGTCTCCGCTGGAAATACTGCATCACACGGGCCAACATCTCTTGAGGGATGGCAGCAATTTCTTGAGTGGTGCAATTCTTCAACTCATCCAAATTGCGGGGTTTCTTAGCGTATACGCGGCTTTTGAGGTTCCTCCCACAGGGAAAAGTTACATATTGACAAGTCGGGAGATCTTGGAAGCCACAGAATATCGCCAAAACGTAATATGAGGCGTCCACGAAACATGCGTCGAAGAATATTCAATGAATCGTTTGCGGTGTGTGCCGTAGCACCATCTTGCTAAACCCAGACACTTTTCAAGGAAATTCGTGGTCTTTGCAGTTCTGGCTTGAAGAACGTTTAAAGCACGTGAATGTAACGAGCCGAATTGACAGTGATTGTCATGGCACTTTTCCTCAAAAAATACGGACCAGTAATTCCAAAAGAGCCAAAAGAATTCACACTGTGACTCGTTGAGAGTGCAGAGGATGCTGGTTAATAAGACGTGGCTTTTCAGGTGCCCAATAACGCAAGTTATACAAAGGTTTTGTAAAATATATATAAACACTTGGTACGTTTCACAGATTTTATTTAACTCTGACAGCTGTTTCCACCTCTTAAGTCATCGAAACAGCTGTCGGATTTAAATAAAATCTGTGAAACGTTCCAAGTGTTTTTATATATTTACAAAACTTTGTATTAATATGTTACACCAACGAGTCATCAATTAATATCGTGAACGCAAGTTAATATTATTTACGGTCCCGTTCAGATGGAAATGAGCTTCATCACTGATTAACAATTGCAAATTTTCACTGAATGTCACATGCATTTTACAGTAAATTCCTTACGTTGTTTGTAATCTACCGCTTTCAGCTAATGCACAATTCAAATTTTGTGTGGGTGGGTTTTCAAATCGTTGTGTAAAATTCGCCTGACCGTTTCACAGTTGATTGATAACTTACTTGCATGTCGTCTAGCCGATCGTCTTGGGCTCCAAATCAGTGCTTCTCTAAACCTTCCTGCGTTCTCCGGTGTCGTTACATTGCGTTTAGGACCTGGTGGCTTCTTCTTCATAATGTTCCCTGTTGATCTAAAATTTTCCACCCATCTCAGGACTGTGTTCCAACTCGGAACGGCCCTCGTCGACCAACATTGAATTGACAGCGAAAGAGTCGCTGAGTAGCTGCGATATACTCAACACTTCAAACAAAACTGTCATACTTAAGCATCCGATGTTGCAAGGTCCACTCATATCCACTCGATGTGATGGCGTCTCGTTGGGAGGAGAACGAGCCCCACTTCAACCTTTTCCCACCACCGTGCATTCAGTACCACGCAGTTCAAAAACGTCCTATTCCCGTGTGTCACCCTGTATATTTGTTTGATTTAGTACAATATATACAGACAAAAATGAACAAATATGTAAAACAACATAGAAAACAAACCTAACTTTAGAGATTTAACTACATTACGAAAAATTAAGGGACTACACCACGTACGCACGCACACACACACACACACACACACACTTATATATTGTTACGAGCATTGCTTGGATCCTACGGCTTAACAGCGAAGCACCCCTTTGACAGAAAAGACGAATTTCGAAGCGATGCGGTAAGTATTGAAGGCAGGGAGCTCACTTTCCGGAACTGACAGGATTGTTGGCATAATGAGGACAGATGAATTTGAACCGCAATGCTCATACCAACCTTAATGTAATGGAATACCATTCCAAATCCCAGAATACCAGTACGGCGACTTTCCACGTGAAGACACGTTGCAAACTATTTCCAAGAGCAGCCGATTTAAAATAAAATGATTTACACAAAAGACGGAGCTCATGAAGTTCACGCCCTAGAGTGTAGTTGAGATTGTGCTTTGTGGTATTGAAGAATGGTACCGCATTTCTACAGTTATTCAGTTGGTTTTAAAAGAAAAGGATCGGTTGGCCCAAGTACCACTCAACGGGCGGTAGAACACATGAGATAAGTAGAAAAGCCCGATAAAATCTAGATACGCTCTATCTTGAAGTAATTCGCAAAGTGGTTAAAGGGTAAATGTATGGAATCACAGTCTGGAGTTTTAATGGTTGAGAGTCTCGCACTACAGGTGCCAGACGGCATCCTCTCTCGGTGCATAAACGATTTTCCCACTTGCAAAGGAAAAACGTTATAATCTATTTGAGCTCTGAAAACATGCCTAAAAATAAAGTTTTAATAAAAATGAGCACAATTGTTTAATAAGCTGTTGTTACTGTAATTTATTAAGACTTGAGTTTAAATAATTTTTATATTGATATTTACTATTGAAAGACTGACAGACTATATACGAAAATGAAACGATATTATGAAGATATCATTTTAATATATTAGTGTGTTTATGTCTGTGTATATTAATTTGTTTCCTTGTATGAGTATGTAAGTGTATTTTCCGGATACCGCCCTTTATTCATCCTCAGGCGTTTGTCTCAGACTTTCATTCACCACAGCACACTGTTTTGTTACTATTCGTAGCAACACCAATTGATGCCTACCAAAGTTGAAATACATGCTGGCTCCCCAAAATCCCCTTGGCACTGAACAAAAAACCTGAATAGGAAAACGCACTGGGAGATTGTTCAACGTTCATTAAATCAGCAGTGATAGTGTGTGTAGGAGTGCAGATTTAGACTGAAATTCGTTGGCGTACTCGGAAGGCTGAGGGAGGTGGAGGAGAATTGATAAGCATCGCTGAGTCATGCATGGCTGCGCACCCCGCTACTGATAGAAATGATGCCAATATATACAGACGTATATATGACAATATTTTACGGACGATTACATTGTGTGCGTGTGCGTAATAAACGCGTGTTTACTGTGACAGCCGTAGGTACGCACCGAATATCGTATTCCTTTAACTTTTAATTATATAATTTTTATTTTTTTTTATTGGCCATCTGTGGACCACATGCCAATTTCAATTCTTTATTCGTTGTTATTTTCTTTTTCTCCAGTATCCTTTCATATTTTTACTATTCCTTTTTCCGGTGTTCTGTTCACTTTGAACCTGCGTTTTTCTCTCTCCTACCCTCTGCTCCTTACATTTTTAACAATTTTGTCCGAAAAACGTCTCTTTCAATTGCTTCTTCTCTGTGTATATTATTTTTTTCTAAATCCTCTTGGACTTCTATAATCCAATTTCATGTTGACTTCTTTCCCTACTGACATTTAAAGATCTGCTTTGTTAACCTATTGTCGTTCATTCTACATACATGTTCAAAAAAATAATAGTCTTCTTTTTCACATTGCTTTTAAAATATATATTATTAAACGTGTTTTCAGAAATAACACATCACATCGCTCAATTTCTAAGTTTGTTCCCTTCTGAAGAGAAAGTAAGCCTGTAGGTGTAAAACATCTGTTGTTGGACCTGTTCCGAACTTTCCATTACTCTCGTGGTACTAAACGGACGTGGGGTAGAGAAGGCGTGTAGATTTCCAGCAGGAAGCGAACAACCGAGCTAGCAGAGAATTTCCTCTGTTCAAACTTGGGCCAAACGTTTATAGGATAGGGTGTATACGTTGTAGAGTTTAGGGTAATGGGCAAGTAAAGACACAAGAATATAAAATATTTAACTTAAATTTTAAACTATGAAAACCCAAAAACAAATTGTAACCAAACGTTTAAAGAATAAAATCAGTATTTCAGTTACAAGCCTGTAATTATTAACACGTAATGATTAACCCTTAGCCAGGATAATGAGATAACATTACCGGATGATTATAAACATCAGAGTTGACCTAGACTCAAGGTTTTCATTGGATTTTATACATGTTATAATCTAGTCGTAAACGTTACCTACCAAATGCTGTGCATTTAGCAGCTGACCGAGTTACATACAAAATAAAACGTCAGCAAATAAGACACACCACATAAATCTTTTATTGAAATCAGCAGATTCCAGACAGATGGTTTAGTCTGACATATGTTTAGGTTATAAAACACAGAGGAATTTTAGTCATAAACCAACATTTATGTGAATGATAATAAAGAGAAATATGGCATGTCAGCTGTAACTTAGAAGGTCATAAAACGGTACGAGGTAAAGAACACCCTGTATCATTTCCAAGTGTTTTATTTTTTAAAATGAAATGTGGCAAAATAAATGTTTTGTATAAGGAGTAATAACGATAGCGCACTTGCTTTTGATTTGGTTAGTTATAAGTTCGATTCCGCCTCAACGTGGATTTGTTTCAATGACGTCAATACATACTCGTTAGATGTTTAAAATATCTTATCACAGTGAAATATTAGAAGTGGTCAAGGATTTTAGTATCATGTGTAAGCTGAAACGTATATACTTTTATATATAAAAGGAAGAAACTTTACTTATATATGAAGAAGAAAAATTTACTTACATTTATTTACTAACATTTATTTTTTTAAATTAAATATTGAAAAAGGAAAACATATTTTTAAATTTAAAATATCCCTATTTGTAAGAAAATTAAAAACATTAAACTTATTATACAGTACACCGAGGTATATACAAACAAAAAACCTAAAGTCATATTCTGAAAAGAATTATGGAGTTATTTGAGCCGTTTTGGTGTCTGATATAAAAGAAAATATTGAATTTAAATCATTACTTCTAAATGTTGCAAATTATACATAAAAGTACTAAATATTCACTAAAAAAATAAAAAGTTGAATCATAATCTTCTTTTCTTCTTATGCCTTCAATCTTAAGATCGGTTTGCAGTAGTATTCCATTGTTATCGATCTTTGCTTTCCTCTTCATTTCCTCAATTTACATCATCCATAATTGGCTTTATATACTGCAGCCTTGGTCTTGCCTTATATCCTTTACCTTCTATTGTTCCTTGTATCACCAATTTTAGTAGTCCTTCATGCCGCAATGTATGTCCAATAAGTTCTACCCTTCTTCTTATTATGCTTGTCAACAAACACCTTTCATTGCCTATTCTGGTCAGCACCTCTTTGTAATTTTGTCTCACCATCTTGCGGCTACCTTGTAATTTTACTTTTAGCATCTTGCAATAACACCATTTTTATTAAAGATCTACTCATGATAGTTTTAGTATGACTCATAATAGTTTAGTGAAAATAACATTTATTTAATTTTAAGCATTACTAGTTCTTGTACACCTATTTTGTTTAAACAAAAAAGTTGTCAGGAACGGACATGGCAATTTTATAATAATTATTTAAGTTTGTATATTTACACTACAAATTATGTTTTCAATTTTAAGCAGCATGGGTCAACATTGGGCGCCAACGTTTTTTTTTTGTGCATACCTACTTTGGTTTCAGCTCCAAGAAATTAGTTCTACCAGGACAATTGAAGCATTATTTGCTTATCGTTTTATTTCACACTCTAGATCCTGATGGTAAAATATTTGGATGCTATAGTACCTGAACAATAACTCCAGCTCATTAATTGTGTTATATAACTGCAGTTTACAATGTAAACGTTCTTCATAAGTACTAAATGATTTGGTCACCTCGGTTGATAATCTAAGAAATACGTTTTGGATATTCTGAGTACACTGGTAGAGAATGCGTTCAAGTGAGTCACCATCATCGGCACAAATACCGCGTTGTTACGTAACTGAAGACAATTAAAATTATTGGCATTCACTCTTGTTATAGTGAGTTGGTATGTCGGTATTACTGAAACTGTAGGAAACGGCACGTCAATTAGACGTGATTCAGACAAATAGTTTCAATAACAAATGCCCTTGCTATACCGCGTTATTATCAAATTACTTAATGTTTACTAATTACACTGATCAAATCAATTTTTGATATAACATATTAATAAGACCTAAATCTAACAACAACCATTTGTTGTAATTCGATAAATATTTTATTAAACCTCTGACACCGTCGTAAATGGTGAAACTATTGTCAGCACTAATTAAACCAATTGTACCACAGCCTTATGAAACATGCCCAACTGCATACAACTACCCTTGACGCAATGTGTTACGACGGTCTCACGGATCGTAGTGTTGTACATTGAGAAAGAAATAACTGACAGAAATGAAGTCAGTAATTAGAAACGTTATTGAGACACAAACAACAGTTAGAAATCAACAAACGCACTCTTGTAAAATTATTAAAAAAAAATTTGTGTAACAAACAACAATAAATGTTATCATTCTTCAGTTTGGAACTAATTAACGCAATCATCACTTTCCACAGAACTGCGCAACAGTCACTTCGTTCCACGCTAATAATATTACCAGGTACAGTATAACTGAACTGAACAGCCTTCCCGGCGCTGGAGTTTGTACATACTCCGCTGATGTTAGAGAATAATCTGTCTCTTTACGGATAAGTACCTCGCATTATAGTTCCGCAACTGAATGCCTTTATAATAGTTGAGTAACGTCTGGAAATGGCGTCTCGAATGATCAAGACCATTACGCAATTATGCAGCGCACTTTATACGTGCAAACAATGACAAAGTCACCCAACGATACAGTATTAAATATTCCCTAAGCGTAACACACTACTAGCAGTAATGTTCTATTCGTTGTACTGATAGATCTTTACACATTTCAAAATGTACAGAACAACAAAACAAGTCAAAATAATATTCTCTTGCTTACACATATCTATGTATATAAAACTCAAAGCCTAAGGATTTATGTGTACTGAATACAAATCCACACAGTTACACCGACTGCCACCACATTTTGCACAGGTAACCTTTCACACAAGGCAAAAAACACTGTCTAACTTGAAATTTGATATTTTGCCCCGTTCGCACGATTTAGGCCCTTTTAATTGTCTTTCCGTTTACGCGTATAAAACTGTCAACATCACCATGGAGACCAGAATGAATTACCGTAGTAACAAGTAAATAAAGGAAAGCTATTTAACGGCAATGGAACTGTACATTATCCATTCTTGCAATACATTTTCGATATTTTATATAATGTGCGATTGTATGGATATATTACGATGTGGAAAAGAAGAAGTGTACTAATTTTGAATTGACCTATTACTTAATGCAAAGCAAAAATACGTGTTGTTTTCATTTGTTATGTTAGGTGACAACGGTTTTTGGTTTTTAGTTTACTTCTTAAATAAGTAAAAGCCATGGTTGAGGAAAACATAATTTTAATGTGTTATACAATGCTTCGAACACAGCATCACTTAAAATAAAGAATTTAGCGTTTTTGATTTAACAGGTACTTTAAAAATAACTCCAAAGACTTTATAAACGGGTACTTTTAGTATAGTACAAATACTATAATTTAGTACAAGTTGAAGTAGTGCAAGTTTTGAAAACAGCTTTGGAGAGAATTTGACTAATGAATACAAAATTGTTATATGAGCTGACAGAACGCAATATAGACATAGACAATAAAAATTATACTAAAATACTTATTAAAAGTCAAATATTTGGGTGCAAAGCCGGGGATAACAGGTAGTATTATATAAATCTCTCGCTGTTTTCTTAAAAATGTCCGTTACAAAGGACTTAAATCATGTCTTGGCACTGATACCTAACAGCTTCGTTCACCAGGATGTAACGAATGAATGCTATGTGGATTACAGCATAATATATCTCTTTGTCTACCTCTGTAGAATCGAACCCACATTTTACTCCCACTTTCTGATGCAAGACATCAATACTAAAATGAAATTACTTTGCTGACATACTTTGATACAAGTCTTCTCTGTGCTTGACGTTCCAAGTCTCAGCAGATTGTAAAAGTAAATTGGAAAGTACGTAATTCTCTATATTTTATCTTCTCTAAACTTAAAAGTTGATACACCTGAAATACGCTAACACACACACACACACACACACACACACACACACACAGCTTAATGAAATGTTATTGGCATTACATTGAATGTAATGCTGTTTCATATGCCAGATTTTATTATTCCATTGCACTCATCAGTCGTCTTGTAATTGTAAAACAGTCAGAATGCTGACTTCCAACTTATGAATTGTTGTGAAATCCTTGGGAACATTGACTGGTCGTTACTAACAATAGATGTATTTGTAATACCCATGAATCTTATGAATTTATTTTAAATAATTACAAAATTCTAGTAGCTATTTTTTTCTTTTTAGTTAAATGACGAAACATTAGCACCATAAAATATGCAGATGACCTGAATTTGGTTACAATACAGCAATTCTTTAAGACTGAACAAACCAAATGGTAGAAACGGGAAGGAATAATTACGACATGGAAATCAACATAAATAAGTCAAAACTGATGAAAATATATAGGAAGGAAGAACTGTTGTAAATTGTTTAGCAAATTCAAAAATAGACGATTATCATTAACTCCGCAAGAAAGCTTACTTACTGTACCAAGGAAAGCAGATCACAACTTGTCTTAGATATTAAATTTATTAATTAACTTTTATTTGCTTTCCTTATTGCCTGTTACTGTTACATTACGCATAAATATTTCTTTTTTATTTTTTCTTTCAAGATTTTATTTTTTCTTTTATCCTTAGTCATTCCCATTTCCTTGCCCGTTAACAAAATATGCATCAAGTTTTCTGTTTGAAATAATATATTAAGGTATTTTCAGTTAAGTGGGTTATTAGCCTATGGCATCGTAACTCAGAGAGGGGCTGCCATCTGACCTCTCTGACTAGTGCGATTTTATCTCTGGCTTTCTCTGGAAATTTTTGAAATCCACCTCTCACACTACAAAGCAGCAGTGGCTAACTTACAACAACCTCTCTATATAATGGTATCTCCTTAACCAATTCAAAACATTCTGAAAAAAAGCAAAATTAATATTGTTTCAACATTTAGTAATATTAAAATGTTATCGTAGCAATTTAAAATTCTAGAAATGGAAAATACGACTGCCCACATTGAAAATGTAAAATGATAAACACATTTTTAGAGGCATAGGTAGACAGATGGTAAAGAAAATAAAGCATGTATAAGGGTGCAAAACAGTTGCGATGTAATAGTTAACCGGTGGAAATGTTTTGGAAAAATGCGTCCCGAAGTACAATGGTAACACCATACCGTTACCATGGATGTATCACCGAGACGGAGATTATGCAGATGTATGTATATACAGACATATGTGTGTGTGTGTGTGTGTGTGTGTGTGTGTGTGTCTATACACATTGTACGGTATCATTTACAATGCAGATAAGGCAGTGACAGATGTCAGCAGGCAGACATACGTATGCATATGACTGTCACTGTGTTATCTAACTGTGACGTAGCAGGTTAGATTAACATTAAATTTTACGTTCGAGAACTTTCATAAAGTATTAGGTATAAAACAATAAATATACGTAACACTATGTACAAAAGGTTAATATGTTATATGTAGTGTTACACTAACATTATTTTATAATGTTAACGCTAATATAAAATCTTAATATATACAATTAATAAATAGTATACACTATATATAAAATGTTACGTAAAAAATGATAAAACTACTAAATATCATAATATGGCCCAATACGTTATAATGGGCCACATACAGTTTTAAATAAAATACCAAACGAGTAATAATAATAATTTTATTTTTCATAAACATATCACATACTCTTCTTAAAATTTATATTGCGATCTGGTAAGGAAATGGAAACTTCTAGTGAACCCTGATATTAAGTTATTACGAGACCGATATTTAAATGTCCTCTTCTTTGCCGACAACTTGCTTATACTTCAAAATACAGATTCTAATTTACAGAAATCTGATTTCAAGCTTCATCAGATTTGCAGCAATACAATATAAAAATTTGTACTATAGAAACAAAGGTAATTAAATTTCGAGGCAAGCGGCCAATAATAAAAAAAATGATTACTGATAGAATTCTAGGTGAACTACTTTAATTAGGTAAGTTCCAGACGATCTGTGGAACAATTAACTGTATTTTTAGAAACAAGGTACGTCAAGATACAAAACTAAAGTTCTACAAATTGTTTAAATTAGCAGCCATCCTTACTTTTCTTTTATAAAGTTGCTAAACTTCTATAATTGTTTTTATTATTTAGACAAAGCTTTTCGTCATTACTGACATCTTCAGGTCTTAAACAACGTCTATCAACTGTACGTTGTAGGCTTTTATACTTTAGGCCCCTCCCCTTATGTCATCGCCCCTCCTATTGGTTCTAGCTGCTACCGCTCTTCACGGGAACTTTGTCTACCTTTTTCCGTTAGGCATTTTTCTAACGTCCGTCAAATTGTTTTCAGAATCTCCCGTTGATTTCTTCATTCTTGACTTATAACCTTTTGCATTTCGTCATTTTTTAGTGTGTTATTCTTATTATTTTAATTTATTTTTGTTTATTGTTTAATATATAATAAAATATTTCTTCATTTGTAAAATTTACTTTTATATTCATTAATTTATTTTTATCTTCTTTTCTAACTTTAAGTATTTCTAGTTCTTCTATTAATTTTCTTTTTTGCGGATTGTTTTCTATTTTAAATTCATAAATCCCAAGGAAAATATGGAAATAATAAAAATAGAAAACAATCCGCAAAAAAGAAAATTAATAGAAGAACCAGAAATACTTAAAGTTAAAAAAGAAGATAAAAATAAATTAATGAATATAAAAGTGGATTTTACAAATGAAGAAATATTTTATTATATATTAAACAATAAACAAAAATAAATTAAAATAATAAGAATAACACACTAAAAAATGACGAAATGCAAAAGGTTATAAGTCAAGAATGAAGAAATCAACGGGAGATTCTGAAAACAATTTGACGGACGTTAGAAAAATGCCTAACGGAAAAAGGTAGACAAAATTCCCGTGAAGAGCGGTAGCAGCTAGAACCAATAGGAGGGGCGATGACATAAGGGGAGGGGCCTAAAGTATAAAAGCCTACAACGTACAGTTGATAGACGTTGTTTAAGACCTGAAGATGTCAGTAATGACGAAAAGCTTTGTCTAAATAATAAAAACAATTATAGCAGTTTAGCAACTTTATAAAAGAAAAGTAAAGTTCTACAAATTTATGGCAGTGCCTGTACTGGCTGCGAATTATGGCTGTCAAAGAAAATAGCCAATAAAATACAGACCTCAGAAATGGCGTTCATAAGGAAAGATAAAATGTATTCTAAACTCGACCGTATGAGGAATGAGACTGTAAGAGAAGAGTTACATGTACTTAAATTAAATGAAAAAAATTAAAAGAAATCAAAAATCAAACAACGGTGAAAGAAAGCTTAGAAAGAGTATCAGATTCCAGACTTGCCAAGATGGCTAGAGGATTTTTGGGGACTGACCAGGCGACACTTTGCCTACGCCGTGTTGTAAAAAATATGGTGATGATGAATTTTTATAATTTAAATTCCTAGAAGAACCATCAGAGGCTTTCAAAATCAAAAGAGTGATGAGGCAAGGAGATCCTGCACAGCCGAGTCTTGGTGAAGGTAATCCGTGAACGGTCTTCACGTGTTTTCTGCCCAAAGACAGGTCTTGCAATGCATGCGTTCCTACCCGTAACTGATTCTTTCCATTTCCTGATATTGTATCCCTATATAGTCTATTACCTTCTGTCTCCTCCGTTTTCTAGTTTGCTTTCTTTTTTCTAACCTCTCCAGTGTCTCCACCATTACATTAGCCAGAGGTCTTCGCTTACAATGTCCTAACAAATGTTTTGTCCTGTCCTTGATAATATACAACTCTGTACTTTCTTTCTGCTACTCTTCCAAGCTCCTCAAATTTTTCTATCTATTTTTTGAGAAAATCTTTTAGATTCTTTTTCATTTTCTGTTTTCAAAAGCCTGTAATCTTCTTTCCTATTCTTCCCTCAATGTCCAAATTCCCGCTCTAAACAAAACATTTCACAGTTCGTTGTCTTCGCTTTATATATACTGACCCACACAATAATCTTTTCTTTCTGTCGAGGGCTTGCTTAGATCAGGGAATTTTACATCTCACCTCTTGACCACAACGCTAAATCGTGAATGACGAAAAAATATCAGTCAGTCCAACGTTCCAAACAAAATGAAACTAGGCTGATAAAAAACTGAACTTAATTTGAATGCCTAGCCTTTGAAACCGCTATAGTGAAATTAACCGGTAATTTAAAAAAAATAGCCAAACAGATAGAACTCTAGAAAGAAAAATCAGCGAACGCACGTTTACAAATATCTTCTGAAAGGTACGTGATCGAGTACATATCCGCAGGTAACTGGACCTGAAATGATGAAGTAGCATCAAATATGGTGGCATCAAAACAACTTTATCTACTAAGTGTACTTACAAAATTTCCGGCCTCGGAATCTTAATAACAAATCGATGCTAGAAGCCTCATGAATACAAATTTCTATCATACCAATCCAAATTCAGTTTGTCCCGAACTGGCAAACCATATCTGAAGTAATACTTAGCTAAACGATCTAGGTGGACGACCTTGAAATTTCGCTGTCCTTCTTGTTGAATCCGATAGACAACATCGTTGATTCTTTTCTTACAGTGTAGGGTTCTTCCCAGTTAGTCTGAAATTTAGGTGAGCGACCACGACGGCGCTTTGGATTGAACAACCAAACCTGACCTTCTTCTTGGAAACCTACACTATTGCTGCAAATGTCATACCGAGTATTCATTTAATCATTGGATACTTTCAGCCGTCCTCTTATCAAGGGATTCATTTTTCGCAGTTGGTTTTCTAATTGCGAGGAATAGTTCTGACGCTCTTGGGACTGGGTCTCTGGTGATCCGAACATCAAGTCCCCAGAAAGACGAATCTCCCGCTCAAACACCAATTTCGCTGGAGTCATGCCGGTTGTGTCATGTACTGATGACCTATACACCATGAGGAATACTGTTATACATTGGTCTAAGTCTATTTGGTGCTGGTCAACAACCTTCAAAAGATGCTGCTCATATGTCTTATTAATCTCTCAAACATCCCGTCCGACTGAGGATAGAGTGGCGTTGTCCGCTTGTTTACTTCCAACACCAATCATTTCCAAACTTTCCTATCTTTTCCAATCCATTCTTCTGAGATCTTCTATTACATTATCTAACCATCGTATTATAGGTCGGCCCCTCTTTTTGTTTTTGTGGACTTGCATTCTCAAGTTCCTCCTACTTGGCATACTCTGGTTATCTCTTCTCCCTAGATAACCAAGCCATTGTATTCGTCGAACCTTTACGAATCTTACAATGCCCTCGTGATTCAATAGCTCGCCTATTTCCTTGTTATTTCTTATTCTCTCTTCGTTATCTTTTTTAACCGGGCCATAAACACGTCTTACGATCTTTTAAACCTTTTTAGTGTTACTTGTTTCTTTTTTGCCATTGTCCATGTCTCATATTTATAATTAAAACTGCTCTGATAAATATCTCATATATTTTTATTTTGTGTTGCCGTTAATGAGTTTGTTTCTCAATAGCCTGCTATTGGCATAGTATGCCCTATTTCCTTTTTGTATTCTGTCATGTATTGTCGTGATTGGAGACCCTTCTCGAATACTATATATGTTGTTTTTGTTGCATCATCGGTCAAACGGTATTATAGAATTTTATAGCCTCACTTTCATATCATGACCGTTGTAATTGTTAATGGTCAACTAGCGGCCACAGTACTAGTAATTTATTAGTCACATGCGCTCATTTTCCACCTGTAAATAATAGTCGGTAAGCGGTTTTGTAGATTAGTACAAAGTAAGTAGCGGTTCGGCAGTAAGCTACGGCAAACAATAATTATTGAAATAAAACAACTGTTTACACAATTCAGTTGATTTACAGAATACTAGATATTCCGTGGTATGTTATTGAGTAGCTACTAGATATTACAAACGTAACACATACAGATAACGCAGATTACATAGAGGCAATGGTGTGTGTGTGTGTGTGTGTGTGTGTGTGTGTGTGTGTGTGTGTGTGTGTGTGTGTGTGTGTGTGTGTGTGTGTGTGTGTGTGTGTGTGTGTGTGTGTGTGTGTGTGTGTGTGTGTGTGTGTGTGTGTGTGTGTGTGTGTGTGTGTGTGTGTGTGTGTGTGTGTGTTTAATACCGCAGTGTTTGACTTCCAATTCAGTCTTCATTAACTTTACCAAACGTGATAGCGTGCAACGTTTTCGCATGTGTTTTCAAACAATTTACCATGCAAATATATTCTGTACTTTTGGTGTATAGAAATACATAAATTGTTAAATTAAAATTACTACTGTCTATTGCAGAAACATTACTACACATTTAGTTTACTCTTGTGTTTACAGAAACACATTAAAATTATAATATCCTACTACTGTTGTTAGTCAACCTCTTATTCAGATTGCACAAAAAGTTCTGATCCTTCTTTAAAATCTGCAAAAATGTATAATTTGGAAAGTGGTTTTCTTACAAAGTAAATTCTAATATTACCAATATCGGAAACGTTAATTTAATCAAAAATCTTATCTGTTATAACACCTAAGAAAATCATGATTAATTAGATAAAAATTATAAACATAACCTAACCAACAACAATACAATTAAATTTAAAAAATCCGTAAGCGTTACTTTTAAAAGCCTCTTTATATTATACAGCTAAATTATATAAATATAATTTAGAAGTACATTCAGTAATTATATATGGAAATTATATAATATAAGTACGTTCATTACTTACAATTCTTATATCTTAAGCTAACATGGCCTGTGTCAATATTCTAAAAAGTATTAAATACCGGGCTGCCAGGGTGTGATCGGTTGCTGTAAGTTCTCGACATCATCGACAACGTTTCGTATCCCACCCTTGGAGATCTTCTTCAGACCGCAACAAGCAACAGAGTGTTACGAAAACAGTAAGCTACTGTAAATCTTAGGCCGAACGAAACCCGACACAAGGTTTTTCTTTTTTTGGGGTAAAAGTAACAGGCGGCCGGTATGCCTATATAACTCAACTGACGAGGGTCTGTACAGACGAGGATAATAGATGCGGACAGAAGACAGATAGAATGCAGGTGGATCGGCGTTGTCGAGAAGTCGAGAATTTGCAGCAACCGACCATGGCCCTAACAGAACGGTATTTATTAATTATTAGAATTCTAGTTCTTCGTTTTCTTACCCAACAAGGGTCCGTTCGTTTACGATTCTTTTACATGAATGATGCAATGGTTCATTTCTTGATGTTTGTATTGACTGTATGTATGCCAGTTCTTTCTCTTACAGTTTACGTACTCAGCAGTTTCTTTTTAATTCTACACATTGCCTCATCTTTTTAACGTGTTGTCGTGTAGTATATTAATTTTATATATTATCAGTATCATTCTGATTTCAAGTTAGTAGACTGTTCATCCGGTAGAAGACTTTATTCACGCTGATTTCAACTTCACATGTTTTCTGCAGATCGTGTATAATTTTCTGTTCCTTCTTCATAGGATTCCCATCTTTTTTTTCGTCTCTCCATGCTTCTTCTTCCAGGTGGTTTATAACAACTTGCTGCTTCTGGTAGTTTTTCTTGCCTTGTCTGTTACCACTAGATTCGTTTAGTTTTCCTATATAAGTATTGTAATTTTTAAATAGATGGGATACCAACCCATCGTAAAACCCCAATCATGAAGGACCGGGGTTTTCTTTTCAGGGTCCCCTTTCCGTAGACGGGTTGCTTTCACCATGGCTTATGATCCGTGTCTACCCACGCAGTAAACCTTCTAACTCAGCTTAGTATGTGCCACCGTACTGCGCTGCCACATTCGGTGTAGTTTGACATGCCACGTCGTGAAACATACTCAGTTATAGTTTGTAACCATAGAGATATAATATGTCTACTGTAGGAACTAGGTACTTTCCACTTACATCAGCACAGTGAACCGTTCCGATAGCAGCTGTGTTTCCCCCACCCCTCATTCAGTAAGAAGCAGCCGCTTACATTTCTGACAGCGTCGCTTAGTTCATTTTCACAAATTGCGATTATAAATTACAATATATTATGAACACGTAAATTGTAAAATGATTGTAAAAGTAGTTGTTCTATCTTGAGTAGTGGCGTTGCAGATGTAATAGAGTATTACAACTGATTTTGACGCAGATTTTCAAAATAGTGACAGTACAGTAAAATTTATTAGACACACAGGTTTACTATGCGATAATTTTAATTCAAGAACGCCCTTTGCCAACGGTTTTAAAAGTGCGATAAACGTTAAAAATTTCGTCGGGTATCAGTTATATTAAGAAAAATCATTTTTTATTTAAAATCTTTCAAAATCGAATATTTATTTATACAAAATAATGCTATGATAAAAAGATACTTTAAAAATATTTTACTAGATACTGCTAAGCTTGAATTGTTAGAAAAAGCAGATGTTTTATTTATTAATTTTAAACATTCTTTATCTTACGTGTATGGAAGTACACCGCATGGGTACGAACTGATTAATTAATCTGTAATACGTATTTTAATATACGATATCAAAATTATAAAAAACATTATAATGCCACTAAGGCTTTAGACAGTAGTTCTGTTAATAGCACATTAACTAAAATAATTCCATTCTAAAATACTTAATTTATTTTTAGTAGACCTATTAAGTCAAATATAATATGTACATTAATATTACGTTGAAAGTGTATGATCAACAAAATACAAATTAGAAATTACCGTCTGGTTTTGGGACTGAAGAACTTTTAACAACCTGAGTGTTGAAATATGTTATAAACCGTATACAATGTAATTCATATATACGGTGAACGCATGAGTTTGCTCGATTTGAGTTGGGGTAGGCGAGAGAACGTTGGCTCGTTTCTGTGTGCAGAGACGTGTTTCCAGTAGTTATATTTTACCTCTGTGTTTAGAAATTAAGAGATAATTCACAGAAAGTGCTAAAACGTTTAGAAAGTGGAAACAGAATTCTGGAGGCTTAGGCATAAATGAAAACATCAGGAAGCAAGTTTGATTAGTCAAAACAGATGTGAGACATGTAATATGGTGTGACTATTTGGAACGGATGCCTGACGGCTAAACAAGGATCGGAGGAGAACGAGAAAAACTGAACAACGTAGATAAAGGGAAAGTACAAAATAAAATAATAACTGGTTTCATGTGAGTAACCAATAAATAGACAACACTAAGACCGGCCACACACTGCAGCGACATTTTGTTTCGCGACAAAACAGTTTTAGCGAATCGTGTCGCAAAGCGTCAAACCGTTTTGGTGCATCGTGTGATGACTCTACTGCAATTAGGATATATAAAGCGTCACACACTGGCTGCGACATTGTCTAGAGGTGTCGCGAAGCCCCTGGAGACCAAAGTAGAAGCTTCCTCATATTATGTCTCGCAACAAAACAGCTTCCGACATTTTGAAATGCGCCTGTGCTGGAGTCTAACCACATAATGCGGGCAGTTTATTTTGCACTTACTTAATGGTACGTGGAAAGCGCGTGCATGGTCCTTTCGGTCTGATTCTCGGGTATTGTTGTATATTTACTATTATTTTTAATTGGTATTGAGTTTAAAATGAAAATACTTGTAGGTGTAGTTCAAACCGAAATAGTTGAACAATAATGCCTGTCACGAACCCACAAGCTACACACATTTACAGCTCAAAAACAACTGACGAAGAATTGTTTTGTCGTGACCCAATGTCTCAATCCTCTTTCTTCCAAAAGGGACGGTTTGCAACACGACGCGTCAAAACAGGTTCTGTCGCGAAACAAAATGTCGCTTTAGTGTGCAGCAGTCCTAAGGCCATGCAGCAGAAGCAGACTATGATAGACGAGCGATGACGTAAATAGCGTTTGCAACAAATTATAGAAGAACGCGAAGAAAGACCAAGGAGAAGGTGGAAGGAACCGTCAGCAAGGAAATTCGAGAGAGGGAAAGGAAAAAAAATTCGAGAGAAAGAAAATTGAGAGAGAGAGAGGGGGTAGAGCGAGAGAATTAGCCGAAGAGTGTCAATTGAGAAAGGAAAGTAAAATTGGTATTCGGAAAACTCCATACAGCGTTTTTTCAAACTAATATACAGATAGAGAAAGGATTTAATTAGTGTCTGTTTATCTGTCAACAATTGACAATAAACGATAATGAAACGTGTCTACAGTTGCCTGAAGCAGGAGCGCATTACCCATTACAGAGCCTATTTATAGAGATGATAGCGAATCCAACTGAATACATGTATTGTGTATCACCGGTACCCGTGGTGACAGCTATGGCTGTGATAGTTTCAAACGCTCGCCGTCAGGGGCAAAGGGTGTTGCCGTTAAACTTTGTGTACCAAAACGAAACTGCGACCGCAAAATAAATTAGTGTTCACAAGTTTCAGGCCAACATTATTTTAATTACAGCGTTCGTCACACCAGCAGTCTTTAGTTACGCCACATTTATACCAACGACATTTTAATTTGATAAAACAGTTTTACTTTAATTAACGAGTAACTTTATTGCCTACTCAATGTCGACTTAATACAAGCCCGTGACTGCATAAATGATATCAACCAAACCAGCTCCTCCTCATCCCAAATAACGCCATCACGAAGGTTTTGGAAATGTGTTATTTTCTACCTTAATATTGTAATATTCAGTTTTTCACGTTAGCCCCACTGTTGAGTTCGCCAATATGTAATATTCAATTAATATAATTCTCCTTATGTATTCTGTGAATGTGGAAGGCCCCACTTTTGAGCGTCAAAATGTAATATTCAGTTAATACCTTCCTATCCATTCGTCGTTGATACTTTTATTTTGTTCAGCCCTGTGTTGGGATCACCAATATGTAATATTAAAATAATTGTATCTCTGAAGTTGATTTGTAACTAAATAAAAAAATCTATGTTTTGTTTTTAAATAGAGGATTATTAACTGAATCTCAGGGTTAACATACAAGTATCTTTAAAGTCTGCTACAATTTACACATAGAACAGACAATATAATTTTTATGCATGAGACTTGGTAACATAGTGTTGCTAATGTCTGTTGAATGTTTGTGGGTTTTTTTAAACAACTAGAAACTATAACAAAAAACTCTTATGATTAACGACTATTTTCATTATAGTGTACTAAAGTAATTCACAATTATTATTATTTATTTATTTTTTTAATTGTTTTTTCAGTTATTGTTTTTGTGCTATGATCTCACCAACTTTGCAGTTTTCCCAATGGATTTATTCGTTGATTCTGCTCCTGGACACCTGGTTTTTTGGTCTCTCTCTGTCAAACATCATTCCTCTAGGACTTGGGTTGGTTTTCCTGGTCATCTCAGCTTTTATTGATCTTCAATTTCCATCAACTCAGCAGTCATTTATCTTAAACGTTCTGGCTTGCAATTCACAATTTTTAACGATAATCTTCTTCCAATCAAAACATTAATTTCTTTAGTTAAAGGCCATGGCTATATTTGTTATGGGTCACAGGTTCGGTGAACCATTTCTAATCAATAATATTCTGTTGACTTTTACTTTATTTTTCCTTCGTAACTATATTATTATAAGTTTTTTAACGTAAGAGTTTCTATCTTTTAAATTATTTACTTTGTTTGATTTCACTCTATATACCTGTTTCATATAGATTATATATTTCTTCAATGCTCATTATAATTATGTTCAATCATTTTCATTATACACAATTTTTCCTTTTTACCGTATTTCACTGTTATTCTCACTTTCTAGCACTGTCATACCATACCACTTTTATAATTATAGTTTGATCTTATTATATTTGTAAAACTTAAATAATTCACTTTTATGTAAATTTTTGTTCTTGATAAATAAAATAACGGTCTGAGGTGCGCAGACCTCCCCATAGTTAAATTAGATTTATTTATATTTTAACTTGTAATGAAGTTTTCAATAATAATATAAATTGTCTTATTACAATGAATTAGTTTAACACAAATGAAAACATATGTAAATGTACTGAACAGTGTGATTAATTACTTACTTATTTACATCTTTTGTCCTGGGATCATTAACTTCTTGGTTTTTGGTCATTGTCAGCCATAGTTTGTTACAGTCAGTAAATTATCTTTTAGTTAGTATGTTATTTTTTCTGTTTGGTAAAACGACACGTTACAATATAAAACAATTTAGAAAGTAACCTAGTACACAATGTCAAGATAAAACGATCTAAATGGGCAGGGAACGTGCAAAGAATAAACGATCTTTGAGTTCCAGAAACAGTAACAAAGAAATAACCCATTGATAGGCGAAATATGGCACGCAGAGATATATTAACTGACACGTGGTAATACAAGCAAATGACTTGTTAGTTGTCTTAAAACGTTTACTGTATATTGAATAAAATTTTGAAGGCTTTTATCTTACGTCATTTTGAATTTTACATATACTTAAAAACTGTAGCCTTCTAAGCAATAACATTTTGTAATAATATTTGGCGATACTAAAAATTCTTACATGTCGTGCGACTTTACAAAGGACTCTAAATGAAATGAATTCTCTTATTTATACATATCTATAACCCAAATTATATAGTTTCACTTGCTAAAATGTAAATAAAACTTTTGTATGTCAAATGAAAACGGTTCGCTGATTATAAACCTATATGATTAAATGTATTTTCTAATTTTTTCTTAACTACAATTATGCAAAAATAAAAACAAAATATTTTAGTGCGTATTTTTAACTATAAAGGTGACGTACGTTAGTACATCTGTACTAGAGGCACTGAAAATATTCTTTTTTAAATTTAATACAATGTTTAGTGGCTTAAATAAAGCTTTATACCAGTCTGCATTATAAACTGTTTCTCTACAGGTTGTCTCTATATCTACGACGATATTATAGGGTTTCAGTGAACAGACAACGATATAATGGAATGTATTAAAATAGGAAATACTATCCCTCAAAGATTCACAATAAAAAATGACTGAATCAATTATAACATAAATCACACCAACCTTTTCACGAAGTAAAATTTGAAATTGCTTTAGGCTAAGGACAATAATGGAAAAAATAAATGTGGAAATGTAAGTTTACCTCTGTTTTCCATTCTCTTTTGCAAATGATCAGATACTCACAGAACATGATTACGAAAATATTAACTATATGAGACGCATGATTATTGAAGAGCATGTAAAATGTGCGTTTTAGGCGAATATGAATAAAACGCAATACTTGTGTACTGGAAAACACCAACAGGACTTAATACTCGACAATGGCAAGCGCGTACATCGCTGCGCAGACTCTATGTATTTAGGATTAAAAATCAGTATCTTACAAGAGATATTGGTCCAGGCAATTCGGAAAAGAAGTGTTCAGAGACAAACCGCTATTGCAATTTTGAACAGTATACTACCATATAAACGCATTGGTAAAGGAATAAGAAACGTAAACTGTTGTCAAGAATATAGAAACCTATAGCTGTGAAGCATGGTCTATTAAAGACAAAACGTAAGGAAATGTTGAATGTACTGGAATAGACTTTTGGAGGAGGGCGGCAGGTAATAGAATGGAAGAAATTATGTTGAAGACACGCACAATGCTAGGTGATATCAAAGATAAACCATTAATATGTTTCGGATATATTCGTGAGTTTGCAAAAGAAAGACTACCAAATCAGATTGTGCAATAGAAGCTGGGAGGAAGGACACGGCAGAAAGCGGCGAATGGCATAGATTAAGAGATGAGAATCAGGATTAGAATAGGACAAGTGGAACGATAGAGATGTACGGTGGTTGGGTATCAGAAGACGGGGAACTCTATAACCCTATACGAAGGAGAAGAAAAAACTACACAAACTTTGTTAGTTTTCAGAAGATTTTCTAAAATCATTTTCATTCACACAACATGTGCATAACATACAAACATATTTTTCTCTTTCAATAGCAGAATATTAAAAGAGAAACATGAATTCGTAACAAAATATAACATAGAAAATAATGTACAATTGATAGAAAAACTAGAAAATATTAAAATTAATGAAAATACAAAACTGATATCACTGGATGTTAATGACATGTTCACTAATATTAGAGTAAATAATGTTATTAAGTTAATAAACGATAATAATATGGGAGAATACAAGTATAAGAAACCATTAATTAAAGTAGTTAAAGAATGTCTAAATCAAAACTATTTTAGGTTTAATAAGAAGTTTTGTATACAGAAAAGAGGATTACCTATAAGATCTTCATTGTTCTCTATTCTTGCAGAAATATACATGAACGATTTTGAAAACAACTTGTAAATTCCACTAGGTACAAAGACAATATAAAATTATGGACTAGATACGTTGACAATGTATTGGTAAATTGGGAAGGAAGTACAAAAGAATTGCATGCGTTTATAAATGAGTTAAATAATAAGAATACAAATTTAGAGTTTAAAGAAGAGATAGGAGGTAAGAAAATAAATTACTTAGTTTTAAACATACAAATTTAAAATAAGAAACACTGCAATTTGCGGTATTTATAAAACAATCGTATTCTCATATAATTATACCAAAAGAAGCTTACCACCCTTATAGATATAAAATGGCGGCAATAAATTCATTTTCTTGTAGAGCTGAAAAGTGCTTAAAAGAGACAGAAGCAGAAGATAAGGAGAAAAAAATAAAGGGAATTGTAAAGAACGATAACTATAACACCAACATAGTGGATAAAGTTATGGAAAGTATTTATATGCAAGAAGGTAAAAAAGAAACAACACAAAAGAATTATGCAGGGTCATTGACATACATAGGATCACATACCAGAACAATTATATAATGTTTTAAAGAATACGGAGTATATGTATCAATTAAAAAATGTGAAACGGTATTTGATAAGATAAAGAATAAAAATATAGAAAAAATCCCGATATTACAGAGAAGCGTAGTTCACAAATTAAAATGTAAAGAATGCAACAAATTGTACCTAGATGAGACAGGACGGAAATTCGTATTCAAGTTGTCTGACCACAAACGTGGAGAAGGTAACAGAACAACAAATTCGTTATATGCAAGACATTTCATAGAAGAGAACTATAAGTTTGTTAACTCTTTAGAAGACTATGAGATTTTAAAAGTAGTGAATAACACAGTCGAAAGAAAGCTTAGAGAGGGACTAGAAATATTGAAGGAAAGAGAGAAAGGGTTAGGTAATATAATGAGTGATAAAGCTAAATTTGAAAAGTGAAGAAATATTTTATAATATAATTAAAAAGAAAAAGTAGAGGGGGATAGATAACATTAAAAACAAATTTGCTTGCATACATGGATGTTTTTGAAATAAGGGTGAGTGACCGCGCCCATAGGCGGTGATAAGAAGGGACGAAAGAGCGTTTACCTAAGTTGTTGTTTGCGTTCAATATAGAAAGAATAAGGGAAGGTTTTAACAATATAACGCTTTGTACCGATAAGGAAATTGCAGTTAAAAGTGTAAATGAGTAAGATTTTACAACATTAGGTATGGAAAAGAATGTACACACACACACACACACACACACACACACAGAATGTACTAGAAAGGGGATGTGTAACTGTAAAGACATGGGTGACTGATCTCGCTAGTTAATAATAGCCAGCCATTAAGGACATTTAACTTATGGCAAGTTCGGTTGTGAAGAAGTTGTTTGCCCTATTATTGTTATTTCCGATCTGACGATGAGCTGTGAAGCTTGAAAGCGCTACCGGAATAATTTTTTATAGTGGTGTGCAAAAGTGATTATTCTGTTTGTGATTATAACCACTAACACAGTTTCTTAATTAAATTTAAAAAACGGCTAATTTTATACATAAGGGATGAGGAAAAGAGAATTTTAAAAAACACTGACCGAGAATTATTGATATGACCAAACAAGGTTCACAATTAACAAAATACTTTAAGAGTAGATACTATGCGTGTATGTAGTTTATGTTTATACTCGAAGACAATGCTGCAAAACTATAGCCTACGTATAATTTTAGGTCTACGAAAAATCAGGAATAAAACTTACCTTTGCAGTAAATATATTGCAAAATACATTTTAGATGGTCTCTCAGCTCTGACGGTCACTCTTCCAAAGCATCAAGGACGCAACTACTTACATTACTTATATATTTATATATAAACAAAATATTAAGCATATTACATGAATTATCATAAAAGTTTCCAAAGTATAAAACGTTTGTTCATCTTTCTTGAGTTTTGTCAGTTGGATCTGTTTTCATCGTTCTCTATTTGAAAGCCATAATTGCGTATTGCATCCTATACATGTTTAGTAAAATTGTTTGTTTTTCCTGTTTGAATGCTATAACATCTTAACTTGTGTTATAACCTAGGGAACCTGCATTAATTAGAAATGCCAATCATGCAGGCTGCCTTTCGTTGTGACGAGCTGAAAATTAATCACAACAAATAAACAATTCTTATATCAGGATATTGGGAAGGGGAGACTGTTGATTTATGCACTCAGTTTACTCGGTACTCAGATGACATCTCTTTATTACATTATGAGATAAAGTTCTCTATTTAAAGTTCTCAACATATATAGTTTACAGTATTATATATATATTACTCTTTCATAAGGGCCCTCAAATTTTAATGTACATCTATTTAATTTATTCCGCGGATCCGGGATTGAATATATATTAAGTTAATAATGGTCACCTTGCCATATACAATATTGAAAATTGAGCCATTTGAAGAATGGACTTTATTAATCTTTCAAAACAAGAAAACTTTTAGTTTAAACATTTACTCTTTTGCTATAACCAGTGTTATTAGATTACAGACTACATGTTACATATAATGTCTGTCTTTTAAAGTCTTAAAAGTGGTGAGTTAAATTGTCTTTTGTGGGTAAATATTTTAGTAACTCATAACCATGGAAGACAAGCCTCCATGTCACCTGGTTTTCAGTATTTGCTGCAGAATTGGTTCTTCGGCCCTCGTGCGTTTCCTGAAGGTCTGTCGTTGCCGTAGTATCCGGTGTCGGTGAAGTTCCTGAAGTCTGTTATATCATTCGGGCTGAAGTACTCTCATATTAGACGACTGTTGTAATTCTTGTAGTTATAATAAATAAATAGAAAGTTTGTTTCACAGTAATACACTTCACATGATTATAGATTAGTTGAATATCATCTTCATGTTTGTAGTAATGTATGAATTACATAGTTTGTTATTTATTCATTGAGAGAGAGATGTCATCGCCGCACAAATTTAGTTATTTAAATATTCATTGAACCAACCATTCACATAATTATACACGCGTCGCGAAACAGCGCTGTACGCAGCTTACGGCGTGAGCGCTCCATTGCAAGTGGGCAAAAATAGTTAGGGGGAGAGTAGTAATCTCGCGACAATTACTAGTCAACATAAAAGTAGTTCCATGTTTCTAATTTAATTAAAGGACTAAAGTTTGATTAAATAATTAAATAGAGATATTCTTAGTTACAGACGTTATCAAAGTACATTACAGTGGTCTTATTTAATTATTTAAATAATAACAAAATTTACAATTATATTTAGTTTGTTTAGGGGTCAGAAAACAAGTTAATTCTGGTCAGTGCCTGTATATGCAGGATTAATTAACAAGCTTTACCCTTTCTGTACAATTGTATTCCCTTTTATTTTATTATTAGACTTTTTATTAAATATTATTATTATTTAATGATAGCAATAAGATTTAGTTTAAAATGTGAGATTTTATTAAAATTTTAAAATTTCTCAGCTTATACATTAACAATTTAATTAATTAACATATTTTTATTAATGAAATCGTCACATACTCCGCCGCTTAAAACACAGCCTCCAGCTTATTTGTTAGGAATGTACCGGGAGTATGTTTGGGGATTTCCTTGTGAAATTTCTCTCACCCGTTTTTCTCTGTATGTAATTACGAGTTGCACAAGTCAGTCTCGACTTGCTTAGTCTTACTATCTACATATCATAATTTACAGACTAATTCTAATACTACATAAAATTCACACATTATAAAACATATTGTAAACATTCTAAATTTTCTTAACTCTACTACTTATGACTACTACCGTGTTTTTCTTTAGATGCGAGTTA
This sequence comes from Magicicada septendecula, assembly GCA_034769895.1. Taxonomy (NCBI): domain Eukaryota; kingdom Metazoa; phylum Arthropoda; class Insecta; order Hemiptera; family Cicadidae; genus Magicicada; species Magicicada septendecula. The sequence goes on from CM068375.1 coordinate 323,153,753, forward strand.
TTCTAGTTATAGAATTTCTCATTAAGTAATTGGTTACTTAATTATTCCTCATATTTGAGGTCAGCTGACTTCTTACTTTGCTCTACTTTCGATGAATAGGATTCAAGGTTGATCAGGCCTCGTACCTATTTACACGATTAGGTAGTCAAATATTACTCAAGTACTCTTTTACATTTGAGTACCAGACATATACCTTTTTTTTTTACATTTATTTAACTTGTACTCTACCATTTCCTTCTTCGTGATAACGTTTTATCTGCGAAATATGTGTCCTTCGTACATATTTTTGAGTAAAGGGTTCGTACAGGGCTACGGTTACTGGAGCTAAATATTTGTGAATTTGATAAGGACCGCACCATCGGTATGATAGCTTGGAAGTGGTCGTATCGATTGCACTACTCGTAGGGTGTGTTTTACACATAACTAAGTCACCAATTTGGTACTTTACTTCATTATTATTATTATTATTTCGCTCGTGATATTTCCTTGATTTCGCTAAGTTTGTTCGTACATTAGCGCGCGCTTCATTCCATACTTTCCTAATATTTTTATCCCTAATTTCAAGGGGTAACAATTCATGTATTTTCCACTTAGTGGATAATGGGTGGTTAGGTTTATACTTGAACAATAATTCGAATGGGGTAGACTTATGTCCTTCATGATATGCTGAATTAAAGGCGAACTGTATCCAGGATAGGTTCTGGTCCCAAGAAGAATGATCGTTAGCATGGTAGGCTATTAAAGCAGATTTTAGGTTTCGCAAATACCTCTCAGCTATATTACCTTGCGGACGATACTCTGTAGTGGTAATGTGGTCTATTCCTAGTTTGAAACACATGTTCCTGAATTCCTTGGGCTTAAACTGTGGTCCGTTATCCGACACTAGATGGACAGGAATACCGAATTCTTTAAATAATCTATGCTGTAAAATACTTACTGTGGTTGTAGCTAAGGCTCGCCGCATGGGGTACATCCAGATGAATTTGCTAAAAGAGTCTACACAAATTAGTAACATTGTATTTCCTGATTTAAAACGCGGGTAGGGTCCTGAAAAGTCTAAATAAATTTTGGAGAACGGGGTAGCAGGAATCTCTGAGATTAATTGACTTATTTGACTGTTTCTCGCTGGTTTGCTGAGTGCACACAACTTACACCTTTTCACAAAATTGGCGATCTCACTGTTCATATTTTCCCAGTGATATTCTTTACAAATTCGATGTATGGTTTTATTTATTCCCATATGAGCTCCAATGGTGGAAGAGTGATAATATTCCATCAGCATAGGTTTAATAATATCAGGGGCGATTATTCGTAAATATTTTCCGTTCGCTATTCTACAACATAATACTCTCCTACTTAATATGTATTTCTCTGACTTATTTGCTTTTTCAAGTTGTTGAATAATTGGACTCAAACGTGGGTCTTGTTGTTGATACTGGGCTAAATCCGTAAATGCAAGAGGAAATTCGGTAATTAAAGTATTAATAATAATCGGCGTTTCTCTACTCTTGTTATCGTAAGTATTACTACTAGGCTGGAACATACGTGACAGTGTATCGGCAACTACGTTTTGGGTGCCTCTAATATGTTGTACTTTGAATTTAAAACAATTTAATCTTAATACCCATCTTCCGATACGACCTAACTGTTTTGGGTGATTTAGTAGCCAAGATAACGCTTGATTATCTGTTTCTAACAAAAACTCTTTATGTTCTAAAAATGGTTTGAACTTCTCAAAAGCGAAAACTATAGCTAAACATTCTAATTCGTATGCGGAGTATTTCTTTTCTTGATCTGTCAGGGTGCGAGAAGCGTAACTAATAGGTAACCTTGAGTTATCAACTTCCTGATATATTACTGCACCTACGGCGACACTAGAACTGTCTGTCTGCACTACAAATGGTTTTGTAAAATCGGCTAATTGTAGTACGGGGGGTGATATGATGCTTTCTTTTAATTTCTCGAATGCGGTTTGGTGTTGCTCATTCCATTCAAATTTAATTCCCTTCTTTCTTAAGGTATTTAGCGGTGCTGCAATTTCGGCTAGATGTGGGATGTACTTATGGAAATAATTTATCATTCCTAAAAATCTGGCTATTCCTTTCGCAACCCGCGGTGGTAAAAATTCTCTGATGGCACGGTTTCGCTCTGGGTCTATGCTTACCTTTCCGTTGGCTTTTACGATGTGACCTAAAAATGAGAATTGTGTCACAGCAAAATTTACTTTACTGGGGTTTACGGTTAATCCAGCTTTCCCCAATCGGGTTAGTACTTCACATAGATGATTAAGATGTTGCTCAATTGACTCGCTGTAGATAACAATGTCATCTAAGTAGTGATACACATATTTAAATTTTATGTCATGAAATAATTTTTCTAATAATCTGCTACATACAGAACTACCTTGGGCTATACCAAAGGGTACCCTCGTAAACTGGTACAGGTTGAAAGGGACGGCAAATGCGGTAAGACGTTTTGATTCTTGTGAGAGGGGTATCTGGTGAAATGCCTGATTTAAATCCATAATGGTAAAAATTTTTGCTTTCGTAAAATAATGAAAAGCACTGTGGATGTCGGGAAGTGGTATAGATTCAAATTCTATCCGTTTATTTAGTTGCCTGTAGTCCACAACTAATCTATTTTTGTCGTTACTTTTGGGTATTAAAAACGCGGGTGAAGAATAAGATGACGTAGAGGGTTCGATGACTCCTTGTTCTAACAACTTATTAATTTGGTTCCTCATTACTTCCATTTTTGGAGGTGATAATTTGTATGGGGCTAAACGTATTACTTTATTGTCGCTTAAATTTATTTTGTACTCTATCAGGTCCGTCAGTCCTAACTTTGGGGTGAGGACGTTGGAGAATTGTTTTATTAAAGTCTGTATGTTCCGTCTATCTTTACTTTCCAGATGACCTAATTCAGATTCGTGATGCTTTATATGTGTAGAAGTGGTGCTAGTACTTTCTCTGTTATTTGCATTATCATGCAAGTTATATTTCCGTGAACGATCGAATCCAAAGTAAAACATCTTATCGTGAATGTCTAGAATTATTCCTGTTTTACTGATAAAATCAGCTCCCAATATTAACTCGGGTCCTAATTCGTCGCATACCAACATTGGAAAATACCACGTTAGATTTTTCATTTTTACTTTAAACGTGATGATAAGTTTTATCATTAAGTTTTGCTTATTACCTGTAGCGGATCTAATATTTACTGATTGACTGCGTTTAACTAAATTGTGTTTAAATAATTTATTGGCTAGCTCTTGACTAATTAAACTCCGCGTTGATCCGGAATCAATTAATCCGAGGGTGGATGTAACACCAAGGTCAACTTGTATATACGGTAATTCACACTTATTGAAATCACATTTACTAATAGAGTTACATTTATCGATAAATTTTCTAACATAGGGGTCTAATTTTCTTTTGTTATTTGTATTAGTATTTTGTTTTAATTGGTGGTCTCTCAGGGGTTTACCTGTTTTCACGATGCTGCGGAAGACACAGGGTTTCGGATCTCCCTGCCTTACATGTTTTTTGGATAATGAGTTTTCTGATTGTACTGTTTCCGTTTACAGTTTCTACTGAGGTGTCCAGGTTTTCCGCAGTTATAGCATATATATTCTTTACGCGGGGTCTCACTGGTTTCGTGTCGAGGTGGAGGCTCCTTGGACTTACCATGGCCATGAACATAGGTTGGTCGCCGAAATGGTCGTCGTTCTCGTAGACTTCTTGCATCTGAGACTAGGGCTTGCGTTTCCTTTCTATGTGGTGTTGTGGATACCGGTGCATGTCTGTGCTGATCTGCGTACCACACATTTGACGAGTGAACACTACATTGTTCAAGGTCAGCAAAAGTGAGGGGTCTACTTATTAGTGCTAAACGGGAGCGTTCTTCAGGAGACAAGCCTACCAAGATAGTATCGACCAATTGTTTTTCAGTCCAGTCGACTTGCAGTAGACGTGAAGATTCTCTGATGTCAGCAATATAGTGGGCCAGTCTTTCATGGGCTCCTTGTACTCGAAGTACGGTATTTCTTTTGATCTCCTCATAAATTCCCGTGGGGATAAAATATTTGATTATAGTAGTATGAAGTTCTTCTACTGGAAGAGTCGAGTTTAATGATTCTAGCACACGATCTCGTAAAGGTGGTTTACATTTGGGTAGGATAACCTGCAGTATTTGCCAATCGCTCAATTGTTGTAGATCTTTTATTTGCAGTAGGTATCTGATAAAAGTCAATAGAATCGTGATACTTAAGCCATCGGTGTAAGGAATTTCATTAATTATTTTCTCTACTGGGTGGGAAATCTTTCCGTAGAGGTCTACATTAAAATATACGTTTGGTATACTTTTCGAAGGATTGGTGGTTGCATTAGGATTTGTAATAGCATATTTACTAGTGCTAGTATGCTGAACATTAGGCGGTGGGGGTTCTGACATAGTTAGGGTATTTAATTCTCTACTAGGTATTTGTTCATGAGTCTGTTGTATCTTCGATACGGTGGGTGATTCGTGGTTCGAGGTGGAGAGAGGGTGTTCTAAAGTAGGGGATTGAACTGGGGAAATATATAATTTTTGTAAGTAGTGCTCAATTTCCTCCATTCTCGATGAGTCAGACTTTCGTCGTAAGTCGTTGATAATTATGGGTAATTGGCTTAATGCCTCATCCGCAAATTTCTGCACATCGGCGGGGATTACGGTGACGTCGGGCCAGCTTAATAAATTATTCAACCGGCGGGTTAAATGTTCTATACGTTGCGTAACGCGCAAAATTTCAGTAGGTGATTTTTTGTCCTGAAGGTTCTGAGATAATACCATCAGTTCCCTATATTTCGCATAACAGGTTTCTCGTTCGCCGTCATAATCGAGTTTACGCAATCTATCTAACTGCGAGGGTATATCTGATCCGGTTTGGCGTAATGATTTTCGTAATTCCGACACGGTTACATTCACGTGTTTTAGACCTCGTAAAAGTGCTTCGTAGCATAGCTCATCTTTTAATAATAGATCAGGATTAAATTCAGCCATTTTCGTAACGTGAGTGGCTATAACTAATTATTCTACTATTTGCATTAAATGCTATACAACGCTTCCTTTTTTTTTTTACACCAAAAATATAAAAATATAAATCAATCCTATTCTTAGACCTTTTTTTTTTTACAAATAAACACTTAAAATGTTATGACAACCTTTATCATTTTACATTGAGAGAGAGAAAGAAATTTCACACAGGCTTGAATATGCGTACTACAAAAGGGGGAATCTTCGGTTACTAAACACAGGAACAGACACGCTTCTATTAACAATAGACCAAACAAAGAGGGTGGCGTATTGTCTAACTTAACTTGAGGGAGAGCAACTATGACAGTTTTAAACAATCGGCAACAGGAAATTTACATGTCCGTGGTTGTCGTCAAATTGACACGTTGTAGAATGAAACTTTTAGACAAGCACCTACATGGTTTTGTTTACATGGGACAATATGTTAATATTACTCTACACATATTATATTTACAAATAAAGTTACCTATACTATTTTACTATAATAATAATTATTATTTTTATCTTATTTAAAATTCTGACACATATTAAAATACATGAGTGAATAGATCAACAGCTTGTGTGTGTGGGATATCGGGACACAATTACTCCTTTCTTTTCTCTTAAGCAAATTAGCAAATTAAATAGCAGAGTGGCGCAATTTATAACATCTTAACTTGTGTTATAACCTAGGGAACCTGCATTAATTAGAAATGCCAATCATACAGGCTGCCTTTCGTTGTGACGAGCTGAAAATTAATCACAACAAATAAAACAATTTTTATATCAGGATATTGGGAAGGGGAGACTGTTGATTTATGCACTCAGTTTACTCGGTACTCAGATGACATCTCTTTATTACATTATGAGATAAAGTTCTCTATTTAAAGTTCTCAACATATATAGTTTACAGTATTATATATATATTACTCTTTCATAAGGGCCCTCAAAATATGATGTACATCTATTTAATTTATTCCGCGGATCCGGGATTGAATATACATTAAGTTAATAATGGTCACCTTGCCATATACAATATTGAAAATTGAGCCATTTGAAGAATGGACTTTATTAATCTTTCAAAACAAGAAAACTTTTAGTTTAAACATTTACTCTTTTGCTATAACCAGTGTTATTAGATTACAGACTACATGTTACATATAATGTCTGTCTTTTAAAGTCTTAAAAGTGGTGAGTTAAATTGTCTTTTGTGGGTAAATATTTTAGTAACTCATAACCATGGAAGACAAGCCTCCATGTCACCTGGTTTTCAGTATTTGCTGCAGAATTGGTTCTTCGGTCCTCGTGCGTTTCCTGAAGGTCTGTCGTTGCCGTAGTATCCGGTGTCGGTGAAGTTCCTGAAGTCTGTTATATCATTCGGGCTGAAGTACTCTCATATTAGACGACTGTTGTAATTCTTGTAGTTATAATAAATAAATAGAAAGTTTGTTTCACAGTAATACACTTCACATGATTATAGATTAGTTGAATATCACCTTCATGTTTGTAGTAATGTATGAATTACATAGTTTGTTATTTATTCATTGAGAGAGAGATGTCATCGCCGCACAAATTTAGTTATTTAAATATTCATTGAACCAACCATTCACATAATTATACACGCGTCGCGAAACAACGCTGTACGCAGCTTACGGCGTGAGCGCTCCATTGCAAGTGGGCAAAAATAGTTAGGGGGAGAGTAGTAATCTCGCGACAATTACTAGTCAACATAAAAGTAGTTCCATGTTTCTAATTTAATTAAAGGACTAAAGTTTGATTAAATAATTAAATGGAGATATTCTTAGTTACAGACGTCATCAAAGTACATTACAGTGGTCTTATTTAATTATTTAAATAATAACAAAATTTACAATTATATTTAGTTTGTTTAGGGGTCAGAAAACAAGTTAATTCTGGTCAGTGCCTGTATATGCAGGATTAATTAACAAGCTTTACCCTTTCTGTACAATTGTATTCCCTTTTATTTTATTATTAGACTTTTTATTAAATATTATTATTATTTAATGATAGCAATAAGATTTAGTTTAAAATGTGAGATTTTATTAAAATTTTAAAATTTCTCAGCTTATACATTAACAATTTAATTAATTAACATATTTTTATTAATGAAATCGTCACAATGCCACTACATTGTTTGTTCTATATCGTGTGGTCCTAGCAACCTTCATTTTTCTACATTAGCAACTTTTTACTGTATTGTAAGAAATCTTCCCTAACTATAAAGCAGCTATCCAAGCCATCAAATAACCTGAAAGAAGTATGAGCTTAAGTAAATCAAAATATTACTAAATTATCTTCTCACCTAAACTGTTCGGTTTGAAAAATAACGACGAACATTGTAAAGAACAGAAACAAAATAGAGAAAGAATAAGCAAGAGTTTGAACGAAGGCTTGACTTTTACCAATAATAAAATAGGTTAACTACCTTTCGTCACACTTCTTAAATATCCAAGATTCAGGATTACTCTAGTTTCGACATTGTTATGTCATCATCAGATCATTAGAATGGGGTTGAAACTACATCTATCGATTTTCACACATCTTTTCAGACGATAAATACGACACAAACGAAGGAACAAAAACATTTAAACACTTAAAACATTCAAAATAAATAGGGAGCGAAACACGATATGCGACCGTTGCGGATCCGTACAGGACTGTGATGCACGGCAAAATTAGTCGACTCCAACTTGACCTTCGATCCATCCTATTAATCTGTCACAGCTGAGTTCTCGCTTTATATCATTAATTCTGTTAAATAAAATATTATTTTTATGTTTTGATTTCTCATTCAAAACGAGATCGTTATTTCCTGTTGTGGCTTTATATATTTCATACCTTTCAATGGTGTCTAACTTAAGTGATTTTTTACATTTATGTATTATGTCCAGATTCTCTTTAATATTTTTAATGTTATGATCCTTTATGCTTAGATGTTCAGCGAAAGTGGATCTTTCTACATTTAATTTAGATCTTGGAATGTGTTCCTTGTATCGCACTTTGAATTAGAGACTAGTTTGTCCTAAATAGGATTGTGAGCAATCAGAACAATTAAGTTTGTATACTCCAGTGCCGTCACATTCATCAGAGGGTCTACTCTTACTTTGAAAGTTCAGTTTGTTCTCAAAATTATTAGTTCCCTTAGAAGCTAGTACAATGTTTTGCTTTTTCAATTGGTTTTTTAGCGTGTGAAATAATAATTCGCCATATTCTATTGCGACATATTTTTCTTTTTCTTTAGGCATGTCATTATATGCTGTTCTGTTTTGTTTCTTGTGTATTATTTATCTATTATATTGCTATTGTATCCGTTGACGGTCGCAATGTGTCTAATAATGTTAACTTCGTTTTTGTAGTCTTCTTCGGAGAGGGGCACCGAGATTAATCTATGTATCATGCTATTGAAAAATGCCATTTTGTGAGAATACGGGTGATAAGATGAGGCATGGATAGCGTGATCCGTGGTTGTTGGTTTTCTATAGATGCTGAAGCTGATTTTGTTGTATATTTTCGTTAAAGTTAAATCTAGGAAATTTATTTTATTTTCCTTACTGTTTCTAATGTAAACTGCAGGTTGTTTTTGACGGTATTCAAGTATTTGTTAAGTAGTTCTAATTGGCTGCAATTGCCATTATAGATTACTATCGTGTCATCTACATACCGACGATAAAACAATATTCTACTACAGTGTTTGTTATTAGGCGATAATATGTATAGTGGGGATCCCATTGCTAGTCCACCTTGCTGTAGATAATATTTATTATCAAAAGTCAAATAGTTTTGGTTCAATACTATTTTTATCATGCTAATAAGTTCATCAACTGCTTCTTGACTTAGTGTGGCTTTTGATAGTAGCAACGTTTTTATTATTTCGAGAGTTTCATTAATCGGTGCATTTGTGTACAAATTAACTATGTCGAATGAGGCCAATGTGTGTCTTGGCTCGATTGTAAGGTCTTTTGTGAGATCCACTAGTTCTAAGCCTTTTTTGGGGACTGTAGTTCTCTTTGAATTCTATATGCTGTCTTAAAATCTTATCAAGATTTTTAACAATTTTGTATGATTTTGCTGATATGAAATTTATTGGAGGACGGACTGGCATATTACTTTTGTGTACTTTAGGAAGGCCTCTAACGTTGGGCGCTTTAGGGTCAATCATTTGTAAGTAATTTTTTCTTTTCGTCATGATATGTTTGATTTTTTCAACATTGACTTCACATCAGTATTAAAGCTATCGGTAGGGTCGCTCTCAATTTCAACAACGTTATTGCTAACGATAAAATCCTGTACATTATTTTTATAACTCCCGTAAGATATAATTACAAGTGTCTGGCCTTTGTCCGCTTTGGTGACAATGCAGTTATTTTCTGCTAGTTTTCTTTTCCGTTCTTTAAATATTTTAGTTTCTTTACTGTAACTAGTTTTATTATTTTTCGCTTTCAAAATTTTCTTTATTTTAATTATTTTTTATCGATTACATGTCTTACAATTGTTTTTGTTTCTTCATTAGATATAGAGTTTATAGCAGCTTCAGCATTTATAATTTCATTTATGAGCAATCGAGCCAAGACACACATTTCCCTCATTCGACATAGTTAATTTATACACAAATGTACCGATTAATGCAACTCACGAAATAACAAAAAGGTTGCTACTATCAAAAACCACACTAAGTCAAGAAGCAGTTGATTAATTTAATAACATGATAAAAATAGTATTGAACCAAAACTATTTCAATTTGATAATAAATATTATCTACAGCAAGGTGGACTAGCAATGGGATCCCCACTATCAAGTATCTTAGCAGAAATTTTCTTAAACCATGTAGAAACCAATAACATATTATCGCCTAATAACAAACACTGTAATAGAATCTTGTTTCTTCGTCGGTACGTGGATGACACGATAGTAATCTATAATGGCAATTGCAGAGAATTAGAACTATTTAACAAAAACTTGAATGCCGTCACAAACAACCTACAGTTTACATTAGAAACAGAAAAAGAAAAGAAAATAATTTTTTTGATTTAACTTTAACGAAAATTGGCAATAAAATCAGCTTCAGCATTCATAGAAAACCAACAACCAATGATCATGCTATCCATGCCTCATCTTATCACCCGTATTCTCACAAAATGGCATTTTTCAATAGCATGATAAATAGATTAATGTTGGTGCCCCTCTCCGCAGAAGACTACAAAAACGAAGTTAACATTATTAGACACATTGCGACCGTCAACGGATACAATAGCAATATAATAGATAAAATAATACACAAGAAACAAAACAGAACAGCATATAATGACATGCCTAAAGAAAAAGAAAAATATGTCGCAATAGAATATGGCGAATTATTATTTCACACGCTAAAAAATCAATTGAAAAAGCAAAACATTGTACTAGCTTCTAAGGGAACTAATAATTTTGAGAACAAACTGAACTTTCAAAGTAAGAGTAGACCCTCTGATGAATATCACGGCACTGGAGTATACAAACTTAATTGTTCTGATTGCTCACAATTCTATTTAGGACAAACTGGTCGCTCATTCAAAGTGCGATACAAGGAACACATTCCAAGATCTAAATTAAATGTAGAAAGATCCACTTTCGCTGAACATCTAAGCATAAAGGATCATAACATTAAAAGTATTAAAGAAAATCTGGACATAATACATAAATGTAAAAAATCACTTAAGTTAGACACCATTGAACGGTTTGAAATATATAAAGCCACAACAGAAAATAACGATCTCGTTTTGAATGAGAAATCAAAACATAAAAATAATATTTTATTTAACAGAAATAATGATATAAATCGAGAACTCAGCTGTGACAGATTAATAGGATGGATCGAAGGTCAAGTTGGAGTCGACTAATTTTGCCGTGCATCGCAGTCCTGTACAGGTCCGCAACGGTCGCATATCGTGTGTTTCGCTCCCTATTTATTTTGAATGTTTTAAGTGTTTAAATGTTTTTGTTCCTTCGTTTGTGTCGTATTTGTCGTCTGAAAAGATGTGTGAACATCGATAGATGTTGTTTCAACCCAATTCTAAGGATCTGATGATGACATAACAATGTCGAAACTAGAGTAATCCTGAATCTTGGATATTTAAGAAGTGTGACGGAAGGTAATTAACCTATTTTATAGTCATAACCACTTCTGGAGGCAATAGCAATGTTTTACCAATTGTTTAAGAAACACTGAAAGACAAATGTCTTTGGCTCAATAATACAATCACCTGGAGAGCAGGCAATACTTGTAACAATAGGAAATAGTCTGTGTGTAGAACTTCTTTAGTCTACCTATTGAACTTCTTCATTATGAGTAACTTATTGGTAATTTTTTGTTGGAATCGAATAATGCATTGTGAACTTGTACAGAATGCAGTGATCTAATACTGCCACAGATCTGAAACAATTGATAACTAACTTACTTTGAAAACCGGGTAACACTGAGACTGAATTACTGTAATTGAATAAGTACTGAAATTGTTGAGAGTTGGTTGTTATTTGTACTGAGTTAAATGAGTTGGTAGACAAATAATTTGTGGTTTACCGATCTGCCACTGTTATACAAACTTTTGTAAAAACGCAGAGCACAGTGAATAATAGTGTTACGACATTAGAGGACAGTCTATGCGTTTCTCGAAAGATCCAGTGGAATCCGGCCGTAATGTTTTGTGAGTACGTGATTCTCAACATGCGTTGCGAGATTTTTCCGGACTCACCGGTCCGCGCCTGCTGTGTGCAAGGCCGCAATCAATTACGTTGTGGGGTTTAGTAGTAGCATTATTGATGCGCATTATGGAATATTCTGGTATTTCGGCGGGGTGTAAATACAAGTACTCAGCGACGCTCAGTCAGTTTGAGTTGGGATTTATTGGAATGTGGTTCGTAGTATTTTAGTCAGTATTTGTCGGGCGATTACTCTGTGCGTTCAAGTGGTTATTAGTGAAAAGTAATTATTGTCGCCAAGTGTTATGTGTTTTATAATCGTACGGGACAAGTGTAATACAATTTTTTTTCATATTAGTTGACATTTTATTGCGTGTGAAAAATTAGTATTTGATTTGTTGTAAGAGACTATTTTGTTGATTACAAACTATTTAATTGTGATAATTAAAGCTGTTGATTAGTGACGTGACTGGTGTCTTGTATTTTGTTTTCCACTGTACCATACGACGATTAGTAGACTGTCGTAACGATAAGTAGTGCAGATTATATTTCTTTTCTTTTATATTTATTTTTATTTTTATATTTTTTATTTTTACTTTGAAATTTCTCATTATAAAAAATAGGAAAAATTTTGACAGACATGTTACATTGGTTGAGACATAGACAAAGCATTTAAAGTCTTGAAGTCTGAATTTGAAGTCTAAATAAGCCAACGGAAATGTTAAGTTTACTCTCCTTGTCTGAAGGCGGTTATCTGACTGATTTATGGCTAAAAGATTTTTAAATGACATCAAGCTGTTTCACATATTTTTCACTAAACGGCGCAATGGTTTCATTGACTGTAGGTACATCTAGGTCACTATCAATGGCTTTATTGCTGACGAACCACACAGCATTGGTTATGCCATTCAGTGTTTTGTTCTGAATCTCTGAAACCTCTGCAATGTTAGATTTGAAAGCACTTTCCTAAAGCTGCCAGCTGTATATCCACACAGGCTAAAAAATAGTTATTTAAAACCAGCAACTTTTTTTTTAATTGACAATAAATTTTTTCAGCCTAGGCGCCGAACTATTTTTCAAACTTGGTGTCTAGTTGTTTCCTTTTCAAGCAAACGTGGTTGCTCCATAAAAGTTGTTTGTCTAGGTGGACATGCAAGTGATTTAGACAGTTGTCCGCCCAAATAGTTTTGTTGTTTAATCTCACAGTTGGAATTATTTAAATCACACAATAAATGCTCGATAACGGATCACGTCAACATTAGCAAGACGATGTTCGTGAAAGACATGTATATGACTTTGTACTATATGAAATGGGCGGTGACTTCCGTCTTACATTAATTCCAGCCTTTTGTATCGTGACTGTCGTAACGGTCGTTTGCCTTGTATTTTAAAATTATTAACAATTGTTTGTTATCAGCATTCACTCAGTTCTTTAGAAATGCTCCTTCCACATTTTCCTATTTGCTTATATCCTGCCATTCGTTCATTAATATTTAATATATTTCGTTTTTTAATACGGTCGGACTTTGTACGTCCTTTTAACCTTTTAAAAAGATTCATTTCTACGATAGTGTTTGGTGATATCGTTTTCTGCATAATTGTAGAAGTATTGATTTTTTATCTCAATACAAGTGTTTATAAATTTTCAGTTCTTGAATTTTGTTTGCTTTAGATGCTTTGTTCTTAAGATCCCAGTATGATATACTGAAATTTATGTAGATAAGTTGACTATAAAAGTTATGATCAAACGGTACAAAAAAGGAAAGAGTATTCACAGACTATATCAGCATTAGTAAAATTTAATCAAATGATATTGTTTGTCTATATTAATTTTACCGTTATATGTTCTGTGTAACGGTACTAAAGCCATACACTCGCGGCATGGACAGTAGTAAATACATTTGTATGCGCACATAATTAAACGCGAGATAGCTTTCGATTCCAAGCGGACCGTTTAATCCATCGTGTTGTCATGCATATTTATAAAACAGCAATTAACTTTTGCTGGGGAGATTACAAGTCACCGGGGACACATTTCACATATTGAGGCGCGTTTTATTATTTTTATTTTGTCAACTCTCTGTTTACAGACCACAAGGCCTGTCCTATATAACATAATATATAATATACGTCATGAAATTGGTTCCAAAGTGCAGACAATAATATTGATTGGGATACCACAACCGTAAGAACTCACTCACCAGAACCTGTACAGTTGCTATTATTGTATTTCAATTTTACTCAATTAATTGGCGCAATATTCCATTGAGATAAAGGGCCGTGCCTACTACTTGTCTCCGCTATTCGTCTCGTGACGACGCCTCCAGTTTGGGATCCCCAACTTAAGCAGGTTAACCTTGAGATCGTGGAGCATGGCATTTTTAGGCACATCCTACAGAACGGCTCCCCTCTGGTTTTGGGCTCATCACTTTTTATTGTACTCGATAATTCCTCATTTTCTCTACGCTCCCAAGCCGTCATACAGTACTTTTATGTCGATAATGATTGCCGAGGCATTGTAAAAAACTTATAATCTGCATTTTATTTTATCCTTTTCTCCTAATTTTCAGACATAACTCTGAAGGTCTTGCGGATAACCTTCCGTTCTCAAGTGTTAAGGAGGATTTCATAATTATTTATCAAAGGAGATGGTTTAAAAGCATTCTCAACTACCGGTTGGATAATTCCCCTTTACCCCAAAAGTTTAAGGTGTTTTGTCACAAAGGTGTATCTGAATAGCTTTCGAAAGCTGTAATAACACCAGTCTGGAGCGGCCATTTGTGCGTTTAGTCCCGATGGCAATACGTTGTTTTCCGTTACAACAAATCCAAGCTATTTAAACTGCTCCACACGATCGTATTCTTTAAACTGTCTCACATTCTCCTATCTTGTCCTCTTCCATGCATTGACCATATATTCAGTTTTATCTTTATTCAAGGCAAATTCCACATTGACTGCTTCCTCTTCTAAAACTTTAAGGTTCTCGGCGAGGCAGTTCGTGTTGGTGCAGTGATACAATGCCATATCATCGGTAGAAGCGAGGCTTTGTGCCGTTGTATTAAAAATTATGCCTATTAAGTTGATGGATAATTTCGTTTCGTTACTAAATTAAATAAAATACACGACAAATATTTGCTTGTTTTAGACGTTAAATAATTAATACTTTGGAAAACATATGCTGTGATTCACCCTATTTCTGGTTCTTCAGAGAGTCTTTATAACCAGACTCACTAATTTTTGTGCACTCCTTATTCCATCATGGATAAGAACAGCTGTCCTTCATAATTACTAGCATATACTTATTTAAATTATGTGTATAACTTGTGCACTGTCATGGTGTGTTTGTAGCATTCGTAGCAAATCTCTACAGTAAACACTTGCGTAAAAATGTTTGGTTCATCGTTATTCTTTTTTCAGTTAATAATGTACATTTTTCAAGGGTGGCATTAAATAACAAATGTAATTCTATGATAAGAGTTTAAATATCTAATCTTGGTAATGTTACAGAAGTAGGTCTTTAATTACCGGTACACCTTTAGATATAAATTATTCATAAAGATTCCACATATTTATTTTATGCTGGTGCAACTAATTTTCGATTACTCCTTGATTTTGAAAATACTGATCACCCTGAGGTTTATAATTAAACAAAATACCCTGTCATGAACGACGACTAACCAAAGGCCGGAGTGGGCTTTTATATAGATAGCCTCAGCTGTATATTTATTCTAATTATATAAGTAAATATTTTACAATTTATTCTTCTTTTTTAGTAACACGTACAAAAACATTTTTCTCATTATTTATAGATTTTGACACGAGAAGGAGAATCTTCAAAATGAAAAATTAACATTTTCAACTGTAATTACATATAGCCTATATAATTTAATTTATGTTCTCGAGCACTTGATTTTTTGAATGTATACAGGGTTTTCACAAAGAGTAGTACAATATTTTGGTAACGTGTTCCCTGCATAATTACAAGAAAAACAGTTCCTGTAAACATAGGTCCAAAAACGTAGTTTTCCACCTGCCCGCCATTTTGTATATTTTAAGGAAAATTTTATTTCTCGAGAATGGAGTGAGATATTCAAATGAAATCTGGCACATGTTACCCCAGTAACATAGTCTAAAAAATACAATTTTTTGAAAATTTTACATACACAATTTTCAACATGTCGGCTGTTTTAATTTTTAAATCATTCATATCTCACAAACTAATAGTTTTATGGAATAATGTTCCATTAGAATAAATCTTAAGCATTATTTCATGAAAAGAATGATACCGGTACCATATTTGTTACAATGCGATATCAAAAAACCGAGTTATGATGATTAATGAATGTTATGAATAATAAAGTGCTGTGGTCTTTCATTACTCACCGTTGATCTCAGAAAACTTTTTTTTTATTTCAGTTTGAGAAATTCTTTCATATAAAACAACATACACGCAGATTGTTAAGAAGTACTGCAAAATGAGTCTTCTTCTTTTTCTTCTTCCTCCTCCTCCTCCTCCTCCACCTCCTCAACCTCCTCCTCCTCCTCCTTATAATCCTCCTCCACCCCTCCCCCTCTTCATCATCATCATCTTCTTCTTCTTCTTCTTCTTCTTCTTCTTCTTCTTCTTCTTCTTCTTCTTCTTCTTCTTCTTCTTCTTATATTATTCTTTTGTTTCTCTTATTTTTCTTTTCTTCTTATTTCTTCTTCAGCACTACAGTCCAATGAGACACAAGGAAATATATGCAATGAAGGAGGAAGACAATAAATTTGATGTGAAACACTTCGTTCATGACAGAATGGAGTACCAGAAGTAGCTGAAAGATTCCTTACGTTGGATGAAAGATTGCCGTAGAAAAGACAAAGAAGAATGGAAGAAAAACTCATCATATTCTTATATAGCAAATGTAAAACAAGTCTTGTTATATTTTGTTTCAATTTTAAATTAGGTTTTTTACTATATTATGCTTTATAAATATTATATGATAGATAATGCAGGTAAAATCTCACTGTGCATGTGTACTTGCATGCGTGTGCAATTGCGCGCGTACACGAAAATTGGATTGTATTTTTCTCTGCCTTCGTAGTGTTTGGTTCTTATCCCAAATGAGAGTGCACGTAATTTATGTCATAACACAAAGGAATTCATACAAAGAAAATTTAGAGCAGTCATTTCAACCTACGAAACACACTCGGAAGGAGACGTAAAATAAATTGTACAGCATCGCCTTGACTACAGATAAATGCGAAACGTACGTGAACGAGTTTTAGAGCAGCAAAAATGAAAAGAGAAAATAAAGAGACAAAATACACAGACCTTGACAATTATACCCAAAGTTGCCGCGGAAACGCTGTAAATGTATACACGAAAGAGCTGCAATAACAACGTAATCAACAGTTATAGCAATATTTAGTAAATTGTAAAACAGATTTAGAGACATTTAATTGCGATGGCAAAAGTAATACGACAAAATAATGTAACAAAGGGATACAAAAATGAAGAAACAGATGGAAGGTGGAATATAACAGCGAGATAGTAATTAAACCCCTGAAAGCAGATAATTAGTCGGTAAAAACACGTAAAATAAAATACAATTGACAGCATCCACGTGGTGACGCTAATTGAAACTTGCGGACTTAAATAAACTATTTTTGTCGACGTCCACTCCAAACACAGGTACTAAATTCTTTGTAATAATCAGCGTTGTTGCAGCAATGTCTAAACGGCCGGAAACTGTATATAATTAAAAATCTTATGCATTATTTAATGTGTAAAACAACCAAACGTATGGTTTAGGGAACGCTATACAATGTTCACGTACATATGCCAAGTAAGTTTGTGTCCTCGGCTTTGAATATCCTTAAATACTCAATTATTTATCTTTATTTAGTTTAAGATGAAGTAGCATTAAAGTGACTTAAATAAAAACAGAATGCAGTGTTGGAAAACATTGTGGGGTCGCTGTGGTACACCGAAAATTCTAGAAAGTATTGCTACGACAAGTATATCTCGAAGAGTCGGCAGGTGCAATTACATGAAGCAACAGCGGTGGGCTTAGTCGATTAGTTACACTTAGTGTTATTGTAGAGTGCAGATCAAGTGATTGTTTCGGATTAGTAGAAAGTGATTATTGAGTTATCATTAGTGCGGAACTGTAATAGTTGACATTATTATTGTGTTAGTACTAATTTAACTTGAGTTGCTGTATGATAGTACAGTACCTAGTTGATTTCAAATTATTCTTTGTGACTAATTAAGTCTTGTATTTAGTGACTTCATTAATGTCTGTATTTTTTCCACTGTACAATATGACGATCTGTGAGACCGTCGTAACAATATCATGATTTGTAAGTCGAGACAACGGTGAAGGGAATCGTGAGGTTTGCTGAAAAGTGCAAAGATACACTTAGTGTCGAAGAACAATTGGATACTCCAATATGCTGAGTATTTTGGAGAGGAAATGGTTGTATTTCCTTTTTAAATTTAATACATGTGCTATAAACTGCTAGTAAAAGAACAATAATTGTATTTGCTATGTGTTACATTATTTTTAAATTTTAGGTGGTGAACAGAGGGTGCGAATGCTCTCTGGCTACTAATCTAATTGTCGCATCCATGTATCAATGATCCCGTTAGATACTAATCCAAAAGAAGCATTAGTGTTCGATTTTCAGTCGAATTAGGTCGTCTAATTTACATTAGGTCGACTCAGTATGTGGATGTGAGTACCAGAGAGAACAGCCTACCGTAATAATACTGGACGTAGTGCTTGCCACACAATCTGTCTTGGCCAACATAAGGCAGCCTTATTGCAATACTCCTGCACCTATTAGGCAGTAGATAAGGAGCATGCTCTTTTTCCTAATTATTATTTAAAAATAATCATTTCTAATTAAAACAAACGTAAGTAATTCTAACACAATTAAACACTATTGAAATGTCCCTCACTACGTAAACTGCGCTTTTCAAACAACAAAATTATACCATCCTTGCAAATCTAAACCTGATATACGCCTATCACTAGTAGTCATAACTTTATAGCGGAGACAGAATTGAAAGCGAGATGGAATCTTAATCACCGTGTGCGGTTTAATCCAACGCTTGGCATACATATTTATACGAATAGCAATTAACTTTTGTACGAAATATTACATATCACTGGGATTGTTTGCGCCTAACCACGCAAGGCTAAATATAAGTTTTGTTTTGCTTTCGTTCACATCCACAGGAATAGCCATAACACTGTGTTATACCGGACGCTTACAATCCTAATCCACATACACCTACTGTGTATTAACCAAGTACGTGCTTCAAATACCTCGATAGTAAATTTTATTATTATAACAAGGTTGGTCTATATGTTGTCTTGTAATATATTATATTGTTATGTGGTACCGTATATGTCATACGTTACACAACATAGAGTAAATTGTTTGACAAATTTTACCACAAACGTTAAGACTAGCTTTAGTAACTTTTATAGTATTTTGAGATTTTGCTAATGGAATATGTGTAGTAATTACTAAACCTTTAATTTTATAACAGAATGACGTAAATATTATGATAGCTTATACATTTGTATATAAATCCGGTTTAATGTGGGAACCAACAGAGTTGGATAAGTTATCGGCTGTCAGTGAATCGTTTCTTTCCCAGTTAAAGTCATTATTATTTTTAGTGCAATAAATTAGTATATCTTCTATTGCACTTAATATTTTGCTTACGTAGCTTACACACTTTTCGAAGAAATAAATTAGGTACGATTTCTATGTAATTTCAAAATAAATTTTGAAACAAATTTTGCAGTATTTGCAAATCATTAATACTTATTTCAAAAAAATTGAATGTTTTTAGCACAACGGTTACATAATATACAGAAAATTGTTGTTTACCAGGTTGAGTCAAATATTTAAGCGACTTAATTACGGGAATGCCAGTTTTGTAAGCGATACAAGCATACAAAAGCACTCGGTTACTGCAGTAACAGTTGAAGTTGCAGTAGCTTGAATGAGCCTTCGACTTCTGTTTACTTCGGTTTCTGTGTCTTTTCTCGCCGAAAATCCTATTTTTATAGAAAATAATGTTGTGCTTACAGCCGCTTGTATCGGAAGGCGCTCAACATTTAATATTGCGACAACCGTAATTCTGTATGCTTGATGTATATAAACAGTTATTTAATTTTTATTAATTGTGCCGTGGATAGAGCCAATTGAGCCGTGGTGTTAATAGGTCCGAAATTTCCTGTAGGGGGTTGAAAATTTCCGTGTGGGTTGGTGTTTTTCGTTTCGTGATGGAGTAAGAAGTAGCGGAGGGAGCGTAATATTTAGCAGGTAGGCGCGGGGTGTAAATAGGAATAAGGACCTACGTCGCTACATTCGACGAAACTTTCTTAACTGCCTGTTCTTCCCAGGCTTAACCTCTTCAGGCAGGATAACTCATACTGTGCAGTTGGAATAGCAATTCTTGTTCGCAACTCTCTCCGGGCGAAACAGATAAACATTTCCTACGGCCCGACTGCTACACTTTGGTCAAAATGATTTTCATTAACTCCCCTCCCCTCTTCACTACACTGACTATTGCTCCCCTAATGCCGATCTCGACGTCGACTTCATCAACCATCTGGCCACCTCTTACCCCCGCCTTGTCTTAACAGGCGACTTAAATGCGCATCACCATCAATTCGGAGACCGGAAGAAAATCGCCAGGAATACTCAGTTACTTCAGCTGGTGAATACTTACGGTCTGCAACATCATCGTACCCCTTTTACCCGCCAGTCGCACTACTCGGCCCAATTACCAAAAGAAATGAAAAGCTGATAGCTTCAGCTGACATCGCTCGTCCCATCCACGGGATCCGCCTTGGTCCGGACGTTGGTACGTCCCAGTACTTTCCACAATAGCTTATGTCTACGTACAATACCCCTCCCTCGAGCCCCGCCAAGTGGCCGTCATTGATTACAACGCTGTTGATTAGCCACTCTTCTCTCACGCTGTTGCCTCCTGCTCTCCCCGCTTCCAGCCTCACTCTATCGACCGAACGAAACAGACACTTATAATACTATATTCACGCAGCTACTCAGAAAGTGATGGATATTGCCATTTCCATTTAACATGTCCTCTATTCCCAACAGAGATTCCCTCTCCTCCAAGTTTTTACACTTATCCGCCGGAAACGAAGGGTATGACATCCTCTGTACGTTCAGTACAAGACTCCTTTAACAACAATCCATCTCAGTTCTGGAAGCACGTTAAACACTTGCACGACCTACCAAAACAAGATACCCTTTCCTGGTGCACGACCGGTTTGTTGTTAGCGATAACGAGTAGGTTGCCATCTTTCAGGATACCCCCCAAGCTGTGCATAGCCATCCAGACATCCCTGACTTTGACCTCGCCGCAGAACATACCATAAACGCCTTCCTCACATCACACGACGCTCTCTTCCACCCCTTCGACAGGCTCACTGGCCCCCGCACAATAGTTATATTTACAGCCGTGTCGTAAAGTTCATATTAATTAAAGTTTAGTTGATTATTAACTAGTCTCCTAGTACCTCCGTCGTTGTTGATTAAAGTTTGTATTTTTAGAACACGTTGAAAGAGTCGAAGTCTCTACCATTTTTACAAATACGTAAAAGTACAGTAAATATCTGCGCAACAGCAATTTTTAATCAACAAGTGACAGGTGTAATTGTTAAATCAACAAGTGACAGGTGTAATTGTTAAATCAACAAGTGACAGGTGTAATTGTTTAATCAACAAGTGACAGGTGTAATTGTTTAATCAACAAATGACAGGAGTAAATATTTAATAAACAAGTGACTGGTGTAATTGAAATTTTTTGATGTTTAGTTTAGGCAGTTTTTTGATAAATCAATAATATGTTTCTAATTCGGTTATTCTATTGTTTTATGTGGACCTGCCCGGAGCTGCAAACAATGTGCGATATCGCAAACATTCTGCGTGTGCGATAGAAAGAAGCAACATAGAAGATCGTTGCAAGACGCTATTATGCAAGAGATCACCCCGGATAACATCGTTAAAGCGATGCTTCGAGAGGAGAACCCCTGGCACTGTGCTGCACGCTACGTAGAATAGATTCTTCAGGTGAAGAATACAGATTTTGACAATAGAATATAGAAGAATAACAAGTCAGATGTAAGACCTAGGGCTCGTACTGTACTTGTACTTGTACTTTTCATAGTTCTTGTTCTTGTTCTTGTTCTTGTTCTTGTTCTTGTCCTTGTCCTTGTCCTTGTTCTTGTTCTTGTTCTTGTTCTTGTTCTTGTTCTTGTTCTTGTTCTTGTTCTTGTTCTTGTTCTTGTTCTTGTTCTTGTTCTTGTTCTTGTTCTTGTTCTTGTTCTTGTTCTTGTTCTTGTTCTTGTTCTTGTCCTTGTCCTTGTCCTTGTCCTTGTCCTTGTCCTTGTCCTTGCCCTTGCCCTTGTCCTTGTCCTTGTCCTTGTCCTTCTTCTTCTTCTTCTTCTTCTTCTTCTTCTTCTTCTTCTTCTTCTTCTTCTTCTTCTTCTTCTTCTTCTTCTTCTTCTTCTTCTTCTTCTTCTTCTTCTTCTTCTTCTTCTTCTTCCTCCTGTTCCTGTTCCTGTTCCTGTTCCTGTTCCCGGGCCCGTTCCTGTCCATGTCCTTGTCCTTGTCCTTGTTCTTGTTCCTGTCCATGTCCCTGTCTCTGTTCCCCTGTCACTGACCCTGTCCTTGTCCCTGTCCATGTCCTTGTTCCTGTTGCTGTTCCTGTTCCTGTTCTTGTACTCGTCCTCGTCCTCGTCCTCGTTTCCTCGTTCTCGTTGTTGTTGTTGTTGTTGTTGTTGTTGTTGTTGTTGTTGTTGTTCTTCTTCTCCTTCTTCTTCTTCTTCTTCTTATTTTACTTGTTCTCGTTCTGGTTCTCGTTCTTGTTCTTGTCCTTGCTTTTGTCCTTGCTTTTGTTCTTGTCTTTGTCATTGTTCTTGTTTTTGTTCTTGTTTATGTTCCTGTTCCTTTTCCCGTTCATGTTCCAGTTCCCGTTCCCGTTCCCGTTCTCGTTGTCGTTGTCGTTCTCGTTATTGTTCATGTTTTTTTTTATTGTTATTGTTGTTGTTGTTGTTTTTCTTCTTGTTCTAGTTCTAGTCCTTGTTGTTGTTGTTGTTCTTGTTCTTGCTCTTGCTCTTTCTCTTGCTCTTGCTCTTTCTCTTGCTCTTGCTCTTCTTCTTCTTCTTCTTCTTCTTCTTCTTCATCTTCTTCTTCTTCTTCTTCTTCTTCTTCTTCTTCTTCTTCCTCCTCCTCCTCCTCCTCCTCCTCCTCCTCCTCCTCCTCCTCCTCCTCCTCCTCCTCCTCCTCCTCTTCCTCTTCCTCATCCTCCTCTTCTTCTTGTTCTTCTTATTCTTGTTGTTGTTGTTCTTCTTTTTTTCTTTTATTCTTATTTCTTCTTCAGCACTACAGTCCAATGAGACACAAGGAAATATATGCAATGAAGGAGGAAGACAATAAATTTGATGTGAAACGCTTCGTTCATGACAGAATGGAGTACCAGAAGTAGCTGAAGGATTCCTTACGTTGGATGACAGATTGCCGTAGAAAAGACAAAGAAGAATGGATGAAAAACTCATCATATTCTTATATAGCAAAATGTAAAACAAGCCTTGTTATATTTTGTTTCAATTTTTAAATAGGTTTTTTACTATATTATGCTTTACAAATATTATATGATAGATAATGCAGGTAAACTCTCACTGTGCATGTGTACTTGCATGCGTGTGTAATTGCGCGCGTACACGAAAATTGGATTGTATTTATCTCTGCCTTCATAGTGTTTGGTTGTTATCCCAAATGAGAGTGCACGTACTTTATGTCATAACACAAAGGAATTCATACAAAGAGAATTTAGAGCAGTCATTTCAACCTAAGAAACACACTCCCAAGGAGACGTAAAATAAATTGTACAACACCGCCTTGACTACAGATAAATGCGAAACGTACGTGAACGAGTTTCAGAGCAGCAAAAATGAAAAGAGAAAATAAAGAGACAAAATACACAGACCTTGACAATTATACCCAACGTTGCCGCTGTAAATGTATGTAAGTAAATGTGTAAATCTGTAAATGTATTTAAGTGTAAACACTGTAAATGTATACACGAAAGAGCTGCAATAACAACGTAATCAAAAGTAATAGCAATATTTAGTATATTGTAAAACAGATTTAGAAACATTTAATTGCGATGGCAAAAGTAATACGATAAAATAATGTAACAAAGGGATACAAAAATGAAGAAATAGATGGAAGGTGGAATATAACAGCGAGATAGTAATTAAACCCATGACAGCAGACAATTAGTCGGTAAAAACACGTAAAGTAAAATACAATTGACAGCATCCACGAGGTGACGCTAATTGAAACTTGCGGACTTAAATAAACTATTTTTGTCGAAGTCTACTCCAAACACAGGTACTAAATTCTTTGTAATAATCAGCGTTGTTGCAGCAATGTCTAAACGGCCGGAAACTGTATATAATTAAAAATCTTATGCATTATTTAATGTGTAAAACAACCAATGGTATGGTTTAGGGAACGCTATACAATGTTCACGTACATATACCAAGTAAATTTGTGTCCTCGGCTTTGAATATCCTTAAATACTCAATTATTTATCTTTATTTAGTTTAAGATGAAGTAGCATTAAAGTGACTTAAATAAAAACAAAATGCAGTGTTGGAAAACATTGTGGGGTCGCTGTGGTACACCGAAAATTCTAGAAAGTATTGCTACGACAAGTATATCTCGAAAAGTCGGCAGGTGCAATTACGTAAACGTTCTACACGATTCTCGGCTAGTCGAGCAGGTGCAGTGTCTCTGTCAAGGCTGTGAACTCAAGTAGCTTCGAGACTGTCCGAGCTCTTTTAACTATGCAAATTATTCTGGCATGCCGCCAAAAGAATTGGTAATTATTCTGGAACATCTGCGAGACATAGCCTACATGAAGCAACAGCGGTGGGCTTAGTCGATTAGTTACACTTAGTGTTATTGTAGACTGCAGTTCAAGTGATTGTTTCGGATTAGTAGAAAGTGATTATTGAGTTATCATTAGTGCGGAACTGTAATAGTTGACATCCAGACATCCCTGACTTTGACCTCGCCGCAGAACATACCATAAACGCCTTCCTCACATCACACGACGCTCTCTTCCACCCCTTCGACAGGCTCACTGGCCCCCGCACAATAGTTATATTTACAGCCGTGTCGTAAAGTGCATATTAATTAAAGTTTGGTTGATTATTAAGTAGTCGCCTAGTACCTCCGTCGTTGCTGATAAACATTTGTATTTTTAGAACACGTTGAAAGAGTCGAAGTCTCTACCATTTTTACAAATACGTAAAAGTATAAAGTTGGTGTAAATATCTGCGCAACAGAAATTTTTAATTAACAAGTGACAGGTGTAATTGTTAAATCAACAAGTGACAGGTGTAATTGTTTAATCAACAAGTGACAGGTGTAATTGTTTAATCAACAAATGACAGGAGTAATGTTTAATCAACAAGTGACTGGTGTAATTGAAAATTTTCGATGTTTAGTTTAGGCAGTTTTTTGAAAAATCAATAATATGTCTCTAATTCGGTTATTCTGTTGTTTTATGCGGACCTGCCCGGAGCTGCAAACAATGTGCGATATCGCAAACATTTTTCGTGTGCGATAGAAAGAAGCAACATAGAAGATCGTTGCAAGAAGCTATTAAGCAAGAGAACACCCCGGATAACATCGTTAAAACGATGCTTCGGGAGGAGGACCCCTGGCACTGTGCGGCACGCTTCGTAGAAGAGATTCTTCAGGCGAAGAAGGTAGATTTTGACAATACAGTATAGAAGAATAACAAGTCAGATGTAAGACCTAGGGCTAAAGAACAATAGGCTTAGTTCAAAGTAATGTGTCAAACAGTTTCAGGTTAGTGGTGTACAAGAGAAAACGGGGTGGTTTTTTAGTGAGACGGGTATAATTCCCAAACCCTCCTACCCCGGAAGTGTGCACACTTCCGCACATTTACAGCAATTGTTTCCACTCGCTCTTGTAAAAAAAGATATTATTATTATTATTATTATTAATAATAATAATAAATATAGCAACATCATCATCATTAATAGGCATATGTAATTTGTTGTATCTTATATGTTGTATGTTATTAATATATGTTATATAATATTGTCAGTATATTTTAGTGTAAATAGTGTATATATAACCGCTAAAAATTATTTATTTTTTTGTTGCCACCTTATTTACCGAGTATAGTGAGAGACTTTCAATTGCTTCCGTTTACCCGTTTGTTTGCCTTTATTAAGTGTAAAATCGCATTTTATTTTATTGACTGCCGTAAAATCTAGCTTCACTTTATAAATTTTACTGCATTATAAACCTTAAATGTTAGAGAGCCGTGTATAAACTGCTGGCTTAAAAATGATTTCTGTATAGAATAATGTTCTTTTACTCACATACATACAGGAACAATAGTTGTAGATGCATAGGAGCCAGAAACTGCCAAGAGCTGAAGAAAGGGTATACCAATATTAACGTACCTACTAATTTACTTCAAAAAAGGTGAAAGTGTTGTATAATATGTATGTGTGTGTGTTTAATAATATGGCGTTTCCCTTATAAGTATTTGCTTGTTTTTTAATCTATGATCTTACAAGGTCATAATAACTACGCTACGACGATGGACATACTGATTGTATAAGACTATTCAAAATTGTAATAACAAAACGTTTAAGTTAAATAGGGAAAAATCATAACTTATTGTTACGCAATACGGAACAGTCTGGTACGATTTAGAACGTTTTTCTACGCGTTTCTCCCTTAATACCTTAATGTTGCTTTATTCTTATAAAGAAACTGAACTATACAGATAATTATCCCTCCTCCTCAACCGATTGCCATTAATAATATTTATACTTTCACAGAGTAATAATTTTATCGAATTTAAATTCTAAGGTATTGTTACGACGGTCTACTCGATCGTCGTAGGTACAGTCGAAAACAAAATAAGTAACACCAATAAAGTCACTAATCACCAGCTTTAATTTTCTCAGTTAAACCGTTCGTAATTAACAACACAGTCTCTTAAAACAAATCAAATAAAAATTGTTCACAAGCAATAAACAATGTCTACTAATAGAACCTTGCACAATTATAAAACACATAACAAAATAATTCTTCACTTTGACAAACACTCAATCCACACTAGCGGAAGTCGCTCACGTAACTAACTGACAACCCGGCAGCTATGGCTTTATATACGCTGTGTTGAGGCCGAGTACAGCTTTCCCTCCTTAACTGCACGCCGGCTGCTTAATGCGTAGTTCCTGGAACTCACCAGAATCAGCTACTTGAATGACGCACAGTTGCCACACTTTACGGGGGGAAGTGGGGAAAGTTCTGGATTGTTCGGTACGCTTCTCGCAACCCTGCCCCTCCTTAAGCCAGTTCGTCCCGAACTGGCAAACCGTCTGTCAGATATTTTTTCATAACAATAATAAAACTCCCCCTATCTCTACTTCATCAGTTCTCTAATTGAGTGCACTCCCATTAACTGTTTCAAAGTACAATTCACCTAGTAATCAACAGTCATAACTAGAGCGTTTTCTTTCCTGTAGTGTAAGGTATATCGTGCAGTTCAATTTTCTTTTGGTTTATACACGCATACCGCAAGAATAGAAAGACTATTCACCGCTGCTATTGTTATTTTACTCCGCTTATTATAATATAAAACTCCGCTTATTTCTTGTGTTTATTTTATGTGTTTAACGTATATTGGAAAATTATTGTTAAGTTTAGGACTGCCTAAAAAATCACCAAAATGTTGCTTACAACGGGACATTTACAGCGCACAAGGACAAGGTCAGTGAACGCTTAATATTTGTGTATTGTTGATTACATGAGAATAAATCCTTTTAACTATTTAGTTTTACAATATACAGTCCACTGCTAATAAAAAAGAACCCCACATTTTTGGTCCGTCCAGCCTGGATAGCATCATTCATTCAGAATCCAGCACGTTGGAAAGCAAGATTTTATTAATTATTACGCTCTTTATTATTACGTTTATTGAATTATTGTAACGCTTAAATATTAAAAAAAAACAATTATTTACTACTGGCAAGTATTGCCAATACTCAGTGCTCTTTTCATTTTGTTATGATTATTTCATGTTTTTTCAATCAGGCATAGTTTTATTGATTCATTGTGCAGCGTGTGTTATTTCGTGTTTTAACTATGCAAGCATAGTTCTAAAGTGTAGTGTATTTCTTCAAAACCGACCTCTGTATTAGTTTCTATAAAATACAGTAGCCATATTCCTTTATTACCATATTACCATTATTACTGTCATCTACGCTATTGGTATTTTAGAGTGATAAAAAAAAAATAAAAAAAAATAAATTATAATTATTTGGACTGGAAATTACTGAATACTGGAAGAACATTGTGAATTACAACTTTTATTTAGAACTCTTTTGTTATGTACATCTGAATCTGTTTTTTAAACCGAGTGTATTAATAAATTACCAAAATGAGATTTTCTTCTTTTGTGAAGCAAAGTGAACTGATTGAGAGTAGGCCAAAATATTAACAAGCAAATTGTTGCTTTTGAGGTTATTGGTATAGGTAATTTAACTGAACAGCAAACACGAAAAGTTAGTTTGCTTAGTTCCACCGCAGAAAATAAATATGCTGAATTTGAAAGTTTTATAAATAAACTATTTAGTACAACACCTTTACCAGAAGATCTGGATAATGAACAGATTTCAAGATTACAAGATTCTATATCAGACTTAGATACTTAAATATAGCTATACAAAGTTCGTGTGCTCCTTTTCTACCATCGCTACAGCAGGAAACCTTGGATCAGTCTCACACTGGTGCATCACAACTAGTTGCGCCTACTCCCACCGTAAATTTACCTCGCTTAAACTTGGGAACATTTTCTGGACAACCTGAAAAATGGGTAGCCTTTCACAGTCTGTTTGAAAATGCAGTGCACAAAAATGAAACCATTTCTAATGTGGAGGAATTTACATACTTGCTTTCTTGTTTGACTGATGAGCCGCTAAATTTAATTAAATCGTTGCCTGTCACTAATACAACTGTATTATGCCTGGCAAACTTTGCTAAAAAGATATCAAAATTCTAGATTGTTGATAACACTTTACGTAAACAATATATTTGAGTTACCACAATTGCACAATCCTTCAGTTAAACAAATGAGGAATTTTCTGTCGACCTACAATGAAAATTATCAAGCGCTCAAAGCACTAGGACATGATGTTGCTAGCGAAAGTTTGTTGTTGACCTCATATATTTTGCGTAGATTTGACACGGAACTCAGGACCAAACTTGAACGTTCTCGATATAATTTACAAAATGTTCCTACCATTACAGAAGTAATTACATTCTTAGAAAATGAATGTTCTTGCAAAGAGGCAGCGGGTTTAACTAATATCATCTCAAAAAATGAACCTTCTCTTCAAACCTCTCAAAAAATCAGTGGCTTTAAAATGAATACAAACCAGTTTAAACCGCACAAAATAGCGATGGTCACTACTCACACTCAGCATTGTATCTTCTGTTCATCAAATTCACACAACATATATAGATGTGCAGATTTTTCCGCACTTACTGTATAGCCTACTACAATTTTTTCATCACAACCGCTCCGCACAACCGCAACAAAAATTGACTCAGTCAAATAGACCTACCTTGTGCCCTTCTGTTGAAACGACGATGCATAAGCAAAACCACTCTGCAGAGTGTCACCAGGATACTACCTTGATAGGTGTTTCTTGCAATCAGAATAACACTGTGTTAGTCGCAACTGCTTTGGTGCATATCATAGCTGCCAATGGAAATGCAGCAGTTGTACGAGCTGTGCTTGATAGTGCATCCCAAACAACAATTATTTCAGAAAGTTGTGCAAAGACTTTGTGTTTGTACCGCTCTCAAACAGATGTTCCAGAACTTAGTGGCATCTCTACCGCCCTAGTAAAAACAAATTGACTTACCTTTGTGACATTGTCTTCGCTCAGTGGGAATATTTTAGCAAAATCTCACCCAGTCATGATTCTTAATAAAATATCATGCAATCTGCCTCGTGTTCAGCTCCCACCAGAAATTGAAGAGCGACTCAAAGGTTATATGCTAGCGGATCCCACTTTTGATGTTCCTGGTCCAGTTGACCTTCTGATTGGAGCAGATTTATTTGCATTGACTTTTAATAGTACCTTTATCAATCTCGGCAAGAATATGCCATACGCTGTCAATAAAATCTTCGGCTATGTTGTGCTTGGTCCGACACCTGTTTCACTTAAGTCTAAGCCTTACTCAGGCTTAGTGACTCTTTTATCGACGAATGATCGTGATCTGCACGCAACATTGCAACGTTTTTGGTCCATAGAGGAACCACCTCACACTACAAAACTCGCTCCACAAGATGAAAAATGTGAAGCTCACTTCGTCTCTACTCATAAGAGAGATGCCTCCGGCAGATATGTTTGTCACTTGCCTTTCAGCGGAAACCCTGCTCAACTAGGTGACTCTACAACTTTGGCAAAACGCCTGTTTAATACACTTGAACGCAAATTTGAATCTCAACCTGAGTTTAAACAGAAGTATGTCAATTTTATGAATGACTACTTAGCATGTGGGCACATGAAACTGTGCACATCTGTGCCGTCTCTGGACAAGCCGCATTACTTTTTGCCACATCATGGCGTTTTTAAAGATAGGAAAATCCGTGTTGTTTTCAATGCATCAGCACCATCTTCTTCAGGTGTCTCACTGAACCACATTCTACATCAGGGTCCAAAGTTGCACAATGACATTACTGATATAATTCTTCGCTTTCGTCAAAATAAATTTGTTTTCTCTTGTGATATCAAACAAACGTTTAGGCAGATATCCATCCATGAAGATGATCAGATCTTTTAGTTAATATACTGGAGAAAAGACACGTCAGTCCCGCTAAAGGTCTACCAATTGACTACTGTCACTTATGGTATGACGTCCTCGCCTTACCTTGCTAATAGAGTAGTACAACAGCTCATTATGGACGAAGGAAAAAATTATCCACTTGCTGCTGAAGCACTCCAACAGCAAATATATGTTGATGATGCTCTATTAGGGAGCAATTCTCTGGAAGAAGCTCTCCACCTTCAAGAGGATGTTGTTTTACTTTTGAAAAAGGGTGGATTCGAACTGAGCAAGTGGTCTTCACACCATTCTAAACTCTTAGAAAATGTCATGCAAGATAATCATGAGACACCCCTCATGTTACGCACGTCGTAACAGTCTTTTTCTAGTCTTTTAGGGCTAAAATGGATCCCAGATAATGATGTCTTTTCATATTTGATGCACACACCTTCAAGTAATTACACAAAAAGAACTTTACTTTCATTAATTGCTCAGATTTATAACCCTTGTGGTTGGATATCCCCAATAGTTTTTTGGTCTAAAGTCTTAATGCAGCATGTATGGATTCGGATATAGATTGGGATTCTCCATTACCTGATCATATTTCCGAGAAGTGGTCACGATTCGTGAAAGAACTTCCAGAAATAGAAAAGCTAAGGATACCACGTTTCATATCCTTAGCAACTGCAGTCAATATTCAGCTTCATGAATTTTCAGATGGAAGTTAATCCGAATATGCAGCTTGTGTCCTCCTGCGCACAGAAGACGCAGAAGGAGATGTCAACATACGACTGCTGATCGCAAAATCAAGAGCAGCTCCACTGAAGCGTGTGACTATTCCCCGCTTGGAACTTTGTGGTGCGCACATGTTGGCCAAATTGCTACATTACAGTACAGAACAGCTCTCACAACATCACAAGATTGACATTTCAGAATGGTGCGACTCTACAGTAGTTCTATCTTGGACACGCACTCTATTTTTTCGTCTCAAGGTGTATGTTGCTAATCGTGTGGCACAAATACAAGACTTAGTTTCACCGCACGTCTGGAAATATGTTTCAACTGTTGACAATCCAGCTGATTGTGCTTCTCGAGGCTTGACACCCATGGTTCTGATGAAACATACCAGTGGTGGCTAGGACCACCGTGGCTCGCTAAATCAACGCAGACCTGACCAAAATCTATCCTTCATCCAATTTCGGAGGAGTCTATTCCCGAAATGAAACCAAATGTGCTTAAGCTTATGATGACCACAAAAGAAGTCCCAACATTTGTATTTCTTACAAAGTTTTCTTCTTGGAAATCTCTTCTTCATCTAATGGCTTATGTCCTTCGCTTTATAACCCGTTTGAAATTTAAAACCACCATAAGTGGATCATTCACAGTAACTGAATTAAATAACGCCTGTAACCGCATTTGCTGGCTCACTCAGAGACTTCACTTTGCAGAAGACATAGATCTACTCTCCAAGAAAAGGACATGCTCAAACCGCATCCAACGTCTAGCACCCTTTATTGATGATGCAGGAATAGTCCGTGTCGGAGGTCGACTGAAGAACTCTGCGCTTACTTACAATGCCAAACATCCTATTCTTCTGCCAAAAAATCATGTCGCTATTCATTTACTCATCGATTACTATCATGGCATGTACCTGCACGCTGGTCCCCAGTTCCTCCAAGCAACACTATCTCAACGCTTTTGGATCCTCTCCGCCCGCAGTGTTATACGCTCAAGAACATTTAAATGCGTACGATGTTTTCGTAAAAAATCAACAAACACGTCTCCGCTCATGGGTGATCTACCAGCCGGTTGTGTTACCCCTACTCGTTGTTTCAACGCTTCTGGAGTTGATTATGCTGGCCCTTACACGGTCAAGTTTTTTACACTTCGCAGGATACAGCCTATAAAGGTGTACCTCTGCCTGTTCATCTGTTTTGCAACAAAAGCTGTACACTTGGAAGTGGTTACTGATTTAACTACAGACGCCTTCATTGCAGCCCTTACGAGATTCATCTCTAGGAGAGGTCTTATATCAGACCGGTACTCTGATTGTGGGACTAATTTCATAGGAGCTGCTTCTTTACTCAAAAGATGTTTTCAAGATCTCATGAAGCAACCAGAGATGCAAGATTTTGCTACGAACAACAGTATCACATTCCATTTCATTCCTCCGCGTGCACCTCACCAAGGTAGACTTTGGGAACGTGCCATTAAAGGTGCAAAATATCATCTCACCAGAGTCATAGGTGAACACATTTTAACGTACGAAGAATTTATCATCTTAGTTGTGCGTGTTGAAGCTATCCTTAATTCGAGGCCGATAGCTCCTCTCTCGAATGACCCTTCAGATCTTCAACATCTTACACCAGGACATTTTCTAACTGGAGGACCTCTTAATGCCCTGATCAAACTTCAACTAACTAATGCACCACTTAATCGCATAAAATGCTGGGAATTGGTTCAAGCCTTTACACAACATCTCTGGAAAAGATGGTAAATGGAGTACCTCCACACACTTCAAGAACGGTCCAAATGGATCAGACCTCAAGAAAATCTCAAAATAGGAGATTTAGTCGTTACTCATGAAACGAACCTGCCACCCCTCAAGTGGAAGCTCGGGAGAGTGATCTCAGTATCTCCAGGGAATGATGGAGTGGTACGTGTCGTCAACATGAGGACTGCCGGTGGAACTTTGACCCGTCCTTCTGTTAAGGTATTCCGTCTTCCCATTTACTAAAATCCTTGACCAGTCAACTGGCTACTGACCCTTATAATTTAGTTTTATTATACTCTTCCAAAGGATCAAATTTGTTCTTATGTTCTTTAATGATTCTTGTTGAACCAGTTGGTTCAAAGGGGCCGGTATGTCAGATTTTTTTTTTCGTAACAATAATAAAACTCCCCATCTTTACTTCATTAGTTCTCTAATAGAGTGCACTCCCATTAACTGTTTCAAAGTACAATTCACCTAGTAATCAACAGTCATAATTAGAGCGTTTTCTTTCCTGTAGTGTAAGGTATATCGTGCAGTTCAGTTTTCTTTTGGTTTTTACACGCATACCGCAAGAATAGAAAGACTATTCACCGCTATTGTTATTTTACTCCGCTTATTATAATATAAAACTCCGCTTATTTCATGTGTTTATTTTATGTGTTTAACGTTTATTGGAATATTATTGTGAAGTTTAGGACTGCCTAGAAAATCACCAAAGTGTTGCTTACAACGGGACATTTACAGCGCACAAGGACAAGGTCAGAGAACGCTTAATATATATGCATTGTTGATTACATGAGAATAAATCCTTTTAACTATTTAGTTTTACAATATACAGTCCACTGCTAATAAAAAAGAACCCCACACCGTCTCTGAAGTAATACTTGGCCAGGCGATCTAGGTGGACGTCCTTGTGAAAGATAGTACTCCCGTCCTTCGAATTCGGTCTCGTGTGACCCGAACATCTAGTTCCCAGGAATACGAGTCTTCCGCTCAACCGCTAGTATTGATGGAATCACTCTCGTTGCGTTATGTACTGATGACCTAAACACCACGGGCTGATCCAAGTCTGATTGGATCTCTTCAACAACCTCTTGCATAACTTCATGTTCAACCACTTTGCCCTCGGGCGCTTCTGTTAGCTCAAGAACAAGCAAGAGTTTTGTCTCGATACACATAGTTGGCTTTCCAATCACTTCTTTTGTCGTTACACTTATTTGTATTTTCTCTGCTAGTTCTTCCTCCATTTCCGCTTGCAATAGGGAGGGTTCCTCTTGACCAGACCTGTTGACTTTTTCTTCAACTAACGCCACTCGCTTAATAGAATGGTTGGTAGACCCTGTCATTTTGGCCGTGCAAAGATTTATCTTCTCTTGGCCAACCTTCAAGACATTCTCTCTTAAGTCTACAACGAATCCGTAGGCATTCATAATGTCAGTGCCAAGAATCACTTAATCGACAATGCCTGCAACGAGCATTTGGTGGCTAAACTCGAGAAGATCCAGGCGTACACGTACGCCTACCTTTCCTAGCACCTTGACGGGGCTTCCCGTCACAGTCTGTATTGTACAAGAGCTAGTTTGTGGCCGTCGGTTGCTGATTAAGTCAGGGCGCACAATAGACACTGTTGCGCCCGTGTCAACTGTAAATGGTGTTTGTTTACCTTCCGCGAACCCATTAACAATCACGTTTCCACTGGTCTTATGTAGCGTGAAAACTGTGTGCTGTTTTTGGGCCTTACTTCTCCAATTAATGCGCTCACTCTCTTCTCTCGGTATCTTCTTCTCCGAACAGTCTACCTGTAGATGACCACGTTTTACACATTTGTAACACTTCGGCCTTCTGTCTTTATCCTTTGGTTCGAAAGATCGTTGTGGCACTGCTGACTTCTTCAACTGTTGTTCTTGAATTTTTACTTTATTCTTTCCGTTTTAACGATACTGTAATATTGGATCAATACTGTGGTTTGATTAATATAGGTAGCCGACTTGGCAGCTTCAAAACGGAGAGCATGAACAAGAGCGTCTGATTTATTATCATGTCGTGCCAGTCTTAACACTTGTCGTAACTGACTATCACTGATACCGTCAATAAACATAATGAGAGAAATCCACTTCCGGATGTCCTCCAATTCTTCAGGATAAGCCAATCTTGTCAGTCGGTCGACATTCGCTTCAAACTCTTGAAGGTTCTCCCCTGAACGCCGTCGCCTCGCTTTAAGTTGTTCACGGTACACTTCGCACAAATGCTGGTCACCGTACCGTAATTCCAGAGCTTTAGTTAATTCGGC
The DNA here is from genome assembly GCA_034769895.1 of Magicicada septendecula. Classification (NCBI taxonomy): domain Eukaryota; kingdom Metazoa; phylum Arthropoda; class Insecta; order Hemiptera; family Cicadidae; genus Magicicada; species Magicicada septendecula. The sequence continues at coordinate 323,189,218 of CM068375.1, forward strand.
ATAGTCGTTCTGACTGTCAGATGGCACCTTCTGTATTAGTTCTGCGGCAGGCCCTTTTAAAGCAAGAATTAGTGAAAGTCCTTTCTCTTCTTCCGTCCATTTATTTAAGCGAGCTACAGCTTCAAATTGGCGAATATAAGTTTCCCAGTGAATGCTTCCATTAAATGTTGGGGCCTTTGCGAACACTGGCCCTACTACAGTTTGATTTCTCTGATATTTTGAATCTTCATCAGCATTTATTGATGGTATTTCTTTATCAACTATTTCTTTGACTTCCTTTTTAATTTGTTTTATTGAATTTGTAATAGAATCTTCTACACTTGACATATTTGTTTTATAGTTGACACATTTTCCTATTTCAGATATTCTGTCAATTTGTTTATTTAGCTCACCTCGTAAAAGGACGAATTTCGCAGTGTTCTCATCTTGTACAAGCGCCTTAACGTCGTCTACTTGACGACTATTTTCTTCTTTTTTCTTCCCTCTGGTGTTTCATAATCACGCTTACGTTTTTCTTTTAGTCGTTCTTCCATTAATGCTTTCTGTCCTTCATCTAAAGTTTCTCTTTCATGTCTGCGTTTCTCATCCTGTCGTTTCTCCGTCTGTAGTAGCACTGCTTTGAATGACTCTATCATCTGACTGGTATCCATTGTTTTCCGATTAATTACGAATTACACTCGTCTTGTACAAAGTGTCCACTGTTTCCACTGTTAACCGTTCTATCCCAGTTCTGACACCACTGTTACGACGGTCTACTCGATCGTCGTAGGTACAGTGGAAAACAAAATAGGTCCAAGACACCAATTAAGTCACTAATCACCAGCTTTAATTTTCACAGTTAAACCGTTCGTAATTAGCAACACAGTCTCTTGTAACAATCAAATAAAAATTGTCCACACGCAACAAACAATGTCTACTAATATTGTCTTGCACAATTATAAAACACATAACACAATAATTCTTCACTTTGACAAGCACTCAATCTACGCTAGCAGAAGTCGCTCACGAAACTAACTGACAACCCGGCAGCTATGGCTTTATATACGCTGTGCTGAGGCCGAGTAGAGCTATCCCTCCTTAACTGCACGCCGGCTGAAACTCACCAGAATCATCTACTTGAATGACGCACAGCTGCCACACTTGACGGGGGAATAGAGAAAGTTCTGGATTGTTCGGTACGCTTCTCGCAACAGTATATTATCCTTCAAAATTAAATACTCGTACTTTACTTGATATCAGCAAAAAATTTTCAAAAAATCACCCCTCCCCCCTTCAACTACCCACTTTATTTATAGATATTTCATCTACCTTTTGACCTAATTTATTTATCGAAATTAAATACTTTTCATTTGTTAAAACGTAAAACATTGCAGGTAAACTACCCCTCCTCTGTAACCAATCTTCACCAAATTCAAGAGACCTTGAGTCCTCTAGAACTCGGGCACATAGGCAAAAAATTATTTGATTCCGTTTGAATTTACGGCAGTTATCGTTCGCAATAGAAATAATTCTACATATAGACACCCAGACTCTTTTCGGAAAATGACTTTTCTTCATGTTTTGAGGGTAGTAAAATCAGAATCAACCTTATATCAAAAACGATTTTTTTCGCGATCATTTCCTTACGAAACATGGAAGTAAAACAGTAAATTCATGTTAG